>OX637490.1:2500-2502500 GCA_951800055.1 Cenopis cana | reverse complement strand
TGGAATCTTACTCTGTGGTACAAGAAAAACTCGTATGTTGTAGGGATCAAACGAGCAGACGGAAGACGCCTAAGCACGCGATTGCCGTCGCCCATCGCGCAACACCAGATCAGTTTTACAGCTGTGCGTTTAATTTATGAATTACCAATTTATGTGTATTTTAATTTATGTGTACTACTGTTGTTGTCAATATTTTTTCTTAAAACTAAAAAGTATAGGTACGGTCAACCAATTTCGTGATTTAAATATAAAGTGATCAATATAAAATGTCTTTTTCATTGCGAAATTATCATTAGACATTGTGGAGAAATTCTACTTCACTTATATCTAACTGAGCAGGTGGCAAACCGATATATGGATGGCTCTATAATATTATATTCTTTTTCTTGTCGTTTAGAATTTATATTACATTTTCTACGAAGCCAACAACTAACCAACCAGATCGGGGATAATCTATTATTTACCTGTTCTTTTACGCTCGCTTGTATACTAACGTCCGAAACTGTTAGGCCAAATTCTGTCAAATAAACACAAACAAGAATCTACCTTATCAGTCAGAGCTCTTAGACGTTTTTTTGCTTGCGTTCATTTGGCAGAATTTAGCCTTAAATCTTCGTGTGGACTATAATATGTTTTAACTTCCAAAGGAACCCTCTAGGGACGAAATATTGCTAAGTATCCGTGACTAGCCTATATTTTTGTATATTTTCTTGAAGGGTAACGTGTAGGTACCCAAATACGTATGATTTTGTTAATTTTTATTTTATGGATGTTTCCAAGAGATATAATTTGACTACACATATTGGTATAGATATTATCGTCTTGATGTAGAACTCTTCAAATTAAATTATATATTTATTTAAACTAGATTGGACAAATCAAGAAATATGTATAAATGGCGGAATTCATAATTCATCAGAATTTGATGTTCACTTCTACTAGATAATCCCTCAGATCCCTCATAGGGATAAGTTCGCCTTTGTACTTTAATCTTATGTGACAAGTATATAGTTTTAACATGTTTTGTGTACAATAAAGTGCTTACATACATACATAATCTGGTTTCTTGTTATAAAGGTATTTTTTCTCTCACTGTGACGTGGAGAATAAATATTAAATATTTGTGGACAATCTTACACAAATCAACCTAGTCCCAAACTAAGCAAAGCTTGTACTATGGGTACTAAGCGACGATATACATACTTATATAGATAAATAAATACTTAAATACATAGAAAACATCCAAGACCCAAGAACAAATATTCGTGCTCATCACACGAATAAATGCCCCGGTCGGGATTCGAACCCGGGACCTCCAGCTTCGTAGGCAGGGTCACTACCAACTAAGCTAAAGCGGTCGTCATATTGGCGTATTGACTGTAGGCGACGCCGTACTTACGATACCTATGTACGGCGATGTAGTAGGGTACTTTCTCACGAGCGCGGCGCGGGTGAGCCAGGGCTGTGTGTTGTTCTAAACATGCACTGTGTCTATGTGTGCGTCAGCGTAGGAGCTATGAGTTCACGTAGTCTATGTGTACGTATGTGCCACAACTACAACCATGGCCAACCCACGCTCGTGAGATTAAAGTGCTCTAATACTAGACAGATCTTTGAGGGCTTCGTAATTCCAGCGGTATTGGGACGACCGACCGGACGTTTTCCACTGGGCCGCCCCACATACGCCTTCTTCACTGCACGATCGTCCCCCATCCTCTCCAGGTGGCCAAGTCAGGGCAGTCGCGTCGCTATGTGCCCTCAAGGACCTAGCCAACCTAGGTATACCCAACTGGCGTGAGGTGGCGCGCAACAGGGAAGAGTGGCGTTCTCTTGTGTCAGAGGCCAAGATCCTCTTTGGGTCGTGTAGCCAGCGGTGTAAGTAAGTAAGTACTAGATAAGTTTTGGAGTCTAAGGGCGCGTACACAACGCGATCCGTTTTACAGGTCCGTTATTTTATGGCGTATGTAGTTGTATGAGCGAACTCACACACAAAACAGTATTCTGTAGATCCAGTGTGTAGTAGTAGCGCTATCCGTTAAAAAGGATCCTGTGAAATCGGACATTCGTGTACGCGCCTTAAGACTTGGTCTACTCAAATCGAGTTGAAAAGCGTAATTATTTGTTAAATTACTTTACGGCACACCTTGCCATAAAGCGGCAATTACCGCACGCTCCGCGCGCGGGAAATCCCACTTCCTGGCCAGGGGTTGACATAAAATTTTGTACTTAACACGGGCGGTAATAAAGAAAGCCTCAGATCGCATATTTATCGCCCTTGCCTTCGGCTCGGGCGTCAAATACCTGCGATCTGAGACATTCTTTGTTTTACCGCCCTTGTTAAGTAATGCACTATTATACATACCTACGGTTATGTATGTCGACGTAGTAAACGCATCCTGTGTTATTGCACTTAAGTACGTACCTGTAAATAAGAGAAACATGCTTCTATTAGTCCCATTAATTTAAATGCGAAAGTTTAGATGTTCGGATGTGTAGATGTTTGTTACTCAATCACGCAAAAACGGCTGAACAGATAATGATGAAACTTTGTATACAATGAGTTTATATCCTGGATTAACGTATGGGAAGTTCACGGACGAAGTCGCGGGCAAAAGCTAGTATATAATAATATAGTAAAGTAGTAGATAGCTCAGTAGCTATAAATCCGCCAATTGTGTATCGTTTTACAGCTTAAGTTTCTTTATTGTGTTATTTCTTTTTGGTAAATAATATTGAATACCCGTTTGTATTGTATAATAATACCTACCTACCTACTACTTCTGACTCTAATTTCTTCAGATAAACATCAACACCCATAATAATGAATACCTGTACCCTTACCATGAGTTTGCAATTTTTGCATTACCGTACTCGCTAGCGATTGCGTAAACGATTTAGCATGGCGATTCTTAGAACCGCCAGAGGCTCTGTACTTGTGTCATACTAAATCTTACATAGTCGCTAGCGAGTACGGTAATGCAAACATTGCAAACTCATAGTAAGGGTACTGTTTGTATTTTATAATAATACCTAACTACTACTTCTGACTCTAATTTCTTCAGAAAAAGCTAGTATTTTGATAAACGAATTTCACACGGACGAAGTTACGGGCAGAAGCTATTATTATACAAGTTAAAATAAAATTAAAACTAACGTAAAAATAGCCTAAATATACCTAACAAAAAAATCCTAATCTAAAAAACCGCTACCAGTCGGTAACGTTCCCAAAATGCTGGCCGCATTGCCACGTTGGATGGCAATGCTCAACCTTTGTGCCAGATAAAGGCCAGCATTTTGGTCACGTGTTGCATCAACCAGACGCCCAGACAGATCTTTAAAGATCTTATGGGCTCCCGGTCCCCATTTCTTCAGATAAACATGAACACCCAATTAGATCAATACCCGCATCTCCATCTTCCAACTACTCCAAAATTTCCACCGTAATCATCTCCATATTCCTGTCAACAAAAAACCGGTAGGTATTGTTATCAAAATGGAATTTGGCGATAGGGAGGGCGATCCAATCAGGCTGAGTTAAGATTCACCGCGGGAAGATTACAGCCGGCTTGCCAAAGAATTATGGGACAAAATTTTCTTCAACGGGAATTATATTAGGGCCACAAAACAAGCGTTCTTGCTTTAGTTCAGATTATTTTTTTTTTATTATTTATCGAATGGCAGTTAGTTAAATCTGGATTATCTGGTTAGTTAAAGCTATCTGGAGGAAGTTGTTACAAGACGTCCTCGTCCTCGTTCAAAAATGAGGTTACGCCTGAAGACAACAAACAGACGGATTCCAGAGATCGTGGGTTCAAATCTCACCTGTGGCGTTGAATTTTTCAATTTATCACTTTGATTGGAAATTGTAATTGCGTTAAGAGACGCATCCGCTTGACAAATTTGAGTATGGGGTAGCACATTGTTATTAACGAATCTCAATACAATTTGAGACGTTAGTGCCGTAAAAAGTTGCAATAACTTCGCAGTAGATGTCGCTACGCTCCTTAAGGCTTAATTAGCAGAGTGGTAACTGAAAGATTCACCGTCGCAAGGGATTACCACCGTGACTGAGTTGGTTAGAGCAATGGACGGATTCCAGAGGTCGTGGGTTCAAATCCCACCTGTGGCGTTGAATTTTTAAATTTTTCACTTTAATTGGAAATTGTAATTTCGTTAGCGGCCGAATCCGATTGATAAATTTAATTTGAAGAGAACAAAATTCTTCTCTCAAAAATTCTTTATTATATAGTGCGCGCCATCCACGACGACGCGCCCGCGCCCGCGAATCTCATATGCGCAGTTGTACGGCTTGGGCTGTGGAGGGGCGCGCTTTTTTGGATGGCGCGCACTAATACTGGCCCATATGCCGCCGGTTCTCTGGCCCCATCTAAACCGGGACGACGAAGCTACCAAAACGCTTCGTTTAACCTTCGATCCCTGAATGGGAAATCGGCAGCCTACGCTGGCTTACGTATGTACGTGGAAATATACTTTTAATACAGAATTGGCATGATTTGGGAGCTTTCCGTATGTCACGTGAAATATGCGAATTGTCACTTGAGCGAAATCGGTGTTTGATTCATTGGTTGATAGAAGTCTTGAGTTTTTTGGGACCCATTTTAATCCAGCAACTTTAACCACGTGGCGACCACGGACCGGAAGGCGCAGCGTGGGTAGACCCCCCACAAGGTGGACTGATGACCTGGTAAAGGTCGCGGGAGTCCGCTGGATGCGGGTGGCGCAAGACCGGTCATTGTGGCACTCTTTGGGGGAGGCCTATGTCCAGCAGTGGACGTCTTTCGGCTGATATGATGATGATGATGATGATGAACTTTAACCATCACAGCTTGTCTCAAATCCGGTAGTTCTGATTTTTCGCTGGGTAATTTATGATTGATGTTCGCCCTATGAATAACTCTACTGTACTGTGATCATTGTGAGGTGTGCAATAAAGAGTACATATTTGTATTGTATTGTATTGAATAACCCAAGTTTGTGACCTCGAGCGCCGATCGCAACTTTGTCAAAAATCAAAAAACGATTATAATCCTAATAAAGGACTTGTGGCGTCGCTAGGCAACCGTCAAATCTGACATGTTCTGCAACGCGCTATTGAAGTTTCTTGAGTCAGTTGCAGCCAACTTCCAACCAACTCTCATTGGACTTCGGTCCCTGAGAGATCTCTCTATTGTCGTCTCTTCCTGTGTCTCCTATGGGTGAATATCATATTTCGTGTTTTACACTTGTCCACCCATGTTAACTTTATGAATTTTTAACTACAACAGTCCAGGTTTTTTTTGAGTGAAGATCATTCAAGAAAGCTACATTGCCATCAAATATTATGTCAATTTTCCATACGGAAAGTGAAAAAAAAAATTTTTGAAACTCAAAAACCTAAGCTCTTTGGCGCGTCCACCACTATGTTTCATTATTGTAACTCTATAAACTTTATTTATTTTTGCCAAATTTACGTCCGTAACGGTTTTACCTGTATTTATGAATGTTGAATTACGTGTTATCAAACCGCAATATTTTTTAAAATAATTTAATAAAAAGTTATCAACAATTTAATTTTGTCCACCCAAAAAACGCCTAATTTCTTTGGCGTAAATGTTCAGTCTGGCATAACGTTATATTTGTATCTACGCAATCCCCACCTCGTGTATCTGCTCCCTTTTGTTCCCATCTAAAGCCTGACGGGTACAGAACTATGTCAAATGAAACGTGTTTCTCGAGAATAATTTTTATATCGCTCATCACGAACTTTTTTCCGGCGAGTGACTAATTTCTTCGGTATTCGATTTTACGGTCAAATGTGTATTTTAATTTTTTATACTTTTTTAGTGCCTGTATGTTGCAATTATCTGCATCTGTAGTTATAATAAGAAATTATACGTTAAATGCCCAAGGAGAAAAAAAATATTTAATATCGATTTCTAATTTCTTTGGCGCTAATTTCTTTGGATTTCTTTGGCATATAGCTCCAAAGAAATTAGATTATGTCCAAAGAAGTTAGAAAATGCTTGAGAATGCCCTAAAGTTTATTCGAAACTCTTTATATTTTTGGATTTCATTGTTCTATTTAGGATTTGAATTGGTTCAGGATACGTTCTAAATATATTACAAGTACCAAACGAATGAGTCAGATCCTTGTTTGATCAACAATTCAAGATCAAGAAAAATAATGTTATTACACTTATAACTTACTCAAAAGATTAAAATCTCATCAAACGCACACGCAGTAAAAACTGTGCAAACTTTACTGCGGTTTATAATACCATAGATTTATGTTACGTGATTGAGTTGGATTAAATCTTGGTCGCAAATTAATACACAAAATGGCATGACAAAAAAAGTAATCAGCCTTTAAAATTAAAGATTTTGTTACATTTGTGATTTTTCTGTCATATTATTACAAAGCAAATAAAATTACATTGGTTGTTTACAATATAAGAAAAAAAATGTTCAAGAAATTAGTAGAAGAAATAAAATAATTTTAAGATTGTTAAATCTATGTTATGGAACAAAACTGACATTTTGTAAGCACTGTAAGCAGATGTATGTTTTATGGAGTTAGTAAAGCTGTTTTATTTCATTACTTAATATACAAAACCTATTTGGATTTGAAGAGTAGCTAATTTATGTGGCGTATTATTCTAATTTCGTTGGAGCGATTCCGGTACATTTCTAATTTGTTTGGCATATTTTCTAATTTCTTTGGACCTATCCTAATTTCTTTGGCAATCAAATTTTCAAATTGCTAAAACTCAAGAAATATATTAGAAATTTAAGGCAGAATAATATATTACTACATAGATTTAAATCCTTAACAAGGCATGTTATTCCATTAGGCCATAATCCTAAAAAAAAATTGCGCCACAGAAATTAGAAAATTTCAAGCGAAATTTGATATTCACCTCTATCTATTGTATATTTGTATATAGTTTGTAGATATCCCTTTTCCTGTATATATTCAACCCTGTATATTATATCCTATATAGGAGATACAATTACTACATTCTACAGACTATTTGCTAATAGTATCTTCTCAAAACATTTTTAATGAAGACTGTAGCAAATTTAGTCGCCAACTACCTCGTACTTTCAAGCGACAAGATGACTGGATTATTTATCGTATCATGATTTTCTATTATTACGATACAACAATTACTAAAAAACAATTATCTACCTATTGTACATGAGACACATGCCGCTGACAGACTGTCGGAAAGACGGATGGATAGATGGATACCTTACTAGTATTATAAAACAATATTTTAGACTGCTTAAAATACCTACTCAAAGTCATCATAAATATGTCGATCATTATTCTGATTTGAAACCGGTCGTCATGCATTTTAATTATCCAATTTAAATAGTCGTTTTAGTAAACTTAAAATCCTAAGTAAATTGTATCAATTAAGGTAATATTAATAAATCTAGTATCGGATTTCATTCAAAAGTAATAAAATATATCTTACCATTAATTTGGAACACATTTTAACCAATCTTTGTAAGGTCTTAAAAATGATAACCGGGGGTCCGTGTTATAGCATAGAAAGAATGCTTCATTTAGAAGTCACGATACGTTACCGACACGACTAGTTGTAACAAAAAATCTTAAGGTTGGGTTATTGCACTTTTTTTTTAACTATCTGAGAAATAGAATATAATGTCCTAAATTATTGTAAAAAAATACATGTTATATAGAAAAGAGTATTGTCTAGTCAAAATCGTATTAATCGATTTGACGTTAACTAATAAAGACCATAAAGTGAAGAATTTATTTGATATGAAACGTCATTTAATAAATAAGATGATTGGGCGTTCGCCAGTGTTCGGAACTTGTCGTAAACAGCTAATTTTCTCTTTCCAAAGACCGATATGCAATATTTATTGCCGGGTATTGTACTGCGAGAGAAAACAGGAGCAACAGATGCCTTGAGCTATGCAAAGAAACTTAAGTGGAAGTGGGCAGGACATACAGCAAGACTAACAGACAAGAGATGGACGTTAAAAGTCACAAAATGGAGAGGCCCACTTGGCAAACGAGGCCAAGGCAGACCACTTACGCGCTGGGAAGACGACATAAAAGGAACAGCCGGCTCAGAATGGATGGCTTTAGCACAGGACAGGGAAAAATGGGCAGCACTGGAGGAAGCCTTTACCCACTAGGGATTCATTAAAATACTAATTTTAAGTCTAAGTTTAACTTTCACATTTATATGTATAACCATTTTTAAAATGAATAAAGGGTTTTTTTGTTTTTTTATTTATTGTACTGCGACGTCGATTGTTATATATTGTTAACCTAACCTCCTCCCAATGTGTATTAAATAGATTGGACACTCCATTTCAATCGAAAATATAGGTAATCAGACACATACCTATTACACACATACAGAGGTTACATAATATAGTCACATTTTTTTCGTTTCATTTAATATTAAAACAAGCAAAATTCAACTTCATAGTCTGAGTATCTTGATAAAAATTAGTATGGATTTTTTTTGTAAGGTGGGCGGCACGATGTACGTAGGTGGTTAATATAATCGTATGTATATCTGAGTCATTAATGTAATTATGTATCTACATTAATTTTGTTTTAAAAGAGGTTACGATCAATTACGATTGAGTCCACAAGCGCCACTCGTGAAGAATTGTGATTATTTAAATTTAACGATAGATATTCAAAAAAGGCGAATGCTACGTACTTTATTTCGTATTAAAGTACCTTTTGAATATATCAAACTAGTTTTTATGTTGCTAAATAATCACAATCGTTCATGACCTCTTAAGCATTAACGCTGTTAACGCAAACTACTAAATAAATTAAGAGACAAAAGTTTTACTTTATTTAGAAATTTGTATTGTGTAGGTATCTACGGTTAAATATTTTTGGTGTTCCATTTAGTAGGTATGAATCCTTAAGTGGGAGTTACAAGTCGTGATAAAGTTTGGCCTCACGATGGAAACTGTTCCTTAGGCTACTTGTAACTTATACTGAGCGAGGCCAAACTATCCACGCAAAAAATTCAAAATGGCGGCTATTTTAGTTTCCAAATTTTTTTATTTTTTTTAGAACTCAAAAATTCTTCGTGCTACACAAAAACTTTGTATGAGAATTATGTTTTGCATAAATTTATCTATAACTTTGGTTATTATCATTTTCTCGAAATATCAAATAGTTCATGAGAAAAATGGTGTTCAATATTTCGTTTCTTGTTAAAACACTGTTGGTCAAAAGGCTTAGCAAAATCAATCTGCATCGTATGCAGAAATCAATCCATTTTCTCCAGTGATACTACGAACCAATACAAAGGATTTCATCCGACGAAATGATAATTTCATCGACGGGAATTTAAAATGGCGATCATTTACCAAAGGGGGAGCCGCATTTTTTAAAAAGTGTATAATTTCAAAACGGCATCTGCTATTTAAGTAATATGGGTATCAATCGATTGGTATTGACACCATTAATTAAAATAAGAAAAATACCATGTAAAAAATTAAAGATAGCGGCCAACTAATATCAAAATTGTAAAATTTTCATTCTTCTTTTTTTGGTTATATTAAAAATAACAACTAAATGTCCAATTATATAGTCAACTTATATATTTACATAAATTCTCATAGTATTATCTACGCGACAAAACAAAAATTATGTCAATCCGTCGATTCGTTTTTGAACTATACGAATTACAAACGAGCCTCGGCGACTGTGTCATAGTAGTTATGGAAACAAACTGCACTTTTGTAATGAAAGCAAGTCGCTTTTGCACAATGGTATTAGTGAAGAGACCAAACTTGATTATTTTTTCGATAATATCTAATTTTCACCCGTCAGTAACCGAGACTACGCCACTTCAAAAATATAAGTCTAAAACGTTCTACTAAGTTAAAAGGTAGACAGATTTGGACAATAAATGTGGCAATCGATAGAGAAAAATGTTGCTCAACTTTAAATAAAATACGCATTTTGTTACAAAACTTAAGAAAAAATTTTTTTCTGTGTTTAGCAATAAACTTTTTATTTTATTTTTATTTTTTTGATATTTATACTCTGTAAAATCCTACACTTTGTTTTTTCTGCGTTTAAGAACATTTTAATCTATAGTACATTGTGCATGTGCATTGTGTGTCATAACTAGTTGTTTTTTTTTATATTGGGGAAACTTTCTGTAGTGTGATTGTTTTTGGAAAAAAATATTCTTTTAAGGTTCAAAAAATATATAAGGTATGAATATAAGTACTTATAGGGTATGAATATCAAAAGTTTATTGCAAAAAAAAATATATTTTTTCTTAAGTTATGTTATAAAAAATCACAGCGTTATTTTTTATGTTGAACAACATTTTCCTATATCGATTGCCACATTTATTGTCCAAATTTGGCCACCTTTTAACTTAGTAGAACGTTTTAGACTTATAATTTCGACGTGGCGTAGTCTCGGTTACTGACGGGTGAAAATTAGATATTATCGAAAAAAGTAATCAAGTTTAGTCTCTTCACTAATACAATTATGCAAAAGCGACTTGCTTTCATTACAAAAGTGCAGTTTGTTTCCATAACTACTGTGACATAGTCACCAAGGCTCGTTTGTAATTCGTATAGTCCGAAAACTACTCGACGGATTGTCATAATTTTTGTTTCATCGCGTAGATAATACTATGAGAATTTATGTAAATATATAAGTTGACTATATAATTGGACATTTAGTTGTTATTTTTAATATAACCAAAAAAAGAAGAATGAAAATTTTACAATTTTGATATTAGTTGGCCGCTATCTTTAATTTTTTACATGGTATTTTTCTTATTTTAATTAATGGTGTCAATATCAATCGATTGATACCCATATTACTTAAATAGCAGATGCCGTTTTGAAATTATACACTTTTTAAAAAATGCGGCTCCCCCTTTGGTAAATGACCGCCATTTTGAATTCCCTTCGATGACATTTTCATTTCGTCGGATGAAATCCTTTATATTGGTTCCTAGTATCACTGGAGAAAATGAATTGCTTTCTGCATACGATGCAGTTCGATTTTGCTAAGCCTTTTGACAAACAGTGTTTTAACAAGAAACGCAATATTGAACACCATTTTTCTCATGAACTATTAGATATATCGAGAAAATGATAATAACCAAATTTATAGATAAATTTATGCGTAACATAATTGTCATACAAAGTTTTTGTGTAACACGAAGCATTTTTAAGTTCTAAAAAAAATAAAAAAAATTGGAAACTAAAATAGCCGCCATTTTGAATTTTTTGCGTGGATAGTTTGGCCTCGCTCAGTATAAGTTACAAGTAGCCTAAGGAACAGTTTCCATCGTGAGGCCAAACTTTATCATGACTTGTAACTCCCAATGTCCATTTATATGGGGATTCACACCTACTAATTCATATTACTTCACATAAACCTCTGCTGCAAACAATCATAGGGTTCCGTATGCACTATGGACCCTTCGGGTACGGACCCTAAAAGCACACTAGCTACAAAGCCAATACACGTACAGGAATTCATAATGCACTTAAACTCTCCGAACCTCAAACAATAAACCGGTTTGAACCAGATCCTTTAAGGCGCCTTGCATGTCTAATCGAACCAATATAACTAATAGATTACTTATGTCTAATCGCTCCATAAAAAACAATGGGAATACGAATGACCCGGAATTATCTTTTTCTAAAGCAATCAAGGTTTTTGTCGAATAGTTTATTGAAAAAAATAATTATAATATTTCTTTACAAATGCATCTTTTGATAAGTTATGTTTCGAAGTTATTTTTAATTGTTTTAATAGAAACAGAAAAATAATACCTAATTAGCTTGCATGCATAACACTTTATGGGCAATGGCTGAAATAAACGTAACATTCGATGCATATTTTTGCACTTGACTGTACGAGTACCAATAAGTAATGAATAGGGGATTTTTATTTATAGTCAACTAGCGGCCTGCCCCGACTTCGCACGGATAGTCTAGTTTTGCTACCTAATTTTTTGAACTTTGAAATAAATTATAGCCTATGTCCTATTCTGATGTCTAAGCTACAACACTGGAAAGTTTCATAGAGATCCGTTCAGTCGTTTTTGAGATTAAACGGAACGTCCATACATCCAAACTTTCACGTTTATAATATTATTAGGATTAGGATTGAGTCGCTTATTATTATTGATATTATATAATGTAACACTAGCTTGTACCCACGACTACTTCGTCCGCGTACACTTCCACTCTCTTCTTATTCATTCCTGCGAGAGATGATTTTCGAGATAAAAAGTATACGATATTATATTAATTCGGGCTATAAACTCGTTGTTTACCAAGTTTAATCGTTATCCGTTCAGCCATTTTTGCGCGATTAAACGACGTCATTTTTTTCGACTCTACGTATTTTAAAATTTAAAAAAAAGCAAAAATACGTTGATAGTTTGATTATGATTACCGTATTTAGTGAATACCTACATGAACACTGCTTTTTACTTAAAACAGTGACAAAGGTAATAACAATAAACTTCACGCTTTAAGAAACATGTTAAGCGAACCAAAATACACATTTCGCTACCAATTGTAACCTAAAACCCCAATCAATAAACGAAACATCACAACACAACGCATATATCAGTCATTACGTGATAACGACGTGTAACCGTGTCATTAGGCTGTCAGCCGACGCGTTACAACCGACGTTTTCGTCTAAACAAATTAATAACTCGTTATCTTGTCGGTAAAACTACAAAGCGATGTGTAGGATGGGTTCCAGTTGATTAATTCTCTTAACGAATAATTAAAAATGTGGGTATCACCTTGACCAAAATTAAAAAAAAATTGGCGTTAATATTCAATTTGACGGTTTTTATGCCTACACACCGATTTGATTGCCACACATATTTTGTTACAATACACACAGTAAAAAAAAACAGCAGTTAAAAAACTACTTTTCTACTATGCATATACATGATTTGTTTAAATTTACTACGACTACTCAAAAATATTACATTTTTACTAATAAATAAAACTAACGGAAATTAATCCTTCGAAAACATTAAACTTCAAACTGTTTGAGATATTTTAAAGCTTTTAAATCCATACTTTTCCATAATAATAATAAATTATTAGTACGAAAGTGTGTTTGTTTGTCTGTTAGTCCACACTTTAGCCGCTGATCCAAATTAGATTAAATTTGGTATGAACATAGTTGGAGTCCCGGGAAGGACATAAATAGGATACGTTTCATCGCGGAAATCTCTTAAGGGGGTCGAAGTTGGTATGGAACAGCGACGTCTAGGTAATCGCCTGATTAAAAAAAATAGCAATTAAATTCTATCGCGATGAACGTGTTCCACGCGAACGAAGGTATACCCCGAGGCACGAGGATTAGCTAGATAATCAGATTGACAGAGTTATACATATAAGTAAAAATGTTTAATAGAAACATTATATGAAAATGGAAGGTTTTTCGTTAACAATATTGGCCAGTATTGAACACCAAATAATGACAACATGAGTTGACATTCCCATTCAAACGCGTGCCATTTTATTTATCAATTGATTGATGCTACCAGTTACTGACAGGAGATAACAGTAGCGTCATTTTATGGATGGTAATGTGTCGTGTTGATGATTTAAGTATCATTGATGATATTATGATGCATTTATTTTTGTTCTGCAATCGGTTGCATTATGGTGAGTAGTAAAGTACATAATATATTATGCGTTCCGTATTAAATTACACCCCCCTCGCATACACACTTCCATGTAGGAGTAACGTTGACTACACATAATATGATATCGCGTTGATGTATAATGAAGATTACAGTTATGAGAAGTTTTAACTTCATATCTTAAAAGAAATAAAGATTAATGTATATCTTTGACATCAAAAAGATAAAACATGAATTAAAGTAACAACAACATAATAAAACAACGTACCCGCTGTACCTTTTTATTGACAAAAAGGTTTAATAAAAACACAATACATTTACAAATACTCTTTATGGGCATTTTCACTTTAAAGTGTACCCCCTATTTTTTTCGGATCTCGGTGATTTTGGGTATTCTGACTCAGAATCATGAGTACTATTAATTCAGATGAAAAAAAAAATCCTGGATTTTCCATACAAATTTTCTGTGTCGGTTTTGTGACGACTCATATAAACTATATGAAAAAAGCGTCACAAAACTGACTTTTTTTGGTGGGACACTTTTTTCTTCGCGGAAATGGATAGTACTCTTGATTCTGAGTCAGAATACCTAAAATCACCGAGAGCCGAAAAAAATTAGGGGGTACACTTTAAAGTGAAAATGCCCTTATTGCATACGCATACCTCATAGGAACAGTACCTACAGAGTCGTTTTCAAAAAATGTGTACATAGAGGGTTTTAATTAAAACAAAACTTAACTATTGATTCCTTTGTGTCACGTGGACTCATATATTGTGTATGGCTAACTTTCGTTACACAAAGGACGCGATCGTAATTTTGTTTTCATTAAGCCCTTAACTATGTAATCACAATAATACGTAAGTAGAAGCGAACAATAGGCGGTCCTATCGCTAAAGAACGATAGTATACAGGAAAAAAAAATATTTGTCTAAAATTTGTCTGTCCGTTAACAAAGTTAAAAAAATTACTTTGTTTCCGGAGTAGGCTTATGGGTTAAAATCACATTCGGGCCATTATAAGTAAAACTTAATTTTCCAACTCCTAAACTACGGTAACTCACTTTAATTGAAATATAACTTTTGAATCCGTGACACTCATTAGTAACGACTGAGCTTAAGAAGCTCTCTCACTAAGCACTCTCAACTTTCCGACTCAAATACGCGAGCTTTGTTCGTCAACTTGTGATGAATGACGTCACAGCTCTGAAAAAACTCCAAGTGTCTGCGTCACGCCTTCATTTCCTCGTAAATAATGAGTTTGCACGAGGAAAATATGGTTCATTTTACTATGGAATTATCTTTTCATGGTTGTTTGGGAGTTCGTATAATATATGAGGGGAAAAATGTGAAGCCAGCTAAAAAAATGCTACACTTTTTTTCGAATAAGACAATATGTGCACATGATAACAACTTGTTAACTTTTTGAAAAAAGTACTATCGTACCAACTGAATCGTGACCCACTGTGGAACCTTGTCACAGAAAGTGTCATAATGATTTTCCTTGTCAGGCAGTACGATGTCAGTATGACATTTTCTGAGACAAGGTTCCACGGTGGGTCACGAATGTCACGATTCAGTTGGTTCGATAGTACATTTGCTCGGCAAATTCTTCATGTTCAAGAGCGATAACACTATGTCTTTTGCAAGATTCGGCATAACTATTATTCAAGGTACGCGAGCGAAAGTTCAAATGATTTAAAAACCTTCGTTGTATTTTTTCAACGGCAACGCGATACGTTGCATATCGGGGGTTCCATATTGTGCTGCAATATTCAAGCACACTGCGCACATACGCGTAGTAAAGTACCTTGATACAGTATATGTCGTGAAAGGGTTGTGTTACTCTGAGGATAAAACCAAGGTTACGATATACTATGAAAATTCTTCGTAAAATATTGGATATTCTGGCAAGAAATAAATCACAATTTTTATATCATTACCTAACCTGTATTTATTATTTTTAGGCCCAATTTACATAAGATGTATAATAACCTAAACTAAAAATAAACTAAACTAAAAACTAAATAAATAGATTTATAGATAAAAAATGTGCTCAAGCTCGGAGCTCGGCGGTAGGGTGCCCAGAAGGCTGGCCGCATTGCCGCGTTGAATAGCAATGCTGAGGCGCTGAGCAAGGTACGCACCAGCCTTCTGGTCACCCGTGGCGTCCACGAGACGCTTCGCAAGCACTTTATAGATGCAGTGAGCAGCAGGTCCCCACGGCCCTAGAGTTTCCACCCCAAACGGCCCAAACATGCAGCCACCGTCAATGGCGGCATATTTGCGCCGCTTGAGGTGCTCAGCCGCGTCGGCGGCAGCCCCAGCCTTAACCGAGGCCCAATTTTACATCCATACCTTGGCTTTAAATGGTAGCAATATTACCTACTACTTAATTTTATCCATTGGTGTTATTTATGCTAATGACTTAACTTAATTAACATGAAAATTTTGACGAAACCGCGGTTTTGACCGTTGTAATTTATAGCCGTTAATCACATCAAAGTTACTGACGTAATCTATCTTCTTTCGGTTGTAAATAATATTGATATTAAATTAATTTGGATGTCGAAGAATTAAATAACTATTACAGCTATGGAATTTGTATGTACAGTCGGCAAAAAATGTGGTCTACCACCCTACGGTCGAGGTTCATTTGAATGTCATGAAACAACAAGGTCGATCATCGCCCTAAAATCTAACCTATTTAGAATCAAATTCTTTATATCTAAGTTAGGCAGCTTTTGTTCATCGTGACAGATCATTCCAACGGCATTTGTTTGCTTATGTACACGCCATAATCATACCACTCTAAAACATTTTTTATGTTGCAATCCCCGGTTTAAAATATAATGACTAGGTATGTTGCGTACCTTCTGTATACAAATTGAAGCATAATAACTTGTGTAGCGTCTCATTATTTCGCGATTATGAGCATTACTTATGAGACACAAAAAACTCTAAGACAACACGGATAAGTGGATGCTGAGTGCGAAGCAAAACACGTGTTGCGTTATTGGTATTTCAAATTATATAAAGAGATAAATCATGACCTGTCATTTTGTCGATACAAAAACTACGATATATAGATTTTTATCTGTAGGTAAATATTATATTTTCCAAATTTGGACTGTGTCAATATAGTTATATTCTCAATAGAATATAAAAACAAAACAAAGGTAAGGTATTGAATTTTAGGGGCCATGATTGGCTAAAACTTATTGGACAAAAATATTGATAATTATCTCTTAAGGACTTAAGAGAAAAATTGCATGTAACATCTAAGATATAAAGCCGCAATAACCATTTACTACATGTTGGCGACAGACCTTCTTATTGTGTATGTCCATTTTTATACCTTTTTAGGGTTCCGGATACGGGTCTTGGATAGCTCTTTTAAAAATATTATAAAGTTTCTAAAAGCATTTTTTGATTAAAGAATTGGTTAGCGTGATATTAAGCTGTGAAGTGATAATTTTTGTTATCCCCCCCCCCCCCCCCCCCCCTGCTAGCTAAACGGTGGCTACTAAGCATGTGAAAAAAATCATGGTAGTAGTATATACGATGAATTTAAAAGGAAAACTATCACAGCTAAGTAGACATTACTAGTTAACGAGTAATAGTCGAACTTCAGAAATGTACTTTGCAAAAGCAAACCTTCATACAATTTCCATTGATACCTTAGATGATGTTGTTAATTCTGTAAAAAAACATAGTAAATATAAGTTTGCGAACTTTTTAGTCCACATAATGTAACGGGTGGACGACTACGGAACCCTACCTTGCGCGTGGCCCGACACGCACATGGCCGGTTTTTTTTTATTTAGTTTGAATTTGAAGGTTCCTGTTAATTTTTCTATACAGTCATGTCAATTATACAAAAAGTCGAATAAGAGTGTGGTTTTCTTTCTAGGGAGCTTAAATAAATTATATACTAAATATATCTGAAATTATAATTCATCAGTAACAAGAATAGTAACGGCACCATACCGGTGCTCAACACAAGTAGTGAAGAAGAGAAAATCTCAAAATATGTGTCAATTGCCACGTATTTTGACATTGACAGAAAATAGCAAAAAAGAAATGATCGTTTTAACTAATAAAGGTACTAAATCATAATGATAATAAATATTTTACTGATTAAGTAAGGTAAATGTCCCAATTCTCGACACCTGACTTTAATGCCCACTAATTGACACCTATTCATCACCGCTTCAGACCGGAGTAGCTCCATAGTGTTTACCTCAATAAAAACGAGGTTTTTTTTATACCACGTCGGTGGCAAACAAGCGTGCGGCCCGCCTGATGGTAAGCGGTCACCGCAGCCTATGGACGCTTGCAACCCCAACAACCAACAATAAGAAACCCACGTGACCCCTGGGTGGTGCTAAAAGTGCAACAAAACTGGCAACTGTACTGTCTTCTCGAAGATCTCACGGTTCGAAATAATTGCCATACAATAAATAAATAAGGAACTCGAAGTCATTCAATCATAACAGACGTTAAAAGGTCGAACTAGTATGTCACAACCCGGCCTTGCTCGCTCAAGATATAGAAGATCTGCTTTTAATTACAAACACTAATACCGGTTCTAGTTTGCGCCGGAAATTACCATATCTAAACTGGATTTGCTATAGTGTTCACGGAATCAAAAGATATTTATTTTGATTCGTTAAAATTTGATAACATCTGCTGGTTCTTTATTTTATTTCTTCCGGAATATATTTTATCGGCTAAAGCAATTAATTAAAGAAAAAACTAATAAGAACCACCTGTGATCCCAGAGCTGGCGCGTTTCTCGGCCAAAGGCTCAGCATTGCTGAGCAACGAGGAAACGCCGCCAGCATCTTGGGCTCATTTCCGCCAATGAGCGACCTAGGTGTTTAGGTTTTTTTATATTGTTTTTTATTGTTTAATATAGTTATATTTAGTTTTAGGTGATATTATGGTAACTGATTTTGTTGTATTTAAAATATTTTTTTTAAATAGGTATATTTGTACATGGCGGGAAGATGTTGACAATATTGTATTTTCCTTGAAGTCAAATAAGCAACTCCTCAATGAGACGTTAAAAAAGCTCAGCTAGTATGTAGTTTAAAATAAAAAATGAATAAACGATTAAATTAACTTTATTATGTATGTAGGCCGCAATGGCACTTTTACAAGTCAAAATCTACTAGTTTGTAGGGGTTTGACGTGACAATTTTCTGTGATCAAACTGCATTCTTTTTTTAGCTTTAGGTTTATGTATTTAATACTCTTTAACTCAGCATATTATTACCTATGTAGAATTTTGCAATCAAGCTTTTGTCAAAAACACAATCATATAGTCAAGAATCATATATCTGAAAACCAATCCCTATTCTTTTCTCGTCTGGGCAGAATAGCGTTTCAAAGAACGCGATATTTCTCGTTGTAAAACTAGCCTCGCCTTAAAACTAGTTCCTACACCAAATCTAAGGATTATGTTAGGTTTCAAAGCGTCCCCGTGTTCCTTAGGGCATAATCAAGAAAACGCTAGGAGGGTGATGCAGTTTTTTTTATATATCATAAATGAGATTGGTCTCTTGGTCAGCATCAAGTCAGGGGGCAAAGTTGAGGCCGGCGGTGAAGTGAGCTCACCCACAAGCCAACTCACTCGTGTCTTAAGGACTGCGCGCAGTTAAGTATATTAGGAAAACATTTCGACCATTGTAAACGAATCTTTAGAGCGATATCGGTTCCACAACGTCTGCGCGAACGGCGTTGACGTCACGCACAAAGCACTAGCTGAAAAAAGACCCATGCGTCATTATAATAGAATGAATTTACGCCATATCCAAGATTTTTAAATCATTTTTCGTGCCGTGCTTCGCGACATTAAGCAATCAAGAACTCTAATATAAGCACCTAATGTAGGTGCCTACCAGTGGCGGAGCGTCCATACAACTCGATTCCCACCGGCTAGGGCTTGCCTAATTTTCGGCCAGTGCAGTTATTTTACAACGGCTCATGAAGAATAAGAGAGGCAAATTATTTCCGGCTTACCTAAGAATATTTTTGACGCGCCGTCACTGGTGCCTATATTAGTTGACATGTGTAAGTCTAGATAATCTATGGCACTCATTTTGGTAAACCTACAAACGCACACCACAAATTTCTAAAAAAAGGAAAAATTTTGGCATCGGGCAGGATTCGAACCTACGACCGTCTGGCATTCGCGGTCAGTCGCTCTAGCGTCCCAAATTCTCCTTTATTTAGAAATTTATAATTTGTGGCACATTAAAGTACCTACTAATAACCCTACTTTAGGCAATAAGGGCCCATAGATAAATACCTTATAGCTAACATACATACAATTATATACTTAAAACTAAAAACATTATTTAGGCGACAAAACGGCGTGGCTCCATTGTGTCGTCAAAGTCGGTGTAGGAATCGGTAGGTAGGTCGGTATAGGGGTCGTTGGTATAATCAGGGCCTCTTCAAGGCAAGAGTGAATAGGCTATTACTGAACCATCGAGTTACATCTTAGACCTTGTCGTCGCTTTCCATCAGGTGAGACTAAGAACAATCGCTGTTCAGTCATACATAAATAAATATTTAATAAATAAATAAATAAATAAATATTTGTGGACAATCTTACACAAATCAACCTAGTCCCAAACTAAGCAAAGCTTGTACTATGGGTACTAAGCGACGATATACACACTTGTATAGATAATTAAATACTTAAATACATAGAAAACATCCAAGACCCAAGAACAAATATTCGTGCTCATCACACAAATAAATGCCCCGGCCGGGATTCGAACCCGGGACCTCCAGCTTCGTAGGCAGGGTCACTACCAACTAAGCTAAAGCGGTTGTCATACATTAGAATAAAATCTAACAATTGTACGCACATAACAGGGTGCAATGTTCACGATCCAATTTTCTCAGTCTATCTTCTTTTATCAAAATATAAAAAAAACATTGTTTTTACCTATCATCAAATCCACTTAATTAAAGTTCGCAATAACACCACTTTTATAGCTAGTGCCAACGTGACCGGATCTTAATTTCATTCATTTTATCGACATAACTTTTACGATCCAACAAACTTGTTTGAGTTCATTTGAATTTTGCGTAACGACAAATTTAGTTTATAAATATTTATCTTCAAGACACTTGCTCTTCAATTCATTCATTTCAATTCTAGAAACTTAAGTTCGTTTAAATAGATACTCATTTATTAAATTTCATCTCTTTTATATGGGATCATTAGGTGCGGACGGATAGATAGGTAAGACAAAAATGGTGTATTGCGATATCATCATCCTCCTAGCGTTATCCCAGTACAGTTGCATCCTGAAGGATGCCTGGGGTCCGCTACCTAATCCCAAGATTTGGCGTAGGCACTCGTTTTTACGGAAGTGACTGCCATCTGACCTTCCAACCCCGACGGGAAACTAAACCTTATTGGGATTAGGCTTTGTCAAGTGAGTGGGCAACTTGACTGTTAGAAGTTCTCAAGCCGCCCGAAGGCCTCCAACTTGGCTTAACGACTGCTGCCATAGACAGCAACCGGGATCAACGGCTTAACGTGCCTTCCAAAGCAGGGGAGCGCTGAGTTAGTAACCGGGCCATTTTACGGAAAGTTGTACACTAGACTTTTTTTTTTAATTTGGATAAAATCGGGTTTTTTCTACTCAGAATCGAAAGCACTTTCGAACCTAATAGAAGAAAAAACGTGTCCCAAATTTTTCATACAATTTTCAGTTTTTCCATTCCGTTACCACCATACAAGCATTACAAACTTAGTATGAAAACGGTAACGGAATGGAATAAAAAAAATTGGGGACACTTTTTTTCCCCTATATCATTATCTATATCATATTAGAAAAACCCCAATTTTAACCAAATTTAAAAAAAAAGTCGAGTGTACAACTTTCCGTAAAATGGCCCAACCACTCAAAGCGGTCACCCATCCAAGTCCTGAACGCTGCCCACGTTGCTTAACCTTAGATACCGCAAGCGGTACGCAGGCGCCTCTGGGCCACGAGCGCTCCGTGTTTTGCGATATGCCTAAATATTTACAACTTCTTAGTTTCTTTACACTGAAGCATAACGAGTTAAATCGCTCTATAAAACCGCGCAAAGTAGTTAAGGAGAGGTATCCCCATTGCAAATTTCCCGCTCTAACACGCGTGAGTTTGCAATTAACCATCCCTCTCTCTACGGAAGCTCAGCGCGTACTTTTTGTAAATGTTGATGTTTATTACAAACATGTACATTTATAAGGATAATCTTTTTTCTCATGTTTGAGAACTTATCATTGTACACCTATTAAACCAAAAATAATTGTTAAAGATAGAAGCGTTTTAAAGATCCAACCAAAAACAACAAAAAGAAGGGTTATGTTTGTAAAATAAAACTATCGAGAAAATTTTAGCAAATCGCGTTTTCACTATTAGCAGACTGGAGGGAAGGAGGTCTTCATAGGCGTAGTTAATTTTGATGTTGACTGTACATATAGCACGTCCCAGTTAGGGTGATAAAACAGCCAACTTCCATCCCTTTCACACTTTCTAAAATAACACATTTTATGAAAGATATAACATTATATGATTATTTGTTTGTATTTTTTGTGTTTTTTTGTGTACAATAAAGTTATTACATACATACATACATATACCCTTGATGCCCTCTTGTGGCATGGATGGCTACTATAAGTAAATGAGGTGCTCAAAGACGTTTTCCTTCGCATAAACTCCCAACTTTGAACTGGATACAACGTTTCCCAATAGCCACATAATGTATGCCTTTAATTAATTTAATGTTTAATTTAACTGGTTTCGGCGCAGCTCTTGTGAATTAATATCGGCTTTATTTGAAAGCATAAATTTGTAATTTAATGATGCTTCTGCAGGAATGCCGAATATTTGGCGGGAAAACGCTCGTTTGATGAAATAGTATGCCTACTAGATAGCTATGGCAGCGACACCAGTGTTAGGTACATCAAACGTCTTTGTGTAAAATGAACCAGTTAATAGTGCGTGCACAATTAAAATCATGCGTTCTTGGAAACGACAACTTCGAAACGAACAAATTAATAATTAGTGGTAGTAAAACTTATTTTACTGTGATATTCGAATATATTATAAAGATAATTGCAATATAATATGATTATTGAAATGTTATTAATAATATTTAAACTCTAATGGATTTTTCGCAACCATTTCGTTTCGCAGCCACCAAGTGCTGGAACGTTATATTACCACCTATACGACTTTCCAAAACTTATTTACGTTTTAAAATTAACTTAAAAAAGTTCTACCTTTCTATACAAAAAGAATTGCAAGATGTAGGTACGATGCCCCACAAAGAGTAGACATAATTATAATTTTAAAAATAAAACTGTTACGTGATTTCATAACCATAGTCACTTCAATACCATTATACATAGTCAATTCAATATCGTATTATTGCAATTGTAACTACTTAATTTAATTTACTACACTGTTTATTTACTTAATGTGAAACCAACTTACTGACTACGGGTGGGCTTAAAACCCGAAACGCACTGACAGCGGTGGCGGCGCGGTGCGGAGGCGGTACCAGTTGTAATATTCGAACTAATATAATAGGGTCCGCACAGAACGCTTTTTTCCCGGCCAGTTTACTGTGCGGACCCTTTCATATTAGTTCGAATATTACAACCGGTACCGCCTCCGCACCGCGACGCCCCGTCCCGCTACCGCTGTCAGTGCGTTTCGAGCTTAAAGTGAGCTTATCGCTGTGCTCACACCGATTTTTCCATGTCAATTAGATATAAGGTATTACTAACCGATACACCATTGTAATTCAAAGAGAAATAATAAACGCATTTGTATTTGTAATGGAAAGTGTCACTAGATATTGTCTTCGTAACTACATGTTTCCAGTGGCGCGATTTCACTCGCCGGAATTAGTTCGTAGTTCCCACAGGACCTCGGAGTTTATTTGGAGTTGAAGCTTAGAAATTCAAATTTCAATATGACGATATTTAAAATAGATTACTCTCCGCTGCGCACGGATGCTTATTCAACGGCTAGTATTTAAAGGCACGTCAAAACAAGACTAGCAGTCACACATATCGCAGTGAGTAACAGTCAGACATGTAGTTTTTTTTCTTGCAGCTGTACAGTACATCGGTTTAATTGTCAAAGGTAGTTAATTCTAGAAGGTACACTCATACAACCCTCAAATATTTCTCAAATGATAGCCTAGCGCAGACTATTGAGAACAGAAGAGGAAAGATGTTTGGGCACCTGTTACGACACGACGAATTCATAAAGGATATTGTGGAAGGGAAGGTAGAAGGAAGGCGGAAGAGAGGGAGACCAAGAAGACCGGTACATGGACCAACTTAAGGAAAAAGTAAACGTCGTGTCGTATCAGGCGGTCAAACGAAAGGCTCAAGAGAGAGGTACATGGAAGTTGCTCCACCGACACGAGCTTGGCTTTTAAATTTATGATGATGAGCCTAGCGGTAAGATACGCGACTTTCAAGGAATACCAAAACAACTACTAATTTTTTATTGCAACGTCACATATCCTATGTCACCCGGGATGACGTAAGGATTCCAACGATACCGCACACATCTAAATCGGTTAGGGTGTTGAGAAGTTCTGGGGGAAAAAAAAAATTTAACCTACATACATACTGCCCAAAAAAAGGAGTGTAATGTTTTCAGGTTTCATGTATTTGGGCAGTCGTGTAAAAACATGATAAATAGACGAACCGACCTTGTGTACTGAATTGAATAATTGTGAGACACAATTGCCAATATACGCCTTATATAATATTCAAGACCTAATTAAAAGACATCATGATATCAATTTACAGAAATAATTATGCTGTCAAGTATTGATTAAAGTAGGTATTTTAATCAGTAGTTATTAGTATATGTTGAACGTTTGCTAAGGTAATATTTAATGAAATAATAACATAGTCAAGTCAATTTGGGTACAATTAACTATTATTTTACAATTTTGGTGTTTGGATAGTTATTACGATTACTTGGTTTTTACAGTTGGGCTTCTAGATCTCAAATTTTTTTAATTTTATTTCGTTGCTTGTACAGTATCAATTTGATACAGATTTATGAGATAGTTACTACACAAATTTTCCAATCATCGATAAATAAATGCGATCGGAGGCTTTCTTTACTACCGCCCGCGGTAAGTACAAAATGTTATGGCCTGGAAGAGGGATTTTCCGCGCGCGGAGCGTGCGGTAATTGCCACTTTATGGCCAGGTGTGATATAAAATAACTTACTGATTTCGCACCGACCTTTCAACCCCAAATGCGTTCAAACTAAACTCTTTTATCCAACAATCAAAACTGTAGACTACGAAGTCACACTGGAAGTTGCAGCCGCAAACCATAACCTTTGTCGGAGGCTGATTGCTTTGTTCCCTTGAGCGCAGATTTGAATTTATCATTAGACGGTTCGATGCTGATGCTGAAATATTCAATGGGGTGGTTGTGATGCTCAAGTTGTATGGAGTGTTTCGAGTATTTGAGACGTTCGTTTGAAGTACGAGTAGGGTATAGAATGCATTACGGTGTTAAGTTCGTATTTTGTACATGTTTGTTACTGTGCTACACAAATTAAACAAATAATACAGTAAGTAACGGAATAATGAAACCCGGCTAAAGGATGATTCACGCTAGACCGTTCCGTGTCCGGGCCGGCCCGTTTTGTAGTACAAGAAATCGACGGACGCGCGACGGCCGTCGATTTCTTGTACTAGATAAATAATAATATGATAAATAATAATAAATAATAAATTTTGCTACACAGACCTTCTGTGCGCAAGTACTGTACATTATTAAATCTGTGCTATTTTCCAACCGAAAACATTAAAAGCCCGTTCATCAGCAAATAATTAAAGCGGAATGAAAAGAGTCCATGTCTTTGTCCTGCTTAAACCGTTAAGAAACCTTTTGGCCGTAAGTACAACAAATTGAATGATATTATACGTCTTTCAGCTTCTAAAGTAAAATTTCGCCCGCAATTTCCGTCTCGTAGATCGAAAGGGATTGTAAGGTTAAATTTAACCTTTAATTTAAACTGATTTTAAATCAAGCTAAGGTTAAAACTTCTCGTTGACAAAATTAAGTCATAAAATAGGAGCTATAGAGTAATTATAGGATGTGGTACAAGTGATATAAAACTGACTTGTTATATAATTATTAGTACGCTCAAAGAAGGAACATTGGCGGAAATAATTGGTGTATAAGCGAATTTTGGCATAATTGTAGGTAAAGATGTTTAGGGCAAACAACATACATTAAGGCGCTACACTGAGAAATTTGGAGACTTTGAAACGCTGTCCTGCCCAGACTAGCAAACAGTAGGGGCGGATTTTCAGATATATGATTCTTGACTATATGATTGTGGTACTGACAATAGCGAAACATGATTGATTAAAATTTTCTCGATAGAAAATAAATCCAAAGTCGAGTCTATATTTTCCTTTTTTTCCTCAGCCTCCTAAAACAACGCATTATTAAAAGACACTATTAAGTTAATATGATGGTATTTTACCTCATCTTGGTACTGACAAGAGGAAATTTAATAAACCTGCACACAGTCAGATATTTAACGAGATTTGTCTAAAAAGCCATTCTCGGAGAGGGTTGCATCCCGTTTTGTCGTGAGCGAAAAACAAAGGGTGTCTCTTTCAATCGATATATCGCCTTAAGTACTGGTGGATGACGGTGGATCTAACAGGTGGGGATGCGTGTAAAAGTCCCTTTTTATAGTTTTCTGTAAAAATCTCGTAAACGGTGGCCCGTAGTAAAAAATATTCTAAGACATAACTAACCTACGTAGAATTACCTACAAAAGAAGGTTCTATAAATGAATTTATGTCACACCTGGCCATAAAGCGGCAATTACAGCATGCTCCGCGCGCGGGAAATCCCACTTCCTGGCCAGGGGGTGACATAAAATTGTGTACTTAACACGGGCGGTAATAAAGAAAGCCTCAGATCGCATATTTATCGCAAATAACCTGCGATCTGAGACATTCTTTGTTTTACCGCCCTTGTTAAGTAATGTACTATTAATGAGACATTAAAGGGGAAAGTTAATTGATAACAAACTATAAGTGGCTTCTCATTCCTTTGTTTTCCAATATTTTTTAAACAAAAATTCAATATTCTATTTACTAAACGAACTCTAATCAACGATAGCCCACCCGATGGGATTGGTCGAAAAATTTTTTCGCGCCCTCTTTTCTTATATAGGAATAAAATATAAAATAAAACTTAAAATATTAAACGATTTTTTTGATAATGCACATGGCTTTGCAATTTGCATCAGTAAGATGCTTAAATGTGAAGACTAAAGCTACAACAGTTTACGCTGTGCTCTACCTCTTCGTCGTAGTAAGAAAAAAAAAACCTGTACCTATAACATTTTTAACTCTCACGGTTTGTAAACATACTGAAAAGAGTTCTACGGATCTAACGCGATATTTACCGACGACTTGCTGAGACGACCGACAGTACTGCCGCGAACATGACCGGTGTACAGTGTAGGTAACCTGTGTTGGAAAGTCGTTAAAAAACGTAAGTATATAAATATCGCGTTAGACACGTTTAAACAATACACAACTTGACACATGTTAAAATTTGTAACATGGTGTCACTTCATGGATAGTAAACCATCAAAATATCACATTGAATTGAAAATTATAAACTTTTACCTAAATAGAAAAAAGATATTTAACATCGAAAATTCGGAAAATTATGTTTTTTTTTGTCATCCAAAAGTCAAACAAAAGGTATTAATAAAAATAAATAAATAGATGTACGGCAACTATGTACCCAAACGAATTATTTTACGACCGAAACAGCAAAATCCTTATTTTCCCATACAACAGTTGGTTCGATAACAGCTAGGCGTTGTGACGTCATTTGCCCGTGCCAATTTGTAGGAGCCGTTTGGGCGGCCGCTAGCGGCGAGCTAGGTTCATCCCTATTTTTTGCCCTTTTTTGTGGTCTGATTGTATTTGGTCCCATATAGACATTTGATCGTCTATAAAAACTGGTTCGAATGGCACCATAATTTTTTTAGTCAAATTGCGTATCTTTTAAGTATGAAAAATTCTTGAAAGTAGGTTAAGAACCTAAGTCTAAAATCCCTGTTAAACGAAACTTCTGTGGACTGACGTGATATTCCGGCCTCATTGTAAACTTTTCGCTCCATCCTGTAAGTTAAGCTCATAATAAAGAGCTTCAGGAAAAAGCTGTAAGTGAAGCACGGAATTAGTGTCCTTACGGGGAAAGTTACGATATTGGCTTTATCTCCCCCAGCAATTTCAAGGAAACTTCTCGAATAGTTAAATTTAATGTTGTCCCAGAGATTACATGGGTGATGTAGCTGATTAAAAAGTGGGGATGAAATATTGACGATAGAACAAATTAATTAGAATCATTCAATTACCTTATTTTTCATGGAAGCAAGTAAAATTACACAAGCAAATACAACGACGAGCCTGTATGAGCGCCTCTAGATGTGAGGCTCCCAAATTTTGAGGAAAACTTACATACAATCTGTAACTTATAGCTTGTTAAAATTAATAAGCCATTGAGATAACAATTAAGACGAGTTCCTGATTTGTCGGTGCGGAGGTGGTACGATATAAGAAAACTATCAAATGTCAGTGTCTACTGTCAGTCAACTCAGTACCGCTTTTTACTACGCCGCTACATTTAAATGAGTGCTTCCTGACTGGCGCGGGATGCGCAGTAGCGGGACGATACGAAGGCAGTACTGGTCCACTTCTGCACAATCTTTGTATTGTTAATGAATAAATAAATGAAAATGAAATGAATTGTACTTTGTTTCGCAGACAGAAGTGTGATAGATGCAATACAGTACAATACAATACAAATACTCTTTATTGCACACCTCACACAAATGGATCAGTTACATATAGAATCAATACAGCAACATGTAGGTAAAGGTAGACAACAGGCGGCCTTATCGCTAAAGAGCGATCACTTCCAGACAACCTTTGGGTAGCGGAAAAAATGAACATTAATTATGCATTGGGTGGTGCAGAAATTATCATAAAACAGATACTGAATGGTGGACTGATGACCTGGTAAAGGTCGCGGGAGTCCGCTGGATGCGGGTGGCGCAAGACCGGTCATTGTGGCACTCTTTGGGGGAGGCCTATGTCCAGTAGTGGACGTCTTTCGGCTGATATGATGATGATGATGATGAGATACTGAATGTTAATAAAATATACTAGCTTAAATACTTATATACTGTATAAAATACAGATATACAGATGTATTGCTTCGCAGCTTCTTTATTTAAAAAAAAATCTCTTTTTTTTAAATGATCGCAGTTCTAATTCTAACTTTACTTAACCTACTTTTCTGGTAGATCTAATTGGGTTCTACAAAATGGCATTTTAGCTGAACCTAAGCAGCTAAGTTGAAGTGGGACTGGGCTGGTCATGTCTGCCGTATGCCGAGCGAGCTGTGGGCCAAGATCGCCACTGACTGGCAGCCCGACAGCTCGCAACGGAGACGAGGCAGACCTCGCCGGCGATGGCGGGACGCTTTAGACTCCTATTTAAAGGAGTGGCCGGAGGCAGCTCAAGATCGGGAGAGCTGGAAACCGAGGGGGGAGGCCTTTGCCCAACAGTGGGACACAATAGGCTCCCAATAATAATAATAATAAAAAAGCTGAACCTAAAAAGTTTACGAAAAAAAGTTTCTGTTAAACGAGATTTCTGCGAAACAATACATTCCATGAAACATTGTTCTGCAAAAGAAGTGGAAATTTTATTTTAATCTGTTCAGTGTTAGTTACTAACGCGGTTATAATATTAGTTAGAATAATAAAAAGAAACAAAGTTAGACTTGAGATAGAAACAAAAAGGTAATCCAAGAAAACCTTGATGTTTTTACATCTACTATTAAGTAATTTCTCAAGGGAATGAACGTAATTAACAAAAGACGACAAAAACAGCGTATCAACCAAAACCATGACCAAAAAGCCAACCAATAAAACATCGTACCTAATCAATTCTACTGAAACCACAAAAGTTCCTCTAAAAAACAACTTAATACCGCAGCCGACCAAAATTCCAATTTTGATAATTCAAACCAATCCACATTAAAACAAAGTTGAAATTGGAACGCCGCGTCAGTTGAAATAAGTTTGTCGCCGGCATTATAAACTTTGTCCGGAATCGAATGAAACACGACGGGATTCGCTGTTCTATCGGGTATGTTAGATTCGTTCATTCGTTCATTCATTCAATTGAATGGATGACCGGCGGACCGGATGAGTGAGACCTCACCTGAACTAATCCGTATTATAGAGGTCGACAGCTTGTGGTAAACGGTCTTTCAGGCCATTGGTCAAGGAAAATATGTCATTGTATCAGTTGGAATATTTAATTTGATTTACTAAGTATACTTAGTAAAATTAATGAAGCACATAGAACAAATATAAAGAAAAACTGTGCAAGTGAGATTGCGCACATTTAGGGTTCCGAACCAACCGCAAAATTAAGTTGGCTTGTTTTTGCGCCCCATTTAGCTGTATGGGAACCCCCTTAAAACATTTAAGAATATGTTTTGACTATTTGTATGGCTTTGGGACACATACATACATATACTGTGAAAATTTTAATATTGTAGCTCCAACCGTTTGGCTGTAAACCTGTGTGGTGTGACTGACGACGGACGGACGGACGCGTGAGTGACAGCAATAGGGTTCCGTTTTGACCCTTCGGTTACAGAACCCCAATTAACCGTAGCCTGAGAAGGGAATCGAACCCGCACCTCTGGTTTGCCGGACCAACGCCCTTAAAGCTGTAACAGACGATCGAATATGGTGCGCTCCGCACCGTGACCTGCTCCGAACCATATTGGATGGTATGTAGATGATGATAGGTATTCGAACGTCTGTTCATGTGTCACATGACACGGTTCGGTGGTGTGGCGCGTCGAGCGCACCGAACATGTCCGTCGGTTCGGTCGTACCATATTCAAACGTCTGTTAATAATACCCCTAGCCTACCAAGACCCCTACCTCATCACAGCGAATCTTTGCCTAAGCCGCTACTAGCGACCCCTATGTATTTTTCTTCATAGGCTTACAGTCACAGCTCCAAAATAAACAAACAAAATTATTTGATTCGTGAAAAAGAATAATGAAGCATAAGGCCGGTCGATTTTTGAGTGAGAAAAATACATGGCTTGCTTTAACAATATTAATCCCGACATCGCTCATACCATCAAAGACGGTTATTTTAAGAAATAAGAAATTCGGGACAAAAACTACTAACAGATAACACAGAAAAAATAAAAACAAACAAAAACTGGAAAGTGGAAATTTTGGTGTTATTTTCTACTCATCATGTTACCTAAGATTGAAATAGTATAAGTTTTAAGATAATAAAATAGGGGTATGTTTGGCATTTTTTTCTATCGAACATAGTTTTGCAAATTGTGTAACGAACATACGACGGACACTAGATAAAGGTCTCAAAATATAACATCTTATTTTTTTACATTTTGAATATGCAGTATCTCAAAACAAAACCATTTACAAAATCACATATTTTACTATAACCCCGCCTTCACACTAACCTACAATATAATCCCTCAAATCTGTCTCCCTGTGGCAGACTTGGAATAAGGCTAGCGACGTTCCCCTGCTGGATGACTATGCCTATCCTTAACTTGAAAAGTTGAAAGACAATTAGAAGAGCCAGGTACGTTTCAGACAAAACGTACGTAAGTTATTTTAAATGAAAAGATTTAATAACTTCATTAACTTACTGTTAAAAAAATTACTTACAGCAGATACTGGTTTCCGATCTGAAATAGATAAAAAAATATTCTTTCATTAATATAACAAAATACAATAATTCTTAGAGATAAATAACTTCATTTATAGCAAATAACAAGGTGAACAAAAAATTATCACTAAGTATGTGACGAATCGTGCATAATATAATATATGATAAATATCGTGAAATAAAACCAAAAATAGAAAAACAGTTTTCTCAGAATCAAGAATTTTTAAATAATTCGGGGAAATACTAAAATTTCTAAATTGTGAAAAAGTACAAAAAATACAAAAATACAAATACAAATGCGTTTATGCGTTTGCGTTGCGTTTAAGTAAAGGGTACTATTGTGTGTTTTATTTTCCCGATGCATTTTGAATAAGAAAGTTTGATAATTAGCACGTAACATCGCTTTTTTTTTAATAGGTCGTGTGGGTTCCATGTTATCTGTCACTAAAATCAAATCTTTACGCCTAAGCTTTTCTGAAAAAAAATTTGGCTGAATGCACCAGGAGTGCCACGGCATAAAAAAAACCATTTAGCTTTCTCAAAATACGTCAAAAAGTTGAGCGTCCTTGAGCGCTCTCCGCGTTGGGACCGCAAACCTCAACGCTGCTTCTTCTAATTACACGCACTCTTGGTGGTGGGCGTAATTTGAGGTACAACAGTGTAACAAACCCGGCCTTTTAAAATGGTCACCAGTAATTAACTTTGTTTGGAGTTGGTTTTGTTTGTATACAAATGTAGGCATACAGGATGGGGATTAAAGATGGCAGTGAAGAGCACTTGACAACTTACTTACTCATTTAATGTTTCGAAAATTACAGCTTTTTGCACGGTGATCCAAATAGAACCAATTCATTTTGTGCCAAATTTTCGTTAATAACCTTTAATCAACTTAATTTAAAACGTTGTACACGCTGTAAGTTTGTCTATTTTATTTTCTCACTTTCCACTCAATCCCTCAAAGGTTAGCTGGAAGAGATCGCCCATAGGGATAATTTCGCCTTTGTACTTTAATCTTAGGTGACATGTATGTATATTGTTTTAACCTGTTTTGTGCACAATAAAGTGCTTACATACATACATAATCCATGGCCATGATATGTGAAGAAAATGAATATGTTTTCTGTCGTCAGAATAAAAACTCGTATTAAAAGTTTAGGTTATGAACACAGTTTAGAATTCGAGCTAATATCTAGAAACGTATATTCAGTGATCCTGCAAGGTAAGATTTAGAATAATTGTTAAATCTTAAAGTATAAATTGGGAAGTCCAAAAACTTTTTTAAATGACTCTCAAATATTGTAGTGAAATCACTCCTCACTACTCTTAAGCCACCCCGTATGTAAGTGTCCGTATATATATATACGTATATCATATAGTCAGTATGTCTGACGCTCTAGAGAGAGATTAAGACAAATGTGTAAGGTTATGGGCTCAGGCAATTTTCGTGCACATCCTACCACGCTCGAAATATGTCTTAAAAGCCACTATATTTCAGCCAACATATGCCATTTATTAAATTAACATATCATGGGTAGTTAATGCTGTGATAGACGCAACATTTAGTTATAAGTGACATTTTGAAATGTTAAATGTTACATATGTATGTCAATTTATGGGTGGCAAGAGGAGAGGTCTTAACACCGAATGGTATTTTGGTAACTCGAAAGATCATTTCGGATAATAAAAGCAGTTATAATTCAACTTCCCAACATATTTTTGGACTTTAATATGAACAAATTTTCAAAATCCTTATCTATCTAAAGATTTATAAAAAACGATCTCGATTGTAACGTCAGATTTTATAAAATTTGTAATAAAATATAAAATACTAAGATTTTGGGCTGATGCATAAGCGAATATTGGTTTGAAGAACCAATATTCGCTAAAATCCCAAGTTTTGCCACTATAAGTTACTTCGACGTTTGTGCTTGTAGTTAATTGATAATATTAGTGTTAATTATTATCAAGTTTTTTTAATGAGGCGGTTTGTATATAGATCTTTGTTTTGAAACATTATGGTCCATCCGAATGACTTCTTACTATTGACGTAAAAACTTTAACAAATAATTAAATTCCACAGCCAGATAGTATACATATTGCCCTGTATATAAGAGGACAAAGAAATTTGAATAAGAATGTCAGAATACCGCTCCTGACGTAACATTTTCGTTTATTTCACTCCGTGTGCTATTTATTTGAATGCCTAACTCATAGTGCCCCTCTTCTTAGTAAGTGTTTTATTACAAAGAATTTCTTTAGCATATTAAGGTCTGTGATGTGGGTCTTATACCTGACGTTTCTAAAAACGTCTAGGCACTGGGGAATCTTTTGCAAGTTATTGTTGTAAGATTAATATCTGTGTGATATTTTTTCCACGTCAGTACACAACATATTTGCGGACAAAGGCGTAGACGAGTGGTGTAAAGGACTCGAGACGTCGCAATGTATTTAATACATAATATACGCGATTAAATCAGTTTTATTATAGAACTATATGAGAATATAATTATGTCGTCATACAATTGACACTTGACTAGTGGCTATTCAATTCACCCTAAGGCAGGTATAAGAATTTTCGTCTCCACACCTTCTGTCACAAGAATACTAAAGCAGCTTCAGACATAAATTCACCCAACTTTAAAGAACACCCATTACGACTATACTATCTGGCATTTATCTCTAGAGGGCCAAACAGGGGGCCTGTGTAAATGCACGGACATTATCAGAGGTCCCCCGGGCCCTTTATTGAGTTTATACCCTTGGTGACTGGACCATTATGTAAATTGCGCTGGTGATATGTCTTGTGTTATGATTTTTGCGCTTTTAACGGAGCACGATGGATATTTACACAAGGTAACGCACTTAAGAGTATCAGATGTGAGACGGAGATGCCACGCGATTGTTGGGTAAGATATCAAGGTTTCATAAATGGATGGAATCGAAATCTGCTTTTATCAGGATAAAATATATAAATATATAAATACAATTGGGTATTTCATGAATGATACGAGTATAAAGACTAAGTAATTGAATGTCAAAATACCAAAAAAATCTTTATCGGAAATAATGATTAACTCAAAAGTTGCGTAAGAGTGACATAGACTGGTTCCAGACGCAACGATAAAAGCTGTAGCGTGATGCATCTTGATGATGAAATGATGACTTTATCGTTCACGTTGTACCAATAACGCTTTGAGCAACGCGTCCATCGAGGGGCGCAATTATGTCGTTGCGTCTGGTACCACATTAACATCTTCAGGGGGCTATGGTGGTCGCGCGATAGCGTGATAACCGACAAGATAAAGCATCTTACTGATACTACTCATTAGAAAGTGACAGATGCTTTATCTTATCACTTATGCTATCGTGCGACCATAATACGGGACAGAAATTAAGTTCAACGCAGCTGATCTAAATCTAGACGATTTGTAACCGAAGGGAAACCGCTCTGTCACACATATACCAAAAATTAAAGTATTTATTCCAGTGGTCAAAGTTTAGGGCTTGCTTATTTAAAAAGTAGGTACCTAGCAGTGGCGGAGCGTCCATACAACTCGATTCCCATCGGCTTACCTAATTTTCAGCCAGTGCAGTTCTTTTACTACGGCTCATGAAGTATAAGAAAGGCAAATTATTTCCGGCTTTCCTAAGAATATTTTTGACGCGCCGCCACTGGTACCTAGGTACTTCATAAGATTACATAAGAGGAGCAGTTTTACGTATAAAGATTCCAAGTATCAGGCCTTAACTTTGGCGATTCCCACAGGAACACGCTAACCTAAAACTTTGTATAGGTAACTCTTCTCTACTAACTTAAAACAAAACTAAACTTCTAAAAATAGCCTCTCAATGTCCTCCGAACGCTATTTCAATTATCCCCGTCCATTTCAAACTACTGAACATACTTTTGACAAGCAAACCCTCTCTAGTAATCAAGTCTTTGTTCACAACGTTGGACCTTCTGACCACATTTCGGACCTTGTTCGTAATAACAGGCTTGTCCGTCTAATTCAGGGTGTACTTTGAAACACGATACGATACAAAGGGAGCCCATCAAAATTCTGGGTACATCACGGGCCCAATTTATCATTTTCCGGAAAATTTTCACTCATAGGCGTGTGTGGCGTATGCCGCAAATAAGAGCGGAAGGAGTCAAGCCCATTTTTTCACGCGGTTTCTTATTATCATCTATGTGATGACAAGCTAACTCGAAGTTATCGTAACTTTTTTAACTCGAATTGAAAAATTCCAGATAATATTCCCGCGAATAGACAAAATAATATTCGAAAGAAAATGATGGGAAAGAACAACTTGGAACATAAATAAGACTCGGAATGTAAATGTAGGGTATTAATCAACGAACTAAATAACTTAATACATAACATAAAATATACCAGCCGTCTAAACATGGCTACATTTGTTAAGCGTAAATAGTTTCATTTCCTGACTTGGCGGGGTGGGATCGATATGTGACATTTCCTTCTTTGACGTAAATTTACTGACGGCGCAGTTTTTCACTTGACGGAACACTATCAGTATTACTTTTGCGCAGTAGTAATATCATGCGCAGAAGCGGAGCAGTACCGCCTTCGCATCGTCCCGCTACCGCGCATCCCGCGCCAGTCAGGAAGCACTCATTTAAATGTAGGGCGCAGTAAAAAATTGTACCGAGTCACTGACAGCTGACACTGACATTTGACACTTTTCTCATATCGTACTGCCTCCGCACCGACAAATCAGGAAGTCGCCTTAGACATTAAATATCCTTATAATATCCTTATATTATTAAAAAACCTGGGGTTTGCTTTGACATCTACTCTCAGCATTTGGCGTAGGCACTAGTTTTACGACCTTCCTGCCAACGGACCTTCCAACCCGGAAGGAAAACTAGACCTTGAAAAGCAACTGTTTAATGAACATCAAAAGATATTTTGTATATTATCTATAAGTTTTTAGAAAACTGCAGTTTCAATCTGGTCAATGGGAAGTAAAAAACGGCAGACGACGGACAGACCGACGGAAGCATGAGTGACAGCAATACGGTTCCGTAAGGACCCGTCGGGTACGGAACCCTTATTAAAGAAAACCAAACGCCTTTGCCTTGTCCCAAAAGCCCCCGTGTCACCTTTCATAGATACTTACAAGTAGCGCCATGACATTTTACGCGACGTAAGATATTGTTCCTTGAACTCAACCAGAATTAACTTGATGTACGGAGGCTCCGAGAAATTGGGTTTGAATAGTATATTATGTTACACTTCGTCACTGAATAAACCTTTGTAGCAGAGCTGTACACACATTTTTTGAACGAGCGAGCGAAGCACAGGAAAACGGTAAAGCACAGGACTTTCAATTTGTAGGTAGCGAGTCCGAAACACGGGAGCGGTCAGTAAGTAACCACTCAAAGCGATCACCCATCCAAGAGTTGACCCCGGTCTACGTTTCTTAACTTCGCATACTGCAGGCGGTACGCGGGCGACTCAGGGCTACGAGCGCTCCGGAGAAAAATGATAACTGATGAACTGTAGGGGAAGGCGAAACGCGGACGCCCTATGCATGCTAACTCCGACGAACTATGATGACCGCTTTACCAAACTGGGGGTCTAGGGTTCGAATCCCGGTCAGGGTATTAATTTGTGTGATGAGCACGAATGTTTTTTCCTGGGTATTGGTTGTTTTCTATGTATTTATGTATGTTTTTTTTAAACCTGACTGTGGCTTTATAGCCGGGCCCATTAAAGCGATAGGAGTGCACCGTTGAAGGGTTGCCTGGGAAAAGTCCAGGGGAACCTCCGACACGACCACGCGGGCGGTTTAAACACTGGAACACTAAGAGTTTGCGCTCCAGTGAGCTTGGTTGAGTGGTGTCAACCGAACTGATGCTTGTTATTTATGTATCTATTTATGTATATAAGTACCTATGTATATCGTCGCTTAGTACCCATAGTACAAGCTTTGCTTAGTTAGGGACTAGGTTGATTTGTGTAAGATTGTGAAAAAAAACTGAGCTGGAGCGAAGCCAGAGAATAAGAATAGCAACAGCCTACTAATATTGTAATAATATTTAAAATGTTTGGATGTTTAAAAGAGTCGGCAACGCGCGTGTGACTCCCTTGGGGTTGCAAGCGTCCATAGGCTGGGGTGACCGCTTACCATCAGGCGGGCCGCACGCTTGTTTGCCACCGACGTGGTATAAAAAAAATGTTTAGATGTTCAAATGTTTAGACGTTTGGATGTTAAGATGTTTGGATGTTTAGATGTTGGACGTTTAGATGTTACGATGCTTGGATGATTGTTACTTAATCATGCCAAAACGGTTAATGAGTTATGATGAAACTTAGTATACAACGAAAGCCTGGATCAACATATAGGATACTTTTTATGCCGAAAATCATCCCTCGAAGTGATTAAATAGGGAGTGAAAGTTAAGGCAGAGGAAATTCTGGGCAAAATCTAGTAGTCACTCAACGTGAAAACAAGATGACACAACCACAGGTATCTTATCTTATCTAGATGAGGGCCCTTGCGGATGCACTTCGACCCAATGGGATCTTTTGTGCAATTGCCCCCTCCTTTATACCTACTCCAAGTTGTTCTCCAATCTCTCCACAAACCGGATGATGGAGTACAACGGGAGTACTCTGAATTCCTTTGGTTCTGGGTAACCATTGCCAAAGTCGTTCATTCTTTGTCTGGTACCACGGGTAACAAATCTGCCTTGCTCTTAATTCATCAGTTGTCTAGGTAGAGTCGACACCATAGATACATTTACATTTTGCACCTTATACAAGTGTGAATGAATCTATGGGATCGACTGTACAAGGAAATCGCCACGGAATTTCAATCTGAGACGTGAACAAGAAAGGACCCGTCAAATCGAGTGCGGTACGGAAATACAGCCATTAAGGTTAAAGCTCAGAACGAGATCCCAATTTATAACGTTCATGAGCGCATGTTGTAAAAATGGTTTCAGTAAATCAATCTCGGTACACTCGAGGTCAAAAATTTCGGGTCACCCTAGATTAAATAGGTTTTTTTGGCCGGAGAAGATTTCCAACGAAGAACTGTGGAAGATCTATCGTGAGACGCCGGTCGGTCACCAGAACAAATTCCGTAAGTGCACTTTGATCGGCCACACCCTAAGAAGAGCTCCCGACTAGACGTGTGCGCCGCGCCGGCGCGCCGCCGCCGCCGGCCTTTTTGCCACGCCGCCGCCGCCGACTAAATGATCGGCGTGAAATCGGCGTAACCTTGACTGAATGCCAAAGAGTCTTTTTATTAGATGAAAGAGTATAACTAACATTTTTGTTTAACTTTTATATTGCTTTGTTATTGTTTTAATGTATGTACAACAGTGGTACACTTCTTATATTAAATTTGTTGTGTGACAATAAATATTTTTCTTAGTTTATATATACTATCAGAGCAGTCTGAACTGAACTACACTGAGCGCCTGAGTATAGAAATCCGGCTGAGAAAATCGTATAAGTAGGCATGTATAGCCAAATAATAATAGCAAAAACAAACTCTTATAGCTTCGTCATATCCGTCTGTCTGTACGTATGTCCTGTAATGTCACAATCCTTTTACTCAGAAACGATTAAGAATTTTTCAAAGACATTTTTTTATTTTGGGAATAATCGATTCATAAATCTAATATAATGTCCCCCTCCCCCTCCTCTAGTAGTTGTCTCATTCGGAAACTGACGCGTTATGGTATATGGCATGCCTGAAGGAGGCCCGGTAAGCTTGGTGTGTTTCGTGCTGGGACAACAGAACTAGTGGGTATGGCATAAGACGATGGTAACCATCCTGATGAAGTCACTTTGGAGCCGTGGAAACTAGGGAGGGCTCTGGTGTGAAACACCGCATGTGCGCAATCCGACTTCCACGCAACTCGCTCCCAGGCCAGTGCTGGAGCTGACGAAGCTCTCAAGCACCGCAAACACTCGTCTTTATTGTGTAAGTAACTCTGCGAGTTTGCAATGCTTGCAGTGGACTCTGGACCCTGGCCGGCTAACATGAAGACATTCATGAGAGCTTTGTTGTGGCGACTGGTCGGTACCTCGGGGACCTGACACTTTCCTTCCACAGAGAAACACAGGCAATACAGAGGGGTAACGCGGCTAGCGTTATGGGGACCATGCCCCAGGCGGAGCTTTTAGACTGGATATTTTTGTTAGCTATGTCTGTCGCTCTTGAGTCGGTCCCTCATTCCTGGAGAGGGTCGTGATCACTTCTGGATTTCGCCGCCCTGAGGACTTGTCTCCAATGTCTCTATCGGTCTCGATCCAACGTAGCCCTCATCGCTTGGTGAAATTTGCTTGAAGATGTGGCTTCCTTAACCTGATCTGTCCATGTAGTTGATGAGCGTCCCCTAGCCCTCTTGCCTTCCATTCCACCAACCACGACCAGTTTCTCCAGACTATCAGCACCACTGCGCATTACTTGTCCAAAGTATGAAAGCAGCCACTGCCGATAAACAGTGGATATTATTATTATTATTGGTTTTTGTGGGCCTTCTATGCCGCCTTGACCAGTTATTGATCTATTGTGGCAGCCCTTAAAGTTCTTTGCTTAAACCCGTTGCTTCCAGGAATTTCCAGACTCTTTGGGTAGCAATCTGCTGTATCTCCTCTGGATGCATGATGTGCTTCCCTAGGTACATACTTCTTTTGCGCATAAGTGGTCCACAGGAGCAAAGGATATGGATGGCAGTTTCCTCCGACTCCTGGCAGAACCTGCATGCTGCACTTTATTTTATACCCATTTGTGTAAGATGTTTGTTAAGTTTGCAGTGACCAGTGAGTATTCTCGTCACTGCGCAGGTTTTGTGTCTTTTGAGTTGTAATAACTCTTTAGACAGCTTGGTGTTGTAGCCTTTTATTAGCGCTTTTGATTGTTTTAGTCCTTTTGTGAACTTCCACAACTCTATAGCTTCCGGTTTATTGTTTAGCAGAGAGCTTACTTTCTGTTTGGTTATACCACAGAAAGGTTCTGGGCCGATGAAGGGTTTATCTGCACCCTTTCTGGCGAGTTTGTCTGCTACCTCGTTTCCGTCAATTTCGGAGTGACCCGGTACCCATCTAAGTATTACTTTGTTGGATTTTGCAAGGTCGTTAAGGTTATCTTTACAGTTCTGGACTAGTTTAGAGTTGGACTCTAGAGATGCTAGTGCCAGCAGGCCAGCCTGGCTGTCCGAGTTGATATGTTGGTTTCTCAGGTTTCTATCAAGATTAATCTCCGCACATTTGTTGATGGCGAAGATTTCGGCTTGAAAGATTGAGGCCTCTCTGCCCATGCTGACGCTAGTTTTGAGCTTTGGTCTCTCACCATAGATCCCGCAACCTACATCCTCACCTTTCTTGGAGCCGTCAGTATACCATATATGGTTCCCCTCCTTGAAGTACATTTGGTCGTTTGTCAATTTGTCTCTTGGCGGTATTTCCACGGTATACAGTTTGTTGAAGTTTTGTATGGTTTGCATGTTATCAGTTGGCATGTTTAAAGTTCTATTTCCAAAAACTGAGGCTTCCAGTTTGGCTAGTGCTTGTGAGCGCCATTTTGGCCTTGTCGACATGCATATCCTATAGATGCATTGCTTGGCCTCCTTTTGCACTTGCAGGTGGAGTGGTGGAGTGGATAACCGTGTCTTGATACCGAGCTGGGTCATTGGTCCGTTTGGCTGTCCAGTCCAGGGTATCCTCAGCATTCGCCTCCAGTACCGCATATCGAATTCTTTGTCGCTCCCTAACCAGTATTGTCCATGTTTCTACCGCATTTTTGTTATATAGGAATGTGGTTTACTTGTATGAATACAGATTTATTGCATTGATCTGGATTTAAAAAAAAATACGAATTATTTCGCATTTTTATTTACGTGACCTTCACGCCGATTTCACGCCGAAAGTACGCCGCCGCCGCCGATTTTTTGGCAAACGCCGCCGCCGATCATTTTTAAATCGGCGCACACGTCTACTCCCGACCACATCCCTAGACAAGCTCTAGAATGGACTCCACAAGGGAAAAGGAAACGAGGCCGACCTAAACACACCTGGAGGCGTTCAGTGGCGACGGAACTGAAAACTATCGGGCTAACCTGGTCCGAGGTGAAGCGCTTAGCCCAAGATAGAACGAAATGGCGGAGTACTGTCATGTGGACGCCCTCTGCCCCACCTAGGGGTTACAGGACCTTAAGTCAAGTAAGTCAATAGGTTTTTTTTTACATTTTACATTAGTTTTATTTACATTACGTATATAGGTACAATATTTTCGTATTTCCAACTGTATTAGCAATTCCCGGGATCCTATCATAAATAAAAATATCAATGTAATCAATCATAAATAAAAAATGATGATTTTTGCGATATCTCGCTCCGTTAAAGTTGTTTTTTCAGTGGTTTTTGCATGTGCGATTTAAATCTAGAAACGTTACTTTTTGTAACTGTTATTTTTGCAGGTTATAATGTTCAATTAAATACAGATCCTGATATTATTAAAAAAAACTTACAACCTTGCAGTATTTTAGGAAATATGACGGTATTTTCTCCGCGAGTGTACAGCACAGAGACATATTGGCCTGAATGTTTGTTTACCACATTTCAGGATTAAAAATATGTGTTGCTAACCATCGATAAATCAGTAACAATATGTTTCGTAGAGTAAAATCTTCTCTCTCAGTTGATGTTATTTCAATAGGTACGTAGATTTCTGCGTTAAATTCAAATTAAAATATTTATTCGTTACACGTACCTACTAAATACAAAAAAAAACCGGCTTAGTGCGTGTCATCTTATGGAATAAACGATTAATAATAATAATATTGGTTTGTTATTAAAATATAAACATTGTCGCTAAATTTCAAGTTCTTAGGTCAATGGGAAGTATTTTGAAATAATTTCGGAACAAATTTTGTGATAGACAGCGGTGACAGCAATAGGGTTTTGTTTGGATCCTTCGGGTGCGGAACCCTAAAAAACAATACAGAAGAAACAAGAAAACGGTGTAGGCCGTGGAACGAAATGGACCCAGCTCAACATAATTCTGGCTTTACAACCAGCGCTGGTCTTCCGTAGGGTCCATTTAGTGAAAACACGGAAGGTATAGTGTTTTTATCTCACGAGCGCGGGTTGGCCATAATTGTAGTTGTGACACATACAAACACATAGACAACGTGAACTCATAGCTCCTACGCTGACACACACATAGAAAATGTGCATGTATAGCTCAACACACAACCATGGCTCACCAGCGCTCGGGAGATGAAAGTACTCTAACAAACCAATGAAATTTTAACGGAACCATACAGAAGAGTGTTTAGTTTAAAATTCCTTAAGAATCCTCAATTCACTTGAGTTACAAGTGTCCATAGACACGGTATCTGCCTACCAGATAGGCCGTTACCTTGTTTATCACCGCCATGGCATAAAAAATGGATAAGTAAATATTTTTACTCTAAAAAGTCTAAAAGGACAGACGCATCCAATTCCCACTTTAAAAGTAGCCAGCACAAGTACAGCGAAACCTTATTAAACTTCATTTGACTCATTCATGAAACATTTCAGCATCTTTGTCTGACAAAAAAACCTCCACCACAGCTCTTTATTCATTTTAATAGAACTTTCGCTCCAAGTTTTATTTTCCATGTTGAAATCAGCCATTGTTTTTTTTAAGAAACGCTTTCCGCCGCCTCAACAAAAGATAGTATTTGAATAAGAATCGTTCTCTAGTTAAGACCTTAAGTAAACGAAGGCTGGGTACAGGAAATAGGGTAGTTTTTCTTTGATAGCAAAATGAAGAAATAGGAGAGACGGTCGGGAAAAAGTTATTAGTTTGATACTGGTGTCTTTGAGTCCGCGAGGCAGCATTAAATACTATGCGCGTTTCCATGCTCAGTTACCACAGATAATTGTTTATTTGTGGCTTATCCGGCTTTTCTTCAATTTAACTAACATGATGGTTAGAATAGGTTTTAACATACATTATTTTGTATCAAAAATGAAAGAAAGTTAATTCATTATCAAGGTCTATCTCGAGTAACCCAACAGATTTTAACCATGCATTTCTGAGGTTATAAGGTCAGAAAAAAGTAATATTATCAACTTTGGTCAAATTCGGAAAAAAAAACTTTTTTGGGTGTATCGCATTGTTGCCTTTAAAACATGAAGTAATGTCACTTTCTTTGAGTAGGTACATCACTTAAAACTAACTACCAAAGATTTTTTTTTCAAAATTTTTAGTTTCGTGAGTCGTTGCGGACACTTTGGCATTGTGTCAAATTCAGTTTACAGCCTACTTTTAGCCTGATGTTCTGTACTGTATTCTTTTTAAAGGTGTGCAATATCAATCAATCAATAAATCAATCAAATAATTTATTTGTTAAACACAGGTACAAAGGTGTAATGTAATAAAATATGGTTCAACTGTGTTTTGTCATAAGACATACAAATCATTATATAGGTTCAAAACTTAAATGCACAATTAAATAAACGAACGAATAATTGTCTAGTAACTAATGTTTACAAGTAAAATTTTAAGTCAATTTTATAATATTCTAAATAAAAATAGAATTTACAATAATAACGATAATAATAAATAAAAATAATCTTGAAATTGTCTTTATTAAATGTCATGTTGGTTATCTAGATACTCCTTAATCGAATAATATGCTTTTTTGGTCTCTGAATCCAGAGTATTTGTATTATATTGCATTGAACTTTTATTTCCTGATGTCGTTTTAGAAGTCCCTGTGTCAGCTATAAACACCAATGAATTAATCAAACTGGCTAGACCAAAAGCAGAAATATATGAAAAAATAAAAGAACTAGCCAGAAAAAGGATCTGGACTAATGGCCGGTCCATTTACGGGGTTTACCCGACAGTGTCGGCTCTCGGTAAATCATCCTGGGTTCTGACAAAACAGCCTATCTACTATGCCACAATTAGCTTTGAAGTATTAGTAACTCACAAAGGTAATTCAAAATTAGGGATTATAATAATTTTCTCGAGCTCTACTACCAAACACAAGTCCGGTCATGTATGGAGTACTGTTGCCATCTCGGACGGATCTGCTAGATATCAGCTAGCTGCCTTGGAGTCAATTAATAAGCGTGCCAGGAAACTTATTAGTGACTAGGAGTTCATAGAAGCATGATGCATACCCTTAAACATCGAAGAAGAGTTGCCTGCTTATCGGTTTAAAGGTTCTAAGGATACATTTCGGTGAGTCTGCGTTGGGATTACATGAGTGAATCCCATTTTGCCATCTTGGGACATGGCGTGGGCGTGGATTCCACCTTCACGTTGTTGGTATGCTCTTGATTTGCACGAAGCGCTTTGCTTCTACCTTTCTTGCCAGGACGGCAAAAGAGTGGAATTCTCTTCCGGCTAATATTTTCCTAGACCAATATAACTTAAAGGACTTTTTCGAAACGGGAGTGAATAGGCACTATCAAGGTAGATACGAATGTAACACCCTTGACCTCATCATCACTTACCAACAGGTGAGATAGATGTCAAATGCTTACCTAGTCTATGTAAAGAAGTCCAAGCCAATAAAGCTAGCGAAGTGTCTCCTTTTCGGCTTGGACCAAATTATATAATATGGGTGTGCCGCTGTTCACCTCTACAAGTCGCATTTCTCAACCAATTTTCGTTTTTTTTGTGGGCAGAGTCGTTAAATTTAATGTTTCATTATGATCCATCGCAAACCTACCGAAAGAGTCTTTTCAAAATTTGATAACCTGCTTTGAGTTTCTGAGCCTTTATGAATACATATTAATTTTTGACCTGTAATGTGTTAGGTATTACCATAAATAATGTCTATATCTATAATAAATAATCTAATCTAATCTTTTTTTTTAAGATTATAATGACTATTAGAAGATACTAATTTAAAGGTTAATATAATTTAATACTTCACAGTAACTAAACAACAACACAGTGTTACCTGTTAAAAAAATAAAGCCATATTAACCTACCTCGCAAGGCCTATAAATAAATCACAAACTGCAAAATTGTGTATACTTCTGGTTTAAACTCTATTCATAGCTGGTCTAATGGACACTAAATCAAACAATCTAAGCTTGATTCTGTTTCTGAAATGTCAAGTCAAACAGCGTTAGGCCTCGTTCGATTACAGCAAAGCAAGTTAGCATAATGGCGGCGGCTTGATTTTCTACGTCATTCTGGACACGGGACAAACACCGTTTGAATTCAATGTTCGTACGTACATGTACATGTACGAACCTTGCATTAACCCTATTTTTTAATATGGTCAAAAATTATTCGCCACAAGTGGGATAAGTCTCCACAACATCGGTGTTCCATGCATCTTTCTGAACCAATTGAACTATCATGTGTATCCTTCGTGGTGACGAAATTTTCAAACATTTCACTCTTGTAATCATGACTTCTTAGGGATGCTCGTATTATCTTCCGTGAAGTTATCGCAACTTCAACTCTAGACAAGTAGTCGACTAGCCTGCGTAGTTTTGAAGCTAAAATTAAAGTCCAGTTGCAGAACTTGTCACTATGAATCATGAAATTGATCAAAGTTTCAAATTGATAATGCATCACGTAGTAGTATTTCAAAAGTTCGGTAATAGATTTGTATTTATTACTATCGAGAACACATGGCAGGAAGAAAGCCATTAAAAATAACGTCGTATTTGCAAATGTTGAGTATCAACAAGGGATTGAGTAACATTAGCTGAAAAAAAATATGAGTAGGCTTTCCGCTCTGTATTGTATACAGAAGGCGGATTTTTCCTTAAACCCGCCAACTCCAATTAGAAAATCCCTAGTTCTTGCAGCCAATGAACTTGGGAAATTAGGCATGAATATTGTAATACAACATGACATCTCATTTTTTGTACTCTGCAAGCGAGAAAAGTAAACCTTGTACGAAATATACTTTGGGATTTTATCTCCACAAAGCATTAATGTTTCATTTGTTTCCAGCAGTGTTTTTTCTTGACGCCAATTATTAAATTTCTTCCTGCTTCTACTACTATTGTGCTTCCTGTCTGAACAAAATAATATGGTGTTCAGTAGCAAGTGAATAGGGCAGATTGCATGATCGCTTACCATCTGGCGAGACGCTAGCCTATTTCCAATAAATAAAAACCATTCTAAATTTAGCAGTACGCATTAGACCGCTATTACACATAAATTTGTGTCGTCTAGATATTTTCTAGTAACGTCAAATGAAGTTTATCAATGCTTATCCACAAAAGCAATTCATCATGAATATCATGATTTAGATTCGATTGTTGTCTTTCTTCAAAAAAAACGTTGTGCATTTGTTTTTCTATTTTATGTCCAACGGCGCTAGCAAACAAGACTAAGGCTTCATGTACTTAAGCTTTAAGCTACTACTCGTATTAGCTGCTACAGTAAAATATCCCAGCGTGAAATCCTGGCGGCGTGAAGGCAAGTTATCGTCGAGCTCCAAAGATCCCTCTGCGGTTAGGCTGACCTAGTTACTGTTCATTTGTTAGCCTGCAATTTTATTGGTGCAATGTGAACGTTTTAGGTGATTCTAGACGATTAAGTAGACTTCGGTTTTAGGGCCGTTAGATCTATATATCTGCATTATAACTCCACTAACATTTGCATTTCATAACTGGATCACACAGACAAACTGTTCCGACAGTTTTGTGAGACCCTGTTAATTTTATGTTTTTAATACCCTGATTATTACTTAATTCCAAATCCCAATAGCTTTCCGTTTCATTTACAAAATATAAACAAAATATAACTTAATGTCATATTCTTACAGTAAAATATATTCCAAGTTGTAATATTATAAAAGATTAAGGAACAAAGTTCGCCCGTATTCCTCGCGGGGTCTTTGGATCTAAAAATAAAGTTCAATTAAAAAAAAAAAAAAAAAACCCTTGATTACGCCAAACACGAACGTCGCCTTAACACCTTCCACATGCGCTGCATCAGAAACATCTTGGGGATACACTGGAAGGATAGAGTCACAAACGAGAGGGTGCTCGAGATTGCACAGCTGCCCAGTCTCTTTGCGTTGCTCAAGCAGAGACGGTTACGCTGGTTGGGGCATGTGCATCGAATGCAACCGTCACGTTTGCCGCGGCGTGTTTTGCTTGGCGCCATAGCTGATGACAAAAGAAGTGTCGGCAGGCCGATGCTGCGCCATAAGGACTGCGCCAAGCGAGACATGCACGCATTCAACATCCCGGTTCACAAATGGGAGGAGCTTGCCGAGGACAGGAACAAATGGCGCAAACTGGTGCTCGATGGGCGCAAAGTCCACGATAAAGCATGGTTTGCGACCCTTGCAGACAAGCGAGCCAAGAGACATCGACCGGAGACCTATTCGCCACGGGCGAACTTTACTTGCCAGGGCTGCGGTCGTGTATGCCGCTCTCGCATCGGCTTACACAGCCACAAAAGACGTTGTCTACCTGCATGACACTGCTTGTATAGTCTGTAATAGACTCGAAGGCCATTGATGATTGATGATACCCTGATTATAAAATAAATAAATAAAATAAAAATAATTAGACTAGCTCTTACGCTTTGTTCGCGTAGAACTCGTTCATCGCGTTAGAATTTAATTGCTATTATTTTAATTCAGGCGATTTCCTAGTTATCGCTCTTAATACAAAATCCCACTGCCTTAAAGGATTATTTCCCGGATAAAAAGTATTTTATGCCCTTCCCAGGAATTCAAACCATCCACATTACCAATTTTCTGTAAATCGGTTCAGCGGTTTAAGCGTGAAGAGGTAACATACAGACACGCTTTCGTATTTATAATATTAGTATGGAAGTATGGATTAACTATTTTTGCGCGGTGATCCACAGTTCTTGATCTCCGAAACGAGAAAATGCCACCAAACCCATCCTGCGCCCTTTTCTAACAATGGTGGACCTCAACCACCTCCACATTTTATTCATAGAGATAACCAACTTAAAATAGATGTCTGACTATATGCTATTAAAATTTGCCTGTGGCTTTTCAGCTTCGAAATTTTAACTTTTTGCGTTCTCTGCGCCGGTTCCATAAAAGGCCTATCATACCGACTTTGTCGATGGTATACGCCCTTTTGAACGGCATCCGTTGGGGCGTATCGCGCATTGCACAAAGAGTGCCGTGTCACATTGTTCCCCAAAAACTTTTTGTCTCTGAACTCGGGTGGTTAACTTTGAACGTAGGACATGGCTGAAAAAGCCATGACCATAGCCGCAACGTGTCGATGACTATTCAGCCGATTTTTTACTACCATTGTGGTATACACTGTTCTTTGTTCGATGCATTCTATGGGTGCTTGTGAGGAGTGTCACATGTTACGTGCGTAGATATTACAAGAAATGGGGCGGTCTGCTGTGTTGATAGCGCAGAAGACAAGTCTTAGTGGAAACAGGTTAATGGGCCATTATTATTAGTCAAGGCATGTAAAATCGTATCTATTATTGATAGTTATCTGCATTAATAACACGTACATTTGATATTGATACGATTTTACTTTTAATTGTATGCAATATGAAGAAGAATGAGCTAAGATTCGTTCCTTAAGGAACCTCAGCAGCCATTAAGATAATATATTATTCTGTAAGTAGAATTGTAGTGATAACTTAGTTCAACATAGGGCCACATCTATTATACATTATACTTCACACAATCGCACATAAACATCGTGTGTTTATTTTACGATAGCCCACCGAGGCACTAAAAGACGCGTAGAATTTATTATGAGCACTAAATAAAAATAAGAGGGAAAATGGGTAAAAAAAAACGTCGTGTGGCGATAACTAAAAGATAAACTGCTTTCTTCCGAAGAATAGAAATAGGGTTTGTTTTCTGTCTAAACGCAACACATTAGCAGGCACCAGATTAAGGCAAGGATATGTTTAAAGCTTTTTCAGAACAGATTTCAAAGACGTGATGAAACATACTTTTACTGGCTTCCAAAAACTGTTATTTTTAAATTTTTCAATGTTTATTTATATTTATTACTCAAGTCATTATCAGACAAGCGAATTACTAATCAGTTCGTTTGATGTTTTTTTTCTTTTCTATCAGTTTCCTCTCCTAATCTTCGAAGTAGAAAGTTTTTACACCCACTTTTAACGTCATGAAGCATTTCCCCTTAATTATATTAAAATCGATGACATAGCAGGTGGCAAAGACAGTCATCCAACTATTATTTTCAAATAGGGCCGGTGTAGAATATGCTTATCAAATTTCGATAGTTTAATTTAAATTACATAATTTTAAATACCTTATAAGTGGTATAGCTACATAATAATTTATAAGTAACTCAGGAACAGCAGTCACGGTATTATATCTGAATTTTTAATTTTATAATTTGGGATTTGGTTTAAATTAATCGTTTTAATGTTCATAGTTTATGTTTCTGGTAGCAGTGGACATCGTGGGATTAGTGACTGATGTAAGTTATTTGAGGCCGAGTGATAGATTTCTTCATTAGTAGGTAGAGTAAAATGAATGAGCCTTTTGTTAAGTAAGTATGGAACTTCATGTCACCAAAAAAACTTCAATACACCCTTTGGGTCTTAGAATTTTTATAGAAATTTTCATATGTTTCCTTTATTGTTTGCGAAATTGTCTTACATTATTAAAGCCTAGCCTGACACCAACAAGTCAGTTAAGAATACAGATTTCAACACATTTTCTTGTCTGCTACCGTTTCCCTGTAAATTATTTATTTATTTAAACTTTATTGCACACAAACACAGAATTGTACAAATGGCGGGCTTAATGCCAAATGGCATTCTCTACCAAATTAATAAAATGAACTTTATTTATTCTGTAAGTAGGCCGCGATGGCACTTTTACAAGTCAAAATTTACTAGAGTTTCTCAAAAGAAGACCACTGCCGAGAAGAAACGTCGAAAGACACTCGACAGTCAGTCATTTTATAAAATATGCTTAATTTAAATGATACCTAATACATCACCTATTAAGATAAATAAATCTGAGTATCTTAGTAAAACAAAAAAAAAAAAACAAGGAATATTTGAAAGAAATTGGTATTATAATGTGTAGTTCCAAACGTATCTTTTTTAAAGTTGAGCTCATTTCAGCCAACGGGCGCATTTGAAGATAAAGTCAGATTTTCTTAATGTTTCGCTCATGAATAAAATCAAAATAATAGACATGTGAATCTTCACAAGGATTATAATTATTAATTATATCTTAAGGGTTAAGGGTAAGGGTTGCATAGATACCGAATGTGTCCCATTCTCTCGATTTATGCGGCCAAATGTTCAGGGTTTCGGAGACTTTGCAATAGCTTAGGGGATATGGGTACATTCCTGCTTTCTTACCCTTGTAAATCTCTTTTGCTTTATTTGAAATGTGAACGTAATTTCAATACAATATTGTATGTATAATTTGAAGTTATGGGATTGAATGTGAGACGTGTTTGAGGAATATGCTTGATTTGCTCGATCGGAATCAGTGTTATCATTTCAAGTTATGGCGTTGCTGCAGACTTTTGAATGATTCTCTCGCCTAGATTCACAATATAAAGGATTCAGCGATTGTAAATAAATTTAAGGCCGCTAGATGAAAATTATTCATTAAAATTATTTGAATTAGAAACGAATAAAATGTATAAATGATTTGCCCTCGTGCTAGGCATAGATGCGCGGTGATAAGTGATAACCACTAGCCAACTCGGAAGGTTTTCTAGTGGTAGGGAAAGGGAATCAATCAGGTCCAGCAAACCAGAGGGGAGTTTGGGATGCGTGCGCGCGAATCAGAAATTATTATAAAATAATTTAATTAGTTAAAATGTTTATAACATATTTCACCGTTTATACATTTCTTAATTGTATGCTAAAATTTTCTTTCGAAAATTAACAAAAACGGTAGTAATAAACGCAGTTTTTGCACGGTCGAAAAGTTTTCATCTCATTGTAAAGGAAATGTCTATTTTTTACACAGAATTTATATCTTGTAACATTTATCTAGAAGCTATTAACAGTCTTTTCATATGTAAATGTACGTACCGTAATATTGACACCTGAACGATTGTAATGTTTACTCTCCATTGTCATCATCCTCACGTCAACCTGTCGCGACTTCTGCCGTGGCAGTTGAAAAAATATTGTCAAACGGCAAATTTATTTTCTTAAACATGTCATGAACACATCCATGTTATTCCAGCCTTCTTTACTTAACATCCGTTTACTTGACAGTTTTTTCCACACTTAAAATATTTGTTCCGGCGCAGATAACGAATGGTCTTAATGGAACTGGAGATATTTGTTTTAACATGAATACATTACTGGCATTAATGCATGCTCTTAAATTTAAAGAGACGTTTTTTTAAAAACACGTTTTGTCGTTTATGAAGTTTTTGAAGATAAAAATTAAAACACGCAGTTCTCACGTCGCTTCTGTTTATTAAGTTGAGACATACGTGAGTTAAAGAGGCTTAAAAACACTTGAGTAGTAAACGTCTAGGCTTTTCTTTGTGTAGGCTGACTTTTTTTGCACTCAGCCAGTAAATAGACTACTTTTTATTAATAATTTTAATTAAACCTATTCAGATTTACATACATATTTAATTAGAAATACAAAGTTAAATATTATGAATGTTATATATAACTTGCTCGTACAACGTAACATCATTGCGATACAGCGAGGAAATGCCGCGAGCATCCTCAGTAAAATACCTCAAGGGTCTGTTTTAGGCGGACGGTTATTTAAGTTACTGTTGCTAAGTATTCTTGTCAATAAATATATAATCAATTTTCAGGTCAAGTTTTAGCAAAACATATTACTTTTTTTAATTAAAAGCCGATAAAACGCAAACGCGCGTGTTCCACTTAATTGAATTCATTGCTCTATTGATAGGCCCGGCACGTTGACTTTTGGAATACGATCGACGCAGGGTTTAATGTGGAGCAAGTGTTGAAATTCTAGCGATTAAAAAAACATTAAAGGCGTATAATCACTCTTGTCAACTGTCAAATCTGACATGTTCTGCAACGCACTATCCAAGTTTCTTCAGTCAGTTGCATAAATATAACTTCCAACTATTATTGGGCTTTGATCCCTGAGAGATCTGTCTATTGTCGTTTCTTCCTGTGTCTCCTATTATATTGTATATTTTTTACATAATTTGTAGATACTCCATTTCCTGTATCCTGTATATATTCAAATCTGTATTCCAATATAGGAAAATAATACTCTTCTAAAGAGGCAAAGGGGAAAACTAAAGGAACTTTTGGATGAGAGTGAATATCAAATCGTTTGTAACGGCTAATTTCTTTGGAATCATTTATGGCGAATCTAACAATTCCGCTGAAAGAACGTATAGGTCTAGCAGTGATAATGAAAGGCACTCACTTGTTTATTTTTGCATGCGGTTAATGCACCCGAAAACATGACGGCAAATTAAAAAAAACCACCACCAATATTGACAAAAAATTTGTGGACTTTATTAGTTTACGTCAAATCGATGACATGTATAAACTTTGCATATCTATAGTTTCCGACAAACGTTAAGTACATAGTTCGTGTGAGACAACGCTCTATATGAAGCCGATATTAGCCAAGTTTCTTTCCTTTGCCGGGTACTGTCGATCCTCTACCGCCAAAAAATTGAGCCCCGCATCGTACGAGTACCGTTGGACTGTTTGTGCATTTTTTATAGCTTATTAATTCTCCGCGCGGCTTAGGAGTGAAACGTTCACGTTTATTGTTTTCTTACGTTATCTCCAGTATAATGGGGCGCTGCTAATGTCTGAATTGTTTAAAGTTTATTTTTATGTTTTGGAATTGGGTTGAGAGATAACGGTTTTTTTTTATTTTGTTCTAAGCAGTAACGCTGCTTACGCCAACTACAAATTTCTGAATTGAGGAAAAAAATGAAAATTTTTGGATCTGAGTAAAATTCGAACCTGCGATCTTCTGGCATTCGCGGCCAGTCGCTCTAGCCACTGAGTTGCCAAGGATATGATTTGCAACAAGGATCGATGTAATAGTCCGAAACATGCCTGATTCAGTGAATATATAAAATTAATGTACTTATGTCCATAGACGTAGTATGAACATTTGGGCTGAAACGTTATACACACGCTGTTAAAAGTAAGTTGATTAAGGGCTTACATACAATATTTTAATTTTTTTTTCATCTATCGACGTGCCCCATCCCACGACTGGTAAACACACATTAACAGTGACTCAATGCTGCCAATTGTAAAAAACCAAAAAATGCGTTCAAAAAGTGTATGACTAGATAAGAGTTTTATCAACCCGACGAATCAAAGTAACCCCCGTTCCACGGTATTCTTTATCACGAATCAAATTATTTTGATAACCGTCCCAGGCGAGATCACGGTAAAAAAATTCTTTGCATTTATTTTGTTCTCTGTATAAAATAATTGAAACTGCATCGTGATACGCCAGTCTTGTCTCATTTCTGCCCGATGATGCATGTATGCTGCCCTGTGTGCATTATCCAACGATGTGTGTAAAGATTTACGCAAATTGATTTCCATTCTTAAGCCCCTAAAACCGTTTCTCATATAACCAAGCCTACGGCATTGTATCTGCGTCATTAACAGACGCAATTAGACCCCGAATTCTCGAGATAACCGGTGTTCCCATCCTCAATTTCACAAAACAACTTATCTCATATGAAACCGTTATAATTTCCGACCTTCCTACTCTAACATATCCGCGAATTAACACAGAGTTTCGCTTAAAATTATATATTATATAACTACGCTTGTATTCTCACTTTGGTGTAGTAAATTTAAATGGTGTAGGTAGGCAAATAGATTTGTTTGTTGGAAATAGTGAAATGAGAGAAAGCACAATTTCATTCTGAAGATGTGTACAATACAATACAACATTGCACACCTCAATTAAAGGATACAGTGCAGTACAAAATCAGAAGAAGTCAGTTTCTTCTAGATAACCTTAGGGTAGCGAAACTCAAGTCTAATCATAATAACATATTAGGTGGTGCAGCGGTATATCTGTAAACAACTTTGGGTTAGTTTAGACGTATAAACAACGTCTACACAAAAACCACACGGTTGCCCCATATCAAAACCTAGTAAGTGTATTTTTTTAAGAAAATATTTTTTTGTATATTCTTAATTACTTACTTTTAAGTTTTCACCCATTTACGAAGGTAATAAACTTAAAAATCGTTTTAATTACCGGAGATTTTAATACCACGAAACCTAGCACGTGCTAATGTAACAACTACCACTAAAAACCAGTTTAGACATAGCAACTCATTTATAAACAATTTCAAGAGTAGGTAAGGTAGTAAAATAAATTAATATGTCCATGTATGTATATGTACATGTAATACAACAGTTTGATGTCCAAAACGTTATAACGTAAACAGAAATAAGTATATATATATTAAAAAGCCAACGTTCTTCCAAATAAAACATCAAAAGGACATCGAATATATTGGAATAAACATTATCTTTCCTATATGGCGACCCAATCAAATCCGCATTAAAAGTCAATATCGTCGTGTGGAAGAAAAAACCTTGTATGTAGCGTTTCGGAAAAGTGTTTCATGTTTACTCATTTGTCGTAACCTATATTCGCATTTCAGGAATATTGCCACGGGTAAAATTAACAAAAAGGTTGCCAGTATAAACATTCAGGCAGGGTATTAATTACCACTTTCGAGTTTTTTAAAACCATCTGAGACACAAAATATAGTGTCTTAAATTCTGTAAAAAAAAATATGTGTTACACTAGGGTCTTGTCTAGTCAAAATCGCAGTCAGTTACATGACCTGTAGCTCTAGTATAAGTTTTTTCGAAACATTAACTAATTCGAACGCGTTTGCGTTTTGTCTCAAAATGTATGAAATTGGTATGAAAACGTGAACAGCGCCTCTGGTGGTCACTAGTGGAAACTAAAACAGCGAGTATAACATTTGTTGCTAACCGATGAACGCGCGTATTTCAAACTCGGTGAGAGCGTTTTCATACATTTTGAGACAAAACGCAAAAGCGTTCGAATTAGTTAATGTTTCGAAAAAACTTATACTAGAGCTACTGATGAATTTGAAATGATGAGCTATCGAGTGCGATAGAAAAAATCGCAAACTTAATCCTTTTTGGAATGTTTTTTTCAATATTACGGCTATATTACTGATATTTAACATTTAATTCTTGTACTCAATTAAAGATCCTAAATACTTATACATAAATTCGCAGGGTTTGCTTTGATAAAATGTTTGGGATAATGACTATAGCAAAATATTTACGAAAACTACGCGCAGAGCTCCCGTAGAGAGCGGGATGGTTAATTGCAAACTCACGCGTGTTAGAGCGGGACATTTGCATTGGGGATAATCTCCCCTTAAACTGGCCTGTTCCTCTTACCACTTCGGCTAAACTCGGCTCTGGTACACCTGTCCTCCGTAGTATCCAGACCTTTCGCACTAGGAACAAAAGAGCATATGCTATGCGGCAAGCACGTGCAAGCGTGATTCTATGATTAGCTGTCAAACGTCGGTTTTGTTAGAACTAAACCTTCTGTACGTAAGTACTATTCTATTATTATTAGAGAGGTAGGGCACAGCAAAATGTCATCTTGCTCGAATTTGGAGCAGCCCAACTGGAGAAGTACCTCCGCCTTGCAGAAGACCGCAGCCATAATAACATTACATACTCAGGTATGTAGTGTTGTGTTCCTGGAGGTGAGCAAGATTGCCAGAGCTCCCGAGGTTGCACTGTGATGAGAGTGAGGGAGCTAAATTGGTCCCTTCTGCTGTCAACACAGTGCATCCTCAAATTTGTAAAGGGTCGGCAACGCGCACGTGACTCCTTTGCAGTTGCGAGCGTCTATAGGTTGCGGTGTCCGCTTACCATCAGGTGGACCGTATGCTTGTTTGCCACCGTCGTAGTATTAAATAAAAAAAAACATTATTCTCGTAATCAATCTGTGGTACAAAAAAGGCGACCTGTATCCTCTGCCTGTCGTAGAACGCAACTAAAAAGGGGATCCTCGTAGTCATAGACGGTCGCAGTTGGGGGCTGCGATTGTCCATAGAAAGATAACGTGACCCACAATGGTGGACTCTAGGGCGGTACTAGTACACTAGTATACGCTCCGTAGGACATCCAAGAGCCGACGGAAATGGGTTGAGGGGGACCATTGGGGGGGATTTCAGTCCGATATAACCTCCGCGCAGTAGTAAAGTGTGCAGGTATCCATAACGGATTCCCCCCAGAAAAAAATATAGATACGATGACATCTATTCTTCTCGTAAAGTTTTAATCGCAAAACACCGACCGCCCTAATTCAAAAATACTTCTCACTAACATAAATGTTACGTACTAAAAAAAACAAGCAAGCGGCAATTAGACTGAAACAGGTTTCATGATCGATGAATATTAAGAAGGTAACTGTTTGCACTTAGTCAGCATCCATTTAGCCCGTAAATTATCATCAAAACAATATATTGATACAAATAGAATATAAAACTAAAACTAACTATAATTAAAACTATAGCTAATAATTAAAAATACCTATCAAATAGCTTTCTCGCGCAGAGAATTGCAATCGCAATCCAGCGCGGGATCGCTGCCTGCGTGATGGGCACCCTACTTAGGCCACAAAATTTTGATAGGTATTTTATAAATACAAATACGAATACAAATGCGTTTAATTTTCTCTTTAAATTACAATGGTGTATCGGTTAGTAATAACTTATATCTAATATTTTTAATTTTTAGCTTTAGATTTAATTATAGTTAGTTTTAGTTTTATATACCATTTGTTATTTTCTTGTAGTTACTCTTGTCAATTTATTGAATAAATTCACTTCTTTAATACAAAGTTCGTTTGAACTCTTTGCAAAACTCGCTTATCAGAAATTTCTTATACAATGTTGTAATACGTAAGCCAGAAAAGCTCCCCTAACTCCGGAAATTATTAATTAGAGTACACGTAGGCAAACACGTGCCCATCAATTCGACAAAAATCGATACCTAGCCGTGAATTACCTCGTCAAGTTATTAAAGGGTTGTACTCGTACGTACATGTAGAAAGATTGTTTGTCTATGATAGTCGCGTGATAGACGACACTGTTACCGCTGTAAAGAAAGTGACAGATGCTTCATCTTCTTTATCATAATATATAATTGCGACCATAATACGAGGCCTGACTGCTATGTTTTTGCAAGTAGTTGGAAGATGATGATATGTGATGAATGTAAGAGGTTAATGTGAGGTCTATCATCTATCATCAGTTAGTTATTAAGATTATTATCGTCAAGTCATGTTTAACACGTACGGACATTAAGATAATTCTGTAAAATACTCTTAGTTATTATACTTACTTATAATTGAGAATCTCTGTATTTATAACTGTTTTAACTCTTTACAGACACCGTCGTCTTTTTTGTTATCTCTTTACGGTTTTCTTTCTTTTCTTTATTTTTTTTGTGTTTTGACAGACGTGAGTAACTCGTTTATTAGATTTCAATATGTTTTAACTCTATTGTACGAGTATGAATATGAAGTATGAATAATGTAATTGACAATGTACGATTAATACAAATAAAGAATCATATCATATCATATCATATCATATGTATATTGCAGTGCCCTTACAGGGTTTTATAGCAAAACTTATTACTTTGTAAAACCTATGAAAGCAATAAATGACTCAATAACTGAATAACACAATTTTGATTGGTACTTAATAGTACATTACTTACCAAGGGCGATAAAACAAAGAATGTCTCAGATCGCAGGTATTTTACGCCCGAGCCGAAGGCAAGGGTGATAAATATGCGATCTGAGGCTTTCTTTATTATCGCCCGTGGTAAGTAGAAAATTTTATGTCACCCTCTGGCCAGGAAGTGGGTTTTTTCGCGCGCGGAGCGTGCGATAATGGCCACTTTATGGCCAGGTGTGACATAAATAATATTCTATGCATTTCACAGTCCCTTTTGGTCTCCGTAAAACTGTGTATCAAATATATGTTTGAACTAAAATAAAATAAAAAACATGTTCATTAAATAATAACACAAACAATGGCATTGTCATAATAACAGTTACAGGTAATACTTTCGAGACGTTTTTGCATTTGTAGTAGTATTTGTATATTTACAGGGATTCTACATTTAAATTTACACACACTTAAAATAGTGCATTACTTACCAAGGGCGATAAAACAAAGAATGTCTCAGATCGCAGGTATTTTACGCTCGAGCCGAAGGCAAGGGCGATAAATATGCGATCTGAGGCTTTCTTTATTACCGCCCGTGTTAAGTACAAAATTTTATGTCACCCCCTGGCCAGGAAGTGGGATTTCCCACGCGCGGAGGGTGCGGTAATTGCCGCTTTATGGCCAGGTGTGACATAAATTATATTCTATGCATTTCACAGTCCCTTGGTCTCCGTAAAACTGTGTATCAAATATGTTTGAACTAAAATAAAAAAAAAAACATGTTCATTAAATAATAACACAAACAATGACATTGTCATAATACAGTTACAGGTAATACTTTCGAGACGTTTTTGCATTTGTAGTAGTATTTGTATATACAGGGATTCTACATTTAAATTAACACACACTTAAAAAATAATTTACACACATGTAAATTATGTCCGTACACAACTACAAATGCAAAAAACGTCTCGTAAGTAATTTACTTGTACTTCAGTTCGGGTAGGTAGGGTAGGTATAGGTAGGGTAATTTAGTCCCTTCTGTCAACCTAGTGAATCAAATGTTATAAAAGGTCGGCAACGCGCACTTAACCTTAACCCCCTTGGAGTTGCAAGCGTCTATAGGCTGCGGTGTCCGCTTACCATCAGGTAGACCTTACGCTTGTTTACCACCGTCGTTGTATAAAAAAAGGATATAATTAAGCGGATTACCTCGGCCCGGTAACGAATGTAATCCTTCAGTAGATTTAAACTTGTTATACGTAAATTTTAACTAAACGGAAATTATTTGGAATGAGCAAAATATTTCAGTCGAAATTAACATAATCCCTGGGATAAAGGGTTAGGTAACTTCTTATGTTCGTTAGTGATGTGAGCCAAGCGTCGATGATTAACTTAACCATACTTTGAAGAATATAAATAGTATTCCAAAGTCGGTTCGGTTGGCCGTTAATACGGTACTACGGTACCTATTAATAACAGTAAAGCATATTATTTTTAAAATGACGTTACTAATAAACAAAACTTCGGATATTATTTGGAAACAAAAATTTGGAAATTTCTGAATGATAAAAATATTGAATTATGAAAATGTTCTAAATAAAAAATAACTATCTGGAAAACAACCTCAAAATTGAACCTGTGTATTACATGTATTTCTATTTTAAATATTTATTTATATTATAATGATTTTTAAATTCATAACCGTGTGCTCTTTACTGACATGATGATTTATGTTATGACGACCGATTTAGCTTATTTGGTAGTGGCCCTGTCTACGAAGCTGGAGGTCCCGGGTTCGAATCCCGGCCAGGGCATTTATTTGTGTGATGAGCACGAATATTGGTTCCTGGGTCTTGGATGTTTTCTATGTATTTAAGTATCTATCTATATATATAAGTATGTATATCGTCGCTTAGTACCCATAGTACAAGCATCGCTTAGTTTAGGACTAGGTTGATTTGTCTAAGATTGTCCATAATTTTTTTTTTATATTTATGTGTTTGGTGGATGTTTGCAGCTAGACATTTGCAGGTCCCCCACTCTCAAAACAGCGCATTATATTATAGTTAGATCAAGCGATCTTATTGGCCACTAGGAACAACACCACATACCTAAAAAGCAAGATATAACAAATTGTACAAGTTTCAAAAGAAAACGTCACACTGTTACACAAAATTAAAGTAAAAATACCTGTTAAAATTCTTAACATGTTGTTACATCACTAATCCAAATGATAACCCGTCCGAATTTCAGAGTGTTGTTTTGCCTACGTCGCAAGTTCGCGGCGTTTTGAATAAAATAATAATTATCTACATTTCTGGGCTGAAAGTTGGCAACGGATCGGTGCGGTGTACAGTCAGACAGAAGTAGATACTAGAGATGGACCGATTATCAGACTAATCGGCGCTGATGTGACCGACTAGTCGGCAACGCCGACCATTGGTTTGGGCTAAGTTCGGCTGCAATCGGGAACAGTCGTTTCGGTTCGCTAGTATGATGAAAATAATAAGTTCCTATTTCTAACATCATCATTTGTTGTATTAAGTTATAATTAAAATATAAAACTTTAAGTGAGTGTTGGTAATTCAAAGTTGTATGTGAAGTCCCCAACCCGCTCTGGGCCAGCGTGGGGACTACTGCCCAATCCCTCTCATCTATGAGAGGAGGCCTGTGCCCAGCCGTGGGACGTAGATAGGCTGATGATGATGATGATGGTAATTAATTTTGTTGTTCTTCAATACCTAAGCCGTAAAGTGCCGAATATTCGGTATCTTTTGCCGACTAGTCGCCGACTAAAAATGTGGCCGGATAGTCGGGTTTCCCGAGTTTTTCCAGTTGTATTCTAAAGGAGTTCGTCGCGCAGTAAGGCATGCCATTCAATCAGGCGGTCTCGGTTTAAAAAAAACGAATGAAATATCAATTGATATTAACCGTAGCATTACGTTGAGTGCGCCACCTCTGCGCGCCGGAATTGACAGATTAATATTATCGACGCAACACAGGTTGCGCGACGCGAGCGGAACCTTATCAAACATTCTGTCACACAGCGGTGCATTGCGCGGCGTCCCGTTTGCGTTGCGCGGCGTCCCGCATGCGTTACGCGGCGTCCCGCTTGCGTTGCGCACGCTCTGTGACCAGGCCTTAAGGCTGCGTTTCCACCAGAGATGTGCGAGGATGTGTTTTCATATATTTGACACCTCGCTCGGTGCGTTGCGAGGTGTTAAATGTATGAAAACGCATCCTCTCACATCTCTGGTGGAAACGCAGCCTAATAGTTGACTTTAACAGAATAGAATCTTCAACATACATCTGAATCATTTGATCAATGTAGCAAATTTTATCCTATCCATAATCAAACAACACCTTATTTGTATTGGACAGATGAAAAGCACACAATAGGGTGTCTTAATACAGTTTAATCCATTCTCAATTTGACCTTTCATGCCTTTGAATTCAAAAGATCGAACGGGTTTTTATTTGATTACACATCTTTATTTAAGTTTAGTGTAACTTTGTTCTTTTCTAATGCATTATTTCTCGTATCTCGGTCCTTTTGAGTCGTAAGGAATATTGCGAGTACCATTGAGATATCAATATTGACAAAAAAGCTTTTTAAAAGATGACCCCACCGCAAAACTATGGATATCGAAGTGTAGTACTAGAACTTCTAGAAGAGATCGCTTTTGAGCGATAAGGCTGAATGACACCCTATCATCGTAAATATTTCGAGTTTTCTTTGTTTTTTTTTTCTCGTGAGCAATTGAATTCTTTATTTACAGAGTTGTTGGCAAAAAAAGATCCTAATTTTCGAAAGCCCCAGCAAAAAATTCTAAGTTTTCAGATAATCATTATTGACCATGCCCCCAACGACATATTAAAAAAAGTCTAACATTATCGAAACCTATTTTTGTTTAACGACTGGTCTATGAATCGTAATACCGTTTGGTGCAACCCACCCTGAGTATCCTACCCTACTTGGTACTTATAGGACCGTATATAGTTACAAAGGTGAGGCATCCATTTTATCCCTTTGAACACAAATAAGGGTAGATACAGTTGGACATGTTAAAACTGGACCGTGAAATCTGAGTTCCAGGAAACGCTAATAGAACACCGTATTGCATAAAATATAACAATATAACCCAAGTATGCGAATGGACAAAATCGTTCAAACCTATTTTAGTTACATTACCGCTGAAATTCCTTGGTCCTTATGTAATCTATTTTATTACTTCATTGCACATAAGAAATCTTAACGTAAAAAAAGCTGGATTTCATGCGATAAGGCATTCTTTATGCTTTTATTTTATTTCAGGCGCTTGCCTAAACTTTAAACAAGTCCTCAATTTATCTGCATAAGAGTTTCTGTCCCTCTTAGGCGACTTCTTAATTTGTCGGCGCGGAGGCAGTACGATATGAGAAAAGTGTCAAATGTCAGTGTCAGCTGTCAGTCGACGCGATACCATTTTTTACTACGCCCCTAGGATTTTGATCGTCGCCGCGCTGGTGAGCACACGTGCCCGGGGCGACGACGGGCAGAATCCATTTACCGTACAAAACCTCATCTAATGTCATGGCGTCGTTACCGAACAACGTCATTGAACACGTGACATTGGCGAAATCATCATAAATTTGATGGAAGCCATTTTTTTAAATAATTGAATTACTACGCCCCTACATTTAAATGAGTGCTTCCTGACTGGCGCGGGATGCGCGGTAGCGGGACGATGCGAAGGCGGTACTGCTCCGCTTCTGCGCATAATATTACTACTGCGCAAACGTAATACTGACAGTATTATGTCAAGTGAGAATCTTTGGGACGTCAGTAAGTTTACGTCAAAGAAGAAAATGTCACATATCGATCTCGCCCCGCCAAGTCAGGAAGTCGCCTTAGGCGACTTCTTAATTTGTCGGCGCGGAGGCAGTACGATATGAGAAAAGTGTCAAATGTCAGTGTCAGCAGTCAGTCGACGCGATACCATTTTTTACTACGCCCCTACATTTAAATGAGTGCTTCCTGACTGGCGCGGGATGCGCGGTAGCGGGACGATGCGAAGGCGGTACTGCACCGCTTCTGCGCATGATATTACTACTGCGCAAGCGTAATACTGACAGTATTATGTCAAGTGAGAATCTTTGCGACGTCAGTAAGTTTACGTCAAAGAAGAAATTGTCACATATCGATCCCGCCCCGCCAAGTCAGGAAGATAGATGCCTTAGTGGCACGCGTACAGGATTTCTATAGAATCTTTTTAGTGTTAGATGTTAATCCGGTGAACGAGCACTTAATTAATGACTGTCTACCCTTTGGATTAAATGGGTCGCGGTGATAAAGGTCCGCGGTTTTGATTTAGCTCGTAGATTGAGATGTTTCTGGTATTTCGTTTGTTTTACGGTTTGTTCGGTAACTTCGGTTGCATTAATTGAAACTCAAATATTCATTCGGTACGATTACTTTGAGTTTGAAACGTGATCTTAATACATTGGATTGTCTACTTTAATGCCAATGTTATAGTTTTTATTATAAACATATGATTTTTAGGGTTCCGTAAAGAAAATTTTACAACGTCATTTCACAATTTTAATTTACAATTTATTTTACGATTTAATTTTACAATTTTACTTTACAATTTTATTTTACAATTCTATTTTACAAGTTTATTTTACAATTTCATTTGACATTTTAAATTTGCAATTTGATTTTATTTATTTTATAATGTTTTTATCAATCAAAGTTTCTTTTTTGCCATTAAAATTGTCATCACTTATTTATTACCTACTTAAATTCATAATCATTTGTATTCCGCCGTATGCTACTCGTATCGCGTACCTATGACATGATAATGTACCTACTAACAGTAGTTTGTAAGCATCTACTAACAATAATGATCCAAGTTGGTCTCGAAATAAATGAAATTGAATTGAATTGAAAGAGTCTAAACGACTCCAAACCGTCCCGTCCGTCCGTTCATCGACTGTCACAAATTGTTGTTCCGATGATTTTTTAAGCTTTCCATTGCCCTATGCACTTGAAATTTGGTGATAATGTTTATTATTAGGTACGTATATTTACCAACAAATACTAATCCGATATTTTTGTTTAAAATGTCCTTATTTTTGCTATTTAAACCAACTTAATTTTGCGGTTGGTTCGGCTCCCTAACTGTGGGAAATGCTAATGGATTAGGTTGGAATAATTTGCTTTCTCTATAGGAACAATACAGAAATAGTACCATCTGAAGTATTCAGAACTTTAACCCTAAAAGCGTAAATACCGAATTTCCGTCATTACGATAATGACGTAAAAATGATGAGGTTACGTTGCGCATCGGCGCGTCGAACTCTGCTTACACTGCCAACTATGTTATATTTTTTAAAACCTTACCAGAGGTCGGATACCTGTATTTTAAATAAAATAAAATAAAAAAGCCTTTATTTTCCAATACTTACAAACTAGGACTGTTAATAAAATGAAATTTAAAATCTGTATGTAAATATATAACTAAGTTTATTTGTAAATTCCTATGTGGGAATCATCCACTTCTGGACGAAGGCCTCCTCCCATTTGTGCCAGTGTTCTCTGTCCTGGGCCCGGCGGACCCATAGGTTCCCGGCTACTGCCACAACGTCGTCTCTCCATCGGCGGGCGGGCCGTCCCCGCTCTCTTTTGCCATCTTCCATGTAGCACCAGTTAACTACAATTTGGCTCCATCTATTGTCATTTAATCTGGCGACATGACCAGCCCATTTCCATTTGAGCTTAGCAATCATTTCCAGGGCGTCAATGATTTTTGTTTGGGATCTGATGTGACTACTTTTTTATCCATACGAAAATACCGGAATGGGGACGTTCTTCTTTTTTAGCGACAATAGCCTGTCCCTTACCCATATTTTGCGAGTCATTAGAGTATTGGTTATTGGTTAGGTATTCTGTTTTATTAATGTACCTCGTTGTTCCTTTTTATACTAATTAGTACCACATAATTCTTCATTTTCTCTAACATGTATCTCTTTAATACCTAAATTTATTTTCTTGTAGAATCCTGTGACAGAGTGGTAAGTCGAAGTGCTGTCCACGGGCAGTCCACGGGCCACTAAACTGTGTTGAAGACGTTGAAGTATTAACTAAGGATAAACTGTGACAGTTTTAAAGTGAAAGTGAAATGTTTGCAGTTATTGTTTTATATTTTACTTTTTGGTCTCAGTAATAAAGGCTATTTTTGAAGTGAAAACTTTGTACTGGGGAAAAATTCTTAAACTCGCGACAGATTCTTCTAAGACCAGCTAGTTGACCCCTCCTAGTATCGTGATTGCGATGTTAGGAGGGTCAACTCAGCTAAACTCAGCTGGTCTTTGATGTGTAAGACACAATGATACTCGGGACATATTATGTATATATGTAAATGGATTATGGGGTCCAGGCGCTCACAAACTGTACGAGCAAATTAAAAAAAAAAATAAACCGGAGGGCTGGCGCGTTACTCGGCCAACGTATAGGAAATGCGGTGCAACGAAAAAACGCAGCCAGCCTTCTGGGAACCATTTCCTGCAGCGGGAATCTTGGGGATATAGATTTTGTAGGTTTACATAGTTTTTTAGTTTTTAATATTAAGTTTATTTTTAGGTTATTATTATGCGAATATGAATATGAACATGAGTATGAATATGAATACGGATACGAATACCGATACCGATACCGATACGGATACGGATATGAATATCTTTGTTATTTACTTTTTTTATTGAATTTTCACTTCTGACGGCACTCCCGGAGTGCAACTCTTTTTTTTATGGTTTTAACTGTGACACGTAGTGCAAGAAAATTATTGGAGATTCTGTCCTGTGATACTGGGCGAGCATCAAACGCAGTTTTCTCAATGACAGAGTGGCACAACACACATACCCGTTGTATGGTTCTGTTTGTATGAAAACGATTCTGGTAATGTCTGCGTTGGGGTTTTAGCTTTTTAGTATGTAACTACGTGCACACTAAGTATATGTATGACGCAGTCGGGTTTTGTTGGAGACGTATACATGGTAGGCACTGTGAGCCCACCATGACTCGGAAACGTTATTATTGTGATTACACTCGCCATTGAGCTGTCATGTCAGCCGTTAGCGCGAAACCGCAGTTACGAGTGTTACTTGCAAAATAATGCTATTATATGCTATGCTATTATGCCTTTTAAACAGTATTAAGGGGAGGTATCCCCAACGCAAATGTCCCGCTCTAACACGCGTGAGTTTACAATTAACCATCCCGCTCTCTACGCAAGCTCTGCGCGCAGTTTTGTAAATATTTAGCTATAGTGATTAAGCCAATCATTTTATCAAAGCAAACCCTGCGAATTTGTCTATAACTATTTACGATCTTTAATTGAGTACAAAAATTAAATGTTAAATATCAGTAATATGGCCGTAGTATTGAAAATACATTCCAAAAAGGGGTAGCTTCGCGATTTTTTTCTATCGAGTGAAATTCATCAGATCATGTAACTGACTGCGATTTTGACTAGACAAGATCCTAATGTAACACATATATTTTTTTTTAGATTTTAAGACACTATATTCTATGTCTCAGATGGTTTTTAAAAACTCAAAAGTGGTAATACACGGCCTTAAATAAAACAATTTAAACGGAAATTGTTGCGTATATTATTTTTTAAATACGTCATGATGATTTGAATTCTTTACAGCATACATGGTCAACGGTAGACTGAGAAAATCTTAACTCTGCCAAAGAAGCTAAAATGCCTGAAGTTTCTTTAAGTAAAACACAGTCCATTTACATTTAAAAAATTGTTTTAAAAAGTTTTCTATGAAAAAAATATTCATACTACCAACAATATGATTAGAAATGCGATGCGATATATAATACAGTTATTAGAACAGTTATTTTATTAAAGGTATGTTAAGATTTTATTTAAAGTAATAACGAAGCCACTTTAGCTTTTATTTTTTGTAATAGAGACTAAGCGGAAAATAACATTTTTTAGCTCAATATTTGTCGATTTGGATTGATGATATAATAAACATGCCCTTACATTTATAAACATCAACATTTCACGTCTTGTATCTTTTTAACATACTTTAGGATATAAATAAAAACAATTGATTTTAATATAATAACTGCCATGGATTCTAAGAAAGAAGAATAAAATAATATTAATATCAGACAGAAGCGATAAAAGAAACATACTTGTATTATTTTAATGTGAAACTCAAACTAAATGTATTTTATTGAGTTAATCCAATCATGACGCAGCAAGTGCTATGTCAGTCTCATGTCAATAGTCATTTTGTACTTTCAATACTTACGTCATGACATTATAGGCACAACTCACAGTAACACTAATAAGTCAGTAGTGCTACATTTAATTACAAACAACCCGGTTTTTTTACTAAAACAATTTAAAAAAACTAGATAAATATTTGTGGACAATCTTACACAAATCAACCTAGTCCCAAACTAAGCAACGCTTGTAACAACTATGGGTACCAGGCGACGAGAAATATAGTTATCGCGTACAATTATAACTAATTTACCTTTTTTAAGGTTTATTGTACGCGATTAAGTCCCGTTCCTCAATAATAATGTGTGAAAATCGTAAAAATCAAAATCAAAATCAAAATAATTTATTTTCACATAGACTCAAAAGAGTGCTTGAGAAACGTCACAATTGTCACAAAGAAAATCACACATGACCAATCATACACATAAATGTCAGTGATACAATATAAATAAAAGCACATTAAAATATCACATTGAAATATCACATTGAAATATCGGATGTCAACACGTCAACAGCTAAGAGTTCACACGAAATTAACCATAATAATAGAAACACAAACAATACACATCAAAAAGATTAAGCCCCATAAAATAACATGTCACTTAAAATAATAAAAATAATATAATATAATGAAATAGACTAGACTCACACTGAGCGATGACTGATTGGCTTAGAAGAAGTTATTGTCCTCTACAAAGTCCTTAACGCTATAATAGGCCTTACGTACTAAGCGGTCCTTTACAATTTTCTTAAATTTTGTAACCGATAGAATCAAAATATCCTTAGGGATTTTATTGTAAAAGCGCACACAATTCCCCATAAAAGATGAGCTCACTTTATGGAGACGGAACCAAGGTACAGCAAGTTTATCTTTACTTCTTGTGTTAAAAGAATGTACTTCATGGTTTAATTTAAACAGATGCTGATTTCTTTTGACATACATGATATTTTCAAGAATATACTGGGACGCAACTGTGAGAATATTAATCTGCTTGAACTTTTCTCTTAGGGAGACACGAGATCCCAACTGATAAATAGATCTGATTGCTCTCTTTTGTAGGATAAATATGGTTTCCATGTCAGCGGCTTTTCCCCAGAGCAATATGCCATATGACATTACACTATGGAAGTAGGAGAAGTAAACAAGCCTGGCCGTCTCAACATCAGTGAGTTGCCTCATTCGTTTTACCGCGTATACTGCTGAACTAAGCCTTTTTGCTAACGTGACTATATGTGGACCCCATTGCAGTTTATGATCTATTGTGACACCTAGAAAAACCGTACTATTGGCAAATTCTAGAGTCTCGTCCTTCAGCTTTACCTGGTCACTACAACAGACCTTTACATTAGGAAGCGTGAATTTTATACATTTAGTTTTTTTGCTGTTCAATAGTAGGTTGTTGGCTGTGAACCAATTTGCAACTGAGCTTAATACTGCATTTACCTCATCAAAATTGTTTTGTTTTCGGCTCACTTTAAAAATTAATGATGTGTCATCAGCAAATAAGATTATGTCATGGTTATTACATACATGAAAGGGTAAATCATTAATATAAATTAAAAATAGAAACGGACCGAGAATCGATCCTTGAGGGACTCCTATCGTGACGTTAGATCCAGATGATTGAACTCTGTTTACCTCCACTTGTTGCTTTCTATTAGATAAGTAAGATGAGATGAGAGATAGCGCATTGTTCCTAACCCCGTAAAAGCTAAGCTTTCGGATTAATATATCATGGCGTACACAATCAAACGCCTTAGAGAGATCACAAAAAATGCCAATGGCATCCATTGACATTTCCCATGCATTAAAAATGGCGCGTAATAATGTTACTCCCGCATCTGTTGTAGATCGGCCTTTAGTGAATCCAAATTGATTTTCACGGAGAAGTTTATTTATGTTGAAATGGGACAAGAGTTGTTCGAATAATATTTTTTCAAAAATTTTACTGAGTGCTGGAAGTATAGAAATTGGTCTGAAATTTGTGGGGTCTGTTCTTGACCCCGATTTGAATAATGGTATTACTTTGCTGAGTTTCATGGAGTCTGGGAATATTCCATCATCAACGCAGGCGTTAAATACCATAGCTAGATATGGTGCAATTGTAACAATCACTGGTTTCAGAACCTTAACAGAAAGACCCCAGAGATCTTCAGTTTTTTTAACCTTAAGTAAATTAAATGTCTTAATTATTTGACTTGGAGTAACATGAGTAAATTTAAATTATATTGTTACTCTCATTTAAACAACTTCTTAAAAGTGATTCGGATAAGTCAGGAGATGAATTTAAGGATCTTGTTGTTTCTATGGGAATATTTGTAAAGAATGTTTCAAATTCCTGTGCTATGCTAATGCGCCTGTGTGTAAGTTTAAATCAATATATCAAATTAGTAGGTCACACGGGATAACGATAGAAACTATTTCGTTTTATTCCATTAATATTACTACATAGTATTATTTACTTTACAAATATATATTTCATTTCTAATAATTATAAATATTTTGTGCAAGTATGTATTTTAGGTTATTTCAGATAGAACAGCTGTACATTTATAAGGTTATTACTGTTTTATCAGGTTTGAGAACTTATCATTTTACAACTACTAAACCAAAAATCAATGTTAAAGATGGGAGGGTTTTAAAGATCCAACCAAAAACATCGAAAAAAAAGGGTTATGTTGGAAAAATAAAAGCATCGAGAAAATTTTTGCAAATCGTGTTTTCACTTTTAACAGTCTGGAGGAAAATAGTTCAAGATTAATATACTGAAAGGACAGATATTTAATCACTATAGCTGTTGAGATGTAGCTCAATATACATTGGCAAAAGTGCATATGTGGGCTCTTAACGGTAATTTCCGCCTACGATTTTACATTCTTCGTTTCCCTGAGATATCAGAGGATAATATTGTACAAATTTCACTTATTTCAGTAGCATAATTTCCCGTTTCAAAATTGTTTTTCCTGAAATCGCATGACGACAATCGCACGATTTTTCTATTAAAAAAAAACGAGTATAGTTTGTCAGGGTCGCCGTCAGCGAAATCGATGATGACTATAATGTGAGTTTACCTTACAAAATACTTATTACGAGAGGGACGAATGCTATCATATCCGACATAAACGCTGCATACAATACAATACAAATACTCTTTATTGCACACCTCAAAGGATACAGTACAGTACAAAATCACACTAAGTAAAGGCAAACAACCTTAGGGACAACCTTAGGGTAGCGGAAATTAAGTCTAATCATAACGATTGTTAGGAGGTGGTGCAGAGATAATATATTCATGGGAGAGACAAATAGTGATCTTAAAGCTATTTTTTGAAGACAGCAAGAGATTTAGCACGCCTCAAATCAGGAGATAAAGAATTCCAGAGCCGAACAGCTTGGAAAGTAAAGGAAGAATTATAGAATTTTGATGAAGAAGAAGGGACCGAAAGAAGCATATTTTGTGAGGACCTGAGAGGACGGAGATAACTGAAACGCTCTTTGAGGTAGGATGGAGTTGCAGGGTTAATAAGAGAGAATGAGAGGGGCTGCATATTGTATTTATATACGCTGGATGATTAATTAATAATGTTGACATGACAAACCAGGGTGAGCCAATTGAACCGTAATCGTATTGTTCTAACCGGTCCACTGTTCCACGCCGCGATAACACGTGTAGCGTGTTGTGACATGTCCGCCATTGTGTATAATCGCAGCGTCATGACAGCCGTATTGGAATTATCTTAGTTTAGACAGGGGGTCCATTCGACTCAGAGTATCGAATCGGAATCAAATTTATATTCGCGCGGTCAATTCTACTTGCGTTGCTTCAGCGATAATATTTGCTTAATATTCTTTACGAGGGTGGCAAACAAGCATACCTGTGTTGTCGCCCGGGTAATTTTGGGTGGCAACACCATCACTTGGTGCCGCTGGCAACACTGACGGAACCAATCCGGTTTTTCCGGTGACGTCACAAAGTCGAGTCCATAAATAGCCGGTCACCTTCCACGGAGCTCTCTCTTGCCAAGCAGCCGTGAAGGTGACAAGAAGTGGATAAAGTGTCAACCTAAGTATCGTACTTGTATTTATAAGGTATCGTTATTAATTATGATTGTAAATATTAACAATCCGTATTAATAATGCAGATCAGCTTTGTAATTAACTTTTCCGTAACCGACTAAGATTAATATCAGATTTGCTATCGAGGAGTGTACCTGTATTATTAGCATGTAATATGTGCAACATATAATATAATATCATCTGTATTGTGTGAAATTGTAGCCTCAAAGATTATCATGGTGGGAATAATAAAGTGTTCGTAACATTAACCTGTTTGTTTCTATCACCTGCAACAAGCCCTACCTGGTGAAAAACAGAAACTTATGGAAGCTTGCAATTTCAGAATGATCATAAGTGCGCTGCCTGACCCCTTTCTGATTGGCAGATCCCGATTATTGTTAGATACAGACGGTCCTCAGGGTGCCTTTCCACCAGCGGAGCTGGCGCAACTACCGCTGCGACGTGACGCGAGTTGAGAAAGATCTACCCTCCTCTTGTAATTCGCACAGTTCGAGCGAGACAGGAATTGCTAATTCGCGCGAGATACGACTTGGCAGCAAGTTGTGCTAGCCCACCAGAGATGTGCTATGTATGTAACGTTTCTATGGATGCGTTGATATCCACCAATGGTGGAAACGTGTAATGTAGCTTTTACATCCTCGCTCCACCCATCCTCACTCGAGACCTCTCTGGCAACCATAGTTAGTTAGTTATACTGGGCATTTTCCGCAAGTCGACATCCAACGTACTCTAACCTAACCATCCTAGTTCCTGTATGAAACCTATCAGTGTCTTTATATTGTTTACTGCTTCCTGCAGTGTGTTCGGATTTCCTAGATGTTTCTTCCTGTATACTTCTACCTGCTTACAGTCTAGTAGAATGTGTCTAGCAGTCTCTTCTGCCTCCATGCATGCTCTGGCAACCATACTCACCACCAAATATAAACACAATACTACATACCTACAAAGCAAGCATATTACTGTTATTTTATTGTGCTGTGTTAATTTGTAGGGATTTCAATTATTAAACGATACGTTTAGTCAAATAAACCTCTAGTGTAATTTTAATTCTGCCCACGCTGGATATAATAGCTTAATTGATTTAAAGGATGGTTAATTGTTTTTTAACTATATGGACAGGTGTATGTACTTATTCGTACTTTTGAAGTCTCGACATCATTGAGTTGTATAAAGATAATTTAAGCAGCGTCCATTAAATTGCGGCACTTGAGTATATTGTAATGCCAAGACGAGCGTTACAGTTACGTCAGCATATATGGCAAGTAAATGTCATGTATGACGCTGTAGGAGTTGCAACAGCACGCTGGTTTGTGGGGCAAGGGGATATAAATAAAATAATAAATAAATATTTGTGGACAATCTTACACAAATCAACCTAGTCCCAAACTAAGCAAAGCTTGTACTGTGGGTACTAGGCGACAATATACATACTTGTATAGACAAATAGATACTTTAATATAGCTTTGCTTAGTTTGGGACTAGGTTGATTTGTGTAAAATTGTCTTCTAATATTTATTATTATTATAGTACATTACTTACCAAGGGCGATAAAACAAAGAATGTCTCAGATCGCAGGTATTTTACGCCTGAGCCTGAGCCGAAGGCAAGGGCGTTAAATATGAATTGAATTGAATCACATTTATTCAGGTAAACACATCATCAATAAAAAGAAAAACACATTAACAAAGACATCGAGGAAGTAGACAATAAGAGTGCGAAAAATAAAACAAAACAGGTGCCTAGATCAGGATGTGAACCTGAAATGGCCTCCACTCAGCATATGCAGTTGGCAAGGCTAGCGTGGTCAACGGCGCTGGTATTCTGTGGAGCCAGCGGAGCGGGATATGCGATCTGAGGCTTTCTTTATTATCGTCCGTGGTAAGTACAAAATTTTATGTCACCCCCTGGCCAGGAAGTGGGTTTTTTCGCGCGCGGAGCGTGCGATAATGGCCACTTTATGGCCAGGTGTGACATAAAATACATAGAAAACATCCAAGACTCAAAAACATAATATATTCCAAGTATTTTTATAGTTTAGTCTTGTCTATCCGTCCGTAAAGTTAACTCAACAAAATCTATGCAATTTACTATTAAGTTATGACACCATAACTGTTAATTTCCTCAAAATGTAAAACGAAGACACAGCTAGTACTACTTAAGAGGAGGGGTAGGGCAAGCTCTCTCCATACAAACTTTGTGCAGGATTTACTTCGTTTGTGTTTGCATTAAAGTTATGATTTTTGGTCAGTATGCTTATTTTTCTGATAGCTATTTCGTGATGTAAATTTTTTTTTATTATTTTTTTTTTATATTTTTTTAATTTTGTTTTTTTTTGAAATATTTGAAAATTTTCACATCACGATCTTCGCATATCTAATATTTACAACCAAAAAAAAAATTATATTTGTTAGTGCCAAAACCGACGAATAAAACCTGCACTAAGTTTGTATGGGGAAGGCCTTGCCCTACCCTGCGCCTTAAGTAAGTAAATAACGTAAAGAAAGTTTTTTTAATACTATATTTTTATTTATACTTAAATACATAAACGTAGCATCCGGTGGCTTTTATTTATTCTGTAGCGGCGATCTTAGGAAGGTAGTAAAAAGCGTATACAAAATAAATACAAACAGGTAGATAGATGTAGAACGTGTGTACTGGTTTTATCGATAAAGAGCGATCTTTCCAGACAACCTTTGGGTTATGTGACAGTTTTCTTTTTTTTTCAAAAATAGCATTCAAAATTAGTTATAATTTTCAATCTCGTATGTATGTATGTATGTATATGTAAGCACTTTATTGTACACAAAACAGGTTAAAAACAAAAACAAAACAGGTTACACAGGTCGAAGTGAAAAATTAAACACCACAGGTGGGGTTTGTACCCACGACCTTAAGGCTTAATTTTAGCAGAGTGAGCACCACCACAAGGGATACCCACGGTAGCTCATTTGGTTAAGGGCAATGGACGGATTCCAGAGGTCGTGGGTTCAAATCCCACCTTTGGCGTTTAATTTTTAATATTTCACTTTGATTGAAAAATATAATATCATTAGCGGACGCATCCGCTCGACAACATTTAAATTAAAATCAGTCAATTGATATAATTGTTTGCCTCCGACGTAGTACAAAAAAAAATGATATTGATTTCACTACAAAAAACACTTTTAATAATAAAATTACGAATAAATGCGCAATCTTCTTAAAAAATTACACATCTATACTCACAGAGTACTAGGCGAGAATAAATTCCAGGGAGCTTAAGTCCTGAAGGGGCACAACTAAAACTGCTGGTTAACCCCTTTCATGGGCCCCATTACCTTTTAATCACGCCCTTTGCCTAATTAATTAGGGTCAAAGGTGCGATGATAATTTAAGCCGCTTAGTTTTACAATAATTTTAATGCGAGACCGTTCTCAGGAAGGCTTAAGGTAGCTTCAACTATGTAGGATTCATTGTAATAAATATTAAAGGCCCTTATCATGTAAAAAATGCTCATCTATTGAGGCCATTTTCTGTTTAATTGACACATATTTTGTCATGTTGACAATTGACACATATTCAATGTAACTATCTAGAACAGGACTTTTGCGACCTATTTACATAAATTTTAAATATTTTTTTTCGATTTTTTATTAAGAAATATTGTTTCAAACCTCTCTCTAAATCGACCATTTCCGAGCTAAACTGTTTTTTCCGCTTTAAGTCTACTACACGCAATAAAATCAAAAATTGACTATGTTAATCTTTAAAACTTTAATAAAATTGTCGTATCCAACACTTTATTGGTGTTATCAATACTTTTGTAATAATTTGAAATCAACATTTTTTAAAATTTGTAAGGCCTCTTAAAATGTTTGGAAAATTTCACATTAGTTTATCTAGTTCCGAAACAAGAATTGAACTACCTACACAAGTTACAATAGACAATGGGGAACCCTCAATTTTTTAATCAAAGTGAAAATTGAAAAATTCAACACCACAGGTGGGATTTGGGATTTGATTAAAAAATTGAGATTGACGCTAGCGGACGCATCCGCTTAACAAACATTTAATGTGGAACCCTCCATTCAGAATACGTCCAACAACATTAAAATTACTTTATGTCACACCTGGCCATAAAGTGGCCATTATCGCACGCTCCGCGCGCGAAAAAACCCACTTCCTGGCCAGAGGGTGACATAAAATTTTGTACTTACCACGGGCGATAATACAGAAAGCCTCAGGTCGCATATTTATCGCCCTTGCCTTCGGCTCGGGCGTAAAATACCTGCGATCTGAGACATTCTTTGTTTTATCGCCCTTGGTAAGTAATGTACTATTATTCATATTTACCAACAGTTGAGTTTATTTTACGGTATTCCCATTCCCAGTAATTTATTAATTCAACATCCCAAGTTTTCGTTAACTTTGCCAAAATAGGCTGTAAGTAATGTATGAAGGTTGCTCAAATAAGTGTTTACGGCTTCAAAGTAAAAGCCAAAAGTTCGGTTGTTTTTGTTACGAATGTAAAGCGATACCATTACAGAGTTGAGAGCCACAGAATGTCTTATACTAACGAATGAATAAAGAAAATAGTAGTTTATGCAACTCGTACATAATGAGAGGCATTTTAATGTCTAACTATGTACTTACAGTTGAATACACTACTTTATCTACATCCATATATTAAATCCTTTCCTGTGTTTGATGTGGGCTCGCTGAGCCGGCGTGCGCATGTTTGACGAGATAGCCTGGCGCGCAGCTTTGCTGTTAGGCGACTTCCTGACTTGGCGGGGCGGGATCGATATGTGTCTTTTTCATCTTTGACGTAAACTTACTGACGTCGCAATGATTCCCACTTGACAGAATACTGTCAGTATTACATTTGCGCAGTAGTAATAACATGCGCACAAGCGGACCAGTACCTGCCTTCGCATCGTCCCGCTTCCGCGCATCCGGCGCCAGTCAGGAAGCACTCATTTAAATGTAGGGGCGCAGTAAAAAATGGTACCGAGTCGACTGACAGCTGACACTGACATTTGAAACTTTTCTCATATCGTACTGCCTCCGCACCGACAAATCAGGAAGTCGCCTTAAGTTCACGGGCTGTGCAGTTAAATAAATAATAAATAAATATAATATAAATAAATATTTGTGGACAATCTTACACAAATCAACCTAGTCCCAAACTAAGCAAAGCTTGTACTATGGGTACTAAGCGACGATATACATACTTATATAGATAAATAAATACTTAAATACATAGAAAACATCCAAGACCCAAGAACAAATATTCGTGCTCATCACACAAATAAATGCCCCGGCCGGGATTCGAACCCGGGACCTCCAGCTTCGTAGGCAGGGTCACTACCAACTAAGCTAAATCTCATAACCGTTCAATTTTTTATGAGGTTATGGCTATCTGGCCACGCTCCGGGCACGTTGTATTGAAAAGTTGGTCCTTACTTACGTTTTTTGAACATGTTAAAGAGGATTTACTATAATTATGGGTGTAGATAAACACAAGTACATATTTACAATATTTAGTTTCTGTGATACAACTATCAAGCTAGTTTTTATGTGCTCCTAGATTACTTTTATCTCACGAGAGCGGGTAAGCCATGGTTGTGTGTTGAGCTATACCTCTAGTATCTGCTTACCATCAGGTGGACCGCTTACCATCAGGAGGTTTTGCTACCGTCGCTTTATATAGATATATTACATTCATATGTGCCTAACTTCTGTCACAAACGGATATAATATAAGCCTTTCAAGTTTAGAACATGCTACCAGCCAGTGATTATCACAACGCCTAACTACAACTCACTTGATTGACCGGTGTTAAGAGACCTATGATTAAATACAGCTGTAATGCAATTCGCGCTAACTTACACTGGAGTCCGCAAAGAGTTGAGGTAATGTGTTGCTAATTGTACGCCTATGTGGTTGCATTAGCTATTTAGTACGACCTCCTAATGTAATCTCGCTGTACCTAATAGAAAATAATTTTCCTTTTCTTTCTCTTTTGTTGTATCAATGTGTCATACACAACTTTTAGCTCATTTTATGTAATCGTACTAATATTGTCCGCGAATGCTGTGTCAATACAAACCCGATAGGGTTTAACGACACTTCTCTGTGTAACATAAAATAAGAATTCTTAATGTAAAAAAAAAGTAAGAATACAAGTAAACCATCTGTCCCTATAATATGGTCCAGTCTTCTTGAGTTACTTATTTAAATCTTCAAAGTTCCTTTACGTATAGATGTCAGGTATCCTAAGTAAATAAGTTTGATGTTAGGTCAAGAAGGAGAACCCTTATAAGAAGTTAACTAACGAGAGAATTTGTTACTATACGCTTTTTGTGGGTTGACATTCATACTTCTATATGTATGTTTTACTCGATTTACATAATGATCTTTTGGGAGCAGTGCGTGTCACCCGCGATTACGCGCTAATCCACAGCTATTTTATACTAATCCATGCGCAATTGTACGGTATTAGCTGTGGAGAGATGCGCCTTTTTGGATGACGCGCTATAGCAACTATTAGTGATAGTGACCCTGCTTACAAAGCTGGAAGTTTCAGGTTCGAATCCCGGTAAGGGACTTTATTTGTGTGTATTATTTGTGAGCACGAATATTTATCTATATAATTAGGTAGTAATCTAGTACCCATACTACCTACAAACTTGGCTTAGTTTGGGACTAAGTCGATTTGTGTAATGAATGAATGATTGATTGATTTATTTGCTTGTAAGATAGTCCACAAAATATTTATTTATTATTTATTTTATTTATTAATAGAGCAGTATAGTATAGTCCTCCGCTGACCTACGCCTACGGAACCCCAAAAAAAAGGTTATACCAAGCGGGGGCGGGTCATCCGTCAATATTTACTTTTGGACCAAGGCAATCTCTGAGTTTGCCTTGGATTTTCGGGTTCTCAGTTAAGGATGTACTTATTGGCATCCATTTATGATCGACGTGGTTTTATTTACTTTGTTAAAAGTTCGGAAAATATTTCAAAAAATGTTTGTCATTATACTAGTTTGCAAATAAAGCGGTAATTACACTTCGTCGTTCACCTAATGCGGTCGCCGAATTCATTTTAAACTACTCAGGCCAACAAACGTCGTCTTTACGCTAGTCTGTCCGCCTACTACGGCGACTTGGCAGCTGTCAATCGCCGAATGCGGCCGACTAACGTGTTCTTCGTCGGTCGCCGCATGCAGCATTCGGCGAACGACGAAGTGTGAATTGCCGCTTTAATTCACAACATTATAAAAATAAATTCATTTATTTGTAGACTGGTTGTCACATATTGGTTTTCTGTGAACCTTTATCAATCCCTTATAGGGATAAATTCGGGTTTGTACTTTGATCTTATGTGACAGCAATCAATCAATATTTATTTTACATAAAGCTCTCTCTCTCTTCCTAGCTGTTAATCCCACAAGGTGGTGGGCTCAGCTTTCCGTACTAATCCTCGCCACTTCGCTCTATTCTCGGCATCGTCTTCGGATGCCTGACACTCTATCATGTCTTTTAGCACTACATCTTTCCACCTTGTTTTGGGTCTGCCCCTGGATCTTCGACCGGGGATGGAAAGATGTAGTGCTAAGTTTCCAACGTATTAGTCGGGTGGTCTTCTTTTTATGTGGCCATACCATCGCAGCCGACTCTCCTGCATTTTATCGGCGATGTCGCGCACCCCCAGGCTTCCTCGCACGTACTCGTTGCGGATTTTGTCGAGTCGGGTAACGCCGCACATCCACCGTAGCGTCTTCATTTCGGCGACTTGAATAGTATGCACATGCTTTTGGGTTACAGCCCATGTCTCGCTGCCATACATAAGAACCAGCCTTATGATGATGGAAAGCATTATATACAAAATAATACCTAATAATGCATTTAATTCATGATAATAAACTATATAATTTATCCTATTTTTGTCTCGGTCATCCGCATCCAACATCCGCATTTCCCATCCCTATCTCACATTCTAGATTACTATATATGTCAGCCGTTATGGTTGCCGTCCCCTATTTGTCTTCTCAACTCGGCTTCGTCATTTTTTATTTTCCTTTGTGTTCCAAATTTGAATTGGCTTCTATTTTCAAATTTCATGGAAAGTTTGAGAGGCCTTGACTTAGGTATTCGGAAACTTTCACCGTTTCTTTTTTTACAGTTAACGAGATATATCACTGGAGAGGAGATGGATGTGTGATGTGATAAGAATGCACCGGATTAGGAATGAGTATAATAACAGGTAGTCTGAAAGTTGCACCCATTACCGAAAAATTAAGAGCCAATCGCCTGGCGTGGTACGGCCATGTAATGAGGAGGGATGAAAGCCATGTAACAAGAAGAGTATTAGATGTGAGTGTGGATGGATGCAAGAAACGAGGTAGACCAAAGAAAAGGTGGATGGATTGTGTGAGAGACGCTATGAATAAGAAGGATGTGAATGTAGAGATGACGACCGACAGAGATGTATGGAAGAAAAAGACATGCTGCGCCGACCCAAAATAAATGGGAAAAGTGCAAGCGAATGATGAGTTAACGAGATATATCACTGTTATTTTGTCATCCCAGTAAGTACTTTGTGGGCCTTGAGTCTGAACACAGACGTTCAGAATAGACTCATTTTTAAATGAATAACTAACCACTAAAATTGTATTGTCAAGACTATAACGAACATATCCAGATACATTTCAATTCAATTCTTTAAATGCTTGGCTTTCCATCAAATTTATGGTGATTCAGATACATTTGAACACCCTAAATTGTACAGAGGTCACTCTTTAACATTTGACACATTTCGCAAAAAAATCTTTGTGCTTATTCTTTGACAGTTTGTCAGGACTGTCAATCTTAAGGAGTCGCAAAGTAAAGTTAGTTAAGTTCAATTAATAAAAATTTCAGTTGGCTGAATTGTCTAAATACGTCACAGACCAGTTCCGGATACGGGCCCAGGTGTTTTTAAACCACCATAAAAAGCACGTTTTGCTCTTGACACTATAATGACATAACCAGTGGCCTTTCCCACAGATTATTTAGTTTTTTAGGTAATTATGCAAAAAACTTACATTTTATCATCTTAATAACATCTGCGTTAGAAACTGTTTTAGTAAACAGAATTAAAGCGTGAAATTGAAATCGTTTTTAACACAGTCAGTTAAAATACCGATAATATTATGCATATAGGTACCTTGGTACTACAAATTCTGTGATAACCTATGGATAATAAATTGAATCATGCAATCGAACTCGAGGTCATTATCAATTCTATTTGGATGCTGTTGATTAAGCAGGGCCTATTATTCATCATTTATGTAGGTTGCTTAATAAATGACTAACTTGTCCCCGCGGTCCCGCCTTCATAACGCTTACTTACGTATTTTAACGGTACTCAAATAAATCGACGGTGATATATGGTTGTACCTCAGATTTTTAAACCATTTTCTTTAAATAAATTCAAAGATGCATGCTGAAGTCTTCAACCCGTCCAGTGTCAGCGTGCCTAGACCAATGCTTGTTCTCTCTCGTCGATGAGTGGAGGTCCGTACCGTACCCAGCAGTTGGTTTTAAGGCTGATGATGATCTTCACGTTTTCTTAATACCACTTCGGTAGTAAACAAGCGTACGGCCCACCTTATGGTAAGCAGTCACTACAACTCCAGAGGGGTCACGTGCGCATTAGCCACCCTTTTTCAAAATGTATATAAGTACCGAAACTTATTTCTTAAAGAACCCATACTAAACTTCTGTACGTACCTACATACTTTTTGTCTGTCTGTCTGTTACCTTTTCACGATTAAACCACTGAACCTGAAATGAAATTCGGCATCGAGATAGTTTGAGTCCCGGGGAAGGACATAGGAAACTTTTTATTCCGGAAATCATCTCTTGAGGGGATGGAAGTTTGTATGAAAGAGCGATGACTAAGGAAGCGCCTGATATAGGTTAATAGAAATTACTTGAATTCTATCGCGATGAACGAGCTCCACGCGGACGAAGTCGCGGGAAAAACTAGTAAATAATAAGACTGGAAGCCCCCTGAAATTGTATAAATACTTAGTTTAATTGGCTATTAGTTATATATACGACATGCGACATCTTAACAAGAGGAAACATAATAAAATAGCAATTAGTCGGCCCTTGGGGTAATCTTGGCAAATTTATTGCTCAAATTAGCGGGTTTAAAATAATAAACTTTGTACAAGTACAGTCAACGAACACGAAGCACGTACCATTTTCGCTCTTATCACAATGATAATAAGGAATAAAATGGTACGCATTTACGTTAACTTTACTGTACATGGTACACATAGGGGGTTCCATTAAGGTTGATGATGAACGCTATACAGTTACAAGGTTTAACATGTGTAATTCTTGTATTACAAGAGTGTTAGCTGTAATACTGATGTGTAGTACCTACATAAACTTAGCCGCTGCTATATCACCTCGTGAGGCTTGTAAATATAGGTACTAAATACATAAATGGTTCATCTACATGTATTAAGGTTGTGATTGTTTTGACAATTTTTGGTGGTCAGGTCTTAGGAGGATGATGGCAATATTATTAAATATTGTACGCTGACTTAATTTCTCAGAATTTAGATATTTAAGTGTATCCTTAGTTAAATTCAAAAACTCTGTTCATCTAACCGGTGAAAACGGGCACAGAAGTTGAAATGACAAACAAAAATTATGTAAAATATCAGGGACTAGTAGGTATACCTATATTTTGAAGTCGATATTTAAATAAAAATGTTTTCATTTTGTAAATGAAATAAATGAACTGCAAGTAGGCCGCGATGGCACTTCTACAAGTCAATATAATATGGTATGTCTGTCTGGATTTCCTGCTGTTCTCAACAGATTTCTTTTCTCAAATGGTTTTTTTTTACGGCTGAGGCATGGGTATTTTGGGGATGGGGATAGGGGATCCACAGCTTGTAGACAATTTTCGTGAGATAAGATAGGTACCATCAATACTAGGATGACCTTAACATAGTCCCACACAAAACAGTGACTCGTAGATAATAATCTACCATTACCTAAACGAAGTCAAGGCTGTAAACTAATTTCCTGACAGAAAACTATAATTTATGAATTCGTCGCAGCGATTGTAATGGAATTTCGTATAATTATGTAAACTCATACGAAGTTTGATTTCTCTGAAATTCCGTGTTTTTTTTTGTTGTTTTCGACAATTGGTCTTCAAGTAAAAATATAATAGGAATTTTAACTCTGAACTTTCGTTAAAACGCTATTGGAGACTTTACCCTATATTTCAATCAAAATTGTCATTTTCTAAATAGACTCAGAAGCAATCAAAACTTGTCAATTTCTAAGAAATTATATACAAATTTTACCCTACCCTCCCCTGCCTTCTACCCTACCCTGACCCCTACCTTAGGCTACCCTAATCTAATTACTTTAGTTTATTGTCAAGCGATCAGTTAATATACTTTTTTGCAGCGTGCACTCGTAAGTCGTAATTTACTTTGCGCTTCTAGAAACTACGAATGTTCATAAAAAAGGAAACTATTAGGCACATTTTGCAAAATTCGAGCTAAGAACACCCTTGGGATACAGTGGCCTTTATGAGCGTTGTTCCCGCAATGTTTTATACAGAAGTTGCGAGCGAAAACTGCATTCGCATGCAATAGACTTGACTACAGAGGGCCCATTGCGCCCGAACGAAATATCTGCCTCTCTGTTGCACTTGCTAATTGAAGCGACAAAGAGGGAGATAGGTACTTTATTTTCGCGGTAGCAATCTAGAGCTTCGCCGCTTCACGTTTTTTCCCGGTATTGTTCGGAGTGTTTTTTATTTTCATACGGAATAGCAGTAACTTTTTTTAATGCGACGATGGCACACAATCATACGTCCTAATAAGCAGACACTGAAGCTTATGGTCATTTGTGAGAATCACAAGAATTAGTTTTTCGCTTTATTTAATTTATTTATCACATGATTTAATATAATTGCTGCAATTTCTCCGACACCAAGGTTGAGTGGGAGGAATTGCTCGAAAGCTAAGACCGTATTTTATTTTGGAAGTTCTATAATCTTAAGAACCGCAATAAAAAGTAAGTATCGGATTTAGGTTCCCAGCTTACCAGGGAATATTGCCAAAGTTAAGGGTCTTAAAACCTAATATTTGGTTCAATTTTCGTTCTGTATAAACGGCATATTCTTTATTATCTATATAATTTTATGCATAAATGTCCTCGTAGAGGTTTCCCGGTTGTGTCCTAAGTAAATCGGGATCTGCATTGACACATGAACCCAAGATTATAAATAAATGAAAACAATTTTCTTTTTCGTTCGGATCACACAAAATGGGACCATGGGTCCACGGACAGCCATATTGTTTTTATTGCAACGTTACAAATATCCTGTTACTCGACATGACGTAAGGATTCCAACAATCGGTTAACGCGTTGAGAAGTTCTGGGGGTACAAAGAAACTCACATACATACATACTTACATACATACATGAAACCTGAAAACATTACACTCCTTTTTTGGGCAGTCGTGTAAAAAGATATATTTGTAGCTTGTACTATGGATAGTAGACGACGATTACGTCCATAAATTAAAAAAAGAATTTAATGAGTAAATAATAACATTACTTCAATAAATTAATTAATGAATAGTCACACAAAAAAATACATAGTATTCATACAGTTGTAATATAGGCTCTACTAACCGGAATCTTCAATAATATAGCGATTTACTGGAATTCCTTTAGTAACTCAAACGGGAATATTACGTTCCGAATCTCTCAGATTCATGTTTGACACCCGATTGGCAACCGAATTCCCGACAGTCAAATTTCAGAATTCTCGAGTGTATTTCCCAATTCTGGACATTATTGAATTTGAATCGATTAATATTGTCTTTCTTGGTCGTATCCTCATGTCATGTCTGAGGGACGTGACGACTATGGGTGACTATTTCGACTAATGCCCTCAACGCCGTTCGGTCTTGTATTTATACAGTTGTCTGTAGTGTGGACTTATGTTGTACGGGTCAGGAATTTTTAGGCAGCTTGGATATTTTAATGCAAAATAAATCCTGTCCTCCACATTAATTTAAACTTTATAGTACTCTATTTAAATCCAATGTACAAATGGCGGACTTAATACCAAATGGCATTCTCTACCAGTTAACTACAGGGCCAAACAGAGACACTTAAAATCGTTGTGCATTATTTACTATACATGTATGTAGTGTTGTGTGGAGGTGAACAAGGTTGCCAGACCTCCCGAGGATACACTGTGTTGAGAGCGAGAGACCTAAACTTGTCCCTTCTGCTGTCAACACAGTAAGTCCTCAAATTTTATAAAGTGTCGGCAACGCGTACGTGACTACTTTGGAGTTGCCAGCGTCTATAGGCTGCGGTTTCCGCTTTCCATCAGGTACGCTTGTATGCCACCGTCGTTGCATAAAAAAATGGTTGAGAGCGTAATGCAACTGATTTTAATTAAGTTATAACACACATACACATAATTACATATAATTTATTTCTTGTGCCGGTTGTATCGTAGATGATTTAATTTTTTTGCCGATACCTTAAAAAATGTCGCGCTTGTTTAAAAACTTCAAACAGGGTATGTACAATCAAAATTGTAATGTGGAATAGATTATTAAATAATATTTTATAATTTTTTCTTGTAATTAAACTATCATTAATTCATTAAGCTTTTTCTCTCTTGCAATTTTCCATTAATCTATTTACGTAATTACATTTATATATTGAAAATCACTTACATTGAAAATCCTCGGCAGTAATTCCTTTACTTACTATGAAACCGCACAAAATTTCATCCATCCATATCACTTGGATCACATCAATACTTGTCACTGAACTGTCACAAAAATTAAATAACACCCAACACTCTTTCGATTTCCATCCACCAATGTAGAATTTTAGTCACAGACACGTAAAAATGTATGCACAATCGAATTATTATTTTTTTGAATTTCGAATTTTTTATTCGTCGTACGTTCGACCAGTCGTGTTCGATTTTAAAACGCGACGGAGCTCTACGTATACACGCTTCAAGCTCGGGCGCCCGAAGCTAACTGAGGAGATCCGTCCAATACCTGCAGAGGCTCACACACTTGCGCATTTGACGCACACAAGTTAAGGGTGTTAGACCTCGAATTTATAAGGGCTGTTCACGTGGTTACGTTTTGATTTTTTTATGTGATCTAGTAACGGGTTGAGTGATACAAAAGTGATGTTTAGCTGTAAAAAACATGTAGAGGCAAGGCCGTCTCCATACATACAAAGTCTGTGCATGTTTTATTCGTCGGTTTTGGCACTCCCGCATATATTTTTTTGCTTGTTAATATTGGATATACGAAAAAAAAATTAAAAATTTAATTTTTTTTTTTTTTTAATTAAAATTTAGCTTGAGGTTCTGGCTAGCAGAAAAATAGGCATACTGACCAAAAATCATAAGTGTAATACAAACACAAGCAAAGAAAAACTTGCACAAAGTTTGTATGGAGAGTGCTTGCCTCTACAGGTGCCTTAACAATAAATATTGTTTATTTAACGGATATTCCCTAAGGAGTTTAGACTGGGACTAGTGGAATTGTTTTTAATCGTGGCTTAGTTTATCTATCATTAATTCATAAAATAAGTAAATGATGGAAATGGTAAATACAAAAACAACGCTTCTTGTGAGACATGATTTAATGTTCTCGTGTCTTTAATAGTAGTTCATGCAACTGGTACATAATGAGGGGCACGAGTGTTTTAATGCCTAATTATGTACAGTTGCATACATTACTTTATCTACACAGATATTATAACTACTCTAAGATGGGTTCAGAAATCGTAGTAAATAAATACAATAATTGTGTTAATACAACCTTTTTTGCACGGTTGCGGAAATATCGAAATCAGAACTGGCAACCGATACCGGAATGTTATTTTAAAAAGTAAAGAAAGAGTCCCTATTCTGATGTGATCATGTGGTTCTAGCTCAAATTTCGTGCGATACATACTAAAAAAAACATCGAGCTGACATTTCGCATCGACAGAATTTTCAGTGATACTAGAATAGGGACATGTCAACTTTGAGATTTAAATTTTGACAGTTTTGTTTGACGTTTTATATTTTAACATCATATATGAGATTAAAATCAAAATTATATTACTGCTGTAGCCTTAGCCACAGATAAGAAAATTGCCATAAATTCATTGAATGTTGAAATGAGAGTAATTTTCTACGGTTTCCGAACGCATATTAGAGGATTTATGATATGTGTGTAGATAAAATACCTTTAAAGTTCACTTTGCGCTACGACCATTCTTGATGTATAGTGACAGTGATCGCGTACGTGTTTTTTTTTTCAATATTTCATTTACCATCACACAAAATGAATAAAGCATCCAAAAGGAATTTCCATTCCGAATCACCTTTTTTTTCTTTTTTAGTCCCCTAACGCATTCCTTGCGTAACACCAGCCATTACGCAAATAAGCAAACAGTCAAATTTATTCTAATATGGACATGTTTTCTTGATAGAAGAATATTTATTTAGGCCGTAAAGTGCCTGAGCGTCAATTTGGACGGAAAAAAAGAATGAAAAGCAAGCTACTTGACCTCGATGCATTATCATAATATTTGGGGATACACACTTTTGCATGTTGACCGATTCTTATAGGCAGTTGATTTTGTAATGATATATTCGTGCGCTGAATTTTTAGATTTCTAATTTGCATTGTGAGTTTGGTTATGGTAATTTCGGAAAACCAAGAATATTTTTTGGGGCAGACAAACACATAAAAATGGGCGTCAGTAGGCATCAAACTTAAACGTTTATTCGTTACACGTACAAAACAACATTACAGAAAAAATACACAAAAAGAAATGGTGTAAGCCGTGTAACGAAAAGGACCCAGCTCAGCATGATGCCGGCTATAAACTTACAGCCAGCGCAGGTCTTCCGCAAAGTCCATTAAGTGAAGACACGGGAGGCAATACGCAACAAATGTACGATAAAAATGAATGAACAGAAATAACATAATTAACACAAATAGAAGAAAATAGTATGTAAAACATGACAAATATACAGATAATCGATAAGATACAAAACTTATTAGGTATCTGGGCATTTTCACTTTAAAGTACACCCCCTACTTTTTTTTTCGGATCTCGGTGATTTTGGTTATTCTGACTCAGAATCACGAGTACTATTGCTTCGGATGAAGAAAAAAAATGTCCTTGATTTTCCCATACAAATTTTCTGTGTCAGTTTTGTGACGAGCCATATAAACTGTATGAAAAAAGCGTCACAAAACTGTCTTTTTATAGCGGGACACTTTTTTTCTTCGCGGAAATGGACAGTACTCGTGATTCTGAGTCAGAATACCCAAAATCACCGAGATCCGAAAAAAAAAGTAGGGGGTGTACTTTAAAGTGAAAATGCCCATCTAAACAATGCTAGAGCAGCCAATTTTAAAATTTAAAGGGTTGCGATAAGTTGCATAAATTGTTACATCATCAGTTTTAGGTTACACACGCCTTTAAGCGCAAAGCTGATCGCAACATTCGCAACCTGCCAATGATGATTTGATGATAAATTTGTTCACAAGGACTAGATTCTCCAAATTGAAAGGTCAATTGATAAAAACCTAAGCCATATCTTGGGATTTGGCGCGAAGGCGGATTTTAAGTTCAGGAAATGACTGATTTGTTGAAAAGTTAGTCACGCGTGCTGCCCAACTTTGGCGACTTCTCTAGTATAAGTTTTTTCGAAACATTAACTAATTCGAACGCGTTTGCGTTTTGCTCAAAATGTATGAAAACGCTCTCACCGAGTTTGAAATACGCGCGTTCATCGGTTAGCAACAAATGTTATACTCGCTGTTTTAGTTTCCACTAGTGACCACCAGAGGCGCTGTTCACGTTTGTCATACCACTTTCATACATTTTGAGACAAAACGCAAACGCGTTCGAATTAATTAATGTTTCGAAAAAACTTATACTAGAGCTACTGATCCTGAGTTTACTTAGTTATTATTATTTATCGTATGGTATTTATTTCGAACCGTGAGATCTTCGAGAAGACAGTACGGTCGCCAGTTTTTGTTGCACTTTTAGAACCACCCAGGGGTCACGTGTAGGGTAGCGGTGGGTACTTTCCCTACGGACGTGGTGCAACTTCGACCCCCCTTTGTCAAGTGAGTGGGCAACTTGACTATTAGAAGTTTTCAAGCCGCCCGAAGGCCTCCAACTTGGCTTAACGACTGCTGCCATAGACAGCAGCCGGGATCAACGGCTTAACGTGCCTTCTAAAGCACGGAGGTTTACGAGTAGTTTACTTAGTACTTTTATCACACGAGCGCGGGTGAGCCATGGTTGTGTGCTGAATGTGTGCGTTAGCGTAGGAGGTATGAGTTCACGTTGCCTATGTATTTGTATGTGTCACAACTACAACCGTGGTCAACCCGCGCTCGTGATATAAAAGTAATATAACAGTAAACTGTAATATGGTCACAATCTTGGATAAGGATAGAAATAGTAGATTGTACAACAAGTTTAGTGAGACGTGTATACGAGTTATACACTCTACTTTTCACGTAATTTCATTCTCGCGATCGACGTGAAAAGAAGAGTGTATAACTCATCCATAAAACCCATTTTACACTCGACTCTATATCCATCCTCGCTCGCCGTGCTTTTAATGTTTAATCTTAAGCTACTTAGGATGAAATAAGGAGTGGAAAATTACGCGGTTAAAGTCTCTGGCTAAGCCTAGTATTTAATAAGAAAGAGTCATACTTAACTGTCCCATAATTCTATTCATTTATGTATGTACGTATGGAAATTATTTCAGAACCGTGAGCTCTAAAATAATCTAATATTTTATTAAAATCCCTAACGAAAATAGATTTTAGGAGTAAATCGTTAAAATAGCCGAGCTCGATATAAAAGTTAGCCGAGTTGAATATTAAATTTGACGAACTTTTTAGTGAATATTATAAAATCGAACTAAAAACCGGGAAACTAAAGTGAACATCAGCTAAAATAGAAATTTTTTAGCTACTGTTAACCGCTGGCATAAAATAAATAAGTACTATACAATGTTAGGCCTTATTTCAATGAAATAAGGTGAAAAATATATACCTATTTTTGCCTTTGACAATATAGCGCTCATGCTGTGAGTATGAGTAATAATATACGGCCATTAAAGTGAAACAAGGTACCAATTATTAAGAAAACAGAAAAGTTCGATTATCTCGAAAACCAAGGGAATTTTACTAAACCTGAATGTCCATTTTCAGGACCAGCTTGAGGTGCTCTATCAGTGGTTAGAAGGTTGTCCATTAATTACTGGACACCCTGTATATGTTACCTTCTACGGCTTTGCCATTCCAAAACCTTTGTACCATAAGTATAATCTGTTTATCCAGGCTATAGACGTTTGGTCGGTAGGTATATCAAGTTTCATCTTTTTTAGGGTTCCGTACCCGAAGGGTCAAAACGGAACCCTATTTGTGACCCCAGGCGTCCGTCCGTCCGTCCGTCGTCTGGCCCAAAGCCATACAAATAGTCAAAAGTTATTGTTAAATGTTTTTAAGGGGCTCCCATACAGCTAAAGGGGGGGTGCGATTTTTTTTATCCTACCCTAGTGGGGTATCGTTGATTAGAGCTCATTGAGTTACTATATTTAAAAAAAAAAAATATTGGAAAACAAATGAATGAGAAGACACCAAAGTCAGCTTTTTTTACGAAATTTTGTTCCGAATAATTTTTTTAACTTCCCAAATACCTGTTACTACGTATATTTTACCAACAAATACTAATATATATTGACAAATTAAATTTTTTCTTTAATTTTTTCTTATTTTTCCTATAAAAACCAACTTAACTTTGCGGTCGGTTCGGAACCCTAAATGTGCGAAGTCCGACTCGCACTTGACCGGTTTTTTATTTTTATACTACGACGGTGGCAAACATGCTTACGGTCCACCTGATAGTAAGCGGACGCCGCAGCCTATAGACGCTCGCAACTCCAAAGAAGTCACGTGCGCGTTGCCGACCCTTTAAAGAGGATTAAATGTGTTGACAGCCGAATCCCTATGTAACACATTTTTTATTTATTTAAGACATTAGGCTTTCATTATATTCTATGTCTCGGATGGTTTTAAAAACTCGAAAGCCTAATACCCAGCCTTAACGTCTACAAATAGTACATTACTTACCAAGGGCGATAAAACAAAGAATGTTTCAGATCGCAGGTATTTTACGCCCGAGCCGAAGCCAAGGGCGATAAATATGCGATCTGAGGCTTTCTTTATTATCGCCCGTGGTACGTACAAAATTGTATGTCACCCCCTGGCCAGGAAGTGGGTTATTTCGCGCGCGGAGCGTGCGATAATGGCCACTTTATGGCCAGGTGTGACATAAAATAATTTATTACATAACCCTTCCGTGTCCTAAGGATGAATGAATAGACTGTATATACATTATTGTTTTTTTTTTAAGTTTTCTTTGTATCGTTCCCATTTTTAACCCCCGACGCAAAAAGAGCGGTGTTATAAGTTTTTCATCACACTTGCTCCTAAAGTGTGTTATTGCACGCGTGCGTATAAAGCAGTTATAGGCGATTTACCTCCCGCGGGAGTTACGGAATTTTATAACTCCCGGGTGGGAGTTATAAGTTTGTGTGTGATCTGATTGGGTAAAAAAAATCTAGTTGGCCGCGCTCCGCAAGAATACTGCTCAGTGATTGGTTGAAAAAAATCTAGTTGGCCGCGCATTAGGTACTTATTCTGTGGCTGCGAGCCGCAACAATATTGCTCTGTGATTGGTTGCGTGTTGCGCTCCTCTCGCAGTGATACTGAAGGTGAAGTTGTGAAGTTCGTCAATTTTTGATTGGTGAGGTTGTATGAAACATCGATTTTTCTGCCTTTTGTAGTTATTTATTTCCTCGCAAATGTGATGAAAACCATTGAGTGTATCACGGGAGGTAATAGTACATTACTTAACAAGGGCGGTAATACAAAGAATGTCTCAGATTGCAGGTATTTGACGCCCGAGCCGAAGGCAAGGGCGATAAATATGCGATCTGAGGCTTTCTTTATTACCGCCCGTGTTAAGTACAAAATTTTATGTCATCCCCTGGCCAGGAAGTGGGATTTCCCGCGCGCGGAGCGTGCGGTAATTTCCGCTTTATGGCCAGGTGTGACATAAAGGTTATTACAAACTCAAGTCAATAAAAGCCCTCCGCCTTCGGCGTCGGGCTTCTATGACTTTCGTTAGTAATTATAAATAAATAAATAAATAACCTGCTTACCTCCCTAAATGCACAATGTACTATAACGTGTCCGTCGGTGTATCTGTGTGTATCTGTGTATCTGTCTGTGGTATCGTAGCTGAGGATGAACCGATTTTCGTTTAGTTTTTATTTAAGGTGTCTGGGAAAACCATTATTGTGTATGATGTTAACCGACTGGTGTACCAAAAGTCCTCCCAATTTCCCCAAACAATTACGAAAACCGGTGTCCCCCGAAGCATTATAAGCTAACTCCTGTAGCGAGGCGGATATTTCCGTCGTTATCGATTACACGGTGTTTTCAGACTTTGATAGATCGCCCGGGGACCGGCAATCTGCTTTCACCAGTGACATTGAGGCGTGGCACAAGTTACGGGAGGTAGCGTAGTAGTGTTATGTTCCTGGAGGTGAGCAAGGTTCCCAGAGCTTCCGAGGATGCACTGTGTGAGAGCGAGGGACCTACATTTGCCGCTTCTGCTGTCAACACTGAAATCCACGTTGAATCCTCTTTAAAGGGTGGGCAACGCGCACGTGTCTTCTTTGTAGTTGCGAGCATCTATAGGTTGCGGTGTCCGCTTATCATCAGGTTGACCGTATGCTTGTTTGCCACCGCCGTTTTATATAAAAAAGCATTATTATGTACCACGGGCCCTTACTAGTTAAACAGCCGTATATATTTTGACTATTTTTTGTACTAATTGACGCGGTACCTTGACATCTTCTCATTGTTACTACCTTGCGGCAAATGTTATGGCTTTAAAAGATATTTTTAATTTTTCATTAGGTAACATTGTTTTAAAACATCACTCCCAAGTTGACTTTCCAGCTAGAAACAGTTTTTTTTTCGCTTACATTCTACTGTATTCTATTTAGTTCCGATAGCTAATGTTTATCGCCAGTACGTTCTATATTAAAAAAAGAGAGAATCAATGCTGTTTCATTGTTTATTACTTAGACCTAAATATCATTCTGGCGGGAATCTTCCCGCCAGAATGATACCGCTTCAAGCAAACACAAAACATTCTGGATCAATCTAGGATAATTTGGATCATAACGTCTATTTAAAAAAAAAATGTGTGCAGTAACTTAGGTATGGAAGAGATTTTTACGCCTTTCTGATTAAATTTTTTAATCAAAGTGAAAATTGAAAAATTCAACACCACAGTTTAAAAAATTGAGATTTTCGCTAGCGGACGCATCCGCTTAACAAACATTTAAAGTTTCTGATTTAAGTTATAAAATAAACAATCAACATTTTTTCCACTTCTGTTGTGGGAACAGCCAAATTATGGAACTCCTTGCGAATCCTTATTACTCGTGAAAAACAACCTTATGGTCTTCAAGGCGAGAGTGAACCGGTTTTTATCAGGGGCAGGCATAGGACGTTCCATCCGATTCAGATTTTTTAAATATTATGACGGTGGCAAACTAGCGTACGGTCCACCTGATGGTAAGCAGACACCGCAGCCTATAGACGCTCGCAACTCCCAAGGAGAAACGTGCGCGATACCAACCGTTATTCTTACGACACTATTTATCATTTCATCATTTTATTTTCCGCTGCATTTTGTCACTTGTGGCGCTTGGATCAGAGTTTAATTTACTAAGTAAACATAATATTGAAACTTTTCTATTACTGCTGTTTACGTACTTAGTCCACGAGTTTTAATAGTAAATACATGATTTTAAGTACTATTTTTTCTGTTGTCACTTAGAAGTTTTCAAAGTACTTTTTACCGCCATGTTTATGACCAAATAAAAAATATTGTCCACGGAATTGTGAAAAAACTGGTTTGAATGGCACTATAAAATCGCGTGGTATGTGGTAATCATTTTAAACTACTTAGGCCAACAAACGTCGTCTTTACACTTTAGTCTGTCCGCCTACTACGGCGACTTGGCAGCTGTCGATCGCCGAATGCGGCCGACTAACGTGTTCTTTACACTTTTGCGGTCGCCGCATGCAGCATGCGGCGAACGACGAAGTGTAATTGCCGCTTAAAGTTTTCAATTTTTCCTTTATTTATAATTGTAGTTTGCGTTAGTAGCGTTACTGCTTAATAATACAAAATTAACTCTATTATGTACGGTCGAGTTCATTAATATGTTTACACTTTTGTACCTAATCGAATGCGTTTGCTTACAAATTGTAGGCGACCGCATTCGATTACGTAAAAAAGTGTAAACATATTAATGACCTCGACTGTACATTTGGGTTAAATTAGAATTCTAGTGCATATGGCAGAATGAAGAGTGGAGTATAATGTAAGAGTCAAACTCAAAGTAATCGCGCTGTATGTACGGTTAACCAATTTCAAATCATCATCATCATCATCATCATCATCATCATCATCATCTTAAGAGCCGAGCTCTTGTCGGTGCAGCTTGATGCAGTTCTCTCCATCTTTGTCGGTCCGAGGCCAGCCTCTTGACGTCCTGATACGACACGACATCCACATCCTCCTTTATCTGGTTCATATAACTTTTCCTTGGTCTTCCTCTTCCTCTTTTCCCATCAATTTCAAATCGTTTATTCATAAATTAAATTAACTAAGCACAAACAGTCCACAAAATCTAATCCACAACACAGGCTTCGTCAGGACCAATTTGATTTATGTGCCAATGAAAACAGTGAAAATCTCTATGAAAGCCGCTAGAGATCTCATATTAACGTCATTGTGACAATGTTACGAAGTCGTCCAGAAATCAATTTGGTTGACCTTTCGGGTTCCGTGGCTCATTTGTATTCCACTAACAAGAAAAAAATAAACAGATTCCCGTAAACCAAATACCATTCCATTCACCCAATAGTTCAAGGTCCGTACATCAATCAGTTAACCTATTCACCTTTAACGATAAACTTCTTTTCTTTGAAGTACTGTTTTCAATTGGTTTTCTTCAATTAACTACAATGGCATCGCGTGAGGTATCAGCAATCACCATTTACCACCGCCATTACAGTGCTTGGGGATAATCTGAGACCGGTTTTTGCATTCCAAATTTATTAATAAGCCACGGTAGCTTATTAGTAGTGTTCGGAGTTTCGGTGGCAAATTTCACACAGTGGGTAATGGAGTCGTTTTTATGATTAACTTCTTAAGATTTGAATAAATAAATTATTCATTTACCTGAAATACTTAGTATGACATTAAATGGCAGCAGGTACAAACATTATACTGTCCCGACTGTTTAGGTGACATGTTTGTATGTATGTAATAAGTAAAAATAAATAAATTTATTAAACAATGTTTACCTACATACTTGTGTTATTAGTAGTCCTATGTTATCGTGGTATAAGTAGGTAATGCTCGCAATATAATTTATAAGGAGTATTATGCAAAATTAATCATTTAATCGTTATTCGTTTAATCAAAAATAATGTTAGGCGACTCCATTTACCTCTGTGAAATTTGCCACCGAAACTCCGAACACTACTTATTAGTTTGAGCGTGCGTCTGTCAAACATCAGTTTTGGGGTTGAATCCTGGCTAGGACCAACAAGGGGCTGACACGCTTTGCTAGAGAAAGATAGTCTTATTGCGATTCCTAGAGGAGGAAATAGAAAAGAGTCGTATGTTTTGTCCCTATCACAAAGGCAAACTTCCATAAGCAATACATTGGACATGCAAACCGGCCAAATTGCGTACCTAGTACAAATTTTGTATGAATACGAGCAAGTATGAGAAAGACATAGCCCCGGTCTTTCGTTGGCGCATGTTTAACTACAGAGTATACGCATATTATATCTATGAGGACCAATGAGTTAACCAACGGATTGGAGGGACGGGGATAGAAATGTGGAAGGGAGGATAGGGGGAATGGGGAAAAATTAGAGACGCGAAGTGACTGTTTGAAACACGGTATAAGCTGTGGGATAAGGGGTAGGGTTACGCCTGGACAGTGGGATTGCCGCCCAGGCGTGGTCCTCATACTTAGCTACTGGGTGATTCGGGGTGGGTGGTAAAAGTGCGACGCCCGTTCAGACCGCCAGCATTTTGCAGGGTGTACGACCTGCCCCCCCTGGCAGGTTCGTCCCTGGGCTGTATCAGCAGACCCAAGGAAGACGGGGGCGTGTATGATGGACTTAAGGGACCAAGTCTGTAGCTCAGCGTCGCACACCTGAGCGTACCCCCCCTACACCCTGACTTTGTATAGTTCTTAATTTCGATGTAGTCTTAGTATCAAAGATAAGCTTTTTGTTTTTGTTTTAAAATGGCTTTCCATCAAATGTATGATGATTTCGCCAACCACGTGTGCAAAGACGTTGTTCGGTAACGACGCCATGACAGCAGGCAACTGGTTTTGTTCGGTAATGGATGCTAGTCGTCGCGCCGAGAGCACGTGTGTTCACCAACGCGGCCACTACCAAAACCCAAAGATAAGTTAAAACGACAACAAAGTTTACATTTGTCAGTAAAAGATACTGTGGCAATAAAGCATTCAAAATTACGAGTAAACTGTTATCTCGAACCGTTTAAGAATAATTGAATGTTTAATTTATCACTTGTAATTATTGCAAAGAGGGAAGTTATGGCCGCCCACGTAAATAAAATTATAATATTTATAGTAGTCATAACTTTTACTCAGAGAATCTCACAAATTAAAATATACACATGTTTTTAGAGTATAGAATAACATTAGGTAATTATGACTGAGAAAATAGGAATATTGCTTTGATACAAAATAATGTAAGTTGTTCAAATGTTGAACATATTTAGATAAGTCAAATTATGCGAGATTGTACGAAACTAACGCTGTAACAATGATTTTATGCTTTTGCCCGCGAGTTTATCTGCGTAGAACTCGTTCATTCATTTATTTAAGGCGCTTAACTAGTTATCGCTCTTCCATACCAACTTCCACTACATTTAGGGATGAATTCCGGGATAAAAAGTATCTTATATACATTTCCGGGACTCAAACCATGTCTATTCTAAATCTCCTCTAACTCGGTTCAACGGTTTAAGCGTCAAGCGGTAACAGACAGACACACTTTCGCATCATTACATAGTATTAAGGTGACGTGAGCTTAGAGAACAGAGTTTTTGAAGCCTTTTAACGCGTTTGTAGATGAAGATATGGTTTTCAAAAAATATGCACAACAATTTTGAGACCTTTCTGTAGTACAAACATCGATTCAAAACATGATTACGCAACTTTCGCTGAATAAAAAAAAATCGCGAACTTGCGTCTAAACCACACCTTTAAATAGTTATAACTATTTTTGCACATTAGCTATCAACATGAAAATTATATCAATAAATGCGTAATGTTCTACTTCATGGAACTCATCGATTACTTTTTCTTAACTAAAATAAATAAATAAAATTGTAGTAAGATAATACTCATTTCTGCAAACTCGTTCGTACGCGACCGGCGCGGCCGCCCGTCCAGTGCTCAGCGAGCTGCGTTCGAGGTAGGATCTGTGCGGCGCGTCAATTCAACGTCACTTGACATTTAAATATTAGAAATGGGTAATTAATAAAAGACTTCGTCATCTCGAGATTGTGGGTGCCAATAGAAGGAAAACTGCACAAACTATGGTAAGTGTAATGCAATATCGTATTATAGTGGGTAAAGGTATATCAAACCTTCTTATTGGAACGCTTTGACGCTGCCAAACTAACACAGTCTATGAATAACAGTAGGACTATACTCGTGACACAACGTACAACGTAATACATTTTTTTACTAACGGTGGTATTTATTTTGGCGTGTACGGACAGACAAATAGACACAGTGGACTTTCTTTATATAATACTAGCTTTAGCCCCGCGGCTTCGCTCGCGTATTAAGTGTAAGTTTAGCAATAATTGTTGAATTGTTACACCGGTTTACTACTACTTATATTGATCATCTGATATGTGATAGAGCTATTCCTGAAAAGACTGAAAACATATTTCAGGATCCTGAAAACGACGGCATCTTGGGTGAAATTTTGATAATCTGATATGTGATAGAGCTACTCCTGAAACGGACTGAAAATATGTCCCAGGTGCCTGAAAACGGCGGCGTCTTGGGTGAAATAATAATTTGGTGGTTAACGGTGTGGGTCGCACATATTTGTATTTAAATTATGGCATTTCATTTTATCTAAGCAACCATGTAGCGATTGTTTGTTGACCTAAATAAATGAAAAAAAAAAAAAAAAAAAAAAAAAAAATTCGATCATATGATATGTGATAGAGCTACTCCTGAAACGGCCTGAAATAACATTTCAGCCTGCTAAAACGCTTCTAAGGCACTGAAATTTACGTCTGAAATTTTTGTTTCTTTCCAATCGTGCTTATCTCTGTCACTCTCTTATTTCTCGAATGTTCCGAGTATAGCTACCTCTTTTTACTACTGCTATGTCTGTCACTCTCATTTCGAATGTTCCGAGTATAGATATCTCTTTCTACTACTGCTATCTCTCTCACTCTCTTCTCGAATGTTCCGAGTATAGCTATCTCTCTCACTCTCTTCTCGAATGTTTCGAGTATAGCTATCTCTCTCTACTACTACTATCTCTGTCACTCTCTTCTCGAATGTTCCGAGTATAGCTGTCTCTCTCACTCTCTTCTCGAATGTTTCGAGTATAGCTATCTCTCTCTACTACTACTATCTCTGTCACTCTCTTCTCGAATGTTCCGAGTATAGCTATCTCTCTCACTCTCTTCTCGAATGTTTCGTATGTTTTGTATAGCTATATCGTTCTACTGCTGCTATCTCTGTCCTGCTGTATCCTGCTGGAAATTTCGCCATATACTGATATCAGATATAAGGGATCCTGAAACCGCCTGAAAACGGGTTTTCAAGCTATAGGCATAGGTACCGAAGGTTCTAGAATGTTCGCGATCGAAGTTTCTAGAAAAAAGAAGAAGAAGTCTAGAAAGTCTGTATGGAGTCTTCATCTTCACCCTTCGAGCATGTTCTAGAAGGATTTCGAACGCCCCGGAAAGTTCTGGAAAATATGACGGTCTCGCTCTAACAATGCTGTCCTTGTCGCACTGTTCGAGGGCATTAGCATTATTGGAATGTACTACACATACAGTCTATCCCTTTCACACTTATCGTCTGTCTCTTTTACTCCTATTGAAAATTTAAAATTTACCCCATTTTTACCACCCACTTCCATCCACCGCCACCAAACTCCCTTACTTGCAAGTGCACACCAAGGGCCTTCTACCACTGCAATGCAACTATGAGAAGGTGGCAGTTGGTGATCATGGAGAAAAGGCCGGACATACCCACTAACACTCTCCTTTTATATATATATATATATATATTGATTTAAATTTTCACGTTTTATATTGTAGAAATTATTAATGTTTTCAATTTCAATTTTATTAGTGGACTGCTAGGTGTCGGTACGGAACCCTTCGCTGTGCGTGATCCGACACGCACTTGGCCGGTTTTAAAACTGCGTACCAGGCCTCTTTCAAGCGTGTGCGCGCAATAATTCAGTGTTTTGTAAATATTATTGGTATATATACAGGTTGGATTTTCTTTTTGGGTCAGTGAGGGCAGCTAGTAGCTACCAGATCCCGTGCTGCTACGTGAAAATGGTCTTAGAAGACCTTCCCTCGAATTAAAATTAATGAAAATTAGCGTTTACAGATTTTGGACAAACATACAGGGTACGAGAAAAAGATCATTTTTGATAAACTTTTTTTTTGATGCCAATCGATACAAATCCTATCCAGGACCCAAAGTTTGTATGGGACCAAAAAAAATCCGACAAGAAAAGCCGCAAATCGAGGAAAACGCCTATTTCAAAATCAAAATCGAAGGAAGTTCTTCTAAGACCATTTTCACGTAGCCGGACGGGATCTGGTAGCTGCCCTCACTGACCCCAAAAATATCCACCCTGTATATCTAGGGTGACCCGCCTCGTGGCTCATATTGAATTATGACAAGTATAATACTTATTAATAAATAGATTTTATTTTTCTATGTGTGGATATTTTAATTTCACAAGACTTTTATTGTAATAAATTATGCAAAAACAATATTGAGACATACTTCGCAAGGAACAATAACTTCGTTTTGTTTGTCAAGTAGATGATCAAACACACATGTAAATCAACTCAATTTGACAATTATATCATAACATAAGGGTGAATAAAATAAAAAAGTCTATTTTATTACAATCCACGATGTGTTGTCATTGTGTCAAAATATTTAATTACGGTGTATGAAAGTAGGTATGTAAAAATGACGAGTTGCCATTCGCATTGTTTCGATTATACTGAACTATTGACATATACATCAGAATAATGGCGCCGTCTTGACAATGGTCATTATATTTATGGTTTACCCGTTCAGTTGTAGTGATTAAGAGTTGTACTACTGGCTATACACTATACTGTGACATGTCGGTATCGGCAGCGAGCCCGGTGGCAAGCGGCTAACCCCGCGCCTGCTCCCCTCAAGCCACGCACCTCACCCCCTCGAAAGCAGCTAAGCGCTGAGCTCACGTCGCCTTAAATAAAGTCGCTTCCTGCTATCTATTCCGTTGTATGCTTAGATCTGTAAAACTACGCAACGGATTTTGATGCGGTTTTTAGTAATAGATAGAGTGATTAAAGAGGAAGGTTTATATGTATAATTTGCACCCGTGCAAAGCCGGGGCCGGTCGCTATAGTTTACAATAATTAAAACCTATGGATAAGTATGGCGTATGGATTAAGTAAATTTATACCCAGGTCGTAGAACCCTTAAAAGACTTCTGTAGCTCTAGTATACGTTTTTTCGAAACATTAACTAATTCGAACGCGTTTGTGTTTTGTCTCAAAATGTATGAAAACGCTCTCACCGAGTTTGAAATACGCGCGTTCATCGGTTAGCAACAAATGTTAAACTCGCTGTTTTAGTTTCCACTAGTGACCACCAGAGGCGCAGTTCACGTTTTCATACCACTTTCATACATTTTGAGACAAAACGCAAACGCGTTCGAATTAGTTAATGTTTCGAAAAAACTTATACTAGAGCTACTGAGTGACATTGAGTTTCGGTATCTATTAAAACATGTAAAATTGACGATTTTATAGAAAAGTTGTTCAAACAGATACCCTGGCTGCATAATTTCGCTCTTCAGGTCAGACAAAGTAAATATTTACTTCAAAATTAATATTTATTCAAGCTTGGAACTCCGTTTCGTCCGATAAGAGTCAGGTTTTTATAAGTCTAGACTACAAATGTTGTTGAGATTTAAATTAGACGTCTAGTCTAATTTAATAACTGGCTTAATTGAAATAGAAAACAAGCAATTATTATGTAAAAGCTTCATTGTTTAGTCGTCAGTTAATAATGTAGTGAATATACAAAAACGGGATGAAATCCATATTCCGTACTAGGTATCCATACTAATATTATAAATCCGAAAGTGTATCTGTCTGTCCGTCCATATGTCTGTCTGTCTGTTACCTCTTATATGTTATTGACGATCCCTTGAGGGAGATACCTATTCATTCAATGTATTGACATTTTAACTTCATTTTTATTATTAATTATTTTGTTGACGATCATGATAAGGATTCTTATAATTTTGACATTGTATGCAAATTTATATTGTAATTTATCTCATGAAATAAATAAATCTAAATCTAAATCTTCACGCTTAAACCGCTGAACCGATTTACATGAAATTTGGTATGGAGGCAGATTGAGTCCCGGGGAAGGACATAGGATACTTTTTACCTCGAAAATCATCCCTTAAGGGGGTGGAAGTTTGAATGAAAGAGCGATGACTCGGGAAGCGCCTAATATAAGTAAATAGCAATTACTTCAATTCTATTGCGATAAACAAGTTACACGCGGACGAAGTCGCGGGCAATGACTAGTAATATTATAAATTCGAAATTGTGTCTGTCTGTCTTTTACCTCTTCACGCTTAAGCCACTAAATCGATTTAGATGAAATTTGGTATGGAGATAGTTTCAGTCCTGGGGAAGGACATAGGATAGGTACGTAGAAGGTTGTATGGAAAAGCGATAAGTAGGTAAGCGCCTGAAATAAAATAATAGCAATTATAATTTAGCGCGATGAAGAGCGACGACCTACTTAGAGTTTTATCGGCTGGTCCTCTACACCTAGCCTTTATTTATTTATTTTTTTACGCGGAGAAAACGTGCGAACCAGGTACACAACCAGCCACCACCAGGCACCAGGTTATGTGGTATTTCTAGCCACTAAAAACTCCACGGCGACCGCCATCTGCGCTCTCATGCGGAGGACTCCGGGATCTCATACTGAACGCACTGGAGCCCCCCTCGCGCTTAACCGCCTTTTGGCTTGGGCCACCCTCCCTGGGGCTGATAAGTAAGTGCTGCGGCCCCCACCGCATTAAGCACTTACAACCCCGATGACCCCCTTTAGTCGCCTTTTACGACAGGCGGGGGAGACCGTAGACCTATTTTAGTCCGAGTCTACACGGCTACTACACCTAGCCTAGCTGAGAAGAGTCCAGCAAGAAACTCAGCTAGGTCCGACCTGGGTCGTACTGTATGCGGCGGTAACGGGACGAATAGGGACTATACATGTGTCTGTGTTGTCGCGATCGCGGGCAGGGAGCTCATTCCACAACAAGAGCGTAGATTCCTCTGAAAATCATTACGTACGCGACCATTGGGACAAAATGTAAGGGCGAAAACTATAATTTATAAGTATAGTTACGATTGCTAAAGATAGTAAATTTAAGATGGACTCGGGTGATTTCGACTATCTGTGTTTTCCTTTACTAGCAATTCAGACCAGCAGTTTACTACTACGGCAGTATACGTGGAAACAGTGGTTACAGAATAGTTCAGTAGCTCTAGTATAAGTTTTTTCGAAACAATAACTAATTCGAACGCGTTTGCGTTTTGTCTCAAAATGTACCTAGGAAAACGCTCTCACCGAGTTTGAAATACGCGCGTTCATCGGTTAGCAACAAATGTTATACTCGCTGTTTTAGTTTCCACTAGTGACCACCAGAGGCGTTGTTCACGTTTTCATACCACTTTCATACATTTTGAGACAAAACGCAAACGCGTTCGATTTAGTTAATGTTTCGAAAAAACGTATACTAGAGCTACAGATTTTATAGTCGGCCGAGTAAAACTTACTACAAATACAAATACAAATCATTTATTGTCTGGTTATGGGTTACAGAGGTGCAACTAATTTTACTGTCACGCCGTTTTACTCGGTACGTGCACGTACGTACCACATGTAATCCTGGCATTAAGTTGGGTATTTAAACGTAGTTTCTTAATCTTACCATGCGCTTAATTTTATTATTTAGGTTTAGGAAGCACTGGCTAAAATATATACGCTGCTACATCTCGGTTATCCCAAGTAATAGTCCAAACAACCTGAAGTCTAATGACTTTACTAGAATAACTTATCAGTTTATTTTAAGTCCCTAAAGGACATTTAACTGGATCTCTGTTACAAGTTCTTAAAGGTTTATTGAAGCTAATATTGCGTAGTTAATTGACTTTAAAATTAGTGTGCTCTAGTAAACATTTAATAACAGTCTAGACTAGTAATTAATACTTATAAAATGATAAGCTTGTATTTGTTCTGGAGTCGAAAGCGTCAATAGGCTATGGAATCAGTTTACGTACTTTCAGGTAGACCGTACCATAGTACGGTATGCCCCCATTATTACGATGGATGGTAACAAGCATACTTGTTACCATTCAACGTAATAATGGGGAACTTGCGTTAAGATTACATCGTGAAATTATATTAATAATCCAATAATGATGGCCATTACAAGTGTATTACTTACTGGTAATTTGATTCTGGAAAAAAAAGATATATTAAAATAAAGGTTACGTAAATTGAAGCGTTTTATAATAATATAATAATAATAAATTATTTATTTCAGAGCACAGGACTCCATAGGTGATAGTACTTACAATTAAATAAAGTTACAAATTAAATTATTAGGTACATTAAAAATACAAATTACAGCGCGCTTTAAAGCTTTTTAAAGCGCGCGGTAAAATCACTAAATCAGTTACTTCATTAACTTCAGTTCTAAACATTGTAAAATATCTGTAAAATTTAATACATATAATTTATTATGAATGATATTGTATTGTATTATAATAAATGCAACGGAAAATATTATTATTATTTCTGTGCGACAAATTAATATTCATTCGCGTCAAACTAGTAAGCGTTTACGCGCGAAATTGGGTTTTGATTTTACGATTTGAATTAAATAAATTACTTATTTATGCATATTTAAACTTTTTCGTGTTTACGCAAGGTATCTTTACGCAATTAGTTAAGTGAGACTAGATCAATGAAATAATGCAAGTTCCCTATTAAAAAATCTTAAAACTGTGTAACTATTAAATTATTATTTACGGATTCTTGTCTGTTAGAGGGCTGTCAGTAAGCGAAGGAGCTATTAACCGAGCAAGCGAAGCCTCTCCATTTCAGTTTGGGTAAAAAATACTTTTGGATGGCTGTTCTCCAGATCGCACTCCTTAATGGCATCTCGTGAAAATTTTATATGGTTTTTTTGTGGATTCAGTATCTCTAGTACCTACATATTTTTTCAATTGTTTGCGTTTAGTCTTAATATGTATGACAACGCGAACAGCGCCTCTGGTAGCCTATGGTAACCACCATATTTTTGGTATATAAGAATAAAAGCAAGATAGATCGCATCCGGAACACCACGCTGCGCTCTAAAACACGCATAGCTGATGTAGGCGCAAAAACTTCTAGGCTCAAACGGGACTGGGCGGGCCACGTCTGTCGCATGCACCCGGATCGGTGGGCTAATATAGCCACCAAATGGATGCCACAACAGCGACGCAGACGTGGCAGGCCTAGACGCAGATGGCGGTATGACTTAGATGCCTTCCTCGCCAACTGGCCGGACGAAGCACAGACACGGGAGTCGTGGAATTCATGGGGAGAGGCCTTTGGCCAGCAGTGGAACGCCCCTATAGGCTAGATAAAAAAAAGAATAAAAGCAAACATCTGTTTTGTTTCGAAAAAAAAATAATACTAGTGGTACAGTTTTTTTTAATTGTCGTAAAAAGACCCGAAGTGGATCTTGGCCTCCGATACGAGTTGGCGCCACCGCGCCCTGTTCTGTGCGATCTCTTCTCATCTACAAGATCATAGTTACTAGTTATTAGTGAAAAGTTCGATTTAACTAAACCGATGGCACTCGGTAGTTAAACACCAGACAAACTTGCGTCGGCAAAGACATCCACTGAAGGACTAATCAAATTAAGAATCGCGACTTGCAATCCTCTTCGGTGCATTGCGGCTGTTGCCTTATTCTGATATAGTCCTTTTTTGTACAGAACCCGGCGATCGAAACTAGTTACGTACAATTAAAATAAAATAAAACAACAACAACAACAAATACTCTTTATTGCACACCTCACATAAGCACACATACTCGTACAAAAGAAAAACAAAGAAACAGGGATACAGATGTAGAACAAAAGGCGGTCTTATCGCTAAAGAGCGATCTCTTCCAGACAACCTTTGGGTAGTGGAGAAAAGAAGTATAAAACAGAGTAGTAGGTGGTGCATAAATTATTAAAATGAAAAAAAATAAGATTATGAAAAACAACTCATCAAAATAAATACACATACTTAAATATTATATAAATAGACATACATAAACTACACATATATATAATTACATATTTTATAACTGCCATAGCCTAGTAATATTAATTTTGAGTTAAGGAAGGGACAAATAATATTCTTCAAACAAAATGCTTGATCGAAACCAGTTACGTACAAGTACAATAAAAGCATCTATTGAAACCAGTTTCAAAACCCCGGTTTCGTAGGCGGCCGAAGGGGATAAATATTGAACATCGGTCTTTGGAAAGAGACAACTGGCTGTTTACTACGATTTCCGAACACTGGTGACCACGACCTGGCGGTCATTGATAGGCATCAATCATCGTCCTTATTTGACGTTTCATATCAAATATATACTGCACTTTATAGACTTTACTGCCATCGACTATTTAGGAACTAATTGAGACGGTTCTAATGAGCCCAAACACGACGAGTTTATCTTGTGTAGTTTAGGAATTCTTATGGCCACCTTCTGCCTCCATAATCAGATCAGCTCGGTGGTAATAATAGTATTGCCAATGGAGAATGTTCACTAATTTAGAATTCAATTTTTCTGTATTCTCTGTTGAAAATAAAAAATATATGTGAAACAATTATTTCGATACGTCAATTAGTTTCCATGATATTGAATTTTAAAGTGACGCGCGACGACCCGGCCTCGTGACGTCATAGTGCAACACTCGCCATACACGCGCTCACTCCGTTCGCGCGCTTCCGTACTAAACTAGCGTTGCAAAATGACGTCACACGCGGTTAGCGGGACTCACTTTAAATGCCTGTAAAATGAAAACTACTTGGTATTTTTGAATGAAATAAAAACTAATGTATTTGTATGAATCAAAGCTTTACCGTAACAAACTTTCAAGTGATTTTGCAGACCTACTGACATTCTCCATTTCAGCTCAATCGTATACTGGCAAGTGGCTTACAAAAGGATTGCATGAGGACATGTTACATACTTACATGCGAACAGTGACAGTCAAAGAAAAGCTTGTAAAACGGAGTTGATACTTAGTGATACATTTTACTTCAGTTTTCTTCCGTGCATCAGAATAGCGCCCCGCCTAGTTTGTTAACATAGTTTTAGATTGGATTTGTCTTTTGGATCCGGGATCCCAAACTGCCGAAACTGTGTTTGCCGTGAGCTGGGATCTTTGCAAGTGGGGAATATCTTTCTTTTTACCAGACGGCGCCAAAGCCAGAAGGGTTACGATTTAATCACTCTATGTACGTTTGAATTTTTTTCGTGTGGTCCACCGCAGTGCCCTAGTAGATACTGTAGCCCATGGACGATGGCAATTTCAGATGAATCACTTATGCTTGTGTGCCACCGTCGTAATATATTTTTATACTAGTTCCGAATACGGAAACTAAGCCACAATATCAGCGATATCGGGACCAGTCATAAAGCAATCCCGAATCGCGCTTCACTACAGAGTACAGATATATTGGCGCTTTGACGCTCCAGACGCCGATATTTGCTCAGGACCTCTCGTGACCCTGGTACATGTGTAAATAACCGACATTGTTGACTTTGCGCTATTGGTTGTCGAGAAATATATATATTTATGAGTTTCTTTTCTGTAACTTAGCTTTTAACTTTCAGTAAAATAAGACATAAGGTGGAAACGGCGATGCGGCAGACCTCGTCGGCGATGGCGAGACGAGCTAGACTCCTTTTTGAAAGAATGGCCAGCTCAAGATCGGGAAAAATTGAAAAAGTGGGGGGAGGCCTTTGCCCAGCAGTGGGACACTACAGGCTAATAATAGTGATAAAGACATTTTTAATTGTTTTCTGCGAATTCATCATCATCCTAGACAGTTGCATCCTGAAGGATGCCCGGGGTCCGCTATCCAAATCCAATATTCGGCGTAGCCACTAGTTTTACGAAATCAATTGCCATCTGACCTTTTGGATATTCTATGGAGTTAATACGTAGTCAGTTCAATAATATACAACGACGGTGACAAACAAATATAGGGATGGTGGTAAGACACCATAGCCTATAAACGTTGGTGAGTTCTGGAGTCGCAAGTGTCCAAAAACTACGGCATCTGCGTGCCATGATTCAAGCCGTATCCTTATTTACCACCGTATTAAACTCTGAATCATCATCCTCCTAGCGTTATCCCAGTACAGTTCCATCCTGAAAGATGCCTAGGGTCCGCTACCCAATTCCAAGATTTGGCGTAGGCACTAGTTTTTACGGAAGTGACTGCCATCTGACCTAACAACCCCGAGGGGAAACTAGACCTTATTGGGATTAGGCTTTGTCAAGTGAGTGGGCAACTTGACTGTTAGAAGTTCTCAAACCGCCCGAAGGCCTCCAACTTGGCTTAACGACTACTGCCATAGACAGCAACCGGGATCAACGGCTTAACGTGCGTTCCAAATCACGGAAGCGCTCAGTTAGTAACACTCAAAGCGGTCCCATCCAAGTCATGACCGCTGCCCACTTTGCTTAACCTTAGATACCGCAAGCGGTACGCAGGCGACGCTGGGCCACGAGCGCTCCACCGTATTAAACTCTGAATAAAAAGGGTGAACATTCCTGAGGTGAACAACAGACAGACATTGATCGCAAGTGCCACAGTTACTCTAATTACTGCAATCTGGGTAATAACTGCATTTCTGCAGCTCAGTTAAGTGTAGGTATCGTGTAGCTGATTCCATGCCATCGATTATTGATAGGGTATGCAGAAACACTAACTTTTTTTTAATACTATGACGTAGAATGGACAAATTTAGATCCCTCGCTCAACACAGTGCATCCTCGGGAGACTCTGGCAACCTTGCTCACCTTCAGGAACATAATAAACACTACTACATAGTTAGTAAGGCCTTGGTCGTTCTGACGCCGTCGCCGGCTGCGTGCAGCGGCCCGTCGCACGCGACGTCTGAATGGTATGTTCGACAATGTTCGGGCGCGGTCGTTCTCGCCCGCCGCGAGCGACGTCCAAACGCGAACATTTTTCAGACGTCGCGTGCGATGGGCCGCTACACGCAGCCGACGACGGCGTCAAAACGACCAAGGCCTTAGTTAGTTATACTGGGCATTTTCCGCAAGTCGACATCCAACGTGCCTATTTTGCGTGAAAAAGGGGGTAGCGCTACTCTAACCATCCTAGTTCCTGTATGAAACCTATCAGTGTCTTTATATTGTTTACTGCTTCCTGCAGTGTGTTCGGATTTCCTAGGTGTTTCTTCCTGTACACTTCTACCTGCTTACAGTCTAGTAGAATGTGTCTAGCAGTCTCTTCTGCCTCCATGCATGCTCTGCACAAGGGGCTGTCGGTGATTCCCAAGTTGTAGAGATGTTTGTTTAGTGTGTTATGTCCTGTTATATATAACACTACTACATAGTTATATAGTAAATAATGTTATGGCTGTAGTCTTCTGCAAGGCGGAGCGTAATTCCCCAGTCGGGCTGCTCCAAATTCGAGCAAGATGACATTTTGCTTTGCCCTACCTCTCTTAAAATTACCTTAATCAATGGAGGTATATTTATCCAAAAAGTGAACCGTGAAGAATGTAGATCGCTATGGTGTGTGGGTGTCAGTTAGGCCTTGAAATGATTGGTTGCGTTTCCAACAATGCCGAAATAGCAGGAACTCTCGAATAAACTATAGTATTTTTAGGGTTCCGTAGTAAACAAGGAACCCTTATAGTTTCGCCATGTCCGTCCGTACGTCCGTCCGTCCGACCCCCGTTTTTCTCAGTAACCGTTAGTACTAGAAAGCTGTAATTTGGCATGAGTATACATATCAATGACGCCGACAAAACGGTAGAATAAAATCTTAAAAAAAATTTTTTTTTAGGGTACCTCCCCTACATGTAAAGTGGTGGTGCAATTTTTTTTTCTGCCAAACCCCATCGTGTGGGGTATCGTTGGATAGCTCTTTTAATATTATTAGGTTACTAAAAGCATTTTTTGATTAAAGAATTGGTTAGCGTGATATTAAGCTTTGAAGTGATAATTTTAGCTATGGTCAAGTGTCCCCCCCCCCCCCCCCCTGCCAGCTAAACGGTGGCTACTAGGCATGTGAAAAAAATCATGGTAGTAGTAAATACGATGAATTTAAAAGGAAAACTATCACAGCTAAGTAGACATTACTAGTTAACGAGTAATAGTCGAACTTCAGAAATGTACTTTGCAAAAGCAAACTTTCGTACAATTTCCATTGATACCTTAGATAATGTTGTTAATTCTGTCAAAAACATAGTAAATATAAGTTTGCGAACTTTTTAGTCCATATAATGTAACGGGTAGACGACTACGGAACCCTACCTTGCGCGTGGCCCGACACGCACTTGGCCGGTTTTTTTTAACACCACGTCGGTAGCAAGGCGCCCGCCTGATGGTAATCAGTCACCGGAGCCTATGGACGCTTGCAACTCCAGGGGTGACTTTAAAATTACCTATAATAATAGGAATTAGAACCACATGCTGGTTCAAGTAGCCTCGGCTGGGAAGAGCTGGAAGAAGCTGCGCAAGACCGTGACAAGTGGAGAACTCTTCTGCGAACCCCATGTCCCTAATGAGGGATAACAGGAACTCATCATCATCATCATCATCATCATCATCATCAATAGGAATTAGAATGTGATTTAGACGTTTCAAGAATTTATTTTCTATCCGTACTTGTAAATAATCGAAAGTCGAGAGCTTCCGACTAATATCGACCGTGAAGGCTAGTTTACCATAATTGCAACTGTGAACTTTAATTGTTTCAGTCGTCATTGTTTTCAGAAAGCCTCCCGCGAAAACGAACTACGCGTACTCCGTTTCTGTCGCTCGAGTGAGTGTGACAGAGAGGGACATAATGCGAACGAACTTTTGCGGTTCGCAGTAGCCCTCATGCTGTGCAATTACTAAAATATAAATAAATATTTTTGGACAATCTTACACAAATCAACTTAGTCCCAAACTAAGCAAAGCTTGTATTATGGGTACTAAGTGACGATATACATACTTATATAGGTATATATATACTTAAATACATAGAAAGTATCAAATACTCAGGAACAAACATTCATGCTCATCACACAAATAAATGCCCCCGGGATTAGAACCCGGGACCTCCAGTTTCGTAGGCAGGGTCCAACTAGGCTAAAGTGGTTGTTTAAAAATAAATTAATTGTCGATTTAATTAATTAGATGATAAGAAAACACTTTTACAAGCCCGTCCTGGTGTGGGACGCTACATGCGTTGATACACTGGCACCGTCTCATCTTTCAAGAACGGTATCCAGGGCTGGTGGGGCGGCGGAAGCGGCTGAGACGAAAAAAACATGGAAATACCGGGGTCTCGGCACCCAATACCATTTCATGGCTTTCGGTTTGTTAGGGGATAGGCTATAGGCTATTTTTTATCCCGAAAACCATCCCTTAAGGTGTGGAAGTTTGTATGGATGAGCGATAACAAGGTAAGCGCCTTAAGTAAAAGTGTACCAATGAAATTCTAACGCGATGAATGAATTCTGCACATTAAGTTAAATTTTGACGTGACAGTTCCAATTATTTGTTTTTCTACTCCTGTACTGACATCTGAAAATACGACAGCATTTTTAGGGTTCCGTAGTAAACAAGGAACCCTAATAGTTTCGTCCGTCCGTTCGACCCCAGCTTTTTTCAGTAACCGTTAGTACTAGAATGCTGTAATTTGGCATGAGTATACATATCAATGACGCCGACAAAACGGTAGATAAAATCTTAGAAAAAAAAAATTTTTTTAGGGTACCTCCCGTACATGTAAAGTGGTGGTGCAATTTTTTTTCTGCCAAACCCCATCGTGTGGGGTATCGTTGGATAGCTTTTTTAAAACATTATAAGGTTTCTAAAAGCATTTTTTGATTAAAGAATTGGTTAGCGTGATATTAAGCTTTGAAGTGATAATTTTTGTTATGGTCAAGTGTCCCCCCCCCCCCCCCCCCTGCCAGTTAAACGGTGGCTACTAGGCATGTGAAAAAAATAATGGTAGTAGTATATACGATGAATTTAAAAGGAAAACTATCACAGCTAAGTAGACATTACTAGTTCGAGTGATAGCCTAACTTCAGAAATGTACTTCGCAAAAGCAAACTTTCGTACAATTTCCATTGATACCTTAGATAATGACGTTGTTAATTCTGTCAAAAACATAGTAAATGGGCATTTTTCAAAAAAAGTGTACATGGCAAAATTTGCGTGTCACAAACTTTAAACGTGATTTTAAAAATATTCCCTTTCGTATTTGGGTATATGAGTGGTATATTTTGATTTTGTAGATTATAGCAATTATGTTATATTTATAAAACGTTTAATATTATATTTATTGCTAGATTTATAACAAAATAAAGATACGAAAAGTGCTAAAATGTGTATGTCACACGTCGACTCAGTCATGTTTAGAGGCTTGCAGAAACTCGAAAAAAATCGAGTGAATATTCAATGTGGTCACACAGGTAAAGTAATGAGTCAAGATATTAAAATGTGCTTTATTTATTAAAGAATACGGTATTTAATGCCAAAAAACTACTTTTTCCACTGTTGGGATTTCTTGGGAGAAATCGACCATACCGGAACCTCCGGTTATTGTCACAGCGATTTTAACAATACTTGTGGAATCGATATTCCGCAAAACGCATTTATTTTGCAATCCTGGCAACATTAGAATGCTATAAACATTGACCGCCAATACGTATTTAACGTCAGCTCCTTCAAAACGGTGACGAAAGGCGGCCGCAGTGTTGGTGCACAAAAAAAGTATTCGGACTCAGTCACAGTATTTTCTGTAATTAGATTATAATTAACTTTTGTAAACGCAATTAGACATTTAATAGACTATCATAGTATCCGAAACGAAACAAAAACCACATTGAATAGGTTCAAAACAAGTTGAAATCTTGATTTTAAATCGTTGCGGTAGAATCCGTCACATCCGGATAGTAACGTGACATACCTACCGGAACGATTTTGTGACTAACTGGAGTCATAAAGCTTAATACACAAACGAAATGTGACCGGTGTTTTAAACCGACTACAAAATAAAAGGAGGTTCTTAGTTTGACCCGTATGTTTGTATACATGTATGTTTGTCAGCGATTATCTCGCATTTGGCTGAACCGATTTTGATGCGGTTTTCAGGAAAGTATTTGTTACAGACTGGAGAAGGTCTCGGTAAACGACAATCATATTTCAATAACTAAAAAGTAAATAATAATTACAATTTTATAAAAAAAGAACCACCATTAATAATATACTGAAAATTCTAATGTAATCTGGACACGAGGCGGTTCTTTTTTACTTATTTTTTTATTATTATGCGTACGCCACATTAACACCACAGATACAGAGTACAGAATACAGAAGTACAAAACGGTTATGGTACCTACTTAAGGGAATATAATTATTAATTATAATAGGTACAACATTATACCTAGCATTTACAAATATTATTTATATTATTAGGGCTGCATTTAATTCAAGGTATAAGGTATAATCCTAATATCCTATCCCAATAATATTCAGGTATCGGTTGCCAGTTCTTATTTCGAGATTTCCGCAACCGTGTAAAAAAGGTTGTATTTAAATTAATACAATTATTGTATTTATTTACTTCGGTTTCTGAACCCATCTTAGAGTACTTATAATATGTGTGTAGATAAAGTAATGTATGCAACTGGTACATAATGAGGGGTATTAAAACAAGAGTGTGTGTTTTGAAACGAGCTGGAGGGGCACAATACCTTTCAGTAGATCAGCAGACCACTCCAACTTGAGTTTTTATCATATATAGTTTAAAACATTTGGGTATTACACTCCGAGATCGTTCACTAATAGTTTTTTAGCGATTAAAATGCACTATAATTGTTATTGAGATAGAATCACACGCGCGTGTTAGATATTTTGTTGCACACTGACTTTTTTTGTTATTTTTTTTAAATATGAGGTGGATGACGTGTAGATTGCCATGAGTAATGTATGCGTGTAAAAAGTTTGCATAAGTATAATAAATAAAGAGTATGAAATAAAATTAATACTGGCGCAGCCAACTTCGGGGGGCCTAGAGGTTTCCTCTACATTGCGTTGAAATTAATTATAATTCTAATAAACTTAACTAAATTTCTTAAAAACTAAGTTTGTATAAACTAAGTTTCATTGAGTCGGTAACGGGCAGAGCCGAGTTACGGGTCGTATATAAGTTCCCGAAGCAGTCTTAACTCTAGCGACGCGAATTATATTATCTTTTCCGGGAAAAACCTCAGTGACAACAGCGAGAGGCCAAAACATAGGATGAGAGTTATCATCCTTTATAATGACAACCGTTCCCACACTCACAGGTTTTGAGGGTGAATTCCATTTGTCGCGTTGTTGGAGAGAAGTTAGATACTCCATACTCCAGCGTTTCCAATAACTTTGGACGATTCTATTTAGAAGTTGATAGCGAGTTAGTCTATTTTCTGAAATAGTGGGGTCAATATAATAAAATGCGGGTAAATATTTTAATGGCGTAATATTTAAAAAATGATTTGGACATAATGCGATAGGATCCAACGGGTCCGACGATAAGACACAAATTGGTCGGCTATTTAGCAATCCCTCAATTTGTACCAAAATTGTATTAAATTCCTCATAAGTGAGAATTTGACTTCCGATAGCTTTGAATAAATGAGTCTTTACTGATCTGACATTAGTCTCACTCAAGCCATTAAAATGAGGGCCATATGGCGGGCTATGTTGAAACTGAATTTTATGTTGGGTGAGATAATGACTCAGATAGTTGTTATAATCTGTGGACTGTATAAGGGGATAAATTTCATTTAATTTGCGTTTCGCACCAATAAAATTGGTACCTCCATCACTATATAAGATAGAGACTGGACCTCTGCGTGAAATGAAGCGCTTGAACGCGGCAAGGAATAGATCTGTGCTTAGGTCGGAGACCAACTCTAAGTGAAGCGCTTTTGTCGTGAGACAAACAAATAAGCAAATATAAGCCTTATGGCTTTTAACTCCTCGCTTGCGTAGGTGCGTAATGTAATACGGTCCAGCGTAATCTACAGCTGTGTGTACAAATGATTTGACTTGAGAAACCCTAATAGAGGGAAGGTCACCCATTGGTGGATTAGTTGAAAGCGGTTTAAGCTTGAAACATGAGTTACACTTGTGTACTCTATGACGGATAAGATTGCGAGCGGATAGGATCCAATATTTTTGTCTTATCAGAGCTAGTACTAAAGCGGGACCTGTATGCAAGTTTGATGTGTGATAGTGATCCACCAAGATTGACACTATTCTGCCTTTGGGTGACATCAAAATTGGATGTTTTTGATTAAAATCCAATTGAGAATGGGTGAGTCTACCTCCGACTCTTAGAAGACCTTTATCGTCAACAAAGGGGCGGAGCTTTAAAACGGCTTTATTCGAACATAATTTATTATTACGGAGAGCATCGAGTTCTTGCGAGAAATATTTAGACTGTTCGTAGCGTATCACATAGTGTTCTGCTTGTTCTAAATCGTTTAACGTTATGACGCCTTGAGATTTGAGCACTTTTGAGAAGCGAAGTAGGTATACGAGCGAGCGAATGAATTTAGTCCATGTCGAGCATCGTTCGGCGAGACATTGTATAGGGTGAGTATTTTCCATCATAGATGTAGTTTGCGTGTGAAGAGATATAGTTTTAGTTTCTTGTGACTCTAATGATTCATTGTGATTAATTTTATATTCTTTTACAGGCCAGGAGCTGACGGGAGCGGACAACCACTGCGGGCCTTGGAACCACAGTGTATTATTTATTAATCCTGATGGCGTTACAGGTCGAGAAACAACGTCTGCGGGGTTTTCTACACCGCGAACGTGAAACCAGTGGCGTGCGGGTAAGTATTCGTTTATTTGAGCGATTCGATTAGCAACAAAGGTATGAAACTTATGAGCGGGCGAGTGAATCCAGGTAAGAGTCACAGTGGAGTCAGAAAATGCGTAAATTGCGTCTATATTACAGCGCTTATTAAAAACATCCCGAACTGAATTAATCAATTTTGCGAGTAACATTGCGGAGCAGAGTTCTAAGCGAGCGAGTGTTTTATTATGATTGGAGACTTTAGATTTAGCGGTGAGTAACTTCACAGAGCTTGCGGACGAGTTTTCATTTATATCAACGCGAATATAGATGACAGCTCCATAGCATAGCTGGCTGGCATCAGCGAATCCAATTAAAGTTATTCTAACCGTAGAGTTTATACCAATGTGACGCGGTATTTTTAATTCCGATAATAGCGGAAGTTCCTCATGGAAACGTTTCCATTTGGAAAGAATGAAATCGGGGACTTCATCATCCCAAGAAAGTTGTAATTTCCAACATTCTTGTATGAGTAGCTTCATGTAAGCAACGACCGGGCTAATGAGACCTAGTGGATCAAACAAACGCGCAGTGACCGAGAGAAACGAACGTTTAGTGCAAGTCTCTGGAAAATCTATATTTGTTTTAAAATGAAAATTGTCATCATTAGGTTGCCAATGCATGCCTACTATTTTTGTATCTGCGTTGGGATCATCATCGAACGTGACAGCGAGCGGGCTTTTGTGTGCGGATGGGATACGCGACATGAGTTCGGAATCATTAGAGATCCATTTAACTAAATTAAAACCTCCAGATTTAAACATAGCGACCATTTCTGTATATGTTTGTTCAGCAGTGTTTAGCCCATCAACAGAACTAACATAATCATCGACATACATATGATTCTCAGCTTCATAAGCGGCGAGCGGGTACGAGTCGCGGCTGTCTGCGGCGAGCTGACGCACGACACGCATTGCTAAATATGGCGAACTAGACACGCCAAAACAGACTCTATTGAACTGATATATTTCAATAGGCGAGTTGGGATCGAATCTAAATAAGATTCGTTGAAACGCGTGATATTCCGGAGAAAGTTTTACTTGAAAATACATCTTTTCAATGTCGGCGGTTAGCGCGATTGAGAACATACGAAGATTGAGAAGTAATTCGAATATATTATTTTGTAACATCGGTCCGACATAAAGTAAGTCATTAAGAGATTTTCCGGACGTAGTTTTACAACCAGCGTCTAGGACAATACGAGTTTTCGAAGTTTCTTTATCGGGACGATAAACAGCTCTGTGTGGCATGTGATAGTGAGCAAAATCGTTTTGAAAATCATTTGGAACTTTAGATAAATATCCTGGATCAATATATGTTTGAAGAGTCGCGTTATAATCGGCGCGCAAGTCGGATGAGTCGAGTTTCTTTTCTAGATTTAAAAAGCGGTATTTTGCTGCAGAATAAGAAGAGCCTAATTCAGCAGGCGAGTGTTTGAACGGGAGACTAACCATGTATCTGCCGGTGTCATCGCGTGTATAAGTTGATTGAAATATTTGTTCACAAGCCTCATCATCAGGGCTGAGATGTTTCTTATCAGGGACATTTTCTATTTCCCAAAATCGTTGCGTTAATTCATTGAGCGTGTTATCTTGCGTATGACAAAAGAACGTCTTGTCACAGCTGTGTGCGAGAGTAGCGGGTTCGTCGCGAGTGGAGCAACAAGCGGTAAGCGGGCGCGGAATACATTGGGCCTTGCCCATGGCGACATATCCAAGAGTAGTTTCGATACCTACGACCGAAGAGTTCGGCGAGGCCGATTTATTTGATCCGAGTAAAAGTGGGAATAATTCGTTACCAATCAAACAGTCTATTTCACCTGGTGAGTAAAAATGGTCATCGGCCATCGGTAAATGTTGCAAATGAACTAATTCTGTTCTATCTATTTCAGCGTTGGGTAAAAAGTCCGTGATTGTGTCTATAACTCGAGCGCAAACTGTATAGACACAGCGCGAGTCAAAGCGAGAGTGTATTTTAAATTGCGTTGTACCGAGACAATGGTTTTCAATTTGACCGATACCTTTGACGGTAGAGGGCGCGGGCGTTACCTTTAAGTTTAAACGTTCACAGCAAGATTTGGTAACAAAACTACTCATCGAACCCGTGTCGAGAAATAAACGCATAAGACTTGTCTTGTTATCGTGATGTACGTTAACAGTCGCCGTTGGTAATAATACTGTCGTATCAGAGTTTGAAATGCGCGCGGGAATAGTTACAGACATTGCAAAGTTATTATCGTTACTTGCGTGAGCGCGCGGCAAAAAGGGTGGCGGCACTGGCGGCGGTCCGCTAGATGTGTGAGCAGTACTCGTCGAAGGCGAGCACGGCGACGGCGAGTGCGAGTGAGAGGGGTGCGTTGACGGCGGCGGCGGCGCAATCGCGTTCGGGGTACGAATCGAACTCGTGTTATCAGTGTTATCATATCGCGGGAATTGAGATGCATTTGAAGGAATAACGAAATGCAGTAGTGAGTGGTGCTTACGATTGCACATCGAGCATCTGTTGGATGATTTACACACACTTATATGGTGAAAACCTAAACAATTAATGCAAAATGTGTGTTGACGTACTATCTCGTTTCGCTTTTGCGGAGTTTGAGTCAGAAAATATTCACATTTGAACAGAGGGTGCGCTTGTTGAGAGTTACAGACTTTGCATGGTCGAGATTGAGAGCTAGTGTCAGATCTGTCAGACTTATAGGAAGTCTGAGGTAGGGGTGCGGTAACTTGAGTGCAAAACGTCTTAGTTTTGTTAAATTGCGGCGCGGGTTTAATAAATTGAGTGCGTGTATTATTATTCATAGGTTGAGAGCGTGAGGGCGCGTGGAGTGCTTGGAGTTTACTCTGTTCAGTTAAGAACTTTTTCAAGTCATTAAATTTGGGAATATCCACATGTCTATGAGCTTGTTCAAATAAGTCAAGCATAGGTTTTTCTAGCTTGCTTAAAGCAATGTGAGTCATAATGAAGTCTGACAAGTTATCAATCTTCAAGCGTTGCAACGCTGCTTCAGCGGAGCAAAAATTATCAAGCATAGTATCAACTGACTGCCCAGACTTTTGTTGTAACATTTGATCTATATACATAGAAGCTTGCACCCTAACATCTTCATATTTTGCTAGAAGAGCTTTCCATATAATATCATAATTGTCTGAGGTAACAGTGATTCCGGAGCATACATTGAGTGCCTTGCCAGTAGGGTGGGCCGATTTTTAAAATTTTGGAATTTCGTAATGTAATAGTATAATTACGCTGTATGAATTTTTGTAGATTAGGGGAAAAATAATGAAAAAAAAATTGGCATATACTTTTAGCCCTCTACCGACGATTAACTGTCAGAAAATTCAAAAATTTACAAAGTATATATTTTATATTTTAAGTTTATTTTAACTTTATTATTGATTAAATAACACCTCTTGGTATCAATTATACTTGTTTTTGGTTATTATTTATTATCAGAAGATTATTTTTTGGGACCCACTTAGATGACGTAAATGGGGTTTTTCAAAAAAATGCTTTTTGATCTGTTTAATATATCCAAATTGGTGCTTAAAGCATTTGTAGGAGCTGTCGTGGATTAAACACATTACATAAAGCCTAAAAATGATAATGATTAAAGCAAAAATATGGCCGAAATTACGTGGCAACATACCCGGAAAAGTGCGAAATAGGACCTTTGACCGTCTATTTAAACCATTAAAAAGTTATATATTTTCAATCAAACCCTGCTTTATTTTAATATTAACATTCGTACTTTTGTATGAGATTATATTTGAAAAATATGTAGTACGATTTTTTTATAATACAGTACATCGGCCGTTTAATAGTATTTTTTTTATTATTACAAAATTGGGGATAATTTTAATATTGATTATATTAAAAAAGAAATAAATACTAGTGATGATTTCTATTATATTAACATTCGTCTTTATTTTACAAAAATAAACGGGCTAAATACTAGTAATATTATATATTTAAATAATTATCAAATATTACCCTAACTTCCAATTTTTGGCACCTGGTAGAGGGCTAAAAGTAGTATATATTTTTAAATTTGATATTATCACCATAATCTACATATTAAACTGCAACTTTTTATTCCTATTACACTACGAATTTGGAACTTTTATTTTTTTCCATACAACAACGGCCCACCCTACTTGCCAGAGAGACAGCCAATCAGGTATTGGATTTTCTCAGCATTGGTGAGGCGAGTATTAGTGTGAATAACACTGCGGAAATTCTCATAAAATATTGGCCAATTAGAAGGAGTACCATCAAAACTTGTGAGATTGAGGGGCGGTAATTTAGTATGAAAGTTATCATTTTTTCTTTTATCCTCAAGTTCTTGTTTGAGAGTGGTTTCCGCCTGTTTAATGTAGCAGTATAACTCATCAAACGTATTGAAAATACTGAAACTCGGCTGAACATCAGGGTCCTCCTTCAGCTTTTCAATCATCAGTTTGTCAACAGTGTCTACATAGTCTGACCGCGTTTTATCAACCGATTGAGCCCTAGCTAGAAACTGTGTGCGTGTTACATCATCTGAGACCTTTAGACTCAATTTATAAACTTCTTGAATTATTTGGAACAAACATTGTTTTTTCTGCTCCAAAAAAGATATCATGACGTTGCCTTCACATGAACTTTCACTTTCGTGTTTATCGTTCCCACCCATTTTGGTAGATGAAATAATTATTAGTATGCGCTATTATTTTTATAAACGATATTTGAAAATTCATGTGATGTCAAAATAAAATTGTGACAGCGCGATTTGAAAAGAAATGGCGGGTCGATAAATTAAATTCTTGACGTTCAAAACAGGGAAAAATAATTTAAAATTATTTAGCGAAATTCGAACGATCTACCAGAAATATATAAACTAAATTGACCAATGGGTACAATAATTGAGTTTTAACACTTATTTCCTGCGAAATAATACAATATGAGAGCGATTGCGAGCGTTGCGAGCAAAGAAAAGTTAATATAATGGCGGTGCGTTTGAAAGAAATAAATAGAAATAGAAATAGAAATAGAAATATTTATTGCACCAAAAAACATGTTACACAGGATACAGGTTTTTGGGTCCTGAGCTAGGAATCCCTGTGTTACAGGACCCAGGACCATAAATTACATAAATGAGCGTAAAAATTATAATTGTGTATTTTGAGTTGAGTGAGTTGATGAGAAAATGAGCGATTGCGAGTTTATTTGTTTTGCGGTAGTATCCGGTTCGAAGGACCAACACTTGGAGGGGCACAATACCTTTCAGTAGATCAGCAGACCACTCCAACTTGAGTTTTTATCATATATAGTTTAAAACATTTGGGTATTACACTCCGAGATCGTTCACTAATAGTTTTTTAGCGATTAAAATGCACTATAATTGTTATTGAGATAGAATCACACGCGCGTGTTAGATATTTTGTTGCACACTGACTTTTTTTGTTATTTTTTTTAAATATGAGGTGGATGACGTGTAGATTGCCATGAGTAATGTATGCGTGTAAAAAGTTTGCATAAGTATAATAAATAAAGAGTATGAAATAAAATTAATACTGGCGCAGCCACGAGCCGTAGGCGAGTTTCATAATAAGGTCACATGAGTGTTTTAATGTCTAATTAAACTACTATTATACATTGATTTAATACATAATAAACGATGTTAGTCACACAATACGTTCTTTTTGGTATTTTCTTTCAATATATTCAATATGTGTACACTATTCCTTACAATTTCGAGTTAGTCACATGAGATTCCGCTTAGTCACTGTCACAAGATTTGGAGTGTTTAAAATAATTATTTCTGGCTGCTGTAGTGCAACCATTCGCATTTTTAAGCGTTTACATTACTAAATGAATATTCCTTAATGTATTACATTTTTCTTTTTATTGATTAGTACTATTTTAACACCAATAAATACATGTTTTAACAGTCATTTACATGCGATTGTGACGAACTGGACATTCATTTTATCCTCCAAGCTTATTTTTTCCATTAATTCTATAAATTAAGCCCGTTTTAAATGGTTTATTGTCTTTATTTCAAATGTGTAAACTAAAACTGGTCCAAAAAACACTACAATCAATTTATAATGAATTTTATAATTGTGACTATCCGGAACTAGTTCCACCGTAATCTGAAGTTAAAATGCCTATATTTTCTATATTTATTAATATTTTCATGCCATTTTCGCAAATAATACACTATAACTTATGTGAAATCGAATAAGCAAAGAAATTTCAAAATTGGAGTTAATAAAAAAAGTCGTTCTCCGGTTCGTCACGTGTACACTTTTTTTGAAAAACGCCCAAATATAAGTTTGCGAACTTTTTAGTCCACATAATGTAACGGGTGGACGACTACGGAACCCTACCTTGCGCGTGGCCCGACACGCACTTGGCCGGTTTTTTTCAATTACAATCTATGACAAACATGACGACTATTTGTGCTAGCGCAGCAAGTACAAAATGCCCCTATCCAGTGACGTCATTACAAAATGGTCCTCCCAAAACTTTAACATTTATTCCCTACAACTACATACACCTGCATCCGAAAGACAAAAACACCCGGCGCCGGATTCAATTAGCACCCGTCCGTCCGGTGCGGTTAATCCGGAATTTTCCGGAAATTTCTAGAAATTCTTGGAAACACCCACAAATTTCATCGTACGTGCGAGCTAATTTCATTTGGAGGAAGCGGTGGATTACTGGAGTCTGCGGGTTAAAAAACTTTTGCCGGAAGTTATTTAGTATGGTAGTTTAAATGTTTTAAAACTTTAATAGTTATTGTTATTATACTACTTGGAAGTTTCATTTTTAAGTTAATTTTGCTCATGCATATTATCCCCTTTTTGTCGTGCGTCAACATACTCTATTTCTTAGGGTTCCGTACCCGAAGGGTCCAAACGGAACCCTATTACTAAGACTCCGCTGTCCGTCTGTCCGTCTGTCACCAGGCTGTATCTCAAGAACAGTGATAGTTAGACAGTTGAAATTTTCACAGATGATGTATTTCTGTTGCCGCTATAACAACAAATACTAAAAAATGGGATACAGTAAATATTTAAGGGGGCTACTTAAATAAGCATGATTTTTTTGCCGTTTTTATAGTTAATGGTACGGAACCCTTCGTGCGCGAGTTCCACTCGCACTTGGCCGGTTTATTTTATATAGTTCTCCTCGCCGTGATGAAAGATGATTCTGGGAAAGTGTTGACGGAAGACGAATGTATAAAGGATAGATGGAAAAGCTATTTTCAAAAGCTCATGAATGAGGAGAATGCGTGGAGCAGAGTGCTAGAACACCAATCAATGAATATGGGTGTTGTGAGAGAAATTGACATAGATGAAGTAAGGAAGGCTGTGAAAAGTATGAAGAATGGGAAAGCTGTTGGACCAGATGGAATACCAGGAGAGGTATGGAAGTTGTTGAGTGAGGATGGATATAGGTGGCTGACTTTATTCTTCAATAAATTGTTGCAGGAAGAAAGTGTCCCCGACGAATGGTGTGACAGTATGCTGGTGCCCATTTATAAAAATAAGGGGGATGTACAAGAATGCAACAATTATAGAGGAATAAAGCTCATGTCACATAGTATGAAAGTGTGGGAGAAAGTAATAGAGAGAAGAATGAGAGACGAGAGTGATATAACACAAAACCAATTCGGTTTTATGCCGGGCCGAGGTACAACAGACGCCATATTCGCACTTCGCCAGCTGAGTGAAAAATACAGACATGCGCAAAAAAACCTGCATATGGTGTTTGTTGACCTCGAGAAGGCTTATGATCGAGTCCCACGCGAAGTTTTGTGGTGGGCCTTGAAAGAGAAAGGTGTGCCTGGGAAGTATGTAGGGCTGATTCGGTCTATGTATGACAAATGTTGTACACGTGTCCGGTCGGCTGCTGGCACCACCGACAAGTTCAGTATCGCGGTGGGCTTACACCAGGGCTCGGCTTTAAGCCCCTACCTCTTCCTGCTTGTCATGGATGCTCTGACTTCGGACATCCAGGAGGAGGCACCATGGTGTATGCTCTTTGCTGACGATATTGTTCTTGTCGGTGAAGATGGGCTCGAGGTTCAGAGCAGACTAGAGCAGTGGCGGCAAAAATTGGAGAATGTTGGCTTGAGGATCAGTCGGTCTAAAACAGAGCACCTGTTTTGCGATTTCGGCGGTCTCTCCAATTTTACGCCCATAGAGCTCGATGGCGTAACGCTGCCGGTCTGCTCCGATTTCAGATACCTCGGGTCACTCATACAGTGTAATGGCGATATTGACCGTGACATTAAAAACCGAATTAGCGCAGGATGGATGAAATGGCGACAGGTCTCGGGAACAATATGCGACGCCCGAATGCCCCTTCGACTGAAGGGAAAAATCTACAAGACCATTGTGAGACCTGTCGTCATGTATGGATCGGAATGTTGGGCCGCAAAGGTGACGGATGAAAAGAGATTACATGTTACAGAGATGAGAATGTTGAGATGGATGAGCGGAGTAACCAGAATGGATCGTATTAGAAATGAGTATATAAGAGGAAGCCTGAAAGTAGCACCCATAGTCGATAAGTTGAAAGCTCATCGTCTACGTTGGTATGGTCATGTTATGCGGAGGGAAGAGAGTCATTTAACAAGAAGGGTATTAGTTATGAATGTGGAGGGATGCAAGAGAAGGGGTAGGCCAAGGAAAAGGTGGATGGACTGCGTGAAAGATGATATGGAGAGGAAGGATGTGAGTGCCGAGATGGCGAGCGATAGAGAGGTATGGAAGAAAAAAACATGCTGCGCCGACCCCAACTAAATGGGATAAGGGCAAGCCAATGATGATGAGTTCTCCTCGCCGTGTCTGGCGGAGGATTATGGAATGCTCTAATGTGGCTCGCAAATCCAAATTTCGTTTTTAATTTGCGGTTACAGGGTGCGCAGTGAAGCTGTCCCGCGAAGTTGATCTACAACTATACGTGTAGCTGTAGGAGTGCTATGGCCGAGTCTTGCGGTAACGCTGCTTCGCGTCTAGGTTTTCCAAACGTCGCTGTTCAAAAACGTTCGCCATTCCCTTCGACGCTGCGCACTTTCCTCCCAGTAGTCACCACGACGGTGGCAAACAAGCGTATGGTCCACCTGGTGAGTAAGCGGTCACCGCAGCTTATGGACGCTTGCGACTCCAGGGATGTCCCGGTAGCAAAATTACAATCCCTATCAGTCCATACAAGGCTTGCCTAATTTTCAGCCAGTCCACCTATTTGACTACGGCTCAGGATGATTCATCATCATCAAAATTTAAGAGCTCGGCTCTTGTCGGTGGAGTTGGCGCCAGTTCTCATGGTCCTCGGCCAAGTTCTTTAGGTCTCGGTAAGACTCGACATTTACTTTTTCCTTCAATTGCTGTACAAAGCTTCTCCTCGGTCGACCTCTACCCCTTGATCCTTCAATCCTGCCTTCGAGAATATTTTTGAAGAAAGTGTCGTGTCGTAACAAGTGACCTATCATTTGGCCTCGTCTATCAGGATGATTAAGAAAGGCTAATTTATTTCCGGCTTCCCTAAGAATATTTTTGACGTGTCGCCACTGATCCCTATACTCATCATCATCATCATCATCATATCAGCCGAAAGACGTCCACTGCTGGACATAGGCCTCCCCCAAAGAGTGCCACAATGACCGGTCTTGCGCCACCCGCATCCAGCGGACTCCCGCGACTTTTACCAGGTCATCAGTCCACCTTGTGGGGGGTCTACCCACGCTGCGCCTTCCGGTCCGTGGTCGCCACTCGAGAACCTTTCGGCCCCAACGGCCATCGGTTCTACGAGCAATGTGCCCCGCCCACTGCCACTTAAGTTTAGCGATTCGAAAGGCTATATAACCTAAAGTAACCGTACTTTGGTTCTGCTACGGATGGCCTCATTTCTGATGCGATCACGCAGAGAAACTCCCAGCATAGCCCTATACTATCCCTATCCCTATACTATTAAAATCTTATACTACTAAAAAAATTACAATCCCTAGTCATAAAATCACAACGTTTAAACGGATTTCACGGCAGCCTGATTCCACATCCAACATAAAAACTCCAACTCCACAAAGATTCAGACCTGAATCTCTGACGCGGGTACTTTACGGGGGAACTTCTTGAGATTTTTCACGAGTTAGAAAATTTAAGCCATTAAAGACAGGACAGCGTTACGCACCCAATTTCAGAAGGGCATACGTTTCTGCAGATATTTCATTGTGTAAGTCGTTTTGTAAATTGGTCGCATAATTCGGCGCACATCGTCGGATATGAGACTTTAAATAAATTATTGCGTTGAGGACGGTTTTGTGCCGCTTTGCGTATGTTGGAGATCATTAGCGGGATTTTTCTTGAGGGTTTGTACCTGCAGTCAGTTCATAAATAAGTATTACCTATGTATATTCAAAAATCTGAGTAATTTTATGCCGTTCAAAATAAAGCGGAGTTTAATATTTTTACACGAACGCCCAAAACAAGGAGTATTAAAATATTTTTCATCAGTGATTTAATTTATCTGTGCAAATATTTTCTAACTGGAGTACACTTACATTTTTGGCAGCATTATTAGAAATAGGTTTTAGGCGACTTCCTGACTTGGCGGGGCGGGATCGATATGTGACATTTTCTTCTTTGACGTAAACTTACTGACGTCGCAAAGATTCGCACTTGACATAATACTGTCAGTATTACGTTTGCGCAGTAGTATTATCATGCGCAGAAGGGGAGCAGTACCGCCTTCGCATCGTCACGCTACCGCGCATCCCGCGCCAGTCAGGAAGCACTCATTTAAATGTAGGGGCGTAGTAAAAAATGGTATCGCATCGACTGACAGCTGACACTGACATTTGACACTTTTCTCATATCGTACTGCCTCCGCACCGCCGACAAATCAGGAAGTCGCCTTAGTTTAAGTTTTGTTTTTTATTTATTTATTAACATTTTCATTTGTCAGTTACTTTATCATAATGATAGTTTAATGAATTTTGTTATTTCCAATAAATGACATTACTTATAAGATATAGAGCGTTACAACTGCCGTGATTTTTTTCAAGGTAAATATAATTTCGTGAAACATGTTTAAGTAACTAATAGTAGTTTATGCAACTGGTACATAATGAGGGGCATTAAAACACGAGTGTGTTTTAATGCCCCTCATTATGTATGTCATAATAAGGTCACACGAGTGTTTTAATGCCTAATTATGTACAGTTGCATACATTACTTTATCTACACACATATTATAATTACTCTAAGATGGGTTCAGAAACCGTAGTAAATAAATACAATAATTGTGTTAATACAACCTTTTTTAGTAGGGCAACCTCTCTCCATAAAAACTTTGTGCAGGATTTACTTCGTTTGTGTTTGTATTAAAGTTATGATTTTTGGTCAGTATGCTTATTTTTCTCATAGCTTTTTTTTTTTTTTTGAAATATTTGAAAATTTTCACATCACGATCTTCGCATATCTAATATTTACAACCAAAAAAAAAATATATTTGTTAGTGCCAAAACCGACGAATAAAACCTGCACAAAGTTTGTATGGGGAAGGCCTTGCCCTACCCTGCGCCTTAACAAGAAAATCTCTAATTTTATTCCAATAATAAAGTACTCAAAAGCTATCTCAATAGAATTAAACATTTAACCCTAAAAGATGAGATAAGAAAGGATATCATTAGCATAAGAATTTAATCAGAAAACGTAGGTAATGACCACTTTATATTTCAAGCACTACTCTTTTGTGCCAAAGAATTTCATATCCGGGATAACTGGTCCGTAGCATTTAAGTCTTCGCTCTTCGTTTCTCCAATATATTTTGAAAACTCTAATTATACTAATAAAATAACTTGTATTAACTACGTAACAAAAATTTAAAAAAGTGGGATTGGGGGATCTGTATCAGATTCAATTTAGGCGACTCCCTGATTTGTCGGTGCGGAGGCAGTACGATATGAGAAAATTGACAAATGTCAGTGTCAGCTGTCAGTCGACTCGGTACAATTTTTTACTGTGCCCCTACATTTAAATGCATGCTTCCTGATGCGCGGTAGCGGGACGATGCGAAGGCGGTACTGCTCCGCTTCTGCGCATGATATTACTATTGCGCAAACGTAATACTGACAGTATTATGTCAAGTGAGAATCTTTGCGGCGTCAGTAAGTTTACGTCAAAGAAGAAAATGTCACATATCGATCCCGTCCCGCCAAGTCAGGAAGTCGCCTAAAGTTATAGTTTAGTTTTAAGGTTATATTTTGTTTGTTTTATTACTTTTTTCTTTTTTTTATACTACGACGGTGGCAAAAAAGCATACTGTCCACCTGATGGTAAGCGGACACCGCAGCCTATAGACGCTCGCAACTCCTAAGACTTACTTTTGTAGATTCTCTTGAATGTATATACAAAAAAATGTTAATAATAGTACATTACCTAACAAGGGCGGTAAAGCAAAGAATGTCTCAGATCGCAGGTATTTGACGCCCGAGCCGAAGGCAAGGGCGATAAATATGCGATCTGAGGCTTTCTTTATTACCGCCCGTGTTAAGTACAAAATATGTCACCCCCTGGCCAGGAAGTGGGATTTCCCGCGCGCGGAGCGTGCGGTAATTGCCGCTTTATGGCCAGGTGTGACATATTGGTAACAATGGAAAGAAAAGTACATTATTAATATTTATTAATTAAAGAAATTTAAAAAAGAATGGTAGTTACTTAAAACGTTTGGATGTTGTTAACATCTTGCCTTACGTTATAAATATAATATCGACTATCACAACCAACTAATACTACAAGTAGCTAACCAAACACCACCTTGATAATTATATACTGTTATGGCAATTAGTTAAGGCCCCCTTCGGGGGCCGACTTAGAAGGCTATGTTGAAAAAAAAAACCTTGATATACCCTAAGAAATCCCTAGCGGGAGCGCTCGTGGCCCAGCGGCGCCTGCGTGCCGCAAGCGTTATTCTAAGTTAAGCAACGTGGGCCGCGGTCAGTACATGGATGGGTGACCGCTTTGAGTGGTTACTAACTGAGCGCTCCCGTGCTTTGGAAGGCACGTTAAGCCGTTGATCCCGGCTGCTGTCTATGGCAGCAGTCGTTAAGCGAAGTTGGAGGCCTTCGGGCGGCTTGAGAACTTCTAACAGTCAAGTTGCCCACTCACTTGACAAAGGGGGGTCCAAATTGCACCACGTTCGTAGGGAAAGTACCCACCGCTACCCTACACGTGACCCCTGGGTGGTTCTAAAAGTGCAACAAAAACTGGCAACCGTACTGTCTTCTCGAAGATCTCACGGTTCGAAATAAATGCCATACCATAAATAAAATAAATACCCTAAGAAATACATTAGTAAACACTGCTATTCCCCCATACGATACGGAACAAAATATACGAAAGTCGTCAGAACAAATCCGCCTCGATTTCGTATCGTAATTCATTACAGCGTTTACCTTACAAGAGCACTTGAGGCGGGTTGGTAAAGTGTGGTAAGAAAGAAAGTTGAATGTTTTAGATTCCATTCTCTTTTAGATTGCTCTCTAAGAGAGAATGGCGAGCAAATAATAATGTCCATGGTCCGTTGAGTAACACTTATATCCACTTTATTGTTGGAATAAAATTTAAGAAAGCACGGAATACTAATTGTATATTTTACTTGATTTTATAAACTTTTTTTTTCAATATATTCAATATGTACAACGTCTTATAAATAAACAAACAATCAAATAAAAACTTAAACTAGGAGAATAAAAATTAAAGATAAAAAAATTGACCCAAGTCGCCGTCAGGGTGCCCAGAAGGCTGGCCGCATTACCACGCTGAATGGTAGTACTTATTCTTTGCGCGAAATATTGGCCAGCCTTCTGGTCACCAGTGGTTTCTATTAGGCGCGCCGACAGATCTTTATAGAGTCGGCGCGCACTTGGTCCCCATGGTCCCAGTGTTTCCACCCCAAACGCTTCAAATAAATATCCACTCCCTATGGAGGAATACTTGCGCATTTTATAAACTAACTTCACTTGATTATTTTGAAGTTTCCTTGGCAAAATAATCAACAAACCATTGAAATTTAAGTTAACCTAAACTAAACGAAGTTTCATACCTATCAGCATACTATTACAAAATAGCAGCACAAGACCTTTTATTTGCGTATGCACACGAAAAATTACATTTCGCATACCTAACCTCGTTTCGCAAGAAAAGGTCTGTGAGGAATCAGTTGATTGGTTCACAATTATTAATTACTTCAAATTTCAATTCTATACCTTAAACTACCAGAAAAGTTATGTCAAAAATGAAATCAATGAACATTATTTTAATAACTTGTTTTTTGCATAAATACTGCCTAAAATATATTATAGACTCGAGATCAAAAATTTCGGGTCACCCTAGATTAAATAGTCGCAATTGGTTTTTTAAAATATTAAACACTATATAGTTTTATTTACTATTCTTCTATATAGTTTTATTTACTATTGCCCAGCTATATCAGCAATTTCCGGGAACCTATCATATGTAAAAATAGCAAAATTATCCAAAAATGACGATTTTTGCGATATCTTGCTCGTCCGAATTAAACCTGGAAACGTTACTTTTTTACTGTTATTTTTGCAGTTTATATGTAAAATTAAATAAAGACCCTGACATGATAAAAACAATTGTAAAACCTTGCAGTATTTTAGGAAATATGACGGTATTTTACCGACCCGCGTGCTTTGTCCGCGAGTGTATTTTAGCTTGATATTTTGATCGATAAAGTGCTCGTACAAAATATTAAACATTAAGTTACCTCATTTTGCGGTCGCCATGTAAGGAGCTGACAGATGACAGGCCATCCCTCCGCTTCGCTGTTTGTCGTTCTATTAGCGAGGAAAACATCTTCACCGGGTATCGACTTACAAATAGGGGTGGCGGGTAAATGATTACCGGTTTCTTGTGTGTTAATTTATTAATATTAGATAGGTAGTAAACTAGTAGTTCTATTAGCTGTAGCGGCGGAGGCTCTAATAAAAAAATGAATGAACTTAGAGTTTTGAACTCATTATAGAACCTGCTGAAAGTTTCACGAGAATAGTTTGTTGAGAAATGCGACTTGAAAAGGAAAATAACTCAATGGACATAGAAAACACATTTTAATCTAAGCTAAAACGGAGATATTCGCTTGACTCGGTCAATAATGAGCCTTTAGCTCTAGTATAAGTTTTTTCGAAACATTAACTAATTCGAACGCGTTTGTGTTTTGTCTCAAAATGTATGAAAACGCTCTCACCTAGTTTGAAATACGCGCGTTCATCGGTTAGCAACAAATTTTATACTCGCTGTTTTAGTTTCCACTAGTGACCACCAGAGGCGCTGTTCACGTTTTCATACCACTTTCATAAATTTTGAGAAAACCGCAAACGCGTTCCGATTAGTTGATGTTTCGAAAAAACTTATACTAGAGCTACTGTAGAGGCATTCAACAAGAATGTTGCTTACGTAACGATTTTCCTCTAGTACTTTTGACAGTTGAACTAAATGAAATGAAATAAATTAATATTGTGTTAGACCCGTGTTATAGTAACTTTTATCTCACGAGCGCGGCCATTGTTGTAGTTTTTTTTCATACAACATCGGTGGCAAACTAGTTTACGGTCTGATGGTAAGTTGTGAGACATACGAACACATAGACAACGTGAACCCATAGCTTCTACGCTGACGCACACATAGACACTGGTGCATGTGTAGCTCAACACACAACCATGGCTTACCCGCGCTCGTGAGTTAAAAGTACTCTAACCAATATTTAAATTATGTGCAGTTTAACGTTCGATAAAAGTCATGTTCAGATATTTGTGGACACCTCGTTGGCTCCATATGACGACTCTAAAAAAGAAACTAAGTACTTAATAAGTATGTAAATTATTATGGTATGAATTATTATTCTGATATTTACTCACTATTTATTATATTATTCCATAATAAACACGCGGGTTGTAGACCCAACAACGAACGTTCGATAAAAGTCATGTTCAGATATTTGTGGACACCTCGTTGGCTCCATATGACGACTCTAAAAAAGAAACTAAGTACTTAATAAGTATGTAAATTATTATGGTATGAATTATTATTCTGATATTTACTCACTATTTATTATATTATTCCATAATAAACACGCGGGTTGTAGACCGATACAATATCAGTAGTTACTAAAAATAAAAGTTTACTTATTGTCTTTGCTTTTCACGTACGTTATCTTTGTAATGTTTGCAAAAAAATGCAAACATTACAAACTAGCATTAAATTTACCTTCTAGATGCATTATATTTAAATTCCTAAGATTATACAAAAATACACTAACTATTTGCGTAAAACGTATAGACAGTATATTTTCAGCACGTATTGTCAAATATTTTCATTGAGTACAGTGATATGACAAAGTCGTGGAAGGAATACAGATGAAAGCCAAAGCAAAGAAGAATGTATAATGGATCAAATTTAGTTTAATTGGTCTATGATCTTGCTATATTGCTGTTAAAAAGCTACAACTTCTACTGTATAAGTATTCCAAATTGCCATACAAAGGGACCGGTCATTAGCGGAGGTCTATATCCAGCAGTGGATTTCTTTTGACTGATACCCTGATACGTAGGTAATGGTAGGTAAAATAAAGTAATGCTTCAACAAAACCATTTAGTTTGCATCTGTACTCTATATCTTATCACTCACTATCTATAAACAAAGTCCTCTCATTACTACATAAACGAATGTCGGCATCACACTCACTTTCATGCTAAACATGACTCGAATAAGCGTTGTCGCTCATTTTAATTACGGGATTGGCGTATCACTTGCGAAAATTAATTATTCCGCAGTTGAATGACAGTGTTACTTACATTTTGTTACGTTTCATTACCGTGTTCTCTTTTCTTTTATGACAATTTTTATATGCGAATTTGTTATTTTATAATTAAAATATGACGTCAAGAAGTATAAGTGCTCTTCCGCAGTACGAGCCAAATTATGTGCCAAGGTAAATAGGAATTCAGTACATGAATTACTCAATACAAAAGTAAACTCAATACATAAGTATATTTTTGGTTGTCTCTTAGACTTTTTTAGGGTTCCGTATCCGAAGGGTCAAAACGGAACCCTATTGGTTCCGTTCGTCAGTCCGTCCGTCCGTCCCTCCGTCCGTCCGTCCGTCCGTCCGTCGTCTGTTACACAGGTTTTACAGCCAAAGGGTTGGGGCTACAGGCTTCAAATTTACACAGTATATAAGCATCTTGTCGGCCCGAAGCCATACAAATAGTCAAAACTTATTTTTAAATGTTTTTAAGGGGGGCTCCCATACAGGTAAAGGGGAGCGCGAAAATTGTTTTTATCCTATCCTATCGAGCGGGGTATCTTTGTTTAGAGCTCATTGAGTAGATACTTACTATATTTTTCATAAAAAAATATATTGGAAAACAAAGGAATGAGAAGCCACCAGGGTCAGCTTTTTTTACGAAATTTTGTTCCGTGGATTTTTTTAACTTCCCAAATACCTATAAATTTAAAATTTGGTAATAATGTTTGTTATTCCGTATTTTTTACCAACAAATACTAATATATTGATATATTAGATTTTTTCTTTGAAATTTCCTTATTTTTCCTATAAAAACCAACTTAACTTTGCGGTCGGTTCGGAACCCTAAATGTGCGAAGTCCGACTCGCACTTGGCCGGTTTTTTCCTTATTAATGTATTAAAGTGCTACCCGGAACCCTAAACATAGCCTTATTGAGATTAATTCGATTCTGTACAGTGCGTGTCATCCACAACGGCGCGCCCCTTTACAGCGGATCTCATACCTACTTATCTAATTGACAATATTTCATAATTTCCAAAAGTCTTAATTCGAAAACCATTTCGGTAAAAACGTGTGAAGTACACACAAAACATTTTTTTAATTTCTTTTCTCCGTTAATTTTGGAAAAAATCGCAAATTACTGTAAACCGAAAGTTGACGTCATCTTCCTCGCTGTATTCAGGGAGACCTTAGTACAGAGTACAGACAATCGCTGCTCTGGAGTGGCTCTGGATTCTTGTTGGGAAGATGACGTCATATTTTACTTACGCCCTTTTGGAATGACCTACTTTTCAACGTGTTTTTTTTGTATGAAATAATGAGTTAAATTGAAAATGAAAAATACGGGTGGCTTAAATTTTTACCTATTTTCTAACTAGTTCATAAAATAAAGTAGTTAAAAATATGAAATGTTGTCAATTGGGCAATTGTACCTACGGATTGGGCTGTGGAAGGACGCATTTTCGAGGATTACACGCCTTATAACATAGTTTCCTAATATTTATTGTATTTAATTTAAAATGGGCTTGTTTTTGGCCAGCATCTAGCCATTAATTAAAGTTACTTACAAAAATTGGTACAACGGAACACCTGTGCAATCACTGTCTGTCCGTCCGACACAGCCAATTTTTTCAAAAACCACTTGACATAGAACCCTTTAATTAGTGATGCCCTAATTAAGCAACAATAGTGAAAAAGGACATACCTTTGCTATATTTGGGAGGAATAATAGGTGTTTTTGTAGTATTTTTTATATAAACTCTTCTTTACTCTGTAGGTATTTGAGTTTGGACAATATTCGCGATGGGGAAGCATTGGTGATTCCTGGAGTATACCATCTCAAGACCAGTAAGTCTATTTAACAATTTAGCCCAATTAAAATACAAGTATGTAATTTACCTAAAAAAGTAGTAATATCACTAAGAGATTTTGCTTCATTTAAATCAATAATATAATATATAATATTTTTTTTACGAACAAATACCTCTATGTATTAACGTAAAATGAAGAATATGCTGTGCACTATGATCATGCGTAAAATGAATTTTGAAATGTGAAAACATTAAAACAAACTATGTAACTCCAAATTGTTTATTGGACGCAAAATAAAACTTAGAAGTTAATTACTGCAAATAAGTATCGAATTACAGCAGAAAACTTTTGAACCAGGTGTTTATCTCGCACTTAATAAGTGGATTAACTAAGTTTGCGAGCCAGTCCTTAGTTTGCCCATTTAGGTAACAATGTTAACTATAGTGGAAAGAATGCCGTACAAGTTTATACTCTTAGTACTCTGGAAAGGTGCTGGGCGTTTTATTTAAGGCCGTGCATTACTACTTTTGAGTTTTTAATAAAACCGGTCAAGTGCGAGTCCGACTCGCGCACCGAGGGTTCCGTACACAGTTCTTGTATATGTAGTTGTGTACCCGTCCCGACCCCATTAATTCAGGAACAGTCTTAAAAAAACATGACAGCACCATCTATCGGCGCATTGTGTTACTAATTTGCGCGACTGAATAACTTAGTACGTATGTTGGTTTTTCAAGGATAATTCTTTATCACATCAACCGATTTCAATAATTGTTTTTTTATTTGAAAGAAGGTATTTTTAACGTAATTTTGTAAATTTAAATATAAAACAAAAATATATACAAAGGTGATTAAATTACAAACTTAGTATAGAAGAGTTTTTTGATGATTAAAAAAAAGAAAAACTAGATAGGGCTATGGCTATATTTTTCCTGTAAAATATACATGCATATTAATGTTGTGTAATAATTTCAATTTTTTTTCTTCGTAAACTTCGGAGATAAGGGGGGGGAATGGTATTTTTTTTTACATTTTCCCGCGTAAATCGAAATTTTACCAACGAAAAAAAAAACTAAAAATTGTTTCAGAATGTACAAGTCAAGCCCTTTCATATGATACCCCACTTGACATAGTTGCCAGACTTTAAAATTTTGAACCCCCTTTTACCTGTCATTATTCACAGAAAATAAAATAAAATAATTTAAAAAACCATCTTCTATGTATCTGGGTTACCCTTGTTTATAACTATTCCAAATTTCAAATCGATAGGATAAGTAGTTCCTGAGATATTTAGCGATGTGACAGACAGACAGACAGACAGACAGACAGACAGACAAAGTGAAACCAATAGGGTTCCTTTTTTACCTTTTTGGTACGGAACCCTAAATAAAAACCATCTGAGACAAAGAATATAGTGTCTTAAAATCTAAAAAAAATATATGTGTTACATGAGGATCTTGTCTAGTCAAAATCGCAGTCAGTTACCTGATCTGATGAATTTCACTCGATAGAAAAAAATCGCGAAGTTACCCCTTTTTGGAATGTATTTTCAATACTACGGCTATATTACTGATATTTGACATTTATTTTTTGTACTCAATTAAAGATCGTAAATAGTTATAGACATTTTCGCAGGGTTTGCTTTGATAAAATGACTGGCTTGATGACTATAGCTAAATATTTACAAAACTGCGCGCAGAGCTTGCGTAGAGAGCGGGATGGTTAATTGTAAACTCACGCATGTTAGAGCGGGACAGTTGCGTTGGGGATACCTCCCCTTAAGCCAAATTAACGTTAGACGCGTTACTCGTAAAGCTACTGAAGCCGAAATAAAACCCACGTGTTTGAATCTGCACTGAGAGAAAAGACAACAAAAATAGAGTAATTATTACTAAAATAAAACTTAATCCGAGGACGAGAAATGTCTTCTAATAGCAACAAATTGACTTTTGTAAATTCTGTTACTTGATGTTACTAAAATCTGACTGTTACTAAAATCATAACTTGGAATCACAAATGGCTTTTCTAAAATAGGCAATATAATTTGTTAAACATAGGGAACTTTAATAATAATTACAGTGATTTGTAATAAGTAATGAATATTGTTTTATGCTACATTTACTAAAGCCCATTTGTTGAAATTAGATTTAGGATTACTAGGCTGTTTGTAGATATAGATAACGTTTATTAAAACCGTGATAACTTTTATAAAAACCGTAATACTTCTGTAATTAATAGTAAAACTTCATTTTTCCTCCTATTACAAAACGGTTTTTTAATTCCTGGTGATGATTTTTTTCTCAGTGTGGATGGGTTCAAACTTGTCATGCTACGGGTTAAAAAATAATACATTTAGTTTTAAGTGTCTCGTTTTCACTGGGAGAACTATTAAAATACTTAGGTATCACAAAAACTATCACATTTTTTACTTTATCAGCTATGATGACGTTTATTTACTGAAATCTAATTAGCATTTTATTAAGTGTGACCGTAAATATCTAAAAGTGACGTGTCTAGTTTACTTAGCTTCCGAGACACATATTATATCTTATCTTCAACAAAATACGTACACAGTAGTTTATTATAGAATGATGGATGTCGTACCTACTGTAAAAATTATGATTTTTTTTATCTCACTGATGAAACCAAGATACTTTCAGATGGAAACCGCCGTAGAAATTCTTGCGTACATGTCAATCTAAATGATTCGGATTAGTACCCCGACTCGTCACACGTCGTCGTTTTTTTCAAAAAACTCATATACGAAACGTCATTTGATATTTAACCACTTTTCGGTGAAGAAAGACATCGTGAGGAAACCGGTCATATACCTCTAGGATTCCAGATGACAGTCACTTTTTTAAAACTAGTTCTACATCAAATCTTGTGATTAGGTCATAGGTGTCGAAGCGGACGACGTGCCCATTACAATCGGGAAAATACTGAGATGTTGCTATGGTCACGCCTCTTTTAAGAATCTTTTAATACAGGGGTAAAATCCACTAATATTTTGTGACAATCATAACCACCACTTTACCCTAATTGACGACTATTTTAGCTTAGACGGTATCCTTTCCTAAAAAGGTGGTGGTCCCGTAAGCGCTAGCCCAGTCATCTCCCGAGCCGGGAGATCTTCGGACATAAAACAGTTTTATTGTTTGTTTTTTCGCAAACGTTGCAGTTGTGCAAGCTTTTGCAACATTTCTCCATTCATCTCTGACAGTCGCCTTCTATTACTTGCCTCTAGTGATCCATCTACAGTGTTTATTGCACACTTAAATCCTGTTCAAGTGTTATTTGTATACTTTCAGTGTAACCATTACTGGTAAACCTATAAATTAATAAATCTACTGCAGTCTGTCCATCGCGATTGTGATCTGCCTCGGGCTTGGTATCTTTAACGTAGCCAATGTCGTCTCTTCGGTTAGAGAAGAAGAGGCCAAAGTCAAGAGTCATTAGCTGTTCTTAAAATTTTCTATTGTATATTACATGCATTTATGAAAGTCAATAAACTACCACAAGAAAATAACAAAATAAAAATAACTAAACCCTTTTAACTCTAAATAATGCGTGCAAGTATTTACCTCTCTTACTATTGAAAAACTGATTCAGGCATGTATCATTTTAGAACATAATAGTACCCTTAAGTCAAGAGCACTAGTCCTAACTGTTTTAACGCTGAGTGGGTTTCGAACTCCACTGCTAAATGTATTTAAATTTTCAATACGAGCCGAGCGTTTATTAAATTTCGCATGATAGGTAGGTATGTTTGTTTGTATAATGTTATCCTTAACAATTATGGAAGGGATGACGTATGGGTAGTGTGTTCGAAACTTCGAACTGAAGAATTCAATACTAAATAAAAAGAATTCACAACGCTCTCACTAGCGAGTTTCTTCTTATTTTGTCTTGTAGCTGCATCCTAGATGATGATGATGATGATTGGTAGCGTGGTTTCAAATGAATCATTCATCTCAACATGAGATCTTTCATGCGAGAATGATTTTACTCCCCAAACATGTTTTTGGGTCATAAATAGATTTAGGTTCGCGTCTTTCCTGTGGACATATCAAAAGTTAAAGGCTACAAATCTTAATTTTGGATTGTTCTCGTAACTCGCATAGACAGTGTCTCCGTTACTATAAAGTCCCATGTTACTCGAAATAAATGTTTCAATTCAAAAAAAAATAAAAAAATAAACCTATATGATAGAAGCATTACTTACATGCACATAAGCCGTTAACTATTGACCACAGGAGGAACGACTTTTGTTTTTTCAAGTTTTTATGACCCTCTTTAGTATTCTGTATTCGATTACTCGGTATCCGTCTATCTGGCACAGTTTTCGCAAAGACCGTTTGACATAGAAAGTCGCGATAAAGATATATAATAGCAGTGACGGCCGGTTGTGTAAGCTAGAATCATAATCGTTACTTCGTAAATTTACGTAAATCTATTACTTGATGACTGCGTAAAGAAAACTATAGTTCCATTATCACACGATTTGTTATGTATTAAAATAGTAGTTTATGCAACTGGTACATAATGCCTAATTATGTACAGTTGCATACATTACTTTATCTACACACATATTATAACTACTCTAAGATGGGTTCAGAAACCGTAGTAAATAAATACAATAATTGTGTTAATACAACCATTACAACCTTTTTTGCACGGTTGCGGAAATATCGAAATCAGAACTGGCAACCGATACCTGAATGTTATTTTAAAAAGTAAAGAGTCCCTATTCTGATATGATCATGTCGTTCTAGCTCAAATTTCGTGCGATATATTATACTAAAAAAACATCGAGCTGACATTTCGCATCAACTGAATTTGAATTTTCAGTGATACTAGAATAGGGACATGTCAACTTTGACATTTAAATTTTGACAGTTTTGTTTGACGTTTAATATTTTAACATCATATATGTCCCCAAGTTCGTTACTTCAAAGGTACCAAGGGCCTAAAAATTCATGTCGCAAAAGCACACAAAATTCACATCTCATCCTCAGCACCGGTAACCGCGTTCGCTACCGTAACCCCAACCCCGCAATCGCAAAGCATTCATTCCACCCCCCCTTTCTGGCAAACCATTAGCAATCTCAAAAATACTCACCCGATTCTCAAACGCATACCCAGAGGTGCACGGGCCTCCGTTTCAAAATGCTTATCAGAAATTATTAAAACAGCTGTCACAAATAATACAAAACAGGCCTGGGAACAACTGCTTACCTTCTCCTTCAAAGTGTTACATATCAATTCGGACAAGTCCCATAAATCACTTACCAAAAAAGTTAAAGAAAACTGTATTAATTGTCAATCCCCACAAAGCCTTCTACGTAATGATGATAAGCACCGTAATTTTAACACTTTTAAAATAATTGAGAGCAAGGTCGGTGACGGTGACATCAGGGGAGCTGCCCGCTTACTGTTTTCCCACGACGTATTAGCACCCAATAATTCGGAAACCCTAACAGCCCTACAAGACAAGCATCCACCTCCAGCAGCTAACCTTACCCTCCCAGATCCCCCACAACCAGATGACCAATCACTCCAGGCTACAGCTCAGGATGTACTTGGAGCAGTGTTGTCTTTTCCCAACGGTTCCGCAGGCGGTCTAGATGGCCTTACACCGCAGCACTTAAAAGACCTGCTGAGCGGCGACTGTGGCGGAACCCGCGATAATCTCCTAAAAAACCTGATGGACTTGATTAACTTAATGCTGGCGGGCCAAGTTCCTGCGGATATAACAAATATCCTTTATGGCGCCAACCTATGCGCTCTGACAAAAAAAGATGGGGGAATACGACCAATTGCGGTTGGGACCACACTCCGCCGACTCACGGCAAAAATAGCCTGTCGTGCTACCTTACTTAAGCTTGGTAATGAATTTACACCAATTCAACTCGGCTTTGGGTCCAAAAGTGGCTGTGAAGCCGCCGTCTATGCCGTCCGAACATATCTAGAGCACCAGGGAGGGGAAGTGTTGCTGAAGGTTGATGTCGCCAACGCTTTTAATTCTGTGGACAGAGGGACCCTTTTGACACAAATTAAAGACAAAATTCCGGAAACATATAAATTTCTTTGGCAATGTTACAGTTCTCCGACTAAATTATTTTAAATAAATAAATAAAATAAATCAATTCTTTATTTAGGTATTTACAAAACCAACCTATTGGATTCGTCTGTGGGTTGTCAACAGGGTGACCCCATGGGCCCCGCCATTTTTAGCCTCGCAATTCATCCCGTCATTAAAAACCTAAATTCTAAATTAAATGTCTGGTACTTAGACGACGGCACCTTAGGAGGAGAAGCCCGCACTGTTTTGGATGATCTTCGAAAATTGACTTCAGATCTCAAATCTATTGGCCTTTCCCTAAATTTTTCTAAATGCGAACTTTTTGTTTCAAACTCGTCCACTGACAAAGACATTATTATCGAAAACTTTAAAAATGTAGCGCCCGGGATTAAAATTGTCGATGAAAAACAGCTCCACCTCCTTGGTTGCCCCATTTTGGACCATTCATTCGAGGATTACTTCAACAACAAAATTCAAAATTTTAACGCTATTTCGGACCGCTTACTAAAAATTAGTATGCACACCGCGTACACAATCATGCGGTACTGCCTATTTGTTCCCAAATTTACTTATGTCCTTCGATGCACCCACGTTTGGAAACACCCCAATTTACTTTCGAAATTAGATAAGTTAATCCAAGAATCACTTACTTCCATCCTTAACATTCCTTTTGACGAAAGATCCTGGACCCAGGCCAGCCTACCCGTCAGGCTTGGTGGCCTGGGGATACGCAAAATTTCAAGTGTGTCATTACCTGCGTTTTTGTCCTCGGTGCACAGTGCTCAACACCTCATAGGGAACATTTTAGCCCCGTCTCTCGGGGTCCTGGAGGCCACGCACTGCTCCGAGGCCAAAAACGTATGGTCTCTTACATGCGCAGACACGGACCCGCCTGCCAATCCTTGCTCGCAGCGGCAATGGGACGAGCCGCTCTGTCGACTAGTACGGGACAATCTTTTAAACACGTCAACTAGTCCGGCAGATCGAGCTCGTCTCCTTGCCACTGCGGTGTGGGAGTCGGGTCTGTGGCTGCAAGCTTTACCATCGCCAACCATAGGTACGCTTTTAGATAATAACACCTTCCGGCTAGCCGCCAGTCTACGGATAGGGACAGTAACAAATTTGCCACATCGCTGTCAATGCGGCACAATGGTAGACAGCCTGGGCCATCACGGTCTCTCTTGCGGCAGGAGTGCTGGACGCATACCCCGGCACGCCAGCATTAATGATGTTATCCGGAGGGCCCTTGCGAGTGTCAAGGTCCCGGCCGTGCTAGAGCCGGTCGGTCTAGCGAGAGACGACGGAAAGAGGCCCGACGGCATGACACTGGTGCCTTGGAGAATGGGTCGGCCGCTGGTCTGGGATGCAACCTGTGTTGATACCCTTGCGCCGTCCCATCTCCAAGGAACCACGAAGAATGCTGGCTCTGCCGCTACTTCAGCTGAGGACCTCAAACGCCGAAAATATGCTACACTTGGCAGTGGATACATATTTGAGGCGTTTGGGGTCGAAACGCTGGGGCCGTGGGGTCCAGGTGCGCGCCAACTCTTTAAAGATTTGTCGGCGCGCCTGGTAGACACATCCGGTGACCAGAAGGCTGGCCAATATTTCGCTCAGCGAATAAGCATTGCCATCCAACGTGGCAATGCAGCCAGCCTTCTGGGCACACTGCCCATTGACGGCGATCTCAGCCAAATTTATTATTTGTAGTTTTAATTTTATATTTTGTCAACATATTGAAAATAAAATAATGCTAATTATAAAATATATATATATATATATATATATATTACTGCTGTAGCCTTAGCCACAGATAAGAAAATTGCCATAAATTCATTGAATGTTGAAATGAGAGTCATTTTCTACGGTTTCCGAACGCATATTAGAGGATTTATGATATGTGTGTAGATAAATGTCTTTAATTTACTTATTTTTACTTTCAGGTAACAAAACTCACAAATTCCATCACGTCTTCAAACGAATAGTCTTGAAAAATGGAGAGTTCAACATCTTACAGCACTCTCAGAAAAAGCTTAAATTCTTCGCAAGCTGGTTCGTGACGATGGTCAAAGCAAGATGGCGGTGGACCATTCTAAACTTCATCATGGCGTTCATAGGGATCTGGTTGTTTTTCGCTAGCTTGTACTGGTTCATTTTGATGAGCCATGGCGATTTCAATATTAACAAAGACGTTAATGGAACTGAATGGACCCCTTGCATCAGAGAGATATACAATTTCACATCAATATTCCTTTTCAGTATTGAAGTTCACACTACCCTTGCTTATGGCCATAGGAAGATAACTTTAGAATGCCCCGCCGCTATATTTACCATGTGTATGCATTGCATTGTGAGTACAATTTTCCAGTCGTTAATGATAGGAATTTTGTTCGCAAAATTAACTAGACCTAAAAGTAGAACGCAGACAATTCTCTTTAGCAAGAACGCTGTAATATACTCTAAGGATGGTAAGATGTGTATCGTATTTAGAGTCGGTGACATAAGGAAGTCTAGAATACTTAATATTAAAGCTTTAATGTACATTATTAGAATGGATCCTAATTGTGAACGCTTAGACGAATTTGAACAAATTCCTCTAAACGTTGAACTTGATGGTTGTGAATCTACTTTCTTCTTATGGCCAGTGTCTGTTGTACATGGCATTGATAAAACTAGTCCACTATATAATATTTCTGCTCCAGATTTGTTGAGTCGTAATATAGAAATATTAGTAGTCTTCGAAGGCATTATTGAGTCTACTGGTCAACCAGTGCAAGCCAAATCCAGTTATACTTCTAACGAAATTTTGTGGGGTCATAGGTTCGTGTCAATGATTGATTTTGATTCTGAAAAGGAAGTCTATAATGTAGATTTTTCTAAATTAGGTGCGACTGAACGTATTGATACACCTTTGTGTTCGGTCAGTGAATATGAACACATATTGTCTGCAATAAGTTGACAGTGGTGGATTACTTTGAATAAGCCTATGTAAATATATGCTACTACGGCATAATTAAAGATATGCAATGTATGCCCAATTATATTTTTACGTGTATTATTAGCGTTGATTTATTTCCATTCCCTCTACTAAGGTTCCATTTTCTTATTTTTATTACTAGTATTGGTAAATAGTATATCGAATACGATTAGAAAATTTAGTTTATTGTTTATTTTTACAAACTTCGTATAATTCGCGCTTATCACAAAATCAAACAAAGTTTGAGTTATCTTATTAGGCATTCGTAAAAGATATTTAGGGTTATCAAAGTATATGAAAACATTACTTTTTAAAAGCTTGGTAAATGGCGTAAACTATCTCTTTACTTCTGGGAGACCCGTTGGTATAGTAATTCCAATTATTTACTTAGACAAAGAGTTGCGGTCAAGAAAGTTCGGAGTAGGATAATTCATTGCAAAACTATTCGTACAAAATGGCACACCTTCTAAGTGTAAATCCGATCAGTTAAACCCTTTAGGAATGTAAAGTGTTAGTTCCAGTTAGTTTGAAATTAATTAAATTGTCAGATTGAGTTGTGAATGAAAACATAAGGGAGCCGAAGTGGATCCCGAATGGGTCGGCTAGTAAATGCACAGAATAAAGACATGAGATGGCATTCGCTTGCGTAGCAGTGCTTGCCTAGGCAGTTCTATATGCTTGGGATTAGGTGTCGAAAAGCAGAGCATCACGGCCGCCTTAGTGCATAACCGGGAAAACACTGGTGATTGGCATTGAAATTGAAATTAAATTAAATATTTATTTCAGAAATAACAAGTCATAAGATGATACTGAGACACACAGATTGTGTGACATTGAGAGTGTTAACGCCTAATCATTAAATGTTTCTGAGTTTTATAAGCAACATTGCTATTTCTTTTTCTAGGCGCGCTACGAAATAATGGAAATATTATGTAATACAAATCGATGTAAATCATACCAATAATTATAACTATGACAGTTTGTGCGTATGTAAATGGAACTTTGGAAACTTAAATACGAAATATCATTTTGATGTTGAACAGTGGCTCTTCGTTGTCATCATGAGTAAATCGGTTTTTGGGATTACACAACAAGGTCCAGTTATCCTTCTGGGTAAAAAGGTCAGATGGCAATCGCCTATGTAAAGCTAGACAGAGGTAGGGCATCGTACAATGTCATCTTGCTCGAATTCGGAGCAGCCCAACTGGGGAAGTACCTCTGCCCAAAGATAATTATAATCACTGACGTGTAAAACGAGTGTAGACGGGACTCTCATACTAGAAAATAAACGCGAATTGACAGCAATTGCTTTGAAATGAAAATTCAATACTGCCGCCATTATCCGCCTCAAATATTCCATACTATCCTCGGATATCAATTTTTTGTACTGAGTTGCGCGAGCCTGCCTCTGCCTTGCAGAAGACCACATGACAGCCATAATAAAATTATTTACTAAACATGTAAGTATGTAGTGTTGTGTTTCTGGAGGCGAGCAAGTTTGCAAGAGCTCCCGAGGATGCACTTTGTTGAGAGCTAGGGACCTAAATTTATCCCTTCTGCTGCTGTCAACACAGTGAATCCTCAAATTGAATAAAATGTCGGCAACGCGCACGTGACTCCTTGGGAGCTACGAGCGTCTCTGGGCTGCGGTGTCCACTTACCATCAGTTGGACCCTACGCTTGTTTGCCACTGTAGTAGTCGTATTAAAAAAAAACTAGTTTCTCGCCAAATCTTCGGATAGGTTTAGTTGTCAAAGCAGATCCCGGGCACCTTCCTTAGGGCACAACGGTGCAAAAACGTTAGGGGGGTGCATGTAGATGAAATTATGCTTGCCTAAGGCTATGCCTAGGTAAAACAGAAACTCGTAAAACCTGTCTTATATGTAATGGTCCTGTGCGGTACTGTTTCAGAGGAATTAGCTCCTGACGCTCTCTGTGGAATGAACTAACGGCTTTCCCAAGGATAAGGAAATTATAAGGGGTTGACAAAGAGCAATACAAGTCACCTGGAGTTGGAGGCGTCTATAGGCTACGGTAACCGGCGGACCGTACGTTTATGTGTACGAATGGAGTATTTAAGAAAATGGATCATACTCGCCAAACTACCTTCAATTACTGAGAAGCGAAACAATATTTCATATATTCCAGAAAACGTATAAAACGAATTCAAAAATCCTCATTCATTTCAGAGGTGAGATCGCATTGAAGCAATATAATACGTGATCTGCGCCCGTTCAAACCAACGCCAAACAGTCTATAACACAAGTTAAAGGTTAAAACAGACTTTATTTTCAATAGCATAATGCTTTACGTTCAGTGTTGTTTTACAAATTCGCCTACTGTACGCATGGGAAATAGACGCTGATAATGATTTTGGATGGAAGATTGTTGATTGTTTGTTGAGGATTGGTAGGTTATAATGAAAATGACGTTATAAAATAAACCTGATGGTAGCGCAAGGCCGCACGTTACTTCAAAACAATCACAAAATGGGCTGCTGGTCGCTTTAGATTGGAGGATCTGATTGACAGCCAGATACAAATACTGTGATGATCCCCATCTCATACACGGCACACAGCGCGCACCACGCGACGCGTGTTTGCGGCGTGCGCCAGCAGTGGCGCAGGATGGCGCGCGAAGAGCGAGGATCGCTGGCCAGCTGCGCACACACACCGACACACCGGGCCGGCCGCCTATATAAGGAAGCGCGCGGCCGCGGAGCGTCAGTTGAAATGGCCTCCCCACACCCCTGAAAGGGGCGTGTGAGATGACTTACGACTCGGAGCGTCAGTTCTTGTTCCGACTCCGTGGGAGGAACAAGGGCTGACCAAGCCTAGCGCGCGGCGTGTCATCTCTCGCGTACGTGCCTAGGTACCCTGGGGGAACTTCAGGGCCGCGTGTCGGTCGGCCTACGGGCGGACATCGCGTAGTTAGTCCTGAGGTTCAATCCTTCCTGCCCTTTCCCGATCACCCCTGGTCAGCTGCGGCGTGTCATCCCTCGCGTACGCACTGCAGGGTTCCCTTGTTCTACGGAGGACAATCCGCTACCCGTTCCACTTAGCTTACCTCGTCAGCGCAACGTCCCACGGGACCCGGTCTCCGTATCACTATCCGTAGTGCCTAAGTAATATCTAGATAAGGTTTGGTTTATTATCAATAAAAGGGTCGTAAGAACCCATTTCGTCAGTACGTCAATCTGTGTTTGGTATCTAAACCCTGTGTCCAACCCTTCTAACCCTGAGCTAGCTAGGAAACCTCCACGACGCCCTTAAGGCAGAAGGATATGTGTGGCCCGCCCTAAGCGACGGTCATTACAATACAGGTCTCTCACTGTCAGTTCAGAATGGCTACAGGGAGGCCTATTCTCCCACAGACATGGCATTTGGTGGTGATGGATCACGAGCTCATCGCTATTGGTCAACCACCTGAGCTTAGTAATATTTAATCTATTATATTTATTACTCACTTCATTTATTTTTCTTCTTAGGCTAGGTTTGTAATATATTTCTATAACAAGTAAAATATAAAAATTTACTCACAAAACAAATAGATTATAAAAACCTCATCTAGGGTGCAGCGAGGCAGGGCTTAAGAGGAGGGGTAGGGCAAGCTCTCTCCATACAAACTTTGTGCAGGATTTACTTCGTTTGTGTTTCCATTAAAGTTATGATTTTTGGTCAGTATGCTTATTTTTCTGATAGCTATTTCGTGATGTATTTTTTTTTTTTTTTTTTTTTAATTTTGTTTTTTTTTTTGAAATATTTGAAAATTTTCACATCACGATCTTCGCATATCTAATAATATTTACAACCAAAAAAAATATTATATTTGTTAGTGCCAAAACCGACGAATAAAACGTGCACAAAGTTTGTATGGGGAAGGCCTTGCCCTACCCTGCGCCTTAAGCTACCGGTGGTTAGGGCGACAGGAGAGAGGAACCTCCTAACTGTCGGCGCCGTGTCCAGGAGTGCCGCCTTCTATATCTGCAGAGCCTTGACCCAGCCATCTAGCGAGAGTCTCTCACTAACATATTAACTGAGACCGCGCGGAAAGCCTTAAACATTAAACTTGAGTCTAGTCCATCTACTTAGGTAGACGTCTCTCTACGCCTATCCAAGGCGTTATAAGGTGGAACTGTTTGAACATTTTCAGGGCCGAGCTTGATTGTTCCAGTAGCTCAGTTGGCTAGCGATTGCCGGGTAAGTATGCCAGTATATAGCAGGTTAAAACCCTGCTGGGCACATGAAAAAGTTTAGCGAATAAAATGATTATTTTCTATTGATTATAATATTCACTGGAAACGCGCGAATCTAAACCCATGACTCCTTCCAACACACGGCAAACAGAAGTTTAAAACGTAATTATAACAGAAGCAAACAAATGAGCCGCTAAACAAGGGAACTTGGAATTAGGACGACGTATGGCGGGGCAATACGATACGTGACTGTACCTGGTGAGATGACCACGCGTCCTGTTCAATCCAGGACAGGAAAATATTTGAGGACGTCTTACACAAATCGTCCTAGTACCAGACTAAGCAGTTTGTACTATGAATACCTACTAGGTGACGATGTACATACTTATGTAGATAAACAGATGCTTAAGTACATAGAAAACATACAAGACTATCAAAAAATATTCGTGCGCATCACACACATAAATGCCCTGACTCGAACCCGGGGCCACAAGCTTCGTAGGCAGGGTCACTACCAACTTGGGTAAAGTGGTCAAAGCTGACACATTCGGCACTGCAAGGAGGCGCCATACAAAAATGACACAAATCCGTGTTTATGTTTAAAAAGTAAATTTAATTTTGACGCGGATAAAACAAACCGTAAACACGCGCTTGCATTTGAAAATGAGCTAGGCAGAGTGCATAAAATGCAATTTTTTGTGCCATTTAGGATGGTAAGTAATTTAAAATCGAAAAGTATTTTTTTATGAAACGTCATAAATGTTTCATTCGCCTAATTTGCATTTAGTATCTCTATTTTTCTGAAACCGTGTATGTATTTTTCACGATTATTATAAAATAAATCTAAACTCTCTACGATAGTTCGATTTTATTTTAATATGTTTGTTAAGCGGATGCGTCCGCTAGCGAAAATCTCAATTTTTTAATCAATTCACCATTACAAGGGATACCACGACTGGCTGGTGGCTCAATTGGTAGAGCAATGGACGGATTCCAGAGGTCGTGGGCTCAAATCCCACCTGTGGTGTTAAATTTTTCAATTTTCACTTTGATTAAAAAATTGAGATTTTATTTTAGTCTTGGAAAGTCGCTATCGATATTTAGGAAAAAAACAGTTCGCCCTTGAAGTCAATTAGGATATTCGATACCTACTTAAATTAATTGCACTACATTTCAGTTCGGTTCATTTATATTTTTTTAAGAGCTTAATTTAATTATTTAATAATGTTGTCCCTGCGTTTTCTTTGATTTTTAAAAAGCCTGGTAACCCTAGGAGATGACGTGACAGATCCGTTTGAATTTAGAATTTACATTTAAATAACCGTTTAGACGCTGCTTTCCAATTTGTAACTTAGATTCTGAAATATTTGTTTTGACTCCACAACTTATGGTTTAAGTTGAAATTATATTGTTTTATTACGTCGTAAGTTGTTACAGAGCGTCAGGGCTCGGAACCAGTTTTGTTCGGTAGTGGATTCTGCTCGTCGTCGCGCCGAGCCATTATCACCACTTTTATTTTAAGATGTGCTTTTCTTAGCCTTCGTATGGCCTTCGTCTATAAAATAAATGATTTAAAGAACGAGTAATTATCGTTAAACGCAATTAACCGAAATATTTAACCGGTTAATTTTATGGCGACGTTTACGACGTTTGTGTTAGCCTTTATCTGTGAAGTACATGATTTAAAGGGCGAAAAATTATCGTTAAACGCAACGCAACTAACCGAAATGTTTAACCGGTTTAATATTATGTCGACGAAACCAGTTTCATAGGAAATCCGCACGATGAGCAAAGCTCGCTATCCCATAAACTACATACTACATATAATCATTAATCATAAATCATGACATGCAATGTCGGAATATATTAGCGCAAAATCTATTTTTTTCTCTATTTTATTCCCTGCCGGCATCTGTATTTCCGAGTTCCTATAACCTGGCTGGACCTGTGGCACAATTGAATAGGTAGGCATCTTCTGGGTGAGCTCGCTTCATCGTCAGCCTCATCTTTGCCCCCTGGCTAGATGCTGGCCAAGAGCAAACCCATTTTTAGGGTTCCGTAGTAAACAAGGAACCCTTATAGTTTCGCCATGTCCGTCCGTCCGTCAGTCCTACCCCCGTTTTTCTCAGTAACCGTTAGTACTAGCTGAAATTTGGCATGAGTATACGTATCAATGACGCCGACAAAACGGTAGAATAAAATCTTTAAAAAAATTTTTTTTCAGGGTACCTCCCCTACATGTAAAGTGGTGGTGCAAATTTTTTTTCTTCCAAACCCCATCGTGTGGGGTATCATTGGACAGCTCTTTTAAAAATATTATAAGGTTTCTAGAAGCATTTTTTGATTAAAGAATAGGTTGGTGTGAGATTAAGCTTTGAAGTGATAATTTTTGTTATGGTCAAGTGTCCCCCCCCCCCTGCCAGCTAAACGGTGGCTACTAGGCATATGAAAAAAATCATGCTAGTAGTATATATGATGAATTTAAAAGGAAAACTATCACAGATAAGTAGACATTACTAGTTAACGAGTAATAGTCGAACTTCAGAAATGTACTTTGCAAAAGCAAACTTTCGTACAATTTCCATTGATGCCTTAGATAATGTTGTTAATTCTGTCAAAAACATAGTAAATAAAAGTTTACGAACTTTTTAGTCCACATAATGTAACGGGTGGACGACTACGGAACCCTACCTGGCGCGTGGCCCTACACGCACTTGGCCGGTTTTTACTTATTTTTTTAATCCATGGAACAATTGACTATGGGGATTGGATTAAACTATGTTGTGGGGCTAGCGACTCGTTACTGCACTATCACATTTTCTATCAATTTTTAAAACAGAAAATGCTATGTGGCACTGAAAATATATTTCATATCCTCCACTTACCCCATTACGTAAAACAAGCGTTTTGTGTACGTATGTGTCTTATGTGTTAATTGTGACACTAACACATCTTTCTAGTGTAAGAAAGTTAGTAATCAGGTTGGCTTGGATAAGACGACGAGCGTCTTAGCAAAAGGCTGTAGCAATCTAGGCTCTAAGTGATAGGCGGTTTTCAACCAGCATTGGGTATTTTCCATTTCCATTTTTCTTTAAGGCGCCTGTAGAGGTAAGCACTCCCCATACAAACTTTGTGTAAGTTTTTCTTTGCTTGTGTTTGCATTACACTTATGATTTTTTGGTCAGTGTACTTATTTTTCTGTTAGCCAGAACCTCAAGATTTTTTTTTACTTTTTTATAATTTTATAATTTTGTATTTTTATAATTTTATTTTTTTTGAAATTTTATGTTTCTTGACATTCTTTGTATATATATAATATCAACAAGCAAAAAAATATATATGCCGGAGTGCCAAAACCAACGAATAAAACTTGCACAGAGTTTGTATGGAGAAGGCCTTGCCTTTACAGGCGCCTTAACAGAAGTGTCACGTTACACGCATTCTGAACCTACGCCCATGGCGTTTACCTGAACACTTGAGAATGTTAACAATATTTTTTTATACAAAGGCGTCCGGAACGCCATTATTCTGTTATAGCACTCGTAATCTTTTGCTCACGGAGATAGAGTTGATAATCAATTCTATCTCCGTGAGCAATTCATGGCAGTTGTTACATTTTTTTCTATGTGGTCATAAGTGTTATTTGCGGGTATCCCAACAAAGGTATTGATCGGCTAAATTTATAACGACTATGATACCTACGCAGTCAACGCAATTTCGTGCAAATAACGCTCCACTAACCGCCTGAAACTCTTTTTACGTTCGTTTCTATTTGTTATGGATTTGTTCTGTATTAATGTCTATTAAGGCGATAATATTGATTGAAAGAGACGCGCATATGTTTTTCGTTCACGACAAATCGGGATACAACACTCTTCGGGAATGGCTTTTTTAGACAAATCTCGATAAATATCTGACTCTATATGCAGGTTTATTAAATTTCCTCTTGTCAGAGTATAGGTGAGGTAAAATACTATCATATTAACTTAATCGTGACTTTTAATGATGCGTTGTTTTAGTAGGCTGAGTAAAAAAAGGAAACTATAGACTCAACTTCGGATTTCTTTTCTATCGAGAAAATTTTAAGCAATAATGTTTTGGCTATTGTCAGTACCACAATCAAATAGTCAAGAATCATATGTCTAAAACTCAGTCCGTATTGTTTCAAACAAAAACAGCGTTTCAAAGTATCTAAATTTCTCGTTGTAGCGCCATAAAAGGCTGTTCGTTCATATCTTGCGCCTTCCGTAGTGAAGTGCCAACAATATTGTGTACCACTGTCTCGTAATTTCGCGAAGCAGTTTAGGTGCCAAGTTTTGTAACGAAAATTCTACGACGTCTACTTTGTACCTCGTGTTTTATCCATGAATTGCTTAGTGGTATTAGAAATTAGATGGAGCGAGCTGAGGCCGAGCGGTAAAGTACCAGACTTTCGTTTGAACCTTTGCTCGTATAGTTCGGACACAACTCTAAGGCTAAATTCTGTCAAACGTACGCAAGCAAGACTAAATTTAGAGGTCTGACTGTAAGGTAGATTTTTGCTTGCGTTAACTTGACAGCACTTGGCCTTACAGTTTTGTACGAACTATAATAATAATATAATAATAATAAATTGTCAAAAGGGCCTCTACGTGTTGGCTATGTGGTACTCGTTGGTACTTCGGTGCCTCGGTACTTCGGCTCCGCGCACGCCTCCCAAAGGTCCGGGACACCATTGTCCCGTGAACGGGAAAGATATAATAATAATATATTTATTTCAAGTAAATTACACTCATATATGATGTTAGTTATGACTTAGGATTAGGTGTTAGTAAAATCGGTTTACAAATTAAATTAAATTAAATTAATATTTAACTGGGGGCATGAAACCTACCACAGTTTAGCAAATAGGGGGAGTCGATCCTATCCCCTATCATTCGCAGAATGTTGTTGGGACTGCCACGCACCCGGCGCACCAGAGATGCGGCCCTTTTACGCATAGTGGCGTGAGAGCAGTCGACTCTACCAATAGGTTTTTCGAAAAACTTATATAAGAATTAGCTGTGACTTTTCGATGAAAAAAAAACATCGTGAGGAAACTGGTCTTATCCCAATAAAGTTTAATTTTCCCTTCGAGTAGGAAGGTTAGATGGTGGTCGCTTTCATAAAACTAGTTCCCGCGCCAAATCTTAGGATTAGGTATTAAAGTGGACTTAGGACAATCTAGAAAAGGCTAAGAGGATGACAGAGGACCCTAAAGAGTATGTGAATTTGTGCAAAGAAAAACTGCTTATTTCGCTCCGTCGTAATTTTAAATTTATTTTCTCACACTTACGTTGAAAGCTGCTTTTAACTCGTATACTGCCTCATAAAAACTCTAGAATCTCCGACTAAATCCTAGCAGCTGGTAACTCTAACGCTTATTCAGCAACTCTATCAGGACCAATGTAAGTATGACCTCCAATTAAGCACAACATACTTATTATAGGTAACATAGGACCGCTGAACCGATTCAGATGAATTTGGTTTGGATATAATTTGAGTCCCGAGGAAGGACATAGGATACTTTTATCCTGGAAATCATCCCTCAATGGGGTGGAAGTTTGTATGAAACCGGAGTTACATTTGTAAGCGCCTGAAATAGAAGAATAGCAATTAAATTATAACTCGATAAACGAGTTTTACGCGAACAAAGCCAAAATCTAGTATTCAGATTCAGATTCATTTATTCACAATATACGATTACGTATTATATATTATTTCTTCTTCTTCGTCGTTTCCTCAAAGCACCACCATAGGAGCAGTTCTTCACCACCGCTCTCCAAACCCCTCCATTTTGGGATAGTTGTATTGCCCCCTGGATGTTGACACCCGTGGCATCGTGGAGAAAATTATTAAAGAGAACAGATTGTCCCACTGCTGGGCAAAGGCCTCCCTCTTGCTCTTCCACGAGTTCCGATGCCGACCAGACTCCCACCAGCCTTCCTCAAAGGCATCCAGTTCATCTCGTCGTCTACCGCGACGCCGGATTCGGTTCTGTGGGAGTATTACTTATATAGTCTTCTTGTCTCCTTGCCTTATACGGGGTTGCCCCCCTAATAGATTTACGCCATTTTTGGCGGTTCTGTGACATTTCTGGGCCTATGCTCAACGTCTTCAAATCGGCGGACATGGTTCGCGTCCAGGTAGCGGTAGGGCGACCTCTGCCTCCCTTGCCCTCTTCAGCCTTCAGCAACTTTGAAGGAACCACGAATATACTCATTCCTCACTTTCTCCAGCCGCGTAACACCTCCAGACCATCGGAGCGTTTTGAGTTCGCTTACGTGTAGCTTCTGGGTGTCACTTTTTCGCATGGGCCAGCACTCCGATCCGTACAGCATTGCTGGTCTTACTGCTGTTTTTTTATAAACCTCTCTTTGATTTGGATAGGTATTTTTGGATCACAAAGTAGGTACTCCGATAAGTGATCTCCATTTTAGCCAGCCAGTTCTTATTCTAGCCTCTATGTCCTTCTCTACACTTGCTTTGGCATCTATGACTGAGCCAAGGTACATAAATTCGTGTAGGTAACAAAAAAAAATAGTGTGATCAAGGTGTCAAGTTAAACTAGAAACCGACGGGGCGAATTGAAACAGACTGCGAATCGCACAATGCATCAAGACTCAGGCAAGTCTAAACACGTTGCCAGTAATGGCCTTCCCTGGTTTGTGGACGTTCATCGCTTTAGCGTTGAGGGCTTTTTAAATGGCTAAAGATACAAGTATCTAGGATTAGCCAAGTCCATTTGAAACCTACGTGTAGAATTCAAATTTGAAGTCAATTGTCGTCTCTGTTTGCTGTTATCGTAAGTCCCGAGTTGATTTTCGCGACTTTGTATTTGGAACTTTCATTAATTACTGAAAGTTTCGAGTACAAAGTCTTTTGAGTTCGAACGAAACTCTAATTTAATAGGCATAGGGCAGATACACCTGATTCTGGCTTCTGGGGCATCCTATTTTAATTATATATGTAATTGAAAACGTTGACACAATACTGCTTTATTTTAATAACAATAGCACCCCTAAAGTTTCTAAGTAATCATCTCCCATTACCTACAACTAAATTATTAACAACATTGTTCACAAATGATTCATGACTAACAATATTTCAGGACAAAAACCAGGCGTTTATTGAACTTGCTGCATAGTTTAGATATCATTTGTCACAAGTAATATAGAGCTTAAAGCAGTAACTCAACTTGTGCTTGAAACAAAAATTAAACAATAAAGTTATATTAGATCTAGCGAGGCCTGGGTGAGAGGCACCTACTCCGTTTATATCACATGACATGAATCAAGATTTAAGATTGCATAACTTTATTTGGATCTCACAGTATTATTTGTATAAAACTCGATACTGTATATGCAACTTTGTAATGGAATCGGTTTTTTTTCTTCTTTGACCTTACTGTGGCGATAGGAGTGCGCGGTTGGAGAATGGCCTGGGGTAACTCACAAAATTACGCTCGTCTGGCCTCACCTTTATATAGCTAAACAGCAAAACAAAAATCGGAGAATTCCGCAAACGAATGCTCGGGTCCAATGTTTGTATAGAGTTGAATTACTGCTTTGTAAGTATGTAATCTTGTGCACGGGCATAGTTACTCTTCGTTGTTTAGCATAGTTTCAGGTATCGGATGACATTTCATAGTCCGATACTAAGGGAGTGAACTTTGACATTCCGTATTACAAAGACTAGTTGAGTTACGTGTGGGTATAAAACTTATTCATAACCTATTCTATAATTTTGATTTACGGAAATAATGAGGCACATACTATTTTAATTTTCATAAGCAGCCGATTATAACTGCGATTTTTTAAAGTATAATTTTGTCCGTCGTCCATCGTGATACATGTTGTATGGACTGGCAGGTTCTGGCACACGACCGAGACGAGTGTAGAAAAAGAGGGAAGGATAAGGAAAAGAGTAAAGAGGATGGGAGGGGAGGGGAAAAGAGGGAAGAGGGGAGGGAGGGATGTCCCAGCAGGACAGACAATAGGCTATAAAAAATTCGGATTTAACGCTATACTTACTCGTATTACCAAGAAAAAAAGTCACATGTGCGACGCAAAACAAATGAAAGCAAACACGAAACACATTGTACGACGCGTTCAATCAATTTAACCTCATAACTCTCAAAATGTACTGACATGTAAGTAGCTCCTCATCTGTCATATCTCCTTTTATACTCTTTGACGTTATTTGTGCCTAGTTTTCTTGAATATTTCAAATACAGCGACAAATCTAACTACAGATTTCAAATTCAGCGACAAATCTAACTACATGTAATAAACAGAGCTCGTCTACTGAAGCCAATCCGAAATTCTAAATTTATCTTTTTACTAAAGCGCTCTCACACAATCGTCATCATCATGTTAATGATCATCAACATTATCATCATCATAAGTTTTAAGCCTTCATACTATTTCACATGATGAAAAGTACTTGAAGCGGGATTTTACAACACCCTTTGTTGCCTATGAAAGGAAAAGATAACAAAGAGGCGTAATAAAACTGACCGAGGGGCGGCACGCGTAGTATTTAAACAATACACTTTCTTAGTTGTTTTAGGGAACAAATAAAATGATCACCTAAATAACTTTTGATATCATCAAATTTTCGAACCCTAAAATAAGGTTGAACACTCAAAAAAATTTATCGATCAGCAATTCCGAGTCACCAAAAAAAGTCTACCTATTTTTGCAGCACTTGCACCTATTTTACTTATTGCGTTCCTATAAATTTATAATCGCATCAAAAAAATTGTCAAGTACCACCAAAAACACTAAACTACCACCTAATCTCATGCACCTTTTTTCATTAGAATTACATCCAAATATTATATACATCGCATGCTACATTTTAACAAACATAGTACAAATTAATTGTTTTTAGCACTATAAATATTTCAGTTATTTCCAAAATGTTATAAATTAGAAAGTAAAATTCTAAATTAATTTAAAAAGCAACGCGCAATGTGGCTGTGTGAAATAATAACACGTATACTGCTATCTCACTCAATCAAATACAAAGAATTGTCTGAAGCATAAAACCTATTGATATGTCGTTAGAGTGAAAGGTACCTATTGCTGTTTCATTCTAACTACCTATTGCTGATGGTTTACAAACTGCAAGAAGTTTTTTTTTTTTAATGCGTTGACGTGAGCGCGTTTGATTGAAACCTTTTATTTGAAAATGAGTTTTGTTGATTTATTAAATTGTTAGTTTGTTATGAAAATGGATAAAGGTCCTCAAATGAGTTTACTTTATTAATATAGATAGACTTTCATGGAAAAATTAAAGGAAGTTAATAGGTAGAAATAGGTATAGGTAGGTTTAGGTTATGTTAGTTTTGCATCGGCCCGAAGGGCCAAAACAACTCAAAATAGGAGCTCCGCGGCAGCGGAGATCCGTCAATACTGTTCCAATGTCCACTAGTTTGAAATTAAAATAGCTATTTTTATTTCAAACTTCAACTTCTTAAAATCATTTAGCGCTGTCTTGCTCGCACGCGGTGCGAGGTGCGAGCGAGACGGACCGTATGGAAAACCGCATCAGTGTGCTAGCAATGAGGTTAGACTAGATTGGAACTGCTTTGCGAGTCGGACATTAAAAAACAATTGCCGCGTGAAATTTGGTGATCATGTAGTATTTTTGGGTATCGAAAGAATTATTTGGGTGTAAATAATTTTAATAGGATTACGAGCCCTGTAATATTTGGATGTAAATTATATGAAATTTGGTGTTTGAAATTAGGTGATCATTAAGTATTTTTGGGTAGTGACTAATTTATTTGGTAACAATCTAATTTAATAGGTTATCGACATGTTACTTCTTTGAGTTGCACTTTATATTTAAAAGGAGTTGAAAATTTGGTGCGAATCTAGTATTTTTGGTAATCAATGTAATTTTTTAGAGCATCATTCGGCAACTAATTTGGTGGTTCGTTAAATGCTACCCGTTGTTTTACAACCGTACTTGAAGATAGCAGTTATACAATTTAGGCGGCAATGGTTGATTTCAAGTACTTTTCGTCAAGTTATGTAAAATGAACAATAACCCACTGAGCAAAGGCCTCCCTTCAAGTACGCCTCATTCCGGGCTCGTGCCAGTCTCATCCTGGAGTAACGAGTAGTTTTTTAAAGAGGGCGTAGATGGCATTGCAAAAGACCCGCTCTAACACGCGTGAGTTTTCAATTAACCATCCCGCTCTCTACGGAGGCTACCGCGTGTTTTTCGTAAATACTGATGTTTACTCTAAACGTGTACATTTATAAGGATAATCTTTTTTATCAGGTTTGAGAACTTATCACAACTATTAAACCAAAAATCATTGTTAAAGATGGGAGGGGTTTAAAGATCCAACCAAAAATGTTTTGTTTGAAAAATAAAAGTATCGAGAAAATTTTTGCAAATCGTGTTTTCACTTTTAACAGACTGGAGGAAAATAGTTCAAGATTAATATACTGAAGGGACAGATATTTATTCACTATAGATCATTTCATTTCATTTCATTTATTGCAATAATCATGTTCATTGTACAGTGGATGTTAATAGTACATTACTGCAGAGACCAGTAAGTAAGCCATCCTGGACGAGTATGAGTTAGCCGGCCGAGCCGAAGGCGAGGTCCGGCTATAATACGAGGCCAGGATGGCACTTATGGTCGAGGCATGTATAGTGCTTTTCTCAAAAATAAAACAAGTTGTATAAATAGCGGTAAAAATCATATTTTTCGCCAATTCCACCTCGTTTGTTCTAAAACAGTGAGGTCGGACTAGCTTTGGTTTGTGCGGGCGCGGGCGCCCCCCGCTGGCAGGGAGGCGCCCGCGCCCGCAGCAGCAGCTGAACTTATGATATGTAATGGGATTTACATACTTACTTCCTGGACAGTAGGTGTTACTTCCTGGACACTTCTGGCAAGTTCTGTCCAGGATGATCCACTTTCGGATACTATCTTCACAGATGTTATGAGAACATTACATACTATTTTTGAGAAATAGTACATTATTGCAGTGGCCGGGAAGGGAGCAATTGCAGGCTGAGTATTTGTTTAAACGGACGAGCTTGCGAGAGAAAAACTACAAGATGGTTTCAAAACACAAGCACTACTTTGAAATAAGCATTTAACTATGTGTTCCTGATGTCCGTAATCCCTGCAATAAGCAGACAATTCTGATAAAGCATGCCTATAAATCTACCTTAAAATCTTTGTAGCATCGCTACACTATGTTTCAACCTAGCCGCAGACATTATTTAGTCAGACCGTCTCAGCAAAGAGCGATGTGGCTATGAATATTGTGTCATGAATAGGTTATCAGGTAATTAAAATCTTGAATAGCCTTTGAACATGACGAATGTATCCTTGAAATACTAGTATTAACTGGGTTAGTGTTGCCATAAATATGGGAAAAAACGGGACGATACGGAATTTTCATCATCATCATCATCATATCAGCCGAAAGACGTCCACTGCTGGACATAGGCCTCCCCCAAAGAGTGCCACAATGACCGGTCTTGCGCCACCCGCATCCAGCGGACTCCCGCGACATTTACCAGGTCATCAGTCCACCTTGTGGCGGGTCTACCCACGCTGCGCCTTCCGGTCCGTAGTCGCCACTCGAGAGCCTTTCGGCCCCAACGGCCATCGGTTCTACGTGCAATGTGCCCCGCCCACTGCCACGGAATTTTACTGACAATTAAATAAGCAACTGTTTATAAAACGTGAATAACGCTTTGTTGGCTGAAGTTTGTAGGAAAATACTACTAATGACGATACAATTTTTAGTTCATTAGAGCCGTGTCAATAAGTAGTCGATGATAGTGGAAATAAGGTACAGTCGGCAATAAAAACTTGTAACAAAAAATCTAATCTATGAAAGAAACTTTTAGTATGGCATATGGAATTTAGATCAATTTACCGCATACTCGAAAACGTTACGTGATCACCCTTCAGCTCGGTTCGTGGACTATATTCTAGCCTGACTACGTCTTGCTTAGAAGTGAATGGACATAAACTATTGTTAGTTATGGACAGAATCGATGGCTAGATAAAAGGTCTACGTTGCTGAATAACGATACGGCTTGCATACAGGCTGATCCGAGTGAGTTGGTGAAATATTATGCAATGTGAGCGTTTCAATGTCTGACACATATTATCTGAAAAAAAAAATCGTTACAATATGAATGTTTATTCCAATCTCGCAATTTGGTCCGTGCGCGGATGAAGAGCACGGCATATATCGCCTACCACTAGCGAACGAACACAGCTAGGCTTTAGTAACCCAGCAGTAAAACTCCAAGTAGCTCATCCAATCGTACAGGAGCGTACTCTTGGAGTATTCCAGTGTTTAAACCGCCCGCGTGGGCGTGTTGGAGGTTTCCCCGGGCAAAATGTTCCAACACGCGTGACACTAACACATGTGAGTTTGCAATAGGATACCCTAAACTAAGGTAAAAATAAATTATTTTTTACTTGACTAATAAAAGATCACATTATTATTGGGGAACGGGACTTAATCGCGTACAATTATAACTAATTTACCTTTAATTTTTCTTAACTTATTTTAATTTAATTTTTCTTTTTTCTTTTTAATAATGTGTGGAAATCGTGTAAGTTTAAATCAATATATAATAAAAGATCTATCGAAAATACTCGAAAAACATCAATTATTATAATTTATTTTAGCTAATTGAAAGATTTTATAAGCATAAAAATTTAAAAAGCACGCTGATTTAAACAAACCTACTCACACTGCCTTAGTGACGTCACTAAGACAGTATTTCCCTACAAACTTCATATTAACAAATCGTTTTTGACATTTAATAAAAAGTTGCTGATTTGACTAGGGGTTTAATACCGTATTAACCATCCCGCTCTCTACGGAAGCTTTCCGCGTAGTTTTCGTAAACATTTAAACATAGTCATTAAACCAATCATTTTATCAAAGCAAACCCTACGAATTTGTCTATAACTATTTACGGTCTTTAATTGAGTAAAAAAATTAAATGTAAAATATCAGTAATATAGCCATAATATTGAAAAAACATTCCAAAAAGGGGTACACTAACAAGTATTTTTGGAAAAAAAAGTTTCTCATTTTGAGAGTTTTTTTCTTACCTACATTTTAATATAAGTTTCAATAGGTATTGTATCTATTCAGTTACAGTTTTTATAAGCTAAAAACCCTTGCTAAACTTTGAATGCGATTGACTCAACATTTTATTTTTGTGTCATAGCGCCTTCTTCAACAAATCATGTTTTCACATCTTTGTTAGCTGAGAAACGTAGAAGCAATATGTGACAGTTAACTTTTAATAGAACGTTATTTTCCCGTCCAAGCCTAGCCAGCTTGTTAGTGCAACAATGTTGCCACATATACAATATATTAGCACATTATATACTAGATCAGTAAGGCTGCGGTTTCTCTAGACATCCTGTGTAGCGGGTTACAGAGATATGTGTCCAATGCCCAACGAGCTCTGAATTGACTTATGTGACGGCGCTGATAGGAGTGACGGCCGACTGAGTTTCTGTAGTTACTCAATGGTCTGGTTATTCTAACTAGTATAGACATATTAAGTGGAGTTGTGTTTCATTTAAAATAATAGTTTACGTACGACGTACCAAAGTAATTACTATCGAGTGGCAGTGATCAAAACACGAGTTGTGGTGTATGTCACACACCCTAATAACTCAGCTGATCACAGCTGATACACATCTGATGGAAACTTAACTAATATTAACCTTTGTACTTTTTCCCAGAACTAAGGAATGCAAGAGACCTTGATATTGATTCCAAGAAAGTAGTATTAAATAAATTACCATATGTTCTATTTAGCATACCAAACCTTTAGTATAAAAGCAGTGTAATTGTTACTCAATGAATCAGTATTAAATCAGTATTACATCACTATTTCCTCGAGTCTCGTCTTATCATTATAACCCGTAACGCTCCACATCTCAGAGTCAATGTTTTAAACGACACTTATTTATTTATTTATTTAAACTTTATTGCACAAAATATACAGAATTGTACAAATGGCGGGCTTTATGCCAAATGGCATTCTCTACCAGCCAACCATTGGGCTAGACAGAGATTTTATAAAAGGTGCAAAGTAAAAAGTATGAAAACGGACTACACGGAACACTAAAACAAATTAATGACACTTGTTGAAAAATAACGTTTCAGAATATGAACACTAACCACATACCTAACAACATAGAAAATATCCAATTGAATTAGAACATACACTCAGGAGTAACGATAATGCAAACACTTTGTATTGAACTTCCATAAAATGTGTACCCGTTATTTTTGCCCTTGAGTGTATATGTGAGTACTTACCAGTGGCGGAGTCCATACAACTCGATTCCCACCGGCTTGCCTAATTTTCAGCCACACCAGTACTTTTAGTACGGCTCATGAAGAATAAGAAAGGCAAACTATTTCCGGCTTCCCTAAGAATATTTTTGACGCGCCGCCACTGGTACTTACTTATATCAGTTTCATACTTAAAACTAGCTTTTTTGACAATATACAATATCCAAAAACTATATTATCGAATCTGCTTACAAAACTTCACGAGCATCTCACAAAATTTTCAAAAAATGGCTCGACAAAATAAATATATTTCAATTTTCAAACCAAAATTTTAGAGGAATCGGTTGAGAAATGCGATCTGTAGAGGAGAACAAACGTAGCATTTTTGTCGATCCTGAAATTTAGCTAATAATTACAACATTTTGACAGCTATTATAATATTATTTATGTCACACCTGGCCATAAAGCGGCAATTACCGCACGCTCCGCGCGCGGGAAATCCCACTTCCTGGCCAGGCCTTGCCTTCGGCTCGGGCGTCAAATAACTGCGATCTGAGACATTCTTTATTTTACCGCCCTTGTTAAGTAATGTACTATTTTTATATTTTACGTGCTTGGCTCGATGAACCGTGATCCTCCACGTAGGTATATTACCTAAACCGAGCGAACATAATATATCTCAGCGCATCTCAAGACAGCTATATCCCGACTCAACACTATATTTCATATCGAGGGCAATAAAATTCAAGTGTGCCGGTAACGAATGGGCTCTATAAATCTAGTGTATACCTATATATAGATAATGTCGAGGTTTGATTTGTACGGTGTATTTGTGTTATTCTAAAGATAACCTTACCAATTACAAAATGGAGTTTATTGTCACACCGTTGCAATTAGTAATCGACCTTATTGTTATTAACAAAGAGGATTTTTTTGCTTGACCATAATATAGGTAATACCTATTAATGAAATAATACCGCGAATAGCTAAACTTAAATGTGCCACTTTTTTTAACCTGCCTGTGGCTTTATAGGGTGCCCAATAAAGCGATAGGAGTGCGCGGTTGGAGAGTGGTCTGGGTGAAATCCAGGGGAAACCTCGGACACGACCACGCGGGCGGTTTAAACACTGGAATACTCTAAGATTTTTAGCTGCAGTGGGATTGGTTGAGCGGCTTTAACAGAATCTGAGGTGTCAGTGGAATCGAGCTACTGGGAGTTTTGTCGCTGCTTCACTATACCTAGCTTAGCTGAGAAGAGTCCAGAAAGAAACTCAGCTAGGCCCAACCTGAGTCGCGCAACTCACTTCAGTAGCACTACCATGAGTTTACAGTGACCGTACTCGCTAGCGACTGCGTAAACGATTTGTATGAACAAATCGAACAAATAGTACCTTACTGCGCCCCTGGCGGTCACTCGTAGTACTAAAAGATCTGTAGCTCTAGTATAAGTTTTATCGAAACATTAACTAATTCGAACGCGTTTGCGTTTTGTCTCAAAATGTATGAAAACACTTTCACCGAGTTTGAAATACGCGCGTTCATCGGTTAGCAACAAATGTTATGCTCGCTGTTTTAGTTTCCACGAGTGACCACCAGAAGCGCTGTTCACGTTTTCATACCAATTTCATACATTTTGAGACAAAACGCAAACGCGTTCGAATTAGTTAATGTTTCGAAAAAACTTATACTAGAGCTACTGTAGTATGAGTCGACGGTAAGTTAGATAGATAGATATAAAAGAGAAATGGCAGCCTCATTTAAGGGCCTTTGCCAATGACACACGAAGGGATAAATTAGTTATTTAGTTAGATATTAAAGAAAAATGGCAGCATCAAGGACTTTTGCCAATGACACACGAAGGGATAAATTAAGTAAAATTGAATAAAACCACTTATTAAAGAAGAAAAAGATGTGACTCTCGCCAAGATGGCGGCGAAAGTCGACGGTAAGTTATCTATCGAAAACTAATCGCTAGCGAGTGAAGTTTTGTAGCTGTCATCATGTAGCTGTTTTCCAGTTGGTTTAGAGCAATGCACGGCAGTCAGAGGTCGTGAGTTAACCCGTGATTAATATTTTTGAAAATAAAATTTTGGAATGATATAATAATTACGCTAGGGAACGCTTTCGCTTGGTAAAATTGTAAACAAACGAGAAAATTTCAGGCAACTCAAATAAATAAATGAATCTCCAAACAAACGGTCGCAAGTAAACACAAATAAATTTTTCGCTTCATTTGGCGACGGACACTGCTATTTCATAAACCGGTTTTTCCTTACCCGCAGCGTCATTGACTGGAACAGATTGACCCGTGGTTTAATATTAAATGTACTTGATTGAGGGTCAGGGTTATACTGGAATGGTTGAAGTTGGTGTGGGTTGCATTGTGAATTGATCAATGCAGCTGAGTAAACCTTATTTCTGTCCCGTTTAGGGGGCTCGTAAGCGAGTTTATAATAATATGTACTTAAAGTTCAAGTTATTTATGAAGCGTGTTTTTAAACTTTTTTATTTTCGTAATATATTTTGCCATGGTATACTTTATCTCTGTTTATGTTTTTTTTTTACTTACAAAATAATGAAGCCTAATCACATCTAAGACAACAAAGCTATAGGATGAAGATCCTGTCTTCATATATAAATAAATAAATAAATATTTAAGGACAATCTTACACAAATCAACCTAGTCCCAAACTAAGCAAAGCCTGTACTATGGGTACTAAGCGACGATATATATACTTATATAGATATAAATAGATACTTACATACATAGAAAACATCTAAGACCCAACAACACATTCTTGCTCATCACACAAATAAATGCCCCGGCCGGGATTCGAACCCCGGACCTCCAGCTTCGTAGGCAGGGTCACTACCAACTAAGCTAAAGCGGTCGTCATATTTTTTTTTAATATTATTCATTAGATTGATTTATGCAACTTATAAATGATAAAGTCCTTCGTATCATGAGAAAGCACCCTTACTGTGATTGGTATCTTTATTTGTTTATCCTCTCGGACCACAAGTAGGTATTTTCACCCTCAAGGGATAAGTTGTTTACTTTTTATTTCAACAGTCTCTTTATTTTTATTCAGACTAAGGGTCGGTTGCACCAACGTACGAACACAGACCGGTCATCGTCAAATATGGCGCCGGCAGCTGTCATCCCATAGAAACTTGTCAAACTTTCCATACAATCAGATTTGACGAACACCGCTTACGATTACAGACGGTTTGGTGCAACCCAGCCTTAGGCTACGTTCCGTACCAGAATGGTCCAAATGTAACCTATTGCTGTCACTCACGCGTCCGTCCGTGGCCTGTCAGTCTGTCACGCACGTTTCACAGCCACATGGTTGGAGATCATCATCATCATCATCTTAAGAGCCGAGCTCTTGTCGGTGCAGCTTGATGCAGTTCTCTCCATCTTTGTCGGTCCGAGGCCAGCCTCTTGACGTCCTGATACGACACGACATCCACATACTCCTTTATCTGGTTCATATAACTTTTCCTTGGTCTTCCTCTTCCTCCAACCAAGAGGAAGAGGATGGTTGGAGATACAGGCTACAAATTTTCAGGGTATTAAGCGTCTTGTTTTCGCAAAGCTATACAAATTATCTAAACTTATTTTACATTTTTTCAAGGGAAGCTTCCGTACCTTGGCGGAAAATTTATGGAATATCTTTTCAATGATTTCGTATTTTTTGCTGCGTCTGATGTTGTGTTTTTTCTTATTGTTTTTTTATTTGAATAAAAAAAAAACACTTGCAAGGTTTACAGCTCACAGAGCCACTAGTTTCTATGTAGCATTATATACAGTATCACAGAATAGTATAATAGTATTACATACAGAACGGACACGAACCTCCCCGCACCGAGGTCAGTTACCTCGTCCCTGACAGGCCAGGATGACAAGCCGGGTTACCGTCGCGGCTCGCAATTCGCCCATGCCACGCGCTACGCACTCGCGCAAACAATTGACGCGTGTACCGAGTACCGCCAGCGCACGCACACATACTTACCCACAGCGCTTGCTTTCCTTCGCGTGTCACCCCCGTGACAGTACGTCCCACAGGGTCCTCTCACAGATGAATGCAAATTTCCTCTTGATTGATACTTTCCTTCAGTGAAAAGCTAAATAGTAAAAATATTAATAAATAAATAAGTAAATATTTGTGGACACAAATCTACCTAGTCCCAAAGCTTGTACTATTGGTACTAGGTGACGATATACATACTTATATAGACAAATAGATACTTAAATAAATAGAAAAACCGGCCACGTGCGAGTCGGACTCGCGCACGAAGGGTTCCGTACTATTATCTATAAAAACAACAAAAAAAGCTGTTGGTTCTCCATATAAATAAATAAATATCCGTTTTACCCTTTGGGTACGGAACCCTAAAAAACATCCACGACTCAGAACAAAAAAATATTCGTGCTCATCACACAAATAAATGCCTTGACCGGGATTCGAACCCGGGACCTCCAGCTTTGTAGGCAGGCCAACTAGGCTAAAGTGGTCGTCAAAATATCAAAATGCATTTCGTACAGAAGTCTCTGCTTTAGTAAAAATGTATATTTCTCGTCTTTATCCGTAGTAACTTTTCTTGTAAACCAAAGGTTTCATTACGAGTACAGTCTCGCTAAAGTTTTCCACAGAGCGAGAAACTTCTGCCCATAGAAAATGTCGTTTCAGTTTCTTCTAATTACAGATTCAACTGAATGTAATTTTGATTCTAGGTCATTTGTACACTAGTATCTTTTATATCTATGTTACTCTGATTTGATAGGCAAATATTGTAGTTCTAGGTCTTTAATATCCGTCTATCATGGTCAAAAATACGCAGCCATACAATTTTCCCCCACCGTCGATGTATAAAAAAAATACTCAAAGGGTCAGAGAGAAATAGTGCTATGAAGTATTTCCAAAACGTGAACCACTATGACGAATATTCGCTGTTTTTTTTTAAACGACGCAACGGAGGCAAACAGACTTGCGCACCAGGCGCCGCTGGGCCACGAACGCTCCGACCTTGCGGTATCTAAGGTTACACTGAGCGAAAAAAATACTAATTATTAGTAAGTTTTAGTGAATCCCAAGACAAGGAGATTATATACTAACGGTTACAAAACAGTTTAGTAGTAATTAGTAGTTACAAGGACAAATTTTTTGGTATTAGTAAATAACTACTATTATCAAAAACTGTTTTGTAACCGTTAGTATATAATCTCGTTGTCCTGGGATTCACTAAAACTTACTAATAATTAGTATTTTTTTTCGCTCAGTGTAAGCAACGTGGGCAGCGGTCAGGACTTGGATGGGTGACCGCTTTGAGTGGTTACTAACTGAGCGCTCCTGTGCTTCGGAAGGCACGTTAAGCCGTTGATCCCGGTTGCTGTCTATGGCAGCAGTCGTTAAGCTAAGTTGGAGGCCTTCGGGCGGTTTGAGAACTTCTAACAGTCAAGTTGCCCACTCGACAAAGCCTAATTCCAATAAGGTCTAGTATCCCCTCGGGGTCGGAAGGTCAGATGGCAGTCGCTTCAGTAAAAACTAGTGCGGACGCCAAATCTTGGGATTAGGTAGCGGACTACAGGCATCCTTCAGGATGCAACTGTACTCGGATAACGCTAGGAGGATGATGATGATGATGACGGAGGCAAACAGACGTACGATTCACCTGATGGTAAGCGGACACCGCGGCCTAAAAAATATTACCTACTCAATTTACCAGTAGAACCACAATTAGAATCCTATCGAGCTTGCACAATGTAGATTGATACTTCATGCTCAAATGTCCATACTAAGATAGTTAACTGATCTGTTTGAACAATAAAGCAATCAGAATAAATCTGGAGGATTCGAATTTGCGCTCGTTCATTCTGATGCGAGAGGCAGCTGTGGTTAGCGGTATATTCTGGCAATTCCACTGACACCTCAGATTTGGTTGAAGCCGCTCAACCAATCTCACCACTGGAGCGCAAACTCTTAGATTATTCCAACCTGAGGAGGCAATCGAGAAACGTGCTAAGAGGCTCATAGGAAAGGACTCTCTTTTTTCAATGCGAGGCTGCAAAGTCTAGAGCATCGCCGCAAAGTTGCCAGTCTTTCGGTTTTCTACCGGTTGCATTTCGGGGACGAATGTGCTGAGGAATTACACAACTTAATTCCTCCCGCCCCTTTCTACCATCGGATGAGCACTCGTAGTACTAAAGCAAGGCAAGGTGGCAGTTCCTAAAACTCGCACGAAGCGTTTTGATTCCACTTTTATCGCGAGAACAGCCAAGCTAGTAGAACTCCTTGCGGGATTCCTTGTTCCCTGTGAACTACAACCTTTCGGTCTTCAAGGCGAGGGTGAATCGGTATTTACTAGGTAAGCGCGTTCCATCCTAGACCGCGATATCGCTTACCATCAGGTGATTTGTGGTCAAGCGCACACGTATATTGAATTAAAAAAAAAGTCGTGTCGGAGGTTTCCCTTGAATGTTCCTCAAGCCACTCTCCAACCGCGCACTCCTATCGCTTTATTGGTCCTAAAGCCACATACAGGTTAAAAAAGTCAGGTTTTCCCGGTTATGTACTACAGTGCTCGGGGTCTTCTATGACATTTAATCAAAATATTTGGCGTAGGAACTAGTTTTATCTACACCTATATAGAAATGTGTTCAAAAACCGTAGGTAAGGACCACTTTTACAATATACCCTTACAATCCCGCGCCCCCGGCCCCGTAACTCCATCACAAATATGATGCACTTCCTCAAAAACGTATACACAAAAGTGACGAAGACGAAGTTTAGTTGTAACGCTCGAACGATGGCGCTAATGTATTTTGTATTGATGATCGGATAGGGTCCGATCAGACGGAAATGTTTTAGCTCAGATCAGAATAAGGCCGACGCCATTCGCTCGGCGCTCCCAACTGAAGCATCGGCACTGTATCTAATTACAAAGCTTCTAGTGGACACATGACAACTGTCTAGTCTGTTAGTTTGTCTACACAGGGTTTGAATTTTGCAACAAATTCATTTCAATTTAATCCTAATACTTACTGATCTGAATATTTGCAATTAATTTAAAATTACTCAATATGTATTCAGGATGGATTTTCTTTTCGGGGCAGTGAGGGCAGCTAACAAGATTCCGTGCTGCTACGCAAAAATGGTCTTAGAAGACCTTCCCTCGATTTCAAATTGAATCATCAAAGTCATCAAAGTAAAAAAATAAAAGTCTTTAATGTCATACAAATTGTAGAGGAAAAGTTATGCTTGATTTGTGGCTTTTCTAGCCGGTTTTTTTCTGGATGGGAATGGGATCGATTGGCATCATAAAAAAAGGTTTTTCAAAAATGAACTTTTTCTCGCGTGAACACAAATATTCCTGTCCCGGAGTCTTGGATGGTTCTGTGTATTTAAGTATCTATCTATGTTATGCTTATCGTCGCTTAGTATTAGTACCCATAGTAGGTACAAGCTTTGGTTAGTTTGGGACTAGGTCGATTTGTGTAAGATTGTTCACAAATATTTATGTAGGTATTTAATCTCAACCCTGTACAATTTTATTGAGAACCTATATAATTGGAAACATGTAGAATCAAGAACCAGTAGAGTTAAGAATCTGTAGGGAAAGAAATCTGTAACGGAAACTTGTAGAATCAGAGACAAACCGATAATGCGATGTTCCTACTTCCATTACGACTTTTATTCGCTGTTCTGAATTAAAAAGTGCATTAAGCCTCATTGGAGCAAGCTAATCAAATGAAATGAGCGTGACAAGCCGGCTGGCCCGCGGCCAAACACGGCTCCGCTCATAACTCGCAAAACCATGTATCTGGCGCAGTCGGTAGGACCAAACAGTATGGTTACTTGGGTCAACTATACGTCCTAGCGTTTTCTGGTTGGACCCTATGAAGGCTGAGCGTAGGACGCTTACGGAAACGACTGCCATATGAATTTCCAACCCGAGGTATAGTGTGTGTCCTCCACGAAGGCGCGCCCCTAGTATGAGATTCGCTATGGAGAGACGCGTCGTTTTGGACGACACCCACTATAGTAAGACCCACTTTACTATCTCCGGCTCGTTTCATAAAACCACACTCTTGTTTTAATGTCTTATCTACCAGTAGAACTAACTAACTAACTGGACTGGCACGGCGATCCAAAATGAGTCTTGGCCTCCGACACAAGAGCACGCCACTTTTCTCGGACCTGCGCAATTTCTCGCCAGCTTGCACCAGCTCCGAGCTCACGCAGGTTCGCTTCCACCACATCTCGCATCGTGGTGGATCTACCAGTAGCATAAACTATAACTATTTTGGATGTGCCTTTAAATATTAATCTGTATTGTATTAAATAAATACGCGTTTAATCCGTTTAAATCGTTTTATTTCATGTTCTAGTTATCCTGATGTTCTTATAGCCAATTTTGGCCACAGCGACTGTGTGATCGGGTCAGGTACGAGTATTAGGTTGGTCAACACTCTGGTGCGCTCGCAAGTGGCTCACGCATCCTAAGATCCTCTTTAAAAAGTTCTAGTTATCCTACTGTTTCAACCATACTACTGCGGTCCCACCACAGCAATAGATCGTGGTATACTACGCCGCCGTAAATTCCCACCCGTGACGGGCTGTGCGAAATATTTTGCGCCGGACTCTTTCTTGGGCCAAATTGTTTTTTGACAGATGAAATTTCATTGCGTCGCGAAGTCCCCGGATTTATGGCTAGTGAAAATTTAGTTTGTTTAGGTTTCGGTCTGAAATGGTTTCGTTAGTCGTGTGTGAAATTTTATTTATGTTTTGAATACAATTTGATGTGCTAGTTGGTTGCAACTAGCTTTAATATGCTAGCTGCAACCACAATGAGCTTGTGTTAAGTTATCAACATGGAGAAATGGTAATTTAAGGATTGTTTATTATTTTCCTCGGTGAAAGAGCGCTAAGCAATCCTTTTTTAGATCGCTGCATTTCTCAATCGATTCTCGTGAAACTTTGTGAGCAGGATGATACCTTATTATATGTTTTTTTTCGTCGATTCAGATTTTGTAAATTGTTCATAATGGCGGTGTCAAGACGTAAGACGTACTGTAGCTCTAGTATAGTATAAGTTTTTTCGAAACATTAACTAATTCGAACGCATTTGCGTTTTGTCTCAAAATGTATGAAAGTGGTATGAAAACGTGAACAGCGCCTCTGGTGGTCACTAGTGAAAACTAAAACAGCGAGTATAACGTTTGTTGCTAACCGATGAACGCGCGTATTTCAAACTCGGTGAGAGCGTTTCCATACATTTTGAGACAAAACGCAAACGCGTTCGAACTAGTTAATGTTTCGAAAAAACTTATACTAGAGCTACTGGTGGTAAGACGTAAAATATCACTCGTGAGGCGTTATCATCAGCATTAGACTCGTTATGTTCATATATAAACCTCTGAGTAAGCCTCTCATTTGTGTCCTGTGCTAATTCTTATCGAGAAAGGCAATTGTGTTACTTTTCGGACAAGCGTCAGACCTAAATTTAGATACACTCAGTGTTCCATGCACTTTTTTCTGCGCAGTATTTTATCTCACGAGCGCGGGTTGGCCATAGTTGTAGTTGTGACACATACAAACACATTGACAAAGTGAACTCATAGCTCCTACGCTGACGCACACATAGACAATGTGCATGTATAGCTCAACACACAACCATAGCTCACCCGCGCTCGTGAGGCCAAAATTAGGTACTATAGAAAGTTATTTGATTACTTAAAAAATATGTATTCCACCACGATTTGGTATCTCCCTTACTATTCCTCCACCCCCTTTCATGCAAAGTCAAGTCCCTTCAACTTGAATAAGTAAACAATCTTTAATAACCTCCCCATACATAAGCTGCGCATTCTTAGCTCATAAAAAAGGGATATTTCCCTACTAAACCGCACCATAAACACAAAGCGGCAAACAACTTGACAACACAGTCGTATACACCCTTGTTAAAATAACCATAAGGTTGGTTATTAAGTAATTGAGCGTAGCTGTAAAAATGGCTCTTCGTTTCATGTAATGGTCTCTAATTCTGCTATAAAAGTATGACATACTTCACTGTATAGCAATCTTAAGTTAATACCCTAAGGCGACATACTGACTTGGCGTGGCGGGATTGATATGTGTCATTTTCTTCTTTGACGTAAACTTACTGACGTCGCAAAGATTCCCACTTGACAGAATACTGTCAGTATTACATTTGCGCAGTAGTGCCTTCGTATCGTCCCGCTAGCGCATCCCGCGCCAGTCAGGAAGCACACATTTAAATGTAGGGTCGCAGTAAAAAGTAGTATTGAGTTGACTGACAGTTGACACTGACATTTGACAGTTTTCTCATATCGTACGGCCTCCGCACCGACAAATCAGGAAGTCGCCTTAGGTTTAATGCGCTGTGTTACTTATATGGTAATGAGTAATTTAAGAAAACCGTTAGACGGAGGTATCATTACCAATATTACGTTTAGAAGTTTTAGTAATATTATCACTACCATCATATTTTTGCCATCTTCAATCCTAGAATAAATTTATTTATATTTTTCCAATAAATATTTATATTCCTATATTTCTTTAAAAATCAGAAACTGACTAAAACCGGCTATCTTGCCTCTGCAACGTCATTCCCACTAAACTTACCCACGTCCACTAAACGTAAAAGTTTTTCAATCACTAACAGCTCCACCTTCCAAAAGTTCCCGTCCCGCGGGAACCTTGATTTTCCCGGAAAACTTTTGGGGAAAATTGGGAGCCGTTAGTTTTAAAGATGCTCGTTGCGAAGGTTGACTGGTGATAATAGCGTTTGACTTTAAGTCCGCGTCATTTGTTCGAAGTTCAAAAGTAGTGGGTTGACCCTCTTTAGCTTTTCGTTTGAAACTGTTTCATAGTTTTCCCTGTGGCTTCCTATTTGAACTATATATAGAATTAGATTCTATTTTGTATTTGAGAATTATGTGATTTGTTTTTGTTTTTGCATTTTCATTTATTCGTTTTAACCATGGCCTCGGGAGTTTCACATAAGCCAAAACTACGTTAAAATCACTCTTATGGGATGACATAAACATATAATTATGCTCTAGTGTGCTTCAGTATCTGACACAGAACTGGGAATATCAAGAATTTTAAAGTTTGTCATAGGATTTTGATCGTCGCCGCGTTGGTGAGCACACGTGCCCGGGGCGACGACGAGCAGAATCCATTTACCGTACAAAACCTTATCTACTGTCATGGCGTCGTTACCGAACAACGTCATTGAACACGTGACATTGGCGAAATCATCATAAATTTGATGGAAGCCTTTTTTTTAAAGAATTGAAAAAAGTTTGTCAGTCTGATTTTTAACCACCGACACGATGCCCAAAGCAAAAAAACTAAGCATAAGTTTAACATTGTGTAGGTATTGTGTGCATTAGTGTGTATGTATTTCTGTCTCTGGCATCGTATACGATAAATCCCTAACGGATGAACCGATATTGAGTCTCTCTCTCTTCCTAGCTGTTAATCCCACAAGGTGGTGGGGTCAGCTTTCCGTACTAATCCTCGCCACTTCGCTCTATCCTCGACATCGTCTTCGGATGCCTGACACTCTATCATGTCTTTTAGCACTACATCTTTCCACCTTGTTTTGGGTCTGCCCCTGGATCTTCGACCGGGGATGGAAAGATGTACTGCTAAGTTTCCAACGTAGTCGGGTGGTCTTCTTTTTATGTGGCCATGCCATCGCAGCCGACTCTCCTGCATTTTATCGGCGATGTCGCGCACCCCCAGGCAACCGATATTGAGTGTTTTTTATAAATCGGTTTCGATCCATTGATGGTGGAGAGTTTAGCGATTCGAAAGGCTATATCGGTTACTTTGGTTCTGCTACGGATGGCCTCATTTCTGATGCGATCACGCAGAGAAACTCCCAGCATAGCCCTCTCCATTGCCCTCTGAGTAGCAGTAGTAGCCTTAAGTGGCAGTGGGCGGGGCACATTGCACGTAGAACCGATGGCCGTTGGGGCCGAAAGGTTCTCGAGTGGCGACCACGGACCGGAAGGCGCAGCGTGGGTAGACCCCCCACAAGGTGGACTGATGACCTGGTAAAGGTCGCGGGAGTCCGCTGGATGCGGGTGGCGCAAGACCGGCCATTGTGGCACTCTTTGGGGGAGGCCTATGTCCAGCAGTGGACGTCTTTCGGCTGATATGATGATGATGATGATGATGATGGTGGAGATGGTTTTTATCTGTGTTTTGTGGTGGGGTTATTTCATAATTTTTAATTAATTCAATTGTTTCACTTGTTTTATTCGACTCCATTAGAAAGATCACATGTCACTCTCTCAGGGTAGTTACGAATTTGAAATTTATGTATATTTACTAGACACTACTAGGGATTGAAAAGTACGAATGATGCCGAGAACCATTATAAAATAGAAAATCTTCCATAAAAACGTATTATTTCTATAACCCGGCAAAGCTCAAACCGATTGAACCGATTGAACGTGATTCCATATAAGAGAAAATTGGAAAAGTGCAACATTCGACCATCTCTGGAGTTAAAGTGATTTCGGTGTTGGATTTTATGATATGAAAGGACAATATATGGTGACCGCGATACCAAGGACACGTACGTTGGGAGTTTAAAGAGCGCAGTTGAAGGCAATTTTGGTCAAAAGTATTCCATTAAAAATCCGTATCTAAACTTTTTAAAAAGCTAAGGTGGCAATATTAAGAGAGGGCACAAATCGTATACCTACAGCCGATTCAAATGCGACAATCGCCAGAAAAAGAATAAGTTAGTTTTCCCAGAAATGGCCCGCAAATTGAACGTTACTTACTACATATTATTGGATAGCAAAATGTATAGGTGTAGGTAATGTCAGATAAATAAAATGCGGGCTAGCTCCACTCGCCTGAAATATTACAAATAAATTCCATTAAAAGTCCGGTTCCAAACTTTTTAAAAAGAATAAGGTGAAAATCGGTCAATATTTAAAAAATACGCTTTAGATTTTGTTTAAAAATAGACGGCGAAAAGCCATTAAGTTTTGATGTTTTGAGTAGTCATGCGCAAAATGTGTAGGAAAGTTAACTAATAGAGAAGATTGATATTTTTCTTTCCTTCGCTGTGAAGTACATTATATCACTTATTTAGTTCACTAGTTCAGTTTAGTTCAATTGCTCAACAGATCCATCTAGAAGATCTATGGATAGGAATTATCACTCATTACTTTAATTGATATTTCATCTTCATTCCCCTTTTTAGGGTTCCGTACCAAAAAGGTAAAAAAGGAACCCTATTGGTTTCACTTTGTCTGTCTGTCTGTCTGTCTGTCTGTCACATCGCTAAATATCTCAGGAACTACTTATCCTATCGATTTGAAATTTGGAATAGTTATAAACAAGGGTAACCCAGATACATAGAAGATGGTTTTTTACATTACTTTATTTTATTTTCTGTGAATAATGACAGATAAAAGGGGGTTCAAAATTTTTAAGTCTGGCAACTATGTCAAATGGGGTATCATATGAAAGGGCTTGACTTGTACATTCTAAAACAATTTTTTTTTTTTCGTTGGGGAAATTTCGATTTACGAGGGAAAATGTAAAAAAAAATACCATTCCCCCTTATCTCCGAAGTTTACGAAGAAAAAAATTTGAAATTATTACACACCATTAATATGCATGTATATTTTACAGGAAAAATATAGCCATAGCCCTATCTAGTTTTTCTTTTTTTTCATCATCAAAAAACTCTTCTATACTAAGTTTGTAATTTAATCACCTTTGTATATATTTTTGTTTTATATTTAAATTTACAAAATTACGTTGAAAATACCTTCTTTCAAATAAAAAAACAATTATTGAAATCGGTTGATGTGATAAAGAATTATCCTTGAAAAACCAACATACGTACTAAGTTATTCAGTCGCGCAAATTAGTAACACAATGCGCCGATAGATGGTGCTGTCATGTTTTTTAAGATTGTTCCTGAATTAATGGAGTCGGGACGGGTACACAACTACATATACAAGAACTGTGTACGGAACCCTCGGTGCGCGAGTCGGACTCGCACTTGACCGGTTTTTTTAATCGGATTGGCAATTGCAGACTGCATTACCTATAATTAAAAAAATACTCATTCTGCAATTGCCTCCTTCCTGAAGGCAATTAATGAACTACGACTTCTTCGTGTGATGAAGATCTCTAAACAAGGTAAAGACATACTTACAATTCAATTATACTTTAAGGCAGTGGTAGTAAGGTTCTACTATAACAGTTTCAAAGTACCTAAGCAAACATAGAGATAGAGACCTACACACCTCCGCCTTTCTTCCGCAGTTGAAAAACGCTATAAGCGATTATATTACCAAAGACACGTTTAACTATCCATTCGTGGACGTTATCGCAACGAGACACGGTATAACATTGGTCAATTTAGCGTTGCTGATTTATACCTACTCAAGTTAAGATAAGACGTTTTCGTAACGACAAACTCCCAACGTTTTATTACTAAACACTCACCTTAGTGCACCGATATATTGTTGCTGCAACTTTATGAATGGTACGGTTGGGTTATATTGCCTAAACACTGGATTATGGTTTAAGCAGGCAATACGGCTTAGATATATAGTTATTTGAGCTTCAGTTGTTTGTTGAAATTGCTTTTTAATGGCCGAGTCGGGATAAGTTTAGATTGTTGAGCTGCCATTATTTGAATAGTTGGAGACTTTGGAGTATCAAATTTTGTTTGAATAGATTATAAATAAAGTACATATCTATAGAGTAGCCCAGAGTGGAATGTCAGCTTACATAGTAATCACCACAGGTCCTGTTCAAAACTACACATCAAACCACACAAAATTTATTTAGAAAACAGGTTAGGTGTTACCATAATAACATTACTACATACTTGGTAGATATAATTACATAGGCCACACTGAAAGTATTGCAGTACTGGCTACTCGTAAACCTTTGAATTTCGAACTGTTTTGAATTGCTGGAAATTGATTTTCATTTGTTTTTGTGTTGAGGAAACTGCATTTGTAGAGGTATCTATATATCTCATTGATTCGATTCGTTATATCGATAGCCAGCGATAATATAACGAATCGAATCAATGAGAACCGAAGGCATAAAGTGGCTCCATTTTAGTTTAAAGGGCAAAAATGCCTTCGTATGTCCGGCTGCCCCTCTACAGGTCGCATTTCTCAACTGATTCTCGTAAAATTTTGTGAGTAGGTTCCATAATTACATGGATTTTTTTGTCGATTCAGTTTCTGCATTTTTTTCAAAATGGCGAAGACAATACTAGGGTAAAAAATATCACTCGTGAGGTATACAGCTCACTAACTACTAGAGTACTTATCTCTCACGAGCGCGGGTGGGCCATGGTTGTGTGTTGAGCTATACATGCACATTATGTTTGTACGGTGAGCGTAGGAGCTATGATTTCACGTTGTCTATGTTTTTTTTTTATATTTATTTATCAACACTTACCACTATTTTTACAGGTACTTAGCCTAAGACAATAGTGTAACTCCCATTTATATTATATCTCATTTCTATTTTTCTATGCTAGAACGCTTATAACATAAAACATACAATGCTGTTCTTGTGAATTCATTCAGAGAACACGAAAATACATCAATGTTTTCCGCTATGACATTGAGGGTGCGCACTGCACGCGTCATCGGCGCCCTGCCGAGCAGGTGGGTGCGCCCGCGCGGCTCGGCCAGCAGTCGCGCTCGCGGCCGGAGTCTACGCCACACGTACCTATCTGGAACACTTATACCAGGAGGGGCTTACTACCGTGACGTCATCGCGCCGCGCAAAGTACATGCGGCCGCCGGCTCACACGTCGTGTGACTATTCAGTGGTTGCGGCGCAGCGTTACGGATCGCACGCGCACGCGCTGCTGCTACGATCATTAAATAAATCGTTTCGCTTTGTATCCCCTGCGCGGTAATCACGTAACGTTTTCGACCGTTAGTACGATAGATTTAAATGTCAAATCCCATACTAAAACTGACATTAAATACGTACCAGCGGTAGTACATATTATCGTTACGTGATTACCCCGCTGGTTACATGTATGGAGTGCCCCCCTCCCCCTACTTTAATATTTTTTCGTCATTTCACATCACTTTTACGTAGCGGTTCATACGAGTAGAACACACCTTCCTGCCAATTGTTTTAATTGTATTTGTAGTGCTTATAGTCACATACAGACAAAAAGACGGACGGACGGGTTCCGTTTTCACTATTTTGGCTACGGAACCTTAAAAGTACTATTCGTAATTGTATTGTAAACAACACTACTAATAATAATAAAGTACATATATTAAAATAGGTTCTCGCTGGTGGTAACCCTAGCGCTGAGGGCGGGGCCTCGAAAGAGCGCGTTGCGTGCGATAGAAAGAGATGGCCACGATTAGGCACGTTTGGCATACCTAAACGGGGGATTTGTTAACAGAGAAACTTCTGTACTTGTACTATTACTTATTCTGTGCTTATACTTACACAATTCAATACATTACTGTTATATATTTTACCCCCAATTAATTTAAATAAGTATATTGCCAGACTTAGCTCTCTACGTACCCGCAACTCATTGTACCCCACCATACCCAGTACAAATAAAGTTGGATACATTAATGGGTAAAATGGATACACCACATACTTCCTCAAATACAGAAATCGTACGAATTTGTTCTGTATACGTTCCACCATGAAATTATATTTTATGTCACACCTGGCCATAAAGTGGCCATTATCGCACGCTCCGCGCGCGAAAAAACCCACTTCCTGGCCAGGGGGTGACATAAAATTTTGTACTTACCACGGGCGATAATAAAGAAAGCCTCAGACCGCATATTTATCGCCCTTGCCTTCGGCTCGGGCGTAAAATACCTGCGATCTGAGACATTCTTTGTTTTATCGCCCTTGGTAAGTAATGTACTATAGTTTCATGAGGAGCCCAGATGGCTGCATTAAATTCGAGGGTACTCCGGACCAACGCATTATATAACGCGACAATCGCTCCGATACAATTAAAGCCATGAGAACGACGAAGAACAAATCCGAGCGTTCTATACGCCTTTTTACAAGTGTTGACGATGTGGTATTGTTGTGGTGTGGATGTGTTTTTATGAGTCACAACTACAACAATGGCCAATCCGCGCTCGTGAGATTAAAGCACTATAAGTATACTAGTAACTAGTTTTACACCTATATTGCTGGCAACAGGAGAAATGTTACAAGTGGAAGTATTGACTGGAAATGGGAATATTGCCAACGCCACATCACTATTCAGGTGAGCAATAAAACTATGCTTGTCATAAAATACATATAAAGTTTATTTTCGTTATAATTGTTGTATAAACAATGTCATACTAAAACGTATACATCAGAAACTTTGTGAACTTCATTGTTCAATTCTTTGGTCTCATTCTTTAAGTTAAGTAATCTTCTTTATATCCTATACTCGGGAGCAAATAAAATTCGTACACGTTATACCTAATATGGAAATTCGATACAACGTTTCATTTGCTCTCGTATGTATTTTAATTGGCATTTGTTCTTATCGGTTCAGCTTATTTCAATTAAAAAACTATGATCAATTAATACAAACAAATGAATGAGTACAATTTGTACCAGATCCCATTTCAATATAACCCGTTTTAAGGCAAGGCCAGTTCATGAATAGACGAAGATATTAAAGTTTGAGGTTAGAGTGTGAAGAAATAATGTAGGATTACACTACACAAAAATACGGTAGACTGAAAAAGAAACAAAGTTACACAATAACTGAGTGAATTTCACCAAACGGGTATTTTTGTCCAATTCCCATGGAATTTAGAAATACCAATAATACATAGAAAATTCTATGCTTATAATTTGATAAAAAAATTAATAAGCACAAATTTTCTTACGGGGTACTTATACTTATAAAATTACGGAAGTTATTACAATTTGAAAATTTGACCTGGGCACGGGAATTTATCTGTCCATGGGAATTGCCTTTTCTTAGAAAAAATTGTATTAAAATTATTATTTACCATCTAGTTTATCAAGAATTATAAAGTTCAGTTGTATCGAAGTTATTTAGACTAATTTTACCAATCATGGGTCACTCTTTTCAAATATTTAAGAAGCTAAGTGTAATTTTAGCAGTTGGCCTGTTTTCTTTAAATAAACGCATAAACTATAACTCTAATCGATATACTTAGTACAAATTATATTTATTTATGCATTTCATCCATAATTATTGTTATTAAATGAGGTTTATTAACAAAATAAGTCACCCTTCCCAATTCCCGTGTCTCAAAATCAGCTGTTTTGGGTAAACAAGCTATGGGAATTAGGACACGGGAATTGGAAATCTATATAAAAAAATCATAAAAAATTCAAATCGCATGTTAATAATATTTTAAGTTATTGTTTATATAGAGACACCAAAGTGCTTTATAATGCATACATATGTTAATGATTACTTATGTAAAATTTGAATTTCTAAGGGCCACCGAAATTGCAAGCAAAAGCAAAAAAATTGTCGCCCACCCAGAAACCGAAGTACGTAGGTGGTTTACTCGAACTTAATGCGGTTTGCTATATATACATTTTTTATATATAATAGCTGACATTTGAGAGCACATGTGAAGCAGGACGCGAAGCTGATCAAATGTAAACGATGGCTGCCAGGGACCTTTGAATTTTGCCGACAAAATTTAACTCTCGCGCTCGGACGATTTTTAAACATCAATTACAAGTTATTCACCACAGTGAAGTGAATAGTGTCTGTGCTCAGTGATAGTAAATATAATCGAGTTAAAGTTTTTGACACGAAATCAGTGATTCTAATGTACAGTTTTTGATAAGAATTTTTGATTGATTCAAAACTCGATGCCGGACAGGGCACGGAGTCTTAATTTGAGCGTTTAGGTATTTTTTAATGTATTTTAAAAACAAATAAGTCAGTGAATTTGAGTGGACCTCAACGTGGAAACATCTATTCTTTATGAAAAAAAAATGGTACGTATTATCTCATGCTACCATACGATTTTCAGCTCGGACACAAAAAAAAAACGAGTATAGAAAATGACCCAACTGAACAAAATATGTAAAATGCCTTGTAGATAACTCTGTCAAGAAATCCTAAATATCATTGTAAAAATAAACTTTAAATGCTGATTATTTCGTTATTATCAACGAGAGTGATATTTTCTTTTTACAAAAAAGATAGATTTTTTATTGTTCTAGCACAATAACCGGATAGATTTTTGATAAATGATCCAGTATTCCATAAATCAATCAAAATGTACTAAGTATTTACCAAAACTCCCCGTAGAGAACGGGATGGTTAATTGCAAACTCACGCGTGTTAGAGCGGGAAATTTGCAATAACATTTTCTAGGTAATATGTATAATGTAGTTATCATGTTCCTGAAATATATAATTTGAAGTAAATCATACATGCAATGATCCCATGAAACTCGGGCTTTGAAGTTTATGACGGAACATAATATAATCAATACATTATTTATTTCTGTGCAAATGTTGTGAGAGCCTGATTCTGAACAATTATGTGCACGATTTCATACACTGTCCCACAATTTTTTTCCATTGAGTGACAAAACGTATGGGATTTTCGTAACTCAGTGGAAAAAATGTACGGGAAAAATTTTTTTTTCGACGCCATGTTGTCATATTTTTTTTACTTGTACCGAATCAGGAGCTCTTCCAACCTACCAATTTTCATGCAATTCTAAGAAATAAAAAAAAACTACAACGCCAAAAAAATTGGCCCAGTTCATTGGTAATTACATTCAATTTAATTAAAGTAAAAGCAATATTAAGATTAATGCCTCTCCATTGCTTCAGTTACACATAATGATACAAATTATAAATACGATATAAAATCATTGTTCTTGGGGCTACTTGCTTAATGAATAAGATTTTAATTTTGATTTTGAAACGGTTTTACTATACCAACAAAACATTCTGTTGAAGTTTACACTTACATTTAAAATATCGGTGAGATGTCGTAAAATTCTTCTATGCACGGTCGGTCTCACAAGGAGCTTGTTACACCTTTGTACTCTGTCGTTCTAATGATTGTCATGTATAAATGTCATACAAAATTTCCAACTAGTGAAAGCGATAAATTACTAAAGTGAAGAGCTATTTATGAGGCCGACTGTACACTTGTATCGAAGGAAAATGAAACTAAATCAACTTTATTTTACTAAACGGTTAAAAATCACGTATTAATTGTCACTTCGGGGTTAGTACGTGACTTTTAACCGTTTAGTAATAGTAGTTTATGCGACTGGTACATAATGAGGGGCATTAAAACTCGAGTGTGTTTTATGAAACGAGCCGAAGGCAAGTTTCATAATAAGGTCACACGAGTGTTTTAATGCCTAATTATGTACAGTTGCATACATTACTTTATCTACACACATATTATAATTACTCTAAGATGGGTTCAGAAACCGTAGTAAATAAATACAATAATTGTGTTAATACAACCTTTTTTGCACGGTTGCGGAAATATCGAAATCAGAACTGGCAACCGATACCTGAATGTTATTTTAAAAAGTAAAGAGTCCCTATTCTGATGTGATCATGTCGTTCTAGCTCAAATTTCGTGCGATTTATACTAAAAAAACATCGAGCTGACATTTCGCATCGACTGTGTTTGAATTTTTAGTGATACTAGAATAGGGACATGTCAACTTTGACATTTAAATTTTGACAGATTTGTTTGACGTTTCATATTTTAACATCATATATGAGATTAAAATGAAAAATTATATTACTGCTGTAGCCTTAGCCACAGATAAGAAAATTGCCATAAATTCATTGAATGTTGAAATGAGAGTCATTTTCTACGGTTTCCGAACGCATATTAGAGGATTTATGATAGGTGTGTAGATAAAATAAAGTTATAACATGTCTCACGAAAGTTTAAATTTAAACTAAATCAATACTAGTCGGGATAAGACCGAATGTTGCATTATTTTAACTTGACTGTGGCTTTTAGGCCGGACCTAATAAAGCGATAGGATTGCGCGGTTGGAGAGTAGCCTGGGGCAAAATCCAGGGAAACCTCCGACACGACCACGTGGGCGCTCCAGTAAGATTGGTTGAGCGGTTTCGACCGAATCTGAGGCGTGATTTAGTAATTCGTTGTATGTTGTATTGTACGATGGTTAATTTTTTTCATCAATATCAGACGTCGATCTTACACCGGCTAAAGTTTACATTGTAACTTAAAACATATTTGAAGATGCAATAAATACGAACTCATTAAAATCATTAAATACCCGTATTCTTTTATTTACAAAAAACAATTACTAAATGGAAGTTATTTACTGTGGGAAATGCATAACTACACTATAGTACTAAACTAAATCTTAATTACATCAGTGTTACACCATAATTCGATGGGTTCTCGGTCTGAGCTCTATACGAGAATTATCACTTATTATCAGGGTTCTTATTACCCTGTCACGTAAGGCGACTTCCTGATTTGTCGGTGCGGAGGCAGTACGATATGAGAAAAGTGTCAAATGTCAATGTCAGCTGTCAGTCGACTCTGTACCATTTTTTACTGCGCCCCTACATTCAAATGAGTGCTTCCTGACTGGCGCGGGATGCGCGGTAGCGGGACGATCCGAAGGCGGTACTGCTCCGCTTCTGCGCATGATATTACTACTGCGCAAAAGTAATACTGACAGTGTTCCGTCAAGTGAGAATCTTTGCGCCGTCAGTGAATTTACGTCAAAGAAGAAAATGTCACATATCGATCCCGCCCCGCCAAGTCAGGAAGTCGCCTAACTGTCATATTTAAGTCAGAAAACTTTTCAAACAGAAAACAAGAAAAGGAGTAGTAAATTCATATCCATAACTAGTAACTAATATGAATATAGTGGCTACGCCCATTATGTACTGCAAAAATTACAGTCGGTGCCTATTCTTAATGCTTAGTATGTGGACACTGGACATATTTGTATGTATATGCCCGATATTTGAAGGGCGGGTTCTTGGAAAACATAAATAATTACATGATAATTATACTACGAGTAGAGACTAAGTAGTTTAATAAAAAATGCTATAACTACGTGGCACATTCAAAACATTAACTAGGGTATTCATACTACTATTTGTTGTTTTCAAAACAATCTATTTCACTAACTTTTTATCACTAAGAAATAATACTGAAACTTGCGTTGTACCTTAAAATTAACTTCTCACAAATATTATTTTTATACAAAAGACTTTCGCTTAAAAATATGCCCATTGCGGATTACCGAACCGTCCGCATTATAGTCTGCAAAATTGTAATGATTTATTCACTGAACCAGTGAATAAAACAGAAATTAAATGAGCATGTAGTATTATTAACATGTAGCCGTTTGGCCAACTTAATTTAAACTCTTTTTAAATGTCTTTAACAGATCATTTTTGCGTGAATCGCGCGGGAATCGCACCGCGCGCACCATTCCTAACCGTGCGGTTATGTCGGAACATTTTCATATAAATAAAGAACCGCGCGAGAACTGCACCGCACAATTTCCGCGCGATTATCGGGCGTCTGAACCCTTCCTTTAAGAGTCCGTTTGAGTTTCCATGTCATCCATGCTTTTTGTAAATTCTGTTTCTTGATGTTCTTCGCTGTGACTGTCTAAATCATCTGAAAGACAAGATAACGCAAAATTAATAAATACTTCTATTGAACCGTGTGGCGTTACGGGTAATATAATGATAACATAAGACTCGAGGAGATACTGATTTATTGGGTAAAAATACACGGCTTATTATACAAAATTTTTGGTATCCTAGAAATGCGTAATAGAATGGTAATTAATTTAGTATTATTTTCTTGGAATTCTTTAGTTCTAGGAAATAATACAAAGGAATTAAGTTTCCATCAGATGTGTATTCAGCTGTGGACAGCTGCGTTATTTTAGGGAGGTCACAACCTCACACTATGCATGGTATAATTACAACAACCGTTTTGTCAAAAAGCGGTATAAAAATCAGTTTTTAATAATATATTAAAATCAGTTGACTAATGACTATCCTTATGGGCTCTAATATCCAAAGCCAGCACTGACATGGATGACGCCCATCGTTGGATAGGCGACATCCACCATCCACCATCCATCCATCCATCCATCCATCCATCCATCCATCCATCCATCCATCCATCCATCCGTCCAACGGACCCCCGATGTCCCCTGACCACTGCAGTTGGCACAACGCTATTATTTTTTAATAGAATTAGTGGAATATCCTTACCATGGGCTCTAGTATCCAAAGCCAACACTGCCAACGGGGTGTCATCCAACACTCCTGACCATCTTGCGGCCAAGACTCGTGAGCCCCGATGGCCCCTGACCACCACAGTGGGAACCACACTGGGTGATATCGTCGCTCCCCCGTACATAGATACGCCTACGCTCCTTCGTAGAATCGTACTGAAACCATAAAATTACTTTTAGATATTTCTTCAGATTATACCAGACTTAAAATCATTTGTTTTATAAGTTATTTTAACGTTCAAAAAATAAAGTTCAACAATAAATAGAATTCCAGCCTTACACACATATGTAAGGAGAGGGTTGGGGTAACAAAGTGAAGGTGGGTTGAAAAATACTAAAATGAACTAAATCAGAGAATAGTGAATATTGAAAGAAAAGGGCTAAGTGAATCCAATCTAAAAGTATGGACGGATGAGCAACTTAAACTGACTAATATAGGTAGTGCGTGAACAATTTATGATAGTGAAAGAGAAATAGATGATTAACAAAGAGAAATAGTTGTCGAGGATCAAAAATAAATCCATGTAAAGCACTAAGTCCTGTTAACTGTCGTATACTTAATTTCCTGCTACCCAAAGGTTGTCTGGAAGAGATCGCTTTTTAGCGATAAGACCGCCTGTTGTTGCCTTAGCTATATAGTCTTAAGTTTATTTTGTTATAATTTCACTTTGTGGTGCACAATAAAGTATATTATTATTATTATTATTAAGTCATCTTCCTAGATCTACCTCTGTTCAGGATCCCTCGAAGGCCTGGTCTTCTTCTTGCACATGACGACAAGCGCAACGCACAACGTCGTCAGTATGGTCAGCAGTATCAGAGTCAACGCTGCTCCGACCAGCAACGCAACGCTATTGTCGCTGGCGGTGATTGGAGGCGGTGCTGGTGTCATGGTCTGGAGAGAGCCTGTGAATAAAGTTCATGTCATTACCAGCACCAGCTTCATAGTCGTTGTCATCGCTCATATTAATAACTGGTACAGATATAACTATAGGTAATCAGAGAAGAAGACACTTTGAGAATGTGATTTCTAAAATTCTTCAAATAAAGAGCATTTATCAAATAATACTTGGAAAGAAGACAATATAAAGAAGGTTATCAGAATTAAACTAAAGACAGCAAGAAATGGTCTACTGACCGGGACACAGCAGATATTAAAAAAATCAGTGTAGTAGAGGAAGTAGTGGCAATTATTATTAATACACTTACCAGGTCTATCCAAATCATCCGACGGATTGATCGCAACGCTGTGCAACGCTGCCGGTCTAGGAGACCTTCCCCTGGGAGTCTCCGAGTAGACCAGGAATGTATAGCGTCCAGGGGACAAAGCATCGAGGGCGAATTGGGGAGCGTCGTTGCTGGCGCGGTAAATGGCTTCGGACAGTCCTCGACCGGAGATGCCCTGGAGAAAAATCAAATAGTAATTTACTGTAGAGGAGTTGTGTGGAACCACTAGACCAGAACAGAGGAGGACCCGTTAGTGGGAGTTTAATATACAATATATTTTACCGATGTTCAAACATCTAAGCAAATATCCTTTCTCGAATTCGTAAGTATTTCTCGAGTTCTTTTATCAAGTTCAAAATCAGCAGTATCGACTAGTTTGGGTCTACTAGATAATAAAGTTGAACCTACGATCATATGATTCAATCGAGAAGGGGAAATAATAAACAACCAGGAAAAGTCTTTAATATATTGAGCAGATTAGAAAAAAACTGAACTGTCCTGTTTTAGTGTTAAAAAAAACATACAGAAAAAGTATAAGTTAATTACAACAGGTAACATGCAGGGTCAAGGTATCTAATATTTGTTTTCATCAGCTACAATGTACTATTTAGCAGAAACTAGGAATGACATTCGATTCACAATGTCTCAGAAACTCAGGAATTATATACGATTCACAACCTCTCAGAAACTCAGGAATGACATTGGATCCACAAGGTCTCAGAAACTCAGGAATCACATACGATTCACAAGCACGCCACACGTGCTCACCTGATCGTTCATCGTTGCGAGCTCATTGCTGACCGGTTCCGTGTGCCGTACCTCGAGCACCTCGAGTAGGAAGCGCTGGGGGAGCCCGCCGTCGTGACCAGGCTCGCAGCGGAGCAAGGAGTTGTCCAGCTCGCAGTTGACTGGTGGTTCTGGGAGCGCTGGAAGATTGGAAATAGTTTTATGGGTATGTTAGGGGTCGGAAAACCACATGCGGCTCTTTAAATGGCCAGTTGTGGCTCTACCACGGCTCCTCAAAAATATAGCGCAAAACCCGAAATAGGGCTCTCTAAGGTTCCCAAAAATTGATAAGTTTACTGAATTTAGTTATTTGATTAAAAAGCTTGCTAGCCAATGGAGTATGGCAGTAACGACTAGGAAGCGATAAACAAACATAGGACTGGCTGCAAGTGAGGATGTAGGAGATTATTTTAACAGGAAACTAATAGAAAGCACATTGATAGATCGCTGATATGCTGATGATGTGAGTGAGGCTAGGCAATAAGCAATTAATGCCTGAAACATTGATATGTTCGCATGTCACACAGGCATAACCAGAATAGCAAGAAATTATTGAAAATGGCGCCACTTAAGACATACAAATAGAGACGCCGTAGAGTGGAAAGATCCATATTCCTACCAGCAGGCATTATCCTGAACAGGCACGGCTCCCGCTGATTCCCAACATCATTGCTGGCCCAACACGCCAGCCAGCCCAGGTCTTCGTCACTATCTGGAGGCAGACCGTGAACTACGGTACTGCTGGCGCCCATTACTGTTACGTTTGATGCTGGTATCTGAAAAAAAGGTTTGTGAATGTCCAAGCAAGAATTCTTCTTAATAGTATTAAGATCCCTGAACAAATGTCTCGTGAAAAGGCGTGAAATACTTTACTAATTACAACTACTTAACTAGTTTATACCTTCTCCAAAGCCGCTACCCCTGGGAAAAGTGCTCAGGCTAGCCGCATTTACCTGTCGGATAGAGATCCTTATCCGTTGACCGAGGCAGTAGCCAGTATATGGTCTTCCAAATAATACCGGTAATTTTGCCGATAAAACACCTTTAATCCCATTTTAAGCCAAAAAACCTCAAAGGCCCAGCATCTTGTAGAGAGCCCTAACTTCACCTCTTGCTGCTTCTGCTAATTTCTAAGTATTAATTCCTCTAATTCCAGTACTAAGCCGCCTGTGGAGCATTCTGGTCAGGCTGCAGAAAAAAATTGCATAACAACGGAATGCTTACTGGCAGAACATCTTAGTCCCGTCATTGTACGTCCAGTAGAACCTCAATCGTACATTATCGTAGATAGAAGACGCTGTGACTACACACACCCAGCCTTAACTTCACCTGGTCCTTCGCCTAATTGCTGTATGTCGCCTGTTGAACATTCTGGCCAGGCTGCAGAGAATAACGGCAAAACAAAAAAATACTTACCGGTAACACATCCTTGGTCCCGTTGTAGGTCCAATAGAACCTCAATGGTCCAGCATCGTGGATAGAAGGCGCTGTGACTGCGCACCGGGCCCTGACTTCCCCGCCTGGTGTCCCAGCCAATTGCTGGACTACGCTGCCCGCAGAGCATTCTGGTCTTGCTGTAATATTAAATAAAAATTGTTTTGAGACTGACATGGCGTGTGTGACGTGTTATAATTGCATGGTCATCTGAGCTACATGAGTGAACACAGCCTTAACTCAATGACATTCAAGAAAATTGGCCCAATTAGACATTTTTCGAAGTAACACACATAAAAATAGGTTCAAACCCAAGGAGCTAAATGTAAGGAGCGTGGACTAAAGTTATTATAGATAAGTAAGAAAGAGTCGCAGATATTTTTATTTATATCTCAATCAAGTAAAACCACCAATCAACAAACCAACCAACCAAATCAGGGCACAGCAGTCAGTCATCTCGCTCATATTTAGAGCAGCCCAACTGGGGAACTACCTCCAACTTACAAAAGACCATAGTCATAATAACACCACTACTTGATCCTTAGAGCTCCCAAGGATGCGCTGTGTTGAGAATGAGGAACATGTATATGTATCTAGAGCAGCTTTCAACACAACGTATCCTCAAGGCAATAAAAAGTCGGCGCTTGCATTTCTGGAGTCGCAGTCTCAGGTTTCTTCTTACCATCAGGCCGTAAGTTTGTATGCCACCGTTCTTGCGGAATCGAATCGGAAAGAAATAAAAGTAAAACTTACATAAAACATTCAAGGTCAGCGGCTCGCTTAGCGCACTTCCCTCGGAGTTCCTCGCCCTGCATCGGTACCGAGAAGAATGGTGTCTCCTCAGTCCTCGGAGTATTAGCTTGTTGCTTTCAACAGCGATCCCTCCTATGGGATCGTCGCGAATTATATGGTCCTGTTACAAAAATACATCTTTTTTAGTCATCATCCAGTCCAAAGATGGATCATAGAAAGCACACGATGGAAAGGCCCTAGGGGAAAAGGAAATGTCGGTAGACCAATGAGACGGTGGGTTGATGATATAACACAAATAGTAGGGAAAAAGATTCGGATTCGGTCAGGGCAATTTATTTGTGCGATGAGCACGAATATTTGTTCCGTTCCTGGGTCTTAGATGTTTTCTATGTATTTAAGTATTTATTTATCTATACAAGTAGGTATGTATATCGTCGTCCAGTACCTATAGTACCTACAAGCTTTGCTTAGTTGACTAGGTCGATTTGTGTAAGATTGTTACAAATATATATTTTTCTTGTCTCTTAAAAGTGATTGAAATGATTAAAACACACATTTCATTTAACCCCATAGGTACTCTTAATATAAATATTAAAATACCTCGTTCATACGTTTATCTCAAAAACCTTTAAGTAATTTAAGACTTATACCACTTTAATCGTTCCTATATTCACGCAAACACTAACTTAGCACGTACCTAACCCGATATTCTTTATCTAAAAGTCTTATCTGTTTTACTAATTCTTAGTAACATACGCCTTTTGAAAAGTAAAGCGTACCTAAATCCTGCATCGCGTGACCAAGTTCATAATGAGTTTATAATTAATACTTCAAGAATTCAATTTGGTAGAAAATTGTGATTCGTGTGAAAATATTAATTTGTATAACGGCGTTATGAAGTAAGTGTTACTTTAATTATGTTCAGGTTAATACCGATAGTTTTCAGGGTTGTATTCATTTTGGTTGTATCTAGTTTCGTGTGATTATTATCTTATTTTTTTTTACTAAAGTTATGTACCAATGTGCTTATGCCTACCACTACTTATGGCCGAGAGTTAGGTACTTACAGAGTATTAGTTTTAAACGGATACATTTACGAGTCCGTTTAATTAATGCAAAGCCTGCAATTCCCTCTTTCATGGCCTCGACAATAATGTTCTATTTCTAGGCCAAATCTTAGGATTAGTTATCAAAGCGGATCCGGGCTCCATATACACAGAACCGGGGAGACGCTAGAAACATGATAACGTCAATAAACTCGACATAATCTCAATGTCGACTACGCACCAAAATATACTATGCAAAATACAAACTTGCATTCTGCAGAAAAGTTCCGCTCAAAGCGAATAGGAAATAGACATCTACAAATATTCCATTATATCTTCGGATAGGGGTGGGCAACAATTGGGTGAACATATTGCATTTAGATTTTATAATTGTCGGTCCATGGGCTGCAATTAATTAATTTATTTTTGATCTTGGATTGATTGATTGCGTGTGCGTGTGTTTGTGTGTAAACCATACACGTAACACTACACATTTTAACACGTTCCCTTTCCGCGTGCCCACAATGTGGGGTCATGAATCTTTTTTTCAGAAGTCCATGCTACCACTGTGGAGTCTCGATCCCATACGGAATGTACCAGAGTTCAACCTGTCAGTTGGACTTGTGACATTGTCAGATCATTTTGTATGGGGACAGTGACCGTGTTAAAGTTATGACACTTCAAAGACTGAAAAAAATGCAAATGTAGATTAACTTCTTCTTTCTTCTTCTTTTTTTTTCTTGTATTATTACTTCAGCACTTACTGGTTTCGTGCATTAAAGTTAAAATACGAGTAATTTTTGCGCGTCTTGTCTTGTGCTGTAAACTCAGCAAGTACCTTGGCATACGAGGTAACCGCCATGTGGGATGTTGATTCAACGTTCATTGTCCCGATAGTAGTTTCTGCGAACGGTTTAATAGCGAAGAGTACCAACACCTCAAGAGACTCTCGCTAGATGGCTGGGTCAAGGGTCAGATTCAGAAGGCGGTCCTCCTGCACACGGCGTGGATAGTCAGGAGAAATATTATTCTCATTCTTCAATAACCATCCCAACTCTATAGATAGTTTGCACATTTGTGAAGTTGTAAAGTACTAGTTTATATTAGTTATCTACAAAACACCTGGCCATTCGCCGATTGAAATATTAAAAGTAATTACTTTCGAAGTGGTATGTGGTGCTTAAGAGCTTTGAATTGATTTAGTTTGAGAAAATTCATAAATTCAGGGGAAAAAATTCGTGTATTTTTGAAAACTGGTACAGTGGTATTTTTGCTGCACAAACAGCTATTTTAGGTTGTGAGGTTTTTGAATGTGCCTTTAAATAGGTGCCTTTATATTGTATTAAATTGGAAAGTTTAAATAATATCTGTACCTCTTTGTAGAATGTGAAGTTATCCGGCGCGGGAGACGCATCAGCCGAACAGAGCAGCTCAGCGTTCTCATCTTCACGCAGAAGCCTGGATTCTCTCGGCTCCAGCAGAGATATCTGGGCCACGGGAGGATCTGGAACAAGTATCCTTTATTAAGATAAGGCTGGGCTGGCTTCCTGCTAGGTCTGATCTTGTTGGTCGCTTCACCATGACGTGGAAAGAGCAGGGGGTGCTTTTTACAAATTTAGTCATTTCCAGGATGTATTGACAGGATAGAGGCAAAATTCTAGGATCTTGGAATATTGCCTTACAATGGACAAGATATCAGTCAGTCAATAAATATTCTTAGGGAAGCCGAAAAAAAAATTACTAAGGCAAATCAATTAGGCAAAATAACTTGATTGGCTGAAAATTAGGTAAGCCGGTGGGAATCGAGTTGTATGGACGCTCCGCCACTGCAAGATATCTACTACCATTTACAGCTCGAACACACATTTTCTGGGTGAGAAATATGCCCTTTAAATGTGATAGGTGGAATAGCCTATGTGCCATTAAACTATTTTAATTTATTGACTTTGGCAGTGATGAGATGAGTTTGCAGAATGAGGTTATGGTGGTTTCTTAATTAATGAGTTTCTGTAAGTTGTGTGGTTCTATATTGAGATTACGACCGATGATTTCGTGATCAAATTACACTGAATAGCATAGAAAGGTCTAGAATAAGTGACTGAACAGAAAATTCCATGCTATTGAAAATTGAACGACAAATGTATGGGATTGGAATATTCGAGAATTGTCGTTAAGGCACAGGTTTCTGGATTAGTGAACGCTACTCGGAACAGATGAATAACGAAATGACTATCGAAATTATGGTCTAGAATATTCGCTCCCGGTGCAGGGCAGTATTAGAGTGAATATCTCTATCCCGTTCCCGCTCGTGACATTATATAGGTTACATTGGCAAAACAGTTTTTGGAAATAAATAAAAAAACACTTGCGAGGACACAGAGCCACTAGTTAAACAATTATTATTTTACCATTAAAAATATCGAATGCAACATTGACCGTCGTATCCTCAGCTAACCAAATACTTAACCAAATTTAGTTTTAACAAAGCTTGAACAGAATATTTCAACTGCTTGACATCGGTAGAAATTGTTTATTCGTAGCACGCTGGCTGACAAAGTCCGAACCACAATGGGGCGGTAGGCAGAGGGAACAAAATACACACAATGTTTACAATCATGTGTTTTATTATACAACAATGAGCTTGTTTGCAAGCTTACGTGACTGCAGACACCGCCTCCTATGGACGCTTGCGACTCCAGAAAAATGACAAGTTTGTTGCCGACCCTTAAGGGGACGAAACTCTAATTCTTCGTTTTTCCTCGGTGTTTTTGTCTCATCGTAATAACAAAGGCCATTATAAAACAATATGCCATCTCACTTTACTTCAACTAGACACTGATACCTATTTATATGCCATCAAAATTTGCCATTTTTACGGCAAAAAACTAGTTTTTCGTACTTACAGCCCGTGGTAAGTACAAAATGTTATAAGTATCTCCCCCTGACCATGAATGTGGGATTTTCTGCATGCACAGCGTACGTGAGTTGTCACTTTTTGACCAGCACAACATGCACATAATACCTACGGTACATTTTATAATTTAATGATTTCGAGGCATTATACTCTTTATATTTTTATATTAGCCTATTACAAGTTCTGTGCAAGAATTTGCAAGGTTAAATGAACGCGCCATACATTTTAGTATGGCAGTACAATGAAGCGGCAATTACACTTCGTCGTTCACCTAATGCGGTCGCCGAATTGAGTTTAAACTACTTAGGTGAACGAACGTCGTCTTTACACTAGTCTGTCCGCCTACTACGGCGACTAGGCAGTTGTCGATCGCCGAATGCGGCCGACTAACGTGTTCTTTACACTTTCGCGGTCGTCGCATGCAGCATGCGCGGACGACGAAGTGTAATTGCCCCTTATTAATAAAAAACAGGGTAAGCATAGCAATATGGCATTTTTATTTAATCTGTATTTAAAAACTTTTTTTTTTATAATTATGTGCATAACACGCATTTTGTAGAAAAGTGAAAACTTATAGCGTCTAGTATTGTATGTAAAGAGGCTACTCTATCCGGTGCTGGGCCCTAGAGGCCAGTACAATTACTTTGTTTGTTTATTTTCAAAGTTGAATTATTGTATTTCAGTCATGTGCTAAGTTAGAAATTGTATTATTATATTAAGGCATATCGGGTGGGGAATGTAGGGATTACTGCACAATGAAATTAGTCGGAGATTGGATTTAACTGTAGGTTTTTTGATAAATTAGTGATAAAGTCTGATGAAGTAAAATTGTAAAGTTTTGTGTATAGATTTTCCTATTTTACATGGTATCAGGGTCATAAAAAGTTAAAATAAAAAACGTTAAATCAGCATTGCAAAACAGCGAGAAAATGCCGCCAGCATCCTCGGTACAATGCCTCAAGGTTCTGTTTTAGATTTAGGTTAGCTTTAATATTATTTAAGTTATTGTTGTTTGCTTGCATAATTATATTTTATTGTAAATAAATGTTTTTAAAATTGTCGTTTTTATCACTAATAAAAAATGGAATTCATAGTTGAAGAAACCTGCGTTATATATTATTAATAACTAGCTTTTGCCCGCGTCTTTGTCCGCGTAGATCTCGTTCATCGCGTTTGAATTTAATTGCTATTCTTTAATTTCAGGCGCTATATCTATATTTTTTTATATTGGGAATTTGTTGTTTAAGAATATCAACGTTTGATATTTCCATGAAATAATTAGTTTTGACAATATGAATCTTTATTACAATTTCGCAAGTCGATCCGTGTACGGGCGAAGTTCGTACTTAAAGTTTAAGTGCCAGTTGCACCAACGTACGAACACAGGCCGGTCATCGTCAAATATGGCACCGGCAGCTGTCATCCCATAGAAACTTGTCAAATTTTCCATACAATCAGATTTGACGAACACCGCTTACGATTACAGACGGTTTGGTGCAACCCAGCCTAAGGGTCAGTTGCACCAGCATACGAACACAGACCGGTCATCGTCAAATATGGCGCCGGCAGCTGTCATCCCATAGAAACTTGTCAAACTTTCCATACAATCAGATTTGACGAACACCGCTTACGATTACAGACGGTTTGGTGCAACCCAGCCTTAGTCCGCATATTGACAACATTTCATATTTTTAACTACTTTATTTTATGAACTACTTAGAAAATAGGTAAAAATTTAAGCCACCCGTATTTTTTCTTTTTCAATTTAACTCAATATTTCATACAAAAAAAACACGTTGAAAAGTAGGTCATTCCAAAAGGGCGTAAGTAAAATATGACGTCATCTTCCGAACAAGAATCCAGAGCCACTCCAGAGCAGCGATTGTCTGTACTCTGTACTAAGGTCTCCCTGAATACAGCGAGGAAGTTGACGTCAACTTTCGGTTTACAGTAATTTGAGATATTTTCCAAAATTTAGGGAGAAAAAAATCAAAAAAAAATTTTTTTTTGTGTACTTCACACGTTTTTACCGAAATGGTTTTCGAATTAAGACTTTTGGAAATTATGAAATATTGTCAATTGTAACGGTTGGGCGACTATCGAACTCTAAAATTTGCAGTTTAATTTTATTTTTAAAAGAGTTACCAACCTAAGTACCCAAGATTAACAATTCTTATTATCAATTAGGCATTAATAGACGACCTATTCCCCTAAATTTAAATTAACATCACTTTTTCAATCAAACGTATTTAATCAATAATGAAATGTTAACAGAGAGAGAAATGAACGTTCAGTTTTAATAAAACCAGTCTTTTTAACCAATCAAGCGATCCAATGTACAATAGAATAACAGTGTGAGACATTTCGTGTTATTGTAACATTCAATTCAAAACGTACTTTAAAAAAGCATGAGAATATTTTTGGAAAAAAAACGCATAATTGGTTATGTCGGTCTCAAAAACATTCTTCATTCATTATAGGTGATATTAAGAAACCTTTACGAGCGTGCATAGAGGTAGATTTACATAAATAGTAACCGCGGATACTTTAAATACTTTGTCGGTTTCAAGGTTTGGAAAAATGAGTTATAAAACTCGCAGGTATGAGTCATGTGACAGAAGGGTGTTAGGTATGAATGAAGAGGGTTTTTAGAGAAAGGGTAGCCCTAGGAAAAGGCGAATGGTCTGCGTAAGGGGCGCCATGGAAAGAAAAGATGTGAGTGACGATATGACGGCCGATAGGAATTATGGAAGAAAAATACATGCTGAGCCGACCCCAAGGAAATGGGAAAGGAGCAAGCGAAAAGTGATTAATGTGTCTATCATTAAATGTTCTTTAACCATTTATATTTCTGCGAACTTAACGACATACGAGTAATGTCATTTATTTCAGTAGACTATCGAAACAATGCTATCATAAAGTTTATTTTCATTATAACCATTACGTACTGGGTCCTTATCCGTTAAAACTGTGTACTATGCAGATTCGCCACTCAAGCAGACCTTTCGAAAAAAAAACATCAATAATTAAAGTCCTTACCAGTCAGCTACAAAATTAATAACAAATGAATAACCGTCAAAGTTAACATCCGATATTGCGTCTCAAGTTTTTCTAAAACCTCATTTCCCATAAAAAGCCGCGAGCGAAAAATTTTCTAACAAAAACCAATTTAATTTGGCTTCAGAATTTCTTATTTACCAGGCGATGATACGGATCAAATTACTCTAATGAAATAACAAAGTTCTTTTAACGCGTAAATGTAATAAGCCAATGATAACGACAAAGCAACGTAGATCGATTACGTGAAATGGGAATTCTAATTCTATTGGATGATGTAAGAAAAATACAAAGCTTGAGGAATTGGTGAGTAATAATGATAATAGTATGTTTGCGGCGTTTGGGGTGGAATCCCTGGGGCCATGGGGACAAAGTGCTCGACGCCTCTATAAGGATATTTTCAACGAGCCTTATAGAGGCTTCTGGTGACCAGAGGGCTATCCCACAGCTCCATCAGAGGGCTATGTGACTATCCACATTTCGCCTAGCGGATCAGCATTGCTATCCAGAGTGGCAATGCGGCCAGCCTTATGGGAACCCTTCCTAGCATCGAAGCCCTAGGTCAATTTTTTTATTGTTTTTATTTTATTTTGTTTTATGCTTGATCCATGTGGTTTTAAATGTCCCTTTTAGTTAATAGTATTATGTACAATAGATCATAGAATCATAATAGTATATAGACGGCCAATTTAGCCTTAGGTTAGGGGTTTTATGCAGAGCGAGCGCGAAGCGTCTCCATTTTAGCTTGGGCAAAATGCTTTCGATGTCCGGACGTCCGGCTATTCTCCTCCAGGTCGCATTTCTCAACCGATTTTCGTAACATTGTGTGAGCAGTTTCGATAATTATATTGAGTTTTTGTCGATTTTGTTGTTCTACATAAACAATATCACCCTCGAGGTCTAAGGCTGGATAATAACTTAATAATTGTTCTTTAGTTTACTATTTCTGGAGCGCTCTCCATTTAAAGCAATTATTACACGTGTGGGCTCCGAAGGGGCCCACCGAGGAACTAGTAACTTAATTAAACGTATTGAAGAACTCTCAATCAAGGCTCAATTAAATCGTTTTAGAAAGAGGTTATTAATTTCTATTTTTGTTTTACCGTACACGTGTAATCTTTAAATAGCTGAACACATAGATCAAAGGCATATTTAGCATCGTCGCTTGTCAATTTATTGGGCAAAGGTAGCGCGTAGACACGAGTATCTAAGTCTATAAAATGTGCGGAAACGCTCTACATAAAAACTACCTACATTGAAAACGTAGTGTCTAGATAATAGTGTAGTAAAATGTGGCCACACGCCGCGGCTGCGGGTACAGACAGGACTTTTTGGTCACCGTACTTCTGTTTAGGAATATAAGTGTGGTTTGTTGATACAATTTTAGTTGGATATTATGAAGGCCATTTAAGGCGGCAACATTTGTGATGTTTTAAGGACCAAGTGATGTTGTATAGTGGTTTTTTGTTAGGTGGAGCTCCAAATATGTCGCGTAAACCGCCCTAGCTCTCTTAGATCGAGCACATTTATTAGTAGTATAATATTTAGGTACAATTGGTTACAAAAACACAGATTTACGGTATATGAAGCATACTATATTAGATTGAAAGAGTTGACCGATGACCTGGTAAAGGTCGCGGGAGTCCGATGGATGCGGGTGGCGCAGGACCGGTCATTGTCTTTGAGGGAGGCCTATATCCAGCAGTGGACGTCTTACGGCTGGTACGATGATGATAATGATGATGGGTTTAGAAGATCCGGTCTTCATAGGATTTCTGCTCCGTCTTCACATCCCAATGGTCTTGTGTATTCTCGAGCCTCTCACCCTTACTGAGACACCCTTTCTCTTATTTTTACTCGAAGTTCAAAATTTAATTTTCAGTGAACCATTACAAAACCTTCTTAGTTCGCCTTGGTTATTTATATTTTATCATACATACAGATAAACACTTTTATATTGTAGGTACATCAAGCATGGCATTTCAGGCAAGATTGTCATCATCATCCTCCTAGCGTTATCCCAGTATAGTTGCATCCTGAAGGATGCCTGGGGTCCGCTACCTAATCCCAAGATTTGGCGTAGGCAATAGTGTTTACGGAAGCGACTGCCATCTGACCTTTCAACCCCGAGGGGAAACTAGACCTTATTGGGATTAGGCTTTGTCAAGTGAGTGGGCAACTTGACTGTTAGAAGTTCTCAAGCCGCCCGAAGGCCTCCAACTTGGCTTAAAGACTGCTGCTGCTTCAGGTAAGATTGTATCTGACTTAATTCATACATATTATGGGTGTTATTCATACACAATAATGTATCAAAGTCTGACAATGGACTAAGAATATGTTACTCTTAAATGGCTGAGCGTATAGGTAAGTCATGTTTTAAAACGACTTTTATAGGTACCTACAACTCTCCTTAATTTTAACTCCTAGATAACTATTTCCCGCATATTACACATGACTTTCTGCCGGCTTGCTAAATTAAACCTATATTTGTCTTATTGAAGTTCCACATCCGAAGTAAGTTTCAACTTTCAACTCGTCCTGCGGTGAGATATTTAAGTGCTAAATTGGTGTTTGTTCAAAAACTTGTACGTATGTTTGCAAACTGCAATGTGTTGTTGTTAAACCATAATAGTGAGGCAGTTTCACGTGATAATGTGGACACGCTGGACAAAAGCACCATTTTTTTTCCCCAGGGTCTAGTTAGGTCCAGCGGCCGAGGCGGCGAAATGCCGCAAATACATCGGCCTGACAGACCGACATGTATTTGCGGCATTTGCCGTAGAGACACTCCGTGGAGCGCCGGTGCCTTTGTGGGCAACTATCCCAAAGGCTGGCCGAGGTGCCAGGGAACCATAGGGCTGGCTCGTTCCTTGGCCAGCGGATCGGCATAGCCATCCAAAGGGGGAACGCAGCCAGCCTTATGGGAACCCTTCCATAGGGCTCCGATCTGGGGGACCTTTTTTAAATTAGTTATAATATTATTTTAGTTCCTATGTTGATATATTTTGTGTTGTGCTGAATAAAAATATAAACGTTAGGTCCATAGCTTTGTGTTTTTGATAGGATTCGTCGGCCATCTTTAATGTTACAGGCGTGGAAAGTTTGTATGAAAAATATATATTTTTAAGATAGAAACTTGGAAATTCGCTAATAGACTAAGCATTTCAATTAAAATAAAAACTGTTTTCAGCGTTTTTCAAAATTTTTCCTCTGAAGGGGTGAAAAGGGTGTTGAAAGTTAATTTCCCCAATAAAATCCCCAAATTAACTTTGTGTGCGTCCACCACACTACAGCGGAGGCTCTGTTAATTAAGTGCTCTTAGATATTCGCATTTACATTCGTAGGAAGTTGCGAAATTTGCGAATATATATTTTTAATGCATTATTTTATTATTTTTTTAGGCGGAAAGTAACAAAAGACAGGCAGTAAAATAATGGAGGAATATTGAAACACCAATATTCGTATTTGTATTCGCGAATGTTCAAAAACCATTCGTTACTTACACATGACATCTAGCACTATTGAGTCTTCCAGCGTGTAAGCAGGAAACCACGGGTTGGAGACTCGGCAGACCAGGCGTCTTCCGCTGTCTTCTCTTCTTATTCTCCAGGTGAGTACACTTCTTGTCACTTCGCCGTCTACATCCACCTAAAAAAAAACTTCTTATGTTTAAACAGCCTCTTTAGTTTCGTTTCCGAATTAAAAAAGAAAAACCTGAATTAAATAAATAATGGCTCTCTTTTATGAGTACGTATAAACGTAACGAAAAGTAGGGCGGACGTATAGGCTAGTTATAATGATGATGATGATACTATTTAGATAGATATATTCACAAAATTGTATTGAGCTACTACTAATTTGTATTGAGCTCATCGAGGCTAGATTACAGTAATTAGTTTATTAAACAATAAAAAAATCTTGGCATTATGTAGCCCTCGGGCATCCTTCAGGATAGGATGAAACTGTACTGGGATAACGCTAGGAGGATGATGGATGATGACTCATGACAATATTCCATCGCGTTCTAAAGAACCCCGGCTTGTTCCACTGGGGTTTTAAAATCTTATGTAGGTACTAAATATATTTAACGGTAGTTTTTCTGTGGAGCAAAGCTTCGTGACTCGTGCGGAAATCGTTCTAATCCCAACAATGTCCAGTTTTCCCCCTGGTTTGAAAGGTCAGATGGCAGTCGCTTTCATTAAACTAGTTCTGACACTAAAAGTGGGTTGCACCGACTTGATGATTACCTACCGGCCGATCAACGTCAAATATGGCGGCGGTAGCTGTCTTATAGACACTTGCCAAACTTTTCATATATCAGATTTTAACAAATTCTCATTCATTTATTCCTAATTTAGGCATAATACACGTTTATATAACGAACACCGGTTACGATTACAGATGGTTTGGTGCAACCTTCAAAGCGGACCCCGGACTCTTTAGGGCACAACCGGGAAAACATTAGGAGGATGATTCTAAACTGTCGATGTTATTACCTCTGTTAACGTGGAATCAATCTTCTGTGAGTTGATAAACCAGTCTATATTAGGTGCGGGCTTAGAACCGCGCGTCGTACATACAAACGCCCGATCATGACCGGCCCTGCTGATACCATTGCCAGTTACTCTGACAAACTGTGGCTTTACTGCAAAAAACAATTGCTATTACCAACACAATTCAATAGAAATACTCTTTAATGCACACGTAACTAAAAATACAAAATAGATCAGAGCATAGCATAGCGAGATAGAAGCAGGCAACCGTTTGAGGTGGCAGATAAATAAATGGAACAAGCATAATAATACTATCATTGTATAGACAAATGAATGAAGCTAGCAACTGTTTGCATTGTGATTGTAAAAGGAATGAAACTAAAGTGCTACTAGAGCATCTAGCAATATTAACAGAATAAATGGATTAACAGACAAAGCAAGCCAATTTCCAATTTCTAGTAAAATGACAAATTAAAGTAAAAGCAATGACAGGCAAGAGAATGGAAAGTGACATGCTTACCAGACTGAGAATAGGCAGTATGATGTTTGTTAACTTTTTTAAGAAATTTGAAAATAAACCAAGGAAAATACCCGTGTGATGAAGAAATGCATGCAAATGTCCATGTAGAATTTGGTGATATAAAAGTTCAGATTTAAACACAAAATGCCTAATTGTATTATGAAAATGACGATCTAGTTTATGATAGTTATGTTACCGATAATAGTGATAATACAAGAGAAATGAGTATAAACGATATGAATAACGTCCACGATGGAGATCATAATAAAGGCGATATAGGTAACGATAATAAAACAAATGATAAAGAAACAATTAAAGATAAATAAGGCACAAAGAGGGACTTACAAAATAACTTAAGCGTAACGTCTCTATACACGGCCTTCAGTAATGGCGGCTCCACTCGACACTGGAACCTCGTGCCGGCCATCTCGCGCGTCAGCTCTGGTAGCAGAAGCTGACAGACCGAGCCTTCTTTCGTGTAGGCGAGGCGCTCCTCGCCCCGGTACCAGGAGACATCGGGTGGCGGTTTACCTGGAGGGAAATGTAAATAAATATTTCGATCGATTCGATTAAAGGGATAAATAAGTTCACATTTTTACATAATTATTATCTTTCCCTTCTGTATTTTTTACGCTTGCTTGTGTGCGATAAAAAGTTTTACTACTACTGCTACTAGAATTTATAGCACAAAATTAATGCTCTGACCGGTGTTGAATGAACACTCAAAAACAGAGAATTTTGTAGTTAATTACAACTCCATAGATAGACTCAGAATATTAAAAAAAAAGAACAATAACATTTGTTCATTATAAACAAAACATTAAAAAATACAAAATTTAAAATTTAAAGAACCCCCCGACAGAGCAGATCGATCGGACATAAGAAAGTTAGTCAGATCCCCTCATCAATTAGAAAAGAGCTGATGATCTTCAAACGGCTGATCAGGTCATGGTTACTTTACCATATACTTTCAATATCATTGAAGTAACACGGTACCAAATTTCGAATCGATCGGACATAAGGAAGTTAGTCAGATCCCCTCATCAATTAGAAAAGAGCTGATGATCTTCAAACGGCTGAACAGATTTTCATGAAACATGTCTAAGAACACTCGGGATAAAATTATCTATGACACAAAAAAATCTAAAAGAAAATCGGTCTATCCGTTTGGCCGCTACGATACCACAGATAGATACACAGATACAGAGACACCGAGACAGACACGTTAAACTTATAACACCCCTCTTTTTGCGTCGCGGGTTAAAAATAGGACATTACAAAACCGAATTGCTGCTTGCTTGAATGCTTTTAAAAAACAAAGAATAAGGTTGGGCAAGACTAAAGTGGTAGTCACGATCTTTAGCAATGAGGATACGACTAAGAAGAAGAAAAAAAGGAAAATAAAGTTTTTAAAATTTAGGAAATGAATTCGTGACTAAGGAATGAAAACACTCACCACCAGAAGCCTGGCAAGACAGGAGAAGATCCTGCCCTTCCCTGAACGTTCCTGCCACTGTGCCAAGAATCTCCCGACCTTCGGAGTCGTATATTCTTGGAGATTCTGGAGGAACTGCGAAAGAAATAGAAACAGATAATTCCACTTTATTTATCAACCTGTGGTTTTATAGGCTGGGCCCAATAAAGCGATAGGAGTGCGCCATTGGAGAGTAGCCTAGAGAAATCCAAGAGAAACCTCCGATACAAGCACGCGACAGAAGCTTCACTTTCTAACAAAAACGGCGTTTAGCCATAAAAAACATGCCTACTCTGTGCATCTCTGTCTATTGTATAACTTGTATTCATTCACACGCGGCACGTGTAGCGCTAGGGCTATCGACTCGTCGCTCGTCGCGTTCTAGTCTGCGGCGGCAGCGGTAACGTGCATATAGACGCGTTCGCGCGGCGGCGGGCGGCCCACGACAGGCCCACGGCTGACGGCCGGCCCCGGGCCGAGCGAGCGGTAGGCATTTAAAGCGATGCGCGCCTCCCACTGCAAGCCCCTGTGCACGCGGGCCAGGAGACAAAGACTCACTCCTGCATTCAAGAGGTCCAGGTTATATTAACTATAAGGAAAAACAGATGCCGCCAAGGAATTCCTAAGGCAGTGCGCATTATAAAAGACTAGTTTTTCCCGCGACTTCGTCCGCGTGGAACTCAGAATTTAATTGCAATTTTTTTATATCAGATGCTTACGTAGTTGTAGCTCTTCCATACAAACTTTTACTCTCTGAAGGGATGATTTCCAGGATAAAAAGTATCCTATATCCTTCCCCGGAACTCAAACTATCTCCATGCCAAATTTTATCTAAATCAGTTCAGCGGTTTAAGCGTGAAGAGGTAACAGACAGACAGACACACTTTCGCATTTATAATAGTAGTATAGTAGTATGAAAAGCGCTTGGTTCGAGTAAGGGGAATTCCGTGGAAGCGGGATGCCATAATTTACATTTTCTATAATCACTCAGTCAATAAAGCTTAAACTGCCACTTTACTAAAGACTCAAGACAAATCACTTTTATTATTGGGGAACGGGACTTTCGCGTACAAAATACATCGTCCATTACATCAACGGACATAGTTAGTGTTGTGTGTCGTGCGAGTGACAACCCTAGTGAGAATGTAATTAATAAAGACCAAGTGCGGGTAGTTCGGAAAACCCGTGCGGCTAGAAGATGTTGATACCCGCTCACGCCAGTCAGCTCGCGACCACGGATGTTGTGATACATTCGAAACGTCGGGCAAAAACCTTAAAAAAGGTAAATTAGTTATAATTGTACGCGATTAAGTCCCGTTCCCCAATAATAATGTGTGAAAATCGTGCAAGTTTAAATCAATATAAATCACTTTTAATTTTATTTATCGTATCGCATTTATTTCGAACCGTGAAATCTCCGAGAAGACAGCACGGTTGCCAGTTTTCTGTTGCACTTTTAGAACCACCCAGGGGTCGCGTCTAGGGTAGCGGTGGATACTTTCCCTACGGACGTGGTGCAACTTCGACCCCCCTTTGTCAAGTGAGTGGGCAAATTGACTGTTAGAAGTTCTCAAGCCGCCCGAAGGTCTCCAACTTGGCTTAACGACTCAGCATAGACAGCAGCCAGGATCAACGGCTTAACGTGCCTTCCAAAGCACGGGGCGCTCAGTTAGTAACCACTCAAAGCGGTCACCCATCCATGTACTGACCGCGGCCCATATGTTGCTTAACTTTGCATACCGCTCTCACAATCACTCATATCCAAAGTATAAAAAACTCATAATTCAACTTACCAATAACGGTCAAATTGACCCTATAATTTCTAGTGGGTGAATCCACATAGTCTATCCGACACCGGTACATCCCCTCATCTTGATGGGCTACCTTCTCCACCGCGAGATGAGCTGATGATGTGTCAGACTCGTTCAGTACGAAGTGGGTTCGAGCTCCGAACTCCCCAGCGACTGCCCAGTGGACGGGTGGACCGTTTCTGAAATCCACTCTGAAAAGAAGAAATGGGTAACTTTTTAAGGCCAAACCGTATAAAAATTTTAATTATGACCTAGGAAAAGATCACAAATAAGATTCTTTTAAAAGCCCCCAAAAAAGGATTCAATATTTTTTACAAATATAAAGAGGGGGGCTAGATGTTTTGATCTTAGAATTTTAGGCGAGTAGATTAGATCCGGATTCATAAGATACGCAAATTGACATACAGAATTATTTTGGCAACCCCAAGAGTGAAGTAGTCCGAGTAGTGAATCAATTGTATCTATTTAAATATAAATCTAAATCTATTTAAATGTAAATCTTGTAAGTATTTTAAAGTATTTTTTATTTATTTATCTGGTTAAGGCAACAAAGGCCTATATATAAGTAAGTAGCATGTACATTATACGATAACATAATATGTACATAAATCTTGAATATTTAGATAAAGGTGTATATTTAAGTGATTCTATTTACTCGAGCTTTGGAATAATTTACAATAAAGCCCCCTTACGCGGTACTCGTATTTTCATAATAACATACACATATCAGAATCAAAGAGCATACAAAAACAAGTTTCCGTATCTCATCTGTTCCTAATATCTTTGCTTTCAAGCAAATAGCGCGCTTTATTGATTCTCTTCGGCAAAACAGCTTCCTAACGCTGCTAGTGATGGCCTAAATGTATCGATATAAGTTGATAGTCTACGATATCATACGTAAAATAAGATTTAGGGGCAATCTTACACGAATCAATCAAGATATAGTCCTAAGCTAATTAAACCTCGTATTTTGGACATTTGACAGCGATATAAAATCATAGAAATAAATACTTAAATATAAAATACACAGAAAGTAACCAAGACTTGGGAGCACATTTTGAAAAATATAGACAAACAAAAATACGTTCAAACCACATTAACCTTCTGGGTTTTTTTGAATATACACATTGAAATGGAATCAGATTCAAATTTATTTATTCACAATATATGATTACATTACATTTATAAATTACATGTCAATTTACAAGCATCTTTAATCGGTGTAGTATTTGTCAATCTCGAAGATCAACATTATCGTAACGAGACCATTATAATTGAATACGTCTAGTAAACGAACGTGTCGGTTTCAAATATTCTTATCTTTTTATCTTTCAAGTCAAGTCAAGTCAAAACATCCTTCATCCAAACATAATTAACAAGCACTTTTGAATATCAATATCGAGATCTTAACAACGATCTTTTGTTTATCGATATCGACATCGTACCTCCCCCACACTAGCCCTCTAAACAAATATTTTTCTTTTGATTCACTGGTACGCTGGAGGCCGTCCAAGACGGAAGGCGGGCGGATTCTTTCACTGTATTGCTTCCTTCCTTTAGGATCTACGGCTTGTTTTAAAATGTGTGACTTACGGACTCACTATGAGGTTATATAGCTTCACACAGCGTATGGTTTAAAAACAGTATGCGCAAGACGGTTTTTCAAAGTTAGGCGACTTCGTAACTTCTACGCGGGTGCTGTACGATATAAGGGATCTATAAGCTGAGAATGTCAACTTAGGCGACTTCCTGACTTGGCGGGGCGGGATCGATATGTGTTTTTTTTTCTTTTACGTAAAGTTACTGACGTCGCAAAGATTCCCACTTGAAAGAATACTGTCAGTATTACATTAGCGCAGTAGTAATATTATGCACAGAAGCGGACCAGTACAACTGCCTTCGCATTGTCCCGCTTCCGCGCATCCCGCGCCAGTCAGGAAGCACTCATTTAAATGTAAGGGCGCAGTAAAAAGTAGTACTGAGTTGACTGACAGTTGACACTGACATTTGACAGTTTTCTCATATCGTACCGCCTCCGCACCGACAAATCAGGAAGGCGCCTTAGTCAGTACATCTTCTTTACTTCGCTACCACATTTAAATTAGTGCTTTCTGAGTGGTAAGGGATGTGCGGAATCGGGGCGATACAAATGAAGTGCTGTCAAGCTTCCGTACACTTTTTTTATGCTAAATAGGTTTGCGCTTGACCACAAATCACCTGATGGTAAGTGATATGGTGGTCTAGGATGAAACGCGCTTACCTAGTAAATACCGATTCACTCTCGCCTTGAAGACCGAAAGGTTGAAGTTCACAGGGAACAAGGATTCCGGCAAGGAGTTCCACAGCTTGACTGTTACATGATGTAACCACTGCGCAAATGTAATACTGACACTATGACTATTGAGGTACGCAATAAAGAGTATTTGTTGTTGTATTTGTATCCCGTCAGTTAGCTGTCAACACTCAACAATCAAGTCAACAATCGGTCGGTAACGCATTTCTCATTCTTCAGGATTCCCAAGTGTCTATAACCTGCAGTATCTGCTTACCATCAGGAAAGTCCTATGCTTGTTTGGTACCGCTGCTGTATTTTTTTATACCACGTTGGTGGCGAACAAGCGTACAGCCCGCCTGATGGTAAGCGGTCGCAGCCTATAGGCGCTTGCAACTCCAAGGGCGTCACATGCGCGTTGCTAACCTTTTAAAATGTATACACTCCTTTCTTGAAGAGCATAGTTAAGTAGTCCCTAGGGAAAACCTAACACAAAACACCTAAAAAAATACCCATTGACTTCCTGTTCATCCAAATCTACTGTGGCTTTGAGCATTATTCGAACTGCTTTTGGCACGTAGTCGTCGGTTGCGCGTCGCATACGAATCGGCTCGGGTTGCGTTTTAACGAACGTCTGTGTTGCTGCAACAGTTGCTGCAACTCTAATTGGTGAGGCCTGTACGAGATTTCTTGTCACTGAATTGGTTGATGAGTTTGTTCGGAGCCTAGGTACATAATTAACTAAATAAATTTTTATTTTAGCTGTTGCTATGGGTTTTGATTAATACCCAAGGTGGGTGTATATATTTTGTGATATAGCTACTTGCCCTATATAGCCATAATGTTTAAGTATCTATTTATCTATAAATATGTATATCGTCGCCTAGTACCTACCCACAGCTTTGCTTAGATAGGCACTAGTTTTTACGTAAGGAACTGCCATCTGACCTTCCAAGTTCCAACCCGACGGGAAACTAGACCTTATTGGTATTAGGCTTATCAAGTCAACTCGAATGTTAGAAGTTCTCAAGCCGCCCGAAGGCCTCTAACTTGGCTTAACGACTGCTATCATAGACAGCAGCCGGAATCAACGGCTTAACGTGCCTTCCAAAGCACGGGAGCGCTCAGTTAATAACCACTCAAAGCGGTCAACCATCCATGAACTGACCCTGGGCCGACATTGCTTAAGGCGAGGTAGCCCCACTGCAAATGTCCCGCTCTAACACTTGTGAGTTTGCAATTAAACATCCCGCTCTCCTCGGAAGCTCTGTAGCTCTAGTATAAGTTTTTTCGAAACATTAACTAATTCGAACGCGTTTGCGTTTTGTCTCACAATGTATGAAAGTGGTATGAAAACGTGAACAGCGCCTCTGGTGGTCACTAGTGGAAACTAAAACAGCGAGTATAACATTTGTTGCTAACCGATGAACGCGCGTATTTCAAACTCAGTGAGAGCGTTTTCATACATTTTGAGACAAAACGCAAACGCGTTCGAATTAGTTAATGTTTCGGAAAAACTTATACTAGAGCTACTGGCCCTTTATTATAGTCGCGTGATAGAGCGATAAACTCGATAGAAAGTGACAGATGCTTTATCTTGTCGGTTTTCATTATCACGCTATCAAGCGATCATCAAAGACCTAGTGCGCGTAGTTTCCGTAAATATTTAAACATATGTAATTTAAGAAATCGATATTGTATTTTTTGACATTACTTTTTTTTGATATGAATCTTTTTTTACTTTAATTTGAATTGAACTGAAATGATATAGTCATTAAGCCAATCATTCAAAGCAAACCGTACGAATTTGTCTAGTATAACTATTTAGGGTATTGATTGAGTACAAGAATTAAATGTAAAATATCAGTAATATATGTAATGTAGGCGTAATATTTAAAAACCATTCCAAGAAGGCGTAACCTTGCGATTTTTGGCTATTGAGTGAAATTCATCAAGCCTTGTAACTGAATACGATTTTGGCTAGACAAGATCCTTATCCAACAAATATATATTTTTTTAAATTTAAGATACTATAATCCATGTCACCGATGGTTTTAAAAAAACTCAAAAGAGGGTCTACCCAGCCTTAACCTCGCATACCGTTCGCGGCACACGGGCGCCACTGGGCCACGAGCGCTTCTAAATTCAAACGCATCAATGTTTAACAACTGCAACTAAAACGCTGAACATAATAAACTGGCATTGAGCCAATACCCGAATAACGGAAATTTAGACTTGCATAAATGAATTCCGAATTAGACAAGCTCGAATTTTTACGAAAAAGGTCTTAAATGCCAGAGTGAGTCTAGCCTAAGGCGACTTCCTGACTTGGCGGGGCGGGATCGATATGTGACATTTTCTTCTTTGACGTAAACTTACTGACGTCGCAAAGATTCCCTTGACGGAATACTGTAATAGTAGATTGTGTCACAAGGGAGCAAAATGCCATATTTACGGCGTGGGCGTACATTGAATCCTGAACGAAGCGAAGGATTCTACAATAGAATCCCGAGCGTAGCGAGGGATTCTAAAATAGAATCCTGAGCGTAGTGAGGGATTCAAGTATAAACGCCCAAGGTGGAAATAATTTTGCTTCCATGTGACACATACTGCTTTTCACATCACCTATTGAGGATAATGAAAGATCTGAAGTGCTACCGGTAACATATTTATAGATGCTCTAATATATATCAAATTTGAAAACCTTTTCCCTGAATTAGTCGAAATAGAGTATATTGACGATTTTAGCAAAAATTTTTTTTTTTCAACTTAAAATTAAAAATAAGTGTAAAATTTGAAATCCTTATCCCCGAATTAGTCGAAATCGAGTATAATGACAATTTTTCGCAAAAAAAATTTTTTTCAGCTTATAATTTAAAAAAAGTGTAAAATTTGAAATCCTTATCCCCGAATTAGTCGAAATCGAGTATAATGACCATTTTTCGCAAAAAGTAATTTTTCAACTTAAAATTAAAAATAAGTGTAAAATTTGAAATCCTTATCCCCAAATTAGTCGAAACCGAGTATAATGGAAATTTTTCACTAAAAAATTTTTTTCCAACATAAAATTAAAAATAAGTGTACAATTTGAAATCCTTATCCCCGAATTAGTCGTAATCGAGTATAATGATGATTTTTCGTATTTTTTTTACTTAAAATTCAAAATAAGTATAAAATTTGAAATCCTCATCCCCGAATTAGTCGAAATCGAGTATAATGACCATTTTTCATAAAAAAAATTTTTACTTATAATTTAAAAAAAAAAGAATTTTTCGCAATCAAAGACATTGAGCTGACGTTTCGTATCGACTGAATTTGATTTTCAGTGATACTAGAATTTTGTTGGTTTTGTATGATGCTTCAAATTTTAATTATTTCGTTATATATTATTAAATATTTTATACTGGCAACGGAAATATCCTTGAACAGAAAAGTGCCACTTTGATCCCTCCTACCAGGGAAGAAAAAGCCCTTATCCGAATAGGTGATGTGAAAATATTACTTTTGCGCAGTCGTAATATCAAGTGCAGAAGCGAAGCAGTAGTACCGCCTTCGCATCGTCCCGCTTCCCGCGCCAGTCAGGAAGCACTCATTTAAATGTAGGGGCGCAGTAAAAAGTAGCACTGAGTTGACTGACAGTTGACACTGACATTTGACAGTTTTCTCATATCGTACCGCCTCCGTACCGACAAATCAGGATGTCGCCTAAGGCAACTTTCTGATTTGTCGATGCAGTAGGTAAGATAATGGGAAAACTGTTTTAGGGTTCCGTACCCAAAAGGGTAAAACGGGACCTTATATTACTATGACTCCGCTGTCCGTACCTCTGTCAGTATGTCCGTCTGTCACCAGGCTGTATCTCATGAACCGTGACAGTTAGACAGTTGAAAATTTCACAGATGATGTATTTCTGTTGCCGCTATAACAACAAATACTAAAAATCAGAATAAAATAAATATTTAAGGGGGCTCCCATACAACAAACGTGATTTTTTTGCCGTTTTTTAACCTCCTGGGACCCCCGGTACCAAATTTTGTACATAATAAAGTTCACCGTTCAGTTCTCAACATCCAAGCAACTGTGTAATAATAAATGCCGGTAGTACATATTTTTGTACATAATATTTAGCTATGGCGCTATTGAATTTGAATCTTTGCGGGTTTATTTTGACAGATCATAGAGTAAGAGTGTTCTTTCTTAGACCATTTAATTCCTTATACATCGTACATACACGTAAAAATAGTATAACATATAAATATTTTAAAATTTTAAAGTTATCAAAAAAGTGTGTTCAGGACTGACAGCAAATAATAATTATGTACATAAATTTGTACAAAGGGCGTCTAGCACTTTGACATTTAAAAAAAGCTGGGTCTTAGGAGGTTCAAGATAATGGGACGGAACCCTTCGTGCGCGAGTCCGACTCGCACTTGGCCGGTTTTTAAGTTTAACATTCTAGATGTAACATTACTTTAATTAATACTTTATACTTTAATTTTCTGTCTGAGTCGGAATACGTCTGACCGTAATGTTTGGTTTAGTTTGAAATTTGTCAAGTAAATAAAATCTAAATCCGTTATTGGCCAATGACAAACTAATATGTAACTTTTCTAAAAATGTTGTAAACTGTGCTGTGGATTTTATAACAATAAAATTAAAAAAATACCAATCCCGCCCCGCTAAGTTAAGAAGTCGCCTAAGTCCTTCAAATATGGGGAACAAGTCTAGACTGGTTGAAATTGTTTACGCAGATTTTTTGGCACAGCGAAGTATTTGGCTGTCACAGCACTTTAGTTCAAAATCTCAGTTTACTTTCTCATCCGCATGCTTACTGAAGTCACTTATTGTAAAAGCATTCGTATTGTTTGTACAACAAGGTACATTTTTGCGTTTTAGTTTTATAAAGATACGAGGTTGATGAAGTTTTCTGTTCTTTAAAGAAAACGTTTGTATGGAAATTTTACTTAAAGGAGTGTCTCAGTCTGATGTCTTTATTTAAATTCAATTGTTTTTAATCAAAATACTTATATTAAAAGTAAGTTGGTAAGTAATACTTAAGACACACAAAGTAGGTAGTCTGATGATCATAATACTCGTATTGGGATCCTAAAAAAATGTTCTAGTAAAAAAGTAATGATAAACTGCACGTCTGTCTTTGAAATGCGAATGTCCATCAATCATCATATTTATATCATATATTAACTGACGCTTTATACCAAAAAAGTAGTGCATTTTATGGACTTTTTAGTTTACGTAAAATCAATGAAAAAGCCGGGTACCTACTTAAATTAGTTAGAACTAAGTACCTACTGTTTAAATAATAAGTTATTGTCAACATTTTGGTACTAAGCTTTAATTGCCGACTGCACATTTTTGCCACTGTTCCGTTTAGAGTCACTTCTAGGTACCGGAAAACACAACAAAATCAAAGGCACTAAGTCTTGTAATCTCGTTCGACATCTCGAAAATATTAGTCGAAATCTCGACCGAGATCACAGAAATCGAGATTTCTCGTCAACGAGATTGAATCTCGAAAATCAGTGTTTATAATGTTTATTAAATAATATATTACCTATATCATGTTTACACGATATTTATATTACTCCCACTGCTGATTTTGCATAATTCCAAAACATCTCGCAAACCATCGTAAATAGTAGTTAATATCACAAATTATGCAAGTAAGTACGACACATGTTTCTCCCAATAATATTAACCCGTTTAAAATCCCGTACCAGCATATTCCCGGAACTTATTCATCGGCGACTTAATTCCAACCACAATTAAAATAAGCAAGACGAATACCCGGGAATTAAATGGGCGATATGCAGCAATAATTGCAATCCGGATTCATTTCTACAAAAGCAACGCTATCATCTCGATTGGTGCGGTGCGGCGCAAGTTTTTTGGACCGTGGCCAGAGTTCCTACTACTAGCTAAGGTAGGATTCTTACAAATTTTAAAATATTTTCTACCAAAAATGGCCTTAATTTATTCATAATTTACAATTATTTATTTGCTTAAAAAGGGTTATTACGAAAGTGACTGATTGATATATGTATGAATGGAGCGTTTTCAGTGCCCGGAAACTTTGCCTCCCATTTTCGCATTTTGTGTTGCTATAATTGTAGTTCGTTCCATACAAATATTTGGTCGTCACTAAAAACTGGTGCGAATGGCACCATAAAAGCGAAATAGTCCTATACTGTACCAGTAACACAGAGAAAATTTCGAGAAACGTGTCATCTCACCTCACACAGAAAATGGCCCAAATATGGCTACTTTTCAATGTCAATTTTGTGTACTTTTACCTTGCTCTTGTCATCATCAGAATAAAAGAGACATAATTTATGCAAATGGGGATATCCGAATTGCTGGATATGCCACATTTTGCTACCTCAAATTCATCCTACCACGACAAATAAAAATGACCAAAATGTTTTCCAGTGTTTGAAACCCAAGCGTGAGATTCAATTTGCCTGCATTGATTTCATTTCATGTAACCTAATTTGCATTGCAATTTGTGTTTCATCTGTGATTCAAATTGGAACCCATAGTAGTGCCCAACAACGAGGTTGAATTCGGGATGGAAAATGGCTATGTTTTATTAAGTTTAGACGTATTGCCAGTGCCTCAGTAATTTGACCAGCGAAGCTAGTCAGCTTAAGTATATACATCAAGCGGTTTTATCACAATGTTTAAAAGGCCCACTATTTATTTTGAGGCATTAGCCGTACGTAGTACCTACAGTTTCAGTCGTAGGTGTTGTTTCGGTGGTGGTTGATTTTTTAATAATATTTGTAGCTATAGTGGACAGGAATTTTTGGCATTCAACGACAACGCAACCACCGAACCAAAGTTAAAATGCCTTGTTATGTTAATCCTGGCTGCTGTGTGCCTCAGTCGATAGCCAAGTTAGAGACCTACGGCCGGCTTGAGAAATTCGAATAGTCAAGTTGCCCACTCACTTGGTACGGCTAATCCCAATAAGGTCTTTTCCACTCGGGTTGAAAGTTCAGATGGCAGTCGCTTCCGTAAAAAAAATGTAAATTTCCAATTAAAGTGAAAAATTGAAAAATTCAACGCCACAGGTGGGATTTGAATCCACGACCTCTGGAATCCGTCCATTGCTCTAACCAACTGAACAACTGTTTTTTTAAACAAATGTCTATAAGATATTGGGATTAGGCAGCGAACCCCGGGCAGCCTTAAGGGTGCAAATGTACTGGGATAACGCTAGGAGGATAATGTTGAAATGGTATGTGGGATGTACCAAAACAGAAGCATCCATCACTATAGTGCTTAGTGTATGCACTCGCTTCGCTCGGCCGCATAAGCTCTGCTCCGTTTTCCATTCCTAATGTCCTCAGCTTAGTTTCCTAAACATTGCAGTAACGGGTTAACTTTAACCCTCACAATGCCAGTCGTTAGTGCATCAGGCAACCTGGCTCGCCGCCAGACTTCCACGTAATGTTTCAACGTACACGATTTATGGGGGCTTCCCTTCCGTGCGATGTAATTTTAGTTTTTCGGACTATGAATCTGGTTACGTATTAATTGGTAGCTTAATGCAGTTTAAAATAAGACCGTATTCGTAAAAACAGTAGGTCGAAAATGCAATGCAAATCGCTGCTTCTGTCGATATATAGTGCGCGCCTCTCCACAAAGCCGTACAACTACGCACAGATTAGTATGAGATTCGCTGTGGTGGGGCGCGTCGTTGTGGATGGCGCGCACATAAAACACTATTAGTAAGTAGGTAACCAATGATACAATCCGAATGAAATAAATGAATGAAATGAAATAAGTTTATTTAGCATAAGAAATACAAACAAATATTATGACATACAGCGATATTATGCTAAAAAGGTCGTCACTCAGCTTAATAATAATAGAATGGTTAAAAAAAAAGCAAACCGTGGTTTACATCGTGACGCTGATTTTCAGTGACGCCCGAATCTATTTGGCGTTGCGAGGTTTGTGCGAGTTTCTTGCTGTGCGATATCTGACAGCTGTCAAGTCAGCGGTGTCAGTACCTACTCATAGTATATTACACAAGTAGTTATAGATGCGCCACCGAGCGACCTGAAGTAAAGGGAAAGAATATTCACATAAAATGTATACTACGCAATTTGACACGTTTGCATGCCCAATGTATTGCTTATATGGAAGTGTGCCTGTGCCTATTATAACCCGACCATGAAAAAAATGCTCAGTCTGTGATAAAGACAAACCATGGCACTCTTTACTATTTCCTCTTACAGAAATCGCAATAAGGCTATCTTTCTCTACCAAAGCGTGTCAGGTCCTTGATTTGGTGTTGCGAGGTCCGTACAATATCTGAAAGCTGTCAACTGTGAGCGGAGTCAGTTCAAATTCTGTATTACGCAGCTCCATTTAAACCGTCGTCTACCGAGCCTTTTGATTATTGTTCTAATGTTAAAGTATTATTACGTATTTCTTCGTTTTTTTTTTGTTGGTAGACAACCGGCTTCCTGAGTTGTCGGAATGGGATCGGTTTGCGGTATTTTGTTCTTTGACGTTTGCTTACTGTTGTAAGATTAGACGAGAGACCTTAGACGATGTTAGGATTGGACCGAAGTTAAATCCGAGTTGAGTTTACACAAAAATAATGACTAAAATGGGACTAAATCTCAGAAAGCAGCTCATGAACAACTAAACACGCTCTTAATGCTTCGCTGTCCTAATGAAGTGGAATCAAATTCTTCAGGCCTCAAACTCGCTGGCATGAGTCCAGAAGCCTTAGCGCCAATTACCTAATCCCGGGGGAAGTAAATTGATCAGGCTGGGATTGTTACATGATGTTTGTGGGGGAATCTAATTGATGGTTAGAGTACTTTTATCTCAGGAGCGCGGGTGAGTCATAATTGGGCGTGGAGAGCTATACATGCACATTGTCTTTGTTTGCGTCAGCGTAGGAGCTATGAGTTCACGTTGTCTATGTGTTCGTATATGTGTCACAACGACAACATTACAATGGCCAACTCGCGTTTGTGAAATAAAAATACTATGGCAGCATGAATTTTATAGAATGTGAAATAAATAGAATATCTGCATAGAGGTAAGGGCATAGCAAAATGACAGCTTGCTCGAATTTGGAGCAGCCCAACTGGGAAAGTACCTCCGCCTTGCAGAAGACCAACAGCCATAATAACTTTTTTTTTTATTATTTATTATTTAAAAACAATTGACAAAAACTTATGTCTAAATACATCGTCCCGCAAAACTGTTTGCACAGTTTGACTGTGGGATCCTTGAGTCTATTACAATATAGGTAACTTAATCAACCTTGTTCAATCGTTTTTGTCGATTTTAACAAACTTCAGTGTAATCAAAATTTGTAATCCTTTTTTTCAGCCACTTGGGTACACACAGAGGTAATATAACTTAATGGTATGGTGTACTTAAAGTGCTAAAAAATTAAAATAAAATGTAGGCTTAAATGTTGTGGCAAGACGTAGACAGATAGCTATACAGGTATGTAGTGTTGTGTTGTGAAGTGAGCAAGGTAGCCAGAGCTCCCGAGGATGCACTGTGATTAGAGTGTTCTATGGTTATATTACAAATTACTAAACCGCCATTAAAATTAATTTAGTAAATTGCCATTTATTTGTGACGGGGCGGAGCACTATTTATTATTCCGGTTCATAGTTTTGTTTAAGATATTGTTTTATTCTTTGTTATGGCACATAAAAAACACACAAAAATTAAAAAGTAACATATTTTTGTATTTTTTGCGACTCTTAAAAATGCTTTCTTCAAGCTCCTCTATATAACTTTTACTTCTGATTTAACACCGCGTCAAATAAAATCTCCAAAAGACCGCCGTTTTATTGAATATTTTTCAAAAGAATCCTTAAAAAAATGTATCCTAAAATTTCCATCAGCACAATTTTATGCCTCATGCAAGTCATATTTCGCTATTTATGCAAAATGAAGATAAAGTATTCAGGAATTTATGGTCACCCCAACATTTTCAGGACTGTCCAGAAATTTATCTCTTTCTTTATGGTAACTGTAAGCAGTGCATTCAAGATGTTTGTCTTATTAATATGAGTCGTATCATTAAGATGATAAGGTTTGATTTTGTTTATTTTAGTCATTTTATTGGAGTCGGTACACTGTAAAAGCGGACAGATAAATTAATTCAAACTGCAAGGTATATGTATCGTGTAATTTTAGTGGAGTGGATTTGTCGAAAGTCTTTGTCTTAAGTAGTGTTTTTGATCATAACATATGATATATACGGAAATACCTATTCAAGCACCTTTCGCTTTGTTTGACAAAAGTTTAATGTAATTTTAAGAAAATATTCGACTTATAGAAATGAGCCACTGACGAGCTTCAATCTGAAGGTCCCAGGTTCGAACCATGGCATACCACTTAGTTTTTCAAAAACTTAAGTATGAAATAACATTCCCTATTTAACAGTAACTTTTAAGTAAAGGAAAACATCGTGAGGAAACCGGTCTAATCCCAAAAAGGTCTAGTTTCCCTTTGGCTTGTAAGGTCAGATGGAAGACGCTTTCGTGCCTACGCCAAATTTTGGGACGGAAAGGTACATGTCAAAGCCGACCCCGGGCTCCTTCAGATCCACAATAATTCTGACAGAAATCGTATACATGTCTATTTTTTCCTTTGTTAATGCATACTTAATATTACAAATGCGAAAGTGTGTCTGTCTGTCTGTTACCTCTTCACGCTCAAACCGCAGAACCGATTTAGATGAAATTTAGCATGGACATAGTTTGAGTCCCGGGGAAGGACATTTGATACTTTTCCATATCCTGGAAATATCCCTTAAGAGAGTTGAAGTCTGTATGGAAGAGCGATAATTAGGTAAGCGCCTGATAAAAACACAGTAGCAATTAAATTATATCACGATATAAACGAATTCCACGCGGACGATGTCGCGGGAAAAAACAAGTGAATAATATTGTGCAATTGGGTAGGTACTTGACACATGTTAAATAAAAAAATCCTACCTAGTATTTAGTACTTAAGGGGAGGTATCCCCAACGCAAATGTCCCGCTCTAACACGCGTGAGTTTACAATTAACCATCCCGCTCTCTACGCAAGCTCTGCGCGCAGTTTTGTAAATATTTAGCTATAGTCATTAAGCCAATCATTTTATCAAAGCAAACCCTGCGAATTTGTCTATAACTATTTACGATCTTTAATTGAGTACAAAAATTAAATGTTATATATCAGTAATATAGCCGTAGTATTGAAACCACATTCCAAAAAGGGGTAACTTCGCGATTTTTTTCTATCGAGTGAAATTCATCAGGTCATGTAACTGACTGCGATTTTGACTAGACAAGATCCTTATGTAACACATATATTTTTTTTAGATTTTAAGGCACTATATTCTATGTCTCAGATGGTTTTTAAAAACTCAAAAGTGGTAATACACGGCCTTAACAGAATAAAAAATCTTCCACTCCCAATACGAGTATGCATGCACAAGTTTCCGTTCTGCATTTTTATCGTTTTCTGGTTTCTATCGAGTCAGCAGCTATGGACAAACATGCACTTAGAGGATTACCAGTAGCTCTAGTATAAGTTTTTTCGAAACATTAACTAATTCGAACGCGTTTGCGTTTTGTCTCAAAATGTATGAAAACGCTCTCACCGAGTTTGAAATACGCGCGTTCATCGGTTAGCAACAAATGTTATACTCGCTGTTTTAGTTTCCACTAGTGACCACCAGAGGCGCTGTTCACGTTTTCATGCCACTTTCATACATTTTGAGACAAAACGCAAACGCGAAATTCGAATTAGTTAATGTTTCGAAAAAACTTATACTAGAGCTACAGAGCTCTGTTCTTGTTGTTTTTTGTTTCGGCTAGTTTTTGTGGTTTCAATTCAGTTTGTATAATATTTGTAATAGATAATCTAACTTTGCAAATTTATGTTGACATTAACTTTCTTAATTTGTAATTTTGAAATTATCTTTCTTACTGTTAGACCTTCTAAAATTTTGAACTAATATTTTGACATGAAGTGGTTTATTATTATTGTCAGACATTCTTAAATTGTATCTCTTTTTATCTCCATTTAAAATAGCTAATAGCTCACCGGGGCACTCGTTAATCGGTAATACATTAATCACTAAGCTATAGATAATTAAATAATAATAATAATGAATCGTTAATTTGGATGACATAACTCATTGTTTGCAATAGCGATTGAGGCCTCCTAGTAGGTTTTCATGCACATTTTCATATATCATTTAGATTTTATAATTTTTCCTTTATTTCTAAATTTATAAGACTATTATTAGCTATTTTAGCTATTAAGGTGTAAAACTATGGGACGTTTACCTAAAGAGTCCATTGAGAAGTTTTCTAACATTAAAATTAAAAACTGTGTACAATAGATATTTTGGAAAAAGTTATTCACCAGAACTGTAATGTTCAGTCAACTGGTTTCCAAAAGTTAAGGTGTTTGGATGTTTTTTTTTTTAGACCGTACCTATATTTACAGCTTTGGCTGTATGTATAGTGCATGTCACTGCGACGCGCCCCTTCAAAGCGCCATACAAATCTAAGCACAATTGTACAGAAGCTTAAGAGAGGTAGGGCACAGCATAATGTCATTTCTTGCTCGAATTTGGAGCAGCCCAACTGGGGAAGTACCTCCGCCTTGCAGAAGACCACAGCCATAATAACCTATTTACTATACCAGTATGTAGTGTTGTGTTCCTGGAGGTGAGCAAGGTTGCCAGAGCTCCCGAGGATGCACTGTGTTGAGAGCGAGGGAGCTTTTGGCCCTTCTGTTGTCAACACAATGAATCCTCAAATTTTATATAGGGTCGGCAACGCGCACGTGACTCTTTTGGAGTTGCGAGCGTCTATAGGCTGCGGTGTCCGCTTACCATCAGGTGGACCGTACGCTTGTTTGCCACCGACGTAGTATAAAAAAATAAAAAAAAAGATTGAATTGTGGAGGGGCGCGCCTTCCTGGATGAAACGTACTATACTATAAGGTATGATCATGATCAAATACCTGATATACCCTTTAAATACTAGTGGCTCTGTGAGCTGTAGACCTCGTGTGTTTTTTCTTTAATTTCGAAAAACTATGTTAGATATTGAACCTGCTTACAAAATTTCACGAGAATCGGTTGAGAAATGCTGTAGAATAGGACAAACCATTATTTTTTTTAAACTAGACATAAATAAATATTCTATGTAATCAAACAACCTGCTCACAATACTTCACAAGAATCGGTTGTGAAATGCGACCCTTAGAGGAGAACAAATCGAAAATCGGCCGGAGAAACACAAAATCATTGATAAAAAAATTGTATTTTTAAATTTCCAAAAAGTGACTCAATAAAAAAATTCTATGGAGTTACCGAATCCGCTCATAAAATTTCACGAGAATCGGTTTAGAAATGCGACCTGTAGAGGAGAACATACCATAAACAAAAAAAAAATTTTTGAAAATTTTTGAAAATTCACTCGACCAAAAAATTCTATGTAGTCGTAAAACCTGCTCACAAAATTTCACGAGAAGCTTGAGAAATGCGACCTGTAGAGGAAAAAACGGCCGCAGAAAAATACGAAATCATTGATAAAAAGTTTGTTTTTTTAAATTTCCAAAAATTGACTCGACAAAAAACGTTCTTTTAATTTTCGTACCTGCTCACAAAATTTCACCAGAATCGGTTAAGAAATGCGACCTGTAGAGGAGAACAACCGAAAACCCGGACACACGAAAGCATTTTTGTCGAAGCTAAAACTAAGACCTTCGTTTCACTCGGTCAATCAGAATACTCGAAGTGTTGGTATAAACACCTGAGACAGTTTACTAGATGGCGATAGCCACATTGTCTCTTCCCGACCATTTGCAGTCCAGACACGTAGACGAAAGTATTGCGATTTTTATAATACAACTCGCTTATGGACACAGTGAACAGTGGATAAGCAATATCAGTATTACACAAGAAACTCACAACACTTGGTTGTTTGAAGTGACGTGTTATACTAGTGAAGTACAATGTTTCACATATTTGAATGCATAATATTTATACAATACAATACAAATATTCTATTTATAACACGTATCCAACAGTAGTTTTTCAATATTCCATTATTTTGCATAGCATTTTACCCAAAAAGGAAAGAATTAATATTATTATAAGGTCAGAGTTGTGTAATTCATGTAAATTATATAGGCTATAATTATTTATGAGCATTAATTATTTGGTAAACACTAAAATTCACAACAACAAACATTCCAACATAAAATATGTACGTTAATCGAAGAGGTATTGGACAATGTCTGGTTTATTTCTGCAAACTATCTATTTTTTATTGTAGTACATTGACCTTAAAAATAACCTAAAAATAAACATAATATTAAAAACTATGTAAACCTACAAAACCGATATCCCCTAGATCCCCGCTGCAGGGAATGAATTGGACAATAGATCTGGTGCAGTTAGAATTGTATAAAAAGGTCATAATTTAATTTTTAACAGTGGTTTTCGAAGAAGAAATCGATCTGCTCCCAACAAGTAGGGTTTGACTTGTAAAAATGCCATCCTACTTACAGAATAAAGCTCATTTTATTCATTTTTATTCAAAGTTTAGTACCCAAGGTTTGGAAGGTCAGATGACAGTCACTTTTATACTACGGCCACACTATTCTCCTCGTGTTGTTAACTTGTTACTCGCGCTGCCGCGATGTTGCCCGCTCCGCCCTACTCGCGCGATTATGCACTTTATTTACTTGCCAGCCTTTGACTAGCGCCAAAAAACCCACGAATTAGGGAGCGGTGGACATGACGAGGCGAATAATGAGCGGCATGACGAGTAAGTAACGCGACCACACTACGTCTCTCTCTGCCTACTTCCCTCACCATTCGTCGAGTGTGTGGCCGGGTTATTATAAAACAAGTTAGTGTGCTTAATGTGTCAAAGCGGATTCCAAGGTCCTTATAGCACAAACGTTAGGAGAATAATATCAGTCATAATGGCTGACGTACTGATGTTCTACGTTTTTGTTTACTGTGAGAATCGTCCGAGCAACATGATCCAGGGACTGCTGTTACAAGGTTTCCTGGACTCTTCTTAATTGAATCGACACAGGAAACATAGAAACAGCTTTCCGAGTTTATGAAGTAATGTCTAGACATTCTATTAAGGGCGTTGGGGTGGGCAAGCTCTCTCCATACAAACTTTGTGCAAGTTTTTCTTCGCTTGTGTTTGCACTACACTTATGATTTTTGGTCGATATTCTTATTTTTCTGTTAGTCACAACCTGGACAAATATTTAAAAAAAAATGATATTTTTTTTCTCTTGAGTTTATTTGCATATCCAATATTTACAATAAAAACATAACGAATAAAACGTGGACAGTGTTTGTATGGAGTCCATACTATTTGTGCGGCGGCGACTTATGACACCAGTATGAGTTTCAATTGACAATATTTCATAATTTCCAAAAGTCTTAATTCGAAAACCATTTCGGTAAAAACGTGTGAACTACACAAAAAAAAAATTATTTTGAATTTTTCTTCGTTAATTTTGGAAAAAATCGCAAATTACTGTAAACCGAAAGTTGACGTCATCTTCCTCGCTGTATTCAGGGAGACCTTAGTACAGAGTACAGACAATCGCTGCTCTGGAGTGGCTCTGGATTCTTGTTGGGAAGATGACGTCATATTGTACTTACGCCCTTTTGGAATGACCTACTTTTCAACGTGTTTTTTTTTGTATGAAATAATGAGTTAAATTGAAAAAGAAAAAAATACGGGTGGCTTAAATTTTTACCTATTTTCTAACTAGTTCATAAAATAAAGTAGTTAAAAATATGAAATGTTGTCAATTGTTTGACATGCACGCCCCGCTGGACGCCCGACTCGAGCGGCCACTCAGGTTCTACACTCAGATTCGCTGTGGAGGGGTGCGTCGTCGTGGATGACACGCACTATACCTTGTTTACTGTAATGTGACAGCAAACAAACCTAACCTAAACTTTGACTTTGACAAGTTAAACTCCTTAAAACAATGTCATCGTTCATGTCTGTCTCGAAGGGGTTAATCCCCATTCTTAACTCGTGCACAATACACTCTCGATTCATCTCTGCCAACACTTGGCAGTTATTAATTAAACATGGGATCGATCTTACACACACGTTCCACATTCCAAGTTGTTAGTAATGTCTCTTTTTGACACTTCGTATTGGCTGGCGGCACCTATTGACTCATTTGAGAAAGAACGTTGATAAACACTATTTAATAATAGAAGAGAGAAAATGATTGGACAGTTGATACGGCACAACAACTTCTTCAAGGCCATTTTGAAAGGAAATACAGAAGCAGGCAGAAGGGAAAAAATAAAATAAACGCGAAAAGAAAGAAAAGGAAAAGAAAGAGAAGAAGGAAGGGAAGAAAGAAGGAAACAAAGAAGAAGGCATCGGGAAGACTAAGGCCTAGTTACATGGACGAATAAAAAAAACTTTTGGCGTCGTGTCGTATCAAAAACTCAAAGGGCTGGCGAACGACAGACACCCCACAACAGAAAGAATACCTACTTAGAATGTATGTCTCAGTGGGACTGTCAAGGGGGTAAATGCATGTTTAGCAGCTAGATTGGCACTGTTATGATTTCTACTTGTACATTTACTTCTGTTTGTTGCTCGTAAATAAATAAAATAAAATACAAAGTACTATCAAACCGCCACTGCACCGCGCTTGAGCGTGTCACATTGAAATCAATCTATTATGAAATCCATGTGTAACTAATCGGCCCTCAGTTTAGCAAAACTGTGACACCCAACGCCGGATGATGATGCCCAATCAGGCCCAATGATACCCGATGACAGGAGCGCTGATTGATTACGTATATCGTGTTTTCGACGGATGAATTGGTACATAGCGAACTGTTAAGTGACGTTTGTGAGTGATTACATGTTGCAATACCAGTAAACTAGCGAACCACCCTAACTTCGTGAGGGTGGCATTTACATTATAATGGGTTAATATAAATAGGTTGATTTGTGTAAGATTGCCCACAAATACTTTTTTCATGCAAGAATATCCAAAAATACTTTTATTAGGAATGTACCTATTTTATCCATGGACGCGTCTTAAACGTCTGAAGATTATATGGAAATACTTACGTGTATATAGGCATCCTGTCGCCATCTTTGAACCAAAGCATCATGGCGACGTCTCTTGAAGGCGCCGCAAGGTTGCATGGCAGACGCGTGACTCCGCCAGGAGCCGACCACACTTGGATTATACCTGGAATAAGATAGTAGAGTGAGATAAGATAGAAGTTGGAGCGCTCGTGGCCCAGCGGCGCCTGCGTACCGCTTGCGGTATCTAAGGTTAAGCAACGTGGGCAGCGGTCAGGACTTGGATGGGTGACCGCTTTGAGTGGTTACTAACTGAGCGCTCCCGTGCTTTGGAAGGCCCGTTAAGCCGTTGATCCCGGTTGCTGTCTATGGCAGCAGTCGTTAAGCCAAGTTGGAGGCCTTCGGGCGGCTTGAGAACTTCTAACGGTCAAGTTGCCCACTCACTTGACACAGCCTAATCCCAATAAGGTCTAGTTTCCCCTCGGGGTTGAAAGGTCAGATGGCAGTCGCTTTCGTAAAAACTAGTGCCTACGCCAAATCTTGGGATTAGGTAGCGGACCCCAGGCATCCTTCAGGATGCAACTGTACTGGGATAACGCTAGGAGGATGATGAAGATAGTAGAGCGAGATCCATACTATCCATAATAATCCATACTAGTATTATAAACGCTATAGTGTGTCTGTTTGCCTATCTGTAACCTCTTTACGTTAAAACCGCTGAACCGATTATCTGATTAATTGATACATGTAATTTGGCATGGAGGTAGTTTGAGTCCCGGGGCAGGACATTGGATACTTGTTACCCCGGAAATTATTCCTTAAGGGGGTGAAAGTTTGTATGGAAGAGCGATAACTAGGTAAGCCTCTGAAATAAAAGAAATTTAATTCAATTCTAACGCGATGAACAGTTCTACGCGGATGAAGTCGCGGGCAAAAGACAACTTACAATATAAAAGAATTTGATAATCCTTGAATCTTCCATAATATAGTTTCAAAATTAAACAAATTGACGTATTAACTTTGAATCTTGTGCAATTCACCTAAGGACAATAAGTTACCGATATACTTTAGGGCAGGGCTCGGAAACCGGTTTCGTTTTACGTGATTGATTCGTACTTTAAATCATTTATTTCGTAGCTTTCGCTAACAAAAGGTAAAATAAAATATAACATTGTAACTTTGATGTCATAACATTGTACCATGTTTCCAATACTCATATTTTATACTAAAAACTCCAATAACTCTCATACGAATTAAACGTCACAAAACCAAATAAATCACAAAGGGATAGCAAATAAAATGTTCATTTTTCTAACTATCGGTACAAATACAATTGGGAATGGATGAAAATATCAGAAGTGCTTGATTTTTTTTCTGGTGATAGGAATAACCTCCCTTAGCACCAGAAAAAAGTTCCAGAATTTTAGGCTGCGCCAGTGATTTTTGAAAAATAAAAATATTTTCCTCCCGCGCTTTCTGGGCCTGGCACGGCATTATAACACTATCCTTGGTCCATCATATAATTAAAAAAAAAAACTGTGGCAAATTGACATAGACAATGACATTGGCAGGTCTCCTCACAAACATAACCTTATTGTCATTGTCATTGGAGACCTGTCAATGTCATTGTCTATGTCAATTTGCCACAGATATTTTTTTAAAGTTAATGATGGACCAAGGATAGTGTTATAGTGCCGTGCAGGCCCCAGAAAGCGCGGGAGGAAAATATTTTAATTTTTCAAAAATCACTGGCCCTATGAAAAAATCTGGAACTTTTTTCTGGTGCTAAGGGAGGTTATTCCTATCACCAGAAAAAAAATCAAGCACTTCTGATATTTTCATCCATTCCCAATTGGTGTATCGAAATTGACAATTTTCATTCTAAGAATTGATTGTTCAATTACCGCAGGCAATTTGGCCTCTAATCTTCATGTTCTACCATTTAAAATTATACTTTAACTTATATATCATTAGGTATGTTTTACATTATAAAGGATTGGTAAGTATACAGGGTTTATCCTCGACAAGGGGATCATAAGGCAATTTGAGGGCAAATAACTAATTCGCTGTTATATTTATGTTGAAGATTATAATGATTACCTACGCCTCGATAAGTGTAGATTAGAGTGAATTGGGGTGAAAATAAAATGGCGATAATAAGTTCTGTGAAATACGTCGGTGACAATTTTCTAGCAATTTCTTTGACTCAGGGTTTATGTTCAATTGAATCTTTCATTTTGTTGCCAGCGTCTTCAATACCCTGCCACAAAACCACATTACAGAATAAGATTTTTAGTTTTATATTGGGTTTAACTTTTTAAGATAGCTTTATACATGTAGATGTAATGAGACCCATTGCCTCCAGTTATTATTTTCTTCGTTTTTGTAGTGTGATATTGTATTTTTGTTTTCCTCTAGTTTTATAATGTAAGTTGTAACTACGCTGTCTGGTTTTCGTGCAAATGGAACTAAATCATTATCCTAATTCTGAATAAGGGTGTACAGTACGATTACTTTGAATTTGACACTGACATATGTTCTAATGCTATTGGATATTCAACTTTAACTCTAATGTAATAGAGTTTATATTACAAACATACGTTTTTAACCCGAGTCTATATAATAGAAACCCGAGTCTATGTAATTGCTGTACTGCCACGCTGTTTGAACAATACTAAACTATCGCCCATTTGCTTCTGGATTATCCCGACATCAAAGGTGAGTGTCAATCGAGTTAGGGTCGTATTCGGCACAAAGGAACCCCCTAACGTCATTAAAGCGCCATTTTAGGGTTCCATGGGCAGTATTCGATAACCCTTGATACGGATTTTAATCTTACTGATTTGCAAGGGGAATAAAGCGATCTTAAACTGAATAATAATCATCATGCAAACACCTGCAATACACTGAAACTTTCAGATACAAACAATGTTAACCAATAAGTTTCTGGTAAATAACAAATGATATTCTAGTTAAGGCCGTGTATTACCACTTTTGAGTTTTTAAAAACCATCTGAGACATAGAATATAGTGTCTAAAAATCTATAAAAAATATATGTGTTACATAAGTGTGTGTCTAGTCAAAATCGCAGTCAGTTACATGACCTGATGAATTTCACTCGATAGAAAAAAATCGCGAAGTTACCCCTTTTTGGAATGTATTTTCAATACTACGGCTATATTACTGATATTTAACGTTTTATTTTTGTACTCAATTAAAGATCTTAAATAGTTATAGACAAATTCGCAGGGTTTGCTTTGATAGAATGATTGGCTTAATGACTATAGCTAAATATTTACAAAACTGCGCGCAGAGCTTGCGTAGAGAGCGGGATGGTTAATTATAAACTCACGCGTGTTAGAGCGGGACATTTGCGTTGGGGATACCTCCCCTTAAGCCAAGTCTTTCGGGCGGCATGAGAACTTCTAACAGTCAAGTTGCCTACTCACTTGACAAGCCTAATCGTCATTTGAGTTGGAAAGTCACATGGCAGGTTGCTTCCAGAAAACTATTGCCTATGCTAAATCTTGAGATTAGTTCTGGGCCCCGAGCATCTATCAAGATGCAATAATTGTACTGGGATAACGCTAGGAGGATGATGATCAAATGTTCAAAGTTCAAATGTTTATTCGTGATAAATAATACAAAAAGGACAAACACATAAAACAATAAAACCGTGTCACGAAATGGACTCAACTCAGCATAATGCCGGTATTGCAGCCGGCGCTGGTCTTCCGCAGGGCCCATTTGGTGGGCCCAAATGTTATGTGTGTAGGACGCCCTCCAGCTAGGTGGAGCGATGACATACGCAAAGTGGCTGGCAGCGGTTGGAAACAAAAAACTCAAGACCGAGTTCAGTGGCATGCCATGGGAGAGGCCTATGTCCAGCAGTGGACGAAAGTGGGCTGATGATGATGATGATGAAATGTTATCGTACATAGGTTTTTTTTAAACCGGACTTTGAACCCGCGAAGCGAAGACGCTTCACCACTCGGCTACAGTTGCTTTTTAGGTACAGAACCCTACATATCTTCAAATTTCAGTAATATGACGCCACGTCGGAGCGCAGAGACGATTTCTTTGACGGACTCGAAAATTTCCGCGATTTTTACAAGGGTTCAGATTCAGAATGGTCTTTTATTCTCGGGCTTTTGTTTAAAGAAAGAGATGGCGTAAGGGTGTTGGCTATCTCTAATTATAATTATGTAGAGATACTTCTCGAATCGCTCTTTCTCCTGCCGTCAAGAACAAAGAAATACAAAGCACGAATCCCCGTTTCAGAACAAAAAGAAGTGGATTCTGCATTCATGCAGATTTTGCATGGTTATAAATAATAAATATATATTTGAGGACAATCTTACACAAATCAACCCAGTCCCAAACTAAGCAAAGCTTGTACTGTGGGTACTAATAAGCGACGATATACATATTATATCGATAAATAGATACTTAAATACAAATACAACATCCAAGACCCAAGAACAAATATTCGTGCTTATCCAGCTTATCACACAAATAAATGCCCTGGCCGGGATTCGAACCCGGGACCTCCAGCTTCGTAGGCAGGGTCACTACAAACTAAGCTAAAGCGGTCGTCGTTCATGTTCATGATCAATTAAGTCAGTCTTTGTTCTTTCAGCTAACCGGGGAATGAACTCCCACTCTCGGTTTACATAAGGACTAAACCGATAGCACGATTATTCGTTGTAGCTTGATTATTTCTTTCTAGAAAATCCTAGATAACTGAGCAATAATTAAGAAACTTCTAGAGACACTGGAGGCCGAATATTATTTTGTATTTCCCGTTACATTTTTGGTGAAATTAAACAATATACAGGCCTAGATGGAGATGGCAAATTGACTTAGATGCTTTCCCCGCCAATTGGCCTGAAGAAGCACAAACGCGGAACTCATGACATTCATAAAGAGAGGCCTTTGCCCAGCAGTGGGACACCCCTATAGGCTAGCTAAAAAAAAGCAACATAAAGAAACCTGCACATATTTGCGAAGAAATTTTAGAGTAAGGCGACTTCCTGATTTGTCGGTGCGGAGGCAGTACGATATGGGAAAAGTGTCAGCTGTCAGTCGACTCGGTACCATTATTTACTCTAAATTTAAATGAGTGCTTCCTGCGGGACGATGCGAAGGCGGTACTGCTCCGCTTCTGCGCATGCTATTACTACTGCGCAAAAGTAATACTTGACAGTGTTCCGTCAAGTGAGAATCTTTGCGACGTCATTAAATTTACGTCAAAGAAGAAAATGTCACATATCGATCCCGCCCCGCCAAGTCAGGAAGTCGCCTAAGTGAATCGCAACCCCGACTGTGTTCAGAAGTGGGACTTTTATAGGCTGATGATGATGATGAATAATACTGAAGAAACTCCTAGACTTAGACAAAACATTAGGATGCGTGAACATCTGGTAGTCAGTGACAGATGAAGAGCAATAAGAGTTTCCCGCTCACCATTAGAGGTCTTAACGCAAATTGGCGACGGCTGTTAGAGTGGTCCAAGTCTCAAGATCTCTGCATAGCAGCAGGGAAATTATCAATCACGTAACTATTTGAACTTACAGTACGTATATTTTGGTGTCATGTTAGTATGGGATATGACATTAACATCTACTTTAGGCACAGTAGAAAACGATCCGTAAACCACACGACATGCGGTTACCATAGAAACCAGGGAGGCTAGCGACAAACTATCCCACGTACGCAACACACTCAGCACATGCAACGTTGCGTTGGATTCCCTGTGACAAGTTAGTTTCTAAGGCGACATACTGATTTGTCGGTGCGGAGGCGGTACGATATGAGAAAACTATCAAATGTCAGTGTCAACTGTCAGTCAACTCAGTACCGCTTTTTACTACGCCCCTACATTTAAATGTGTGCTTCCTGACTGGCGTGGGATGTGCGGTAGCGGACGATGGCAGTACTGGTCCACTTCTGCGCATTATATTACTACTGCGCAAATGTAATACTGACAGTATTCCGTCAAGTGGGAATCTTTGCGAAGTCAGTAAGTTAACGTCAAAGAAAAAAATGTCACATATCGATCCCGCCCCGCCAAGTCAGGAAGTCGCCTAAGCATACAAACTGGGCCCATTGCATACGTTGCGTACGTGTGTGTCCCTAGTTTACAGTGGGTCTCAAAGATTACGCTACAGTTTATGACATAAGTGCCCTTGTAAGCCAACACACATCCAAGCGTCTCACGCCAGCCGTACGTCCGTGCGTGATGAAGGTTCATACAATTATTTAGAATTGCCACCATTTATTCGCCGATGCATTGCGGCCTGCTTTTCTCAATTAAACTTTATTCTTATGGCCATAGAAGTGACTTTAGTTTGATGTGTGGTATGTTTTTCTAAATAAAACTACATTTACTAGAGTTTAACTATCGGAAGCCTTGTAGACTCTTGCATTTATATGTAGGTATATACCTATAGGAATAAGTAGGTATACAAGTTACATTACTTAAGTGTTTCATCATCATCATCATATCAGCCGAAAGACGTCCACTGCTGGACATAGGCCTCCCCCAAAGAGTGCCACAATGACCGGTCTTGCGCCACCCGCATCCAGCGGACTCCCGCGACCTTTACCAGGTCATCAGTCCACCTTGTGGGGGGTCTACCCACGCTGCGCCTTCCGGTCCGTGGTCGCCACTCGAGAACCTTTCGGCCCCAACGGCCATCGGTTCTACGTGCAATGTGCCCCGCCCACTGCCACTTAAGTTTAGCGATTCGAAAGGCTATATCGGTTACTTTGGTTCTGCTACGGATGGCCTCATTTCTGATGCGATTACGCAGAGAAACTCCCACAGTGTTTCACAGGTCACAAATAGTCTCTTTCAATGAGACTGCTTGTTCGGTAAAAGAATCAAATCTACTACTTCATTGTTGTTTATTTTTACTACAATGGGCCATTATATAAAAAAATAGTTATTTTCGTGCCTACTGTCAGTTATTTAAATTACCAGTCGCCTTAATGAAACACTTAAGCTTCAAGATTAACGACACATTTTTCATTCGACTCCGCATTCCTGATGGAGTTAGTGTTAATTAAGATTAACTTGCGGTTTCATCATCGCAATTTTAACGGCCTGGCCACGACTTCGAACGGCAGCGGTTTTCCTAATACATTGCCTGCTATTCCGACTAACCGCAGTGTGTGGAGCGTCTAGACCGCGCAATGAATTGATAAATCGCTTGCCGCGCCGCAATTCGCGTGAAGTTTTGGCTCGTCGTGTCTGTCGTGGGCCGTAAGTGAATGTGATTTGACAATAGTTTATAGTAGGTATAAAAAAACATCATAAACTACTGTGAGTCACAATGTTGTCACTTATCGTCATCAGATGTTCCCTCAATGCTGAGGACCGTGACATCATCATATTCTTGCTGACCAGACTCCTCCATCGGCTCCTATCACCTTGGCCTCATGCAGATGTACTTTGGGTGATGACTTTGTGATTTGGGTGCTCCATCTAGCGGATGGTCTGCCCGGCACCTCTCATCATCCCTCAAATTTACCTGTCATAATAATTCTCCCCCGGCTATCTGAAAATCGTCGTTAGACGTGTCCGAAATATGTTGTTACTATTTTTTAATAATTACGATGTTCATCATTGTCCTCCGAGAACAGAGGGTCTGCTTGGGAACCTTAGCCCAGGTTTTGGCTCTAGCTTTCCGGAAGCGCCTGACCTTCCCAACTAGAGGAAAAACTAGGCGTTGTTTATCCTCCTACAGTTTTCATGTCAAATACAATACAATTATTATGTCCTTGTTCACACTTATATTTACATACCTATATTTTATTCGCTTAGTTTCAGAGCCCATGCCCATAGTACCATCAGAAATTGTTGGAATATATTTTGTATTGATTACATAGGAAGTATTTTTGAAAGAGACACCCTTTGTTTTTCGCTCACGACAAAACAGGATGCAATTCTCTCCGAGAATGGCTTTTTAGACAAATCTCGTTAAATATCTTTTTTTTTTTATTAAAAATGGGATCGCTCTTGGCCAGCATCTAGCCAGGGGGCAAAGATGAGGCCGACGATGAAGCGAGCTCACCCAGAAGATGCCCATTCACTCGTGCCTTAAAAAGGTCTAGGTTATATGAGCTCGGAAACACAAACGCCGGCAGAGAATTCCAAACCTTAGAAGTGCGCATTATAAAAGATGATGCAAAGCGCTTGGTTCGAATAAGAGGAATTTCGACCAAGTAAGGATGGTATCCAGCCGTACGTCTGGATGTCCGATGGAAGAAGGGGGAAGGCGGTATGAGCTCATGGAGCTCCTGATCACACTCTCCGAAGTACAATTTGTAGAAGATGCACAGACATGCTACTTTGCGTCTATGTGCTAGGCTCTGTAGCTTGTTTCCTACTACCTGACCGTCGCCAATGAGCCTCCTGGCTCTGCGGTCCACCGAGTCGAGTGCGGCAAGTTGGTACTTAGCCGAGCCATCCCAAAGGTGACTACAATACTCCATGCAAGATCGGACTTGGGCTTTGTATAAAGAAAGAAGCTGCCCAGGCGTGAAGTATCGCTTGACCTTATTTAGGATGCTCAACTTTTTGGCCGCTGTTCCGGCTTTGGACTCGATGGCAGTGCCGAAGTTAAGGTTTGAGCTTAACCTATATCTGACTGTGTGCAGGTTTATTAAATTTCCTCTTGTCAGTACCTAGATGAAGTAAAATACCATCATATTAACTTAATCGTGTCTTTTAATAATGCGTTGTTTTAGTAGGCTGAGGAAAAAAAGGAAAATATAGACTCGACTTTGGATTTATTTTCTATCGATAAAATTTTAATCAATCATGTTTCGCTATTGGCAGTACTACAATCATATAGTCAAGAATCATATATCTGAAAATCAGCCCCTACTGTTTGCTAGTCTCGGCAGGACAGCGTTTCAAAGTCTCCAAATTTCTCAGTGTAGCGCCTTAAAGGTACAGCTAAAATGCCATTATGTAGAAGCCAATTAGATCAACCAGAAAAGTAGGTTAGAACTTTCTGCGACCCTTCTGAAAAATAATGTTTTCCTTGAAATGAAAATTTTGATATACATTATAATACCTATATGAAGATTATGAAGCATTTGTTTTCAAAACAAAGTAACCATAAAAATTACAATACCCAAGCGTGTGTATAATTTGCCTTAAGTGTTTGATTAAGGCTATGGATTACTCATAAATCAACGAGCGGAACAATGTAATATGTCCTTACGTTTGTGCGTAATCGGGCTAATTGTGAGTCGGATTCGTACGACGAACACACGAAGCACTATATTAAATAATATAAAAAGCAAACATCTATTCTGCTTAAAATTTTTCTCAATGAATTAATATTAATACAAAAATCAAAATAAAATTTATGAAAAGAAGTTTTAGAAACTGCAAAAAGGAGTAAGGTCTGTATGGGTCAAATTGAAAAAAAGTTATCATCATCATAATATCAGCCGAAAGACGTCCACTGGTGGACGTAGGCCTCCCCCCAAAGAGTGCCACAATGACCGGTTCTCGGTCTCCAAATGTCAACCATTAAAATAATAATATATAATCAATAAGTAAAAATAATTATAAAATTTGAAATCCTTATCCCTGAATTAGTCGAAGTCGAGTATAATGACGATTTTTTCCCAAGAACAATAGGTAATTGTAAAAACATCTGAAGACTTCGTGTACTAACAGAGAGGGACCTAGTTTCAATATACAATAAAATGCAATAGAAATGCTCTTTTTGCACACTTATAGACGTACAATACAATACAAATACTCTTTATTGCACACCTCAATAAATAGAACTATTACAGAGTATGTATATTTAAATCTAGAGGTAAACAACAGGCGGTCTTATCGCTAAAGAGCGATCTCTTCCAGACAACCTTTGGGTAGCGGAAATATAGCGAGAAATGAATTATAATGGGTGGCAAACTAAAACTCCACAAAAATAAACATACACACATAACCACATTTATAAACATACACACATAACCACATTTATAAACATACACACATACCTACACACACACACATATATATATATATATATATATATATATATATATATACAGGGTGCTTGTGAGGAAACCGCATTACTTTACCAGAGTATTCCTGATCATGTTTGGAAAATAAAATGTCGTATAAAGTAAACTGAAATCAGCGTAGTTTTCGAGTTATTAATAATTTTAGATTTATAACATCTCCAGTATAAATCAACTTTATGATTGCGATGTTGCGAGATCGACACATTATCTAACTGACATTGACTGCATAAATCAAATCCGTCCCTGTCACTATCATTGTTTACATGTCAACGTGTTACGGCAAATTTTCTTTCAAAATACAAAAATAAGAAATTATGAAGAACTTAAAGTTTAATTACAATATTCAGGTTATGAAAATGGTTTCCGTTAAGCCCACGGCTTTAAACAAAGTTCTGTATTAATCTTGATCGAAGATTCAATGGAAAGACTGGTGGTTCAGGGACGATTGGACGACAAGAGAGCACGTGGCCGATCACGAACTCGCTGGACTAACCTGATCAAAAAAGCTACGGAGTCCAGCATGGTCCAATGTACTCGCGATGCTTCTAACCGGCAGAAATGGAAGGTTATCGCTAACAGAGCTGTCCTCGGAAACTACAACAACCCACCGAACATTGCTCCGTGCACCTCGTTTGCGCAACCACGACCACTCTGAAAAGTCACAAGAGTGACCGACTAAGAAGAAAAGAGATTAATCTTTATAATAAAATACTAAACGTCGAAGCATTATCAAAGATTTTGAGAAATTTCTTGATGAATCTGTTCAAGACCTGAAATTCCTTTAAACGGTGGAATGGCTATAAGTTTTTGCTATCGTGTATAAAAATTGATATCTGGTTAACCCTTTGACCGCCAAAGTGGTAGTGCCGTCGTGCCCACGACGCCAAGCACTGTTGAATTGATGTAATGTCTAAACCAATAAAAACAAATTAAAACAGTTCATAAATGATATTATTCATGATCAAAGTACATTAGTACCTACACCTTCACTCCGTTCACGGTTCACGTAATAATAAAAGTAGTGTTTTAATAACTAGTGCTATGTTGACTTTGTTATTACTTATTACCTGTTTGTTTTTATTAAAGTTTGTCTGGTTATTTATTTCCTAAGTAAATAAACACAATCATTTATCACATTGTTCATTTATTACATAATTTTAACATTCTCATTAATTGCAAATTACGCCGAGACCTGCGCTGCGTTGAATTCCGGGATAGATGAATTGAAATCCGCAATAGCACTCCAAGTTTTTTACTCGGAAACAATTTTTTATTTCAGCTGTTAGTCAGATGGCCGTCTGAGATCGCACAATTTCTTCAATTTTCATTACAAAGATTGTTTGGGATGAGGGATGGATTGCATTCGTTGCACCGTTATAAACTTATAATTTATAATCAATCACAACAATGTGACAGGACAGAACCGGACAGAAGTCATTATTTACCCAAACATACTCGAAGGGAATTTCTGAGTGGCCAGTTTGTATCATAATCCACGGAGTTTCATAGCAAAGTATTTTTGAAAATTATTTACGTACATATCGACAATAATGTGTACCTAGCGATAAAATCTCGGATATTGCAAAATAGTCATCATATTAATCTAATTAGAAATAAACCCGCGTAACCGACCCACAAAGTATGAAATTTGACATTTCTGAGGACTGACGTCACAATAGCGCCTCTAGCGGCGAATCCATACGCGGTAGCCCTCATTGTGACTATCTCGTGCCACTGATCAGAATTGCATTGCAAAATTGTATCTTAGTTTGTATGTCCTTATCTTTTGATGAGTCCTGTCTTCCTTCTAATCCCAATATTGCAAGTAAGAAGAGTGAAAGTGACAGCACTATCCGATTTTTTAGATTGACACTTCATAGTAATTTATCATTAGCATTTGATCACTTGTTACATCGAGAGAAGTTGTTCAAAAACATTAACGCTGCGGAAACACGCTTAGTGTGTGGCAAGCCTTAAATAAGTAAATCATTAAGTAAAGAGTTCCGTTTGCACTATTACATAAATCCTGCTTTGAAACCATTTGTGTCTGACAAGAAAACTTTGTGACTTTTGGTGACTTTGACTTGCCTTTTCTAATGGAAATAGATAACAATAAACAACGTTGCCAGCTCATCCTAAGGCATTGTTTTACTGGTGAAGCAGACATAATTAATTTATTATGTATGAAAACTTAAAAAAAGTAAAAATCGTATTTCGACCTGGGTTCATATAACATTTTTTATTCCTTATGACCTCAGGAATACGCTGGTAAAGTTATGCGGATTCCTCACAAGCACCCTGTATATATACGTAATACGTATACAGACTACAATTACTATAGATTTATCCTAAATGGGTTTTAACATGCGATGATACAATCTCTAGACTACTATAGTTCAACTAAATTCCTTGGTGACCATACAATATGCAAAACCATCTTGAAATTTTCAATAATAAGATTGTAACATTGCCTTAAGGCGCAGGGTAGGGCAAGGCCTTCCCCATACAAACTTTGTGCACGTTTTATTCGTCGGTTTTGGCACTAACAAATATATATTTTTTTTGGTTTGGTTTGGTTTGGTTTTTTTTTTGGTGGTGGTTGGAAAGCGTCCCATCTTTATTTGAAAACCAGATCTGTTGTCATGCATAGACTGTGGTGGCCGAAACGTTAACGCAGTTTTCTAATAACGGATTAACGATTAACGTTATTCATTGAATTATCGTTGCCCAGCTGTGGGTGTCGCAGTAAGTACCGGCCGCGTCACGAGGCGGCGTGCTCCTCCCTCTTCTCTGACTGCAGCGCGGCGTTTTGTTCTTCCGTGCAGTATTGAATGTTGCTAGGCTCCCAGCCGACGTGTTCGCCGGTCCTCTGGTTTTCGGCCTTTAGCCACTCGTGCAGTGGCCTGAAGTACTCCAACAGGCCATCGGCCTTCATCCGCCGCTGGCCGGTCAACGCCTCCATCGCGTCAGGCCACGGGTGGGATGAACCCATTTTGAGCATGTTTGATAACGCATTTCCGGCGATTAGATATGCGAAGATCGTGATGTGAAAATTTACAAATATTTCAAAAAAAATCAAATATAAAAAATTAAAAAAAAAATTAACAAAAAAAATTACATCACGAAATAGCTATCAGAAAAATAAGCAGACTGACCAAAAATCATAACTTTAATACAAACACAAACGAAGTTAATCCTGCACAAAGTTTGCCCTACCCCTCCTCTTAAATAATACCAGTGATCGCGAACATTTAATCTTATTTGATACACAAACGTTTAATAGATGAAGTACTTAAAGCTTTGAACATAAAATCATAATCTAATACAAATCCAGCGCTAAACCAGACACTTCTAAATATCAAAGCGCTTAGAATACACCCCCGACAGTGCATGTATTATGCTATGGAACAAATATTTACACCGCACTGCAAACATGGGGTGCTATTACCGAAGCTATGAAATTACGTCGATACTTCAAACAGCTTGGTTGGCTAATAACGGTTATTTTAGCTGTAGACCGGATGGTTGGTCGTAATTAGTTTAAAAACATGCGAAAGTTGCTTGTTTCAGCCAAATTGAAACAAAAATATGCTTCATATAACATGCAGGGTGAGCGCTTGTGAACTTCCATGATGGAATATTGGAAGTATAAAGTTAGTACTTATAGTTGAAAAACACTAAACCCCTCTTGCATATAGGTGGGCTGTTCAGATAGGCATTTGTTTTTTTTGTCAATATCAAACATCAAACATTTATTCTTCAAATAGGCCACAAGGGCACTTTAACGTATCAGCATATATATGAAAAATGTATTACATGCTTATTGTCAGACTTTATTATTTATTTTAAATTGACATTATGACACGTAAAAGTGTCCTTGTGGCTTATTTGAAGAATAAATGTTTGATATTTGATTATTAATGACGATAAGTACACACCTGCGCCAGTTCTCGAAAATGGTCGTGCCACGCTCTATTGGGATCGATCTGTCATCACGGACAGGACTATTGTAGCCAATAAGCCTGATATCGTGCTGACAGATCGATCGAAACGCCAGGCAGTGCTCGTTGACATCACCATCCCCCATGACGAGAACCTCGTGAAGGCCGAGAAGGACAAACTCAGCTAGTACCTAGACTTGGCCCACGAGGTAACCGCCATGTGGGATGTTGATTCAACGACCATTGTCCCGATAGTCGTTTTTGCGAACGGTCTAATAGCGAAGAGTCTCGACCAACACCTCAAGAGACTCTCGCTAGATGGCTGGGTCAAGCGTCAGATACAGAAAGCGGTACTCCTGGACACGGCGCGGATAGTCAGGAGGTTCCTGTCTCTGTCGCCCTAACCACCGGTAGCCTAGGCCCTGCCTCGCTGCCGGCGGCACTCTAGGTTAGGTTTTTATAATGTTTTTATGTTTTGTAAATGTATTTTTTATTTTACTTTTTATAGAAATATTATAAAATCTAACCTGAGAAAGAAAATGAATAAAGAGATATAAATATTAGTCCAAATTTTAAATAATGTAGTGTCTATTCGAATTAGTCACAACTATTATAATATGATATTTAGCAGCTTTTTGGTGAAGGAAAACATCGTGAAATTTGATGTCAAACAACCGGGAAATCATTACCAGGATGATGTTAAGGTATCGTAAGATCCTTGACCATTGAAATAGTTACTAAAGTGTGTAGATTTTAGTATTTCAATAAACGAGTATTTTTAGCGAAACTATTTTGTATTCAATTTATTTGATTCCAAACCTTTAGCCCCAAACACTTTTAATTCTGACCTTTTATGTTTCCTTTTGTGTTTGGGTAAACGATTCCTGGATTACTAACGCAGGTTGTATGTAAATTCGCGTGAGGATTTTCTGTACACAATTTAGGCTCGTTTGAATAGGATAGTAGCTAGCATGATTCCGTGTTAGGCCACTTGCACAATTTTCGGTGCGGTACCAATAAGCTGTCACTTTCAGGAAAACAAAAAACATTTTAACAACATAAATAATCTGATGTTTATGAATAGGTAGTTATTCTGAAAATTATGTAATAGAATAGCAGCAAGTAAATTATTAGTAACGTACAAATAAAAGCGGCCAAGTGCGTGTCGGGCCACGCACAATGTAGGGTTCCGTAGTTGTTCACCCGTTACATTATGTGGACTAAAAAGATTATGAACTTATATACCTCTATACTATGTTTTGACAGAATTAACGACCGCTTTAGCTTAGTTGGTAGTGACCCTGCCTGCGAAGCTGGAGGTCCCGGGTTCGATTTCCGGCCGGGGCATTTATTTGTGTGATGAGCACGAATATTTGTTCTTGGGTCTTGGATGTCTTCTATGTATTTAAGTATTTATTTATCTATATAAGTATGTATATCGTCGCTTAGTACCCATAGTACAAGCTTTGCTTAGTTTGGGACTAGGTTGATTTGTGTAAGATTGTCCACAAATATTTATTTATTTATTTATTTTTATTTAATTAACAACATTATCTAAGGTATGAATGGAAATATTACGAAAGTTTGCTTTTGCAAAGTACATAAATTTCTGAAGTTCGACTCTTACTCGTTAACTAGTAATGTCTACTTAGCTGTGATAGTTTTCCTTTTAAATTGACCGTATATACTACTACCATGAATTTTTTCACATGCCTAGTATCCACCGTGTAGCTGGCAGGGGGGGGGGACACTTTGACCATTACAAAAATTATCACTTCAAAGCTTAATATAATATCTTATAATATTTTTGAAAGAGCTATCCAACGACACACCACACGATGGGGTTTGGAAGAAAAAAATTTTGCACCACAACTTTACATGTAGGGGATTGCCAAATTACAGCTTTCTAGTACTAACGGTTACCGAGAAAAACGGGCGACAGACGGACGGACGGACGGACGGACATGGCGAAACTATAAGGGTTCCTTGTTTACTACGGAACCCTACAAAGCCTCGCGGATCGAAAGCATATTAAACATAATTTGAGTATTACGTTATTTTTACACGACTGCCCAAAAAAGGGGTTTAATGTTTTCCGGTTTTATGTATGTTAGGCATGTATGTATGTCATTAGGGTAGTTTTTATCCCGGAAATAATCTCTTATGGGGGAAGTTTATATGAAAAAGCGATGGTAGTGTAAGCGCATAATGTAAAATATAGCATTACTTTATTTTACTAAACGGTTAAAACTCACGTATTAATTGTCACTTCGGGCGACATGTTTCGAACTCTTCGGGAGTTCTTCCTCAGGATGAGTGCATCTAACACAGCGCGTAGCACAGTGCGTAGTTAAAACATGTCTCACGAAAGTTTAAATTCAAGTAAAAAATAGCAATTAAATTCTAACGCGATGAACGAAATCAACGCAGACCAAGTTGCGGGCAAAAAGCTTCAACCTCTTAAATAAAAGGTATCTTACTGATATACCATGCAAAAGTGTCTTGTGGAATTTGTTAGAGTAGGTATAAAGGTTATGGTGTCTGCTTAACAGGCAGGTCGTAAGCGTAAGTTTCCATGGTGGTAAAAAACCGGCCAAGTGCGAGTCGGACTCGCGCACGAAGGGATCCGTCCCATTCTGTTTAAAAACGGCAAAAAAAATGTTGTATGGGAGGCCCTTTAGTTGTTTATTTTATTCTGTCTTTTAGTATTTGTTTGTGTCTTTCAGTATTTGTTGTTATAGCGGCAACAAAAATACATCATCTGTGAAAATTTCAACTGTCTGTCACGGTTTTTGAGATACAGCCTGGTGACAGATGGATAGACAGACAGACGGACAGCGGAGTCTTAGTAATAGGGTCCCATTTTACCCTTTGGGTACGGATTACGGAACCTTAAAAAAAAGAAGAGGAGTCTATTACGAAATTTCTATAATTTTCTATATGAATTAAAACGCAGTTCCAACTATGAATCCTCATTTTACACAAGACATTAGGTACCGAATGCATTAAATTATACGATCAAGATCAAAGCCAATAAAACACTTAGACTAATATATTAGGCGAGATACCGGCCCGGGTAACCAGAAACGATTAAGATAACCCAATGTACCGACTAATGCCGTTTTAGTACAATTGCTTGCTTAATTGATTACGATAATTCTTGAAATAATTGTTATTCTGCGTCTAGAAGTCAGTCCAAAAAAATTATGTTTCTGTTATTGGTTAAGAGGGCGTAGAATGGCATTCCAAAAGTCTCGTTCTAACACGCGTGAGTTTTCAATTAACCATCCCGCTCTCTACTGAAGCTCAGCGCGTGTTTTTCGTAAATATTGATGTTTATTTTAAACGTGTACATTTACTCGTATAAGGATATTCTTTTTTATCAGGTTTGAGAAGTTATTATTTTACAACTATTAAACCAAAAATCATTGCTAAAGATAAAAACATCGAAAAAAAGGGTTGTGTTTGAAAAATAAAAGTAACGAGAAAATTTTTGCATAGTTCAAGATTAATATACTAAAAGGACAGATATTTAATCACTATAGATGTTGAGATCTAGGTCGATAAACATTGGCAAAAGTGCATATGTTATCATTTAAATGCGTTCAGGAGTAAAGCGTGACAAGGTGACTGATAGACGGAGAAACTTTCACATAATAAAATATTACTAAAGTACCTTGTTGGGATTGGACTGTTTTTATATACAACGACGGTGGTAAACAAGCGTACAGTCCACCTGAAGTGGACACCGTAGCTTATAGACGCCCGCAACTCCAAATCAGTCACGTGCGCGTCGACTCTTTATACAATTTGAGAATTTTCGGTTTGATAGCAGAAGAGAAAAATGTAGGTCACGAGATCTCAATACAGTGCATCCTTCGGGAGCTCTGGCAACCTTGCTCACCTCCAGGAACGCAACACTACAAACTTGAATAATAAATAATGTTATAATGACTGTCTGTGGTCTTCTGCTGCCCAGTTTGGGCTGCTCCAAATTGGAACAACATGATTTTGCTATGCCGTATCTGATATAATTGATGGTCTTCTGCAAGGCAAAGGTACTTCCTCGCGATGCTTTCTGTACGGTTTCATCACCGTACATTTATTTATGCCAACTTGCGACCTACTTTAAGTCGCGTGGCACCGACCATTAGTTATACGTTTAGTCATAATAACCAATCAGTGCATAACAAAACTCCAAGAGAAAGAGTAACCAACTACCTATTAACTTTACTTATCTTTACATTAATTCATTATACTTCTGCAAAATACAACGCTCTTTTACCGCACTCCTCGTTACTACAACACAAGTGTAGCTGCTAACTGGCCGCTACACTTTCCTTCACCGTAACTCTTCTAAAAACTATACCAGTGTAAACGCGGCACCAATAGCGTAGTCACACTGAGCCGAGTTGAGCCCAAACTCGGCAGCAAATGAAATAACGGCAGAATGAAAAAGTCCAGTTTCGATTTGGAATAAAAAAAAATGTAGACGATAGTGGCAAAAAGCTGCAGACAAAACGGCTTCCCATTGCCGAGAAATTGGGATTAGGCCAAATAGAATTGAAATGATACTGTTTTTTTGCGGTTTTTAGCACTATTTGATTGAGATTTCTGAAGTTGTAGTACTCGTATGTGTCCATTGTATTTAGCGGAACAATCTTTCAAGCCACTGGGTTTTTGAAAACTCATGTAGGTACGAAATATCATTTCATTTGAATATAACTTAATGGCTTTTCCCGACCGGTCTAATCTCATCAAGGTAGTTTTCTCTCTGGGTTGAAAGGTCAGGTGGTAGTCGCTAAGGTAAAAACTTGTTCCTACGCCGAATCTTGTGAAACATGCGTATCACCGGGAAAACACTAAGACGATGATGATTGTAAGGTTGCAATAATATAAGTGGGTTTGCCATTTGAACGAAGCTCTCGTATAAATAGGTCTACACTCTCTTACTTATTAAAGTAGGTATAATTATTTATTTATTTGAAAATTAACATGTCTATTGAATTGACGATTAAGTGACAATGAGGGTGTATTCTCGCCACCGCTGCCGCCGACGACCAGCTGCGCTTGCCGCGCGCTCGCGCGCAGTATGAGACGCGAAGCCGTCGCGATTAAACCTCATGATTAAGGACCACGTATTGGTCCGAAACATGTCGAGCGATATTCGACGTTAAAGACGTGAGTGACCCGTTTATTATAATTTCTATATATCTGAGACTCACGGGAGTTTTCTATTTAAAATTAATATGTCTCCTCATAATAAGATTAGCGCGGGAGTTCCAAATTGTCTTCTATATCTAAAAAATATATGCTTAGCGCGAGAATTCCAAATTGTCTATAGATCTAAAAATATGTGCTTATCGCAAGAGCTCCTAATTGTAGAAATAATAAATATTACTAAGACTTTTTAAAATACTTAAAATAAGATAGAGCCTATTATTGTCAATAAACATGCGCAATATGGACCTGCTTTCAGCCTGTCGTATTAAAATTTGTATAGAAACCCTTAAAACGTTTTAAACAGACTACGTTTTAACAGTGTTGAAAATTCAAAATACCTTGGCAAAAAACAAGATAAAGAATAAACAAAAACATTCACTATAAAACTAAATCCCGCATCCAAATCCGCTGGCTCCAAATCACCCACAAAAAGCCGATTGTGAAATATAATTGGCAGGGCGGTTCAAAACTATGGAGCGGCCTAATTGCGATCGTGAGCTGAATATGCATGAGGCGCGGACAAGGAATGAATAGACAAGAAGTGGTCAGCAGCATTAATATCTGAACAAAATATAGGTTATAAAATCTGTTCACGCTCTTGAGCTTATTAGTATTGTAGCTGATCGGTAAGGCATGTGACTTTCAATCTAAGATTAAGGTTCGAAACTGGGTATTTTCAGAAAACTTATGTACGAAATATCATTTCTGATTTTTCGGTGAAGATAAGTGTAACCAACAAGGTCTAATTTTCCCTGTTTTTTGAAGGTCAGGTGGCATTCGCTTTCGTAAACCTTGAGATTAGCTGTCAAAGCGACCACGGGACCCAAAACGCTAGGATAGATCAATCAGCAATATTAATATCTGAACAGGTTAAAGGGCAAAAATATATGTTTGCTGTAACACTGCGCACCGCGCTTGAACCATCTGAGTTATTACCTTTAGTAATACAGTCATGTACAATTCGTTTAACGCATGTTATTGATTGCACATATTTGTAATCCTGGTCAGGGCAACAAAATTGTAACACAACCTTATTACACATTCACTTAATCTCACTCACTCACCACTCACTTATCTTTAGTTCCTAGAGGGAAACTACTCGTATCTTAAATCTATAAGATAGCTCACTTTACTTAATTTTATAAGTACTAGTTAAGTGTGCTAAGTACTTATTTGCTGGGAAATCATTTGATGGTTCTGTCGGAAGATCAGCGCTGAAAATCGCGCCAGTACACAGTGCAATACCATATTTTACTTTTTTTTCTTTTGTTGTGTTTTATTGTCACGAATAAATGATTCTATTCTATTCTAATCTATTCTATATATTCGATTTTATGGATATTTTGTTCGATAGACATTTCACACAGATCTTTAACATTGACTGTATCAACTAGGAGTTTAAAAAAGCGAGTATTTATTTTTTGATATTTTAGCTGGTTTGATTCCCGGCTGAGACAAGCGAATTTTAGAAATTATTTGAATGCAGTTTTGTATCTTTTTGGAAATAAAATATGTTTCCTTTAAGTAAAATGAGTTATTTTAAGGGATTAAGGTTAGGTTGAGGTGAGTTTCCCTCCAGGGCCCATAGACTTTTCCCACACATACATAAAATTTCTACGAAAAAGAAAATAAGTACTCTAAAAATATTTCACTTTACGGATCAAAACTAGCGAGCAGTCTAAATGCCTTAGCGTGGCTAAACTTCTTTTAACACGCGCAGTAAACTTTTTTAATAACGAGATTTTGTTTTAAAGCTAGATTGTCTGTCACAGTAGTTCTAGAACATTTCTTTATCTATGGCTGGTCCTATATCGATCTCCCATCGCACTCACAAATATTCAGGGAGCACTTCTCTCCAGAAGAGTATTTCATTCACGCCTGTACAAATTGACATAAGTACACGAAACACTTTCATCAAAAGTAGAAACTTTTGCAATAATCATAAGGTTCAAATTCGCTTGACGCTCTGAAATTAATTCATCAGACAATCTGAAGAGATGCAGTTTTTAGTTGTTGGTTTTTATTTTTAAATGAATAGTAAAATAGTGACATTATGGGATAGTTGAAAAAAGTGATTTTCAAAATGTTATAGTAAATTAACCGCAACAGAATAACTTTTACTGTGTTATTTTCTTGAGCTTGTGCTATAAAGAGTGTCGTGTTGTACCTATTTATGTAATGTTTAAATGAGAACATTAAATTTATGATTATTTTAGGTTAGTTTATATAGGGTTTTTTTACTTACACTAAAAGGCAACCTGTGAAATTGATAATGTCCATGATGTGCTGGAAACTGGATTAAATTTTATCCTTAAAAAATCTTGCTGAACTAAACTAAAAACCGATTGTAAATGACTCTCACATGTAAATATACCGTATACCTATATAATAATGGTACGAAACTTCGACAAACACTAACAGACTAAAACAATAAGGATTAAGAACTCAATCAAACCCAACTTTTAAGTTTTCTATATCAATGGCGGTAACACATCTCTTCATTATAACACACTACAAACTCCAAAGACAGAAAGGAGATAAATTAAACACAAACAACATGTCGGACCGTTGTCTATCTTGGACCCATTTAGTTGTGCCAGCACAGATATAAATCTAGATAGACCACGCAAACGCCAATTACAAACGTTGAATTGTTGTCATTCTTCCCACTACCAATTTTTGTTTGATTACCTATTTATGCGCCTTGATGATTAGAAGAGAATGCCTTGAAATTTGAAATAAACCATTTGGCCATAAACCATTCTTGTTTTTATTCGAAAAATGTATAATAACTAATAACAAAATTAAAATAAAAAGCTGATCTTGTCCAAATCGAATCATTTTAGCTTTGAATAACTAGTTAATCAAGAATGAATTGAAATTGAGTCCTAGTTTGCGCAATTTTCTCATTATAAATCTTAACTATATTCAAATACTTTGATCCTCACCCTTACACAGATTATGCTACTTGCGGCGTCTACTTAATTACATATCTGTGTGCCGGTTAGTTCGTCAAGTAGAAAATTACGAGGGATTTCCCCGTCCCAGATGCAGTAATTAGCTTGTCTGTCTTCAGGACGGTTTATCCGCACGGAAGGGATAACGTGTGGTTCCTACTTATTGGGTTTTGTAGGATAAGTATTAGATGAGCGTTAAGGGGACGTATCAGTTAAAAACGCTCATTTATTTAGGCTATTTTCTGTGTTAATTGTAATGAGGAGGGATGAAAGCTTGTTACTTACATCAAGAAGAGTATTAGATATGATATGAGTGTGGATAGATGCAACGAGGTAGGCCAAAGAAAAGGTGGAGGTTTTTTTTTGAGAGACAATATGAATAAGAAGGATGTGACTGTAGATATGACAGCCGACAGAGATTTATGGAAGAAAGAGACATGCAGCGCCGACCTAAATTAAATGGGAAAAGGGCAAGCGGATGATGATATTCTGTGTGAATTGTCGAATATACTTCACATTCTTCGTTAATAGTACAGGAATATTTTGGCCAGATCCTTCGGCCTTCCTTTTGTTTTCCTTTTTGTTTCATAAAACACACTCGTGTTTTAATGCCCCTCATTATGTACCAGTGGCATAAACTACTATTAGAGCATCATTCATGGGAGGAAAATAGTTCATGATTAATATACTGAAAGGACAGATATTTAATTACTATAGATGTTAAGATCTAGGTCGATATTTCGATAAACATTGGCAAAATGATTATGTGGGCTCTTAATGGTGTCGGTTGCGGTTGGAAGCGACGCTCGGCAGAAGTGGCGCAAGCAACATCTCCTGACAGCATCTCCTGATGATGCCTCGGATAGAGGCGAAACACGTGTCCTGTAGGCCTAGCACGTGTTGCATTCGAGAGTATGTCGGCGTATCTCGAGCTATTCGTCACTTTCTAACAGCGCCAATCAGAAAAAGACGCGTAGCTCGAGATAAGTCGAGATACTCTCGAGCGCAACATGTGCTACGGGCGCAGGTACCTATTTGTCAATATTATAAATATTTGTGGACAATCTTACACAAATCAACCTAGTCCCAAACTAAGCAAAGCTTGTACTATGAGTACTAAGCGACGATTAACATTCTTATATAGATAAATAGATACTTAAATACATAGAAAACATCCAAGACCCAAGAACAAATATTCGTGCTCATCACACAAATAATTGCCCCGGCCGGGATTCGAACCCGGGACCTCCAGCTTCGTAGGCAGGGTCACTACCAACTAAGCTAAAGCGGTCGTCATAATATATATGGGGGTATGTTGTATTTACTTGCATGTGTGCGTGTGCGTTGGAAGGGTGCAGTAACCGAAAAATGACTGCTAGAATATTGTTAGATTTTGGTAAATAAATGTCACTTGGGAGATACCTATAGCTCACAGAGACACAAATAGAGCACCTCCAATTTTGTGCCTAATTCTGTGTTAACACATCCTATTCCTTCATCAACTACAATTTCCAAACCCCTCAATGTTACTCAATCCCGATTACTTTCAAAAACTCGCATTTCATCCTATTTTCCCAAAAAATAAACCTTATTCTTAAAAGCACAACGTTTATATTTAAATGACATTAATGGCGGATTCGTCGTTATGGAAGTAATCAATTACACTGAGCTAGGTGGGAATGCAGTTGTCTGGCAATTTCCGCCCCAAGCTGGCACAGCTGGTTCTGTTCTTGCATCAGTGCTTCCAATCTTATACATGGTGCATATACTCCCTTAGGGAGGTCTGACGTGAATTGGGCGGTTCATGCAACAATGAGCATGTAGATACGAGTTTATTGTATTCATTTTTATTTGGGTACGATTTAAAAAGTGTTTTAATTGCGAGACTTGGTAACATCGTGAGCTAAAGGGTTACAAGGTCTGGTTTTAGTTCTGTTGTGGTCGGAATACTAGTGCCCACGCCAAATCTGGGTATTTATTTTTATTTATTTTTTCATGATAAGAATTACATTATAAATTTGTACACATGACAAAATTACAAGAATAGTTATCATGATAGTCATAAACAGGAAAAATAAAAAATAAAAAATAAAAAAGGATAATAACATAATGTCAACCAAAATTAAACACACATGATAATGATAAATAGTCGTCAAAGTCCATTTCAAAATACAAATTCCAATATACTAATCAAGTCAAATTACAAGTTCAAGTCCATTACAAAATATAAATCAATTTAATACAAATTTAATAATTATTATTTACACGTCAGTAACTTCAGGTCCATATACTCTTTAACAAAGTATATTAGGTAGTTGTTAAAAATGGACCCCGAGCTCCTTAGGGCACAACCGGGAAAACGCTAGGAGGTAGGGAAACTCTTAGAGTATTCCAGTGTTGAAACCGGTCATGTCGGAGGTATCCCTTGGACTTCTCCAACCGCGCCAACCAAAAAAAACTAGGGGGTACATTATTTTCATATTTAATTGTGAGAAATAAAAATGTTGCAATGTTGCATTGCTTGCCAAACATAATGCCAGTTATCGTCTTTAAAGTGATTAGTTATTAATTTATTATACTGAGGCAGACTTGAGATTAATTTGAGAAACCTGAGTGTAACCCAGTTCTCTAGAAAATTAACTAATTTTTGTAGAAAAAACCCCCACGACACCATATTTAACCAGTTAATTATTCCAATCTATGAGACAGTGGCATCATCGCGGTTACATTAACGAGATGACATTTCAATCTCAACATTAAATTTCTCCCGACTAATAAAGATGTCACCAACAAAAATACTAGCATCCAGAGATGAGTTAATTAAATTTAGGGGAATTCTAGTTATATTTCTGACAACACTTATTAAAACCCATTTAGAGCGCGTAATTCGGAGCAGCCACGTCGGAAATTGTGCAGCACCCGGCTTATTAACTTGGAATTATTCCGTTATGAAGAACATTTGGGATGGGAAGAAATAATTCGGCGTTTTTGGCCATTCGTGAGTTTATGTTTTCAATTTTCATCCGTCATCTAAGGTATGGTATTTGTATCTCACGAGCGCGGGTAGGCCATAGTTACACATACGAATACATAGACAACGTGAACTCAATATATTGACGATTGCTTTAGCTACATACAGGGTGGATTTTCTTTTTGGGTCAGTGAGGGCAGCTACCAGATCCCGTGCTGCTACGTGAAAATGGTTTTAAAAGAACTTCCTTTGATTTTAAATTATTGAAAAATGGCGTTTTCAGATTTTGGAAAAAACATACAGGGTGCGAGAAAAAGGTCATTTTTGACAAACTTTTTTTTTGATGCCTATCGATCCCATTCCTATTCAAGATCAAAAGCTTGTATAGTACCAAAAAAAAATTCCGACTAGAAAAGCCACAAATCAAGAAGAACTTTTCCCATACAATTTGTATGAAAATGCAAACTTTTATTTTTCACATGATATTTTTTTATGCCAATCGATTCTATTGCTATCCAGTATCAATAGTTTCCAAGGGGCTAACTCCCGGTAATGTACTAAAAAGCCAAAAATTAAAGAAAACTTTTCCCATACATTTAATATGGAGAAAAAATCAATATTTATTCAAATTTTTCTATCTTGCTTATCAGTCTTGCTACGTTTAAGGAACATGATATTGTATGAAAACATAACATTAAAAGCATTCAAAATATCAAAAAACGGAAATTTTGAATTTCACTATAAACTCCATAGTAAATGCATGGGAAAAGTTTTCCTCGAATTGTGGCTTTTCTAGCCGGAATTTTTTTTTGATCCCATACAAGCTTTTGATTCTGAATAGGAACACGATCGATTGGCATCAAAGAAAAAGTTTGTCAAAAATGACCTTTTCTCGCATCCTGTATGTTTTTTTCCAAAATCTGAAAACGCCATTTTTCATTAATTCAAAATCAAAGGAAGGTCTTCTAAGACAATTTTCACGTAGCAGCACGGGATCTGGTAGCTGCCCTCACTGACCCAAAAAGAAAATCCACCCTGTATATTTGTGTGATGAGCATGAATATTTATTTGATCTTGGGTCTTGGATGTTTACTATGTATTTAAGAATGTATTTATCAATATAAGTATGTATATCGTCGCTTAGTACCCATAGTACAAGCTCTGCTTAGTTTGGGACTAGATTGATTTGTGTAAAATTGTCCACAAATATATAAAAAAATAGCTCATACGCTGAGTATTATCCTTTTTCCATTTTAATCTCGTCATAGTATGAGTATTATCCTTGTTTTTATTACTGAGCAAGTACATCGGAATGTCTGTCAAATTGATTAGACCAGCTTGACAGGACTGGTTTCCCACGAGGCGGCTTGACCCTGACCCTGACATGCCCACATAGACGATGTGCTTAACCGAATCGATATAATCCCTTAAGCTGTATGCTAATAGTTTAAGAGCCGGTGACACTGAACCTAGTATGATAAGATTCCCAGATGGCATATAATATATAATTAGGTGCGTCATTAGTCGGGGATCACGAAACGGCGATGCTGCAATGCGAAAAACCTGGCGAAGCCATTGAAAATTAAAATTGAAAAATGATGAAAAATCCGGTTTCTAGTATGATAAGATTCCCAAGTTTCGTTTGTTCCTCGAAACAGGGGAGGGATAGGACTATACGATAGTGCAGTGCTGCAAGCCCTCCTGACTGGCCTTGTCAGTGGCAGCAGTATGATAAGCGACCACTTTTCTGAGGTATCTAGTATGATCGGATTCCTGAAAAAAACAGGGCTCGTCTGAAAGATCAGCACTTTCTGTGTAAGAAAAACCACTGCTGCATTTTCCAAACAGTGGAGAAGGTGGTTGCTGCAGCGATTAAAGGAGCCGACAACACTGAACCTATTTCGATAGATTCCCAGATGATATATATATAATTAGTCGCGGCATTAATGGGGGTACACGAAATGGCGATGCTGCAAAGCAAATGAGCACGCAAACCTATTAAAAATCAAATTTAAAAAAATAAAAAAGAAACGGTTTCTAATATGATAAGATTCCCAAGTTTCGTTTGTTCCTCGAAATAGGCCATTCAGGAGGGCTTGCAGCACTGCACTATCGTATAGTCCTACCCCTCCCCTGATTCGAGGAACAAACGAAACTTGAGAATCTTATCATCCTAGAAACCAGTTTTTTTATGTATTAAAATTTTCTTTTTAATAGCTTTATCTGCTTTTTTGCTTTGCAGCATCGCCATTTCGTGTACCCCCATTAATGCCGCGACTAATTATATATATATCATCTGGGAACCTATCGAAATAGGTTCAGTGTTGTCGGCTCCTTTAATCGCTGCAGCAACCACCTTCTCCACTGTTTGGAAAATGCAGCAGTGGTTTTTCTTACACAGAAAGTGCTGATCTTTCAGATGAGCCCTGTTTTTTTCAGGAATCCGATCATACTAGATACCTCAGAAAAGTGGTCGCTTATCATACTGCTGCCACTGACAAGGCCGGTCAGGAGGGCTTGCAGCACTGCACTATCGTATAACCTCCCCTGTTTCGAGGAACAAACGAAACTTGGAAATCTTATCACACTAGAAACCGGATTTTTCATCATTTTTCAATTTTAATTTTCAATGGCTTCGCCAGGTTTTTCGCATTGCAGCATCGCCGTTTCGTGTTCCCCGACTAATGACGCACCTAATTATATATATGCCATCTGGGAATCTTATCATACTAGGTTCAGTGTCACCGGCTCTTCTACTATAATAGATTCGATAACAGTTATCATTAGTAGAATCCACCCTTGGAACCCCGTTGTGCCCTAAAGATCCCGGGGTTCGCCCAAGACACCTCCCAAGATTTGGCGTAGGCACTATTTTTTCGCAGGCAACTGCCATCTGACCTTCCAATCCAAACGGAAAACTAGGCTTTTTAGGATTAGATCAGTTTCATCAGGGTGTTTTCCTTCTCCGAAAACCTAGTGTAAGTAGGTGTAGTATCATATAATATTTCGCACATTTTTTTAAACCAAGTGCTACAGTCAGCGTCGAAAGTAGCTTGGCATAAATATGAAAGAGGTCAAAAGTTCCCATTCCCGTGTAATAAAGATTTGACTACCGACTACCGACCTACCGAAGTATTTTTGATGCGGACTGTACCACTTGTTTAAAAAAAAAACTTTGTACGAAATAGTTTTGCGGATGCGAAATCTCTATATTGCTGCTCTAGTATAAGTTTTTTCGAAACATTAACTAATTCGAACGCGTTTGCGTTTTGTCTCAAAATGTGTGGAAGTGGTATGAAAACGTGAACAGTGTCTCTGGTGGTCACTAGTGGAAACTAAAACAGTGAGTATAACATTTGTTGCTAACCGATGAACTCGCGTATTTCAAACTCGGTGAGAGCGTTTTCATACATTTTGAGACAAAACGCAAACGCGTTCGTATTACTTAATGTTTCGAAAAAACTTATACTAGAGCTACGGATACAGGCTTAGCTCTTGTTATTAGTAAAATCCAATTTGTATTATGCGTTTAGAACCACATTGCTGCTATTTCATTTGACGACTTAATTAGTAATTGCAATAGACATGCCGTGGTTCAAATTGGTATCGATTTTAACATAATTTGCTATTTTAATAATGTTTCGCTAATGATTTCCGGGATTTAAAGTGAGGGTAAACGGTCATAATTATTTTTGATTGGGATGGCAATGTTTTTTTCGTGAATTTGAATGTAAGTACATACTTTGAAGACCAATTTCTTGGACGATGTGGGCGGGAATCTGATGAAATGAAAATGAAATTTCCCGGAAAATAAGATGATTACTTTCGCATATTCCGGAAAACAATCATAATATTATGGTCAAGGATAAAGAATTAAACGACAGTAAAAAACATGGTACCTATATTAACGTCAATTAAAAAAACTTACGATAATACTGTGCAGAAAACGTGCAGGTATAGCTCAACACACAACCATGGCTCACCTGCGCTCGTGAGATAAAATAACTTATCAGTAGCTCTATAGCTCTAGTATAAGTTTTTTCGAAACATTAACTAATTCGAACGCGTTTGCGTTTTGTCTCAAAATGTATGCAAACGCTCTCACCGAGTTTGAAATACGCGCGCTGTTTTAGTTTCCACTAGTGACCACCAGAGGCGCCGTTCACGTTTTCATACCACTTTCATACATTTTGAGACAAAACGCAAACGCGTTCGAATTAGTTAATGTTTCGAAAAAACTTATACTAGAGCTACAGTATGAGTATTCTTTCATATTTATGATTATAACGGCGTTTGAAAGCACGCTATATTTTCATTGCGCACCCTTATATTAGCTTACTTTGCACTTGGGATCATAAGGGGCTACTTGCGATGCAATAACGCGCCAGATGCTATCAACGATTGCTTTATTAACTTTGGATTTTATTGAGAACGTAAACGTGATTCTAATAAAGTGACTGTAGGTCGTTTAGATTATTAGATTTCTATTCGACCGAGCGAGTGCGAGGCTTTTTCGTTTCAGCTTTAGTAACAAATGATTTCGTATGTCCGACTGTTCTTCTGTAAAAATCGCATTTATCAACCGATTTTCGTAAAATTTTGTAACCAGATTGAAAAATTTTATGCTATTTTTGCTAATTTAGTTATAGGAAAATGAGGGTTGGAAATTTAAAAAAACATCACTCGTGAGGTTTATGCTCGTAAGCTCAACAGTGTCACTAATTTAGGATTTTATATCAAGCTTAGATTAAATTACCACTCCTAATGAATAACTTCTTGTAGGTAACACGAAACTACAACAATATAATAATGTATTTTATGTCACACCTGGCCATAAAGTGGCCATTATCGCACGCTCCGCGCGCGAAAAAACCCACTTCCTGGCCAGGGGGTGACATAAAATTTTGTATTTACCACGGGCGATAATAAAGAAAGCTTCAGATCGCATATTTATCGCCCTTGCCTTCGGCTCGGGCGTAAAATACCTGCGATCTGAGACATTCTATGTTTTATCGCCCTTGGTAAGTAATGTACTATTATTTTTTTATGTATGACTGAACAACCATTGACCTACTACGAACTGAACTGTACTGTGATGAGTGTGAGCTGTATGTTTGCCTACTTTCCTCTGTGATCTTATGCTCTTTTTAAACTAGCAAATTAACAATCACTCGCAAATGCTTATTAAATAAATAAATAAATGAAATAAATGAACTTTATTCTGTAAGTAGGCCGCAATGGCACTTTTACAAGTCAAACCCTACTAGCGTTAATAGTTTTAAACCGTAGTTTTTAATTTATGACTGGAATTCAAAGATATTGAGTCATGTGGACTTGACATAGGTAATACTGTTTCAATTTGTTTATAAAAAACACGTAATCGTTGCATATTTTTCCCTCGTGACATCTTCTCTCCTTAATGGATTAAAAAAAACGCCAGTTTGACAGAAAATCTTCGTATTTTAAGTATGATCGTCAATACTTGAATTTAAACTTTCGTGAGACATGTTATAACTTTATTTTACTAAACGGTTAACACGGTTAACGGTTGGTACGGTTCGAAACATGTCGCCCGAAGTGACAATAATTGTTAATTATTAATACGTGACTTTTAACCGTTTAGTAAAATAAAGTTATGGTATCCGATGGTCCATCTGTTTAGCTCATCAATGGTGAGAATTTTTTTCGGCAGTACAATTAACAGTACTTGTGGCCTAATTTGTCATCCGTGTTGACAGTTTTATATTGTGAGCTTTGTTATTTTAAGACATTAAATATTATATCATAAGCTACTGGGTCTATTAAACTTAACGTATTTAATTGGCATTGGTTTATTATTCGTATGAGCCTCGATTCTCGAAATGCTGGGGACTTTTTTCGCCTTTCTCGCTGTTCTTAAATATACTCGTACTAGAATCGTTTACGGGTTTAACTACATTGCGCGGTTTTATAGACTGATTGAACTGGTTACACCTGCGTAGCCCGCAGTGTAATGAAACTCGCATGTGATTCTTATACGTGTGTAAATAAGGCTAGTTTTCTTTTTATACATCGACGGAAAACAGGCGTACGGTCCATGTGATGGTAAGCGGACACCGCAGCCTATGGAAGCCCGCAAATTCAAAGGAAATACGTGCGCGTTGCCAACCCTTTATAAAATTTGAGGATTCACTGCGTTGACAGAAGAGAGGACACATTTAGGTCCTTCGTTGGGTTTTGCTCGTCGCCGCGTTGGTGAACACACGTCTTGGCGCGAAGACGAGCTGAATCCACTACCGAACAAAACCAGTTACTGTCATGGCGTCGTTACCGAACAACGTATTGATTGGCGAAATCATCATAAATTTGATGGAAAGCCATTCTTAAAGAACAAGGTCCTTCTTTCTCAACACAGTGCATCCTCGGGAGCTCTGACAACCTTGCTCGTCTTCAGGAACAGCACTTCATACTTCTATAGTAAATAATGTTTTTTATGGCTGTGGTCTTCTGCAAGGCGGAGGTAATACTTTCCCAATTGGGCTGATCCAAATTCAAGCAAGATGACATTTTGCTCTGCCCCACCTCAAAAAGAGTAGTAAGTAGGTAGGTAGTTGTTTGAAAATATGCGGTCTATAGACAGCTTATAGTTTATAAATTGCCATAAAATCTATATATGTCTTTTGTCTGATTCAAGCTATCGTTAACTACAACCCGTTGCCTTAATTAAAATGATACATTAGACATAATGTAGCCGTTAAACGCACATTCCCACTGTTTACTAAATGTGGTTGCAATAATCAAGTACAAACAGTAAACAAAACGACATTATAGCTTTGAAACTTTGCTTTATCCAAAATGGCGTAAGTACTATAGACAATACGAGTTGTGCTCTTGTAAAAAGGACTTTAGTATGCAATATTTAAAGTATGTATTCCCTGTTAGAATGACATATATTAAATGACGCTATTTTAGATCGAAGACGTTACACGTGGGTGGCATATGATTCGGATTGACCTACTTTTCATAGCTTTAGTAAAAAAAACTGAACAGATTTATAAATGATTCAGCTTTATTAAATAACTTTAAGAATAGGTTTTTAAACTCTTATTTTAATGGAAACACGATGAAGTAAAATAAGGCAAGCAACTGATAAGTATTATTCAAGTAAGTATGCCTGTTCTACGTAGGTATATATTATATTTAATATTGAATGCAACACGTATGTCCTGAATGAACCCTCCGTTACACGAGACGTTATCGCCCGAGTGATCACGCTGGCGTCAGTTTGCGCAGCAATTTACCGCCTGAGAATATGCAGCGCTGCCACATTTGTTGACTTAATTTTGACTGCTTGGGTGAATTTTGTATTTAACTGTAGTTTTTCAGTGAGGAAGCGTTCGTTCCAGCGGTTAAGGGGAGGTATCCCCAACGCAAATGTCCCGCTCTAACACGCGTGAGTTTAAAATTAACCATCCCGCTCTCTACGCATGCTCTGCGCGCAGTTTTGTAAATATTTAGCTATAGTCATTAAGCCAATCATTTTATCAAAGCAAACCCTGCGAATTTGTCTATAACTATTTACGATCTTTAATTCAGTACAAAAATTAAATGTTAAATATCAGTAATATAGCCGTAGTATTGAAAATACATTCCAAAAAGGGGTAACTTCGCGATTTTTTTCTATCGAGTGAAATTCATCAGGTCATGTAACTGACTGCGAATTTGACTAGACAAGATCCTTATGTAACAGATATTTTTTTTAGATTTTAAGATACTATATTCTATATCTCAGATGGTTTTTAAAAACTCAAAAGTGGTAATACACGGCCTTAAGCATGCAACGTCGGCCCACGTCAACTCTTGGATGGGTGACTGCTTTGAGTGGTTATAAACTGAGTACTGCGTGCTTTAGAAGGTGATCCCGGCAGCTGTCTATGATAGTAGTTGTTTAGCCATATGAGAGCGTTTCGGGTGGCTTGGGAACCTCTAGCAGTGAAGGTGCCCACTCACTTGACAAGCCTAATCCCAATAAGGGGATAAATACTGATGCCGGCAGGGGATTCCAAACCATAGCAGTGCGCATTATAAAGAATGATGAAAAGCGCTTGGTTCGAGTAAGAGGAAAATCAACCCGGTAAAAAAAAAAAAAATTGTGGACAATCTTACACAAATCAACCTAGTCCCAAACTAAGCAAAGCATGTACTATGGGTACTAAGCGACGGTATATATACTTATATAGACAAATAAATACTTAAATACATAGAAGACATCCAAGACCCAAGAACAAATTCGTGCTCATCACACAAATAAATGCCCCGGCCGGGATTCGAACCCGGGACCTCCAGCTTCGTAGGCAGGTTCACTACCAACTAAGCTAAAGCGGTCGTCAAGGGTCGGTAAGGATGTTAACCAGCCGTACTGATGTCCGAACTACAATTTTGACTCACCGAAGTACAATTTGTAGAAGACGTATAGACACGATACTTTGCGTCTATGTGCCAGGCTATGCAGCTTAGTTCCTACTACGGTCGGTCGCACGTATGGCGGCGCTAAACAGAGCAATTCAAAAAGACATTAAGGAGACTTCCTGACTTGGCGGGGCGGGATCGATATGTGACATTTTTTTTCTTCGACGTTAACTTACTGACGTCGCAAAGATTCCCGCTTGACGGAATACTGGCAGTATTACATTTGCGCAGCAGTATATCATGCGCAGAAGTGGACCAATACTGCCTTCGTATCGTCCCGCTACCGCGCATCCCGCGCCAGTCAGGAAGCACACATTTAAATGTAGGGGCGTAGTAAAAAGCGGTACTGAGTTGACTGACAGTTGACACTGACATTTGACAGTTTTTTCATATCGTACCGCCTCCGCACCGACAAATCAGGAAGTCGCCTAGGCTTTTCACTACGATAATTAGCACTTAAACTTCTTATTCCTAGATTTTATCCAACACCTGTGTATGCACTAGAGGTGAGACGTATTTACGGGAACAGGTTTTTGGAATAGGTTTTGGCATGGACGCGTAAGTACGCGATCCCGCTCGCGCGTCTTTTAGCGTATCGAGTACTAGGCGTACGACGACTCTGAAGACTCGAAACGTCTAAGAGTCTTTATGTTCCACGCTATTCGTATTCGTCTGCGCGTTCGGATTCTTTCGGGGCACCTCGGGTCGGGGTCGGTTTAGCGCGTATTTGGACCTAGTCTTTGGATCTAGTATTTTTGTGGACGCGTACTCGCAAGAATCAGTACGCGTTTTGCCTAGTACGTCTAACCTCTAGTATGCACTAACTCCTGATTTCGCACTTGGAAACTTTAACAGCTCTTTGACAACTTGAAATGGGATTGCACTAAACTTTTGCATGGCTTCTTTTAAGAGATCCGTTCGTGAAAAAATCGGAACTTGATATTTTCAAAACTGCTACGAAATAATTAAACTAGTTTTTTTTTAATACTACGACGGTGGCAAACAAGCATACGGTCCACCTGAACTAATACAAAATATTGGTTATGTTTGTTTATTTTTCTCCACAAAGGTTGTCTGGAAGAGATCGCTCTTTAGCCATTAGACCGCCTGTTGTTTACCTCTGCTTATATCGCGTTTACCTGTCTACTGAATTGTAAAAGAGAATTGTATTGTAAATAGGGATGTTGACTCAAAATTTATTATTACTCCATACGAAAGAATACATAAAACTATGCCAAATAGTGAAAATCCTATTCAAATATCTCAAAAAATAACGAAACTACAACCGTTCGAATGTCTTTAGTTCGAGAGAGAAAGCGCTACAGATCAGTGACGTCACTGACCTCGAGCGCCATAGTAAATGACGATCGTTCAATACAGAGGTGCGTTTTGCGGAACAGGGACAGAAAATGCCCCCTCCTAAAACTTTGAAGACTTATAATTATGTAATTATTTATTCTTTTGAATTACTTTTTTCGCTATTTGATTGAGAATTTGATCCTTTTTCGTGAAAATTCGGATTCATTGATTTTCTTATTTGGTGTCAACATCCCTATTCATATATAATTGTTTAATAGTTAAGTAATAAGCACACAATTTTTTTGAAGAAGAAAATAATTTGGAGTAAACTGGTCTAGTTTTTCCTCCGGGTTGCAGGATCAATTGACAATCTCTTTGAAAATAGTGCCTACGTCAACTCTTCCAATTAGGTGGTATAGCGGACCCCCTGGCTCTTTTTAGGATAACCGGGAAACGCTAGATTTTTCTACTTCTCAAGGGCAAAATAACTCGAAACTAGGCACTCAAACAGGGAACAAATGCCTTGATCTAGCCCTCAACGGCCTTCAACCTAACGGTAGACCTAATTTATTCATACATTAGTTAGCAGAGGTATATTTAGTTTTAAGGATGATTCACGCTAGCCCGTTCCATGTCCGGGCCGGCCCGTTTTCTAGTACAAGAAATCGACGGCCATCGCGCGTCCTTTATTAGAAAACGGGCCGGCCCGGACTCAGAACGGTCTACTGTGAGTCATCATTTATTAGTAAGGGTGTAAAATGGTAAATAAATAACGCGTACAATAAAGGATAAAACGCAGCCCACACTACGCGTTATTAGATCATGCCTGATGCGGCGAGCAGCCATCTTTTATTTATGCCACGTCCCGTCACTATTACAACGCGTAGTCCAATATACGAAGGTCCAGTACGTTTATCTCACGAGCCCGCGGTTGTGTTGAGCTATACATGCACATTGTCTATCTGTACGTCAGCGTAGGAGCTATGAGTTTACATTGTCTATGTGTTCGAATGTGTCACAATCTACCACTATCATGGGTAACCCGCGCTCCGGATATAAAATACTTTTATTATTATTATTTAATCTTTATTGCACAAAAGAAAACCTTATCTTACAAAAGGCGGACTTAATGCCATATGACATTCTCTACCAGTCAGTTTTGTTGAGAATTTTACAGATATATTCGTATTTCTTAATTATGTGTATCTTGGAAGTAGAAGGAAAGCGGAAGAGAGGGGAACCAAGAAGGACATACATGGACCAAATTAAGGAAAAAGTAAAAGCTGTGTCGTATCATGTAGTCAAACAAAAGGCTTATGAACGAGATTCACGAAAGTTGTTCCACCGATAAGAACCCAACTCTTAAATTAATTATGATGAAAATATATAACATGGTGTCACTATATGATAGTATTGATAGTAATCCATCAAAATCACAATTAATTGTAAACTGCTAAATTTTACTAAAATCCGAAAAATATGTAGTATAAAAATATGTTTAGTAATAATTCTGCAACTTGTATTTTTTTCGTCCAAAAGTCATTTTATAGAACTTTTATATGATAATAGGCGTACAGTCATTAATAATTCATTATTGAAAAGTGTCACAATACAGTCACGTCTTTTCACACGGAAAATTGTCAAAATACCTAGATGAGCGTTTTAACTGACCACGCATTGGATTACATCAAGCTATCCTACAAAAATAAGGTCGTATCTCACTATAAAGCCAATACGCTGATACGACTTTGCAACACAACTGTGCAACGACAACTTGTTTTTAAAAGTCTTATTGTATAATAGAATTTATGTGCCAGTTGCACCAACATACGAACACAGACCGGTCATCGTCAAATATGGCGCCGGCAGCTGTCATCCCATACAAACTTGTCAAACTTTCCATACAATCAGATTTGACGAACATCACTTACGATTACAGACGGCTTGGTGCAACCCAGCCTAAGTGAGCTGAGCCTTTTTAGAATTGGTGGCTGTAATTCCTTCCAATGTTGTATTCTTCTAGCAACGCCTTTATAATTTTTTCAAATGGCATTTCAGGGCTAAACTGCTTGCTGATGTCAGTTGGGTTTCGAGTTTTTTTAAAGTCATAATTACCTAACTTTTAATTTTCAAATGAGCCCGTTACTTGCGGTTGATAGCAGGCATCTTAGTTTTCAATCTGGTTATTAAAAATAAGATTTACAAACAAATTAGAAAACCACAAACACCATTAACCCACCATAAAACCCCATAAACTAGCCCATCGTCACCGACTTTGTATCCAAACAACTCTATAAATACTCCCCCAAGAAACTGTCCTAAATGCAGGACTGCATTCGGCGACATCGGATATTTAGGGACCCGATTGGCTGAGAGCCAGGGATCTGACTAAATTAGACCTAGTAATAGGCGCCACATAGAAAAATGTAAATACCTACAGGTAAATTACTTTTCTCACAAATGGCTCGCAAACTAAACATTACTTGGTACATATTGTAAGGTAAACTGTAGTTTTAGGTCAGATCAAAATAAAAATAAAAACATTAAAAGACTCGCTCTACGCGTCTTAAATGTTACATACAAATAGCTTTATTTGTCGAGTTCCAAATTTTATAAAATAAAATGAATAAAATGAACTTTATTCTGTAAGTAGGCCGCAATGGCACTTTTACAAGTCAAACCCTACTAGCGTTTCACAGAGGCCACTGCCGAGAAGAAACGCCGAAAGAAACTCGACAGTCAGCCATTTTCTCACAAAAATATGCTTATTTATTACAATGATAATACTTAACCTACTTAAGATCAAGTAAGATCAAGGTATAAAACTAGAAACAGGCATATGAAAATCGGCACAGGTTGCATTCAGCCAATTCAACATGTATTTTTTTTAAACGCGATGTTTATGAAGTGCCCATAGTATTTAAATGGTTTAACCATGCTCAGCTCAGAACCGTTTAGTAAAACTAGAGGGTAACCCACCATTACATCATTAAACCATTTACATGATCTCTTAGCATAGGTAGTTCTATTTCTGCTAATTTGTTGAAACATTAAAGCCCTCACTCTGCTCTTGATTCAACAACAATTCAATTGATTTATTGCTTCTTTTCATCTAGTGTTCGCTTTTGTACTGTTGCCAAAAAACTGGATCTACAAGATTCAATAATGGATCGTAATGTGCCTACAATGAGACTAGGTACTTTTGTGATGAGCTGTGTTGAAAGTTACGGACCAGCATATGTCTCTCTCTGTATACACAACAAATCCTCAAGTCAATAAAGGGTCGGCTACGCGCTTAAGATTTTTCTTACCCGCTTAGGCCGTAATCTTGTTTACCACCGTCGGTAGTATAAAAAGCGGTAATAGGTATTTTATAAATGAGGTCTACCGCTTATGAATTCGCCACGTGATAATTTAATTTTAGACTGTGTGTGTCTTAAAGAAGCAAAATGATATATTTACGGCAAGTGCGGTGTATTGAATCCTGAGCGAAGCGTAATATTCTATAACAGAATTCTGATCGTAGCGAGGGATTATAAAGTTAGATCTTACCTTAACATCTCTACCGTGTGACACATACAAATTTTTCACACATTCTATGAGGAAATGAGTCATTGTTTGTCCTCAAATGAGGGAGGGAAGAAAAGTAAGTCTTTGATCCCTCATTCGAGGGCAACAATGTCTCTAACGAGTCTCTCAGTAACGAATCACTTTGTCATTTGAATTTTGGAATTGACAGCAAATCCAAAAATACCATTTCATCCGAGTAAGGAAGCGTTTAGGTAAGTAGCGGTTGGCCGGTAGCCAGCGACGAATATAGACGCCTCGGCTCGGCGACATGTGCTGAGACGGGTTTAGGTATGTTACTGTCAAGGTGTCAAGTTCTTTCGTATGTCCGTTTGTTCCCTGCAGGTTGCCATTCTCACCCGCTTCTCGTGAACGTTTTATTTGTCAAGTTTTTAAAATAAATAAATATTTGTGGACAATCTTACACAAATCAACCTAGTCCCAAACTAAGCAAAGCTTGTACTATGGGTACTAAGCGACGATATACAATACTTATATATAGATACTTAAATACATAGAAAACATCCAAGACCCAAGAACAAATATTCGTGCCGATCATACAAATAAATGCCCTGGCCGGGATTCGAACCCTGGACCTCCAGCTTCGTAGGCAGGGTCACTACCAACTAAGCTAAAGCGGTCGTCATATTTCAAAAGGACAGAGTGGAAAACGTAAAATCTATCACTCGCCAGGGTATGCAGCTCACAGAGCCACTAATGTTATGTTGAGTGAATCCAATTTTCTTTCCGTTGTACCAGTTAAATTCCATCGTCATTATCAGCTACGGGGCTCAGTCCTCCTCTCATAGACGAGAGGAAACGGTCAGCAGTCCCCACGCTAGCTGAGTACAGATTGGAAACTTAACACACAATATGGTCAATTTCTTCGCAGATGTATGCAGGTGACTAAATTCCAAACTTCACCACATCAATCAGTTCACCGCTCACCCCTAGTGTATCTTGACGCCAGGACTCATTATAACAGCAATACGATTTACAAACCGACTCGTCTTCACTTGTCACCTCACACACTTCACTCTTTCAAAAAGGCTTTCCATCAAATTTATGATGATTTCGCCAATCAATACTTGTTCAAAGACGTTGTTCGGTAACGACGCCATGACAGTTAGACAACTGGTTTTGTTCGGTAGTGGATTCAGCTCGTCATCGCGCCGACCACATGTATTGTGTTCACCAACGCGGCGACGAGACGAATCCCCCACTTGTCACCTCACCCCTCACCCGTTTTTTTATGGAAACTGTCAAATGTCATTTTTTCACTTGATGACAATTTAAATTATATAAACGGGTGAGGGGTGAGGTAACGGGTGATGACGAGTTGATTTGTGTCGCAAACTTTGTGAATATAACAGTCCAGCACGTAATTGGAGTTCTTAATGAAGTAACTTTTTCTACCTGACTGTGGCTAAAGGCTGGGCCCAGTAAAGCGATAGGAGTGCGCGGTTGGAGAGAGGCCTGGGAAAAATCCAGGGGAAACCTCCGACACGACCACGCGGGCGGCTTAAACACCGGAATACTCTTACCCCCTTATTCATAAAACTTAACAAACCTCTGCTAACTAAAATGTTGTTTGTCCCTTTCTCACAAACGTAAATGTCAGAGTGACAGATAAGGACAAAAGAACTTTAGCGGCTTTTTAACTAATAGAGGTTTGATGGACGTTTATGAATAAGGGGGTAAGAGTTTGCGCTCCAGTGAGATTGTTTGAGCAACTTCAACCAAATCTGAGGTGTCAGTGGAATCGAGCTACTGGGGTTTTTGTCGTTGGTCAATTTTATTCATCATCATCATCCTCCTCCTAGCGTTATCCCAGTACAGTTGCATCCTGAAGGATGCCTGAGGTCCGCTACCTAATCCCAAGATTTGGCGTAGGTACTAGTTTTTACGGAAGCGACTGCCATCTGACCTTCCAACCCCGAGGGGAAACTAGACCTTATTGGGCTTAGGCTTTGTCAAGTGAATGGGCAACTTGACTGTTAGAAGTTCTCAAACCGCCCGAAAGCCTCTAACTTGGCTTAACGACTGCTGCCATAGACATCAACCGGGATCAACGGCTTAACGTGCCTTCCAAAGCACGGGAGCGCTCAGTTAGTAACCACTCAAAGCCACCCATCCAAGTCCTGACCGCTGCGCACGTTGCTTAACCTTAGATACCGCAAGCGGTACCCGGCGCCGCTGGGCCACGACTCACGAGCGCTCCTCGTTGGTCAATTTTATTCTTAATCAATAATTCGCCTGAGGCGACTTCCTGACTTGGCGGCGCGGGATCGATAATATGTGACATTTTCTTCTTTGACGTAAACTTACTGACGTCGCGAAGATTCCCATTGACGAAATACAGACAGTATTATCTATGCGCAGAAGCGGACCAGTACCGTCTTCGCATCGTCCCGCCTCCGCGCATCCCGCGCCAGTCAGGAAGCACTCATTTAAATGTAGGGGCGCAGTAAAAAGTGGTACTGAGTTGACTGACAGTTGACACACATTTGACAGCTTTCTCATATCGTACCGCCTCCGCACCGACAAATAAGGAAATCGCCTAAGGTGAGGTGAGGTGAGCGTTGTATGTATGTAAGCACTTTATTGTACATAAAAACATGTTGAAACAATATACATGTCACATACGATTACAGTACAAGAGCGAACTTATCCCTATGAGGGATCTCTTCCAGCTAACCTTTGAGGGATTGATTGTATGGACTACTTAGTAGTTAACACTGTTGTTGGTGGATATTCACCCCAGGCCCCTATACCACAAAACTTTACAAGTGTACGATTCGACAAAATTGTACGGCTTTCCATAGAAAAAGTTGACAAATTTGTCGAATTGTACGCTTGTAATGTTTTGTGGTACAGGCCCCAGGTGTCATCGTACTATCGCAATGTGTAAAAGATGCCAACTACTTACGTCAAAGCGCAGTTCGTCCACCCGCCGCGAGAATAGATCAAGAGTTGACAAATTGGTGTAAATTAGCTACGAACTGCCTGGGCTGTGAACCTGAACTAGTGAAATTTTGCACGTGGCCGTAGACTAAAAAAACGAATCGAAAAAAAAAACTAATCAGTAAAAAAATATTGCGTAAAAACCCGGCTAAAAACGTGTCGTTTTGCACATTTAGGGTTCCGAACCAACCGCAAAATTAAGTTGGTTTTCATAGGACATAATAAGAAAATTTCATAGAAATAATCTGATGTATCAATAAACATTATGACCAATTCATAGGTCAATGGGAAGTAAAAAAAATCGTATGTGATAGACGACGGGGTGGACGGACGGACGCGTGAGTGACAGAAATAGGGTTCTGTTTGGACCCTACGGGTACGGAACCCTAAATAGAAGTACTAATAGTAGCCGTAATATTCGTAGCCAATTATAATATTTCCACAACACTCTATCACCCGTGCTATTTAAATATAAAACATAATAAAATATATTATATTTTTTTAATCAAAGTGAAAATTGAAAAATTCAACACCACAGGTGGGTGGGTGGTGCTAGTGGTGGGAATTGAGATTTTCGCTAGCGGACGCATCCGCTTAACAAACATATTAAAATATATCATGTCAAACAAAATATTCAATTTAGTATCTCATCCGTATCGCCGCAAGAAACCATTATTAATAATTAGAAATGTTAAAATAAAATTAAATATTACCTACTTTTTTATCCAAAGATTCATTTTTGGTGGCTTTTATTGCCGACTGTACTTTTTTTCACAGTCATCAACTATTCGTAGAGACGGTCCCAACGAGCCCAAACACGATGGGTTTGTCGTGTGTAGTTTAGGAGTTGCTATGGCCACCGTCTGTCTCCATCATCATTATCAGCTCAATGATACCATAATATTGCATTGTCACCGAACTTACATAAGTACCTATGCCAAATTTCAGCTCAATCGGATACCGGCAAGTGGTTGAAAACTGATTTGCAGGATTCCACCCGAACAAACATTTTTACATAGTTACATACATTTTAAGCTTAAGCTACGGTAGCCCAGTGGTTCAAGCATGCGGCTGTCAAGCGGCGGTCGTGGGTTCGAATCCCAGCTCGTACCAATGATTTTTTCGGAACTTATGTACGGAATATCATTTGATATTTACCGTTAGCTTTTCGGTGAAGGAAAACATCGTGAGGAAACCTGCATACATCCGCGAAGAAATTCAAAGTTGTATGTGAAGTCCCCAACCCGCTCTGGGCCAGCGTGGGGACTACTGCCCTATCCCTCTCATCTATGAGAGGAGGCCTGTGCCCAGCAGTGGGACGTATATAGGCTGATGATCAGAAATCAGAAATCAGAAATCATCTATTTGCTTAAAAACACGGTATACATAGGATGGTTAAATTTCACAATAGTTTCACATGTTTTGTCATAAAAATGACATGCAAAAAAAAAAAAAACACAAAAATGACATGATGATGATGATGATGATGATACATTTTAAGTTAAAGAAAGCCTCTACAAATCATACTGTTTACTTGCATAATACGTGCCCACGCCCCAATTGAAATAATATAAAAAAAGTATATATAAAAATGCACTCTCATTTTATGAGCACAGTGAGGCGCAAAAGCCAATAATGATCCCAACACACAATCCACAAATATCGCGCGCTTACACAATACGGGATCATCCAATCACGCCCAATTATCACTTATTTCGTCACTAGTAAACACACATTGAACTTTCGGGGCGCTATTTCAGTAGCCGTAGATATAGAAAGTGTCGTGCGACCTGGTTTCTCTGGCCTGCCGCCAAATTGAGCGGATCTGCTGCAGTCATATATGCGATGTCAATAACAGAATGAAAAAAAAGACTGTCGACAATAGGGATGTTGACACCAAATAAGAAAATCAATGAATCCGAATTTTCTCGAAAAAGGGTCAAATTCTCTATCAAATAGTGAAAAAAGTAATCCAAAAGAATAAATAATTACATAATTATAAGTCTTCAAAGTTTTAGGAGGGGGCATTTTCTGTCCCTTTTCCGCAAAACGCCCCGTTGTATTGAACGATCGTCATTTACTATGGCGCTCGAGGTCAGTGACGTCACTGACCTGTAGCGCTTTCTCTCTCTAACTAAAAACATTCTAATAGTTGTAGTTTCGTTATTTTTTGAGATATTTGAATAGGATTTTCACTTTTTGGCATAGTTATATGTATTCTTTTGTATGGAGTATTAAAATTTTTTGAGTCAACATCCCTATTGTTTGATTAGGCACTGATTTGAACAAACTTTTAGTTTGGGTTTTGTTATTTATGTTCTTTTTTAAAATCAAAAGCTTTTGTACACGTCTGCCCCAAAAAAGAACCAGGGTTCGTGCATGTATGTGAGATTTTTATTTCACCAGAACTTCTAACGCCTTATAGATTTAGATTTGTGAGGTATCGTTATCTAATCCTTATTAACTGTACTTTATATTTTCTGTCAGCTTTTTCTATCTGGTTGCCTTATCTTGAATGATTGCGTTTTTACAAGTAACAGTAGCTTTTCAGTAAGGAAAATATTGTGAGAAAACTGGTTTATTCCGGCTGGGAGGTGAGATGTTAGTTGGTTTCTTAAAACTAGTGCCTCAAGCCTTCAGTTTTTCTTCTGAAATGTAATGTTCGCCAGTAAACAACGTTTTTATTTCTTTACTTTACTAAACGGATAAAACTCACGTATTAATTGTCACTTCGGGCGACATGTTTCGAACTCTTCGGGAGTTCTTCCTCAGGATGAGTGCGTCTGCGACCCGCGCCGATTGCACACTGTTGAACTACTTACTACTGTTGTTGTTGTTGTTGTTGAATCGGCGCGGGTCGCAGACGCACTCATCCTGAGGAAGAACTCCCGAAGAGTTCGAAACATGTCGCCCGAAGTGAAAATTAATACGTGAGTTTTAACCGTTTAGTAAAATAAAGTTATAACATGTCCCACGAAAGTTTAAATTCAAACGTTCTTATTTGTCTAAATCAAAAAGGTCTAAACATTGATATTGACAAATAGCCTATTTACATTTCAATAATTTAAGCCAAATGACCCGCATAACTGTGGCAGGAAGTTTTATTATCTTATCTTATTATTTAGGGTCATCGCCGGAAATGCTCTTAACTGTTCAGACCCTTGAATCAAGACAAATTGTTATAAAGCAGGAGAATTAATTTGAATTGGGAAATGTTATATTTTGTTGCATTCACAAGGATTATATAATAGAATTGAGGTGCGAAATGTATGATGTATTTAAAGCCTGGGCCTTTTTAAATTACGAATGTCTTGATGATATAGGTATTTAATTGTGTCAACACGATTATTATGTGTTTGATGACCAAGTTAACTAAGTTGGTAGTGACGATTTTTTAATTTTGTCCGCTCACGAACTTATAATTTTAAATCAAGTGAAAAATATAAAAAAAATATCGCCACAGATTGGATTTAAACCAAGGGCCTCTGGAATCCGTCCATTGCGTTTAATCAACTGAGCTACTGTGGGTATCCCTTGTGGTGATGAATCTTTCAATCATTACACTCCTCTAAGCCTTAAGAGCCTTAAGCAGGCTCGTAGCGACATCTGCCGCGAAGTTATTGCAACTTCAGAAACGGCACAAACGTCTAAAATAATTGTATTGAGAATCGTTAAACAATGTTCTACCCAATACTGACTTGTTAAATATTGTCAAGCTGATGCGTGCGCCAACTGATAATTTTCATTGAAAATGAAATTTAATTTGTTCCTAATGCTTTCTAGATACGTACCTACTGATCTATATATGTATATCTTCGCCTAGTACCCATAGTTTTGCCATTGACTTTGCTTAGTTTCGGACTAGTTCGATTTGAGTAAGATATTCTACATCCACAAAGTTTTTTTTTGTTCCTTGTATAAAATACGTAATTATGCTTGTAGAATTTCATTTCATGAGTACCTAGGAATCCCCAGCAAAGAAGAAGAAGGGAAACGCTACGCAACGAACTATAAGGACTAGCAACTCTTCCGAACCCCTTGTCACAGATGCTTTTAACGCCAAATCCAATTAGGAGACTCAAAGGAGCTAATGTGCTGCCCGACTAAAGGAAGTTAGGGCAGGAGCCCTATCTTGCCAAAACGCCAGCCTTTATCAACTCATAGTTGTTGAGACTGATTGCAAATTGCAAGCAGAAGAAAAAAAAGCATTTTTTTTAAAATCCAATGTCAACTTACTGGCATCCGTGATCTCCAAACTCTTCTGCACCATTGTCTGTAGCACTATCATCACCATAACACACACACTTCGATCCCTAGCCATTGCCACTTCACTCTCAAATCCGTACCATTTTCACTGATTCCACAAAATTCCGCACACATCGAACCTTCAACTGTTATCCTTTTACCAGAAATCCTCCATTTTTCGGAAATAAAAAGTCGTTTTTAAATAACTCCCATTCTGAAATGTTTCTGTTATTATTTTACCAAAAATGCTCCATTCTTCAACAGCACAAATGCATTCTGCGAAATTGAACGAAACAGTGATTTTTGATCGGGTTATTTCAACCTGTAACTGTGATTCTTTTTCACGCAGAATCCTTTATTCTTCGAACGTTCACAGGGTTTTTGCATCTACACTGAGTTTTTGATAAGTTTTCCCTGGTTACATTTCAATTTTTTTTCAAGCCTATATCGATTTTCTGAATGCAATGGAACGCTCGAATTTTTTCCGATTTATTTTCATTTTGCCAAAAATATGGATCTATTTTCGTCCCCCGTTCATAGTGTTTGGACAGGTTCCAAGGATTTCTTTCGCTTCCATTCCTGTGGTCAACCGGATCTGTGAATCTGGAACAAAATTGTATTTATAATGTAAACACTTGGCTTATGTTGTCATTTTCAAATATTTAAAATAAATTATGAGTGGTCGTTAGTGATGCCTAAGAGTAAGCCTGATTTTAAAATGAACGTCAACACCTAATCCCATCTGCGAAGGAACTAGTTTTACGTTTTGAGTAACTGCCATCTGATTTTCCAAGCCAGAATGTAAACTAGATGTTGGAATTGACTGCTTTCCTCACGATGTTGAAACCGAAAAGCCAATGTTAAATATCAAAAGAAATTTCGTACATGTTTTTTTTTTATCCAATGGTACGAATTGAACGTCACGTATCCTACCACACAGCTACAGTGGCTGTGTTTGTTAAGACCTCGCATAAAGCCAAAATCTTTCGCGCTAGTGTCTTTATCACGGTATTTTGTAGCTCTAATAGAGTCATGAATCCGTCTAGAGCTCCTTCGTTAGCTATTTGATTCGATTTTAATTGGACCTCAATTCGGTAAAGTGGCGGGACTAAATCTCCTTACCCGAGGTTGTTAAAGACAAATAATACTTGTGAGATGGTTCAGCCGTCTCATTATTTTTAGGGTTCCGTACCCGAAGGGTGCAAACGGAAACCTACCTATTGCTGACACTCACGCGTCCGTCCGTCTTCTGTCACATAGGTTTTTAATAGCCAAATGGTTGGACGCATAAGATAATCCGATAATCCGTGCACACTTTTTTTTTTTATGCTGGAAAATGCTTGATGCATACCGGCCTTCCTGGGGGTTTTAGGCGCGGTGATGTGGGACTCCTGCGTCAGGCTACCCACTAAAAACCAGCGGCTTTCCCTCATTGCCTTTGTGAGACGCCGCAGGATTCGCTTGCGCATGCCACCACGGGATAATCCGTGCACCCGCGTAAGCTAGCGTCGGCCCTAAACCTGCTTTTGAAAACGGGAAGAGACTTAGCACGTCTAATTTTGGTAGGCAAAGAATTCCACAACCGGCTCGGATGGTAAAAGAACTGTTGTAGAATTTAGAGTTTGAAGAGACACTGAGAAGCAACATCTGAGCACACCTTGCAGAAGAAAGAAATTTAAAGCGTTCTTATTTATTTATTCGCCTAGTATTCCCGACCAATAGACCCATTACGATCCGCAGTTTGTAAATCTGTCCCCCTCCTGTCACCAGTAATCACTTACCGAGTGATATCTAGTAGCCCCCCTGAGTGTGAGAACGCTCAGAATAGGGGCTTTTGACAGTTGGATGTTGACAGTTTTGGGATGCGTGACAGTGTGACACTGCCTGACACTAATTAAAGAACTTAAAATACTTGGCACGTCTTCGAGTCAAGCCGCGATTCCATTGGTCTTTAATCACATAAGGGATATTATTAAAAAAAGTCGATAGTGGAGATATCTGTATGGAATGCTGAGATTGCAATTTTTCGTCGCAAATCGCAAAAAAGCAGAAAAGTATTAAAAAAAATTGTATGGTGAATCGGAGTTAAATTGGGCAACGGCACTAACCTATACAGCCACATAGTACAGATTCTACAGAGATCCTATACTTGTTCAAATGCCTGACTGCTTACCATAAACAACCTCCTTAATTTGTTTGTTTTTTTTTTTTTTTTGCCACAGTCGAAAGTAATATCAATAGTTTGTGGCAGATAAAAAAGGGAAACTATGACAAGGACAACAGATCATATGTCTCTCTCTGTCGCTCTTATATAAAGTTGTATATGACCATCTCGTTCAGTAGGTATTATTATTTGATGTCGAGTCTAATTAGTCTGAGCGTAAGCCGATAATTTTATTATTAAAAATAAATGAAATAAAATGGTCCATACACAAACACCATTAACGTCGGTCAACAGTTCCCGCCAAAATGTTTTTTTCACTGATTTAGAAAATGTTTGTGCATATTGTTATTGAATTTAACAAGTACTTCGCGTTGCAAATTTTTAAATGCAAATACAATTTTTTCATAGTTCCTAATTTTTAGATCATGTCAATATTGTTTTACATCCTTTTATGAAAAATGAAACGAAAATGTGCATATTTGATTTTTTTTTTCTACGAAGCTGGATCCCGGTCAGGGTTTTTATTTGTGTGATGAACACGTATAATTGTTGTGGGTGTTTTCTATGTATTCAAGTATGCATTTATCCATGTACGTATGTATATCGTCGCGTTAGTACAAGCTTTGCTTGATTTGGGACTAGGTCGATTTTAGTGTAAATTTGTCCACAAATATTTATTTATTTTTAAATATAAATTACTTTCCTCGTATTCGAAATGAAAAGCAGAGTGTTTAACTCGGGTGAAACCACCCATTTCAGCCTCGAACTATTGGCGCTCTCACTTCGTTCGAGCGCCAAAATATCTCGGCAGAAATGGATGGCTTTCAGCCGGCTTGTTAACAATCTAGTATTGCTTGCACTAGGTGGCATTGGAAGGGTCCGCGAGTTCACAGATCGAGACGGACTACTAATTCACTAGTCTGTGAACCGTAAACCCGCGATTTTGAAAAAAATCCCAAAACTGAATCGACAAAAATAATCCAAATAATCATCGAACCTGCTAAGTGCTAGTACCTTCGCCAAATCTTGGGATTATATAGCGGACCCTCTCCGGTCATCCTTCGAAATGCAACTGTACTAGGATGAAAGATGATAAATCATCGAAACTGCTCACTAGAGCTGAGCGTTTTTTTCAATAAGCGTTTCGTAAAACGCTTTCGCTTACAGTAACGGAATAACAGTTTCTTATGAGAACAAAAAACAGTTTTTATAAATACGACCACCAAAGCTGCAATGCAACGCAACAATGAAACTACACTACATGAAAATAGAAACAAAACGCAAAACTGACATAACTCAAACTATAACCTATAACTTTCATCATTGATGTAGCGATCGAAACGACGAAACGAAACAAAACTTAGCTTTGTTCGGGTGGGCGCGCTTTGTGCCAAAAACGTTTTGTATTGATGATTGACACCAATGCGCTCTATTCGCAAGATGTTAAGGCTTAATTTTGAAAATTCATTCATAAATATTTCTTTCGTTCGTTTCGTTTTGTCGGGCGCCGCAGTGAAAAAAACTAGTTGCTTTTAAAACTGTTTCGTGAAACTGTTTCCAGACAATGAAAAGCTGTTACGTTTCGTTACACTTAAAAGTCGCAACGACCCAGCTCTACTGCTCACACAATCTCACTAGGATTGGTTGAGAAATGCGACATGTAGAGATTGTAGATTGTAGAGTCAACAGTAAATCAGCCGGACACAATAAAGCGTTTTAGCTTAAGCTTCGCTTCGCTCGCTCGATCAATAAAATTTTCTTCAAAGGAAGGTTACTACACCTTAACTGCATAGTTTCTCTTTTCGTAGGTGACGGATAAATGGTACTTATTTATTTATAGTAAGCAACTGCCACTTGACAAGTTGACACTCCCCTTCAAGTGATGATTGATTGAGTGTCTTATTAGGGAGTGCCATAATTACCACTATTAATGAGTACTGGTGGAGGGCTTAGACCAAGCAAGTGAAGGGTTATATCTAGGAGCTCTGTGAGCCGTATACCTCACCCACCAGTGATATTTTCAGTCAAGGTCAATAGGCCTAGCAAGTAGCAACAACTTCGAATCGTCAGTTAACCAAAACATAATTTATTCTGAAGCTTACTCGTATTAATCTTATTATTCAGCAACCTATTAAAGCCATTATTATTCTTAAAAAAAATGAAATTAGAGTCGCCATGTCAAAACTAAGTATAAAAAGTTCACAATAGGATCGTCAAAACATTAAATAATTTTGTTGTTTTTATTTTGAACCGTTATGGAGCCATAAGGGTTCAAAATAAAAACATAATTTCATTAATTCAATACTTTGTAATACTTAATTTGAATTCAAAACATATTTTATGTCACACCTGGCCATAAAGTGGCCATTATCGCACGCTCCGCGCGCGAAAAAACCCACTTCCTGGCCAGGGGGTGACATAAAATTTTGTACTTACCACGGGCGATAATAAAGAAAGCCTCAGATCGCATATTTATCGCCCTTGCCTTCGGCTCGGGCGTAAAATACCTGCGATCTGAGACATTCTTTGTTTTATCGCCCTTGGTAAGTAATGTACTATAAACGTGTAAATATCCATTAACGTAATAAAAGTCAGATCAAACTAGTTCCTGAATGAAGACAAGTTAGTTCTTTAAGTTGTCTTAGTATGTCCATAATTTTATCACCATATTTTATTTGAAGCTCGACAATTTTTATGAAATTCCAGAACGTTCTTATAATCTTTAATAAAAATCTTATCAATTAGCAAAAATCAATTCTAATTAATGATGCAGAGTCTTTGATGTATTCATAATGAAGCTTAATATTAATTAGGAATTTTCAATGAACTACTGATAGGCAATTACGCCTTAATTAATATTACATTAAATTTATTGGTAATTTATTTCGGAATGCCACGTATTTTTTAAATATATATTTATATGTATACTTGAAAGGTTTTTTTTTACACAAGTCTGTCCTGAGTGTGTTAGTCAGCATGCGACCCAATCGCCTCAGGATAGCAGTAAGTTGGTGCAGGAAGTTCGAAAAAGGAAGAGAGCGAAGCGAGGACCTAATGTGGAAGAAAGTAGTTGCCCTGCGGTTGTGCAGATCAGCAATGTAAGCTCTGAAGAGCGTGTACAAAAGAAGACCAAGAAGAGGAGTGTAGGAATTGAAAAGCTAATTGAGAAGTTGAAGAGTATTATTTTGTCAAACGAGAATTGGGCTGAGAATAATAATAATGACATGTAATTTTTTATATTTTATGAATAAATGAGTATGAGTATGAAGTTAGGTCATATATGCAAGTTCATAGCCGAAGAACTTTTAGAGTGGTTAAAATCTTTTTTTAAAGAAGTAGATTTTCTGAAATTATTTTTTTCTAACGTGAATGGCTAGAGCGGAGCATTGGTCAAAGACTGCAAAGTTTGTATACGGTTTTCTTTGTAAATAAGTATACAAATTTTGTAGTTTTTTTTTTATTACTTTTTATTTACATATTGTCAGTGATGTAGTAGGATAGATAGAGGCTTGCTGGAGCTGACATCGTCATACTGACGAAAGCTTCTAAATAAATAAAGATTAAAAAAAAAAGTCTTTCCTCATTATCCTAATAGCGTGTTAGTCAGGTTAGCGTTACTGGCAACCGTACTGTCTTCTTGAAGATCTTACGGTTTAAAAATGACCATACCTACATTAAAAAAAACACCTAATGCGTTTTCCCGGTTGTGGCCTAAAGAAGCCAGGGATCCGCTTTGACACTTAACAACAAGATTTGTCGACTACTATTGTTACAAATCAAATTATTTTATTAAATTGTTTTTGATTCGTGTTAATTTAACGTAGAAGTTACCACGATCAAATTTCCAATTATTTGATACAGATAACAAATACAAAGGAAAAATTAACCGTGATCACGCACGCAGCCTCAGACGGGAATCGAACCCGGCACGTGGTTTGCCGGACCAGCGTGCTTACCTTTACACCACCCAGATCACTACGTCACCCAGCGAATCTTTGCCTTGCATAATTAAGCCACTACTAGCGACCTCTCTGTATTTTCTTCAAAGGCTCACAGCCTTTCGCCACTCTAATGGGTAGGTATTAGCATTCACTTCGACAAATCTTCCAATCTCGCCAATTAGAGAGTACCAGAATCTGGTACTCTCTAATTGGCGAGATTGGAAGATTTGTCGAAGTATAGTGCGTGCTATCCACAACGAGGCGCCCCTCCACAGCGAATCTCATATTAATCTATACTATAGATAGATATACTCTTTATTGCGCACTACAAAGTGGAAATATTACAAACAAAATTACTACACTATACTATACTATATAAGGAGTATTGGGAGTTTGGTTGCTGATTCATTAAACCTAGTCTAGCTGAGAAAGGCCCAGCTAGAAACTCAGATAGGCTTGACCTGGGTCGGACTGACTCTACCCAGTATGCGGCGGTACCGGGACGAATAGGGACTAAATGTGTCTGTACTCTCGCGATCGCACGGCGAATGTCCCCACCGGCGGGTAATTCTAGGCATTTACAACACAAAACACAACACTCAAAAGAACATAACATAACAAAACATAAACGTGAAAAGTTGAAATAAAGATTCACAAGAAAAACTACGACAAAACCAGTTACATTGTCATTGCACCATTGTTTTATCTTTCGTGTAAATATACTCTCACAGCAGCGCTTAGATTTCAACCAATTAACAACAGTCAAGCAGGGAGGATGACACACGCGGATATAGTTGTGTAGAAAAGATAATAATTTTGGCAAATACAAATAGTTTATTTCGCAAATAAGATAATCTATTACTGTAGTGCAAATTCTCAATAATGGGGAATGTTAACTAATTTACAATTTCTGTATTCTCTGTTGAAAATAAAAAATATATGTGAAAGAATTATTTCGATACGTCCATTCGTTTCCAAGATATTGAATTTTAAAGTGACGCGCGACGACCCGCCCTCGTGACGTCATAGTGCAACACTCGCCATACAAGCGCTCACTCCGTTCGCGCGCTCCCATACTAGACTGGCGTTGCAAAATGACGTCACACGCGGTTAATGGGACTCACTATAAATGCCTGTAAAATCAAAACTACTTGGTATTTTTGAATGAAACAAAAACTAATGTATTTGTATGAATCAAACTTAAAAGTGATTTTGCAGACCTATTGACATTCTCCATTGACATAATATCGTTATGAATAAACATTGTTTCTGTATTAAAAAAAATACCGTGGAATACTAATTTATATTACAATTTTTTTCATGAAATAAACGTAAAAAAACTGTAGTATTTATTTATGAAGAAGCTCCGTCTTACAGACACTACATTTACGACCAAGGCCCCGTAATAACACTAGTACTTGCTGAGAAACCAAGCGGTTTGGCACGTGACTTCTTTGGGATCGATTTATTCATCATCCTCCAGGACGTAACTCAGTTTTTTTTCCAAATTCCGCCGAAGTCCGCTTTAACACCTAATCTGCGGGGGCACCGCCATCTGACCTTCCTACCCATAGGGGGAGGGGGCTTATTGCAACTAGACCGGTTTATTCATGATGTTTTCCTTTACCGATAGTAAAACAAATGAATATGACTTTTTCTCAATGGTACCCGATATTCGAATCCACGACTTTCACATTATACATCGCATACTAAACTCAGTTACAGTGACTTACATCCAAGCCTTATCTAGTTTAAATTCTTAACATCCGTAAACACGTCAGAACGCACATTCTCATGCATACGAGCTCCGTCTGACGGCCGCAGTCAACGGGAACACAAAATGGCGTCATACTTCAAGAATATTCATTTGTTCGCGAGTTAATTAAAAACAGTGTGTTACGGCACATCTCATGCGAGCGCGGAACGGCACGGGTAAAGGTTGGGGTAAGACTGGCGACGAAATAGGGATGACTTATCATATAATCATTTTACTATAGTTTCTGTTCATATATGCGCTGCTCGTCGCGGCTATCACGAATAAATGTGTTGCTATATTTATTTCTTTCTTTATTATTTATCCCACTTCCGAATCTAACACCCTCGAAAAAGGGAACGCAGCGTTGTTCTAGATGCCGCAGCAAAAACCTCGCGAGTTAATGGCACGTCACATTAATTTCTAAGCAGCACTGAGTTAAGTTTAATTATGTGACCCAGTGAGGCAGATCAGTTAAATCAATCACATAATCAAAATACATTCAATTATAAGTCATGTCATTATGTGTTGTCATTATGTACTGTTATGTGTTACTTTTGTTGAGGTTATGCAATAAAGAGTATTTGTATTGTATTGTATAAGCTTCAGACAACTCAGCGGAAAAAGAACCATTATGTAGTTCCAATCTAACAGCATGATAATATAAAAAGAACATAGGATTCTGAAGGCATAAGAAACTTTTGTACACTGACAATGGTATTCAAACAGTGAATATGGTAGTGGGATAGAACTGCCTACGGGATGCGGCCAGTTCCAAAAACCAATTTCAGGTTTTAAGAGCTCATTAAGGCTCTAGTTCCAATGAAAAGATTTTTTTTACCACAACCGCGTTACCGAAGGGTTTTTATCGGGCAAGTCACTTTTTACAAGGCTTTAGAAATATTTAAGTACCCTTGACAAGCATTCAGTGTGTCCCCAATCTTTACCAACACGGGTAATTATATTGTCCTTTGTTACCCTGGACCATTCGACTTGCAGCGTGTTTTGTTCTCTAAAACGGTAACAAGCGCTGAGCGCAGGCGCACCATTGTTGGTCGCAGAGTAGGTCAGCAATGAACTTCAATAGTTTGATTACAGGTTAGAAGAATTTTACTGCCAGGTATTGTTGTTAAGATTTGCATGATTGATGACGACTAGCTTTTGTTGTTAAATTATACGTATTAATGAAGATTTACATGAAGTTCATAGATAAATGGGAAGTTTATAAATCTTCGAAACAAATTTTGTGACAGACGACGGACAGATGGACGGACGTGTAAGTAACAGCAATAGGGTTCCGTTTGGATCCTTCGGGTACGGAACCCTAAATACACTAAATTTTTGGTAAAGAAAAAATCCATGATACTTCGATATCCAAATGGCTTAGTCGATACTCCACTTTGTATTGGAAACAAATATCAATGACATTTCAAGCCCTATAACAAGCACTCGTTAATTGAGTCATTAAGGCTAACGGCCCTTTGAAGTTATCCCTTACTCGAGCGATAATTAACTGGTAAATCGATGGTCTATTTTAAACGGATAATTAAAAGAGCTTTGATCAACTTTTATATTAAATATTGTTGTAATTGCTATCATTTTTGAAATTGTACATTCCTTACCTAACGCGGTAAAACAAAGAAGGTCTCAAATCGCAGGTATTTTGATGCCCGAGCCGAAGGCAAGGGCGATAAATATACGATCTGAGACTTTATTTATTACTGGCCGTGGTAAGTACAAAATTGTATGTCTCCTCTGGATTGATTTGGATCTTGATGGATCTGGAGTGTGAATTTCCGCACGTTAATTACTACTTTATGAGCAGGTGTGACAAAAACATTTATTTGTAATTAAATTTGTTAAACCTATCAGACTGGATTATTGTGTGCAATTTAGGAGTTTCCCTTCTTCTATCGTTTCACGACTATAGTCTAAACTAACTCGTCTCCGCTCCGACGGCAGGGCAGGCCAAGGGGTGCGCTTGGCACCCAATCCCAAAATTTGGAGTAGGTACTAGATTTATGCCAAGCTGCCTCGTGGGAAGCCAGTCCTGTCAAGCTGGTCTAATTTGACAGACATTCAGATGTACATATCAAGACGACTGTCATCTGAACTTCCAACCTAGAGGGAACAAACTCCAAAGTTTGGAACCAGTGTGACTTCGTCTCTCTTGCTGTGGAAACGGCTGGGCTGGGTTTTTTTATTTTTATGTTTGTACAACGACGGTGGCAAACAAGCGTACGGTTTACCTGATGCTAAGCGGACACCGCAGCCTATAGACGCCCTTTTCTAGAAGTATAAAATTTAAAAAAAATTGAGGATTCACTGTGTTGATAAATGAAGGGACAAATTTAAGCGTAATATAATTGTGTGTAATACGACGGGTTAACTACCACAGAACGTCTTCCAGCTAGTGTTAAAATTTCAAATTGTATTTCCGTACCTATTTTGAAAAACCTAGTGATAGGAGCCGCGGTTGCAACCATACCCCCGTGGTTTGAAAGATATGTGCCCCATATTTTGGTTTACAGTGGCTTATTAAAAGTTTAAATAATTCATCATTTGTATTATAAAAACAAAATTGGAGTTTGTATTCGAAAACTGAATGCCATTGATTATTTGTGTTAATAACCATAACAGAACTGAGCAAAGGCATTTTTAAATTAACAACATTAATTACGAAATAGACCCGAAAGTTGGTAAAGGGGATAACCGAATTAAATGATTAGTAGGACAAAGGAAGCGCATCCGTGGGGTTCTATTATTAGCCGGCGGAAATATGACGCACTACGACGGAAATATGACGGAGTAGGACGCCGAATTGAGCGACTTTGAGTACAGTGTGGGTATAAGGTGCTGTAGCACAGCGAAAGATCATCTCGAACATATTTGGATCAGTTTGACTTGGGAAGTACCTTAGTACAGCTCACAAACCAACCTTCATCTGTAGCTCTAGTATAAGTTTTTTCGAAACATTAACTAATTCGAACGCGTTTGCGTTTTGTCTCAAAATGTATGAAATTGGTATGAGAACGTGAACAGCGGCTCCAGTGGTCACTAGTGGAAACTAAAACAGCGAGTGTACATTTGTTGCTAACCGATGAACGCGCGTATTTCAAACTCGGTGAGAACGTTTTCATACATTTTGAGACAAAACGCAAACGCGTTCGAATTAGTTAATGTTTCGAAAAAACTTATACTAGAGCTATAGAGCTACTGTCCACTTCGCCCCTCACCCGAACCCAAACGGATGAAAGGTGAGATGGCAGGTGAGGACGAGTAGGTTTGTGAATAACAGCTTAGAAGACCTTTAACGTCTGTCACCCACTTCCCGCTCTTTTACTAACAGTACAAACGTCCTGCATTGTCTGTGCCCTCCTTAATATGTGTTATTATTTGTTTTAGGTTCCCAGACGTATCCTTGAATGAATAAATGAATGAATGAATGCATTTATTTCATAATAGGATTACATTTTAAATTACATTGAATGACAATTCACATGGAGTCATTATTATGATCGTCAAAAACAAAACAGAAAATAATAATATAATAACTTGTATAATTGACTTTGAATATTCGACTTACTAAATGAAAACTGTGTAATTTCTTATATGTAATGTACAGTGGGCCAATGAAAATGTTGAGCACTTTAGTACTTTGCCAAATTAAAGAGGTTTCAAATTTTATGACGTTTCGTAAGAAATATTTAGACTATTTCTTAGATTTCGATGTGACAAGGTTCTAAGTATGCTCAACATTTTCATGGGCTGACTGTACACGAACCCGCTGACGGTGACTTGGGACAACCTTTTTATGTGTATGTTTTATTGTCTTTGCCTAATTAAAGTTGTTATTATATTGTTTTTTCTTAGATCATTTTATATTTCAATGATATTTGTGGTACTTACAAGATTATATTCGAAATCGGCTACAGTGACTTATTAAAGTCGGTTAAAATAGTAGTTTATGCAACTGGTACATAATGAGGGGCATTAAAACACGAGTGTGTTTTATGAAACGAGCCGAAGGCGAGTTTCATAATAAGGTCATACGAGTGTTTTAATGCCTAATTATGTACAGTTGCATACATTACTTTATCTACACACATATTATAACTACTCTAAGATGGGTTCAGAAACCGTTGTAAATAAATACAATAATTGTGTTAATACAACCTTTTTTGCACGGTTGCGGAAATATCGAAATCAGAACTGGCAACCGATACCTGAATGTTATTTTAAAAAGTAAAGAGTCCCTATTCTGATGTGATCATGTCGTTCTAGCTCAAATTTCGTGCGATATATACTAAAAAAACATCGAGCTGACATTTCGCATCAACTGAATTTGAATTTTCAGTGATACTAGAATAGGGACATGTCAACTTTGACATTTAAATTTTGACAGTTTTGTTTGACGTTTAATATTTTAACATCATATATGAGATTGGATTGACAGAAGCGCGTTGAGTGAGTCTGGTCGATTTTTAGGTTATCTCCTTCCTAAATAACAACTCCTTTAGGTATTAGGTGGTGGTTTATCTTATTAACAATATAATTAGACATTTTAGCTAGTAATACTTAGTACTAGCCCGGTTAGTCGAAAGATATGGAGGGGAATGAGAAGGAAAAACCGCCTGACCCGGGCGGCGACAATTCGAATGAGATGAACATTGATAGTTCACAGGAATCCCAGGACAAAAACAGAAAACGTTCCCTTAAATCATTGGAATTGTCGCCGACTGATAAGGTTTTAGAGCCAAAAGAAAAAAGGGTGATGCAGGACGCCATGGCTAACAATGATGCACTATACAAGCACCCCGATTTGGACAAGACCCGCAAATACGGAAATGATGACATTGGTCCGTTTATTGTACACGTATCACGAACCGCAGAGTCTCCCAACTCAGGAATCTCACTTCAACCAATAAAAGTTGGACAGATTATGAACAAAGAGTGTGTTTCTTACATAAAGAAAGACGGTATTAGGTCTCTGGGTAGAAACTGCGTCTCGGTAGAGTTTAAGTCGGCCTCCGCTGCAAACTGTTTTGTAGATAATCCATGTCTCGCTCGCAACAAGTTGGTCGGTTCGATCCCCTCCTATCAGGTGTCCCGCATGGGCCTGGTCCGAGGTGTTCCAGTTGATTGGTCAATGGAAGAGTTTGTTACTGCGACTGAACTCAAAGTTGGCAATGGTAGAATTCTTAAAGCTCGCCGCCTTCAACGGAAGGTTTTGAAAGAAAACAGTCCTCCTTCTTGGGTTCCGACTCAGTCCGTGGTGGTCACATTTGAAGGCCAAGTGCTCCCTCCAAAGGTGTATGCTTTCTACACGTCTCTCAATGTTGAGGTGTACATAATGCCCACTATTCAATGCAGAAAGTGTCTGAGATTTGGCCATATTCAGTCCCAATGTAGATCCGATGCCCGCTGCTTCAAATGTGCCCGCAAGCATCCCGGTGAAACCTGCAACATAGCCCCAGAACATGTCACATGCCTGTATTGCACTGGCCGTCACTTCGCCACAGACCAACGCTGCCCTGAATTCTGTAGACAAAAAGCAATTAAGAAAACCATGTCTGAGCTCAACATCTCCTACCAAGAGGCACTAACTCGGCATCCTGCTGTTCGAAGACCCTATGCTGATGTTGCCCAAATAGTATTTGCCCCTGTCCCAGAGACTCCATGGCAAGCTTCCCAAACGCTCCCCCCTTCCTCACCCCCCTCTCAGCCTTCTGTTACATCATACCGACAGACAGTGACCCGTAAACCACGTGCTAGATCTCCCCTATCTCCTAGTTACGACCGACAGGCTCACCAAAATATTGTCGCAAGGCCCAACTCTCAGGTCCCAAATGGATACGCGCTGTCTCAGCGCTTAGAAAGGGAGACCCCCAACGACGACATGATGGAACTCTTATTCAAGTTACTGACCAATATAATCGCCAAATGGAGCGATTGCTTACCGCCCGACGTTGCCCCCCTAATGACGACACTCGCTGAGAAACTTTCTTTCTCCAATGGCTCCCCTGGCCAAATTTTTACTATGGAATAGTCGCAGCATTAACCCTAAAAAATCTGACTTGATCAGTCTGATCAATAACCACTCTATTTCTGTGGCGGCCATTTCGGAGACATGGCTGAGACCGGGTTCACGTTTCAGGATCCCCGGTTTCTCGTGCCTCCGGGATGACCGTGACGATGGCCGTGCAGGCTGCGCTTTATTGATCAGCAGACGATATTCGTTTTCTGAAATTCCTCTTCCTCCTCACTCCCATGAAATTAACGCAGTCGCGGCTAATGTCATGGGAATAAACTTCATATCGGTATATATCCCTCACCCTAATTTAAATCTAATACCTGACCTTTCCACAATTTTATTCTCTGTTCCTCCCCCTCTCCTTATTCTAGGAGACTTTAATTGCCACAACGTCTCTTGGGGTTCATCATCCACTGATGTATTTTCTTCTTTCCTTCTTGATTTGTTTGACGACGTTAACGTTTCTGTCCTCAACGACGGTACTCCCACTCATCGGGTGTACCCCGGGCAAGATCCAAGATCAGTCTTAGACTTGATCGCGTGTTCCCCCAATCTTTCCTGTCTCCTCTCTCATCATGTACTAAACCAGTCTTATGGTAGCGATCATTTCCCTATTATTATTTCCAATCCAACGTCCGTTCTTCCTTCTCCAGCTCCTGAACCTCTCCTGAAATTCAAATTAGAAAAAGCTGACTGGCCAAGTTTTTCACTTCATGTAGAAGATAGACTTAAATTACTAGATCACAACCTTTTAAACTCCCTCCAAATATATTCTCAATTTAAAAACATTTTACTGGAAGCAGCTGACCTTCACATTCCCAAGAAAAAACCTCATAGCTGTAAAATCCCCTCTCCCCTTTGGTGGAACCCTAAATGCACTTCTGCAGTAGCAGAACGGGAGAATGCAGAACGTAAATACAATGAGTCTGGCGTTTCTGAAGATTTCGCTGCATACAAGAGGATCGCCGCTCATACCAAGCGTCTTCTCAATAAAACTAAAAAGAAGGGCTGGAAGGGATTCTGTGAGGGATTAAACCCCAGGACTCCGCCATCTCTCGTATGGAAGAACATAAAGAAATTTAGGGGCTCATTCAGGCCAGATTGCTCATCATCTACGGACTCCTCCTGGTTGTCCGATTTTGCGAGTAAAATGGCTCCATCATCAGTTCCTGAAGAGATCTGCATTCATCCTCCTCCCCTCCCCAACCCCCTCACGTCTCTGGACCTTCCCTTTTCCTATACTGAATTAGAATTAGTATTAGACTCACTTCATCACAGCTCACCAGGAGAGGATGGCATCCCTTACTACCAATTTAGAACTCTTTTAGAGATTAGAACCATTTTAGAACTCTTGGCGAGGTATAATATAACTTCTCGGGTGAATTTCCCTACCCGAATACAAGGTGAATCTAGAACGTGTCTAGATCATGCGTACACGGACTTGCCTTTGGATCGCACTAAAACATTTCCACTAGAATTTAATGTCAGTGATCATTGTGGTGTTTGTATTGTAATATCTACACCTAAAGCTTCGCGGGTAACGCGTCGGGTTAAAAAGACAAGTACAAGTAGGTGCAATATGTTGAAATTTCATGGAGCAATGGAGCAGTTTGATTGGTCTAAATTAAATCAACATAACTTTGATGGCACGCACAATACTTTTATAACCCTTTTCAAGTCACTTTGTCCTGTGAAGTCTGTTATAGTGCAATCTAAAGATGCAGTATGGCGAACTGATGAAATTCTAAAGAGCAAAGAATTTTTGTTATTACTTGAAATGTATCGGCAGTTTTACCCGTTGAACGCAGATCTTATGCAGTTCATTAACGAGTATAAATGTAAACACAATAGTTTGCTCAATAGAACGAGACGTTTATATTTAAATAAAAATATTGAATCAAGCGAAAACAAAACTGTCGCTTTATGGAACACAATTAAAATAGAAACGAATAAGGGCAGATACTCCGGGGACGAGTTCGGTGTGCTGCGGCGCGCTGTGTGCGGGCCCACCGGCTCCGGCCACGAGCTGGCTGACGCGCTCAACCGGCACTACCTGACCGTGGTGCGCGACACTCCGCTCAGGCCGGACGTGCCCGGGGCTCTGAGACTGTTGCGGGCTGCCAGTCCTCCCGTACTCGACACTATGTTTATGATACCTTTCACCGTATACGAGTTAGTTAAAATTATAAAGAATATTAAACTAAAGGCCACGAAGGATATCAATGGGTTCCCGACTTCTACTCTGCGTCACCTGCCTCATGAATTCTTGCGCCTGTTATGTGACCAATTCAACACCGCTATGTCCAACGGTTCATATCCTGACACCTTGAAAAGGATTAAAGTAGTCCCTGTGTATAAAGGAAAAGGTGGCAAAAACGAACTTAAAAACTATCGCCCGATTTCCCTGGTCCCCGCCATCTCCAAAATGTTTGAGATGGGTGTGTGTGATCGACTGGGAACTTTCTTTAGGAGGAATGGATCGTTATGCCAGCAGCAATACGCCTATCAAGCCGGTCGGTCGACGGTGGGGGCGACGCGTGAGGTGTTGAGAATAGTGCTGAATAAACTGGAGTGCAAGAGACGTGTCGCCGCAATAATGTTCGATTTATCCCGCGCTTTTGATCTTGTTGATCATAATCTGATAGCGGCCAAGCTCGAGCACTATGGTGTGCGTGGGATAACTCTCGATTTTATTATTTCCTTCCTCAGCAACCGTTTTCAGACGACGGAGATAGCCGGTGATGCGTCGGAGCCAGGGCTGATCGGTGATAGATCTGTGCCGCAGGGATCTAATGTTGGAAATACAATTTTTGTATTGCTCATGAACGATCTCCCATTCCTGTCCTCATATGCGGACTTCGTCATGTATGCTGATGACATTTGTGCCGTTGTGAGTGGGGACAGTGACGATGAGCTCCACGCCAATATCGAAGCTGTCATATTGCGACTTCTGCATTGGTTCACCGCGAACGGCATGCAACTCAATATTGAGAAGACAAACCTTGTTGAATTCTCCTTGGCTACCAAACGAACTCCCAAACCCTCTGTGGTTGTTAATAATATAAATATTGGGACTGTGGCCAATGCGAGATTCGTGGGTTTCACTCTTGATGAGAAACTGCAATGGCATGAGCACATAAATTCGCTGTGTGCCAAGCTCAACTCCGCGTATTACGCCGTCACCAGACTAAAGGCTTCCTTGTCACAGAAAAACCTGATAGCCGCTTATTACGCATATTTCCACACTCATCTTTCCTACGGAATCGACCTCTGGGGTCTGGCAGCAGAGAGAGATCGTCCGTTTATCATACAAAAAAAACTAGTGCGGACTATGTGCCGGGTACCGCCGGATGAACCAGCGAGAGAACTTTTTATAGCACTCCGAATCTTAACGGTTCCCTCTCTATTTATATATGAGGTTGGAAAGCTAATGCGACGCAGTAAAGACCAGTTCGCAACCGCCACCGTACGGGACTCGTCCAGGAGGAAGCCTGCTTTAATCATTCCTAGATATAGACTTACGAAGACAAGTCACTCTTTTAAAATTATGGGCCCACGAATCTTCAATAAGATACCTTCAGAAATAAAAGATGCTACCTCAGATCTCGGTTTCGCACGTAAGCTCAAGAGTTTATTGGTCCAAAAAGCCTTTTACTCGGTTACGGAATTTTTGCAGGGATAGGTAATACCTATACAAGTTCTTTGCCTCACGTATTGGAACGTTTTTATTCCTTAATAATGATGTATCACTAATTTAAATTATTATTTTATTATAGTTCATAATGATTATATTTGACATGAATATTATGTAATTTACGTATGACGATGTATGTTCAATGCAAATAAACGATATGATATGATATGATACTGCTTTGTTATCAAACTAAGCCAATTTTCGAAGGAGCTCCTCTTGCGCCTCTTAAATTCGTTTTACGAATCTGGAGAGGTTCCTGACGACTGGAAGTCACAAATAGTCATTCCGATTCTTAAACCCGGCAAGAATCCACAGGAAGCAGCTTCCTATCGTCCAATCGCTCTTTCTGCAACAATAAGTAAAATTTTTGAACACCTAATTAAAAAGACTTGAATGGTTTGTGGAAAATAAGAATATTTTAGCTAACTCACAGTTCGGCTTCCGAAAGGGCAGATGTACCATGGACAGTCTAAGCATTTTGACCTCCGACATTAGGTTAGCTCTGTCAAATAAGCAAGTTCTGGTCGGATGCTTTTTAGATGTTTCAGCAGCGTACGATAATGTACAACTTCCGCTGCTCAGAGCTAAACTGCTGCAGCTGAGTATTCCCGCGAGGATTGTACAAATAGTATGTAGACTGTTCATGGGACGTACAATCAGGATCCGCTCTGGCAATTCCTTTCTTCCTCCTCTAACGCTTTGGCAAGGACTCCCACAGGGCTCGGTCCTCAGCCCATTACTTTACAATCTGTATACCTATGACATTGAGCAATCTGTCTCCCCCTTTTGTAATGTCCTTCAGTACGCGGATGACTTGTGTCTTTATGCCTCTGCGCAATCAGTGGATGAAGCTTCTTCTAGCGTCTCTCAGGCCCTCAGCTACCTCCAGGACTGGCTGGATGAACATGGCTTAACATTATCTCCTCCTAAAAGCTGCACAGTTACATTCACTCGTAGCAGATTCATCCCTCCAGCAGATATTTATTGCGAGAATGAGGTTATCCCTAGTAAACATGCCGTTAAATTCTTAGGTGTCATCTTGGATTCCAAGATGTCTGGCATTCCACATTTGGAATATATAATTGGGAAATGTGAGAGGGGTGTTAATGTCCTTAGAGCCCTTTCTGGGGTTTGGTGGGGCGCTCACCCATACTGCCAAAAACTTGTATACAACGCATTAATTCGCAGCCAGATGGACTATGGCTCAATGGTGTGGGAGCCTTGCAGTAAAGTGGCACTCAAAAAATTAGACCTAATACAGGCTAAGTGTCTAAGAATAATTCTTGGTGCCATGCGATCTTCCCCCAAAAATGCCATGCAGGTTGAAGCCCTTGATCCTCCTCTTTTTCTCCGTAGGCAATATTTGGCAGACAGGTATGTTTTTAAGGCTTGCTCCATTTCAAACCACCTGCTTTTACCTCGATTGGAGACCTTAGCTCATTAGGTTCCTGAAAATGCATATTGGTTACATAAAGAGACACCAAGGACTGTTAACAGCTTTGTCAAAATTAAAGAACTCCCCTTCTCAATCTATTCAGCAAACACTAACCCTCTTTTTGCAATAGAATATGACTGCATTGTCCACAAGCCCAAAGTCATTCTAGACCTTGGCATTTTTAAAGATGACCCTGCAGCCAATTCCAAATCTAATAGCATATTAAATAAGTGGCAGGACTACCTTCCAATCTTTACCGATGCTTCAAAGATAAGTGCTAATAGCCATGTAGGAGTTGCAGCATGGATACCCAAATTCAACATATTATTATCACACAAATGCCCTCCTCAGTCATCGGTCTTCACTGGAGAGTCGGTGGCTATACTGGAGGCTGCCACATATGTGGAGTCCCACAACATCTCCAAAGCCATCATTTTTTCAGACTCCAGAAGTTGCCTGCAAGCAATTGTAGGTAACCATTTTAAAATGAAAACTAAGTCTCCAATTACTTTAAAAATCAAGGAAATTTTATTTGCATGTGAGAAGAAAGGACTCCAAATAGTGCTTGCCTGGATCCCTGGTCACTGTGGCATTGAGGGCAATGAACAGGCAGACATGTGGGCTAAGGAATCAATTGAGGTTGGCTCTCTATCCTTGAACTGTATTCAAAATCAAAAAATCAAATCAAAATTATTTATTTACCGAAAATAGCAAAAACCATACAAGTAGATACAATGATACCCACACTAGGCAAGCCTGTGTCGTGGGTTTCAGGCTCAATGATAATAAATTTCAGTATGATGCGGCTTAAAATTATAAATTATCTTACAGCTTCAAAAACTTAGGTAAAACAAGGTAATGAGTTTGTATTAACAACTAATTAGTTTTTATATATATATATATATATATATATAGTTATGCGTGTGCGTGTGTGTGTGAGAGTGTGAGTGTGTGTGTGTGTGTGAGTGTGTGATCATGTCTGAGTGTGCGTGCTTTAAATCCAATCGTGGCTATAATCATGCGTGCGCGAGCATAGTATGAGAGGTAACTCAGGAAAAATATATATATATCCTTTTGGAGTTCAGAAGATATTCGACTTTAGTACCGATTACAGTTGTTGCACTCTCACAATTTCCTCTGACATATCGTAGTTCCATGTTAGGAGGAGTTTACGGAGGAGGCTTCGGGCCTCAGTAACACTGCTGTGCCTTATGTCGCATATTTTTACTATTTTATTGTATACATGAGGGAAAAGATACTTTGAGAACCTCTTTGCAAAAACCGTGTTGACATGTGGTTTGGATATTTTGAAGACTCTTTTATGTATGATGTTTTGGTATTCGAGCGATTTCAAAGTTTTGATGTGTACATTCACAGTTACGCGCATCAGGAATAATCTACGAACACTTAGAACTGCAGCTTCTTTGAACAGGTCTGAAGTCGGATACCGCCGAGGTCTTCTCAGGCAGACTTTCAGAACCGCTCTTTGGGCTCTCTCTAGTATTATCAAATTAGACTTAGCAGTCCCGCCCCAGGCGAGTATGCAGTAGGATAAGATCGATTCAGGCATCCGACCTAATGGTCTTTGCCAAGACCAACCTAAATGACAGTTGGCAGAGGTTATGGGATTCCTCCAGGATACAAAAAGGTCGACATTATGGATGTATTCAACCTACCATCCCCCGTAAGCCATGGTTCTTTCGTTTTCGGTCTGCAAGCAAATGGGTCACTTCCACAATTTGTCGTCTACGTTTGGGTCACGTCTGTACTCCGGTGTTCTTGTCCAAGATTCGGGTGCGGGATAATTCACTGTGCGAATGCGGCCTTGACGATGGCACCCTGGATCACATTTTTTTTAGTTGCACTAGATTTGGCTATTCTTTATACGATGTTCTTCCTGAAAATATTCCGCGGCCGGCTAATTTCCAATCACTTCTTGTTTCCATGGACTCTCCCCTCATTGCTCTCCTTATCAAATATATTCAGGATCACAATATTAAATTATAACCGATTTCGTATAATTTTTTCCCCTTTTTTCATATTATATTTCTCACTCTCCATTTTTCCTCTATGTTGGCATGCTTAACGTTCTGTCATCCACTTCCCGCTCTTTTACTAACTGTACAATCGTCCTGTATTGTCTGTGTCGTCCTTAATATGTGTTATTTGTTTTAGGTTCCCAGACATATCCTTCCACAAAAATCAAAATTTATTACGATCATTCTCTTCTCGTGTGATATGTCTGTATACGGCGACATTGGCGAAATACCCCTTGCCAAATCCAGCAAGGAGTGAAAGCCATCAATGAAAAAAAAAAAATATATATGAGATTAAAATTAAAAATTATATTACTGCTGTAGCCTTAGCCACAGATAAGAAAATTGCCATAAATTCATTGAATGTTGAAATGAGAGTCATTTTCTACGGTTTCCGAACGCATATTAGAGGATTTATGATATGTGTGTAGATAAAATTATTTAATAAGATCTTTAAATAATACTTGCTCAACCGCGGACTTCATCGCATATCAACACCCATTGCGTGACACTATGCAACAAAAGTCCAATGTTATTATAAGAATAACGGCACTTACGACATTCTGTTATAGGTACTTAAGACTATTCGAGTTGGCCGAGCTGTGTCAAAGTAATCTATGCAAAAAACAACCTAATTTAGAATGCTAGAAAATTCAAATTCCAATGACAGTTTTGTAAAACATCGGCCAGAATACTGTGTTGTGCTGATTGCGATGGCGCCCGCTTTATTTAAAATAGTTTCTAAGAAATATGTTTATAGTTTCAAACGGATTAAGGCGACTTCCTGACTTGGCGGGGCGGGATCGATATGTGACATTTTCTTCTTTGACGTAAACTTACTGACGTCGCAAAGATTCCCACTTGATATAATACTGTCAGTATTACGTTTGCGCAGTAGTAATATCATGCGCAGAAGCGAAGCAGTACTGCCTTCGCATCGTTCCGGTACCGCGCATGCCGCGCCAGTCAGGAAGCACTCATTTAAATGTAGGGGCGCAGTAAAAAATGGTATCGCGTCAGCTGACACTGACATTTGACACTTTTCTCATATCGTACTGCCTCCGCACCGACAAATCAGGAAGTCGCCTTAGTGTGACTGACGTGTGATTCATGCAGTAAACAGAATAAATGTGATGTTCTCGGGTGAAGGGTAGCTTTTGCACAGAATAATTAATAGTACCTACGTAAAAAAAGCTTAATATCACTAATATAATTTTGTAACAAATTTGTTTGTCTGTATTTCCGAGTTCAATATAAACTGGACCTTTTTAAGGCATGAGTGAATAGGCATCTTCTGGGTGAGCTCGTTTCACCGTTGGCCTCATATTTGCCCCTGTCCAGATGTTGGCCAATAGCAATCCCATTTTTAATAAAAAACACTTAGTTTTTTTTAAAAATAATATATTGCCCAACAAAAAAATATTAACTTCAGATTCAGATTCAGATTTATTTATTCACAATATACAATAATGTACATTATAAATTACATTTCAATTTAAAAGAATCTCTATTGTGATCGTCAATAACACTAATAAAGTCAATAACACCAACTATAAGTCAATAACACTAACTGTAAGTCAATAACACTAACTATAAGTCAATAACACTAACTATAAGTGACATTTGCTTTAACATGGTGACGGCTAGGACCACAATACGTCGACATTACTCACCCACTCACAATCCGTATAATTGAGCTAAACTTTGTTTCTCTTTGAAGCTACACTCATATTTCCGAGTAAATATTAAAATAGCCGGCGCCACCGGAATGTCGTGACGAAGAATGTTCGGTGGCAGCGTATCCAATGGTTGACTGTTATTCTAGGTCTTGTATTCAGAGCAATGACGCGTAGTTGCAGTATCAGTATTAAGGCTACACTGAGAAATTTGGAGACTTTGAAACGCTGTCCTGCCCAGACTAGCAAACAGTAGGGGCTGATTTTCAGATATATGATTCTTGACTATATGATTGTGGTACTAACAATCTATGGATCGTCTAGGTCTGAAATAAAGATATTTTATTTTAATAGCGAATCATGATTGCTTAAAATTTTCTCGATAGAAAATAAATCCAGAGTTGAGTCTAAATTTTCCCTTTTTTCCTCAGCCTACTAAAACAACGCATTATTAAAAGACACCATTATGTTAATATGATGGTATTTTACCTCATCTAGGTACTGACAAGAGGAAATTTAATAAACCTGCACACAGTCAGATATTTAACGAGATTTGTCTAAAAAGCCATTCTCGGAGAGGGTTGCATCCCGTTTTGTCGTGAGCGAAAAACAAAGGGTGTCTCTTTCAATCGATATATCGCCTTAAGAGCCTTATCACACTGGCGACTTGCGAGGGACTTGGAAGCGAGGCGAGCGAGCAGCGCAGCTCATTACAGATTTTCCCGCGATTACGCAGCGATTTCGCTGCGCGTGCGCACTCGCCTCGCTTCCAAGTCACTCGCAAGTCGCCAGTGTGATAAGGCTCTAAGAGAGGTAGTGCATAGGAAAATGTCATCTCTTGCTCGAATTTGGAGCAGTCCAACTGGGGAAGTACCTCCGCATTGCAGAAGACCACAGCCATAATAACATTCTTCACTATACAAGTATGTAGTGTTGTGTTCCTGGAGCAAGGTTGCCAGAGCTCCCGAGGCTGCACTGTGTTGAGAGCGAAGGACCTTTTATCCCTTCTGCCGTCAACACAGTAAATCCTCAGATTTTATAAAGGGTCGGCAACGCGCAGGTGACTCTTTTGGAGTTGCGAGCGTCTATAGGCTGCGGCGTCTGCTTACTATCAGGTGGACCGTAAGCTTGTTTGCCACCGTCGTCGTATAAAAAAAAATCCAAGAGGCAACCGGATGGCTCGCGGTATTTGACCTCCCGAAGTGATTATGGAACCGCCCTGTGCAACCAGAACTGAGCCAACTTGACTTTGGGTGGAAATGGGGGGGGGGGGGAACTATATGAAAAATAACCTACTAAGTACGTGTTTTCATTAGAAAAATTAAAAAAAAATCTAAGAAAAACTGGGTTATAAATATATTAACATTTGTTGGAGAAGCATCCGTAATATTTTTTTAATACTATCACAAAAAATTCAAGTTCATTTTATTTACGTTTGGACCCTTCGGATACGTAACCTTAAAAAATAACAACTTTTAAGCGAGAAAATGTTGTATTAACTCTTAAAAAAAATTTTTTAGGTTTCAACCAACCAGAAAAGAGTTTTACTAACATCGACCAATCAGGAAACAGCCGTTATTTTTCTAAACATTAAGTTGTAGTTAAGTAGTCCCTCTTACAAAATAATTAAAAAAGTGATGAAATGTTTGAGCAACGCTTTGAAGCGCTCAATGGAAGGTCAGTAGCGTTAATTCGCGCGTGAATGCCGAAACCGCGGTGTCTATGGTTTGTATGTTTGAAAGCAGTTTATAAAAAAATATGCGGCCTTTGCCGCCAAATTATACAATAACTTCACGGCGGAATTTATTATTTTTAGGCCCGGCATGGTCACTATATTATGTATTATATATATGTATTTAATATTCTTCAAAGTAGGTAAAGAATGAGTCAACTACCCAAGTGTATTTACGCTTTCGTACTTAGTATTAGCGATCAATAAATATTAGCGACCAAAAATAGAAATCACATACGATTATCCCTTTCGCACTTGAACGCAGTGAAAGAGACGACTGCACCCCCTGATCTTTCACAGAATCAAAATAGATGACACTAATTAAATCGGTCATAAAAAGCTAATTTTGAGCTCTACTGGCTAGAGAATAAAGTTTAGTTTAAATGTAAAAAGTGATGTTTTATTTCTTATTTTTAACAGAATTTATTTCGGTATTTAAAACTAAGCTTCTGTTGAAACTTCTTTCAAGTCAAAGCAAGTTAGTGCATGTCAAATTAAACGTAAACAAGTAATTTATTTCAAGTTTTATGCTGGTTTTCCTAAAATTCCGTTGATAAAACAGATTTCAAAATAGTGGTTAGTATATTAATTTCACTGGTTATTAACTCAACTGTAATATAATATTTTGTTTTGATTAATTAGTTTAATTCGCGTTAAAGCTAGCTGAAGCATATTGATGTTTTGTTCAAACCTATAATTACAATGAAATTTGATATTACATTAAGGCGCGTGTAGAGGCAACGATCTGTTGTTTTTGTGCAATTTTTATGGCAACAATACACATTGCGGAGTCTTGAATAATAACACATTATGTAAAACATATCTTGAAGTTGACCTTCAAGAAGAAAAACTATTAGTTTTCTTCATAGTTAGTCCAGAAATTGGATTACTGCAAGACCCTTGAAATTATTTTGGGCAGATTTTTCTCGGGTGAATCAAATTTGTTAACTACCAAACTCGGTAAGGTTACTTTCATAGTGTTTATCTAGACCCTCAAGAACTTTTTTTTCAATTAGTAGTCAAATGAGGCTTTTAGGCTTACGTACCACTTTCGCCTACGAAAGGTACGTTGATACGTGTAATCAAATATTTGCCCGCAAATAATGATCAGGCGCTTTTTCCTTTACAAAAAATATCGTGGACATGGACAACAAATACGTAAAAATGCGTAAAATGTAAGAAAAAAAACAATAAAACAGTACCAAAATTTAAAAAATAAAATGAAAATTGATTTTGCTTTGGATTTGAAATCTATAAGACCATAATTAGACGTCGTCATGTATATGGATTGGAATGTTGGGCCTCAAAGGTGACGGATGAAAGCCATGTAGTGTGAGAGATGATATGTATAAGGAGATGACGAGTGACAGAGATGTATGGAAGAAAAATAGGTACTTACATGCTGCGCCGACCCGAAATAAATGGGAAAAAGGTAAGCGAATGATGATTTTGATTTGAAAGCGGTTAGTAACTATTATCTTGGACACATGTGAAAAAACATACAAAAAGTGCACCCACCGCGGGGATGGAACCCGAATACATTGACTCTGAAGGCAGTATGCTGTACCACAGGGCCCCGTGAGAGATGACATTAACGATCGAATTTTTGAATACCTTTTTAACGAGCCACATATATGATCCAAAGTTTACATGTCACCGAATTGACATAAACTAATAAAGTCCATGAAGTGCGGTATTTTTTGACATGAAACGTCAATTGATAAATAAGATAATTGATGGATGTTGTGTCGGGGAAGCCAAGCCACGCTCAAGGTCGTTCATGTCTCTACGCGCCTTAAGATGTACTTTTGGGATTTGTAATTTTGATGTAAATTTTAAAATTAAAACTTAAAAATATATCAAATCACTGGAAATACGATGAGAGATGATGATTCAATTCGTTTTATATACCTGTGTGAAAAAATGTGTATGCATTTCCAAAATGTGTTGTGTTATCGCACTCGCAGACTACCAAGTCACAGGCTCAGCCTAGTTTGGTGTCTGATGGACAATCTGTAACCATCATGTAAGAACTTTATTGCTAAAATAAATAATTTATTTATTTATTTTTATTTATTTAAAAAGTCGAGCTGAAAATCCACAAATCATGTTGATAACAAAACTACTAAGTAGTATAAACGAGTCAGTACCATACATTCTGATTTATATTTCTCATACACATGTTAACCAGATCCTAAAATACACCCGGTAACACTTTAAAATGTATTCTAAGCAACAATCAATCAAAATACCGTTCTTTACCCTTGTCATTCTTCACTCCATTAATATTCCTAACATTAGTAGAACAATTTCTATAATTAGTAAAACAATAACTCACACAATGTGCACCAAATCACACACGCTCGGGAAAAGTGCTGCCAACCGAGCCAAATCATCTTTAGTTTACCAAATGCCACTTAGATCAAAGGAGTTTTCTTCAAGCTCCACTATAGCCTATTACAAACCTACCTTTGCTTCTAGTAATGCTTTTCATGCAATGAGATTGAGTTGTTTTTCGGCTGTTTCATCTGCAATATTCTAGATAATGAGCAAATTCATAAATTCATCTCCAATCGCTCCTTTAGCTTGAAAAATAAGGTTGATAATAGCTTGATTAACTGTAAGGCGGTTGCAAATATACAGGGTGCCGAGATTTATGGCATCTTTTTTTAACTCGATGACAAACTTAGAATCAGCTTCAAATGTTTTCACTAACGATGCGTTGTTTAGGGATCCCTCGGCATTTGTGTCGCGACTTCTTTTATATTTGAAGGGTGGCGTGCCTTAAATAATATCCTGTGAATTGTTTGTTACAAGGATGGCTCTCGTATCGTCATTTCCTTTTCGAGTTCCTTTGTTACATGATCGTTGCAGGAAGAAATGCTATTATTTATTGTTTAAAGTGAGTTTTCTTACTGTTTACTTTTTGTGCGTGAATTTGGTGTAGTTGTGTACATTTTTGTCCAAATAACTTCTGCAATCTGGGTTAAAATAATGTTAAAAATTATTTTGTCTGGTGCTTAGGCATTTTTAAGTAATTTATATAAATTAATTATTTTAGTAGTTTAAATCATCATCCTCCTAGCGTTATCCCAGTACAGTTGCATCCTGAAGGATGCCTGGGGTCCGCTACCTAATCCCAAGATTTGGCGTAGGCATTAGTTTTTACGAAAGCGACTGCCATCTGACCTTCCAACCCCGAGGGGAAACTAGCCTTTATTATTGGGATTAGGCTTTGTCAAGTGAGTGGGCAACTTGACTGTTAGAAGTTCTCAAGCCGCCCGAAGGCCTCCAACTTGGCTTAACGACTGCTGCCATAGACAGCAACCGGGATCAACGGCTTAACGTGCCTTCCAAAGCACGGGAGCGCTCAGTTAGTAACCACTCAAAGCGGTCACCCATCCAAGTCCTGACCGCTGCCCACGTTGCTTAACCATAGATACCGCAAGCGGTACGCAGGCGCCGCTGGGCCACGAGCGCTCATTTTAGTATAGTTTAAATAATTAGTATAAATAAAAGATTTACTTATGAATTTTCTTAAACAGCAATACAGTACTATTCTGATAAGTGAAACGAATTGCCAGCTCGTTACCGACCGGTAGCTCTAGTATAAGTTTTTTCGAAACATTAACTAATTCGAACGCGTTTGCGTTTTGTCTCAAAATGTATGAAAGTGGTATGAAAACGTGAACAGCGCCTCTGGTGGTCACTAGTGGAAACTAAAACAGCGAGTATAACATTTGTTGCTAACCGATGTACGCGCGTATTTCAAACTCGGTGAGAGCGTTTTCATACATTTTGGGACAAAACGCAAACGCGTTCGAATTAGTTAATGTTTCGAAAAAACTTATACTAGAGCCACTGATACCGACACATTACGTGTCTCTTCGAGATTTGAGACTATGAGATAGTGCTGTAACGAAAATTATTTTTTATAAAACTATGTTCATAAGGGCTTGAAATATATTCAGCTTTTAAAATATTAGTTCGTATAGAATACACTTACTGTGAAAATAATCAGACTTATTCTCATTTTTACCAACGGCACTTCTTACACTGTAAGGTATTGTAGGTATATACAGACAGTTAAGTTAAGCAAAAATAAAAGCATTTAAATACCTATTCCGTCTTGTCTAGTCACTTAACCGTCCCACCATTGTTAGTCAAGTTAAGCCTATTTTTCATGCGTCGCATCATAAAGATGTATACATTCTATGACTTTATTGGTAAGGGAATAAGGCCGAAAATTGTAGACATGCTTATGATTCCGACAATACCAAAATATTTGGTGCTAAAAAATTCTTTTGAAATGCTAATTCCTTCTAGCAATTGTAAAACAAATCGGGTCAAGTCTTCGTTCAGTCATTGTGGATATTTTGCTTGTAAATAAGTTATTTATAAAAGAAGGATTGAAGCAAAATGTCGCAATGGTCCTTTAGTGTTCTCAGAAATGTTAAGCGCTTTGTCTATTGACTTGTTTATTTCTTTAATAATTGAAAAATGTCATTGTATTTAAGATTGCGTATAAATAAACCAAGGTGCAGTTTCCCTTGTTTCGCGATTATAAATTTCATAGAATTTTTCAGTCACAAACTTATCAAACAGTAGAATATTTTTTTTATCGAACGTTGTTTGTTTCGTGTGTTCATTTGACCCCAAATAAACGTTCGTACAAAATCGAATTGAATCTTTATGGCAAGAGTGCACACAACAACATGCAACAATCCAAGATGCTTTTTAACTAGACTGAACTCATTTTAAATAGGAGTGAAGATAACAACCAATAAACACAAAACAGTAACAGTAACTGTCTGGAATTCTAAATGGCATGCCGGCCAATTTATAAAAGCATTACATGCTAGGGTACTTTAACATCTTTGCATTATTGTACCAACTCATCAATTCCTTAAAGGTCGCAAATGACGAATTCCAAAGAGATTTAATGGACACCACTGCTTGGTGACCAAAGGGCTGGCAGCTTCCTCGCACAGCGCATCAGCATTGCAATATAGCGGGGAAATGCTGCCAGTATCTTTGGCAGAGATGGAGGGGTTAATTTTGTATTAAGCAGTAACGCTGCTAAAGCAAACTAGAAATTTTAGATATAAAGGAAAAATTTAAAAACTTAGGCACCGAGCAGGATTCGAACCTGCGACCTCCCGGCACTCGCGGCCAGACGCTCTAGCCAACTGAACTATAGGTGCGATTGCTACCCGTCTTGAAATTTGTCAATCCTTCCTTCATTTCTACAACGCCTTAAGGGAGGCGTACAGCGACATCTACCAGAAGACTCAGGCTTCATTACGGCACTAACGTCTCAAATTATGATGAGAAATCGTTAGTTACGATGCGCTTCCCTTGCTAAATTAATGCCGTTAATGCGTTGCCGTTGCCGTGCGTGTAGTTAGTGCCGTAATGAAGCCTGAGTCTTCTGGTAGATGTCGCTGTACGCCTCCCTTAAGGCGTTGTATTGCAGGGGTATTCGGTCTTCTGGCGACTTATCTGTAGACCTGCGTCCTCTAGAGCGACTCTCCAATCTTCTAACTTACGTTCTAGGTCATGTGCTTTCTCGCTGATTAGGACTATATCGTCCGCATATAGTAGGTTCCACGTCGGTGGTAGTTGTAAATTAGCTGTTAGGTGGTTCATCACCAAATTAAAAAAGATGAGGGCTCAGAGCTGATCCCTGATGGACACCGACATTTAGATCGAACTCATTACTCACACCGGCTGGGCACCGTAGTCTGGTTGTGACCCCTTCGTAAATATCTTCTACAATTTTAATGTAGTGTTCTGGTACGTAGCAGAACGTAAGGTGTTCCGAAAAATCCTGGGGCCAGTTAAAAAAGAAGATGGGAGTTGGAGGATCCTTAAAAATGCCGAAATAGAAGAGCTGGTAGCCGAACCAAACATTATAGGTGAATCCAAAGCACATCGTCTTCGCTGCCTTGGCCACCTAGAGAGGATGGGAGAAGATCGACAAGTGAAGAGAGCATACTTGGGACGACCGGGCGGCCGACGTCCTGTGGGTCGCCCCAAGTATCACTGGAGGGATGTGGTGGACGCGGACCTGTGTGAGCTTGGAGCTGGTGCAAGCTGGCGAGAAATTGCGCAGGACCGAGCAAAGTGGCGTGCTCTTGTGTCGGAGGCCAAGACTCATTTTGGGTCGTCGTGCCAGCCCAGTTAGTTAGTTAGTTAGTTCTGGTACGTTCTGTGGTTGATTTTGTGGCCAAATAACCAATCAAATTATTTATCTACACCCATATAGTAAATCTTCGGAAACTTTTGCAAATTGGAAGCTTGCTCCTCTTAGTTTTTTCTGGTTGTGCCCTAAAGAGCCCGCTTTGACATCTCATACCAAGTTTGCCGTAGGAACTTATTTTACGAAAGATTCATCTGACCTTTCAACCCAGAGTTGAAACTAGACCTTAGGTATTGAGTTTATATCGCCTTTCTCACGATATTTTCCTTCACCGAATAGCCACTGTTAAAATATCAAACAGCAAATAGACTATTTGACACATCTTAAAATTTGTAACATAGTGTCACTTAATGGATAGTAAACCATCAAAATATCACATTTAATTGAAAATTATAAACTTTTACCAAGATAGAAAAAAGATATTTAACAGCGATAATTCGGAAAATTATGTTTTTTTTTGTCATCCAAAAGTCAAACAAAAGGTATCAATAGAATAATTTAGTAAAAATAATTTAAAAAATGTACGGCAACTATGTACCTAAACTCATCATTTTACAACCAAAACAGCAAAATATTTATTTTCCCATGCAACAGGTTGGTTCGATACCAGGCGGGTGACGTCATCTGCCCGTGCCAATTTGTAGGAGCCGTTTGGGCGGCCGCTAGCGGCGAGCTAGGTTTATCTCTATTTTTTGCCCTTTATTGTGGTCTAATTGTAGTTGGTCCCATATAGAAATTTGATCGTCTATGAAAACTGGTTCGAATGGCACCATACACTTTTTTAGTCAAATAGTGTATTGGAAGCCATCGTTTTAAATATCCAAGTAAGATAAGACGTTTTGTTTAACCATAGTTAATCCACTGCTATGCAAGTTGATTGTCCATAATTGGTGCAACACTTATCGCGGCCGGCCTCATTGGTGCACATTGGCGTCATTTTGTGTAGATAAATCATAGTTAGACAAATTGAGATAGGCACGCGACGTTTTGCATGACCCTGTAAGTGAGATTATCGGGAAAATAGGAGATTATTATAGGACTGGACCTATAGAGATGAGTAGGTAGAGCTAAACGAGTCAAGGAGATTGAAAAGTATGAGTTTGACTAGCGTACCAGGGTCCAGGGTTCCGTACGAGTTATGTTTCTTAAAGGAATTTTAGCCATAAAACTAAATTATTTTCGTTCTATTTGTGTTCAAAATACCTGGGAGAAACCCATATGAATCTAGAAAAGTAGTTCTTTTACCATTTTAGGAAGAAATCAATTGCTTTAAGTGAATATTCGGTTTGATAATGACCCTGACAACAGACCGACATCAGGATATTACCGTAGATAAGAAGATGGGATAGGCATGCGAATGGTAAAGTTATCGATACATATTTTCCGTCAATATTAATAGTGCAAAACTTCATCCTAAATGTTAAAAATGCGAAAGTTTAGATGTTTGTTACTCAATCACGCAAAAATGGCTCAACGGATTATGATAAAAATTAGTATTGAACGAGTATATAGCCTTTTTCCCGAACATTGTCCTTCGAAGGGATTTTAAAAAGGAGTGGTGGTTTGCGCGGCCTAAGTCGCGGGCAAAATTGTATAGCATATATATTTTTTTAATCTACTTAATTGTGTGTTACCAGTGTATTCTACAGAGGAAATAAAATTAAAGTTACTAAATGAAGAGCCATAATACGAACGGAAATGGTTAAACTCAATTAGATTATTACACAGCGTTTCCTGAATGGTAAAAATGATGTTTTATAATTCATCTCCCGAAATTGGAACGAGAATGTTTAACGCGCTATGTCACTGTTTATTCAGAGTAATGGACAACTAAGGAAGATCTTAATTTTGTATGTAAATCGTTATCGAGCTCCTCAAACTAAGTACAGTACATTTATCTGGAACGCGGCCTGACCATAGATAGTTGTAGTTGTCATTCACATGTACATACAAATCCAGCAAAGAATATTTTTGATATAGTAGGCCGCCGTTTACGGGTTCGTATTTTTAGGGTTCCGTACCAAAAAGGTAAAAAAGGAACCCTTATGGTCTCACTTTGTCTGTCTGTCTGTCTGTCTGTCACATCGCTAAATATCTCAGGAACTACTTATGCTATCGATTTGAAATTTAGAATAGTTATAAATAAGGGTAAGTCAAATACATGGAAGATGGTTTTATAAAATATTTATTTTTATTTTCTGTGAATAATGACAGATAAAAGGGGGTTCAACATTTTAAAATCTGGCAACTATGTCAAGTGGGGTATCATATGAAAGGGCTTGACTTGTACATTCTGAAACAATTTTTAGTTTTTTTTTTTCGTTGGGGAATTTTTGATTTACGAAGGAAAATGTAAAAAAAAATACCCTTCCCCCCCCCTTATCTCCGCTGTTTACGAAGAAAAAAAATTGAAATTATTACATAACATTAAAATGCATGTATATTTTACAGGAAAAATATAGCCATAGCTCTATCTAGTTTTTCTTTTTTTTAATCATCAAAAAACTCTTCTATATTAAGTTTGTAATTTAATCACCTTTGTATATATTTTTGTTTTATATTTAAATTTACAAAATTACGTTGAAAATACCTTCTTTCAAATAAAAAAAACAATTATTGAAATCGGTTAATGTGATAAAGAATTATCCTTGAAAAACCAACATACGTACTAAGTTATTCAGTCGCGCAAATTAGTAACACAATGCGCCGATAGATTGTGCTGTTATGTTTTTTTAAGATTGTTCCTGAATTAATGGGGTCGGGGCGGGTACACAACTACATATGCAAGAACTGTGTACGGAACCCTCGGTGCGCGAGTCGGACTCGCACTTGACCGGTTTTTTTTATAACAGACCTTTACCTGTTAGCTCCGCCCCCATCCACCAGTAATGTCGGTATGTTGTTTAGGACATCTTTTATCTACAACTATGCCTAAATTCGCTTATACACGAATTATTCCCGTCAAGTTTTCCTTCTTTGACGGTACAATAGATACATAAATCGCCGTAATGTTTCTGGCTCAGCACAACAAATTCTCAAATTAAATAAAGAGTCTACAAAGCGCTTGTGATTCTTCTGAAAATATAAGCTTCCATAGGCTACAGTGTCTGCTTACACTCAAGCATGACGTTAACTTGTTTGTCACGTTATATAAAAAACAAAACAGAAACAAAATAAATGGACAGTATATATGTTTGTAATATTTAGAACAAACATTAATTATGCGGACAACGAATAGCATCATCACACCGCAGGCGGTAATTGTCACCAATGACAATAGAATAAATATTATTGTATCATTAATAAAGAAAAACGGCGGCATCCATCATTCGATTAGCCGTACAGAGTAAGCTCGTATTGTTATTAATGGTTTAGATGGAATTGATGTCCATAATCCTGTAATCCTTTTATCCTATGGGGACATTATTAACAAGGCAAATACAAATTAATACACTATAAATATGCAAATTATAACAAATTAAATATAAAATTAAAATTACTTATAGGTAATTAAAATAACTAAATAAATAAAAGGAAAAAGAAAAATAATTACTAAAATAATTTAGCTATAAGACGAATACCCCGTCGAGCAGCGGGGTAATCACGTAACGATATGTACTACCGTTGGTACATATTTAATGTCAGTTTTAGTATGGGATTTGTCATAAATCTATCGTACTGACGGTCGAAAACGTTACGTGATTACCGCGCAGGTCTCCTTGAGGCATGACTTACCATGAGTTTGCAATGTTTGCATTACCGTACTCGCTAGCGACTGCGTTAACGATTTAGTATGGAAAAAGTACAGCGCCTCTGGCGGTTACGCAATAGAACTAAGAATCGCCATACAGGAGGAGATAGGTGACAAACACACGTACAGAAAAATTGTCTATATATAAGTATGTATATGGTCGTTCAGTAGGTACAAGCATTGCTTATTTTGGGACTAGGTCGATTTTTGTAAGATTATCCAACCTCAAACCTATTTCAACTTAGTATTTAATATGTCTTTTGTTCCTCACATACTTAACTTAAAGTGAAGTTAAATAGTAAGTAAACTAAAGGATGATTCACGCTAGACCCTTCCGTGTCCGGGCCGGCCAATTTTCTATGACAGGACGTCGCGTCGTTTGTATGACTATCATAGAAAACGGGCCGGCCCAGACACGGAACGGTCTAGCGTGAATCATCCTCAAAGAGACAAGTATCGGTAGATTAGATTAGATTTATGTATTTCTTATAGAAAATTAAAATGTCATTTTACAAAATTAAAATAGCATGAATTCACAAAAAGATCGTCAGAGTGCATATAAATAATAAACAATAATAAAAATTAAAAAAAAAATACAAATGAATCATTAAAAAAAAAATTTACAATGTCAAAATTTCAAAATGCGTATAAGTAAATGTCAAAATTATCAATAATAGCTAGGGCATCCTAGATATAAATTGTCAAAAAGTCAATAATAATAAAATAAAAGTTATAAACATGAGTCATTTAAAAAATCAAAAAACAATAATATAATTTAATAATGTCAATAAATTAATAATAATAACAAAAAATAAGGATTTATCATTTTTTCGTTGTATTCCTTTACGGAATACAGCGATTTCGATAACAAAAGTATTTTAGCTAAAGTAGATTTTATAAATATTTTAACAACAAGTCCATAAATATTGTCTATTATAAAGTAGGTGCATTGAAATCGGTTTCGCACTTAAAAATCCCGCAGAGAGATCCCCACTTACGTCTGTCATAACGAGTTGTATTGACAAGGACCGGACGACGACTAACACTATAAAATACGACTGTCAAACAACCAATTTTATCGCGCTTCAAATTCGTCCAGCATCACCGGGTAATAGTCCAATAAAAACAGTATTATACTTCCTCAATGTCAAGGACGCAATTGGTGTAACAGCGCTGTAAAACGGTCACATGTTCTACTTGTCTCAATTCACTGTAATGTATTAGAATTTCACTGCAGAGCTGTTTTATCGACGCTTCGACGCAGGCAAACCACTATATTGGGACTTCCTGAGTTGGCGAGGCGCGAGCGGAGTGTGGTAATTTCTTATTTGACGTAATGAAAGCTTACTTAAGTCGATGAGATTTCCTTTTTTTATACCTCCACCTGAAGGTAAGTAGCCACCGCAGCCTATAGACGCCCGCAACTCTAAAGCAATCACGCGAGTATGCACGTCACCGACCCGTTATAAAATTTGAGGATCCACTGTGCAGAAGGGACACGTTTAGGTCTCTCGCTCTCAACACAGTGCATCCTCGGGAGCTCTGGTAACCTTGCTCATCTCCAGGAACACAACCTGTATTTACTAAATAATGTTATTATGGCTTTGGTCTTTTGCAAGGCGCAAGTTCTTTCCCAGTTGGGCTGCTCCAAATTCGAGCAAGATGAAATTTTGCTGTGCTCTACCTCTCATATTTCCTCACTTTACTGGCAGTGTTACATTTGCACAGTAGTAATATCATGCGCGGCAACGAGGCAGTACTGTACTGTGTGTATCGCGCCACTTCCGCGCACCTCATGCCAGTCAGGGAGCCCTCATTTGAATGTATTCACGCAGTAAAAAGCGGCACTGACTCGACTGACAGTTGACACTGACCATTGAAAGGATTAGATAGTACCGCCTAGGCACCGACAAGTCAGAAAGGCCCCTCTCGCCTCCGATTACGGGTATCTTTCTCTACCATGAAGGTTGCAAACATGTAAACGCCCTGATGGAAAGGCAACTCCAGATTAGTCAGTGGCGCTGCTATCATTGGAGGCACCTAGGACGGGAATCGAGTGGGTGCTACCCAATGGCGTAACGATGGCCAGAGGGTCCACTCCGAAATTCGAAGTCCGAACTTCGGACCGTGCCGTCCCTTTCACCCACTATATGAATGAAATGGGTGGCACTAAATATAAATTCGTATATTTAGTGCCACCCATTTCCTTAGAACGGGGCCCGGGCAAATGTACTGCAAGCTTTATATCGATGGTTGTGGATGTGGAGCGATCCCTCGCCAATAAGATGAGCCACTAAAAGTGCCATCCAACACATTGAAGCGCTTAATAACTACTTAAAGCAGTCATCGTTGTTGCAAATAACGCCGTGCTTATTTCGGCATCAAGTTATACTGCGAACGAGTGAGCCGAGTCGAGGCCAATTCTGAATAGCATAGAACTTAGCTAGGCAGTTCACACCCACTCTGTATGACACGAGTTTAAATGTAGATTAGTTGCATAACTAGTCATATCCATTCAAATCAAATACTATTATTACAAAAATTATGTATGTATGTATGTATGTAATAACTTTATTGTACACAAAAAAAGCCCAAAAAAATACAAACAAATAAGGACATTTTGGTACAAAGGCGAACTTATCCCTAAAAGGGATCTCTTCCAGTTAACCTTTGAGCAATTGAGTGGAGACAGGAACCAGAAAAAAAATATATATATATTTATATTTGTTAGGTATTATAATATATTTGTTACCTTTAAAGCTTTACACGTAGGCAACCGATTTAGATATAAAATTTGGTATGGCGATAGTTTAAAATATCGTTATCGTTTAAAGTATCGATGATTACAATAAACTGATTAAAGAATACGATGATTTTATTAAAGTTTTAGATAGGGGGGATTATAAACTAAACTAAATACCTAGTACTAATTATTCCAATTTTTTCCACCATCTGACAAAAAAGAAAAAAATGCGGGTTTAAATATTATTTTTTGCACTGTATACACACAGTATTTTTATCGTGTATGCGAGAGGAAGCATCAAATTAGACAGGTAGTCCCCTATGCGTGCGAATGCGTCATATTAGAGTACGATTACGTATTTTGTAATAGAAACTCTATTACATTTGTATAACAGTAGAATATCCAATGGAATAACAGCATTTGTCACCTGTAGTCTATTAGACCTTGCAAGTCTCTATTTTCATCATCATCCTCCTAGCGTTTTCCCAGTTTGACAGCTCATCCCAAGATTTGGCGAAAGAAGTTTTAAAGCGACTGCCCTCTGATCTTCGAACCTAGAGGTAAAAAGCGGCCAAGGGCGTGTCGGGCCATGCCCAATGTTGGGTTCCGTAGAATCCACCAGTTACATTATGTGGACTAAAAAGTTTACGAACTTACATTTAGTATGTTTTTGACAGAATTAACAACATTATCTGAGTTATCAATGAAAATTGTGCGAAAGTTTGCTTTTGCAAAGTAAGTACATTCCTTATGTTCGACTATTACTTAAAGTAACTACCCAGGTTAGTGTGGTGTATATCTCGAAAACTACAGATTTTATACTAAGGTCATGTTACGTTATTCCGCCTGTTATTTGCCTCTACTCATTGTCATTATGTACTGTTATGTGTTACTTTTGTTGAGGTTATGCAATAAAGAGTATTTGTTGTTGTTGATGTTATTCTGATGAGTCATGAGCTGGTCTATCAGCGTTCGAAGGGACGACGTCGACTTCTGGGACACCCTGTATAACGCGAGTGACGCTGAAGGCATTATTGAGGGTTGTACTCGAAAGAGATGGTCTAATTATGTTCATTAGGTATTTCATACGAGCGGTACATAGTGGTAGTGATAACAAGTTAAGTTTAAAAATAAATAAGATACAGGCTGGGAAAATACCAATTTACAAATATAAATTAACTGCGAATGGGTCATTGTCAGTCGGAAAAACAAAAGTTGTCCATTCGGTGGTCAATAGTTAACGGCTTGTGTGCATGTAATTTACGTTTTTATTACATGGATTTATAGACACGGAATTACAGATTATGCGGGTTATCAGATCAATCGAAAATTAAGCTTTGTAGCCCTTAACTTTTGACATGTCCAATTGTCCACCGAAAAGACGCGCACCTAAATCTGACAATGACCCGAATATGAACAAATATAAAACAATACCTAAACGCATCCAGTATATCCATCCCAAAGTCACAAAACACAACACAAAACCGTCACATTACAAAATCAAACTTATTGTTTTTCTAACTTCGACACTCACTGTCAGTTACCGCGTTTTTCAAATCACTTGAAAAGCGCGATTTTTTTTAATTTTCCCGCTAAACCTGGCCAGTACCTACGCAATGTATTGTTTTTATTTCGAAACTAACTGGCCAGTACTCAATGTTATTATAAATTCGAAACTCTAGCTCGCTGGCCAGTATTTTTTCAATTGTGAAGAATTAAGCGCGAAGATGCCGTCAGCGCGCGCGCCGGCTATAGACTGAGCGGAATGCATTAATCCAGTAGTTTACGCACCATAGTTTATAAATAACTGCTTTCCTGCCGTGGGACACTGTGTCAGATGACAGATTAGCGTTTTCTTGGCTATATAGGCAGAATAGGGATGTTGACACCAAATAAGAAAATCAATGAATCCCAATTTTCTCGAAAAAGGATCAGATTCTCAATCAAATAGTGAAAAAAGTAATCCAAAAGAATAAATAATTACATAATTATAAGCCTTCAAAGTTTTAGGAGGGGGCATTTTCTGTCCCTTTTCCGCAAATGCCCCGTTGTATTGAACGATCGTCATTTACTATGGCGCTCTAGGTCAGTGACGTCACTGACCTGTAGCGTTTTCTCTCTCTAACTAAAAACATTCTAACGGTTGTAGTTTCGTTATTTTTTGAGATATTTGAATAGGATTTTCACTTTTTGGCATAGTTTTATGTATTCTTTCGTATGGAGTAATAATAAATTTTGAGTCAACATCCCTATAATCGACGAAGCATACAAAATTATCTGCACGTGACTTAGGTGTATACATTTTTTCATATTATAACCTACTCCTCAGGAATGTGCTTAAAAATTCCGAAAACATCCATAACTTCATTTACCTAAAATGATGGCAGTTTTTTATTTTATCGTATGGCATTTATTTCGAACCGCGAGATCTTCGAGAAGACAGTACGGTGGCCAGTTTTGTTGCACTTTTAGAACCACCCAGGGGTCACGTTTAGGGTAGCGGTGGGTACTTTCCCTACGGAGGACGTGGTGCAACTTCGACCCTCTATGGCAGGCATGTTATTCCAATAGTCCTTTCGGAAAACTTACTTATACATATATAGGTACTACATTTACTCTGAAAAGATCCTTCTGCATCCTTCAGAATAACGTGTTAGGAGTAAGAAAGATTAAGACTAAACTTTCATGACTGTGAGTTTCATTTGGAACTTTTCATTTGTTTTATACACAACGACGGTGGCAAACAAGCTTACGGTACATCTGATGGTAAGTGGACACCGCAGCATATAGTTATAGACGCTCGCAACTACAAATCACAACCATTTTTTGCAAATGGATGACACAGGAAACTTTAGACATTTTATAAAAAAAATATTTGATTTTAAGGCGCTACACTGAGAAATTTGGCGACTTTGAAACGCTGTCCTGCCCATACTAGCAAACAGTAGGGGCTGATTTTCAGATATATGATTCTTGACTATATGATTGTGGTACTGACAATAGCGTAACATGATTGCTTAAAATTTTCTCGATAGAAAATAAATCCAAAGTCGAGTCAATATTTTCCTCAGCCTACTAAAACAACGCATTATTAAAAGACACGATTAAGTTAATATGATGGTATTTTACCTCATCTAGGTACTGACAAGATTTAATAATATATATTTTGTAGATGTGTAATAAATATTACCTATAGTACATATTATAGTAAATTTAGATTTAAGTTATATTGTAGTGCCCTAAAGGGTTTCATAGCTGAACTTTAATTATGTAACATCTTGTACCTAACCTATGAAAGCAATAAAGACACTGATTACTGATAAACCTGCACACAGTCAGATATTTAACGAGATTTGTCTAAAAAGCCATTCTCGGAGAGGGTTGCATCCCGTTTTGTCGTGAGCGAAAAACAAAGGGCCTTATAATATATTCGTGCTTGAAAAGAAAAGTCGTTTAGAGAAAGGACTTATTTGATATAAATATGCGTATTGAAAAGATTTTAAGTAAGTATTCTGGTAAATAATTTAGACTTCATACATTTATTTTATTTATTCTTCAATTTAGCCATAAATATGCACCTATGAATTATTATTAGCTATAAGAATTTTTGAATACATGATTATGATTATGATCATTGAGTGACACAATCAATGGAGGAATTTTGCCTCATTTAAACTCTCGGGGGAAAAATGAGCAAAACTCACGCATTAACAGTGTCGGAAATTTACCGAAAATTATCCAAAAAATCCATTCCCGAAGAAATTCCCATCTCATTTTCCTGTATAGCTACGGAAGAGATAAACATGTTTTTTACACAGGGGGCTTATAGAAACTGGGCATTGCTTTAAAAATCTGCACAGTTTTTATTTTTTACTTCGCTCTTGTTGTTATAGGTACCAGTGGCGGAGCGTCCATACAACTCGATTCCCACCGGCTTGCCTAATTTTCAGCCAGTCCAGTTCTTTTACTACGGCTCAAGAAGAATAAGAAAGGCAAATTATTTCTGGCTTCCCAAAGAATATTTTTCACGCGCCGCCACTGATAGGTACATACCTGCCGTAATTTTTCATTCAAACTCATATTTCGAAAGCGGAAAAACTCAAGTGACACCGTAATCTTAACATAACTACATGCCAATTGAAATTGAACTCTAACTCTAAAGAAATTTGTCACAGTTTACGATTTGGTTGGTTAATGAGACAATTCAGCCTCCCGCAAATATTGTGTAGTTCAGAATGTATTGATATGTTAATTTTTTGTTTAGAATATGTTTAGAAATCTAGCGGAGACGAGTTATTGTTCACATGAGTAGCTACATGAAATACTGTACCTTTGTACAGAAAAGGTACAGATATATTACATATGCTGGGCATGACGCACCTTTTTCTACTTTTCTTTATATATTTTTTTTTTTAATGTTCTATTCTATTCTTGTTTTCCTGTTCTGTGATATTGTTAAAATTGTATATTTACATACCAACTGAGACCCAGTACATTATTTATTTCCAGCAATAATATTTAGTGGTCCTTCGAACCGGATATGAACCAGTGACCTATGGCTTATTATTTCCAGCAATAATATATTATGATCTTGCTCTTATTCTTATTCTACTTTAACACTTATTGTATTGTAAACTCTTACATGTGCTCTCGTCAGACTCGTGTTGCAGAATAAATATTTATCTGTGATTTTGTTATCATAGCGCTGTATAAAGTTGAAAAGGTTATTTTAACGTCAGCAGTTCCCAAAACCCAGTATCTAAAACGGCTGTCAAAATATTTTTACTTATCCAAAATAACACGTTTGCGGTGTGTGGGAATGATAATTGTTCGCGAATCACGCTTGAATCGCTGTGTTTGCTAATTTTCTTTGAATTAATTACATTCATACACAGAGCGTTGGCGTGCGGTGAACTAGGTGACGCTGCTAAGGTTGAAAAGCGAGGGAGAGAACATTTAAAAAATGAAATGGGGGACCGAGATGATGGTATCGGTGTGGGTGCCGTCCTGGCCCCTATGTCACCACGTCGACAATTGTCAGTGACATATGTAGAGTGACAATTGACAAGCTACAGATGACATGTGATAATTTTAAAAATTATTTTCAGAGAAATGCATATAAATATGACAGGCATTTTGGTACAATTGTTTGTATGACAATTACGTTGTGAAACATAAATGATTCTTCCTAGTCGACATATTTGTAGATTTGTCAGTAAATCTTGACATGAGATTAAAGCTGTGTTAAGCTTTGTAGTGTTTACCGACATATCTACATTTTACAAAATATGTCGACTAAGAAGAAACATTTTGGTTTCACAACATAATTGTCATACAGACAATTGTAACAAAATGCCTGTCATGTTTATATGCATTTCTATACAATTCAATTCAATTCTTTAAAAAATGGCTTTCCATCATATGATGATTTCGCCAATGTCACGTGTTCAGTGACGTTGTTCGGTAACGACGCCATGACAGTAGGCAAGGTTTTGTACGGTAAATGGATTCTGCTCGTCGTCGCCCCGGGCACATGTGCTCACCAACGCGGCGACGACCAAAATCCGCATTTCTATACAAAATAATCATCAAATTTGTCACATGTCACCTGTTGCTTGTCAATTGTTACTCGACATATGTCACTGAAAATTGTCGACGTGGTGAATGGGCCCATGGGACCTCCCTTAGGTTTCGTGTTCAGATATTCTTTCCTCGGATCTTGGTGAGCCAGTAATAAAATGCCGGATATAAAAGATGTATTTACTATTGTCACAATGTAAACTTTACGGTCCACTATAGAATTAACAATAAACCCGTAATAAATCAAAAGGACATCTTTGAAGCTGTAAAAGGGATCTCAAGGTAATGACAGTTCGTTGTCTCCAGACAGAACATTTAATCTTCTATCCTGCCTAGCCAGCCTGTTTTGCGTCAATGTTGCTACAATACCCGATGAATTGGGCCGTAAGATCGGTACGTCTAGTGAGGCCTTAAATAATATCGATATGAACAGCACTGGCCATACTACACTGTGAAAAACATTTCTGCATTTTGACTTTTCAAACAACTTCGCCACAAACAATTGTGGGCCAGAGTGTTAACACCGAGTGTTATGTCCCGCTGTAACTTCTCTTAAAAACGCTAACGGTTTATTTTTGTTGCAAAAGTTGGAGTCCGGGTACGTCTGTTTCGGAGGTATTTAACGGGAAGACTGGCAGCTGGATTTGTTTGCGAAAAGGGTGACGTGTTGGCGTGTAATGTATAGGGTGACCCAAAATATAGGTACGCAAGATTTGAAGCCCCCTTTTGTACGGAAAAATACAACAATTTGACAGCTGCCAGTTTAGGCTTATTAGAAATGAAGCACTATACGAGAGCAAAACTCATTTTTATTCTTGACCAAAAAAATAATGAAAGTTTGGCTGTGGCAATTCACAATTTTCGTGTACTGTCTCGTTGCGGTGATCAGAATTTGCCCCCTAGGTCATGTATTGTGATTTAACTCTATTAGATTTCTTTCTATGGGGTTATTTAAAGTCAAAGGTCTATGCCAATAAGCTCACAACCACTAAAGCATTGAAGGAGGAGGTTCAACGCTGCGCTTACGAAATTCAGCCACATTTCTGCAAAATGGTCATGGAAAATTTCGTTCAAATCTTGCATAAAATTTGGGACACCCGTTATTACAACAAATAAACAAGGCTTTTTAGACAAGTTTAATATCAGCAGGGTTTACACATTTGCCCCCAGGCTATTAATTATATTCATCATCATCATTATTTAAGAGTTTCACTCTTGTCGGTGCAGTTCTCTTCAGTCCGTTCTACTTAACGCCAGTTTCTTGACTTCTCTATATGACACTACGTCTATCTTTTTCTTTATTTGGTCCATGTCATTAATCCTCGGCCTTGCTCTTCCTCTTATTCCCTCAAATTTCCCCTCCATTATTAAATATTACTAAAATTAAAAACTGACCTAAAGATACAATGCAATAAAAATACTATTTATTGCACAACCTCTACAAAAGTAACGTATGTCTGTCTGTCGGCCTGTTACCTTATCTACTATAATTATTTATTTAATCCTTATTGCACACAAGTAAAAGTTATTGTTCAAAAGGTGGACTTAATGACATAAGCATTCTCTATCAATCAACCTTAGGGCAAAGCAGACAAATTGTGGGCAGTGCAAGTTTAAATATAAAAAAATGTATAGTGTGTAGTGTAGATTGCCACATGAGATCCCAGGATGGACATAGGGCTACTTTTTATTCCGGGGGAGATTCTAAAGACGAGATATAACTAGGTGACAGTGGCGGAGCGTCCATACAACTCGATTCCCACCGGCTTACCTAATTTTCAGCCAGTGCAGTTCTTTTACTACGGCTCATGAAGTATAAGAAAGGCAAATTATTTCCGGCTTTCCTAAGAATATTTTTGACGCGCCGCCACTGCTAGGTGAACGCCTGAAATAAATCAATAGCAATTAAATTCTGACCTAAAGAGGTAAACGATTTCCACGCAGATGAAGTCGCAGAAAAGGCTAGTAAGCCTTAACAAATGATCTTTTTTAAATGGCAAGGAACCTCAAATTCAAAAAAAAACTTTTGTTACCAATCCAGATATAAATCCCATTGAAAAACGAATTTAAAGTTTAAATCAACCAATCAGACTTCTGAATCAGCCGGTATTGGCTTCAAAGGCAATTGTCCGTATTACTTCCAAAACCTCCAATTTTGAACAGTTGCTCAAATTAAAAGTAGCCATAAGAACTGTAAAATAAAGTTGATTATCTAATAATACGGAATAGGAAAATATGAGGTGAGGAAGAGTGGAATTGTGTAATCCAAAGATTAACTTACTAATTTATGAATAACAGGATTATGATTGTATGGAAATGGCGTAATTACTATTTGAGTTAATAAGTAATGGGTCAGAAAGTGAACATAAATAAACGGTGAAGTGAACATAAATGAATAGTGAACACAAAATTTACTTATTACTAAAAAGTATGAAAATCACTACAAACAAAACCAATTTAGTTTATTTTTATAAATCAAAGTATGATTTCAAGTTATTTTTAAATCAAGTAGGCAGTACTACAGAAACTAAATATAATAAAATTGTTTAAAATTTCGGATGTGACTCTGGAGTCTGGGTGGGTTGTTTAGACTAATTTACGAATTCATTTTCTGTAAAATTTGCATTTATGTAATTTTTATTGTGCTTTTGTTAATACAGTGAATTCTTCCAATGGGTAAATAAAAAAGAAAGGTCAAGCTAATTTCATATTCAAGCAATACCAAAACAAATTAATTTCTCACCTAGGGAGGAATGACGCCACTTTGTTTCTCGACTCGACTCACAATTTATTATTATACGAACCGGAAACCCTTGTTTTCAATAACTCCCAATCGCCCTCTAGAATAAAACAGTAAAAATCTATTTATTCCACGTAAAATTCGGAGGAAACGCCATTAATACCATTCGTTACCCGCCATTCTGCTCTTTTGTTTCGATTTTTGCGGTTTTCTTTTGTAATACAAACGAAATCTCTTTATTCCCCCTAGCAAAACTTGTCTTAGCATTACAAACATACATTTGCGATTTTGAAACTCAATTTGCTGAGGAAACAGAATCAGAATTCGGCGGTTTGCACGCACGTGATATTTGGTTTTGATAATCATGACCACGTTAACGGTTCGCTTGTTTTGACTCTTATTTTTATCATGTTAAAGTTGATTTTGGTTTGTTTTGTAACCTGTTATGTTTGTAAGACAGCTTGTATTGCTTTTGTTGGGTGTTTTTACAAAGTTAGGGGGGTGCCGTTTGCCATCACAATTATTTGTGTGTTTTGACTTGTGAGTTGAAATGATCAAATTTAATTATTGTCCTTCTTCAAGTCAAGTCAAGACATGTCCTTCTTGGGATTCTAATATGGATAATATTTGTATACTGCGAAAGTACTCATTTTGTATTACAGATATTAAAAATTATTTATACTTAGATATTATACAAGGTTGCCTGATGACCCGGTAAAGGTCGCAAGAGTCCGCTGGATGCCGTTGGCACAGGACCAGTCGTTATGACACTCTTACAGCAGCGTACGTCTTTTGGCATACTATAATTATTTTTGGCCACATAGCCCGCGAGAATCCATCCAGTCTGGAAAATATTAAAGTGGTTGGTTGGCTGCGAGGTAGATCACCCACACTATAGACAGATGCTATCCGCGATGCCACGGGCGTCGGCATCCAGAGGGCAATACGACTAATCCAAAATAGAGGAGCGGTGCTGAAGAACTGCTGCTCCTCTGTGGTCACGACCCTCAGCCTTGAGGAATCGACGAAAAAGAAGATAATTATAAGAATTGAGAAGTTAACTTATTGTAGCAATAAGGCAGGTTGTCGCTAACAGATACATAGATGTTCATAAATATCTTAACAAGACTTTGTTGTCACAGCATTAAATTGCATGTTAAAGTATTTTTGAGCCAGCTGAAAAGTACAGATGATACAGGTATGTTATTTCATGTCGAGAGAAGTTGATAAATTGTTAATGTTGAAATTCAGCCATTCCTATAACAAAAGTTATAACACGTAGAACAGGTAACCGTTGGGGGCGAAAGGTCCTCTAGTCGCGACCACGACGGACCGGAGGGCGCAGCGTGGGTAGACCGCCACAAGTTGGACTGATGACCTGGTAAAGGTCGCGGGAGTCCGCTGGATGCGGTTAGCGCAGGACCGGTCATTGTGGCACGCTTTGGGGGAGGCCTATGTCCAGCTAGCAGTGGACGTCTTTCGGCTGATATGGTGATGATGATGATAGTCATTAAATAATTTAAACAGTTGTATTAAAGTGCTAATGAGCTATATAATATAACATAGTTTTAGGAAAAACAGACCGCCAGAAAATCGAAAAATGCATACGTGAATATCATACTCATTTTCCTTTTTAAAATTCTGTACCCGAAGGGTCCAAATGGAACCCTATTGCTGTCACTCACGTGTCCGTCCGTTGTCTGTCACACAGCTTTACAACCAAACGGTTGGACCTACAGTCTTCAAATTTTCATAGTATAAGCATCTTTCAAAGTCAAAGTCAAAATATTCTTTATTCAAATAGGCCTAGCAACAAGCACTTTTTGGCCCAAGCCATATACAAATAAGTCAAAGCTTTTTTTAATGTTTTTAAACTTAATTTTGCGGTTGGTTCGGAACCCTAAATCTGCGAAATCCGACTCGCACTTGGCCGGTTCTTATATTAATTACAAAAGTACTAAATATAGTGCACAGATGTACTAATTTGACGTTTAGATTTTATTAGACCGTTCTCGAAATGTTACTATTTACGCAGTAAATTAAAAGATTTAAATAGACTCGCTAGAAACAGCTATTTTTAAACGTAAACAAGATTCAGGTAGATACCCAGAAAGATAAACAGTGTCTGTTTGTCGCGTCGAACTCCAACTAATTTTGGAACTCTGAAATAGAATACTAATGGATCTATGAGCTATTTAACAATATTCCTTTGCAATCAGTGTAAATGAGATGCATACGGGTCCTTGTCAGTTGAAAAAACAAAAGTTGTCCCTTCAGTGGTCAATATATATGAGCATGTGAGTTATGCATTTATTTCATAGATTTATAGAAACGGAGACACCGTTTATGCGGGTTACTAGGCCAATCCAAAATTAAGCTTTGTAGCCCTTAACCAACTTGATATGTCCACCGAAAAGACCAACGGCCCATCCACTTGCTTATTTTGCACGCGATTAAAATGCACCCACCCTCCCTGCAGACACGCAAACATGCAAGTAAATGCTATTCTAGGCGGACGTAGCGCAAGCAACATCATCCTGCCAGCATCTCCTGATGAGGCCTTGGAGAGAGGCGAAACACCTGTCGAGGTTTTTGTCAATATTGGTGATGGTTTGTTAGGAATATTGGAATTCCGCAAAGTAACGCCTGATTCAATCAATTACTTGTGAATCTCTGGGGGCAAATAGACCTTGCGATAAAAATAGACAATTAGATATAACGAAACGAAAAATACATTTTGACGCTTTCAATCCCCGCGGCTCCACCAATTTGAGAATTTTGAAGGTTATATATTTACAGTTGATGCTTTATAGCAAATAATTTTTAAACAAAGTGAAAAATTAATCGCCACAGTTGGAATTTATTTAGTTAACCCACGACCTCTGGAACCCGTCCATTATTTATTTATTTATCGTATGGCATTTATTTCGAACCGTGAGATCTTCGAGAAGACAGTACGGTTGCCAGTTTTTGTTACACTTTTAGAACCACCCAGGGGTCACGTGTAGGGTAGCGGTGGGTATTTTCCCTACGGACGTGGTGCAACTTCTACCCCCCGTTTGTCAAGTGATCCATTGCTCTTAACCAACTGAGCTGCCTTGTGTATCCCTTGTGGTGAAGAGCCTTTCAATCATTACCCTTCTCTAATTAAGTCTTAGGGAAGCTTTATAGTAAATGTTGTAATGATACCGCATGCCGGGTAGATTCAGTCCGACCCAGGTTGGGCCACGCTGAGTTTCTAGCTAGGCTAGTTTTAGCAAACCAGCGACAAACCGCCCGCGGTCGTGTCGGAGGATTCCTCTGGACTTTCTTCAAATCCCCAGGTTACTGCCGAACCTATTATTTATCGTATGACAATTTTTTCAAACCGTGAGATCTTCGAGAAGACAACTGGAAACCGTACTATCATAACTTAATCAATAATATGAGGCCTTTTAAATAGAAAACTTCCGTGAGTCTCAGACATATTGAAATCTAATAAACGGATTATTCACGTCTGTATCGTCGAATATCGCTCGACATGTTTCGGGCCAATACGTGGTCCTTAATCATTCATTATTCATCATCATCATCATTCGGGTCATTTGTTGGCCCGAAACATGTCGAGCGATATTCGACGGTACAGACGTGAGTAACCCATTTATTAGATTTCAATATGAGGCCTCTTGACTAGACCCAACTGTGCCTTTCGGATTGGGCAGCACTGCCATTTTCCTCGGAAGTATGTTGGTTAATGTTTATTGTAACGCCGCTTCCCATTTCGTAATGATTATGTTTTTATTAACTTCCCAGTTAAATAGGTTATCATCAATCTGATGTTTATTTTCCGCATACACTTATAATAGGGATGTCGACTTAAAAAAAAATATTACCTCAATAGAAAGAAGACATAAAACTATGCCAAATAGTGAAAATCCTATTCAAATATCTCAAAAAATAACGAAGCTACAACGGTTAGAATGTTCGTAGTTAGAGAGAGAAATTTCTACCTAACCGTGACGTCACTGTTAAGTAGCGTCATAGTAAATGACGATCGTTCAATACAAAGGTGCGTTTTGCGGAAAAGGGACAGAACATACCCTCTCTTAAACCTTTGAAGACTTATAATTATGTAATTATTTATTTTTTTGTATTACTTTTTTCGCCATTTGATTGAGAATTTGAGCCTTTATGTAGAAAATTTGGATTTATTGATTTTCTTTTATAGTGTCGTCATCCCTATAGTGGCTTTGTGAGCGGTAAACATCGGGAGTGCTTTAAATTTTGTTGAAATTGCCCAAAATTGAATCAGAAAAAGATGTATGTAACTATCGAATTTTCGCTCAAAATTTCACGAGAATTAGCTGAACATTGCGACACAAGCGTTCCTACGAAAGCATTTATTACGCAAATTGAAAAAAGGACTTTTTTTCTCGTTTAAAATGACAGTGGTGGATGTCCATTTCTGACAAATATCCATAATGACAGAATCATATATTGATATCCTAGGGATATCCCTTCTGATTAAGACGATAGGAATCGTGACCTCGTCAGTCAGCATAGGTAGGTTACGCAAGGAGTGTGCTTTACCAGTTTGCATATTAGCCGATATTAATTGTAAGCTATACTTACTCGTATTAACTGGCTAGACTACTAGCATAACCTGATATCCGTGTCAATGAGGTCCAATTAAACTATCCGGCGATTGCTGTGAAGTAAAATAGAAATATATCTACGAGTATCTGTCCTTATTCAAAGCTCCCGTGCTTTGGAAGGCACGTTAAGTCGTTAATCCCGGTTGCTGTATATGACAGCAGTCGTTAAGCCAAGTTGGAGGCCTTCGGGCGGCTTGAGAACTTCTAACAGTCAAGTTGACCACTGACTTGACAAAGCCTAATCCCAATAAGGTCTAGTTTTCCCCTCGGGGTTGGAAGGTCAGATGGCAGTCGCTTTCGTAAAAACTAGTGCCTACGCCAAATCTTGGGATTAGGTAGCGGACCCCAGGCATCCTTCAGGATGCAACTGTAGGTACTGGGATAACGCTAGGAGGATGATGATCTGTCCTTATTCAAAGACGGTCAACACCCATAATTTAGCTAAAATGCCGTTAAAATTTGTTTGTCTTAAGGCGCCTGTAGAGGCAAGGCCTTCTCCATACAAACTCTGTGCAAGTTTTATTCGTCGGTTTTCCCGCATATAATAATTTATTTTGCCTTATTCGGCACTCCCGCATATAATAATTTATTGGATATACGAAGAACGTCAAGAAAAAAAATTCTCAAATTTAAAAAAAAAATGTTTTTTTTTTAAATATAAATAATTGAAATATCCAAAAAAATATTTTATTATAGTTAGTTGAAATTTTCACATATGATGTATTTCTGTTGCCCCTATAACAACAAATACTAAAAAACAGGATAAAGTAAATATTTAAGGGGGCTCCCATACAACAGACATGATTATTTTTAGATAATGGGTCGGAAAGTTCGGAACCCTTCCTGCGCGAGTCCGACTCACAATTGGCCGGTTTTTTTTAACAAAAAGGACCTTAACGGACTTCCCTATACTTGAGAAAATTTTCAGACATCAGTAGGTACTTAGTGTCGTTTAAAAAAGCGGTTTAATGCCTTATATTAAACCGGATGGGAATGTAAATAATTCCAGCTAAAGAACTAAATTACAGTTATGTACTTAAGAGGAGGGGTAGGGCAAGCTCTCTCCATACAAACTTTGTGCAGGATTTATTTCGTTTGTATTTGCATTAGACTTATGATTTTTGGTCAGTATGCTTATTTTTCTGATAGGTATTTCGTGATGTAATTTTTTTTATAATTTTTTTTTAAATTTTTTAATTTTGAATTTCTTTGAAATATTTGAAAATTTTCACATCACGATCTTCGCATATCTAATATTTACAACCAAACAAAAAAAAATTTTTGTTAGTGCCAAAACCGACGAATAAAACGTGCACAAACTTTGTATGGGGAAGGCCTTGCCCTACCCTGCGCCGTACTATCTAATCTATCTATCAATGGTGTTTAACTCAACGATAGTTATTTTCCTTTCCATGTGGCATAAGAAGCCGCCATTTTCTACAAAGAAATACCGTTTTACAAATAAACGATGTAATTAACTACTACACCTAGACCATTAATTAAGCGTTCTTTGAATCATTGTACGTCATTCATGTGCACAATAAGGCGACTTCCTGACTTGGCGGGGCGGGATCGATATGTGACATTTTCTTTTTTTTTTTTTTATTAAAAATGGGATCGCTCTTGGCCAGCATCTAGCCAGGGGGCAAAGATGAGGCCGACGATGAAGCGAGCTCACCCAGAAGATGCCTATTCACCCGTGCCTTAAAAAGGTCTAGGTTATATGAGCTCGGAAACACAAACGCCGGCAGAGAATTCCAAACCTTAGAAGTGCGCATTATAAAAGATGATTTAAAGCGCTTGGTTCGAATAAGAGGAATTTCGACCAAGTAAGGATGGTATCCAGCCGTCTTTTTCTTTTTCTTTGACGTAAACTTACTTACGTCGCAAAGATTCTCACTTGACATAATACTGTCAGTATTACGTTTGCGCAGATTACTACTGTAGTAATATCATGCGCAGAAGCGGAGCAGTATCGCTAGCGCGCATCCCGCGGCAGTCAGGAAGCACTCATTTAAATGTAGGGGCGTAGTAAAAATGGTATCGCGTCGACTGACAGCTGACACTGTCATTTGACATTTTTCTCATATCATACTGCCTCCGCACCGACAATTCAGGAAGTCGCCTTACGAGGAAATACACTGAAATACACGACTAGAGCGATTTTCAATAAAAAGTAGTGTAGTGACAAAGTTTTTGCAATGAGGAATGTGAATAGGTGTGAAAATAAAAACCACTTGAAAGTTTTGTTACGGTAAATCTAATTTACACGATTTTGGCACGTAATTTTCCTCGATATTTCAGCTTGCGATGAAAATTAAAGTAAAAAGTTTTATTTGGTTAATCTTAGAATCGATTTTACAAACATGAATTTATTTATTTATTAGAAAGGTACAATTAACAGATACACTACTCACTACATGATAGTTAACTTTGCACATAGGTAATCAGTATTTTTCCCAACACAGTGAATCCTCAAATTTTATAAAGGCTCGGCACCGCGCACGTGGCTCATTTTAAGTTGCGGGCGTCTATAAGCTGCGGCGTCCACTTACCATCAGCACACCTGTGACGCGCTAAGGAACGTAAGCGCTGTGTGTAAGTATATGTGCGTGCGCTGTCGGTACACGCGTCAATTGTTTGAACGGGCGCGTAGGCACCAGGGCGTGCATCAGTACCGTTACCGGTTTCCATACAAAATCCCGGGAATTCCCGGGATTGCATGCCCTAGTAGGCACCCGGTCGACACCAGGCGGGTCTCTAAGGGACGAGGTATATATAGTTGACGAAGTATATTAAGCTGCACCGATTCCTCGAACAACTTGTATGGCGAATCGGTGCAGCTTATATTTCGTCAACCATAACTGACCTCGGTACGGGGGGTTCGCGTCCGTTCTGTATGTAAAGCTGCGTACGGATTGCGCGTACATTGGCACGCTTAGTCGGTTACGCGTCTCCTGGAACGCCATGTCCGTACTTGGAGCTACGCGTATATATACGCGTACAAGTACGCGTAGCTGCAAGTACGGACATGCCGTTCCAGGACACGCGTAACTGACTACGCGTACCAATGTACGCGCAATCCGTACGCAGCTTAATACTATTATACTATTCTGTGCCATCAGGTACCGTACGCTTGTTTGCCACCGTCGGTGACGACGTTGTCGTCGAGACTTAGAAGAAATTGTCATTAACTTAGTACTCGAAAAAATACGCATTTTTTTCGCATTATAGAAAGCGTGAAAGTTATTTGGTTCAATTGCTAGTTACTGGACATATTAAACAGCTCTTGGTGGCGCATTGCAAGCTTTGGTATTTCCTTAGGCATCAATCAACCAGTGATTAACGTTTAACTACCAGTTAACTGCGAGTAGGTATTAGTTAAGTTTAGGTAACTGGACTGGATTTTTAGATGAAATATTAATTTAGCACGCAAAAACATACAACAAAATTAGAAAATAACTTTTAAATATCTTATTTTTAGCCCGCCACTTCGTTCTCGTTGATTTCCACCCCCCATTTCATCCCTTGAAGAGATGATTTTGGATTTTGGAAGGGACGTTAAGCCGTTGATCCCGGTTGCTGTCTATGGCAGCAGTCGTTAAGCCAAGTTGGAGCCCTTCGGGCGGTTTGAGAACTTCTAACAGTCAAGTTGCCCACTCACTTGACAAAGCCTAATCCCAATAAGGTCTAGTTTCCCCTCGGGGTTGGAAGGTCAGATGGCAGTCGCTTCCGTAAAAACTAGTGCCTACGCCAAATCTTGGGATTAGGTAGCGGACCCCAGGCATCCTTCAGGATGCAACTGTACTGGGATAACGCTAGGAGGATGATGATGAGTAGAAATACTGCCGTGTCAGACGGATGTATGTTATCTTGAAATAATAAAATTACGCTTAACCAGTGCAAATATAATCTACACACTATGCTTAACATAATACTCAAACAAAATTTCAAAAAATGTCTTTAGTTACCGAGATATTCCATTTTTCAAGATAAACGTTTTTGATTTTTTTGTGTTTGATTTACGCGCATCTCTTTTCTTTCGAGTTAAAATAATTTCGCGTGACTGTCCGCAATTTTTTTACAGCGACCGAATAGCTACTGTCTCAACTTGTCATAGTTCCGCGTGACCACACGCAGCTAATAACGCAATAATCGTTGAAAATAAGCCTAATCATATGAAAAAAAAAGATTATTATGTTTTTAGTTTTTTTTTACATATAAGTATGGAGACTACCATTTTTCTTTATTTCTTATTATTTATTTTATTCTTACAAAGTTGGTGGAACCAATTTTGCTGTTATCAATATTCAATCACTAAATTACGTTTTTATTATTTTATTTAAATGAAATAAATAAATGAAATAAATGAACTTTATTCTGTAAGTAGGCCGCAATGGCACTTTTACAAGTCAAACCCTACTAGCGTTTCACAGATGCCACTGCCGAGAAGAAACGCCGAAAGAAACTCGACAGTCAGCCATTTTCTCACAAAAATATGCTTATTACAATGATAATACTGAACCTACTTAAGATCAAGAAATCTAAGACACATAGAATTCAAAATTCAGAATTCAAACATTTATTCTGCAAATAGGCCACAAGGGCATCACATGTCATAATGTTAATGTACAATTTAAAAAAAGTCTTACATTATAAGCATATGATAGATTTTTCATGAGAAAATATTAATTTACAATTTAAGAAAAATATCAATAAGAATTTAATACATTTTTCATGTCAAAATATTAATTATCTATTACAAACATTACAATAATAGTAAAATTGAGAGATGTATAAGGTCTCAGTCTGAATATCAAAATTTAATATAATATCTCAAAGATGTAAATGGTCTCTGAGCGTCAAAATATTTAATTTAACAATATAGATTAATGTCATGACTTAGGACACCCATTAAATTTTGCAGGTACATTTGTAGTATTGCTTTATAATTACGATACATACAAATGTGTAATAAAAAACAAGTGCTAATAAAAAAATGATTATAAGTAGGTACTTATATTTTTTTATTTTTTTATTCATTGCTTAAAAAAACCTATGCTGCGCTGCGGTAAAAAAAGGATTCACACTGTTTTCGAAAATGTCAAGCCTGGCTTTTGGCTATACAGTCGAGTTCATAAATAAATGAAAATTTCCAAGGCTTTCCAAGTTGCTTAAAAATTATTTGGCTTGCTCAGATAAATATGATGACGAGTAATATGTGACGAGTATTTTTGAATGATTAATTTGCTCAGATGTATTTGTACCTTAGGATGTACATTTCTTTTTGAAGCCTTGGAAATGTTCATATTTTTATGAAATCTACTGTACAAACATATATAATGCAAACACACGCTCGTAAAACACAAGCACACTTTCGGCAGTCGGTTGAGCATATTGATAAAGTTAATACATTGAACACTTGAACAACCTGCGTTGGTCTGGTAATGCGTTTTATTAGGAACGCTCATACAACAAAATATTCCAACTTAATATGTACGTGTTACGCATGACTCCTTCAATAAGCCCCAGGTCTGGTTACAGACACACTCATACAATATTCTTCTAACTTGAGATAAACGCGAGACTCCGCAAATGACTCTCAAGCCCGCTGGTCTTGGTAACACGGTTTACTATGAGCGCCCATACAACGAATCCTGCCAACTTGAAAATAACATAGTTGCGCGCTACCACCAAATGTATGAAACAGTGGTCACGCCAAACTATTTTTATGCATTTATTTTTAAAACTATGTATGTTTACTAGAAAAAATTAAAGAGATATTATTCTTCACGTCTATTAAAATACAAAACAGCGTTTAAATATTACTTAATACACTAAACTCACTCGAGAAACGCGATTTCTTGTTTTCACGTTTACCAAAAACTTTAAAGTCGATTTACTCAAAATGGTGTTTTTTGAGATAGCAGACATCCGTCTGACACGGCAGAATAGTTCAATAAATGTAATACATAATCATTACACAATTCATACATGATATTTAGATAATAAAAAAACAGGTCACAACAGCAAACTCTTTCTAATAATTCCAAAAACCATTCCATTCGCACCAATCCAAGCCAAGTTAGACCAATTACTATTTTATCTTCTTCAATATACGGCTTCAATTTGCTTGTATCTACGGCGCATACAGGAAGAAACTGTGTCAAATTACGGCTAAGCAGTTTTAAGAACTAAAAAGAGCTTAAGTGACCAATGATTCACTTCAGATCAAAAATTTGTGTACAATTTTAAACTCTATCCCATTCAGATAAGGTAGAAAACTGTGGACATGATTGTGATTTAGAGGGATCTTTTGAAAGTTAGGCTCTTTTGGGTCAGTACGGTTAACTAGTTGTCAAAGGGAGTACGTGTGTCGCAGGTTGTACCGGTCTTTTGGACTTATTGCCCCCGCGGGTCCATCTTCATTCAACTTTTGAGAGTAGATGATAAATGTGCAGTTTTGAGAAAAGTCAAATTGGTTTACCTTTTTTGGTAGCGTGACTTCCTGACTTGGCGGGACGGGATCGATATGTGACATTTCCTTCTTTGACTTCTTTTGAAACTTACTGACGTCGCAAAGATTTCCACTTGACGGAATACTGTCAGTATTACTTTTGCGCAGTAGTAATATCATGCGCAGAAGCGGACCAGTACCAGTACTGCCTTCGCATCGTCCCGATTCCGCGCATCCCGCGCCAGTCAGGAAGCACTCATTTAAATGTAGGGGCGCAGTAAAAAGTAGTACTGAGTTGACTGACAGTTGACACTGACATTTGACAGTTTTCTCATATCGTACCGCCTCCGCACCGACAAATCAGGAAGTCGCCTAAGTCTTACACAAATCGGGCGCAGTCAGTTCTAGGATGCGTGAGTCACGCGCACAAAGAAAGAGATGCAACACGAATATTTGCACAACTATGGCGAAGTGTGGTGCTAGCATAAACTTCCAAATATCATAACTTTTGAATTTATAAAATTATTATACATTACTAGCGAGCCCAGCAGACGTCGTCCTGTCCGGATAAGCAGCGCCACATACCGGATCCAATTATATTTTCAATCCTTTCCGGGACCAACACAAATATACACACAAAATTTCATCCAATTCGGTCCAGCCGTTTGGTAGGAGATAGATAACAAACACACGTACAGAAGAATTATATACCTATATAAAGAAAAGAAAAGATTAGTAAATAAAAGATTGTTCACCAAAACGATTCGTGGTTCGCAGTCTGTGGTCGTGGTCGTAGTTTGGTGAAAATTTATGAAAAAATACGGTAGGATTGGGCAAGACCTGACAACACGTATGTCCTGTCTTTTTTGCCCTCTGCCGTCCTTTTCTGCCTTTTTGACCGACACTGCGTGAAATTGAGGCACACGTACGTATAAACTAACAAATCTTGTTAACAGAGGCACGTAAGTACAGTCAAGAAAATCGAAACACGTACGATTTTCGCTCTTGTGCCGATGATAATAAGGTATAAAAAGGTCCATGCTTAATTTTATTTTACTGTACGCTCTAATATACAGGGTGACATCGTAAACGTGATCAGAAATTATTTAACACTAGCCTTTGCCCGCCAATTCGTTCGCGTAAACTTTCCACTCCCTTCAGAGAATACGCTATTTGACAAAAATTTTTTTATAATGTCAATTGAACCAGTTTTTAGAGACGATCATCGAATGTCTATATGGGACCAACAACAATTAGAGCACAATAAAGGGCTAAAATTAGGGACAAACCTAGCTCGACGCTAGCGGCCCTCAAAAAGGCTCCTACAAATTGGCCCTGGCAAATGACGTCACTTGCACATCATTCGACCAACCGTTGTATGGGAAAATTAGTATTTTGCTGTTTTAATCGTAAAATAATGCGTTTAGGTACATAGTTGCTATACAATTATTTTTTTAATTTTACATAAGCATTATATTTATACCTTTTATTTGAATTATGGACGGTAAAAAAAATTACATAATTTTCTGAGTTTTTGATGATTCATATCTTTTTATGATTTTGGTGAAATTTTATAATTTACGATTTATTGTGATATTTTGATGGCTAACTATCCAAAAAGTGACACTGTGTTATAAATTTTAACATGTGTCAAATACCCTATTATTTGGAGTAAAAAGTATTCTGTATGTTAACCCAGGCTATAAACTTCTTGTTACCAAGTTTCAGCATAATTCGTTCAGCTGTATTTGCGTGCCTGAATAAATATGATAGCAAAGTTTCTACTCACAATATATATATTTTTTATATTGTTAAGTGAAAAAATATTTAATACAATGCGGTCACCGTATCGGTTACGAAGTGTACTTACACGACGTAAACGCACACGACACAAACGGTTTTGTATTTGTATTTTGTATTTGTTTTTTCATCTCTCATACAACGTGTGTCAAAATGGATAAGGTGACCATGATTTAAATATTCGGTTATTATTATTTTTAGTAAAATATTTGTTCTTGGGTTTTGGATGTTTTCTATGTATTTCAGTATCTATTTATCTATATAAGTATGTATATCGTCGCTTAGTACCCAAAGTACAAGCTATGCTTAGTTTGGGAATAGGTTGATTTGTGTAAGATTGTCCATTTTTTTTATTAAGAGCATAAACTTGTCCTAATCGATTTAATAACTATTGCATAGCAAAGGCGATCATTATTTTTAACCGGAAAAAAATATTTTGATTACGCCTCCACTTTCACCCTGTATAGATAAGTTCTGGGTTTTATTCAGTCTCTTACGAAAGATACTCATAAGGTCTTGCTGTGATCCCAGAGCCGGCGCGTTTTTCAGGCAAAGGCGACTTCCTGACTTGGCGGGGCGGGATCGATATGTGACATTTTCTTCTTTGACGTAAACTTACTGACGTCGCAAAGATTCCCACTTGATGGAATACTGTCATTATTACGTTTGCGCAGTAGTAATATCATGCGCAGAATCGGAGCAGTAGGTAGGTACCGCCTTCGCATGAAGTTTATTTATATTTTTTTTATTACACCAAATACACATAATATAGAAAAGAAACAAAAAAAGCAAAAAAAAAATAGGATTATTTGCGATACTGACTAAAAAAAATTTATTTTTTTATTCAAATTGAAATTGGTTTGTCGAGCTCTTGTATTGACCTGACTAAACCAAATATATGTGTATAATATGACTCAAAACAAGGACGTTTCTTCATACCATCTCTATAGCCAACAAACTTACAGCCCAAAGATGGTGGATGATGGATGTATACTAATGCGATTTAATAAAAAAAAACTTTTACCTAACCAAGTTTTCTTTATTAACCTCAATTTTCCTCTAAACAAAAATCAATACTTAACGCAATCTACACACCACACAATCACGAAGGGGATTAGGCCGAGTCCACATCGCGAACATGCGATCCGGTCGTTTGCCAGTGTGCACCGACCTTTATCGAAATTCGTTTAATTTGTGGTGTCGATTAAATAAAGTATTCATGACTATGACTGAGGTAGAATTAAACAGAGTTTTTTTTTATATAACCAATTGACAGTTTTTCAAGAGAATAACTACCTGATTTCTTTTAGCTAATATTCCCGTCTATACTTTTATTTTGTCTCTTATAATTTGTAATGTCTATAATGTAAGGTAAATGTCCCAGTAATAGACTAAGCTAACACTTACCACTTCTAATCGTATGTTGACCGCTTTACCCTAAACAGTTGGTAGTGATCCTTCTAACGAAGCTGGTGGTCCGGGTTCGAATCCCGGTCAGATCATTTACATATTTGTTTGAAGAGTCTTGGACGATTTTTATGTATTCAACTATCTATTTATCTTTATAAGTATAATATATTGTCACCTTGTATCCATAGTACAAGCTTTGCATAGTTTGGGACAAGCTCGATTTGTATAAGATTGTCCACAAATATTTGTCATATTAAGGTGAACAATAGGTATTTACTATGTACTAGTTTTTTTAAGGGTTGTACTTTGTTTCGCAGACAGAAGTTTCATAGACGTATGGGAGGCCGTGGCCATAGTAAGCGCCGTCCTGGCGCTTACGACCTCCCAAGGTTGCGTGTTCAAATCACTCTTATCCTCTGAGCCAAATAAAACCGCCGAGTACAAATATTGGTGTATTAAATTTCCACAGCAGAATTACAAGAAACTTATTATAAAGGATAGGGACATCTAAGCAGTCCAGGAATCTAAAAATAATGACAGTACATTTTGGTCTGTCACAGAACATGCTTTTTCCCTGCCTAACCAGCCTGGTGCAACACAGCAACAACAAGGTTGGTTGCCACACCACCCCCCTACGGAGAAAAATAACCTCACATAAGGCAAAACCGGTTAAAACAGAAAATAAATCCGCATTACTAATCAAACGTTTTGAATTTGACACGTCTACCAGACCTGGTGGTGTATGGTTGTTGGGTTTGAGGCGCGGTAGGAGTAGGCGTAGGCAGTGCAGGAGAGACTGCAGTTCCAGGAAGCGGGATAGCTGAGGGATCAGCTGTAACTTGCTGGTCACGTTGCAGTGCAGGACGCGAGTCAGACGAAGGCAGCACGGTGGTGGACGAGCCGTTTGAAGTTCGAGAAACGGGATCGTCGGTCATCACATGAGCTGGCTTGACGCGGTCGACGCTAACTTCTGCTTCTCGACCCTTAATGAGCAAAGTGATTGTCTTGTCTCTCTTGCGTAAAATAGGGTAAGGTCCTGTGTAGGGAGCTTGCAGCGGACGACGCACAGTATCGTCGCGAAGAAATGCGTGTGTCGCTGTTGAAAGATCCTTAAAAGTAAAAATTGCTTGATGATGATGACGCGATGCCGGAACCGGTCGAAATTGAGCCATTTTGGCACGCAACTGGTTGACGAAGTCGGAGACGTCTGTCTGACGCTCTGATGCGACAGGAGTGACAAGTAGTTCGCCTGGAAGTCGCAGAGGTTCGCCGTACAGTAGTTCGGCCGCGCAAGAGCCAATGTCCTCTTTTAAAGCGGTACGAATACCGAGGAGTACCATAGGAAGTGCTCTGATCCACGAGTTGCCGTGGCACATCAGAGCAGCCTTCAACTGGCGATGGAGACGTTCCACCATGCCATTAGCTTGCGCGTGATAGCTGGTCGTTCTGTTCCTGGTGGCACCATGCATGTTCATCAGCTTCTGGAAAAGCGATGATTCAAATTGGCGGCCCTGGTCGGTGGTGACGATTGTCGGAACACCGAACCGGGCTATCCAACCATTTGTAAATGTTTCAGCCACTTCCTCCGCTGTCATCGTAACCATCGGCCATACCTCCGGCCAGCGCGTGCTGCGATCAATGGCCGTGAGGCAATAGTTGAAGCCGTTACATGGAGGAAGCGGACCGATTATGTCCAAGTGGACATGCCGTAGCCTGGCTGATGGCGTGGCGAATTCGCCGAGGGGCGTAGAGGCGTGCCTCGTCACCTTGCTGCGTTGACAGGGCACACAGTGTTTCGCCCATGTCCGGCAGTCTTTATTAATGCCAGGCCAAACGTAGCGGTCGCTAACCAGTTTAGCGGTCGTGCGCGCACCTGGGTGACTTAGGCCATGCAGTTTGTCGAAAATGCCTCGACGGAATGCAGGCGTCACATACGGGCGGGGCTTACCCGTAGAAGTATCGCACACGAGAGTGATATCTGTCCCCGGAATGCAGACATCTTCGAGTTTGAGAGAGGAGCTGTCGGAGCGACGAAGGCTGGTGAGCTCGTCGTCGGCAGCCTGAGAGGAAGCAAGAGCGGCGTAATCCGCATCTAAAGAGATCGCTTCAACTCTCGACAGAGCATCAGCTACCACGTTGTCCTCTCCTCGAATGTACTGGATGTCAGTGGTAAACTGGCTAATAAAAGACAGCTGATTGAGTTGCGGTGGCGGTAGCTTTTCACGACGTTGTACGAAAGCGTACAACAATGGCTTGTGGTCGGTAAAAATAGTGGCATGCTGTACCTCGAGTATATAGCGAAAGTGTTGTACGCTTTCGTACACCGCTAAAAGCTCACGGTAATAAGCAGGCCATTCCGACTGGCGTGGAGTCAGCTTTTTGCTAAAAAACGCCAGTGGACACCACTGGTTATTTACCTCTTGTTGCAAGCAGGCGCCGACGTGCACGCTTGAAGCATCTGTGAAGAGGCCTAACCTGGCGTCGTTCACAGGATGATGCAAAAGCGTAACGTCTGAGAGGCTTTGCTTGCAATCCTCAAATGCCTTATGCAGCTCGGGAGTCCATGGAAATGGTTTGTTACCCTTGCTGTTGGTAGCCACCACCGCATCAATTAACGGGGCTTGAAACTTGGCAGCCTGAGGTATGAAACGGCGATAGTAATTTAAAACGCCTAGAAAACGCCTCATACCTTTGACTGTTTCAGGGGGCTTGTACTCCAGCAACACGGAGACGCGTTCACGTGGAGGTTGTACTCCCTCAGCACTGATGTTATGTCCGAGAAATTTCACCTGCTCTGCACCTAAGACACATTTAGAAGGATTAATGACAACCCCGTACTCCTGCAAACGACGAAACAAACCACGAAGATGCTCCTTATGGGAGGCTTCGTCTGGCGAAAAAACGAGTATATCGTCGATGTAAGGAAAGCAGTAATCAAGACCCCGCGTGACCTCGTCGATAAAGCGCTGGAAGGTTTGCCCAGCGTTCCTCAAACCGAAAGTCATAAAGGGAAATTCGAAGAGGCCAAACGGAGTCGTGATGGCTGTCTTCGGAATATCATCCTCAAACATGGGAATCTGATGATAAGCTTTCACTAAATCGAGAGTACTAAATACTCGTGAGCCATGAAGGTTGGTAGTGAAATCGTTAATGTGCCGGAGAGGGTATTTGTCAGGAATGGTTCTGGCGTTAAGGGCGCGATAATCGCCGCAAGGACGCCAGGTGGAATCTTTCTTCACCGTCATGTGTAATGGCGAAGCCCAGGCACTGTTAGAGGGCCTTGCAGTACCACAACGAACCATGTCCTCGAACTCCTTTTTAGCGGCCGCAAGTTTTTGCGGGGCTAATCTACGAGGTCGGCAAGAGACAGTCGGACCATCGGTGGTATTGATGTAATGCACAGTATTGTGCTTTACTACTCTAGGCAAACCTGGTGGTCGAGTAATGTCTGGAAACTCAGCCAGCACATCAGCGTAAGAGGAGCTACCAATATTTACAGCTTTGACGCTTGGCTGTGAAGGTCCAGAAAAAGATACACCTACGTGTAATTTCGTATTACCGTCCACCAGACGCTGATGACGACAATCAGGTAACAAGTTATAATAACTAAGGAAATCAGAACCTATAATCGGTGTCGCAACGTCAGCGATCACGAAGTTCCAGTGAAAATCCCGGCGAAGTCCTAAATCTAAATGCAAGGAAACGTTGCCGTATGTTCCAATCGAGCTGCCATTGGCAGCGCTCAGATTGTAGTCGCTATGTTTGCAGCGACCTTTAAGGAAACGGCGAGGAAAACAACAGAGATCTGACCCAGTGTCAACTAAATACTGGAGTTTAGATTTCTGATCTGTTACGAAAATTCGGCGGCCGGGACTAGTACAATCAGATGCCGCCTCTACTGATTGTTCGTCGCGTTTCCCTGGTCATTAGGTTTCCAGTTACACGGGGATATACACTTGGTCGCTCTTTCATTAAAAATCTTATGGTACCAACATACCTTAGAGTCATTCCTCGATGAGGACGCACGAGAGCGCGAGCGACGCGACGACGCAGAACGCTGGCGCGTGCGCGAGGACCGGTTATTGAACGATAAGGCAGCGATTTCCTGCTCTAGTCGCTCCATGCGCTGAGAAAGAGTGTCTTGGTTAGAAGACGAAGCAGCACGAGCATCGCAAGAAAATACTTGCTTAGGCCCTGAAATATCCATGATTTTGTCACCTAGTTCAGACAGCTTATCTAGACTAAGTTCAGCCTGAGACGCTAAAATAGCCTGTACTTGTTGTGGAAGTCTGCGTAACCACAGCTGGCGTAGTAATTTCTCATCAGTAAACGCGCTACCAGCCAGTGAGCGTAGATGACGAAGAAACTGGGATGGACGACTATCTCCTAGTTCCTCCTCACTAATTAGTTGACGTACCCGCTGCTCTTCAGACGTAGACAGGCGTCGAACAAGCTCTTCTTTCAGCTTTGCATACTGCTGACCTTTGGCTGGAGGCCGTGTGATAATGTCTTCCACTTCGCCCGCTAACTTTTGATCCAGCTGAGCGATGACGTAGTTAAACTTGGTACTATCCGCGGTGATACCTGCTATCTGAAACTGAGCCTCAACCTGCCCAAACCATACCGCAGACTTGTCAGGCCAAAAAGTCGGTAATTTAACAGAAACTTTGTTAACTTCCGGAACATGCTCGAGCTGTTGCTGAAGCGCAGCATTTTCAGCTTGCAAACGTTCAACCAAAGCTTTTAATTCGTCACCCATAGTTTTTAAAACACACGTAAACAAATATGCAAAAGACATGCAAGAAATGCGAACTAGTTAGATTCGTCGTTTAAAATATACGAGTATTGTTGTGAGGGGTTAGTGGCATAACAACACCGATGCACTAAATACAAGTAAATATTGGCATAACACACAAATATTAAACATGCGCATAAACTACATAACATTAACTAAACATGCAAATTATAGCATTAAATTAGAAAGAAATGTTTCAAATGACGAATTTTCAAAATGTAAACAACACATGCAGTTTGGCACAATTCGTATAAATAATATAGTTTAAAAACTTACCCAGGCTGGATTGATGTAAGAAAACTAAATTATAGCTATATTACCACTAATTAATCTCACAAACAACTCAAACTATTGAAACTGTTCAATAAAAACTATAAAAACAATAATAAAATTTGTTTACAAAACACCATTTCACGGAATTTGACAATTTACAAGTTGACAAAATAGTGATGCGCGGCGATGAATGAAAAACTCAAATACCGATTCGAATTGAATGAACGAACGAAAAGTCAAACGTAACGGTCACGGCACGATAGTCTATGGGGAAAAAGTTTTCGTAGCACAGCACTATCGAATGTTCCGTTGTTCGGCGATGACACTAGTCACTTGTCAAACGAAAAAATGAAAAAATGCGTGGAAATATGATCCGCCATTTTCACTGCGAATTCAGACATATGATTTTCAGGTCTTCTTGTAGCAAAATCACTTCAAACTCGGCACGACGGTAGCAGCTCAATGAACGTCGGTGGTCACCAATATGTTGTAATATGGTCACCAATATGAACGTCGGAGGTCACCAATATGGGAGGCCGTGGCCATAGTAAGCGCCGTCCTGGCGCTTACGACCTCCCAAGGTTGCGTGTTCAAATCACTCTTATCCTCTGAGCCAAATAAAACCGCCGAGTACAAATATTGGTGTATTAAATTTCCACAGCAGAATTACAAGAAACTTATTATAAAGGATAGGGACATCTAAGCAGTCCAGGAATCTAAAAATAATGACAGTACATTTTGGTCTGTCACAGAACATGCTTTTTCCCTGCCTAACCAGCCTGGTGCAACACAGCAACAACAAGGTTGGTTGCCACAGACGTATTGTTTCGCAGAATTTTCAGTTCATAGAAAACATTTTTTTACAAAAGGGTCGCAGTTCTAACCTAACCTAACCTAACCTACTTTTCTGGTAGATCTAATTGGGTTCTACAAAATTGCATTTTAACTGTACCTAAAAAGCTACCGGTTTCGGAAAAAAAAGAATTTCTGTGAAACGAAAATTCTACGAAACAATTCATTCTACGAAACATTTTTCTGTAAAAGAAGGGGACACCTTTTTTAAGTAGTCTAACATTGTGAAGTTTACCTTATATTTTTTCAATCAAATGTATCACAAATTACCACAGACAATTTACTATTCGATCTATCGAAATTACGTGATTAAACACATGGCGGCCATAAAATGAAATCGCAAACAAACGGACTCTGAAACAGGCCTGTAAAAGATTGTTTATGTACGTACAGAGTGACTGTAAACTGTAACAATGTATTCAAAGCTAAGTATGTCTAGGTGCGGAAAATCTTGTCACTTGTCCTTGTGTATTTCTTTTAACCTGACTGTGGTTTTATAGGCCTGGCCGAATAGCGAGCGTCTATAGGCTACGGCGTCCGCTTACCATCAGGTGGTCCGTACGCTTGCTTGCCACAGTCGTGGTATAAAATAAAGCGATAGGAGTCCGCGGTTGGCGAGTGTGGAAATAAAATTATTTCACCAACTTGACAATTTTATTGTCATGTGACAAAGACAATTCCAAGTACAATTCTGAGTCATCACGTTAAAGATGGTCGTTGGATAGCAACGATACTTACCGGCCCCGCAATGTAAACCGAATTGTCATTGTATGGTGACAATGACAATTCGACGTACATTTCTGGGTTGTCTAGTAAAGAGTGCACTGGCGGGCTTGACTTCTATATACGAGGTGACAATTGTCAAGTTGGTGAAATAGGGGCCTGGTGACCTTAATCCCAACCAAACACACAACACTGCGTGGGTAGGTACCTACCTAATAAAACCTGCTAAGTGCCTGTAGGACTTCGCACGTTTAGGGTTCCGAACCAACTGCAAAATTAAGTTGCAATTTACAATTAAGGCCGTGTATTACCACTTTTGAGTTTTTAAAAACAATCTGAGACATAGAATATAGTGTCGTAAGATTTAAAAAAAATATATGTGTTACATAAGGATCTTGTCTAGTCAAAATCGCAGTCAGTTACATGACCTGATGAATTTCACTCGATAGAAAAAAATCGCGAAGTTACCTCTTTTTGGAATGTTTTTTCAATACTACGGCTATATTACCTACTGATATTTAACATTTAATTTTTGTACTCAATTAAAGATCGTAAATAGTTATAGACAAATTCGCAGGGTTTGCTTTGATAAAATGATTGGCTTAATGACTATAGCTAAATATTTACAAAACTGCGCGCAGAGCATGCGTAGAGAGCGGGATGGTTAATTGTAAACTCACGCGTGTTAGAGCGGGACATTTGCGTTCGGGATACCTCCCCTTAAGGCTATAAAATTTAAACTTTCGTGAGACATGTTATATTATAACCTTATTTTACTAAACGGTTAAAACTCACGTATTAACACGTCACGTGTGCAATCGGCGCGGTTCGCAGACGCACTCATCCTGAGGAAGAACTCCCGACGAGTTCGAAACATGTCGCCCCAAGTGACAATTAATACGTGAGTTTTAACCGTTTAGTAAAATAAAGGCTCTAAAAGTCATCCACCAGGTTTGGATCCAACAATGCTTGTACTGGAAGCACCTTAGAATTATTTTCGTCCGCCAGCCATTGTTACTAATTTGTACATCTAAATCGGTCGGCAAGACACAAATAAACAGCGTGCATTCTGTGCGTCGATACCCAACGACTGATTTGTGAACGGGTGGTATTGTAAGAGTAACCGTTGAAAATAATGTAGATAGGACATCACTTAGTAGCATGTTGTCTGGAAGAGATCGCTTGCGTACACGCAGAAACAGACGAGTAGAGTATATCTCGCGGCGAGATACCTGGCGCGTCGTCTAATCTTGTGCTAGGCGAGTTATGTTGGAAGTCTTGGAAACTCAAACTCAAACTCAAAATATTCTTTATTCAAATAGGCCTAGCAACAAGCACTTTTAAATCGTCAGTTTAACATTAACTACATAGTTTGAATTGAATTATTCAGAGCAATTTATTGATGCAATTATAATAAAAAAAAAAAGTTGAACTGCTGTAATCTTGTCAAACAGAATATAACAAATTCACAAAAAGATCGTCAATAAGTAAAATAAAAACATCAACAAGAAGTCATATTAAGAGCCCACATTATGCACATTTGCCAATGTTTATCGACCTAAATCTGTCCTTTCAGTATACTCGTATTAATCTTGAACTATTTTCCTCCAGTTTGTTAAAAAGCCAGTTGTAAAATGATAAGTTCTCAAACCTTGTAAAAAAGATTATCCTTATAAATGTACACGTTTAGAAAAAACATCAATATTTGGGCGATTCTTCGAGCATTTTGAACGCCTCCTTCATCTGTCACCATTTTTTTGTAGATTTCTACACATTTTTTAGCCATTTGGCTAAATGTGGTATCATTTTTGGACGTTAGGTGGAAATCCCGTACCTACTTCTACCAGCAAACCAATTTTTTTTCCAAATTATTTAGCCATTTCTACAAAAGTGGTGAAAGATTAATGAGACGTTAAAAACGCTCGAAGAATCGCCCATTTTTTACGAAAAACACGCGCTGAGCTTCCGTTATATGGTTATGGTTATGGACTCCTTTTTCCGCACTCAGTCCGTGTATGTCGGACCACTGTGCGTGGTTTGCTAGCTAGGGGTTTAGCCAGCCTAACTCCGACCAGAAGCGCAGGATCCTCCTGGTGTCACCACAGGCTTCGCGGAGTGACCTCGGTGCATTGAAGATTTGAGTCCGTTGTGCAGCTACACCTACGCATTCCAGGATGACGTGGGGGGCTGTTTCATCGGCCGACAGGCATCCCCTGCATAGGGGGCTGTCGGTCGTACGAGATATAAATGTTTGTTTAGCGGGCAATGTCCAGTGATCATCCCTACGATTATTCGTAGTGACGATCTGTTCAGGGAGAGCAGTCGTCTGGTGAGTCGTGCATCCGGGTACGGTACCGTGTCCCGGGATTGTCTGCACGTACTGGTATTTGTCCATTGATCGGTGTGTTGTTTTGATGTTTTGAGGCGTAGCCATGACCTTAGCTGGTTAAAAGGTAGTGGGAGTATCGGATTAGGGCCAACTGTGGATCGGCTGAGCTTCCGTAAAGAGCGGGATGGCTAATTGAAAACTCACGCGTGTTAGAGCGGGACTTTTGCAATGCCATCTACGCCCTCTTAATCTGAGTCATACATAATATTCTGAGTATACCTGTTCTGCATGACGGAAACCGGGGCTGGACGACCCCGCGTCTCCAGAAGACTGGTAAGTCGCTCGGTGTGATGGGTGCCAAAATTTATAATAAAATCCCAGAGTCAATAAGAGCTTATTAAAAGCATAAAAAAAGGCTGAGGGAGGCTAACGCAGATCGCAGGGCTGGCTCATTCCTCTGTCAAAGGATAAGCATAGCCATCCAGCGGGGGAATGTAGCCAGCCTTATGGGAAGCCTTCCGCAGGGGACAGATTTGGGTTATTTATGTTAGTTTTAATTTAGTTGTAGTTTAGTTTTAAATAATTTGTATTTCTTTCTATAAATTGTCAATACATTCAATAAATAAGAGCTCGAGATACGGAACGTAGCTTTACACACAGTTTCAAAATGTATTGCGCATCAAAAGCATATTACTCTGTGAAGGATTTGATAGATGAATAAATTTGTCAAATTTAAAAGACTTCATTGTTTAATATTATATAATTTATTAAATATTTTTAGTGACATGGTTATCCTAATTGACAACATTTCATATTTTTACTCCTTTTTTTATGAACTAGTTAGAAAATTGGTAAAAATTTAAGCCACCCGTATTTTTTCTTTTTCAATTTAACTCATTATTTCATACAAAAAAAACACGTTGAAAAGTAGGTCATTCCAAAAGGGCGTAAGTAAAATATGACGTCATCTTCCCAACAAGAATCCAGAGCCACTCCAGAGCAGCGATTGTCTGTACTCTGTACTAAGGTCTCCCTGAATACAGCGAGGAAGATGACGTCAACTTTCGGTTTACAGTAATTTGCGATTTTTTCCAAAATTAACGGAGAAAAAAATCTAAAAAAATGTTTTTTGTGTACTTCACACGTTTTTACCGAAATGGTTTTCGAATTAAGACTTTTGGAAGTTATGAAATATTGTCAATTGACTGTATAATTTATTTTTATTATTGTTATATTCTAATATGAATAACGTTATTGACAATGTAATACAAACTGTCTTAACTTGCATAGTCTTCCATGCAATGAGTATATTTCAAGCGAGAATGCAGCATCAAAGTGGGGGCTGCCCTTGAGTTATGCCTCACACATCGTACTAACGTATTGAGTACAGGAATCTTGTACTTTAGTAGGGCTAAACGTGTACTACTGCGATTCGAATAAGATACGATTGTATTTGCAGACAATTTCACTCGCTAGGTACCTATCAATTTTATGTTTCCGTCAAGTATTCCTTCAGTGAATAGTACGCTTTTTCGACTAAAAGTGTATACAGGTTTTTTTTTTTAATTCTATCACATCTTGTATTTTGGATAGTTTTTTCGGCAATTTGTTATATATTTTAGGGTCATAAACAGATTTAGGTTCGCGTCTTTCCTGTGGACATATCAAAAGTTACACAGCTACAAAACTTTTGGATTGGACTAGTGACCCGCATAAACGGCGTCTCCGGTTCTTTAAATCCATGTAATAAAATCATAACTCACATGCTCATAAGCCGTTAACTATTGACCACAGGAGAGACGACTTTTGTTTTTGCAAGTGTTTATGACCCTTTAGGCGCCATTCCGAGTATGCTTTTTGCCAGAAAAGCTGTTTTTATTGATTTTATATACATATATATAAATACCTACTAAAGGGCACAGACCTTAAACTGGTCGTCAGTATTTATAAATCCCTGTAATAAATATCTAAATCCGCTGACAACGTAGTCAAAGCTATCTTATACGACAAAACGCTAATTCGAATCCAACTGTCCGCACCAATGACTCATACCTACTCGAAACTATCCCAACCAAAACTAAAAGACCCAAGTTCATAGTAATAATCTGGCACTTAATACTTTTTGTACAAGATTACTCGGACAGAACTAGTATTTAATAATGGAGATATATCATGTCTCCAGCATTCGCGATTCATACTCGAGGCGAACTTTCAATTACGAAGTTGGACCTCTGTACCTGGAGTGAAGCCAGCGATTGTTATGAAGACAGTCGCAGTAGGCCCAAATCTCGATTGATCACTTTTTGTCATCAACGTCTACCGAATATTGCTTTGTAGCGTTTGGGGCCGAGACCCGCGGTCCGTGGGGTCCTAGCGCCCACTATCTTTACAAATTATAATACATACTAGCGGACCCGTAAGACGTCGTCCTGCCCGAAAAAGCAGCGCCACCTACCGGGTCCAACTGTATTTTCAAACTTTCCAGGGACCAACACAAATTTACGCACAAAATTTCATCCAAATCGGGTCAGCCGTTTAGGAGAAGATAGGTGACAAACACAAGTACAGAAGAATTATATATATAAAGATGTAATAGGTATTTGCTCGGCTCGACAAACCATAACGGCAAATGCCACAACAAAATGGCGGATCGCTGAAACCACCAGAGACCGTAGAGCTGGCAGCTTCCTTTCTCTTTTCCAAGATGGCGGAAGACCAGGGCTCATCCACCAAAGATTGGCCAGAGATTACAGGGGATATCATCATCATTGGCCCTGTTCATCTATGGAAAGATGATTTAAGCAGCGTCAGTATTAAAGGTGCGGCACTTACGTAAGTGGCTTGTAAGGCCGATACGGGAGCGACAGCCACGACCGCATAGTTGACAGATAAATGTCCCACCCGAAGATGAAAGAGGCAGAGCAGCGCGCTGATGTCTTAATTCGCGCCTGCGGGATAAAAGATCAAACCAAGTTTGGTCGTGCTCCACCACTCCATTTCGTAGGGTCTCCCTCCACTGGTCACGATCTTGTGAGTCCTCTTCCCAGGTTGAGGGGTCTATTCTAAAAGATACCATGTCGCGTTTAGCGCTGACTTTAAAGCGTAACATAGGCCGCCCGATGGGGCGTTTAGCGTGTAGGGGATATAGATGTGTGGAAATCCAGGGGGGAGGCCTTTGCCCTTTGCCAGCAATGGGCTACTCTATTAGGCTAAAAACCGGCCAAGTGCGAGCGGGACTCGCGCAGAAAGGGTTTTGTACCATTATCTATAAAAACCGCAATAAATCACGTTGATTGTATGGGAGCCGCCTTAAATATTTATTTTATTCTGCTTACCTTTGCTTGCTTTGCTTGCTTGCTTTTGTATTTGTTGTTATAGCGGAAATAGAAATACAACAACAACAACAACAACAACACACACAATACAATAACAACACAACAACAAACAACACACAACAACACAACACAACAACAACAATAACAATAACAACAATATTAACAATAACAACAATAACAGGGCAGGGACAGCATCCGCTCGGTGTATCCCTTGCATTTCATTAAATTGTCAAAAGGGCCTCTACGTGTTGGCTATGTGGTACTCGTCGGTACTTCGGCTCCGCGCACGCCTCCTAAAGGTCCGGGAGACCATTGTCCCGTGAACGGGAAAGACATACAACAATAATAACAATATTTGTTTGTATTTTTTGTGTACAATAAAGTTATTACATAAATGAAAATGTCAACTGTCTAACTATCACGGTTCGGACAGACAGACAGACAGACAGACGGACAGCGGAGTCTTAGTAATAGGGTCCCGTTTTATCCTTTGGGTACGGAACCCTAAAAAAGATAGAACTTTATCGGACACAAATTACACCTGACATACCTACTGTGTTTTTCTCTATTAGCCTAGGACCCAATACCGTATGAAATTTGAGAACTACCCGCATAAATCCTATTATTCAATCGAAACAGACCAATGTGACAGTTTTCTTACAGACAACTGCAAAATTGCTATTTTTACGACCATTTCAAAATAAACGATTATTTTGTCACCAGCTCAGGCGTTCGATTACTGTTACTCCAGAAGAATCACACGCACGTTGCCGACCCTGTATTCACTTGAGGATTCATGGTATTGACGCCTAGAGACATTTATGCATGCAGGAGGTATATGCCGACCGCTTTAGCTTAGTTGATAGTGACCCTGCCTACGAAGCTGGAGGTCCCGGGTTCGAATTTTTGTGTGATTAGCACGAATATTTGTTCTTGGGTCTTGGATGTTTTCTATGTATTTAAGTATTTATTTATCTATATAAGTATGTATATCGTCGCTTAGTACTCATAGTACAAGCTTTGCTTAGTTTGGGACTAGGTTGATTTGTGTAAGATTGTCCACAAATATTTATTTATTTTATATTCACATCGAGTATAACTTTTGCATGTCGTCCACCGACTGGATACTGTATTTCTGTACCTCAACGAGATAGGTACTCCTATGGTGTTGCGAGCGTCTATAGGCTGCGGTGTCCGCTTAGCATCGTGTGCACCGTACGCTCGTTTGCCACCGTCGTTGTATAAAAAAAAGGAATCTTTGTCAACATAGACGCTGTTATTCTGCGATTCATATTTATGTCTAGTTATATCATCAATCGGAAACTTTTAAGCCAATATAGCGATCCCAATATCCTACTGATATTATAAACGTGAAAGTTTGTGCGGATGTATGTATGTACGTTCCACTTAATCTCATAAAGTACTGGACGGATCTCAATGAAACTTTCCAGTATTGTAGCTTCGACATCAGAATAGGACATAGGCTATAATTTATTTCAAAATTCATCCCCTTAGGGGGTGAAAAGGGGGTGGTCATTTTGTATGGAGAAGAAAATTATCTTTAAGATAGAAACTTGAAACTTCTGTAATAAATTAAGCATTAAAATGGAAGAAAACAAATTTCAGCGTTTTTCGAAATTCGTCCTCTAAAGGGGTGAAACGGGGGTTAAAAGTTTGTATGGGGAGCACATTTTTTTTGAAACAAGGAGCTTGAAACTTTGTTTATAGACCAAGCATTCAGTTATAAGAAAATTAATTTCAGCGTTTTTGGAAATTCACCTTCTGAAGGGATGAAAAGGGGGTTGAAACATTGTAAAGGCAAGCTGAGTATTTTATAGTGAGTGACTTCATACTTCGCGGGTAGACACGGCTAATCTCAGATAAAATATAAAAAATGCGTTTTTGAAAATTCATCCCTTAAGGGTTCTAAAAGGGGGGTTGAATGTTTGTATGGAAAACGGGTAATATTCGAAATGAGGGACTAGAGAAACGTCGTTTGTAGTAGTATATAGGGTAGGTTAGTGGGTAATTAGATCAAAACATTAGGTAAAAAAAATAGACTACCCGTGCGAAGCCGGGGCGGGCCGCTAGTTACTAATAAACAACACTATCTAAATCCATATCACAAAATAAACAACTTCGCTCAAAGCCGACCGCCGCAGGGCATTCCCAACTCTATTTCCAAACACGATATTTGTTTTTGCGGGAATCGATATCGTGTTTAAACTACGCGGTTATCACACAAAAAAGAAAATGGCGGGGCAAAAACCATGGGAATAGCTGCTTAGGTGTAATTTCATTGAAGTATAAAATGGTTTATATGTTACGATACGATGACGACGGGAAAACGAAGTGTAAAGCTTAAGCCACACAGAGAGCGGGATAGGTAGGCGCTCCCGCCCACTCCCGCGCCGCTACCGCCCGCTCCCGTCCTGCTCACGTCCCGCTCGCGTCCCGCTACCGCCCGCTCCCGCGCCGCTACCGCTCTCCCGCTCTCTGTGTGGCTTAGGCTTAAGGTGACGACGAAAATATTAAAGTTAGAGCGAAAATATTATAGAGGTAGCTTAGAGTGTGAATAAATAATGAAGAATTACAATATAAAAAAATAAAATAAATAAATAAATATTTGTGGACAATCTTACACCAATCAACCTGCTCCCAAACTAAGCAAAGCTTGTACTATGGGTACTAAGCGACGATATACATACTAATATAATAATAATATGTATAATAATAATATGTGTAATATATAATATGTTTCTTTTTTACAAAAAGGATAGCTTTTTCATTGTTCTAACAAAATAATGGGATATAGATTTTTGATAAATGATATCTAGTATTCCAAAAATCAATGGGTGCTGGGGGTCGGAGGCTAAGTCGTTCGTAAGGGAATTGGGACGTCGAATTAGAGAGAGGGGGTCTGACGCCCGCGCGCGTTCCTGGTGCAAAGGTTGTCGGTCGCCATTCCACGTGGCTACGCGGCTAGTCTGATGGGACTAGGCTTGTTCTATGACGATATATATAATTATTGAAAACTTTAATAGTGGGCTATTGTCAAGTTAACTAATAATATATAATAACAAAAAACATATGCACTATCGCTTAGACTGTATTGCGTTTGTCTTGATTTTCAACATTATTTTTATACCCAATATGGCTGCATTTTGTGATCGTTTAAGTGTCGTTGTTTTTTTCATACAACGACGGTGGCAAACAAGCTTACGGTGCACCTGATGGTAAGCGGACACGGCAGCCTATAGACGCTCGCAAATCCAAAAGAGTCACGTGCGCGACCCTTTATAAAATTTAAGGATTCACTGTGTTGACAGCAGAAGGGACAAAAGGTCCCTCGCTCTCAACACATTGCATCCTCGGGAGCTCTGGCAACCTTGCTCACCTTCAGGAACACAACACTACATACTTGTATAGTAAGTAAATAATGTTATTATGGCTGTGGTTTTCTTCAAAGCGGAGGTACTTCCATAGTAGGGCTGCTCCAAACTCGAGCAAGATGACATTTTGCTGTGCCCTACCACAGAATAGTATAATAGTATTACACACAGAACAAACACAAACCCCCCGCACCCAGGTCAGTTACCTCGTGCCTGATAGACCCGCCTGGTGTCGATCGCTTGCCGTGGCGCCTCGCGATTCGTCCGCGCCACGCGCTACGTATCCGCGCACACAATTGACGCGTGTACTGACAGCGCACGCACACATACTTACCCACAGCGCTTACGTTCCTTCGCGTGTCACAGGTGTGGCCCAACCTCTTTTAGAGTCGTGACGACTAAAGAGCCCGTCTCAACAAATTATAGGTTGTAGGCAATATTGATGCCTGTAATTAAGCGACAGTTCTGACAGGCATCACGCAAGAAAGATTTTTCTTCTTATTCCGCAATCAATGAGGCAAAATTATAAATTACCTCCGACGCTGGTTTTATACCGTTAAAATTATTTTTCACTTCTCATGCTCGAAAAGTGTGTCATATTAGACTTGTGAAGCGGGGCTAAAGTAGTACATTTAAGCCCTAGGGAAAATATGTATACATATTTATGATTTACAAAACATTTGAATTTGACCAATCAAAATACTTCACCTATTAAATCCACCAATCACAGAACAGTAATTGGACAGATTAGAAAATATTTGGTAAAAATATCAACCAACCAGAACACAGCTGTACTAAAATCGACCAATCAGGAAAGACGTTTTTCAGTTCTCTAAAGATTAAGCGGTGTCTATGGTCCAAGCAATTACGCCTCTTAAAAGAAAAAAAAGCGCATGTTGCATCTCTTTCTTTAATATAGCAAAAGAAAGGAAGGCGAATGCGCAAAGCGAACACGCATAGCGAGGCATGGTGCTGTTCTTAGAAAAAATAACATGCTGTCAAATTAGACATACGCCCGCCAAGAGTTAAATTATTCATTTAAGGTGGATAATTTGTGTTTATGTGTTTTCTCGCAATCGAAGTGAAAAGTAGAGTGTATAACTCGGGCCTAAAAGCCATATATTACCACTCAAACAATTTTCCCTCACTACGTTCGGGAAAATAACTATTTCGTGGTAATGGCTTACTTTAGCCCTTGTCAAACAATCTACTATTATTAAACAACTTCAAATCATCACATTACATAATAAAATAATATTTTTTTTACGACACGACTACGTACACGACTTTTGTAAAAAAGCGTTAACATACTATTAATAAACTAAACAAAACACTAGTTATATGCAAAATATTCCCTTTTGGCTTTGACACACAGTTGCAAACGTAAGTTAAACTGACCAGCAAAATGTCGTGTCGTAAAAAAAATATCCTAAAAATTTCGATCAACGTATTTTTGGGCCACCCTGTAAGTAAGTATACAGGGAGTTTCTGATTTAAAGAACCGCCTCGATGTGGCTGTTATCGAAAAAATAAATCATTCCTTACCTACTCATAAATTCATACCTAGAACCGAAGTCCGTTGAAGCACAATAATCGTGAATAATTGAAGGCTCATCATCGATTCGTAGTCGATTAAAACCGAACGCGAGAGTCGCAAGAAGAAAATTCAATATAGAATAGCCACAGAATAGGTTTAAACAGCTAGTTCATAATTACTGCGAAGTCACAATTTTGAATTCCTTGATATTCACGAAAAAAAATGAAGATAATGTACCCATTTTATAAATAAGTACTTATTACTTTATTTTACTAAACGGTTAAAACTCACGTATTAATTGTCACTTCGGGCGACATGTTTCGAACTCTTCGGGAGTTCTTCATCAGGATGAGTGCGTCTGCGACCCGCGCCGATTGCACACTGTCGAACTACCCGCCGCCCGCCGCAAGGCACGTGACGCACGCGCAGACAGCGCGGGGGCGGGGGCGGGGGGGCAGCTCGGCGCTGAAGGTGTTGTATGAGGTCGTGGTGAGGGATCGTCCCCCCCGATCAATGGTAGGCACACTGAACTCACTATGTCCACTCGATTGTCATAACGCACTTCCCGCTCTATGATCGGGTTATAACATGTCTCACGAAAGTTTAAATTCAAGTAAGTAGAAAATTGAAGATAATGTAACCATTTTATAAATAAGTACGTATTCTTTATAATTTTGTAACCCCAACAGAGATAAAGGGATTAAAGAGATCAAAAATTATAAGGAAACAGTGTAGCGCTATTTTGCAAAGTACTTTGGGAAGCAACTTTCGACTAACTTAAACTTTAAACACTTCGAGACTCCGAGTTTACCCATTTTTTTCTTCATAAAATAAATTTAGAATCATGTTAACCCTCTGTTTTTACGTTCCCTAGGTTCCACTCATGAATATTGAGCTGTAGGCAATGTACGTAGAATGTAATGTTCTCATAATAGTGCGCAAGTGCCTAGACTCGCTCTTCATCATAATACATTATGTTCTATATAAACATGGTTAAGTATTTCACTTGTGTTTATATGTATTTACTTGACTTAGTTCTTGTGAAAACCGGGTGGAGAATGCTTTAGCAAAAATCTTTTGCCAAAAATTGTTTTATACATTTTATAAAGGTTTGGCAATGCACACGTGACTCTTTTGAAGTTGCGATTTGCGTTTTGAGTTGCGTTGCGTTTATAGGCTGCGGTGTCCACTTACCATCAGGTGGACCATAAGCTTGTTTGCCACTGTGTTTGGATAATAAAAAAAAACATTAAGGAACCCTTTTAAAATCACTCTAAATTGTTAATTTTCGTTGTTTTTTCCCGCTTAATATTATTTTTTAATCCAATTATGAAGAATAGGTATTAAGTAATTGATTAAAAGTTTTCTATTCAGATAAGCCATGATATAAAATGGAAAACAGCGGCCTGGTTGCGATGGAGTAAAAAATGGGATTCATGTTTTTAGTTTTCGATGCAATATGAAGGTACATATCTGCCGACAATCGCAGCGTCAAACCTGCATTGAGTAGGCTAAGAGCTAAGTCAGAATAAAGTGTGTCATTTGTTTTTGTTAAACTAATTTGACGACAGCTTTACCCTAGATGAAGACCCAGAGACCCTGCCTACGAAGCTGCAAACTTCGAATTCCGGTCACAGCAATTATTTGTGTGATGTTCCTGAGTATTGGATGTTATCTATGTATTTAAGTATCTATTTATCTATGTAAGTAAGTGAATTGTCGCCCAGTAACCATAGTGCAAGCTTTGCTTATTTTGAGTATAGGTAGATTTGTGTAAGATTAAGCTTTGCTTAGTTTGAGAATGGGTAGATTTGTGTAAGATTGTCCAAATTTATTCATTTACTATTTATTATTAATTTGCTACAAGGTTAGCTGGAAGAGACCCCTAAAAGGGATAAACTAGCTTTTGTAGTTCATCATGCCTGTTTTTGAATTTTATTTACTTTTATGTACAATAAATGACTATACCTCGCAATTTAGTGTTGATAAAGTACTTACATACATAGATACATACATACAACTTTGGGACGTCCTGTGGTATAAGTACGTTTTAGACTAAATTTATCGTTACGATTTTTTTTTTATCGCGACGAGTTTGATTTGTACCCACGAGTCCCGTGGTTAATGAATCCTGCAATTCCTTCACTCTTAAGTCTTAAGAAGGCTTGCAGCGACGTGTACCGCGAAGTTATACAACTTCTTAATCGGCTTGAATAATTTTATTATAGTTGAGATCTTTTGTGCTAGCCGATATTTTATAAAATTTTAATCGATTTTGAATCTTCTAGCATGCAAAATTAAGCTGCTTTTAGTACCAGATTACTTCAACACTGATGATTACTTTGACAAATGATCTTAAATATAAGTACGTTGAGATTTTTTGTAAATATATGCTATCACAAACTAAAGTTCAGAGGAACAAGATCGACTAGTGAAAAGAGCATACTTGGACCGACCGACCGGACGACGTCCTGTGGGTCACTCCAAATCGCTGGAAGGATTTGGTGGAAGCGGACCTGCGTGAGCTTCGAGCAAGCTGGCGAGAAATTGCGCAGAACCTAACCTAACAAAGTGGCCTCCTCTTGTGTCGGAGGATGACTCATTTTGGGTCAGGTTCGTCGTCGAGCCAACTGATAACTAGCTCCTGGACTATAATCCTACGCTCCAGGTGATATGGTGCACTTGTCGCGGAATGGTTTTCCATTTAAGCGCCTCTGACGTTTGTACAAACCAGTACAACATTCAACCCGAACCTGAAGCCTTAACATGGCGGAATAAAGTTCAGTATACCTGGACCTAACTAATGTGGTCCTTCCAACCGGATAAATTTCGTGTGAGATCGGAACACTTAGCTTGAAGATGAATGTAGTGTTGGGTTAGTTTAGAAGGGCTTAAAGTATGTGGGATTTATTGACTGTTTGAGCCTCTTTTTAGCCAACAAGATGACATCATCTTGGGAAAATTAAATTTTTCATGGATCGGTATGGTTTGTTGAATAGAACCGGTGCCTTTATTAAGTTGGGTTATGGTGTTCTGTGGTTAGTTCTAGATTTTCGCATTATGGGATGAAATTGTTTTTGCCCCTCGGATTGTTTAGATTAGGAATAGAGAAATAGTTATTTACTGTGATGTTTTATTTATTTAACCTTCATTGATCCCACAAGTTTTATTTACCAGTCAACCTTACTTCTGTAATATTGTTGTAGCCGTACATTTTCTTTACTAATATACATCCTCTACACTACAAATACCTACTACCATAAATATTACCATTATATCAAACAATTTCACACTTCTTTAACAAATTGCCGACTCAAACCACAGTCATAATCATTAAAAGATTGACAATTAACCCATTAATGTACCACATGTGGCCACAGCATGCGTTTACTGTAATAAATCATAACTTTCTAGGAAGCTCGCACGCACTAATATTCATTTTATGCGCACATCACACTTATACAACCATGTGGTGCTGATAGCCAAATTTGGAACTAATTTAACTGCATACAATTTTATTACAAACTTTACTTTTGTACATAGTTTACAGCGCATGCGTTAAAAACAACACGCAACTTTGTGGTTGCATAATCTCAAACTTGTCTTTTCTAGTGGTCAAATAAGGAACTAAATTTTTGTTATGTAAAATGGGATGTATGCATAGACAGTAGCGCCACTGTCAATGGTTTTCATAAGTTTGTGGCGGTAATACAGCTGACAAAAAAAAACGCAGTCATCTTCCCAGAACGTCATGGAAACAAGATGGAGTGTGACGGATAGTGTTTTGTTTTCGATGGAGGGTTTTGATTGTAATTGCGTTTTGTTTGTATCGAAAATGTTTTGGTTTTGTAGTAATAGAAACTGTGTCGGTGAGTCCAAAAGTAATCAAGAAAGATGAGATGGGTATTATAAGTACTATTAGAATGTACTATTAGAATGGGTATTATAGCTAATGTACCTATTAATATAATAATATTTTTCAAATCACGTCTAGATAGATAGATAGATAGATATCATTTATTGTCCAAACTGTGTACATAAGATCTTAAAATGTCATACATTGAAGGGTATCAACAGTTTGCCCATTTCGGGCGTACAATATTATATAATTAAACTTAAAATCAAACTTTATCCTTTGTATTGTAGTTCTAACACTTCTAACTATACGAAATATTCGTTAAGATTGTAAAAGCATTTATTTACCAGCCATTCCTTTAGTTCCTTTTTGAACTTAGAATTGTCGAGTGATTTAATGTATACTGCCGTGTCAGACGGATGTCTGCTATCTCAAAAAACACCATTTTGAGTAAATCGACTTTAAAGTTTTTGGTAAACGCGAAAACAAGAAATCGCGTTTCTCGAGTGAGATTAGTGTATTAAGTAATATTTAAACGCTGTTTTGTATTTTAATAGACGTGAAGAATAATATCTCTTTAATTTTTTCTTGTAAACATACATAGTTTTATAAATAAATGCATAAAAATAGTTTGGCGTGACCACTGTTTCATACATTTGGTGGTAGCGCGTAACTATGTTATTTTCAAGTTGGCAGGATTCGTTGTATGGGCGCTCATAGTAAACCGTGTTACCAAGACCAGCAGGTTTGATGGTCATTTGCGGAGTCTCGCGTTTATCTCAAGTTAGAAGAATATTGTATGAGTGTGTCTGTAACCAGAGCTGGGGCTTATTGAAGGAGTCATGCGTAACACGTACATATTAAGTTGGAATATTTTGTTGTATGAGCGTTCCTAATAAAACGCATTACCAGACCAACGCAGGTTGTTTAAGTGTTCAATGTATTAACTTTATCAATATGCTCAACCGACTGCCGAAAGTGTGCTTGTGTTTGCATTATATATGTTTGTACAGTAGATTTCATAAATATATGAACGTTTCCAAGGCTTCAAAAAGAAATGTACATCCTAAGGTACAAATACATCTGAGCAAATTAATCATTCAAAAATATATACACATATTACTCGTCATCATTAAATCTGAGCAAGCCAAATAATTTTTAAGCAACTTGGAAAGCCTTGGAAATGTTCATTTATTTATGAACTAGCCAAAAGCCAGGCTTGACATTTTCGAAAACAGTGTGAATCCTTTTTCTACCGCAGCGCAGTATAGGTTTTTTTTAAGCAATGATTAAAAAAAACAAATTATAAGTACTTATAATATTTTTTTTTTATTAGCACTTGTTTTTTATTACACATTTGTATGTATCGTAAGCAATACTACAAATGTACCTGCTAAATTTAATGGGTGTCCTAAGTCATGACATTTATCTATATTGTTAAATTAAATATCTTTAAAAAAATTAATAGAAACGTAATTGAATATTGATAACAGCAAAAATTGGTTCCACCAACTTTGTAAGAATAAAATCAATAATAAGAAATAAAGAAAAATGGTAGTCTCCTTACTTATATGTAAAAGAAAACTAAAAACATAATAATCTTTTTTTTTTCATATCATTAGGCTTATAGATATTAGAGCAATATTTTAAACGATTATTGCGTTATTAGCTGCGTGTGGTCACGCGGAACTATGACAAGTTGAGACAGTAGCTTTTCGGTCGCTGTAAAAAATTGCGGACAGTCACGCGAAATTATTTTAACTCGAAAGAAGAGATGCGCGTAAATCAAACACAAAAAAATCAAAAACGTTTATCTTGAAAAATGGAATATCTCGGTAACTAAAGACATTTTTTGAAATTTTGTTTGAGTATTATGTTAAGCATAGTGTGTAGATTATATTTGCACTGGTTAAGCGTAACTTTATTATTTCAAGATAACATACATCCGTCTGACACGGCAGTATACAGGTAAGTTATTATATATTCTGATTCCAGTAGCATAGGTACTCTTGCTAATTATGTAACTAGAAGGCCTGGTTGTACACACATCATATTTATATTGGGATCTTAGATTAAGTTTTGAGTCACTTTTTTTACTAAAAATATCATGTCGTTCCTTAACTAATAAACAAATTTCTAGTATATAGTATATGTCTGCGGGAAATAAGCACGGCCTGCCTGATGGAACGCTGACACCGTAGACAATAAACGCTTGCTACTACAGTGAAGTGACAAAGGTTCGTTTTATCCCAGAAATCTTGGGGGATCTTGGGGGCTGGAAATTAAGGAATAGCAATAAATAGGAAAACGCCTAAAATAAAAGAATAGCAATTAAATTCTAACGTGTTGAACGGGCAAAAGCTAATACATATTGTTTCTCTGGAACACAAATCAATACTGTCAAGAACAATAATTTTATGAAACCATTTTTAAAAATTGGAGGACATTAGTACCGACTACAATTCGTAAAATATTAGCACCGAGCCAAAAACAGCTCTTGCCAAACAAATTGTGACATCAAAAAGGCGTGTTACTAAGATATGACGGCGGAGGAATGACACCACTCGTTCAGCTAAAAATAAATTCGCCAGCTTTTGTTTTTGCAAACAGACAAATGGCTTCATTTTTGACACTTTTCTTGTTATATTTCCATTCAGACTTTTTAAAAAGAGAGAGTAAGTGGTATAAAGACACTAAAAATATGTGGAATGGAGATATTTGTTCAAATAACAAATACTAAAACGTCATTGGTTAAACAAAACAACGGTAGCTCTAGTATAAGTTTTTTCGAAACATTAACTAATTCGAACGCGTTTGCGTTTTGTCTCAAAATGTATGAAAACGCTCTCACCGAGTTTGAAATACGCGCGTTCATCGGTTAGCAACAAATGTTATACTCGCTGTTTTAGTTTCCACTAGTGACCACCAGAGGCTCTTTTCACGTTTTCATACCACTTTCATACATTTTGAGACAAAACCCAAACGCGTTCGAATTAGTTAATGTTTCGAAAAAACTTATACTAGAGCTACGGGTTGCACTCCGGGAGTACCGGCAGAAATGAAAACTCAATGATATTGTAACAGTTTTTCGATCAGGTCACGTGTGTCCGTCTTATCTTTATCGATAATTTGATGAACAAAATCAAATAAACAAAACAAAACGACAACAGACACGAAAGTAAAGAAACTGTAGTTTTAATTATAAAACACTCTTAAAAATGTAATTTTATTGAAATTTGGTATTATTTCCCGCTAAATAATACAAGAAAACGCATAAAACCAAAAATACAAAAAAAACACAAAAAGATCACCGATATACCGATTTGAACCTAAGAACTCGAGGCGTACTTCCGTTCACTATATTGAGACCTCCTTACGAATCTGTCGATCTGTCGCAAGTTTAAACATTTTTCCCCATCACAAAAAGTGTACAGCGACGCTAAAGAAGTTTTCACTTCTAAAATAAAGATTCTTGACAGAATCGACACGGTTAATGTCCTTGCTAGAAATCAGTTCCTTCGGAAGTTACGCCGTTTAGTGACACAATTCACCGAGCACCAAACTTTCCCAATAAATCCTAGTGCACAACAGACACTGCAACTTAGTAGCGCTGCACAGGCTTATTAACTGCAATCCTCGTTGGATTTTGAACTGTATTTCATTGGTGGCATAGCTTAAAGTCGCGTGTGTTTGAAAAGAGTGACGAACGATACTTCCGGTTGATTAGGCAGTTCACTCATTATACCGTTTAAGTGCGTAATTGCTTAGTAAGTTCGTGTTAGTCAGTTAAAGGTCCTAAGCAAGAACTTGCATGCAAGTTTCTTTAGGCGACTTCCTGATTTGTCGGTGCGGAGGCAGTACGATATGAGGAAAGTGTCAAATGTCAGTGTCAGCTGTCAGTCGACTCGGTACCATTTTTTACTGCGCCCCTATATTTAAATGAGCGCTTCCTGACTGGCGCGGGATGCGCGGTAGCGGGACGATACGAAGGCGGTACTGCTCCGCTTCTGCGCATGATATTACTACTGCGCAAACGTAATACTGACAGTATTATGCCAAGTGAGAATCTTTGCGACGTCAGTAAGTTTACGTCAAAGAAGAAAATGTCACATATCGATCCCGCCCCGCCAAGTCAGCAAGTCGCGTTACATTGCGGAGCTGCGGGCTACTGAGATAAAATGAATGCGATCAAATCCTGGAATGTAAAGCAAATTCACTGAAAATTGCACCATGTTCTTGCTAGTCTAAACTGCGATTTATAACTGAAAATGCTCATCATTTTTGTCTAGATTATTGCCTAGAGATTAACACTCATGGCTGGGAATTACTTGCCGCTGATAGTTAAAAGGAAACTGTTGGATGTTATAGAAAATAGAAGAGGGAAAATGATTGGTCATCTTATACGACACGACGCTTTTATACAGAACATCATAGAAGGCAAAATTGAAGGAAAGCGAGGCAGCGGAAGACCGGGGATAAGCTACATGAAACAAATTAAAGGAAAATTAGCAGTCGTGTCGTATAAGGAGGTCAAGGAGACGGCCCTAGATTAGAGTCAGATTGGAGCGAGCTACACCGCCATGTGGGATGTTGATTCAACGACCATTGTCCCGATAGTCGTTTCTGCGAACGGTCTAATAGCGAAGAGTCTCGACCAACACCTCAAGAGACTCTCGCTAGATGGCTGGGTCGAGGGTCAGATTCAGAAGGCGGTACTCCTGGACACGGCGCGGATAGTCAGGAGGTTCCTCTCTCTGTCGCCCTGACCGCCGGTAGCTTAGGCCCTGCCTCGCTGCCGGCGGCACTCTAGGCTAGGTTTTTATAACGTTTTTATGTTTTGTAAGTGTATTTTTATATTTTACTTTTTATAGAAATGTTATACAAACCTAGGCTAAGAAAAGAAATAAATAAAAAGAAATAATAATAATAATCCCTTGCATTTCATTAAATTGTCAAAAGGGCCTCTACCTGTTGGCTATGTGGTACTCGTTGGTACTTCGGTGCCTCGGTACTTTGGCTCCGCGCACGCCTCCCAAAGGTCCGGGACACCATTGTCCCGTGAACGGGAAAGACATACAAATAATAATAATAATAAAGAGTCTAACTCTTAAATTTATGATGATGATGATGATAGAGACGGATGGCGAAACGTGTTGTAGACGGCAGAAAGGTTGTGCGATGAAGCGTGGTTTAACGAATTAGCAAACAAAAGGTTGCGCAGACATCAAATCGGAGTTAGAAATTCTGACATCAACCTTTACTGCAATACATGTGCAAGATCATGCCGTTCCCGCATAGCTCTTTACAGTCACCTAAAACAGTGTACACAAACTACACGGCAATAGACGTAAAGGCCTATGATTGTCTAGAGGTTAATTGTCAAATGTAATAGCTAGATATCAATGTATAGCATCATCATCATCCTCCTAGCGTTATCCCAGTACAGTTGCATCCTGAAGGATGCCTGGGGTCCGCTACCTAATCCCAAGATTTGGCGTAGGCACTAGTTTTTACGAAAGCGACTGCCATCTGACCTTCCAACCCCGAGGGGAAGCTAGACCTTATTGGGATTAGGTTTTGTCAAGTGAGTGGGCAACTTGACTGTTAGAAGTTCTCAAACCGCCCGCAGGCCTCCAACTTGGCTTAACACTGCTGCCATAGACAGCAACCGGGATCAACGGCTTAACGTGCCTTCCAAAGCACGGGAGCGCTCAGTTAGTAACCACTCAAAGCGGTCACCCATCCATGTACTGACCGCGGCCCACGTTGCTTAACTTTGAATCACGCTTGCGGCACGCAGGCGCCGCTGGGCCACGAGCGCTCCATATCAATGTATAACATGATTGCCCTAAATGCTCGTTTACCTTATCATTAACCCATCAAACCGCACTTACCTGAATCACGCGTGTAGTGAACAAGCCAAGTTTCTAAACACAGTTTAATCGATGTCAGATGTGTTTAACGACGCTAAGTCTCAAGAGGTAAAGTGCGTGCCAGACGGTCGGAGACAAGTCCCTACGACGGTGCGACCTTGGTCCACACGGACCGTTTTAAACGAATTTTTGCCGACCTGAACCTGACTTAATTATTAACCTAACTATGACTTTATAGACCGGGTCCAATAAAGCGTTAGGAGTACGCGGTTGGAGAGTGGCCTGGGGAAAATCCAGGGAAAACCTCCGACACGACCACGCGGGCGGTTTAAACACTGGAATACTCAAAGAGTTTACGCTCCAGTGAGATTGGTTGAGCGGTTTCTACCGAATCTGAGGTGATTCAACCGAATCTGAGATGAAAACCGAATTTGAGGTGTTTCAACCGAATATGAGGTGTTTCAATTGAATCTGAGGTGTCAAATTTTCTCGAAAATGTATGATAATTTATTAGGATCAAATGGCGAAAAGTAGGTTAGAAGGGGACATCGTCTCTTCTGTCCCTTTTGTGCAAAATTTGGTATGAAACGGATGTCATTAGTGCAGCGCTTTCTCTCTCTCTCTAACTACTTAAGGCGCTACACTGAGAAATTTGGTGACTTTGAAACGCTGTCCTGCCCAGACTAGCAAACAGTAGGGGCTGATTTTCAGATATATGATTCTTGACTATATGATTGTGGTACTGACAATAGCGAATCATGATTGCTTAAAATTGTCTCGATAGAAAATAAATCCAAAGTTGAGTCTATATTTTCCTTTTTTTCCTCAGCCTACTAAAACAACGCATTATTAAAAGACACGATTAAGTTAATACGATGGTATTTTACCTCATCTAGGTACTGACAAGAGGAAATTGAATAAACCTGCACACAGTCAGATATTTAACGAGATTTGTCTAAAAAGCCATTCTCGGAGAGGGTTGCATCCCGTTTTGTCGTGAGCGAAAAACAAAGGGTGTCTCTGTCAATCGATATATCGCCTTAATAACATTAAAACAGTTATAACTTCGTCATTTTTAGGGTTCCATACCCGAAAGGTAAAAACTGTTTCCTACAATAGCCTAAGCCACAGTCAGGGTAAAAAAAAAGTAAATCGAAATATTTTATAGATTATCATTTTGTCTCAACAACCCAATTTGGCTATTTTTAAAATCCAAAATCAAGTGAGAGTCTCCCAACATTCAAATATCATGCAAATGAGCTTCCTATTCTAAACAGCCGCTCAAAGACACTTACAATGGCGTCGATATAAATATGCAAATCAGTCAAACTTCTAGCTTATACATTATCATAAAAAACTCCACATTAAAACGAGCTGGGACCAAGATGGAGCATTAAGTTTGTTTTTGGTGTTATGTATGAAGACTGAATAGCGAAATTATATTCAGTTAAGTTTTATGAAAGAACATAAAAATAGAGCAAAATTCGACAGGTTTTTGCAATGGAGTGTACTGTGCCCTTACCATATTTAAGACGACTTCCTGATTTGTCGGTGCGGAGGCAGTACGATATGAGAAAAGTGTCAAATGTCAGTGTCAGCTGTCAGTCAACGCGATACCATTTTTTACTACGCTCCTACATTTAAATGAGTGCTTCCTGACTGGCGCGGGATGCGCGGTAGCGGGACGATGCGAATGCGGTACTGCTGCGCTTCTGCGCATGATATTACTACTGCGCAAACGTAATACTGATAGTATTATAAAAGCGAATAATCTTTGCGACGTCAGTAAGCTTACGTCAAAGAAGAAAATGTCACATATCGATCCCGCCCCGCCAAGTCAGGAAGTCGCCTAAGAATACAACGTTCTCGCTAGCGACTTTGTAAACGATTTAGTATGGCGATTCTTAGTTCTATTGCGTAACCGCCAGAGGCGCTGTACTTTTGTCCATGCTAAATCGTGTACGCAGTCGCTAGCGAGTACGGTAATGCAAACATTGCAAACTCATGGTAAGGGTACTGAACTACACCCTCTTAAGCGATTAGATAATATCATATATTATAATATAGTCACGTTGAATCCTAACGAACTCAGTTTGAAAATATTTATTGAGTAATTAGAGAACATATGAGTCAGTCCATAACAAAAGGGCCCTTATGGCACTTTCTAGTTTCGTAGATATCAGCGTTTTAGTAAAATACGGTAAAATCACATATTTTTTGTTTTTTGCATATTGATAAAGTATAAGACTAGATGTGTATTTCTAGCTTGGTTTCACACGTATAAGTTAAGTATTTCTACCTTTAAATTAGTTGTAAAGTTTAGTAAAAAAGGGCCCTTATGGCAGAGGTCAGATAATAATGATATAAAATAGGTTAATAACTTATTCTAATTACTTCTAACCATTTTCTGTATTATTTATTTGCCTTTTCTGTTTACTGGATTCTAGTGGTACACGTTACAAATACCTATTTCTAGTCTCAAGTCAAGTAAGTTCTAGGCGTGCATGACCGTTGCAAAAATTTTGTTTCTTATTACATTTCCTATTAATTGTATTTTTAGAGTTCCGTAGCCAAAATGGTGAAAACGGAACCCTTATAGTTTCATCATGTCTGCCCGTCCGTCCGTCCGTACGTGCGTCCGTCCGTCCGTGCGTCCGTCCGTATGTCACAGCCGACTATAAGCTCTCAAATTATGAAAATATATGGTAGGAAAGTATTATTCTATGAATTGCTACATAATAGTAACGTGAAATTAAAAAAAAAGGTAGCCCCCCCCACCACCCTCTAATTTCCAAATGTATGACAATTCTGAACAAATGAGGTGTGTACAGTCACCAGCATTAATATCTGCTAAAACAATGGTGGCATAAATATCCGACACAGCTCCATTTGTAGGGCCGTAAAGACGGGTCAAATATTTATGGCGCCTTTATTATAGCAGATATTGATGCTGGTGACTGTACATTAATAAATACTTAAGACGATTTTTGGTTTGATAAAAATACGGCTACTGGTTTTTGAGTAATTGCTGAAAAACTGTTTTGCCCAAACAAAAGGTCGTAAGTGCCGTGAGTTTACTATGAAGATACGACCTTTTTCGATTCGACGTATCGGATAGTGGGTTTAAATATGGACTAGTAGGTGTCGGTTCGGAACCCTTTATTGTGCATGGTCCGACACGTACTTGGTCGGTTTTTTTTTAAATAGAGTTAAAAAATAATGTTTACTATGCGAAATTGCTTTTTCGTGTAATTTAAAAATTACGCAAAATTCAAAAAACTTGTAATGAACAGATTTATTCAGAATTACGTTCTAATACAAGATTGCTACTTAGACTATGTAAATATTATTATTTACTTACATTTTTGGTTACATTCGTCCATAAGGGCCCTTTTCTCAATTGTATGGAAGTAAACCTTGAATTTCATGTAACTTTAATCGGTCATAAAATTGAAACTAATTGACATAGAAAAAAAATACAACCTGTGTAATGCTTGTCTAGACTTATTACAGGTAAGTATGGTATACTACACGGAAATTGTTAAATTTATTCGTGACGAGATAGAAAAAATATCATTTTCTATATTTATAAAAAAATATATATCACGTTAGGATTTTGTTTTTATTTTCCATTCGATGTTTTAAGTAAACTATTTTCTAGCATACACTATGACAAAGATCACAAAATACGAAATAATAATTCACCTATTACAAATTTCCTTACTTTTTTATGATCGGCGCCTTGCACTGATCAAAGGCCATTTTTTCTCAACGGGGTAGTGGAATTGAAAAATCTTTGATTGTTTCCTATAGAAAAGAACCTCAAGATTCAGGATCTACCATCATCTATGTAACTTCCCACGGGAACATACTTTAAATGAGTTTTAAACTTCTCTTAGTTATTTCTCAAAAGTGCATTTTTGGGTTGAGTAACTTTGACGATTTATTAAAAAAAAAGTATGGCACTTAGGGACATGGTGATCATTGTTTTTGGTAGCCTATGTATTGTAGATTATAGATCCGTGCGTAACTCAATACCGACCATAAAGGCCCCAGTGAGCTGGACGGTCACATATTTATAAAGTTATTATGGAGATTGTGACGTGTAAAGTGGCCTATTTGCAAAATAAGTGTACATCGAAATTCGGGGCATATTACATACAAAAACAGCGGCTTTTTATACGGGCCCCTGAAAAGGCGTTTTAATTTAAAGTTTGGACATGGCAACACTGCGACATGTGACGCAGCAAGCTGCCAACATTGAGAAAAAAAGCGAAAAACGCCTAAAACTCTCCGACGGTCAGCGAGTTGATAAACAGCACAGATACGGGAATAGGTAAACTGGCTATAAGTTGCATTACGATTATGCAATTTTCTATTACATACCCTCCTAAGACCCAGCTTTTTTTAAATGTCAAAGTGCTAGACGCCCTTTGTACAAATTTATGTACATAATTATTATTTGCTGTCAGTCCTGAACACACTTTTTTGATAACTTTAAAATTTTAAAATATTTATATGTTATACTATTTTTACATGTATGTACGATGTATAAGGAATTAAATGGTCTAAGAAAGAACACTCTTACTCTATGATCTGTCAAAATAAACCCGCGAAGATTCAAATTCAAAAGCGCCATAGCTAAATATTATGTACAAAAATATGTACTACCGGCATTTATTATTACACAGTTGCTTGGATGTTGAGGACTGAACGGTGAACTTTATTATGTACAAAATTTGGTACCGGGGGTCCTAGGAGGATACAAACTGTCTAAAAATTGTGTTTGGAAACTCTATTTAAGTTGCGTTAAAGTAGAATATCTAAAGAGCATATGTCAGTGAGAAACTCAAAGTATTTTAACAGTAGATATATACGCAATGATATCTGGGCGGCCGAGCTTTGCTCGGCGTTTTCCCGGGCACGAGACCTAGCTAGATCGATTGCTCGTCCCCAAAAACCCTCACATAGCAAATTTCATCAAAATCGTCAGAGCAGTTTCCGATATCCCCGAAATGAATAAATAAATAAGTAAATAAATATACAAGAATTGGTCGTTTAAAGATATAAGATAATGCTTAAGGCGGGGTTATAGTAAAAAGCCTTAATTTTGTATACAAGCTCCCGTTTACAGACGTTTCGGTACAAGTGTACAACCCACCATTATCTCGCCTAATCTTTGCCCTACTCAGCTTATGCATGGCTGTAAAATTTAACGTTCAACAATAAAGTACAGAAACTAAGTCCGAGCGCACACTTCTAGGCTATAACTTGCGCCGCATGTGTGCCCAGCCTTACGTAGCCGTTAAAGGATTTAATTTTCCGATAGCGGCATTTTTGTTCCGTTTTTGAAATATGGATTTTATTGATATGGGTTTATGGGTGAGGCGACTAAGTCGACATTATGCTAGTTCGTTGTAACTTAAGAGGCCTTCTTTTATTTAAGGGTTGACTAATGTTGTCGGTGGATCAATCGCCAGACGTTTCTATCCTTTGCTATCATCTTCACTCTCTGATAAGAAGATTGAATATTGAATGATTAAATATTGATTCAATGTGATGCGATTATCAAAGTTTTAAATAGTAACGTAGGTACGCATTTTTTGATTTAGTAAAAAAGTTTTTTTTTGATTTTGTCGATTTTGAGTTGAAACCAAAATACTTAGGTACTTCATTAATTAAAAAAAAAATTACATACATACATGCAAAGTGGTGGTGAAATTTTTTTTTCTGCCGAACCCTATCGTGTGGAGTATCGTTGGATAGGTCTTTTAAAAATATTATAAGGTTTCTAAAAACATTTTTTGATTAAAGAATTGGTTAGCGTGATATTAAGCTTTGAAGTGATAATTTTTGTTATGGTCAAGTGTCCCCCCCCCCTGCCAGTTAAACGGTGGCTACTAGGCATGTGAAAAAAATCATGGTAGTAGTATATACGATGAATTTAAAAGGAAAACTATCACAGCTAAGTAGACATTACTAGTTAACGAGTAATAGTCGAACTTCAGAAATGTACTTTGCAAAAGCAAACTTTCGTACAATTTCCATTGATGCCATAGACAATGTTGTTAATTCTGACAAAAACATAGTAAATATAAGTTTGCGAACTTTTTAGTCCACATAATGTAACGGGTGGACGACTACGGAACCCTACCTTGCGCGTGGCCCGACACGCACTTGGCCGGTTTTTTTAAATAGGTTAAAATGGGATACACTAACATATTAAATAAGGTAAGTTTCTAATGACAATCTTATGCGTCAGATAATAAACTAACAGAATTCACTATTTTAATGTTAACTTGAGTTTACTTACGAGGTTAAATCATAACATTATGAAACATCATTAATCTTCAAAGTCCAAATCGAACAATACATATGGAATATATGAATTAATGATTTGTCTGAACCAAACATCCAACGCAGAGATGCGCGGATGTCATCCGCGGATGCTTTTGATCCATAAAATTAACGCTCCTTTTTGTATGGGCTTCAAGTGATGAGCTAAAAGCGATAATACACTCGCGGACAAAGAATACGGGTCGGTAAAAAACCGTCATATTTCCTAAAATACTACGAGGTTGTAAGTTTTTTTAATCGTGCCATTATCTTTATTTAATTTTACATTTATACTGCAAAAGTAACAGCCGAAAAAGGAACGTATCCAGGTTTAAATCGGACTCGTAAAAACCCATGAAAAAAAAACAACGTTAACGGAGCAAGATATCGCGAAAATCGTCATTTTTGGACATTGATATTTTTATGGAAGGATCGCGGAAATTTCTAATACAGTTGGGCATTACGAATAATAGTAAGTATATTATGTAAATAAAACGAGTGTAAAATATTTAACAAAACCTATTGAGGCTATTTGAACTAGGGTGACCCGAAATTTTTGACCGCGAGTGTAGTTATAAATGACTCATAATCATCATATCAGCCGAAAGACGTCCACTGCTGGACATAGGCCTCCCCCAAAGAGTGCCACAATGACCGGTCATGCGCCACCCGCATCCGCGGAATAATATACCGACGAGCAAAAATAACGGGTACTCTTTGTATGGAAGTTCCATAGAAAGTGTACCCGTTATTTTTGCTCGTCAGTATATATTGTTCAATTCAGAAAAGAGTAATTGTTGCCCTCCAATAAGTGAACGAAGTTGTACTTTTCTTCCATCATTTGCGGACAACAGTGACTATTTTTCCTCATAAAAGGTGTTGAAACTTTGGAAAAGGCACATACTGCTTTCAAGTTGCTTTCAACTTGAAAGCAGTATGTGCCTTTTCCAGGAATACCGCCTTCTATATCTGATCTTCTATACCCAGCCATCTAGCGAGAGTCTGTTAAGGTGTTCGTCGACTCTGTGCTCTTAAACCGTTCGCAGACATATTTATTATTAATAATAACCACTTTGTTAAACTGGTCGACAAATACTATAATGATCATATTTTTTAGTCGCCCCTGACTTAGACCACGACATAAAGTCACCACACAAAAATAGTATTTCCACATTGCTCGTCGTACGTAACAAAGCTTTTGCCAGCGCAGCTTTTTTAAGCTTTTCCGTAGAGTTCTTTAATTCACAGTATGTAATTGAATCCGATGTCATACGATGGGATTAACGCCGAAAAACTTTTGTAGATTGAGTGAAGCCTATTCGATTTTTTGGGGAAACAATGCAGTGTAAAATAAATCCACTTAAGGCCGTGTATTACCACTTTTGAGTTTTTAAAAACCATCTGAGACATAGAATATAGTGTGAAGTGTCTTAAAATCTAAAAAAAATATATGTGTTACATAAGGATATTGTCTAGTCAAAATCGCAGTCAGTTACATGACCTGATGAATTTCACTCGATAGAAAAAAATCGCGAAGTTACCCCTTTTTGGAATGTTTTTTCAATACTACGGCTATATTACTGATATATAACATTTAATTTTTGTACTCAATTTAAGATCGTAAATAGTTATAGACATTTTCGCAGGGTTTGCTTTGATAAAATGACTGGCTTGATGACTATAGCTAAATTTTTACAAAACTGCGCGCAGAGCTTGCGTAGAGAGCGGGATGGTTAATTGTAAACTCACGCATGTTAGAGCGGGACAGTTGCGTTGGGGATACCTCCCCTTAAATGTAATTTACAACGCCTTGCAAATTAATATTCTGAGAAAACATTTATTTTCATTCAACAAAAATAGTTTAAAACAGTACAGGTTTTTTTTTTCAACTATTTTGGTGCAAATAAGGCCTACAAGGGCGTTGCGCGTTGTCATGCCTACGGCGCCAACCAAGAACGACTTTTTTTAATACGACAGTGGCAAACAAGCGTACGGTTCACCTGATAGTAAGTAGACACAGCGGCCTATAGACGCACGCAAATCCAAAGGAGTCACGTGCGCGTTGCCGACTATAAATACTAATAAAATTTGAGGATTCACTGTGTTGACAGCAAAGAGACAAATTTAACTAGGTCCTTAGCTCTCAACACAGTGCATCCTCGGGAGCTCTGGCAACCTTGCTAACCTCCAGGAACACAACACTACATATACTTAAAAGGTTTGTTTTAACGGGTCTAACGCGATATTTATGTATTTCCCTTTTTTTTACTTATTTTTCCTCTTTATTTTTTTTATTTTTTTTTCGCGTTAGACCCGTTAAAACAAACCATTTAAGTATGTTTACAAAGCGCGACAGTTTAAATTGTTATACAACACTACATACTTGTATCGCAAAGGGACCAATTTTTTTGGCGTTGTAGTTTTTTTTTTAATTGCATGAAAATTGGTAGGTTGGAATAGCTCCTGATTCTGAACAATATGTGCACGATTTCCTACACTGTCCCACAATTTTTTTCCATTGAGTTACAAAACGTATGGGATTTTCGTAACTCAGTGGAAAAAATGTATGGGGGAAAAAATTTTTTCGACGCCATGTTGTCATATTTTTTACTTGTACAGAATCAGGAGCTCTTCCAACCTACCAATTTTCATGCAATTATAAGAAATAAAAAAAAACTACAACGCCAAAAAAATTGGCCCAAATAATGTTATCATGGATGTGGTATTCCGCAAGGTACTTCCCCAGCTGGGCTGCTCCAAGTTTGAGCAAGATGAGGATTTCACCGATTCAGTAAATGTTTTTGCACGAACTAGTACTTAATAATCACGCAGCTATCCTAAAGACCTACCTCCTAATCCCAAAATTCCTTGATGACTTGCCGAAAACGTTTTCATAATAGCCAGGAGAATTCACAGCCGCCACAACAAAGACCTTTACACGCACACACACAATGATATCTGAGTTTCCGACCCTGGCCATAAAATTTTACAACTTTAAACGCAGCAAACTGTATTTACTGAGGGTTGTTAGTGTTGGGAAAATCGGATGGAGACAAGGATTTGTGGAACGTTTATGTGAGAATATTGATACAAAGTAAAGAAACCGGCCAAGTACGTGTCGGACTCCGCACATTTAGGGTTCCGAACCAACCTCAAAAATATGATTTAGTATCTGTTGTTAGAATATACGTAATAATGAACATTGTCACCAAATTTCAAGTTCATAGGTCAATGGGAAGTCAAAAACTTCTTCGGAACAAATTTTGTGACAGACGACGGACGGACGGACGCCTGGGCGATACCAATAGGGTTCCGTTTTGACCCTCCGGGTACGAAACCCTAAAAATGTATCCCCTTGCTTTGCAGAAAAATGTTTCATCACGTTTTATTTCAGAAAGGGTTAACTTTTTATGTACAGTTAGGCTGAGTTGCACCAAACCGTCTGTAATCGTAAGCGGTGTTCGTCAAATCTGTAGCTCTAGTATAAGTTTTTTCGAACATTAACTAATTCGAACGCGTTTGCGTTTTGTCTCAAAATGTATGAAAACGCTCTCACCGAGTTTGAAATACGCGCGTTCATCGGTTAGCAACAAATGTTATACTCGCTGTTTTAGTTTCCACTAGTGACTACCAGAGGTGCTGTTCACGGTTTCATACCACTTTCATACATTTTGAGACAAAACGCAAACGCGTTCGAATTAGTTAATGTTTGGAAAAAACTTATACTAGAGCTACTGATTGTATGGAAAGTTTGACAAGTTTCTATGGGATGACAGCTGCCGGCGCCATATTTGACGATGACCGGCCTGTGTTCGTATGTTGGTGCAACTGACTCTTAAAATGCCATCGTGTAGAACCCAATTAGATCTAGGTACCAGGAAAGTAGAGTAGGACAGTTAAAAGTGCGAAAGTTTTGAAAAAAAAAATTGTTTTCTATGAAATGAAATTTCTGCGAAACAAAACATTATGTAATTTGTGTCTGTGAAATAAAGTACAACCCTTTGAGAAACATAATTTGCATGAAAAAACTTATCAACTAGTTTCTATAAATATAATTTACTACAAACTACTACCAACAACGATACCCCACTCGATGGGGTACGAGTAAGCCAAAAGTTTAGCGTAGTTAGGGTAAGTTTTTATTTTTGAGTATGTACTTTAATAAATATTTACTAGTTTTGTCTTATAAATATGTATAGAGATATCTAATATACTTTGCCAGTTTTGTCTTATGAATATATTGTATAGAGTCCATGAATACAAAGAAAAAAAAATTACTACTTTTTTCTTCGTATACTCTTTGTAAATAGGAAAAAAAAATACAAGTTTCTGATACATGCATATCTTTTAAACACAGTTGAGCATCGAAATATATTACCCATAAACAACCCAGCTTTCTTTCTCGGAAATAAACTAACATTTTGCAACAAAATCTGTTTTCCACAACCATAAATGTATCCGCCATTGCAGTCATTACACTAGAAAGTAAACTCAGCATTCTAAATTTAAAAATGGCTCATACTGTACGTAAAAGGAACATCTGTCTTTCAGGGACCACCTACCGAGCGACAGACCTGACACTACCATTCATCTTTATTCGGTGCGAACCAAATTCTAAACGTACTCAGACTTCCTTAATACCATACCTCAAAGTTCAGTTTTATTTACCGAAACTGTATAGGCAAGTTTGTCTGCAATGAGATGCTAAGTAATTCATCTTGAGCGTGACTCTTATTCCGAAGGCTTAAGGTCGTGTTTCGCTAGTGTTGAACAGTAGATGAATTATGAATAGATAATGCAGGTGACGTTTCGTTACCGACTGTGTGGAGGTCTGTATTAGATCCCTCTTGATGTATTTTGGAGAGGCTTTCAGTTTGCGTAGATAGGAAGTTGTTGTTCTTACAGTTCTTAACATCATGTATTTGCCGAAGTCACGAATGAGTACCTATATTTTTTTGCAAACTACTTTCATAATACGCTTTCCTACATGACGCAATAAAATTGTTCCTAGATTTTTCTTTGTTATTTTTCTCTCAGCATGTCATTGTAAAATGTTTTGGGAACTACGAAATGCCTTTTCGCGAATTTGCACTCGATAATATGAGGTTGAATTTCCGTAAATAATGAAATACAATTTAATAATGTATTTTATTTTAATTTTATTAGTTGCGCTTTATAAATTCCTTTCGTACTTTTATTAAAAAATGCGAAGAATTTATGATAAAACTTTGTTCAGTTAAAATGAAAATGTATTTAGTTTTGCTATAAGGAAATAATTAGGCTAAAATAATAAATACGAGGTTAAGATAGAGATAGTATGAGGGTGTAAGTTTTTATAGAAATACACGTTTCGTGTTAACCCAGGAAAAACAAAGGAATAAGAAATATGTTGATTGATTGACCTTACATTTCAGAAGGTACCAAGTAATAAAACAATACCGTAATATATGATACTCACGCAAAAATAAGATTGAAATATAGCACGACAACAAATTACTGGGTAAAGATGCTTGGAATAGAGAAACCATATAAATTACCTCATTAAAGCTTACAAAATTCACAAACCCTTACAGATTGGGGCTTCAATTCATTGCCTCATCGCTATATTACATTGAATGAAATTCTACTTAATTCCTATTATATAAACGCGAAAGTTTCGATGTGGATGTTTGTATGTTTGTTACTCAGTAACACAAAAACGGATGATCGGATTATGATGAAACTTGGTATACGACGAGTTTTATAGGCTCGATTAACATATAGGATACTTTTTATCCCGAAAATCATCTCTCGAAGTGATGAAAAAGGGATTGGAGGCTTACGCGGACGAAATCGCAGGCAAAACCTAATAAAAAAAATTGAGATTGTGAAAAGTTGTTTTTTTTACAAGCTTCATTACAAATCATATTTTGGGTTGGGCTGTATATATTTTGCTGTATATAAGGAAATAAAGAGGCTATAATAATAATATATTTTTTTAATAAGAGAAAAAGAGGGGAGGCCTTGACACAGCAGTGGGACACCCGAATAGGCTAAATAAAAAAATATATACCTATTTAAATTGAGTTGTAATACCCGCGTACACTCGTACAGTCAATAATACCAATATGTAAAAAAAACACCTTATTTTATTGAAATAAGGCCCGAAAATGTGTACATGTTTATGACCTCGACTGTACGAGTATATAAATAGCCTGCTGACTGTACACATTGTCAGGTAATGGTAGTCGTTGCGTCCCGTGTCACTTGCAAGCATTAGCTGGAAATATACGCCCTAGAGCCGGTTGCACTTACTTCGTTAACCGACAGTTAAGTTTAGTCCATAAATCTCATTTGAATTAAATAATTTGGAAAGACACGGGTAACGTTAACGACCAGTTTAGCCTAGTAGTTAATGACCCTGCCTAGGAAGGGAACGGTTCTGGGTTCGAATCGCGATCAGGGCAAATATTGGTGTGGCGATCATGAATATTTGTTTCTGAGTCTTGGATGTTTTCTATGTATTTAAGTATTTATATCTATTAGATATATCGTCGTCTGGTACCCATAGCCCAAGCTTCATTGCGCTTATTATGGAACTGTCTATTTGTGTAAATTTTTCCCCCAAATATTTCTGTATTTAATTTATCTCGAGGTATCTCGCGTGTGGTCTTATGACTGGAATCAAACCTTTTTGATCACATTGCCTAAGCTTCAAAACAACTTTAAAGGATTACGTCTAAACAGCCACCTTGAAACGTTCATAGGTACGTACTTAAACTGTGAAAATAAAAAATCACAAAAATTAGCAAAATTTGAGGCTTGTTGAATTTTACTTCACCCAAGGATAAGACCAACAGTAACCTAAAAACAACCTGCACCTTAAATAATACAACGTTGATTGGTTTAAATACAGTTTATTACTCCTTATAATAAATATTATGAGAATTATTTGCCTAACTAATCAACGAAGATTTAAAACTGGTTTTATTCTATAATCATATTTCTAGGGCATTCACGTTACAAAGGTAAATTTTCAGTGTACAAGCACCACTAATCAGGACATTGAGTGGAACTGAGTTTATTCTCATTAAACTCCAGTTACCTTGCAGTTCCACTGGCTTCAAATAAGACAACGCGTCCCATTCCATGTGTGGTCTTGTTAGCTCTGCGTCTTCATTACTTACTGACGGACACTTCAGTCCTATTCACATGCATGTAGTGCGAACTGTAATGTCTCAAATGTACAAAATACTTTAGGCTAAATTTTTAAATAGGTATGTGTAAAGAAGGTAAAAAATATACCTGAACTTAAACACAAAAGACATAATTATAAAAATATAAACTCATTATAAAAAAACCTAAAGTAAAAAGGTAGAGAGGAAACTGCTGACTGCCCACGCTATGTCCAGAAGTACCACCTTCTGAATCTGACCCTTGACCCAGTCATCAAGCGAGAGTCTCTTGAGATTATTGTCGAGACGCTTCGCTATTAGACCGTTCAAAGAGACGATTATCGGGATAAAGATCCACGAATCAACATCCCACATGGCGGTAACCTCGTATGCCAAGTCTGGGTAGTTGCTCGCTTTGTCCTTCTCGGCCTTCACGAGTGTCTCGTCATGGGGGATGATGATGTCGGCTAGCACTGCCTGGCGCTTCGATCGATCTGTCAGCACGATATCAGGCTTGATATATTGGCTACAATAGTCCTGTCCGTGATGACAGATTGAGCCCAATAGACCATCGAACGATCATTTTCGATAACCGGCGCAGGTTTACTTTTACTACGGCACTTCGAAGTCCACAATAGGGATGATGACACTATAAAAGAATATCAATAAATCCAAATTTTCTACATAAAGGCTCAAATTCTCATACAAATGGCGAAAAAGTAATTTAAAAAAATAAATAATTACGTAACTAGGTATAAGTCTTCAAAGTTTTAAGAGTGGGTATTTTCTGTCGCTTCCGCAAAACGCACCTTTGTATTGAACGATCGTCATTTACTATGGCGCTAGTCATCAGTGACGTCACTGTTGAGTAGCACTTTCTCTCTCTAACTACGAACATGCTAACCATTGTAGCTTCGTTATTTATTGAGATATTTGAATAGGATTTTCAATATTTGGCATAGTTTTATGTCTTCTTTCTATTGAAGCAATGTTTTTTTTAAGTCAACTTTCCTATTTATATATAATTCAATATAAACTATTTTTTAACCGACTTTAAAAAAGGAGGAGATTCTCAATTCAGTTTTATGTGTCTGTTACCTCAGAACTCCGTCCCGTTGATTCCAGTTCTGTTGATGGGATCCATGAGGGATTGTGGGAGCTCCTCAAAATTTTTTTTAATTCGGTGCCATTGCCATTTTTCTTTGGATTTCGCCGATTTAAAAATTGTAATGCAATATAGGTAGGCCTACATTGTTCAACAAGAAACGTCTTTGAGCTATTAGAAGTAATTATTTTTTAGTTTACAGTGTTTTTTTTTCTGTGAATTAGGTACCTTGTCTCAAAAGAATTAATTTATGTGTACCAAAACTAACAACGTCTATTATTCCATTCGGTACTAACCCAGACTTTACGACTACGATCTGCTCGCTTTGCTCCTAAATATATTCATTTTGCGAAAGCTCTCATCGTCGTAACATTACCGCTGTGTTTCCGACAGAAGACTAAAACTTACGGGACGCGTCCGATCCGATTCCGTGACTGGGCCTATACTCCGAACATCGAAATCCGAACTTCGAATACTGCCGTCCTTTTCACTCATTATAGTCAGAGTGAAGGGGACGGCACGATACGAATTTCGGATTTCGATGTTCGGAGTAGGCCTTTTTTGATAATGCACGGTGCGTATGAATGCGGTGGCAACCATTTTTGATGATGTTGACTAGGGTAGGGGTTGGCTAGGGCCAACATCCTGAGTTGTCGGTATCGAATCTGTATGCGGTATTTTCTATTTTACCCAGAGCATACTGATGTCGCCTAAGATTTTTTACTCGTCGGTATACTGTCAGTAGTAGATACAAAATTTTAAAAGCGATATTTACTTTTTTTATGGTTCTTTTTTAATTTTTTTCGTACCGATTTTATGCAAAATTCATATCTGGTCTGGTTGTCGAAGAGAATTTCCTACAAAATTTATGACTACCTTAACTCTTGAGCAGTTACGTCACTTGCAGACGCCAATCAGGTGCCATTCAATGTAATAGAGGCACGCAGTAAAAATACTGTACTGCGTTGGTATAGCTTACCGATACTGCACCGAACGCTTACAACCAAGGGTATTGTTACATACGCGAAACGTCGGGTTACCCCAAAGAGGGAAATAACTATAAATGTACGCAATTAAAACCCCTCTACTATTAATAATGTGTGATGACGTGCAAGTTTAAATCAAAATAAGTATTGGATATGCCTCCTCGTGAATTCTCAGCTAAATGATCTAGAAAATAAATAAATAAATAAATATTTGTGGACAATCTTACACAAATCAACCTAGTCCCAAACTAAGCAAAGCTTGTACTATGGGTACTAAGCGACGATATACATACTTATATAGATAAATAGATACTTAAATACATAGAAAACATCCAAGACCCAAGAACAAATATTCGTGCTCATCACACAAATAAATGCCCCGGCCGGGATTCGAACCCGGGATCTCCAGCTTCGTAGGCAGGGTCACTACCAACTAAGCTAAAGCGGTCGTCAAACTTCGTGCTTATTTTGGTACTGAACCTTTTGGAAGGTTAAATATAAGCTGATCGGACGTAGTATGTAAACGCTCTAATGCCGAATGTTTACGAACCAGAGGAACCATATACTTGTATATTAAACGAGCAATGTATAGCCCCCATTTTCGAAACTACACACAAGGGACGGGCAATATTCAAAGCCAAAACAAATTTGGAAGAAAATTCGAAGCGGATATTTTATTTTACATTGCGTGGTTTAAGACGGTTTCGAAAATACTTTACCGGCTGTGAATAAAATTGAGAAAAGATGTGGGAATATTTTGAGAGGTTGACAAGACGTATACGACGTATATTCATGTCGGTGCTTCACACTCCATAACTTGTTTGTCGTTGATTATTTGAAAGTTAAAGCAAAAACCGGCCAAGTGCGTGTCGGGCCACGCACAATGTAGGGTTCCGTAGTTGTCCACCCGTTACATTATGTGGAATAAAAAGGTATCCAACTTATATTTACTATGTTTTTGACAGAATTAACAACATTATCTAACGTATCAATGGAAATTGTACGAAAGTTTGCTTTTTGCAAAGTATATTTCTTAAGCTCGACTAATACTCGTTAACTAGTAATGTCTACTTACTGTCATAGCTTTCCTTTTAAATTCATCGTATATACTACTACCATGATTTTTTTCACATGCCTAGTAGTCACCGTTTAGCTGACACTTGACCATAACAAAAATTATCACTTCAAAGCTTAATATCACGCCAACCGATTCTTGAATCAAAAAATGCTCTTAAAAACCTAATAATATTTTTAAAAGCGCTATCCAACGATACCCCACACGATGGGGTTTGAAGAAAAAAAAATTGCACCACCACTTTACATGTCATGTAGGGGAGGTACCTTAAAAAATTTTTTTTTCAAGATTTTATTCTACCGTTTTGTCGGCGTCATCAATATCTATACTCATGCCAAATTACAGCTTTCTAGTACTAACGGTTACTGAGATAAACGGGGGACAGACGGACGGACGGACGGACATGGCGAAACTATAAGGGTTCCTTGTTTACTACGGAACCCTAAAAACCTAGTTTTGATCGGCTTATGATGTTGTCAATTTTAAACCTCCATTAGAAATAGTAGTTTATGCACTTCAGTTTTTTTGATCGTCAACACCAGGTTTACACTGATTTAAAAATGTACGGAAAGCGTGAATTGAAGGATCAAAACAAACACAACCTCTCAAACACACTGTTCAATTTACAACCAAACCTCGTACCTCCGTCATCGTCCTCAAGTGACATCTACATTAGTCCCTAAAAGCCTCAATTTCCCTATAATTTCCCCTGCAAACGTATTAAGGACATGGTAATTCGTAAATCCTGTACTAATGATCAGGCGATGTACCGGCAACGCATGATTAACATTGAAATTTGAGTCCTTGCTTACACAAAATGACTTGTATCTGTACGTAATTACTGTCACTTACTACCTTGGGTTAGTGGGACAAGACGAACGCACCAGGACCCGCTATTACAGGCACATTTACATCAAATCATCTTAGAAGTAAAATGACTTAAGTTTGTAGTAATTCCTAGTCACGGCACCATTTTGTAACGACACCCATCCTCGCTACACACCTTTGACAAACAAAATATCTTTCGATTTTCAAATCTATTCCTTCCGCTTAAGGTTCGGTAATAAGTTTGTTTAGATAAATGGATGTAATGGGTAATTTTGCGCGAGCGATATCAGAATTAAATGGTAACAGGTGGCTGCTGAGTTACTTGATAAATCTTATTAGAAAACCAGTCAGGATTTGAATCAGGATTTAAATGGATACATATGTAAACACGAGAGTATTGTAACGTTACAATTATATAAAAGGTACATACAGTAAGCGTTATCTATGTCTTATATAACAAATTATGCCATCAATTTGTAATGAAAAGAGAAACAATAATAAAGCTATGTTTCGCATATATACCACTATTTAGATATTACAATTGTTTAAGTGTCTTATATGACAATTAGGATTTTCATACACAAATCACACAAATACTATACAAATGAGCTATAAACCTTAATGATTTATATAATATTTTTGGTTATCCACCAGGAATGGTTTTATTGGGTTTAATTCGAGTTAAAACTCTTACTGTGTTTCTAATAAATAAATCCGAATGAAGCAATTTCCTTAAATTATTTTGTTTATTTATGATACTTACTTGATATTTTTCTAATTTTTAACCAGACATGATAGACGTAGCAGCAAATGGCTTAGCCAGTTTTTTTAACATTAAACCTAGTTCTAATTAATTCGTCATTTGAAAATTGCATTCAATAAACATGATTTAGAAACCGAAACTAGCACTACTAGCTGTGCTTACTAGTAGTAGGTATGGAAAAATTACGTATAAATTAATGTTTTTTTATTATTTCACTTTCACTAAAAACCGTTTTATTTTGTGTATTCTATTGTCGTGTCAAAATTGTTCACTACTCATAGCGATCAAGATACTTATACATTTTTGTTTCTTATAATAAAATAATGATTTTGACACTACCCCATTTAACAAATAACTTTGACGTGTTGTACAAAAACCGGCCAAGTGCGTGTCGGACCACGCACAATGTAGGGTTCCATAGTTGTCCACCCGTTACATTATGTTGACTAAAAAATTTTCGAACTTATATTTACCATGTTTTTTGACATAATTAACAACATTATCTAAGGTATCAATGGAAGTTGTACGAAAGTTTGCTTTTGCAAAGTACATTTCTTAAGCTCGACTATTACTCGTTAACTTGTAATGACTACTTAGCTTTGATAGTTTTCCTTTTAAATTCATCGTATATACTACTACCATGATTTATTGACATGCCTAGTTGCCACCGTTTAGCTGGCAGGGGGGGACACTTGACCATAACAAAAATAATCATTTCAAAACTGAATATCACGCCAACCGGTTCTTGAATCAAAAAATGCTCTTAGAAACCTTATAATATTTTCAAAGAGCTATCCAACGATACCCCACACGATGGGGTTTGGAAGAAAAAAAAATTGCACCACCACCTTACATGTAGGGGAGGTACCCTAAAAAAATATTTTTCAAGATTTTATTCTACCGTTTTGTTGGCGTCATCAATATCTATACTCATGCCTAATTAGAGCTTTCTAGTACTAACGGTTACTGAGATAAACGGGAGACAGACGGACGGACGGACGGACATGGCGAAACTATAAGGGTTCCTTGTTTACTACGGAACCCTAAAAAGGTTAAACACATAATTTATTTAAAATCGGTTACCTTTACCCTATAAACAGGCCTAGCAGCTGGTTTACTCTTCTTTGGAACATTCATAAGCAACTCCACTACGAAAACTAAAATACTAGCGGCATACATTATACCAATAAACATGAAGGCACCCAACAAATGTTGAATACCTAAAGGCACTACTGAGGCAGTACTATCCACGCCTACTGTATGAATGAATAATTCCTGATTCCATTTATCTATAAGCCCATTTTCAGATACACTGCGTATGATATTATTGAATCGCGCCAGCATAGGGATCCAACGTCGTGCAAGTAATACTACACCGTACTTGTAAAGATTATTGCCCTCTTTAAAACAGTATAACAGCGGCTCTCCTTTGCCTAGCTTCTGATCTTGGTATTCAGCCTGTCGTCTCGACGCAACGACGGCAAAATTCCTGTCCAAAGCAGCCCGCCTAATCCCTTCAGAGAAACTCGTCGAGATATATTTGCGATACAAATAAAATGAACTCGCGTTATTAGTCTCAAAATAGGATCTGTAGATCGCCCTGCCTCCCAAAGGAATTCCGGACTGGATGAGATCTGTCTCCGAACTTATCTGCCTCTCGTATCGCGGGTGCATTAGGAAAGTTCTCAGAAACGACTCGTAAGATATACTCATGATCATACCGAAGAATAGCCAAGCGAAGATTAGGATTCTGAACGTTGCTGTCTTCGGTTTAAACGATGCACCCCATCCTAGAAGCATGCTCAACGTATAAAGCAACGAATTAGTCGGCAGTTTTGTTACTTTTCTATCATTCTCTCTGTAATAAACGTAGTGGAACACAAGCCCCATTATAACTATGCTTAGCAACGTAGCCACCCACGTTGTCCACTGGAAAATGATGACCAAATTGTTCCAAGTCGATGCTTGAGCAGACTTTGGCACGCACCACGTCATTTCATCCTGAGTATAGCTTACGGTCGGATCGAACCATTTACGGATAGTTCTCGTTACTTCTATGTCACCGATTACTAAATCAACCGAGTCGTTTCTTAAAACACCATAAGCTCCCGTCGCCGTCCCATTCGGGTATATGAGACCCCAATTTTCCGGTACATCGGATATTCTGACAATCAGGCTCATGTTTGTGAACTCGCTAATGATTTTCACTAGGTTTATTTCACCGCCTTTCTGGAATTCGTAAGCATCAGGGTATGGTGTGTTAGTCAATTTGCGGACTGGCGGCATTACGTACGGTTCGGAGACGATAGCGTATGTCACTAGCGGACATCTCTTCATGTTCAAGGGAAACATTTCTCTTTGCCGATTCTTCTGTCTTACAACCCTATTCTTGCATACGTCTAGAATATAAACAGAATCACACACACCTCCGCAATTTGTGTCGCTATAAGGCATCCATGTATAAGAAATCAATTCCGCATGAACCGGGGAATAAATGAAGACTATGCTCTTCATAAGTTTGTAGTATCTAAGCTCGTTAATAAACATTTTTGATATCGTCTCTCCGTCTTCTCCTGGCAAGAGTTGGTAAAAAATGATAGCTTTAGCTAAAGGATTCCAAGTCGGCAGCTTGTTTAGCTGCAAAATGTTTCTCACGAGCTCAGATTTCTCTTCCAAAATCAACATATAATTTTTAGCCTTCTCCGGGAAATGAGACGCGTTAGCATGCTTATAGAATGAGTCTTTTACCATAACGGAATATTTTATACCGCTGTGAATTGTACGCAATAATAGCCTCTGTGTTATGGAAACGTAGGAGTTAATATTTATTATCACGATACTGCCACTTAAGGCTTTCTTCTCTACGAAGTATTTTGCCGACAATTTTAAGACGCATTCGGCGGTCTCTTCTATTTGTCCCGAGTCTCCAGCTGCCATTAGCAGTGGATTCTCACTTTTTACCTCGGTAAAGTGAATAAAACATAAATATGATACGAATAATGTGAAGTACATCTTGGTTGCGTGGCGGGAGTAAAAAGACTCAAAGGAATCAGAGGGAAGGCCTTTTATTCTTGTTTATGGCTGACTTTCCGTTTGATGTCGGCAGCGATGTGCAACTGTTACGCTATTATTATGAAACAACATAGGCGGTATTTGTGTAAACATGTAAAATTTTAATGAAATTATAGTGTTTATTATCAGTGAATATGCATAATTAACGCAACATTTGTTTTTTGTCTAGTAAAATGTAACTACTAGTAATGTGTACGGTTGAGTGAATATTCGTAGATTTGGTACAGTCATAATCCACCAATTACTCACTCAAAAATATGCCTCATGGGCTGTTGTAGGCGAATAGAAGTTTTGGTAGGCACATACCTACTAAATGAAAAATAAAAGGACATAATTTTGCACTTGACTAGGTATCATTTGCATGTAAATTATGCTACGATTTGTCTTTTTTTCTTCGAATTAGATGAAAGATACTTCATCGCTAACCAAGCCAAATAGAGGGTGTCTATAAAGACACTAATTTATTGTGTTTTTATCAAAGAGACTCCTTGTATTATGTGTAGGTATCTTATGTTGATCGATGTTTTCGATTGTGTTTGATAAACATAATCTTATGTTGTTAGTGAATTTTATTAGTATTGGTAAGAATGGGTAGTGTCGTCCCATTTTACAACCTGACATACAGTTTGCTATGTAAAAAACCCGGCCAAGTGCGAGTGTGACTTTGCACATTTAGGGTTCCGAACCAACGTCAACATTAAGTTGTTTTGTTCTGGAGCCCCTTAAACATTTAAAAATAAGTTTTGAGTATTTTTATGGCTTTGGGCCACCAAGAACCTTATACTGTGAAAATTTTAAGACTCAGCTGTAACCGGTGATATAAGGGCAATTTTACTTCATAAAAGTTAATAAATAAATAAATAAAAATATGAGTAAATTAGCCCAAAATATATCCTATTTCTCTTTCTTTATGAGTTTCGTACCCGATGGATCTAAGCGAAACCATATTGCTGTCACTCGCCCGTCGGTCAGTCCGTGCGTCGTCTGTTACACAAATTTTATAGCCAAACGGTTGGAGCCGACAGTCTTCGAATTTTCACAGTATGCATCTTGCTGGCCCAAAGCCATACAACATATAAAATAAATTTTTTTTAAATGTTTTAATGTACCCCATAGAGTGGGGCATAATTGTTTACAAGTCATTGAGTAGATAAAAACGGTATTTTTTGTAAAAAAAAATAATTGGGATACAGAGGAATGAGCAGCCACCAAAGTCAGGTTTTTTTTTACAAAATTTTGTTCCTAAGAATTATTTAACTTCCCATTGTCCTATAAACATGAAATTTAGATCAGAATTTTTCATTGAAATTTTCTTATTTTTCCTATTAAAACTAATTTTATTTTGCGGTTCTTTTGGAACTCTTAATGTGCGAAGTCCGTCACGTCACGCACTTCGCCGGTAACTGGTCATAGTTAAATGTATGGCGCGTTAATTTGTTTCTTGCATAGAACTTGCATAGCATAATAGGTACTTTATAATGAGAAAAACAGATTTTAGTTGTTTGACGCGGGTTGCCTGCATCTGATTCAAATTAAATTGCATCCATTTGTTGACATTTTGTAAAGAGAAGGTACTCATATCTGACATTTCTATAATATGGCAATCATGTCTTTAACTTTGTATCAACTTTACTGATTTCACCTTGAACTTTTTCTTTGAGGTTAAGGTGGGACGCTTTCCATACAAAACGTATTTTGACATTCGTAGGCTAAGGGCGTGATATTTTAAGAAACAGTAACAAATTTTCATAAATTGGCTTGCCATTTGCGCGAAATTCCCCCTTTCCTAGAATAAACTTGTATTAACTAAAATAATTTGAAAAAAATTATGTCACGTGATACTCGTGAAAAACTAATTTCTCAAATTATTCTAGTTTATACAAGTTTATTCTTGGAAAAAGGGAATTTCGCGCAAATTCAAAGCCAGTTTCTTAAAATATCACGCCCATATCACGCCGTTTTAGTCTGCGAATGGCAAAATACGTTTTGTATGGAAAGCGTCCCACCTTAAATAATGATGGATTTCTGTTGCCTGGCGACTGGCCTTCACGTAGACTGACATACCTGCCTATGACTGACGACCATTGAATTAATTATTAGTCCATGGATAAGCATACAACTGTAAAGAAAAGCATACTAAGTAACCTAATCTTTTTTTTTAAGATGGGAAAGTCGTTATGCATTCTGCCAGGGCGCAGGGACAGCCTAAAAACCCCACTATTTGCCACCTCTGTGCTATAAGAGGTCTGGTTCGTAAACCAGCACTCTACCGTAACCTCACCAGCGGCCGTCCGAACTTCGGACTCGACTCTTGGGTCTAGAAATACCCAATGTAACCTAACCTACACTATACACTTCTAGCTATACGTATTAGATATAGGAAAGTATTATGAATTAAAGACGGGCCTCTTTCCGCTTCGACTACATGAGAAAATCTTTCTCATTTGGCTAAACTCGGATCTGGCACACCTCCTTGATGTACCCTATCGCGCTAGGAACGAAAGAGCACGTCGTATTATGCGGCAAGTGCGTGCAAGCGAAAAGCCTAAAGCCTAAGTAGCAGTCAAAAGTTTTTGGAAGAAAACCTTCTGTAACTATCAATTTTTCTTTGTAACTGTGTTTGGGTTGGAAAGTGTTTGTAAATAAAAGATATGCATAAAAGATAATGAGAAGAATATTGTAGTGATTCCAGGCTTTTGATCTCATTTCTGCGTTACTTACCTGTTCCTTCTTATTAAATTAAATGATGATGTTTTCCTATTGCGTCACTTAGACAATAACTGCCTGAGAATGCCTCATGGATTTGTTTATACAATAAGGTTTTAAAACCTATTTATGGCTCCGTACGAATCGTATGTCGCCAAAAAGTAAACTTTTGCTTGAGAATCATCCAGAAACAGAGTAGTCTTAACTTTAACAAACTCTAGGTTTATGTTGCTGCGCCCTGTAGCCCGGGCATAAAAATAGGGCTACGGTATCCTCTGCCTGTCGTAGAAGGCGACTAAAGGAGGGTCCTCGGGGCCGAAGACGGTCGTAGTTGGGGGCTGCGATCGTCCATAAAAACATTGCGGGACCCATAGGTGGACTCTAGGGCGACACTGGAGAGTTCCATGGGAGAGCCCAGAGCCGTCCGAAATGGGTTGAGGAGGACAATCGGGGGGTTTTTAGTCGGTGCAAGTCCGACATAACCTGCACACTGCCCCCGCGGTGCGGGTGTATCCATAAAGGATTCCCCCCCCCCCCCCCCCCCCCCCCACCCCCTACAAAAAAAAAGTTTATGTTGCTATCAGCATGCGTGGTTTTTATTTAATTATTTTCGGGATTGAAATAAAACAAACACGTTATATAATTTACATGGTATTATTTCAAATTCTGTCACTTGTACATTTAAAACAAAATTTGGTCCGACCAAAGTCGAGTTTACAACAACATGAGGTGAATAACAAACGTAATAAAAATAACATTAGCAATTTTCTTAAAACACAGTCACTGTCACTTTAGATTACAAAAACTATTCTTATACATACAAATAAAGTTACTTACATTTAAACGCGTATCTATTGAAATGCCAACAAAGAGGTAAAGAGAGTTGTCAATAAGGATTCGTCTGATGTAATACGAGCTTCAATAACTATTCAGTATTGAGGCACTTCAATTATGGATACAAAGCTAATATAACATGTCGTGTCTTATAAGAAAATTGCATCAATAATCCTTAATAACCCGGTACAAATCATCAACCACGTTAACCTTTAAATTTTACACTAAAATTGACGGACAAACAAACTGTTGTTACTAACATTTTGTGCCGTAAAACGAGTGTGATAATCATACCGTACAATACCGCTTAAATTCATTAATTACAATATCATAATTGTTAACTATTTACAATAAATGCAATTTCAAAGACCTAGAACCTGTGCTTCATAACAATCTATATAAATATGTTTTTCGTCTTAATTTAAAGCTAATTCAAGTTTATTTATATAATCGGAAAGAGGAAATGGGACGGTGGATGTACACTCTAGTTGTAAAAATATAAGCAATTCATTTATAACGATTTGAAGAGGAAACTGCATGCAATATAATAGATTAATACTAGGGGCCAAGGATAGCTCCTTGTGGCACGCCACCTGAGAAACTCACTAACAATCTTTGATGCATGCTTTGAGTTATGTTACGGCAAGAAAAGTATTATAGAAGCGCCTTGTAAGGTTACGGCAAGTTACATTATAAATATTTGAAAGTCACTTACAACTTTCATTTATTTTTCTTATTTAAAGCTTTTAATAAATCCAAACAAATTCATTTGCAACGTGTTGTAAAATTTTCTATAATTTCTTTAATTAGGCCTATTAGTCTAGGAGGACTGTTGCAGGTTGAGAAAATGGTAATAAACCGGGGAATGTGAAATAAAAAAATCATTCTACTTTCCATATCAAATCTACAAGCTCATACTCGATTGTTAACTTTACGCGTTCTAAGTATTTTACAATACTCTTTCGAGCATCTAAGTTCAAGCGAGTTTCGACCTTAACCACGAATGATTATGATTCCTTCTCTAATTCTTCTAACGCCGCGTCTTGCCTATGAATAAAAGTGTACAAGATCTAATAATATAGGAAAGAGATATTGAATTTTAAAGTACTGTAGTCTTCATTTGATCGATATGCTTCATTTTCATGATGGCAGCCAAAATTATCGTTAAGTTTATTTTGCTTGGATTTATAGGGCAGTATTATTATCTATTGATCTTACTTTCATTGGTTCAAGCAGGTAATCATTGAGCAGCAATGTGACACCACTTTCCAGTTGTTAAAAATATCTTTAATATGCTGTTAAATGGCTGAATGTTATTTTACATCAACATTAACAATTATGCTCCCCTTCATTAATAAATCGTCAATTTATTTCACCAACACCTATTATTTGACGATTTGCTGTCCAAGCAATTCATTTTACTCTTAAGTGTAATTAATATTACCGAAGGCAAGTTTGATAGAAAAGTCATTACCCAAAAACAGTAAAATAGATGAGCTAAGAGTAGGTACAAAGAATCGAAGTCGTAATAACAACTAATAACATTACAAAATAAACACTAATAAACTTAAACATAATCCCAACGACAACCTTGTAAATGCAATTCCAGTTTAAACTAGACTTATTAAACTTCAGTATTGATCTTAAAAATTGCACATTAGATCGCACAAGTGACTAAACATTAGAATAATTAATATTTACAATACTAAACACTTGCGAATCAGTCAGTACTTCATCTTATTTAATCATCTCATTAAAGCAACTTATTCAGTATCCGTACCTACAATCATTAGGATATTTTTTCCAATCATGAACTTCTCATTGACCTGCGAGGTTGATAAAGGATCAAAGCAACTACGGGATTCACGATACATCATTCATTCTTCTATACTACGGTCTTTGATATGTCCGGAGCATATCACAAACACAATGGTGGTAAATAATAATCAGAATCAATCAATGCAATCCTTAAATATGTCAACGAAGAGCTTGCGTCAAGTCAAGACTAACAAAGAGTCAACTAAGAACAGAATATCGATAAATCTCTTAAGACTCATTTTCTAATATCAGTTAATTTTAGTTTCATCCTTGTATATCTCATGGCAAAAAAAACTGACATTAAGGCGACTTCCTGAATTGTCGGTGCGATATGAGAAAAGTGTCAAATGTCAGTGTCAGCTGTCAGTCGACTCGGTACCATTTTTTTACTGCGCCCGTACATTTAAAAGAGTGCTTCTAGTGGTAGTCGTACGATTAAAAAAACCGCAAATCGATGTACAGTTTAGCCGTTTGGTACACGCATACTAGAGGCCAAAACAAAATTTTTGACCCGCAGTTCCTAAAAAAAAATCCCTTAGGAGGGGAGTGCGGGGACTTTTCTTTTTTTGTATGGAAAAAAAAAAATTTTTTTTCAGAAACCTATCGTGTGTGGTATCATATGAAAGGGCATTTTGAGACGATTCTAAAAATATACCACATCATTACATTTCAGGCATTTTTTTTTTTAATTATTACAGAAATAATTTTCGAAACATGCCAAGTTTGGGCTCCTCCAGACACGATATGGCTGATTTTTTTTTTTGTACAATATACCACAAATGATACTTGATATCCTCATATCTAACCTCAAGAAAGCAATTTGGAAAATAATTTCATTAAGTATTTTATTTTTATTTTTCAAGATTACTAAGTGACACAGTTCTACTTCAATACCTATTTTACGAGACTTATGGAACTGTACTGAAGATACAGTACATATTAATCATAAAATGATACGTAGTATCCATATATCCAACGGGAAATACCTCTTTAACCCTTTAACTGCATCTTTATCTTAAACAAAAAAAAATCGAAACATACCAAGTTTGAGATCCTCCAGACACGATATGGCTGATTTTTTTTATACAATATACCACAAATGATAAGTAATATCCTCATATCTAACCTCAAAAAAGCAATTTTGAAAATAATTTCCCTAAGTATTTATTTTTTATTTTTCAATATTACAAAGTGACGCAACAGTCCTCAGCCCATGGCATGTTTAAAATGTATGAACCTCTTTCTAAGTAATAAACAAGCACTGGCCGCAAGCCTAATAATAAAGTAAAATAAAAAAACAAATTTTAATCTGTGGAAGACTCTAACAGCATACATTATTACCTAGTATTAATTGATTAAGAAACACAGATGACAACGGTATGAAAACTATTCAATCAGTTGGGTAGAATATTTTTGTTTTTTATCTGTGTAGGTAGTTCTCTATGGGCCAATTTAGGCCATGTTTTCTAAATGTCAAAAGCAAGTGAGTGGCTAGTGCAATGTAAACAACAGGAATAAACATTTTTCATTCAACTTTCAGCCACTTTATAAGTCAGTATCTACCACAACAACTATACCAACTGATGAAAAGACGCAGTTAAAGGGTTAAACAGGTATTTCCCGTTGGATATATGGATACTACGTATCATTTTATGATTAATATGTACTGTATCTTCAGTACAGTTCCATAAGTCTCGTAAAATAGGTATTGAAGTAGAACTGTGTCACTTAGTAATCTTGAAAAATAGATAAAAAATACTTACTGAAATTATTTTCCAAATTGCTTTCTTAAGGTTAGATATGAGGATATCAAGTATCATTTGTGGTATATTGTACAAAAAAAAAATCAGCCATATCGTGTCTGGAGGAGCCCAAACTTGGCATATTTCGAAAATTATTTCTGTGATAATTAAAAAAGAATGCCTGAAATGTAATGATGTGGTATATTTTTAGAATCGTCTCAAAATGCCCTTTCATATGATACCACACACAATAGGTTTCTGAAAAAAAAAAATTTTTTTTTCCATACAAAAAAGGAAAAGTCCCCGCACTCCCCTCCTAAGGGAAATTTTTTTAGGAACTGCGGGTCAAAAATTTTGTTTTTACCTCTAGTATGCATGTGCCAAATGGCTAAACTGTACATCGATTTGCGGTTTTTCTTTGAAATTGGGCTTGTACGGCTGCCACTATTCCTGACTGGCGCGGGATGCGCGGTAGCGGGACGATGCAAAGGCGGTACCTACTGCTCCGCTTCTGCGCGCGATATTACTACTGGGCAAAAGTAATACTGACAGTGTTCCGTCAAGTGAGAATCTTTGCGACGTCAGTAAAACGTCAAAGAAGAAAATGTCACATATCGATCCCACCCCGCCAAGTCAGGAAATCGCCTAAAGTATAAATCAAGAAACCAATATCAGATAAACGAATACACGAAATGAAATCTCTGACATATTTTAGACTTGCAGAGAACCATACAGCTGTCTCGTTTCGCCTTACACGTACCACTCCTTGATGCCGTCTCTCTTCACCGGTTGCGGGAGCGGCGCGGGCCCGGCGCCGTTCCTGTTGAGCGGCAGCGGTTGTAGGTTCCGCGCCGCGCCGCCAGAGGGCGCGCTTGCGCCAGTTTGGTAACTTGAATGAGCCTGGAGAAAATCGAAGTTAGACTACTCGCTTACTTTGAATTTTCAAAGTTCAAATATGAGTTTAAAGTTAAGTTAAGTACGATAAGGATGAAATGCAACTAAAGTCACCATAATCAAGGGTGACCGAAGAAAAAAAACTTGTGTTCGGAGTAAAATAAACTTTTCTTTATAAGAAGATAATAAAATAAAGCGATCTTTCCTCTAGTGGAGCAGAACTGGGGAAGTTTCAAAAACACGATTTCTATAATAGAATGCCAATGTGTAACCAAACAGGAAAGAACAAGAAAACTAATAACATATTATGCTTTTTTATCAACAAATGATAATATAGATAATATCCGCAATGACGACGATAATATTTTTAATTATTTTCATACCTGATTGCCGAGCAATGCGGCACTTGCTCCCTGCTGGTAATTCTTGTCTTCAGTGACCTTGTAGGAGGGGTCCAGAGGATAAACGATGTATTTCAGCACTATTATTACTATTAGGATGATCGCTATTAGCACTGATGCTACTATGCCTGGAAATAAAAAAAAACATTTTAGACACGATTTTACGAAACAGTAAATTGAACAGTATCGTAATTCAATAAATATTACACCATTTTAAATACACTTAAGTGATGCATGTAAGACTGTAAATAATGTCTTAAAGTATTTAATACTCCAGTAGTATTTTTGAATGTACAGTCAGCATCAATGGTTGCTACGCGGGCGAGGTGTTCAAAATGATCTAGACACGCTCTTATTCCCTTATAATAAAGATGTGTGAAGATCATTTTGAGCACCTCGCCCGCGTAGCAACCATTGCTGCTGACTGTACATTGTGCAATTAGCAATGTAATAAAGAAAACCTCCAAATTCACTCATGCATATCCTACTAATCTGCTATTTAACCCCCTTATTCATAATCGTTCATCAAACCTACTTACCTCTAGTTAAATTGTCGCTAACAATATATCTGTCATTTTGACATTTATGTTTGTGAGGAACAAAACAAAAATTTTGTTAGCAGAGGGTTGTTAAATTTTATGAATGAGGGGGTAATTGTCTTACATTACTAATTACCTACTGAAGAGAAACTAAACGTACCAACAATAGTAGCAAAGAATTCCGATTCAGGCGTAACGATCCTTCCCGGATCAGTAGACTTCGGCAAATACCACTTCGTAGTCGCTTCGTGCTCGTATCCGTTGTATTCGTTGCTTCGACTTCCGAATTCGGCTCCATTCGTGGGTGTTCGGGAATCGATTTCGTTCTCATTCGGATCTGGGTATTCGGGGAGAGGTTCTTCTTGTGTCGTGTGGGTGATGTCTTCGGGAGTATGGTGCCCTGGTAGCGACGGGGTGAAGTGGGCGCTGGTGTGTTCTGTTAAGTTTCACTTGGATTAGATAGTGTTCACTGGCATAATAATGAGGTGCTTACTTAAAAAGGCGAAATAAGCAGCAACATTGATAGAAATACTTAAACGACAAAAAACAAATGTGGTCGATGGTTATTCATTATATCTAGCTTAGATATAACAGATTGGAATCAGTTGGAAAACTATGTTTCAATTAAAATTTGCATAAAAACATTATTTTGGTTGTTAGATAAGAATTATGTAGTCTTAATCAAAAATGTTGTAAAGTCAGCAAAGAAAGTCCTCTACTACTTTTTCACTGTAACGTACACATAATTGGTCGACTGTACCAAAGAAGAATCGAATACAGCCCACAATTTAGGTGAACAACAGAGAAGAAGAGAGAAATCAGAAAGACATTTCCAAGGACTTCAAAGTTTACCGTCAGTAGGTGTAGTCTTCTTCTCAGGCGTAGTACCCGAGTCCACAGTACCAGCGTGCATATTCCCGTGATCGGCCGGAGTGGTACCAGGACTGCTGCCCCGCGTGGTACCGTGGGACGTGTCGGTGGCTCCATCCGTGGAACCTTCGAGAGTCTTCGCGTGCTCGGTAGAAATGGCAGCGGTGGGTGACGTCATGATGTGGGTGCTTGACACTCCGTTGCTGAGGGAAATGTGGTTATACGAGTTAGTGAACAGAACAGAATCCTGTATTTACACCGCAGTAAAAGGAATAAGGCGACTTCCTGATTTGTCGGAGCGGAGGCAGTACGATATGAGAAAAGCGTCAAATGTCAGTGTCAGCTGTCAGTCGACCCGATACCATTTTTTACTACGCCCCTATATTTAAACGAGTGCTTCCTGACTGGCGCGGGATGCGCGGTAGCGGGACGATGCGAAGGCGGTACTGCTCCGCTTCTGCGCATGATATTACTACTGTGCAAACGTAATACTGACAGTATTATGTCAAGTGAGAATCTTTGCGACGTAAGTAAGTTTACGTCAAAGAAGAAAATGTCACATATCGATCCCGCCCCGCCAAGTCAGGAAGTCGCTTAAGTCGACAATTTGTACATAGTAGATAAATTAAGCGATGGATGTCAGACAGTGTCGGAGACAGGTATCGGGGATCAGAGAAAGTTGAAAGGTTTAAAAATTATAGTTTGATTAAATTCTTTTAATATTAATGAACTATGAACTATTTAGCACATTAAATTTTTTAGCATCATTCATATGCAGATGCAGCAGTAGAATCTTTCTTTTAAAACAATATCGTCGTTTCATTGCCAACTAGATAGAGAGACTTACGTGGTCATATGGTGTTCGGGTTCTGTGATTTCTTCACCGTTAGACCCTGAACCTTCGATACAGTCTTCATCGTCACATGGTTTCATCAGCTTGCCGCTTGTATCCCCCTGAAATGGAATTCCAACGCTTAAAATCATTTTTCAACATTCATATGTGAATGAAATTCAACCAACTTTAGAGAAGAAATCGTTATGTAGTCATGGAGAAGCTCTACTGATGAAGTGTCTTTTATCTTCCATCAAATATAAATAATTGTGGTCAATCCAGTTACCTAATAAAAAGTACAATCTGCGTTTACTTTGCTTCAAGTTACAAAAGGCTAAAAAGGCCATAGGAACTGTTTGGAATATCAGATAAGTCCTACAGGATTTTAAGCTCGAGTCAAAATAATTGAATAATGAAATAGGTGTACAATTTTATTTGCTGAATAGGTAATTGCAATCTATATAAGGCAGTGTATCTCTTAAGAGTTTCTTGTTGCTATAATACAGTCATTATCATAAAAAAAAATCCAACTTTCAATCTTATCTCCAAACAATAAAGTGCTAGAATGTATAGGTACATATGTATGACACTGAATATACTCTTACGTGTACTTAAAAAACCTACCTTATACACTCTAGATGGCGGTCTCCTAGTAGAAGGTACATAGACTGGCGTGATGAGGTCATCTCCGCTCCCAGCGTCAGGCAGCACACAGGCATCTTCATCGTCATCTCTGCAGCCGGATCCTGCCCCGGAGTACACCAGCTCGTCTAGCACTCCGGGGCCGCCGTAGCCGGATGGTGGAGTCTGAAATATAAGTCATCATAATCATCTTCACTGTTATTCATGTGTTATAAGTACTGGAAGGTGAGTTCTCATATCAGAAAGGAATGGGACAGAACAAACAGACTCTGATTCCGTCAGCAACTATCATCAATTAACGTAGCGCGTTCCCCGCCACGGTCAGGAAATCCAACAGGATGTTGGACACAACACAATCAGCGATGATTCTGTTAGATCCTTCAAAAATCGATCCCATCGGCCACACACTAACCTGCTGCATCCTAATAATGTCTATATCCAACGGAGAGTGTGCCCTCCAGTCGTCTTCCCAGATCAACACCTCCGCGTCCCCAACAGCTTCCACGTCTAGCGTCCTGACACTCCTGACTCAATCGACGGTCATTCTGTTCCCTTAAAAAAGCGCCAGACACGCTAACCCGCTGCATCCTATTAATGTATCTGCCCAACGGAGAGTGCGCCCCTTGGCGTCTCCCCCGGATCGACACCTTCGCGTCTCCATCCGCTTTCACGTCTAGCAACCTGACGCAATCGATGGTCATTCTGTTAAAGATCCTTCGAAAAGCGATGGCATCGGCCAAACACATCAACCTGCTGCATCCGATTGATAGCTCTAACGGCGAGTGTGTCCTCCTTGCGTCTCCCCGCACGGAGACCTGCGGGGTCTCTGGTCACTTCATTCTGACGTGGATGCGACCTGGTGCATCCTATTGATATATTTATCCAAAGCTGAGTGTTCACTTCTAGCACCTCCCCGCTCGGAAACCTGCGCTTCACCAGTGGCAGAACAGTCCATCATCTGGCCACAATCGCTTGAAGTTCCTTCAAACACACTAACCTGCTGCATCCTATCCTACTGATGTCTCTGTCCAACGGAGATTGCGCCCTCCTAGAGTCTCCCCGCACGGACACCTTGTCCCCGGCGGCAGTCTAGTCCAGCACCTTGACATAATTGCCGGCGATTCTATTGAAGATCGTTCAAAAAGCGACGGCATCGGTCATAGACACTAACCTGCTGCATCCTATTGATGTCCCTATCCAACGGCGAGTGCGCTCTCCTGGCGTCTCCTCGCACGGAGACCTGCGCGTCGCCGGCGGCGGCCAGGTCCAGCGCGCGCACGCCGTCGACGACGAGCCCGGCCACCACGCCGCTGAACGTGCGCGCGCCGCCCGCGCCGCCGCCTACCGTGATCGTGGACATGCTGTTGAAGATCGTCGACTGCTGCCCGCCTGGATAACAATCATAACGGTGAAGTTAATGCGTCAGTAACACGACTTTCTGCAAATTGCATTACACGACACGACAACACGACTGACGTTTTAACAAGAGTATATACTACCTTCTAACAGTGAACATTCCACATTCATCCCACCTCTGTGGTGTATAATTTTTCAATTTTCACTTTGATTAAAAATTGAGATTTCGCTAGCCGATACATCCGCTTGACAAACATTTAAAAGTGAACATTCGTTTAGATAATGTATCCGTTCTAAATGGTCGACGTCATCACCTAAATAAAGGTAAATTACTAATAACCTTGTCTATAAGTAATCACAATTAATCTTGCCTTTCAGTACGTATAGTAAGTCTATAAGTCAGTCAGTCGTAGTCGTAGGTATATTTGTGAGAGCAATCTTTCTTACCTTGCTTTCTTATCTGCAGCGCAGCTTAACTGCCATTCGTAGTGAACCGCGCTACATGGTAGGCCCCATCGTCAACCCGAGCTGTCTCATCACCAAAAGGATGGTAGCGTCCGCCAATGTTATAAACCAAAAAGCACCCTGCTTGCGCAACCTATTCTGTCTTACTCACACTGTGCAAATAACAAAAAGCAAGAGATTTTCTCATCTCGCGTGGCGTAGCGGTATCAGTTACCAGCCTAACTGCCTTTGTGTAAGGTATCTTCTTACCTTGCGGATGCCTAAATCTTGACCGCATAGTCTATCTGCACATAAGGAACCACGCTACTTGGTAGACTCCACCATCCACCTGAGCTGTCTTTGTCGTTATAGATCATGAAGCAACCTATTCTTGTGTTCTTACCTTGCGGGTGCCTTATGTTGACTGCATAGTTGTCTATCTGCAATGCAGCGCGACTGCCGTTCCTAGTGAACCGCGCCACATGGTAGGCGCCGTCGTCAACCCGCGCTGTCTCATCGCCTAGAGGATGGTCACCGCCGCCGACGTTGTAAACCATGAAGAGGTTTCCGCGGATCTGGTGGTTGGAATACATGTCATTTTAAAAGATTGATTATTTTATTAATATAATGTCTATAAGATAGCGAGCGACTCGAACCAACGACGGTTTGATTTTCGTCCACAGTGGCCTCTAAGAGACCTTTATCGATAGGACTGTCATCATCCTCCTAGCATTATCCCAGTACAGTTGCATCCTGAAGGATGCCTGGGGTCCGCTACCTAATCCCAAGATTTGGCGTAGGCACTAGTTTTTACGAAAGCGACTGCCATCTGACCTTCCAACCCCAAGGGGAAACTAGACCTTATTGGGATTAGGCTGTGTCAAGTGAGTGGCCAACTTGACTGTTAGAAGTTCTCAAGCCGCCCGAAGGCCTCCAACTTGGCTTAACGACTGCTGCCATAGACAGCAACCGGGATCAACGGCTTCACGTGCCTTCCAAAGCACGGGAGCGCTCAGTTAGTAACCACTCAAAGCGGTCACCCATCCAAGTCCTGACCGCTGCCCACGTTGCTTAACCTTAGCAAGCGCAAGCGGTACGCAGGCGCCGCTGGGCCACGATCGCATCGATAGGACTGTATCGCCAAAAAAAGTGAAAGAAAGAGTGAGTTAAGTGAAAGAGTCTGTGAGTGTGTTATTGTACTTTGAAAATATTTTGTATATCCCGAATTAATCGAATAAGGACTAACGCACTACCGAAAGATTATTTTAAATGTTTAACTTAACGACATTAGATCGTAGCACTGTAAGGTGATTGCGTATGTAAGATTTCAACTACTTTTCATCAACTTTTAACAACTTATCTGGAGGCGACGAATTTCAATCCTGAGTTCCGTTTTGGGTTCGTCAAAAAACTTATATCCCAATTTGATAGGTACCTTAGAGTTGCTTTTCAGTGAAGAAAAACACCGTGAGTTCGTAAGAAAAACAGTCTGATTCCAACAAGGTCTAGATTTTCCTCTGGAAGGTGATGTTTGGTTTCGTAAAACTAGTTCCAACACCAAATCTTAGGGGTTAGGTATCAAAGCAGGCCCGGACTTTTTAGGGCACACGCACACAAAACCCTAGAAGGATGATGGTGAGGACATTGAACATAAACAGAAAATATTTATGTCTACCTAGATAGAGTATCTACCATATTACAGCGTAGGTACATTTTGAGCCGAAGGATCCAAACTGAACCTTATTGCTGTCATACACACGTCTGTCCATCCGTCAGTCCGTCCGTCCGTCCGTCACAATATATATTTTTTAACTTCTCATTGACCATTATATTTGCATACCAATTTTGGTTAAACATGTTAACTTACCAATAATTATACTAACACCTTGTATCTGGTATTGTTTAATGCGAATAAAGTTATTCTGATTCTAATGAACCAGCATCTAGCATGGGGCAAAACTTACGATTTCCATCTGCATGTAATCCTGCGTATTAGAAGAGTCGATCCTTAGCAGCACAGCGTCAGCTTTGCTCGTGACGAAGCCGAGCGCTACTCGGTCCGCCTCCGTGTCGGCGACGGCGCTCGGGGGGAACGTGTAGGTGACGATGCCTCGCCCGGGACCGAACTCGTACGCTATCGATTCTAGAAACATACAAGAACGGTACATTAGAATTACGATTAATAACGGGATATTTACCATGTATATTTGTGTTGTTAAGGCGACTTCCTGATTTGTCGGTGCGGAGGCGGTACGATATGAGAAAACTGTCAAATGTCAGTGTCAACTGTCAGTCGACGCGATACCATTTTTAGTACGCCCCTACATTTAAATGAGAGCTTCCTGACTGGCGCGGGATGCGCGGTAGCGGGACGATGCGAAGGCGGTACTGCTTCGCTTCTGCGCATGATATTACTACTGCGCAAACGTAATACTGACAGTATTATTATCAAGTGGGAATCTTTGCGACGTCAGTAAGTTTACGTCAAAGAAGAAAATGTCACATATCGATCCCGCCCCGCCAAGTCAGGAAGTCGCCTAAGTTTCCGATATTTCGGCAACTGTTGCAAGCGCCATTATCACGACAACGCGCGCAACTGTGCCGAAATATCGGAAATTCAACAACACAAATATATACATGGTAAATATCCCGACTAAGTTATTCGTAAATTACTATGTGAGCTTGAAATCTTATAATGGTACATTACTCTAGGTGATGTATGGTGGCTCATGGTAAAACAAATAATATCTCAGAACACAGGTATTTGACGGCTGAAGGCAAGGGCGATAAACACTATGTGATCTGAGGTTTTTTTGTTACCATCAGACCTGTGGTAAGTACAAAATCTGATGGCCCGGAGGAGGGAATAGGAAGTGGGATTTTCCGTACGCGTGCGGTAATAGCCCATTACTAGGTGTAATGGTCATGCTGCAACATGGAAACTTTTACAACTAGTGGTGGTGTTGTTGTGTTAAATACCCCAGGGCATCTTTATAATATCTATGAACATAAAAAAGATCAGATTAGAAAAAAGTACCATCATAACAAGTTGGTCCAGTGAAGGAGGTCAGATCGCAGTCACAGACGTAAGTCTTCCACTGCTGGACACAGACCCCTTTGTTGGCGCATGCGTTGTGGGTGCATTTGGTGGGCCCTGAAATAAATAAAGGTCTTGTAAAAATATCCTTCTGATAATGAACTTGCTTAACGATTTCCCAACCAAAATCCAGCAAGATCCAGCAAGAAGTTTAAAAAAATACATTCGATCAACCTATTTCATTTCTTGGCCACTTTGTACCTTGTCACATTGAAAATCATTATGAAAGCCGCTATAGATCTCATAATAATATCACTGTGACAAGGTATGAAGTGGCTCAGAAATCAACCAACCTTCACACCCGGATACCAGCGACGAGCTCGGCACTACAGCATCTTCCATTAGCGAAGGTGACTCCCCTGGAAGGTCCAGGCTAGACATACAGCCCTCGAACCCTTGCCGGGATAGCACCCCAACCGGTAACGCTGAGTACATGTCCTTAGGAACTCCGCCTACATAGAGGACGCTGTCGAGTTCCAACATCAGATTTGAGCCTGGAAGACAAGGTTAGTGCACAACATTATAATTATTAATTAACTGATATGACACAAAATCGTTTCATTTATACATTACATAAAGAGGTACTACTTATGAATGTAGAAACAAAACAAGGAAAAGATAAAACATGTTAAAAAGTCTTCATCTTCATTGAAAATCAGTTGACATTGCAGGAATGCAACTGTTCTGTACATCGTTAGCAATTTATCTGGTAAGAAAACAGTAATACGAGATTCAATTTTAATGTGTTGTGTTGTGTTGTTTGTCTAATAATCTAATTGATGATGATGCTACAGGAAAGATGAATGAATATATTGGTATTAGTTCAATATAACAAATTATTAAACGCTTTATGTTATGACATAGAATAATATGAGAGACAGCTAAGAAATTTGTTTCACCTACTGTAAGGAAAGTAGAGGTTGCCGTCTATTGAAATAATTAATATCGATCTATGATAAAACACTCGACAAAGTCAAGAACTAAACGAGAATACAATGAACATAAACTTACTTGTCGTATGCATTTCGACATCATCATCAACTTGCAGCGTATGCATTTTAGGTGTCGGTCTCCTAACGGACACAGTATGCCATCTGTTGTCGTTCAAGAAGTTCTTCAGTTTGTCTTTCATAGTTACAACGTTATCTCCAAGATTAAACACGCAGTGTATGTGACCATTAACCAGCTCAATAGCTATGAAATCTTGCTTCTTCCCACCATTATAAAACAACAGTCCATCCATCTCTGTTGTGCGGAAGTAAAAATCTAAATACGTATTTCCGTAGGCTTTTAGTAGGGGCAAGCCAACGTATGTATGTTTTGATTTAAAAGTAACAGCTTTGTACACGTTCAGATTATCAGGTTTGACAAATGATCCAGTGAATATTATATTTGAATCATGTTGATTGATATTGTTTCCGTCGCTTCCCATTCCAATGGCTTTTGCTAGGTCTATATACTTCATTCCGTTGAAAACAAACTTTTGTAAATATCCTACGAAGTTTGGCAGTGTAGAAGTCATTTGGATTTCTTCTTCGGGATGGTACATACCACCTAAATGTAGCGTCGATATTTCCAATGTAGAAGCTTTACCTAAAATTGTTTCAGCTGGAAATCCAAAATCGAAATTATTTAGCAATTAAGAAATGAAACGGTTAGGACGGTGACACAACATTGACTTTGAAATAAAAATAAATTAGCTCAACAGTTTAGATTCTCGAGCATAAATTTACAGTTGCTTTACATTACATAAACTATACAGAGTTAGCACAAGTATCGTACATTGATAGAAAGCTGGATAGAACATCAGATTATCTACAAGAGCATTTGTACACACTGCCACTCTAGTTGGAAAGAGCCATACTTCAAGATGCTTGTAGCTAGCTAGTTCTAATTAATGATTGTTAAAATGAGCTGGCTTTATAGATTGTCCTAAGAAAACATCATTAACCTTTGGAAAGTCATTAGCATTATAGCCGCACGTGCCATTTGGTATTTAACTATGATTATCCTTAATATAGAAGAATGAGATTATAAATTAGGTAAGAATCTTTAGGAGCCATAATTTGTATTATCATTACTTAACACGAACTTTGAAAGCATTGTTAGTAATAATAAGTATTAAAAAGATGCAAAGATCAGTTATCCTGATTGAACATACAATTTCGAAATAGAATTTTGAAAAGATTATTAAAATTTATCACATTCACATAGGGAGACTACAGGAGAAAGTAAAGTAAACAAAGTCAGTCAGGGCATCCAACTAAAAGGTGAAGGTACCAAGTGCCAGCTAGAAACCAACGAAAAATAAGCAGCTAACTACTTCTCTAATAGGACATCTAACACCAATAGAAACGTTTTTATGTAAACGTCTTTTTAAAACTTAAATGTTAGTAACTTAACTAATTTACATTTGATATCACTCCGTTATTAAAGTTGTGGATATTTGTATTGTATTATTATTTCATGATTTAATTTATGACTGACTGTCATTAATTCCATGTTATGTATTCGAAGAAGGTTATTTGTGATCAAGAGAGATTTTTGCAAGTGTTGTACTTGTGTTATTTGTTTGTTTTCTCTTGTTTTATTAACATCAAATCCATGCTCATGCTTTGCTTCATCCGGAGTGAAACCAAAACCAACCTTATCTCCTTCTACATTGGGGTCAAAATAAAAGTGTGCGGGTGCTGTCCCGTGCATACGTACATAACATACCGCGCACGGGCTGCGCTCCGTCCACCTGGAGCTTCAGGTTTGAGGCGCGGCGCGAGAAACGAACCGTGTGCCAGTTGTCGTCAGCGACGTTTGAGCCTGCTAGGAGATTCTGAAAATAAAAACACAAAAGTATGAATATAGAAAATACTTATAAAAAAAGAATTTCGAAAGAAAGTTATTTTGGAAGCCATTCGTAACGAAGAAAGAAGTATTGTTTTAAATGTAACACTGCGATTAGTGCAGACGGAAAACATGGGTATCCATAAAATGCCTGAACGAATTTTTATTGGTTTATGACCTATGTTAAAGAATGGAATAAGTTGTATCCCCAAGTTATTCCGTGAAGGGATAAAATGGAGATGGAAATTGGTACGGAAGTTTACGCGGTAAAATTCTCTAACAAAATTAGTCTGTCCTAAGTCTAAACCAGCGGGGCTATCACAATTGCCGATGCAACACGACAAGAGTAAGAAAAATCTACACTCCTCCTTATAGAGTTCCAGTGAGACAGGAATCGCTGTGTCGAGATACCACTTGGCAGCAAGTTGTCCTAGCCCATCAATATCAATTGTCAAGTTTCACACAATCAAAACTAGCTGAATACTCGTTCATACCTTTTCTCTATCCCCCAGCCGCACGTTGGCTCGCACCCGCCCCGCTGCGACAACCAGCTCTATCCTGTCAGCAGAATGCTCGGAGGCCGTCCTCAGCAACAACCCAGCCTTGCTTGTCTTGAAGCGAAGCATCAGCTCTTCGGTCTGCGTCACGTGTTCCGGTCCCAATGCTGCTGTGAGGTGTTGGCTACCGTTCAGGTATATTGTAGCGGATTCTGGAATTACGAAGGAAAGTTGTTTGTGAACCAGAAATTTTTCACAAAATAATTTAAAACAGAATTACTTATCGATTTGCAAAGAGATAAGATAGACAAAACGAGTAACCGACGAAGCTCTTCTGAATAGAGTAGAAGAAAAGAATGAGCACAATTAAAACCATACGAAAACTATGTCATAAACATTATAGAAGGGAACATTAATGGGAAGACAGGCAGAGGAAGACAAAGGAAAAGTTATATGAACCAGATAAAGGAGGATGTGGATGTCATGTCGTTGGTATCTAGGGGTGTCAAGAAGCTGGCCTAGGACCGGCAAAGATGGAGAAAACTGCATCAAGCTGCACCGACGAGAGCCCAGCTCTTAAGATAATAATGATGATCGAATTACAATCCTAATATTTCATTCATATTTTATAGATTAAGTTACAAGATGACAAAAAATAATAGTTGTAGCTTTACTAGTAATAAAAAAGAAGAATAAACCACGAAGTTCTTGCAAGAAAGAATTCGTGGCAGATATTAATTTATATATACCTACCAAATATTTCAAGGTATTTATTTAAACCTTATTGGAAAAACAATTATAAGTACAAAGGGCGGACTAAATTTAACGTGCGGTAAAAAGGGTGAAGGTATACACGCCAATTACCGTTAAGTTAGATGTACTCGTATTTCGATAACTATCTGAATTCTATCCGTCTAATTGTACACTTCAACAATTAACGTAGCTCAATTATTACTAATAGTACGAGTATCATATATCAACGTTAATTTAGAAGCAACTTTATTATAGTTGATAGTTGAACTATTTCCTAGTAACGAGTTACTAGGAAATCGTTACCATAAGCATTACCATCAAAATATCAAACGGATCGACCTAATGGATTTTGCCTAAGTTACTAAATGATTATTAGTATTAATTAGCAAGTGTCTTATGAATTTCATAGTAGGTTGTTAATAAAGGAAATGGTTATATAGTGATATGTTTAGTATTAAATTTAAGAAGATTAAGTGGACCTGGGTTGTTTTGAATTCGAAGCTAGATTCAAGTTTTGGCAATGTTAATTAAGTAAATGATTTATTGACTGTTATGATTATGAGTTTCGTTGACACATTCAGCGCTGAGGAGACGATATCATGTTATCAATTTGTGTACAGTTTTCGCTACAAAGCAGTAAAACATGTTGTCGGCTAAAAGCGTTGCGAGTAGCACTCGTTGGCAATGAATGTGCTACTTAAGGTAAAACATTTAACACAATACAAAATAATTCTTTATCAGACCACCATGAGTCCTTCGAATCGTTAGTATCTGTCTATCTATCTTCGAGTTTCTGTCGATGTATTTATTTGTCAGTACCTCTAGTATATTTTTTTTTCGAAAGAATACACAAACTAACGCGTTTGCGTTTGGTCTCAATTCGTATGGCAACGGCGCCTCTGGTGGGCTTTGGTGGTAACAATTTTTTTCCATATGTATTGAGACTAAATACAAACGCGTTTTTTGTTCGAAAAAAAAAACTGGATATACTGATGAGAACGATTACATGTTTTCTATGTACATGGGTATATATTTATCTGTATAAGTATGTACATCGCTTTGTACCCATAAGACAGGACTAGGATTAATGTTGATCATCTTTATTCTCACCTCTTCCACAAGTAGGCCCGCCATAGTTTGTAGAAGAGCAGTCACACAGTGGTCGGTTCCAACCCTCAGAGCACACGCCTCCGTGCTGACACGGCGCATTGACACACTGTTTCATTAGCACGTGACACGCTGGCCGGACCGATGCTGGAATGATAATTTCATCGTTAAATGCTTGATTGATAATTTCAGTGGATTAGCAAGTAGTTGATCTAAATATAAACGCGTCTGTACAAATGTAATAGGTAATTATACTCTTAAACCAATTAGCTCAGTAATTGAACTTCTGGTCATTATAATTACCTACATAAAGTTCTTGAAAGCCAATTTCAGTTTAATAGTTAAAGGTCCTAACAACATTATGTATAACTAAGTATAGAATGTTGATGCATATTAGTGGATCTAATTGTTTAAGTAAATTAATTTCAGTACAAAATATTGAGTCATGTAGATCATGTTAAACATACCACACTCCATTGGGAGTGTATTAGTTTAGTAATAAGATGAGTTTTCTTGTTAAAATATAGATTTTATGTATAGATTCTGTGCCTAAGACTGAAGCCTCATCTAATAAAAACTATTGTATACTACTTTTATCTCACGAGCACGGGATAACCATTTTTGTAGTTGTGACACAGACGAACACATAGACAACATGAACTCTTAGCTCCTCCGCTGACGCACACATATACAATGTGCATGTATATCTCAACATACAACCGAGGCTAACCAGCGCTCATGAGATAAAAGCACTCTCAATTAGCAACTCTGTCTTCTGCATTAGCGTTACACGGCCATTGTGATTTCACGTGCATACCGTTTGGTATAAAAACTTCTCCTTACCGGAATCTTGTTGTCTCGCGTACGCAGTCAGATCCTGAGGTTTCCCGTTTAACACCAGATCTCTGACGCAGCCGACGAACCCCTGTCTCAAAGCCGCGGTCCATAGCACAGGTGGGGTCTTGGCTGCTGAGTACTCGGAACCCAGACCACCGACAAAGAGTGAGCCGTCCAGTTCCAATTGGTTCGACTCCCCTAGAATTAAATATGGTTGTATGTGGCATCAGTTGTTTATGACACATGTTATTCAGTGGTTTTAAAGCTAATAAGTAAGAAAATTGCAATGTCATCGCTCCCATCCGGTAGTAAAGCTCTTCCATTACTTATATGTAATCAAGATGTATGTATGCAGTACATGAGATTTGGAAAATATTTCAAATTATTTTAATTATAGAAGTAGTAAACTGTAGTGATAAAATCATTTACTTTACAGAAGCGTTGTTATCCGGCGAAATCACCAGAAGTTTCTCGTTTTTTTTAACCTGACTGTGGTTTTATAGACCGGGCCAATAAAGCGATAGGAATGCGCGGTTCGAGAGTAGCCTGGGGAATCTTCCGACAAGACCACGCGGGCGGCTTAAACACTGGAATACTCCAAGAGTTCGCTCCAGTGAGATTGATCGAGCGGCTTCAACCGAATCTGAGGTGTCAGTGGAAACGATCTACTGGCCCCTATTTCACCGACTGGACAATTGTCATCTGACACTGACAATTTGGTTTACATTGCCGGGCCGGTAAGTATCGATGCTATCCAACGACCATCTTTACGTGACGACTCAGAAGTGTACTTGGAATTGTCACTGTCAGATGACAATTGTCGAGTTGGTGAAATAGGGGCCTTGGATAGAATAATTTCCAAACTTAACTTACCTGGTGTCTTGAACTCAGCATTAGCCCCATCTACAGTAACTCTTCCGTCCCTCCCAGTTCTTCTTAACAAGAATTCATGCCAATGAGAATCGTCCACTCTTCTCCTTGAAGCCCGTACCCTGACGCCTCCAGAACCCAGGTCCATATGCACGTAGATGTAGCCATTCAGTATTTCCACAGCAAACAGGTCAGCCTGGAAATATGGGTACATGCTAGACTGTTAGAATTTGCTTTTTATTTCTCTAGGATCTAAATTCATGCTCATCAAAAAATGTGTGATAACTAATGCGCTACAAGGGCTAAGTAAAAATCTTAATTAACAAGCTTTATGTCACACCTGGCCATAAAGTGGCCATTATCGCTCCGCGCGCGAAAAAACCCACTTCCTGGCCAGGGGGTGACATAAAATTTTGTACTTACCACGGGCGATAATAAAGAAAACCTCAGATCGCATATTTATCGCCCTTGCCTTCGGCTCTGGCGTAAAATACCTGCGATCTGAGACATTCTTTGTTTTATCGCCCTTGGTAAGTAATGTACTATTGTTAGATATGAACAGGTCACTTTCAAAAGTTACCTAATAGTATATAGCTTATAGCTTAGCTTTGCTTAGTTTGAGTCTGCGCTCTTCCAATATCTATTTATAATTTTCAATTTTACAGAACATTATTGATAAAAGTACTTCGAATGTTTAATGTTACAAGTTTAGTGCCGCATCGTATCGTATCAAAACATGACCAGTATTCAAACATTCCAATCATGCCATAAGTTGAAATTAGCTACACAACAGAAATCATGCAAACACATTTTAATACTTACCCAAACGTTCCTAAAATAGAACATAACCTAGTTCTAATCAATAAAAACGTAACTCACGGCAAAATAAATACTGTCGCGAACTCACGTAATGCATGCGAACGATTTGAATACTAAAATACATTCGGGCATGCCTGTATTGGATTAGATCGAGTTAGCAATAAAATTTTGTTTGAATCAACGGCAAAATATCTAAATATTTAGAAAGGTTATTTTAATAAGTTAAACTTCAAGTGATGCTAGTATGTAAATCTAGAAAACTGCAGAGTTTGAAGAATAATGATAATTACATTGCTTGAGACGAATTTAAAGTTGTGAAGATTGTGGAAAAGCAATAGTGCAAATTTGTGTAGGTATTAATAAAGCCCTCTCTATAATCAAGCTCGTAAACTCTTCCGCATTAGCTTTAAAACACTGCTGTGCCTCTGTAGTAGAAAGTCTTCTCCAAACAGAAGTGTAAGTCTATTTAGCTTCAGTTTCGCAGGTACTGTGTAACCTAATTGTGTAGGTGCTCGCTTCTATGGTGCCCAAGTAACATATAAACATAAAACACTTCAACACTTAAAAAGTGGGTGAAACTTTATAAGGTACCATACACAAATTCCCCTATTATGTGTATTCAAATTAATTATTATCTGAGCCTACCATGCAGGCTTTGAAGGGATTATTTTGCTTTGATCACGGACTCGGATATTTATCGTACGATCAAATCAAAATTGTTTTGTCCATTGAGTCATGTTTGTATAGACTATAGGGAATTACAATTTGCTGAAATTAATGAATATATCAGAAATGCTAAATTTATTGTTTGTTTATGTGACAACATCTTTGTTGACCGAATGACACGAAGGTCTCTGTTTCAGCTTCGACAAAAATGCTTTCGTATGTCCGGATTTCCGGTTGTTCTCCTCTACAGGTCGCATTTCCTAACGTATTCTCGTGAAATTTTGAGAGCAGGTTCGAAAATTATTAGATTTTTTTGTTTGAGTCAGTATTCGGAAATTTAATATAGATAAATTGTGTCTAATTCCAGCAACGTATCCCTTGACGTTGTCAATATGCTCGCATAGAAATCGTCCTTATTGACATAGGGGGACCCTTTGTTTGAGAATTACATATTTGAACTTGGTACAGTAAGCCGTCTAAAAGTAGCAGACCACATTTTTGGTTGACTGTACTTTAAGCAGACATTGCTGTTCCTTAACGCTGTCTAAAGGAAAATTTTATGATTGCGTTTCTCATAAGTAAAGGATCAGCTGGAAATATATTATTACTTGTTATTACTACGATGTGTTTTGATTTGTCGTTAAATTGTAGGTAATTTGTGTATTTTTTGTAATTGGAACTGTGATGCTGGCGCGTATGTTAACCTTATTGAGAAAAATAAATAATAAATTAGAAATATGGAAGACGTTGTCACAACACACAATGCCTATATTGAAATCATTCTATATTTTGAAAATCAAAGTTGCAATTCCCTATCAGATCTCTTAGTTATATTTAATGTTGATGAAACTTATGGCGATGAAACTTCTGACGATTTTCTTGATTCGAATGGTCATGGTAATGAACTGGATGATTTTAGTGATCGGCCAACCCCAAAAGCTTCACCCCTTACCGTGCAACCTACCCTTGGTGGTTTCGCGCCCATGTTGAAGAGAATGAGACCGTTAGGTTCATTCGTTCTAAATTTGAATGATATCGTTCCGGTTTTCACGGCTTCCCATTTAGGCAGGATCTGTGGAGAAAAAATAGCATTATTTTTCTTTAAAAAATGTCTTAATGTTAGGCAAATATTTAATAATTTGTACATGTACACACAGGACCAAAATTAAATTGTTATAAAAATTATGAAATTAAAAATCGTAAAAATATTATTAACTGCGAATATAATCTTGAATGATTATTAGCTGCGAATATTATCTTGAATGAATATTCAACTGGAAATATGCAAAAAGATGTTACAAGGCTTAAGGCTAGATCCAGACATAATCTAAGATATCTTGGTGATGATGATAGTCTTGACCGGTTTCGGCCACAGCGACTTTATATCCTGGTTTGGCATATTTAATAGATATTCATTGTGCTTCAGTGAGCTCTTGAAATCTTGGTATAATACGAATGGACGATGAACTTGCTCATCTGAGAAACCTTATGAATATAAATAAACTCAAAAACTGATATTTTATAAGCCCTTATGAAATCCGCAAAAGGCTTTTCAAATATAAATAAGACCGCAAAGTAAACAAGGAAACGGCGAGAGCACTCGAAACTCAGAGCCGAGCCGCAAGAGGGTTGATGCGCTTAACGAAACATCTCAAGTTCTTCTTTGTCATCATAACTAATATTATAAAAAGACGTTGTTATTTGCAAGTACCAATAGGTTCTTGATCATTGATTCTACTGTCTTTAAATCCAAAAGGATGTATTAATTTAGGGAAAAGCTGAAATATACATCTTCAAAATAAATCCGTTATTAAGTACAATTCATATAGTATAAATAATATACTGCTCAAAACAGAATAAGGGCCACTTAATATTTCTGTGTTTTTATGGTACCTGGTCTAAAAGCTGGAAAAAATATACACGATGATTTTTAATCGGTGATCAGGAGTAGAAAAATATTAATCACCAACTAAAGTAATGTAGATTGGAATGGGCGAGGTCTCATGCAATTATATCGCTGTTTAATTAATTAAATTAATGAAATGTTTGTACGAATTATCTACTTAATATATGGTCATCCTACATTTCTTCAAGTGTGTGCGTGCACATATTCTGTGCCATGACGGGAAATTAAGTAGGCCTTATGTCAAAAACTCTCCTAAATATACTTGTCATCATTGTGACAATTGACAAATTATTACTTCTGTGAGGGTAGCAGCACGATGCCACTCGTTGCCTCTACACTACACATAATTTAATTATTTTCCATAAGGTTTCAATTATTCTAAGCCACGGGTAAGATGACCATTATTTTTAATTGTATGTTAATTCCCGATAAAATTATGTTCAAAAAACAAAAAAGCTACTTTTTGATAATTACCAGCTAACTGTGATTGCCATCGGTTACTATGAATTAGTTATATTGGTTGCTGATCGTGATCACTCATGTATATTATAATCTTCACGTAACGATCAAAATACTTGTAGCCCCTATTTTCTTTTGATTAGTATACAATGAATGAGTGTTGTTTTCAATTTCAAAAATATTTCGATTTCGGTGTCAACGATTCATGCTCAATATAAAATTGCGACTTCTCCTTTCTAATAGAGAATGGTTGCTCCAAATATTAAAAAATAAAATAAATTAATGAATTCATAACTATTGTTTCGTAGTTATTTTCGTCATAACTAACATTAGTAATCGTGAACCATTTTTACTGTTTTATTGTTACGTTCGCATTTACTTTCAAATGTTACTGCTGTAATAAAATCATTTCCATAGCATTGCCTTGTGACATAAGGTTATATTCGATTGATACACTGTAACCTTGCGAAATAGTACCTATCGATTTTTCTAATCCATAATTAGCACAGCGCTATAATGCAAGACAAATGTAAGTTATATGATTTAAAAGTCAACCCAGTAAGTGTTCTAAGATATTAAGAGATTAAATTTTCGTATTAAGCCCCCCGTCTCTGAAATTATAAATAGGTACATTATTAACCTTTATTTGGCAATTTTGGCATCCCCCCACAAATTTCATAATTTAATCATTACTGCTAAATATTTGTCGCTGCATCTTTCCATTAGAGCCCTGAGAATTTTTGTTACCGAATTGAATTTAAGTAAAAATATATAATAGTTTTCCTTATTCCATACCTCTATACTCATAATATATGTCGTTTGGTAACGTTTTCTACGTCTCCAGAATAATTTATTTTGAAATTTTCCCCGTAAACCACTCCCATAACGAGTCTTAACACGAAAACTTGAGAAAGCAAGTTTAGAAATGACCGTAGCTTCCTAGCAAAACGAGTGTAACTTGGAAAGAAAACCTCGTAGTTACGACTTTTGGAAGCACAGGGGAGCTATAAAGCTCAGACCTTAAGAACACATCAGAATCGCCTTGACCCAACCTCGTCACATGGGGGTTTGTGGGTTACGTAGTTTTCAGTCAACCGAAAGGGTCAAATCTACGACGGAGCAAATCAATGTCAAAAATGTGTATGCATTGCGCCTTGCTACAAAAAAAGGGAAATACATAATTGTAGTATATTTGGAGCATTGGTAAATTTGATACCTTTCGAGCCATCTTTAGCAGCAGTAGCTCTAGTATAAGTTTTTTCGAAACATTAACTAATTCGAACGAACGCGTTTGCGTTTTGTCTCAAAATGTATGAAAACGCTCTCACCGAGTTTGATATACGCGCGTTCATCGGTTAGCAACAAATGTAATACTCGCTGATTTAGTTTACACTAGAGACCACCAGAGGCGCTGTTTACGTTTTCATACCACTTTCATACATTTTGAGACAAAACGCAAACGCGTTCGAATTAGTTAATGTTTCGAAAAAACTTATACTAGAGCTTGGACATAATTACAGTGACCCTTGTGGTAAAATTGGGAAAGTTCGTTTATTTGCCTAAGTAACTCTAATTGAGTTTGTTCATTTGGTTGTTTGATTGTGTTCCACGCCCGCACTAATTGTACTTTTAAAGTGAAAGTGGCTTAACACTTTCAGTGCCAGGAATTTGGTCGGCAGGTGCTCGCCTCATAGGCATAGGCACTTTCCTTTACATACCTACGGTTTATCGCATAATATAATTGAAATTGAAATTATTTATTTTGCAAGAACATACACGGGTGTTAAGATTACATGTCAGCGAGATATATAAATATTTGTCATGAATGTATGATCCGCCACAAAATGGCATGCAAAAATAACAATAATAAGCTGGTTTAAAATGTCAAATTATCAAAATATTCATTTAGATTATAAAATGGTCTAGTAAGCAAATATGATTTTAATTTTTTACAAAATTCGTTCATATTATTAGATTGTTTTATGTCATCGTTTAAGAAATTATAAATTTTAATTCCATTATATTCCAGACTTCTTTTATAATGTATATAATTTTTTGAATTAGGTAGTTGAATGTCAGAGTTACTCGTAGGTCTTAATCTAAGTGGTCTATATCTATTGTTAGTGTTACATGTAAATCGAGACTTATTTTTATGAACAAAAATACACACTAAATATATGTAAAGCGATATCACTGTCAGTATTCCATGTTTAATCGGCTAAGACCTAAGAGCGTAGCGTTAAGAAATCGTTGGCACAGTTAGTAAATGTGTTTGGTTTGGAATTACCTACCACTATATTACATATGTATTCTAGATAGAATCTTCATTTAAAAATAATATCCGATCGTTTTATTAGGGCTAATGTTGTTGAATCAAATTTGTAAGGGAAAGGCTATAACTAAAACACGTCTATAAGGTAGTGAAACTAACCCCGCATGACACTAGTCAACATTATGTTTAGAGCTAAAAGAGATGACAGTCGCCTTTGAATTGATTTGAAAAGCTATTAGAGGTATCTCCTCAAGCGATTTTTATAAGGTCCACGCTGTTAAAGTCGTGGACAAAAGCAAGTAATTTGTAAGTTAATGTAGTTATGCGGAGTCACTATTACAATAAACATATATCTTCGTAATACTGCGGTATTTTATAGTCTCTATCAAAGAGAAGTCCCTATATTAAACACAGAGGTCTATTATTAAACACCAAGATAAGCTTAATAATTTTGTCTATTGGGAGTCATAGCTCTTAAGGTTAGAAGTGTAATTTGAAATGCAGAGTAGATTAGATAGTATTAGAAAACACTAACTGAAATTTCCAAACTATGTTCGTAAAGCGTGTTTTTTTCTTTTTTAGTCGTCATGTACGATCGTCCACATAATAATATGATGTAATTGTTTGTTTTTTATGTCAGTAGAAAACAGATCGAAGACTATATTTACTGTCATAGAAAATGCTTCATTAGCAGGCAATAATTTGCAGTATCTTGCAACCGTAAACTTTTGAGCAATAACGCAACAACAAAGTTGAAATAAGAAAAAACTTCATTATTTAAAATGAAATCTCACTAGTTTTTTCCGCCAAACTTTCCGCCAATTCGCACTAAAGTTCAGATTCGAAAAAGAAGAGTTAAAAAAACATAGTTCTGAAAGTAAAAAATGGAATTTTAAATGACTTCATTCTCCAGAAGGCCGCTACGGCAGCCAAGGTTGCGCCCTCGGCTCGTAATTGACTAACTAAATGATCGAATTCTTGGCAACCAACTATTTGTATACTATTCGTAGTAACGTATTGATCTGTACGTTATTAAGGTTTGGAGCTATTGTGTTGGGGGGTATTAACTTCATAAGAAATTGATGTTAGATTGGATTTGGGTAGGGAATTGGCTGTACTGAAGACATTAAATAAGTGATGATTATTGTGTAATCCTAGAGAAAAGGGTGAAAATTATTAATTTCTTCCAGAAGAGTTTGTTTACATGATGGGACAAGTAAGGATGAATAGACTGTATCCGTGAATATTACATTTCATGGACCACGATTATATTTAATTTATCATAATCATTATAATTTGAACAATGAACATCATAACAATCGCATAGAGTCAATCTAATACACTCCCTTGCAGAAAATTTGGCCCAAAATTTTTCGTGATTTCAAACTATAAATAGAATAAATTATTTAATTTTTAATAATTATATTAAAATGCATTTTTCTAATTTGGGCCAAATTTTCTGCCGGTGAGTATATAAACCTTTATATAAAATACAGTGTTTTTTTAATACTACAAAGCAAGATTCATTATATTTTGAAACTCGCAAAGTAGATTCCATAACATTACATGGTATTATTCCCTTAACTATTAATGATAATCCCAAAGGTCTAGAAACAAATGACGAGAGATTTAATCGTGAATAACCTCGTTAAGTCCCTAATTGTGTCCAGGCCTTCGAACAAAATGTTTGTGTGAAGAGGGGTAGGGCAAAGCAAAATTTCATCTCTTGCTTGTACTTGGAGCAGCCCAACTGGCGAAGTACCTCTGCCTTGCACAAGTCCACAGACATAATAACATTAGTTAATATTGATTATTTTATAAGGATAATAGACTTTTTGTTGCAAGATTCGTGACAAAGATTAACCAATGGTAACTAAATATCTGCCTCTAATTTGCGGTATGCGATAGCCAATATTTATGGCTTTAAATAAGGCTCATTATTTATGAAGGTAGACCGACATCAAAACTTACTCAAGAAATTCGAGTCCCGCAAGGCACGTCTCCTGGTCCGAAATGTTAATTGATAATGACAAGCCTAAGTAAATTTTCTTATGATATTTCATCAGCCGTTCAAACTATTTAAACTCAATGTTGATTTTAATGTGAAATGCCATTGCCTCAATATTGTAAGTTGATAAGTAAATAGGTCCTTACTTTAGTAAATTTAATTTTCCATTGCTTGGCTTTTCATTCAGTAGAGACAAAGTGCTTTGGACACTATTTCAAAGTTCTTAGCTTTAGTGGATTTGATAAATGACTTATACAAGAAACATAATGGGGGGAAAAACAATTTAGAATTATTAACAAAACAAAAATTACAACCGATAAGTTATCTTTGTACAGTATCGAAACATACATGAAATACGCTTTGTTCTGTTTTGAATAATGTTACCTGTGCACGCCAAGTTAACACTACAATAAAGGACACGAACACAGCTTACCAATCAATAGAATACTTAGTCTACCCGCAACCTCCAAAACGCTTAACTCGGATCGAACATCGCAATCTAATCAGGGTGCATTGCCCTCTCCAAGGCACTTCGAGGCACTCGACCAAATTCGAGAGTCCGCCGTTTAAGGGGCCCTCAATACTAGCAAACTACGTGTTTAACAGTTCGGGTAGTATGGGATTTTTGCGCCGGCCGGCGACAGACCATTGTTTTTAATTGGTGCTTAGTTTCCTCGTCTCTCTCTGGGTAATGAGGTGTCTCTGCGAGTGCCCGAAAAATGCTCAATTACGTTCACTGTGAAGGATCTGGAATTTAGGTTTAAAGATGCTTTTGTGGTTTCTTTATTTCAAGAACTCGTTGTACTTTTAAATTGAAGGCCGTTGAAATTGTTTCCGCGACTGAAGAGTTTTACGAAATGTACTGTCAGAGGAAAGTACAACCTTTTTTCATTTCCGTGACTAATAGCGTTTTATTCAATTGTAATACCTACTCAACGCAGTTTGAATAAGTAATGACCATACAATAATAGATTCCATCTATAATTAACTCCATACATAACTAACTTACTATTTATAAATTATGATCAAAAAGACATTCATATTTATACCTTGTGACGGTATTCTGACTAGTAAGTTTGTTTTATTTTATCTTTTTTAGTGTAAAACTTATCATCAGACATATCTAACATTGGGCAAGTAAACGGTACCCAAAAATCAACGTCACTAGCAGTGTGTAAGCTTCACTTATCAAATCTCTTGTCCACAAAGTCATCGGAGTCCTTAGTTGTGCAGATTGTGCGAGACTCAAGAGGAACTATAAACAACAAGACATGTTGTAAAATACTTATTCAATTTTTTACTTTTTTAGGTGTTTTATACTTCTCCTGTTCTCATGAGATACGCTTAAAATAAGGCATGTGCATAGGACCGAAGTAGTCAATGCCATTCGCGATAAAAGCTTCACTTACCAAATGAGCGTCTCTGGTAGTGAATGTCACAGGGTCAGCGGAATCGGTGGCTGTGCAGGCGTACTCCAACCGTCCAGTGACAGTGATGAGCTTGCTGCCAGTCCGGGCGAGATCTATAAGGTTCAGCCGCAAGGTGTCAGCGGAGAATTCCACCTGGAGATCGACAAACAATCGAGGAAGGGTGTTAGACTCTTTTGTCATTAGACAAATCATCTTACACTTAAGATACAGTTTTTTTACATAGGCGTCAAACGGCAGTTCTAAGTTTATTTTACTAAACGGTTAAAACTCACGTATTCGGGCAACATGTTTAGTTCGGCAGTTCTAAGGGTAAGTAGCACTTACTTACTCACAAACAAAATTTCATAAGAATTATATTTTTTTACACCTACCTTCTTCAAGCAGCCAATGAAGTTGGTGTGGACTCTGGCGCCAGGCAGAGCTCGGGCGTTCAGCGAGCCCCCCACGTGCGCTCGAGAACTCGCCAGCATTGTGAAAGAGCCCGCGACGTGAGAGTGCTCCGTGTACACATCGTCCACTACTGCCGAGACCTGTTATAAAACGGTACTAATATAGCTTCCTGAGTCACAGGTATAAGGGAAATTTTTCCCATTTTGTTCTTTCCACTTTCATGTTGTTCTTTGTACTAAGACCTGAATCAAATGGTTCAGGTTCTTAGCACAAAATGGTTCAATAGTTCAAAACAAATAATAAAAAAAAAACAATACAAAGGAAGAGAGCTCAAGATTAAAAAAGAAACAACTGTTGTTTCTTTTTTAATTTCAGAAAAAAAAGAATAACAAAAATGATAAAAAAAAAAAAAAACATTTATTTCAGACCGTTTTGATCCATATTGTGGTTAGTTAACTTAAGAATATCTTACAAACTACTTATCTTATCTTACTTATCTTATTTTATATTCACTGGTTTTTTTTATTGCATATGGACGTCTCAGGATTCTCAGGGAGATAATTATTAAAAATCTTTGCTTCATTACAAAAGTTACAATCAACCTGTTAATTAGTGCCAGTATCTAAATTGATATTTTTCTATAGCTGTTAGTCGCTAGTCTTATTCGTATGCTGTGCTGTGCCATAAATGTTAAAAAGAACTCTTATTTATTATTTGTTTAACAAATTGTTAGTTTGGCGTTAGTACTAAAAGCATTTCTAATTTTTCTATGATTGTTCATGTAAATGAATTTGTGTTGAATCCCATTAATCCGAAGGTTCGTGTCAACATTGTTCTGAGGAAATAGAATACATGCCCATTTTCTAAAATGTACCCTCAACGAGATTCATGTTACTTCTAGAAATCTCTAATCCAACTGAACTTACTGAACCATTAATCGATTCTAAATTGGCCCAAACGAATCTACTCCTGTATCACGAAATGGTTCTGAATTGTTGTTCTATTGTATCAAAGGCGCGAATGCTGTAAGAATTATTATTGTTGACGATATGAGGATCCAGTTATTGTGATATTGTTTCTGTGAAAGTGGTGTAGTTGGAGCGATTACCCCGAACTTTTATGAGGAGAAAGTTTTCCGCCATATTATATTAGTACCGAAGATTGTACTCAAAGTGATGTTGCCGAGGGCGGATGGGAAGCATCTGTGGAAGTTTGTTTATTGTAGTTGTATTATATATTCATTAACTACCTACACAAGCCACTTCTTTAGTCTCAATGTTGTTTCAACACTGCGAAATGAGTTTCAAAAATTCGAGACAGTTGCTTTCGAGGTCCAGAAAAAAAAATCTTTTAATGAAATCAATATGCATGCAGCATATTTAACATTATTTGGGGGTCCGCGGTTCGACCTTCCGCGGTCCGCCTATTGCCGACGCCTGCCTTAAATGTTTTTGTAACGAACTGACGATAGTTTGTTTTTTTAATTTCAACCTTAACCTAAAATTTTCCGAAAGTGGCATTAAAAATGAGATCCCATGTGCTATTTTACTGGTTATATGTATAATCTATAATCTACTCGTACATTGGGTGGACCGTGATTTCTAACGCCAAAATTTTCAATCTAAACAAAGTCAAGGACGGCATCGTGCGTGCCTCTGCCTTTCGTGTCCACACGATTCAGAAATTCTTTAATCAGTTGAACTTCTGAAGCTCGGAGAAGGGGATTAAGTCACTTGACGGTTACGGCATTTATTCTTTTTTTAAGCCTCCTGGATTGACATTAATACACTTTAGACGCAAAGTCGATGGCACTTTTATTTATCCTTTTATCGGCGGCATGAATTGATTTGTGAACGGCTTTTAATACTTCGCTTTGTTCACACGATTTTGCATGGAAATGAATAATAATTCGAATTTAGATTAATAACGGGATATTTAACATGTATATTTGTATATTATGTGAGTTCTCGACATTTCGGCAGTACTGATAGTGCCATTATCAAAGATAAACTGACGTTTTATGTACGGGACCCTGCTAGTTTTGGTAGTGGTGAGTGGTGACGTGGTGGTGGTGAGTGGTGGTGGTAGTATATGTATTAAAATGCACGTGGTTTACCACTCGCCTAAAGTAGCTGTATTTTATATGGTGACTATTGTCTGTTTAAACTCGACTTAAGGGGAGGTATCCCCATTTCAAACGTCCCGCTCTAACACGCTTGAGTCTGCAATTAATCATCCCACTCTCTAGGCAAGCTCTACGCGTAGTTTTCGTAAACATTTAAACATATATAGTCATTAAACCAAACATTTTTCAAAGCAAGCCCTGCGAATTTGTCTATAACTATTTAGTAAGTTTAATTGAGTATAAAAATTAAATGTAAAATAACAGTAATATAGCAGTAATATTGAAAAAAAAAAAACATTCCAAATAGGGGTAACTTTGCGATTTTTTTTTCTATCGAGTGAAATTCATCAGGTCATGTAACTAAATACGGTTTTGGCTAGACAAGATCCTTATCTAACATATAGTTTTTTTTAAATTTAAGATACTATATTCAATGTATCAGATGGTTTTAAAAAACTCAAAAGTGCGTCTACCCAGCCTTAAGAGAAACCCCAGACTTCTTTGCAAACTTTAGCATTGCATTGGCATCATAAATTTTAATAAAATGTTGTTCTTGAAACTACTAGGGTTTCATACTTCCCCGCTTAGGAAACTTTTTTCATATTCTCGGCGGGGTTTAATGAAATTTGTTTCATTTAGGCTATTACGAGTAAAACGTATCGGATAAACATTTGTGGTTGAGCAGATGTCACTTCGGAAGTTTTTAGGGTCACGCTATATAAGGCCTTTGGAGAAACCAACGGCGTTATATAGCTTTTTTTGGTATTTGCTTCTCTTCTTTGGTATTTGCTTTGGATTTATTTGTACTTAATTTATCTCTAGTTATCATCCTTTAGCGAGTTATCCCACTTTAGCGCCTAATCCCAAGATTTGGCGTAGGCACTAATTTTAAATCCGCCATCTGATTTTCCAACTCTAATGGTAAACTTTTTTTCTGTGAGATAGAGGTTTAATCTGGGTTATAATAAAAATAGTACGAAATATAATAAGGGATAAGTTCGCCTTTGTACCTTTTTTATATAATTTTGTTTTTGTAAATGTTCTTCTTATGTGCAATAAAATGTCGTACATACATATAAATATAATTTGATGATATAACTGTGGCTTTTCGGTGATTGACAACTCCGCGAGGAAACCGGTCCAAGAAGGTCTAGGGGCAGTCGCTATCGGAAAACAAGACCCAGACCACAACCAGGAAAACATACATACATGCGACCTAGTGGCATACATTTTAAATGTATTTTTTGGGTTTTTCGTTAAGAAATATTGATTCAAACGTCACTCCAAATCGACCATTTGGTTTAGTTGAAAAACTGCACCACAACCGTAACCTGAAGCGTCACACAGCTCAACAAAAAATCCCGTATAAATAACAATAAAACCTGATGGATATGCATTGTGACGAATAATAGGATGCACATGAATGGGGGTTTTACAATACAACAATGGGTTCTAGACGTTCAGTGAATTAAAGGAATTTTCTTAATGACAGGAATGCAGTCGGGTCGCACAGAAAGCAAAATAAAAGTATACGACTGTTTAAGCTTTTTTTGATAGTTGCGAGTTATATTACATATACATGATTTTCTGGGGGTCTATGGAACATAATGAGCATAGCATATTATCTTATTATTGGGTCTTTTAGCATATTATCTTATTATTGGGTCTTTTAGCATATTATCTTATTATTGGGTCTTTTAGCATATTATCTTATTATTGGGTCTTTTAGCATATTATCTTATTATTGGGAAATTTACGCGGGGGAAGTCGCAAGCAAAAGCTAGTTAAAAATGTTATTGTTTGTTGTTCAGCCGAAGAATTACAATTTTTTGGTTTTTTTCCTGTCCTAAAGAAACAGTGCATATGCATTTTAATTGGCATTTGTTGAGTGAGAATATATTTAAAAAAAACGAGATAATATCCTTTCAGTTCATCAACTCATCCAAGTGGCCGGAAATTGGCGCATCAAATTAGCTGGCCGTAAACCCACCTATATACCCTAATCTGAAATTTTATTTTTACTTTGAGCTGTTTTGGTAAGGAAACAGACTGAAACTTTTTAATTTAAACGAGTTACAATTACCAGGCACCCAATTAAAATTCTACAAAATTCACAACTTGTCTGTGCTCACCATACGCATAAATTGACCCCCAGATTGGTAACAACAATACGTAATTAAGGGTCAGACGAGAATGGATGGTTAGAAAGCCTTGTGAATAGCCTTGAATTTACCCGTTACACGCATTTATATAACATTGTTAAGTTGAAATAATTGTGTTTAATTAGAGAAGTTTTAACAGTTCCGGAGTTTTTATGTAATAAGGCACATGAAAGGTACACTTTTTGATAAAAACTGATGAATAAGGAATTCATATTGTGTTATTAAACGATTATACAGGCATGCGGGCTCTTCTTTAAGTGGGGCATTTAAACGCAGATTCTTAACCTAACCAAGCGCTTAATTTAGTCCAAATTTCAACTTCAGTTAATTTCTAACAAAATTTAAATTGGCAGTGCAATTGGGCTGTCATACGTAGAATATGTATGTACCTATAATTGTGAAATAAATACATACCCGGCAGAAGCTGGTCATCGGAGTGATCTGTGAACAACAAAAAATTAAATAAGTATCGAAATATTAAGATAATGTCTACTAGGAAAGGAACGTTCATTGGTCGAGTGAGCGAAACGATTGATGGTCTCCGTTTCAGCTCTGCCCAAAGCTTTAGCAATATCTAAAATATTATCATTCATAGGTGGCGTTGTATTAGAGAAAAACAGTAAGTAACTCATGTGACCTTGTTACCTGTTACAGCGATTCAAAGGCTCTAAATAAGTAATGACATTGAAATGACTTTCCCTGGTCCCGACGTACCTACATTAATAACTCACTTGTCGGTCCATAAATAAATGAAATATCGTGAAACAGCGGCCCAATATGTTTAGTAGCGTAGCGTTTAATAATGTTAGAATGTCGCGGTATTTTTCAACATGGTAAATAAGTCTGCTGAGATGATCTATATGTCTTTCCCGTTCACGGGACAATGGTGTCCCGGATCTTTGGAAGGCGTGCGCGGAGCCGAAGTACCGAGGTGCCGAAGTACCATCGAGTAACACATAGCCAACACGTAGAGGCCCTTTTGACAATTTAATGAAATGCAAGGGATACACCGAGCGGATGCTGTGTGTGTCATGGGACGCACACAGAGACAGCACCCGCCAGGGTGTATAGGAACTATTGTTGGGGTATGGAATCTAAATGAACCGTGTTATTAGGTGAAGATGATGGACTAATGGCCGGGCTATTGGGTAAGACATCGGACGCCTGCCTAATAAAACAGTCTCGCATTTTAATTCCGGCAGACGGTGACTTGCTCCCTGCTCGATGGGCCCCTATTAAACAGCGACATTAAAAAATGGCTTAGGGGCAACACCTGATCTATATTATTATTAAAGATACCATACATAAGTGGGTCGTTTATCCATTTAACAATCAAAATTAAATTGAATCGGCCTAAAATGAATGCTCCTATGAATAGAAACAGCAAACAAAATTGCGTTAGAAAAAAAAACACAATAGCATGCAAATTCTTGAAAAGAGGAAACACATTTTCTGTTATACCTACATCTAATTCTCTTGAACAACATTTTCCTCCTTCTGGGTCACTCGGGGAAACACGAAATAAAATTACAACAATAATAACAATCGAAAAACGCTCCACAAAATTCGATACGACGTCTACTTCGCACTGTCGTATCAGTCTTAAAACGCGCATCGGAATTTGAACCTAATTCAATACGTCTGTTGGTTCCATTTCCAATTACACCTTCGGTTAGGTATGGCCTTTTGTAAAGCGGTTCTCATGGCCCCGATGAAGAATTCAATAACTTCTTGACACAGAAACCGTCGCTTATTGTCGAGAAAGTGTTTTTGTGTGTTGATTTAATGTAGCAAAGAAATATAGCTTTTCGGTTCTAAAGTTAAGTGTGTTATGCAACAAGGAGCGCTCGTGGCCCAGCGGCGCCTACGTGCCGCATGCGTTATACCAAGTTAAGCAACGCGGGCCGCGGTCAGTACATGGATGGGTGACCGCTTTGAGTGGTTACTAACTGAGCGCTCCCGTGCTTTGGAAGGTGCGTTAAGCCATTGATCCCGGCTGCTGTCTATGGCAGCAGTCGTTAAGCCAAGTTGCAGGCCTTCGGGTGACTTGAAAACTTCTAACAGTCAAGTTGCCCACTCACTTGACAAAGGGGGGTCGAAGTTGCACCACGTCCGTAGGGAAAGTACCCACCGCTACCCTACACGTGACCCCTGGGTAGTTCTAAAAGTGCAACAAAAACTGGCAACCGTACTGTCTTCTCGAAGATCTCACGGTTCGCAATAAATGCCATACGATAAATAAATAAATATGCACAATTCGCAGCGTCGGCCGAGGCCAACTCCTGGATGCGTGACCTCTTTGAGTGGTAATTAAGGGAAAGTATCCCCATTCCAAATGTCCCGCTCTAACACGCGTGAGTTTGCAATGAACCATCCCGCTCTCTACGAAAGCTATGCGTGTAGTTTTCGTAAACATTTAAACATAGTCATTAAACAAAATCAATTCATCAAATCAAACCCTACGAATTTTTCTATAACTATTTAGGGCTTTAATATATCCGTAATATTGAAAAAATATTCCAAAAAGGGGTAACTTTGCGATTTATGCGGTCTCTGATGTCATTTATGGTCCTAAACTAGGCCCCTGGGTCTTACGATTACGAGTTTATAACAAAAAAAAACAAGGATAATTACCAAATGTTCGCACTTTTGTGCCATTAATTAAAACTGAAAGTGACAATATCTTTTAATACACATAAATCGTTCTTTTTCCATTATCCCTATTTCCAAACGGACATTCGAATATTAAAATTCAAACTTCGAAAGTGGCTGGAAAAATGCCTATTTTCGAGGGAGTAAGCGAACAGTTAAGTCATTTTAAAAGAGTTACGCTTAGGGGACCATTGTGATGAATCAACCATTAAATTTTTAACGAGAATTTCATTTCTGTATTATGGATGACTAGGTAGTTGTACCTACTTATTTTTTTATACAACGACGGTGGAAAAAATTTGGTACGTTCTGTCTGAATAGTTGATAGTAAGCAATACCTTATCCCTTAGGTTCCTTTAGGGTCAACATCGTCATCATCATATCAGCCGAAAGACGTCCACTGCTGTATATAAACCTCCCCCAAAGAGTGCAACAATGACCGGTCCTGCGCCACCCGCATCCAGCGGACTCCCGCGACCTTTACCATGTCCGGTCCACTTTGTGGGGGATCTACCCACGCTGCGCCTTCCGGGCCGTGGTCGCCACTCGAGAACCTTTCGGCCCCAACGGCCATCGGTTCTACGTACAATGTGCCCCACCCACTGCCACTTAAGCCTAGCGATTCGAATAATAATATCCGTTAGGATAAAACCGGGAAAATAGTATATAACAATTAACGTGAACGAGCTCTGTTTTCGGAGAATTCGGAGTATCCCGTATTGTGTGTCCATTCAGCAAATTAATTTCTTCAGGCGCGTAACCGGCTTTGTAACCAAGTTACAGGCGAATAATTTCACAATCTTATACGAAACCGGTTGCGGTCGAATCTATTTTGTTATGGTACGAAACCAGTTGCCATAGAAAACTTCAACGGTTTTGTACGAAATTAGAGTCCGTGATACTTCAATTTGAAATGCAATATCAAAGTAAGGTTGAACGTTGTTTCATTTCCTCGTTTTAATCAGAAATGTCTAACTTTCAATTTGTCTAATAGCAAATATCCTCAATAAGTATATACCATATTTAATGAACACCCATCACATACATACATATAAAATTATACGCAGCCGAAGGGGAATTAACTGATAAATAATAAATTTTAGCAAATATGCGATCAGTTTCATTATTTACTGCGTAACGTGTCATTTAAATATGTGTATTGGAATTGGTATTGGAATTATATGGACTAATGTAATGATGGAATTTAGTTCATTGCGAATAGTGATTGCTAAACAGGCCGCTGCAATGTATTATATAAAATTAATTTCAATTACGAATCTGCACCGGTTAAACGATAACATTACATTGAAAAAATAGCTAACACTAACAAAGATTTGTCGGCGCGCCTTGTGAGACCTCTGGTGACGAGGTCTGGCCAATATTTCGCGCAAATAAGAAGCATTTAAAGCTGTGGCGTAAAAAGCAGTATTCATGGCACCTGCATACAAAATTTCACTATAACGGTAAAACCACATACCGACCCAGCCCTGTCATATCAGAAAGTCACCCCTGCACTTAAAAGCACCAGACCGAAAGCTGTTTGCAAAACGTCGCGTTCTTGACTATGCACTTTGAATCCCTACAATCTAGGGGTCGTGAGTGCTTGGGATGTGTTTGCAGGACTTGAATATAGTGAGTTATGTTAGGTTGTGTAGAGTGTAGACTCTTCACTAAAGGTTTTGTGTTCTTCATTTAGGCGTATTTTTTTGTACAACGAAGTTAACAAACTCTCTATGATTGCAGTCGTTAAGCCAAGATAAAGGCCTTCGAGCGGCTTGATAACTTCTAACGGTCAAGCTGCCCACTCACTTGACAAGCCTAGTCCCTATAAGGCATAGTTTCTTCTTCGGTTGGATGGTCAGATGACAGTCGCTTTCGTGAAAACTAGTGTCTGTAGGTGTTAGGTAGCGAACCCCGGGCATCCATCCAAAATCCATCCTGGCATCCCGGGCAAAATGTTTCATAGAATGTACTGTTTCGCAGAATTTTCGTTTCTCAGAAACTTTTGGTTCACGTCGCCACAGTTCCCGAGGGTGCGCTGTGTTGAGACCTTGAGGATGAGGGGCCTATGTCTCTAGCTGGGTTGTACTTTGTTTCGCAGACAGAAATGTCATAGTTGTATTGTTTCAGAATATCGGGCGTGTACTAATCACACAAATGCGCTGACCAGGATTCGAACCCGATACCACCAGCTTCGTAGTCACTACGAACTAGTATAAAGTGTTCGTCAAAACAAGATGACTGTATGTTGCGTGATAAGGACCAATTATGCATATTGCTTCGTTCATTACCAAACAGGCCTTCGATATTGTGGAATTAACGGCAATTTAGTTCAATTACGGTAACAATACAACACATCCATCACCTAAGTAATTAGTGGTCGACCGATTATGGATATTCCTTTTATGTTCTTTGACATTAGGCGACTTTCTGGGCTTGGTTGTACTTAAATGCATAGAAAATATCCAAGAATTAAGGTGATTTCCTATCAGAGGTGTGCTATGCAGCTATGTTGCGAGGATGTGAAAGCTATTACGTTACGCAATTATGTAACCGTTTCCACTGATGCCAAACTATGAAGCCGTTCAAGAAAGTAGCTGTGCAAGGAAGATGCGCAGCTCGAGCATTCGCGACCTTCCACTGCACGCTTATTTTCTTTTTTGTCACTAAAATCGATGACATGGTTCCTAAGAACAGACCATTGTTTGTCATATGGTTACAGACTCGCCCATACCGGCCGATCCAAATGTGCCACCAATTATACGGACGATATAGGATTTTTTATAACGCGACTTTGTCTAGAAATACAAGATGGCAGTTTACTAGCAATAATAAACTATAGCTTAGCTTCAGAACAACATTGCAGACTTTCCAATTTTTAGCCGATATTAATTTCCAACCAGCATTTTACCTTGAATATAAATTGCACCTTATATCGATAGCTGTTCAATTTGTGATTCATGTAAGCTAAACCAAGACAAAGGAAAGTCTAAGCTATACGGAAAATGTAGTAGCTATTCAATTACAAAGCACGTAGTAAAGTTGCCGCCAAGGCAACGCTGTCGGTAAACTTAGGATTGACGGCCGAGCTTGGGAAAAGTTTGCAATAGACCATGATACAATTATATTACGACAGTTCTGACGATCTGGTACATCATACATACAAGGTTACTAACTGAGCCCTCCCGTGCTTTGGAAGGCACGTTAAGCTGTTGATCCCGGATAGACAGCAGTCGTTAAGCCAAGTTGTAGGCCTTCGGGCGGCTTGAGAACTTCTAACAGTCAAGTTGCCCACTGACTTGACAAAGGGGGGTCGAAGTTGCACCACGTAAGGAAAGTACCCACCGCTACCCTACACCTGGCCCCAGGGTAGTTCTAAAAGTGCAACAAAAACTGGCAACCGTACTGTCTTCTCGAAGATCTCACGGTTCGAAATAAATGCCATACGATACCTAAATAAAAATAAGTAAGTAGTAAGTTCCCAAAGACCTCAAAGACCTAGCCAACCTCGGTATACCCAACTGGCGTGAGGTGGCGCACAACAGGGAAGAGTGGCGTTCTCTTGTGTTGTGTCAGAGGCCAAGATCCTCTTTGGGTCGTCTAGCCAGCGTAGTAAGTAAGTAAGTAGTAAGTAAAAATGTTTCCCAACCTCCTGTATCCTCCGATGCACGGTCAGCTTGTGCCACTGATGGTCGTCGAACCTGGTCTTCGCTGGTTTTATATGCATCTCCTGCTTTCCGTTCCCGAGGCCCATGGTGAGAGAGACGCCGCCATCCCGCACGGCTAGGTTCAGGTAATCGGCTTCGTGACCTGGGAACGAGAATATTTAGACGAAATATATTTATTTATTGGAGAAAACAGAGCAATGACGCGTAGTTTCAGTCAATGACGCGTAGTAACCGTCCATGCCGGCGTCTGTATTTCCGAATTCATATAACCCGGAAAATTTTAAGACACGAGTGAATAGGCATCTTTTGGATGAGTTCGCTTCATCGTCGGCCTCATCTTTGCCCCCTAACTAGATACTGACCATGTTAAAAAAAATACTACCTACGAGCTAATTGATTACAAGAACGTTCGTTAATAAAACTAGTCAAAGTGGTGAACCAAAATCGAAGTTCAATTTTAGTTTACAATTAAAATACCTAAAGAAGTTTCAAAAAATTCATCCGATACAGCATTTGCTTATTCATAGTAGGTATCCAAATACTGTTGAATAGGTTTCCCGATTTCAATTACTAAACTAAAACTATGTACTTCAAATTAGTATCGGGCGCGAACATCCAACAGACATTCATTTCTATACCGATTAGGATACGGTTGCTTTTGCAAACAAACGGTTACAAGAGATACGAGTTAGAAGAAGTAAAATTCAAAATTAGGTATATGAACAAGAGAATAGCCTCGTTGTAAACCGTTGTTTACATTTCGTGAAAAGATTAATGATCATAAATATCCACGCGAAATTGATAAATGGACGCTAACCTAGGTAAACAAATATGGTGGAACAAAGGCTCAAGCGGGAGGGTAATAAATGAGCTTGCATTATAGTCATGCCCAGATTTTACTAAATCCAAAGCCGGTGCTCACTATCGAGCCTTGCCTGCGAGCCTTGCCTGCGATGCGTGTAGATATTTGAACGTTACACACAACCTTTCTGGACGTTATCCTAACTTACCACTGTATTAAATTTTAAATTTAGAAACTACATTTTCCAATTATTCCACGTGACACGCAGCTACTATCTGGCAGTTCAGATTCAATCGTGATTTTCGATCGGTAAACTTACCTACATCTACTCAGTTATGCATGCATAACGAACGAAACTTGAGAATCTTATCATCCTAGAAACCAGTTTTTTTATGTATTAAAATTTTCTTTTTAATTGCTTTGTCTGCTTTTTTGCTTTGCAGCATCGCCATTTCGTGTACCCCCATTAATGCCGCGACTAATTATATATATATCATCTGGGAATCTATCGAAATAGGTTCAGTGTTGTCGGCTCCTTTAATCGCTGCAGCAACCACCTTCTCCACTGTTTGGAAAATGCAGCAGTGGTTTTTCTTACACAGAAAGTGCTTATCTTTCAGATGAGCCCTGTTTTTTTTCAGGAATCCGATCATACTAGATACCTCAGAAAAGTGATCGCTTATCATACTGCTGCCACTGACAAGGCCAGTCAGGAGGGCTTGCAGCACTGCACTATCCTACCCCTCCCCTGTTTCGAGGAACAAACGTAACTTGGGAATCTTATCATACTAAAAACCGGATTTTTCATCATTTTTCAATTTTAATTTTCAATGGCTTCGCCAGGTTTTTCGCATTGCAGCATCGCCGTTTCGTGTTCCCCGACTAATGACGCACCTAATTATATATATGCCATCTGGGAATCTTATCATACTAGGTTCAGTGTCACCGGCTCTTCTACTATATACAATTGTAATCGTAGGCTAAACGCATCGTTTGCTTGTTGCAGGTGCCTTATTGTTTAATTTAAATAAATACCCTCTGCCTTCGACTCCTGTTTTTTTATGACCTGAATACTGCTGAGGAGGGCCGCTGTACCCTCGCAGTTACTGTAACCGGTTATAGTGTCCTGTGTATACCTACGTGGTTCGCAAACGGTTGCTTTTAAAACTTGCGTTGCCAAGCTTTTCGTAGCGCGACGCAATTTCCTATACATACGGGGGAACGCATGGTATCAGCTACGCATCTTTGAACAGAGAGCGGATGCTAAGCGAGTTCCATATCTGATTCACACTGAGCGAAAATAAATACTAATTATTAGTAAGTTTTAGTGAATCCCAGGACAAGGAGATTATATACTGACGGTTACAAACCAGTTTTTGATAATAGTAGTTATTTACTAATACCAAAAAATTTGTCCTTGTAACTACTAAACAGTTTTGTAACCGTTAGTATATAATCTCCTTGTCTTGGGATTCACTAAAACTTACTAATAATTAGTATTAATTTTCGCTCAGTGCATAACTGTTATACACTACAGTCTATTCATCGTAACGTGTCCTATTATGTAAACAAACTCTTCTTGAAAACATTAATCATTATCACCCTTTTCCCTTTGATTTATCCAGTAAGGCGACTTCCTGACTTGGCGGGGCGGGATCGATATGTGACATTTTCTTCTTTGACGTAAACTTACTGACATCGCAAAGATTCCCACTTGATATAATACTGTCAGTATTACGTTTGCGCAGTAGTAATATCATGCGCAGAAGCGAAGCAGTACCGCCTTCGCATCGTCCCGCTACCGCGCATCCCGCGCCAGTCAGGAAGCACTCATTTAAATGTAGGGGCGTAGTAAAAAATGGTATCGCGTCGACTGACAGCTGACACTGACATTTGACACTTTTCTCATATCGTACTGCCTCCGCACCGACAAATCAGGAAGTCGCCTAAACATGTCTAGAAAAATTCTCCGATTGATACTCATTGAGATTTTGGCACATTGTTTATTGGACAACTAATATATAACCGTGTATCTACTCATAGTTGTCCCACTCTCATTAAACAGGAACTCCGGGCATTCCCATAATTTCACTAGTACTTCACAAAACGACGCGTATCATTATAGGAAAGCGTGTCACTTAGATCCTTCCAGTAATGAGGTACTTCAGAAACTAGGACCAACTAAACAAAGCCAACTTACTTCTGATTGCAAAATGTCTTAAGCTCCTAGTAAAACTGAGGCTGATACGGATTTTATGACACATGCTACGATACTAGAGTTCTCATGCAAATATCTGTTGCGGGAATAATAAACTAAATTAATATAGTTGTACGTTGTTTCGGAGCACAGAATGGGTAGAAAATACTGACCGCTGAGGGGTCACCATAAGTTCCTATTTGAAAAGCAATTTTTCAAAAATTCGAGTAATTCTTAAACACGACTAAATTTTTTAAATATGTATAATGGGATTGCTATTGGCCAGCATCTAGCCAGGGGGCAAAGGTAAGGCCGACGATGAAGCGATCTCACCTATAAAATGCCTATTCACTCTTGCCTTTAAAGTAGATTCCAAACCCCAAATTCTGTGTCGGAATATGTTCCTACATAGGCTGCTTTTTATCTGGCTTTATGGATGGCCTCGTGATGTAGACTACGCGTGCAGTGATTTGGGTGCTCCATCTAATGGGCGGTCTGGCTTGGAACCTATGGTTTCAGCTTTTGCCCTCATACCTAATGCTTCTCTCGGGGCTATCCGAAAAACCTTGTGAGCGAATGTGAGCATCGGATATTTGAACTACTTAAAAAAGAAAAGGGTGAATCCAAAGCACATCGTCTTCGCTGGCTTGGCCACCTAGAGAGGATGAGAGAAGATCGACAGGTGAAGAGAGCATACTTGGGTCGACCGACCGGACGACGTCCTGTGGGTCGCCCCAAGTATCGCTGGAGGGATGTGGTGGAAGCGGACCTGCGTGAGCTCGGACCTGGTGCAAGCTGGCGAGAAATTGCGCAGGACCGAGCAAAGTGACGTGCTCTTGTGTCGGAGGCCAAGACTCATTTTGGGTCGTCGTGCCAGTCAGGTAGTTTAGTTAAAAAAGAAAAGACGTACCAGTATAGAAAAGTAGTCCATTTGGCTGCCGTGTCTTGAAGTACAGCGAAATAGCGTCCTGGGTACTGACGATCGGCTCTCCGCCGGTCTGAGTTAGATCGTATGAGAGGAACTCCGCCCCTCGAAATGTGGCTTCGGATGGCGCTTTATCTGCAACAAAGAGATTAATTACATTTTAGGGCCGTGTATTACCACTTTTGAGTTTTTTAAAACCATCTGAGACATAGAATATAGTGTCTTTTTTTTCAATAAACGAGTTTATTTCGTATCACAATATACAATGTAACTAAAAACATAACATAACATTTAATTTTTGTACTAAATTAAAGATCGCAAAATAGTTATAGACAAATTCGCAGGGTTTGCTTTGATAAAATGATTGGCTTAAAGACTAGCTAAATATTTACAAAACTGCGCGTAGAGCTTGCGTAGAGAGCGGGATGGTTAATTGTAAACTAACGCGTGTTAGAGCGGGACATTTGCGTTGGGGATACCTCCCCTTAAACAGAAAACTTCCGTGAGTCTCAGACATATTGAAATATAATAAACGGCTCACTCACGTCTACATCTACATCATGAGGGTGGATTCTCGCCTCCGCTCCCGCCCCACCGACGCAACCAAAACCGAGCAGCCGCGCGTGCCGCGCGCTCGCGCGCAGTGTTAAACGCGAGGCCGTAGCGACCACTCATGATTAAGAACCACGTATTGGCCCGAAACATGTCGAGCGATATTCGACGATAAAGACGTGAGCGACCCGGTTATTATATTTCAATAGATTAATTACATTACTATTAAAATTAGATATTATACCAATTAACGGTGTTGCTTTGCAGATTTTGTTTATTGTTTTGTACGTTGTTGCTGTTTTATTTTATGGGATTGCTCTTGGCCAGCATCTAGCATGGGGGCAAAGATGAGGCCGACGATGAAGCGAGCTCACCCAGAAGATGTCTATTCACTCGTGCCTTAAAAAGCGAGGGCGCCATATTGAATTCAGAATGAAGCGAAAGAATAATAGAATCTTGAACGTAGCGAGAGATTCGAGTGTTTTCGGCCGAGACCGAAATATGTAGGTACCTAATTTTGATACCGTGTGACAAATACTGCATTTCACACAGCCTATAAGGTCCGCTGCTAAAAACATGGAATACCTTTTTTGCTAGCGAGTGACACATACTGCTTTTCACACCTTCAGTGAGGAAAAGTGTCATTGTTGCCCTCAAATGAGGGAAAAAAATTACGACTTTGATCGCTCATTCAAAGGCAACAATGACTTTTTTCTGTATTGCAGGTGTGAAAAGAGTATTTGTATTGAATTTTTTATATAATATAATTTATAATACAGTAAGTCTGTCTCACAAAATAAGTATAACGTACACAAATATCGCACCAACATCTCATCACAAATATGTAAGTAGGTACATAAAACCTTACTTCACCCACACGAACCCTAAAGTAAACTTAGGCTTATATTAAACCCGCCGAAGTCTGAAATTGGCTGCAATATTAAAATTGCCGGAACCGCGCAAGTTTCACTATTAATCAGGCCCCAGGTGTCTGCGTGATTAAGGTTGCATGGGAGTGCAGCGAATACAGGGAATTTAAAATAGTTTCACTATAGTGAATTACTTACAAAGACCTTTACAGCATCCAAAGTCTGTGTGTTTAAATTAATTGTGAAAAGAATTTATTACAATGGCCAATAATGCATTACTACAAATATTGAGAAGGAAAGGATTAATAGACAAGTGTGTTTTAGACGGCCGAGTATAAAAGAAGCTGTTCATTAATACGAGGCAGGCAATACCTGTTAAAAAGTAAAGAGTCCCGCCTATTCTGATGTGATCATGTCGTTCTAGCTCAAATTCCGTGCAATATATACTAAAAAAACATCGAGCTGCCATTTCGCATCGACTGAATTTGAATTTTCAGTGATACTAGAATAGGGACATGTCAACTTTGACATTTAAATTTTGACAGTTTTGTATGACGTTTAATATTATAACATTAAATAGGAAATTATAATGAAAATTATATTACTGCTGTAGCCTTAGCCACAGATAAGAAATTGTCATAAATTCATTGAATGTTGAAATGAGAGTCATTTTCTACGGTTTCTTAACGCATAATAGAGGATTTATGATATGTGTGTAGATAAAATCTATTTTAACCTCTCTCGTCATTACCTATGCGACTACAAGCCAACACGATCTCATGAATACAGTTTTGTTTAAACTCAGTGTTAGTTAAAGAAAACACCTCTGGGAGCGGCGAAGTGTCCTGTTTACCAACTGTGGCCCAATCCACAAGAAAAAAGAGTTTGCTAATTGTATTGCCATGCATGAAGGACCGTACAGAAGAAAAATAAAATAAAATAAAATAAATATTTGTGGACAATCTTACACAAATCAACCTAGTCCCAAACTAAGCAAAGCTTGTACTATGGGTACTAAGCGACGATATACATACGTATATAGATAAATAAATACTTAAATACATAGAAAACATCCAAGACCCAAGAACAAATATTCGTGCTCATCACACAAATACATGCCCCGGCCGGGATTAGAACCCGGGACCTCCAGCTTTGTAGGCAGGGTCACTACCAACTAAGCTAAAGCGGTCGTCAAACTAGTTTTTAGAGACGATCAAATGTTTCTGTGTTCAAGAGAATCGCAAACGACGAAAATGAGAGGCAAAGTACAGAATAGCGGACGAGCACTGGAAACGCTCCATGCTGATTGACCGACCGGCGTTACATCACACCTACTGCTTCCACGTACTACCGCTGGATGGGCAAAGGGGAAATTGCCGTTTTATTCGTAAAATATTGCGTTTATGTACTAATATGTACATAGTTGCCATACAGTTTATTTTTTTATTATAAATTATAACATGAGAATTCTATTGGGATAAAAAAATAATTAAGTATATTTATAGTCCCATGTCTTTATTATGTTTATGATTAATTTCTCTAGTTAAATAAATAAATATTTGTTGACAGTCTTACACAAATCAACCCTAAACTAAGCAAAGCTTGTACTATGGGTACTAAGCGACGATATACATACTTATATTGACTATATATTGTGATAATTTGACGGTTTTCTATCCATTTAACCACACTCTGTAAGGCGACTTCCTGATTTGTCGGTGCGGAGGCGGTACGATATGAGAAAACTGTCAAATGTCAGTGTCAACTGTCAGTCAACTCAGTACTACTTTTTACTGCGCTTCCTGACTGGCGCGGGATGCGCGGAAGCGGGACGATGCGAAGGCAATACTGGTCCACTTCTGCGCATAATATTACTACTGCGCAAATGTAATACTGACAGTATTCTCTCAAGTGGGAATCTTTGCGACGTCAGTAAGTTTACGTCAAAGAATAAAATGTCACATATCGATCCCGCCCCGCCAAGTCAGGAAGTCGCCTTATAAAATGTAACATATAATAATCCACCCAATTCGCTTGTAACTTATGCCGTTGCTTCTTCACAGTTCGGTCGTTCAGTAGATTGAACACGAAAACAAGGGTTGTTTTCAACGCTTCACAACACGACTAAAGGATACCGGTAAAAAGCTGACCTTCGCTTCTGTAGAGTTGTTACTAATCTAGAGGCCAAGATATACTTTATACGGGAATTATGAATAGCGTGGCTGATGAGAAATTCAAATTTGTCGGTAATACATTCGAAGATCACAAGAGATTTAAGCGTTTAGGAGTTGACATAGAAAACAGGACAGAAAAGTTAAAAAGTTGAATAAGACTTCAATATAATATATGTATACCATCATCATCCTCCTAGCGTTATCCCAGTACAGTTGCATCCTGAAGGATGCCTGGGATCCGCTACCTAATCCCAAGATTTGGCGTAGGCACTAGTTTTTACGAAAGCGACTGCCATCTGACCTTCCAACCCCGAGGGGAACTAGACCTTATTGGGATTAGGCTTTATCAAGTGAGTGGGCAACTTGACTGTTAGAAGTTCTCAAGCCGCCAGACACAAACCGGGATCAACGGCCTAACGTGCCTTCCAAAGCACGGGAGCGCTCAGTTAGTAACCACTCAAAGCGGTCACCCATCCAAGTCCTGACCGCTGCCCACGTTGCTTAACCTTAGATATCGCAAGCGATAAGCAGGCGCCGCTGGGACACGAGCGCTCCTTCAATATAATATGTATATGTGGTTGAATAAAAATGTATTTACTGAATGAAAATGAAACCATCCAACTACCATCCATCCATCCATCCATCTATCCCCCAAACAAGTACCATCCACGGACCACTATCCATCTAACTACAGTCTAAAATAAACATGTTTGGACATTTACAGCCTTCAAACGGAATAGAAAATGTCACTTGAAACACTGTTAAAGGCATATTAATTTTACATGTCCATTTCAAGATTAGTCATTTCACATCCTCAAACTCCGTACAGATTTATCCAAACACAACCTTATTGTTAAAATAATCAGATATTATTTACAAATTATTGATTCCATAGTATTATGTTACCGTAAATTTGTAAAAAGCAATTCGGTCTTCTCTCGCGCTTTGTACACATATTTTTTTTGGTAAATACATACCTAAATATCGCGTTAGACCCGTTAAAACAAATCTTTTAAATCTTTCGACAGTACAATCTGGCTAAATCGTTTATAATCTAACAGTTTTTACAATCTGACGGTGACATTTAAATACAATACATACATAAATAAAATTCTTCTTAAATATGCTCTTAGAGATGGGCGGCGGGTAAATACCCAGGAAAGATATCGGGTAAATACCCGGTATTTACCCAATCTTCCCGGTATTTACCCATTTCTACCCAAATTGCTGGGTATTTATTTTTTATATGTTTTTATTATTATATAGCGTAAGCATTCTTCATACAAATCAATATAAATTAAGAATAATAGCTTTATTTTGCAATATACAGCATGCCAGCAGTATATATATACATATTATAAAGAAAATGCCTCGAAGATAATACTTCCAATGGCATAACATAACAAATTCTTAAGAATATTATATTTCTACAAATACGTTTAAAAAAATTAAGAATAGAATAAATTTTGCATGGGACTGCATAATTTTAGATTTTAATAATTTGAGCTTAGTCTGGAAGAGTACCTACTGAGCAATGGTTACGGTACTTACGGTTAAAGGAAGGATAGTGAATGTTATAAAATACCATATTTTGGTAATTCTTATTCTAATAGTATAAAAAATTACAAATTTGTATTTGGTGTTCACTTATTTAGTGTCAGTGCCACAATACAAACATATCACTAAATTATTATCAGACGTTCGGTAATGTCAGTGTTTCCACACTGCCTCATTTTTGGATCTTCCCGTTGTAGTTTCCTGTAGTTCAAATTTATTGTTGATTTAAAATTCTTTGTTAACAAAATTTTAATTTGCCTTTAATCAGTTTAAAGAAGTTTCTGTTATAATGTTTTTATTGACGAAATATTATTAATATAAGTAAACACCTAAAACACTATTTAAGCCGTGTTTTTAATAAAACTAATCATAATATTATGGATATATCAGGCCAAATTCCAAAGAAAACGCCATCACTAGTTGATTTCGTTGCAATGCCAAAAAATCACACGTGGTAAAAAAAATACGCTAATTACTAATCACGTCAGGAGACTACACGGTACAAAACGTTACCTATTCATTAGTCAATAAAAAAAAGGAAAAGAAAGGAAAGGTAGCTTTGGTTACCTGGTTTAGGATTCTAATTATAATTAGCTGGCTTGAAATAAATTGTTACAGAACATGCAAACAGCTTTTTAACGACACATAAAACATGTTTCATCAAGAAGAACCGAGAAATTAACACAAATATGTTGTGATCGGTCGCCATATTTATGACGTCTATCCCGACTTTCAACTTTTGAAATAAAATCAGTAGATTCATGTTTTGGAGATAACAATTAACACGTAAATGCTTGTTTTAAGCATTTACGTGTCACAGTTTAAGCATCGTGTTGACCCAAATCTATACAAATTGTCCAAACATATTTTTATGTGTTTATAAGGGTGGGGGGGGGGGGGCTTCACATACACCAAAAGGGGGGCGCGAAAAAAAATTGCCTTCTCCATCAAATGGGGTATCGTTGAGTAGAGCTCGTTGAGTGCATACATATAGTATTTTTCGTTTTTCAAAATATTGACAAATAAAGGAAAGAGAAGCCACTTAAATTATCATAAAAAAATATTTTCCCCCTTTAAAATCTCAGTAAATATTAACCCTAACGAAAAAGTGTACATAACCTTTTTTGTAGATAATTTTATGTAGATTACTTATGCTTCAGAACGTTTTTTGATATGTGTCACCGTTTACGAGTTTTTTACGAAATACCGAAATATAGGAGCTTTAAACCCCCCCTCCCCCAGCGGTGGGGGAAGGTGCAGGGACTTTTGATATGTTAACCTCCTCCTAACTAGCCTAAACAAAGTTACCAAGTCAAAAATTGTGTTCCAAGCATTTCCCCTTATACCTTCAAAATGACAGTACTATTTGTTAATTTTGGTCGAGTTATTCCACACTATGATACTGAAACAAGTTTTTCCTATTAACAATAGCATCCATTATTCGTTATTATGTAACTCCAAAGACATTTCCGTAAAAAATAAACATAAAATGTACAAATTATATCTACCCACCCATTTGGGTAGATATGGGTAAATACCGGGTAGATTGGAAAGATTCCGGGTATTTACCCGGTAAATACCCATGAGTGCCCATCTCTTGCTCTAACATGCTTTTCTGGGTGAGCTCGCTTCATCGTCGGTCTCATCTTTGCCCCCAGGCTAGATGCTGGCCAAGAGCAATCCCATTATTAATAAAATAAAATAAAAAACACAAAAAAAATACAAGTAACTACGTATAGTTAATAATATTGACAAATGAAACTAACTTATATATAATCTTTGAAGAATCGTTTGAGATACAGTCACACATTGGATCTTAGATCTAACTACTTAAGTACGGTCAACCAATTTGATTTCTGGGCCACTTCGTACTTTGTCACAGTGAGATATGTATTATGAAAGCCGCTAGAGATCTCATATTAACCTCTCTCAGCAGAGAAAGTACGAAGAAAGTTCTGAAGGTAAGAAGTGGCTCAGAAATCAAATTGGTTGACTGTACCTACAGTTTAAAACGTAACACTTAGCAGAAATGACGTTAGATCGTATTATGCATTCAGTTCGCAACTTTGATTGGAATCTGTGATGCCCAAACTGTTTTAGAACCTTTGAGCCTTCAACTGATTACCATATTGAGATGTCGCTCTCCCGTTTACGGTTGTTTACTTTGTGTCAGTATTGGTGCCAGTTACTGTAAGCCAACAAGGCCAGTCGAGCCGTTTAAAGAGGCAACAAGGCGGGACATGTGGGCTAGAAAAACCGTTCTATTCACATCAGCGATTCATACGTTAGATAAAACTTCAACAAAATTTCGGAAATGTATTTGTAAAAACCTAACAAACATCGTCACTAAACGTTTAACAACTAGTCAGTCAGATGTCAATTAATCTGACTTAAAATAAGAGAATATATAATATTTTTGAAATTTGTAGCAAGTATCGCAAAGCATTTTCAAAAACGTGTGTGTTGGTTTTCATTTCTATTTATTATATTATCTTTATCACGTCTTTTTCATTTCTATTTCACATCGATTAGGTAATGCATCATTGTAATTTTTTTCCAAAAAAAGAACGTTACCTCATCCAACAGATGTTATAACATCTGAAACAACTGTGAAAACAAGCAACAATTATTTTAGTCAATTTTATTTGTACTAGTAAAATGCAAAATAGTTTGTTCCTGAGATGGAACCTATTCGTGGCACTAACTAATTACTACTGCTTTTTTATGCTGACTTTAATCCATGTTTGGTTATTGTCAGGAATAATAAAGGCCTGTGAATTCAAATTTAATCTTTAAAAAAAATTATGTCAAATTAGGGATACATTACTGGAAACGGTAAGCAAGCAAAATGTGTCCAAACGAGGCATGGAAGCGTGGTGCGCCGGGGGATTAAATTCTATTTGTTTTTTAAACTCAATCCAATTCGTTTAACGCAAGCCATTTTCGGATTATTTTACACACATTTATTCGACTCGATTATGGGAACGAATGAAAACCAATACGTACATTATATTTAGTAATAATGTAATATTAATATTGAACGGAGTGCAGTCATGAAATTCATGAAAGATGTCAGTAGAATTTTAACTGACGTTCATGGGCGCACAACACGTTATTTATTTATTTATCGTATGGCAATTATTTAGAACCGTGAGATCTTCGAGAAGACAGTACACACACACACACGCACACACGCACGCACGCACGCACGCACGCACGCACGCACGCACGCACGCACGCACGCACGCACGCACGCGCACGCACACACACACAGACACACACACACACAGACAGACACACACACACACACACACACACACACACACACACACACACACTCACTCACTCACACACACACACACACACACACACACACACACACACACACACACACACACACACACACACACACACACGCACACACACACACACACACACACACACACACACACACACACACACACACACAGCGCCACTAGCGCCACTAGCGCCACTCGTGAATAATTGTGATTGTTGAAGAATGCTGTATTTTGTATTTAAGAGGAGGGGTAGGGCAAGCTCTCTCCATACAAACTTTGTGCAGGATTTATTTCGTTTGTGTTTGCATTAAAGTTATGATTTTTGGTCAGTATGCTTATTTTTCTGATAGCTATTTCGTGATGTATTTTTTTTTTTTTTAATATTTTTGAAATATTGGAAAACTTTCACATCACGATCTTCGCATATCTAATATTTACAACCAAAAAAAATATTATATTTGTTAGTGCCAAAACCGACGAATAAAACGTGCACAAAGTTTGTATGGGGAAGGCCTTGCCCTACCCTGCGCCTTAAGTACCTTTTCAATACAACAAAATAGTTTATACGTTGCTGATTCATCGACTGTGGCTTTACAAAATAAAATGGCCGATTTACTTTTGAGCTCGTAGATCGATAGATATCGTCCGGTTTGACACGAAATCCCAAGATTTCACGTAGGAACTAGCTTTGCGAAAGTAACTGCCATTTGACCTTTCAAGCCAGCAGGAAAACAAGACCTTATCTTGAAAGCGTGTTTATTTAGAAAAAAATGTTTTTTAAAGTTATCAGAGCCAGGATCGCGTCCACTAAACAAAAATCCAAACCACGTCAAACACATTTCCACCAAAAAGCCGTAAATGCAAAATCGTTCCGGAAACTCGCTTACAATTTAAGTAGGGTGCCGGTTTGGCATAAAGAGTGCGAACCCAAATTTACATACAGCGCCTGAGCTGTGGCGAAATTGAGTTTTTGCCTACCCATGCCAATATGGCAGGGGTAGCGTAGACATGACAATATCGTTTACCTTCTTTTTTGGCTGAGTCTATTACTCAAATGTTTCGTACTTATATGACAACGAGGCTGGACTATTTCATCCTTGTTTCCTCATATGGGCTGCGCCAGAAATATCACTCTGGAAGACATCACAAGGACACACAAGAAACATCTAGCTTTTACCCGCGAATATGTTCGCATAATAACTCGTTTTTCGCGTTAGAATTTCAATTTCAATAGTCTCGCTAGTTAGATTATAATCTAACGTGTTTTGTAATTTTACGGTAACATAAACATTTTAAAAGGGTTGGCAACGTGCAAGTGGTAATCATCTCAATAGGGATGTTGACTCAAAAGAAATTACTTCAATAAAAAGAAGACATAAAACTATGCCAAATAGTGAAAATCCTATTCGAATATCTCAAAAAATAACGAAGCTACAACGGTTAGAATGTTCGTAGTTAGAGAGAGAAAGTGCTACTCAACAGACAGTGACATCACTGTTGAGTAGCGCCATAGTAAATGACGATCGTTCAATACAAAGGTGCGTTTTAGTTAGGGCTTTATAGGACATCAATGTATGGGAACCAATATTTTTTTCATTAAAGCATGAGCCTTGGCACACTTGATACTTAGGTGGACTAGAGTTGAAAACGCCCGGGAGACAAGGTCGGACGCGATGCTGGTGGGGAGGGGGAGGGGGGGAACTTTCGTTCCGGCCCGCGTTCTTTCAGTCCTCATATTATCTAATTTATAGAGACTAGGGCATGTTTGGTATCATTTTCGGATAAATTGAGGATGGCCGATCGTTTTCTGGGACATAAATAACATATTTTTATAGAAAAAAATGAAATACAGGCAAAAGTTTTAAATAGTCAAGTTAAAAAAAATCTTTCTGTACCGATTCCGTGAAAACAAGCAACAACTCTGGCATGAAAAAACTACGTTTAAATAGCCACATTTATGTCGATTCTAAAAACATATCATTTGTTAAACCAATATAAAATACAACTTAGTAAAAAAAAAGAAAACAGGTGACCCGTCAAAATTTTACTTCATGTTCGTTCCGACCCCCGTTCTTTCAGTACTCATATTATCTTCTTTATAGAGACTAGGGCATGTTTGGTATCGTTTTCGGATAAATTGAGGATGACCAATCATTTTCTGGGACATAAATAACATATTTTCATAGAAAAAATATGAAATACAGTTAGAAGTTCTAAAAAGTAAAGTTAAAAAAAATCTGTCTGCGGCGATTACGTACGGTTAGGCAACCATTCGGGCATGAAAAAAATATGTTTAAATAGCCACATTTATGTAGATTCCAAAAATATGCCATTTGTTAGACCAATATAAAACACAACTTAGTAAAAAAAAGAAAACAGGTGACCCGTCAAAATTTTACTTCATAACAAAAACGGACCTCTAAAGCAAATTTTATAATTCTTTGAAAATGTAATACAACTATAGCATAATTGTATACTAAGTAGTGTTTACGTTGATTAGCATGTGAGTTACACTTTAAATTGTGAATAATCTAACCGTTTGATCATTTCATTAGACTGGTCACTGGTTCAAAATAAAACTAACAAGTTACAGATCTAATCCTTAATGTTACTCGTTATTATTCATGGTACTCGTGAAATACGTATATAATATTTATGTACGCCGTAAAACTTTTCAACAATCACCATTTGCATCCGTAGGTACTCTACCTACATGTAATATCATCCCTTAACATTAAAATCGGGAAAGTTACCTACTACCAACTCAAATCTTTTAGTAAGAAAAACAAAAAGAACACTAGGGCTACCCGAAGGTATATATCATAACATTCAAATCAAAGCTATGAAGACGCAGCTATCAGATTCGAAGTAAGAAATTAACTATGAAAAATAAGAACCTCAACAAGACGAATTCTCCAAGATGGAGCGTAAAGCATTGAAGCACTCACTTTCTCACACGAAGACAACACTTAGTGAGGGCCACGTGAGGGCTCAATCAAGCACTAACCAGAATTGGTTAAAACTCACCCACCCTGCCGAAAACTATTCTGAAGATTCAACATTGAAGTTATGATGCAATTAACACATAAATCATTAATTTTGTGATAAAACTGTGTTACCTACTTATCTAGTGTGATGGTGTTATGTTGAATTGTTGATATTTTGTGTGCATTTCTAAGAGTGGCAAATGTGTATTTAACTTTTTAATTTTTATGTGTAACTAGATAATAAGGTGTACCTAATTATAGTGTAAGTACCAAATATTAATCCGCTTTGTGCTAACCGTAAGAGCAGAGCAGGGCGTCATAAAACCCTCTCACCCAACCTGGAGTACTCAAGTAACTACAAATCTAACAATGCCGCAGTGCCGCTTTAGAAAACAACACCCAAAAGCAACCGAAGATAATAATGTAAATATTAATGTCGTCTTCGGATACCAATCGACAGCAGGTTGCCGTCGCAGCTGCTAGTGACAATAAAGTTTAACTATATCGTAAACAAACAGAGCAAGCGGAAGGTTGGCCGACCAATATTACTTGAAACGGACACTGAATCTGAACTAGACGAGATCGAACAACAACAGGATGAAAGCCACGATGGCCACCCTCCAACTCACAAATCTGAGTAACAGCAGTCATTCTCCCTTCATACATATTGACACACGTATTTATTTATTCTTCCTTTTACTGGGCACGATGCTAGTATTCGGTCTGGTTGTATCTATCCCTTCAATCCACCTCCCGACTGCAATAGCCCTACACTCCCCTCCTGTACTTATTGGCTCTCCGGTGTCTCGGACAGGAGGGTCAGTTGGAGACACCAGGGCGGCAGAAGACGTAGAGGACCTAGCGAAAGGGTCCGAACGCTCGCTCTGTCACAGCACTTGCAGCTACGGATAGAGGCTGCTAAAGTTCCTATGCACCTCCGGCCGACTGTCTGTGCGGTGCCAGTGCGATCATTTGAGCAAGGTCGTCAAGCCTCTTCGACCCTCCCTCCCGGGTGTGGCCAACGCCTCCGCGTCCTTGCAGCAGAACTGCTGGCTGGATGAGTCACCGGAACGGAACGGTCTATTGAAATGATCAAATGGTTAGATTATTCGCAATTTAAAATGTAACTCAAATGCTAACAAACGTAAACACAGCTACAAACTACTAAATATACAATTAGGCTAGTAGTCACATTACATTTTACGTAAGTTTTTGTTATGAAGTAAAATTTTGACGGGTCAGTTTTTTTTTACTAAGTTGTGTTTTATATTGGTCTAACAAGTGGCATATTTTTGGAATCTACATAAATGTGGCTATTTAAATATATTTTTTTCATGCCCGAATTGTTGCCTGTTTTCACGTAATCGCTGCAGACAGATTTTTTTTAACTTTACTTTTTAGAACTTCTACCTGTATTTCATATTTTTTCTATTAAAATATGTTATTTATGTCCCAGAAAATTGATTGGTCATCCTCAATTTATCCGAAAACGATACCAAACATGCCCTATTCTCTATAAAGAAGATAATATGAGGACTGAAAGAACGCGGGTCGGTAGGAATATGAAGTAAAATTTTGACGGGTCACCTGTTTTCTTTTTTTTTTACTAAGTTGTGTTTTACATTGGTCTAACAAATGATATGTTTTTAGAATCTACATAAATGTGGCTATTTAAATGTATTTTTTTCATGCCCGAGTTCTTACTTGTTTTCACGTAATCGGTGCAGAAAGATTTTTTTTTAACTTGACTTTTTAAAACTTTTGCCTGTATTTCTTTTTTTTTCTATGAAAATATGTTATTTATGTCCCAGAAAACGATCGGCCATCCTCAATTTATCCGAAAATGATACCAAACATGCCCTAGTCTCTATAAATTAGATAATATGAGGACTGAAAGAACGCGGGCCGGAGCGAAAGTTCCCCCCCTCCCCCTCCCCACCAGCATCGCGTCCGACCTTGTCTCCCGGGCGTTTTCAACTCTAGTCCACCTAAGTAACAAGTGTGCCAAGGCTCATGCTTTAATGAAAAAAATATTGGTGTTGTCCTATAAAGCCCTAACTATTTTGCGGAAAAGCGACAGAAAATACACACTCTTGGAACTTTGAAGACTTAGGCTGGGTTGCACCAAACCGTCTGTAATCGTAAGCGGTGTTCGTCAAATCTGATTGTATGGAAAGTTTGACAAGTTTCTATGGGATGACAGCTGCCGGCGCCGACCCTTAGAGTCAGTTGCACCAACATACGAACACAGGCCGGTCATCGTCAAATATGGCGCCGGCAGCTGTCATCCCATAGAAACTTGTCAAACTTTCCATACAATCAGATTTGACGAACACCGCTTACGATTACAGACGGTTTGGTGCAACTCAGCCTTAGGGTCAGTTGCACCAACATACGCACACAGGCCGGTCATCGTCAAATATGGCGCCGGCAGCTGTCATCCCATAGAAACTTGTCAATAGGCTGGGTTGCACCAAACCGTCTGTAATCGTAAGCGGTGTTCGTCAAATCTGATTGTATGAAAATTTTGAAGTGCAACTGGCACTTATAATTACGTAATAATTATTTTTTTAATTACTTTTTTCGCCATTTGATTGAGAATTTGAGCCTTTTTGTAGAAAATTTGGATTTATTGATTTTCTTTTATAGTGTCATCATCCCTATTCGGTAACCGCCTGAAACCAGTTTCCACCGAACGATTCGAGATTAACGCTGATGGTACCGGCACTTAGTTACCGGACTGTTAAATGCAAATTACTCTCAATGGGGATGAACTACCCTTTCCGGTTTCGGTTCTTGAATGGATTACTTGTAGTTCATTTATTTAAGTACCTAAAATCATCGTCAAATATATCGAATATCTTTAGGGTGCTTAAAAACATCTGTAGAAAAAAAAAGTATTAAGCAGTAACACTGGTAACGCAAACCTTAAATTGCTAAAATTACCCATTTATGTTTCTTTTTTGTACCATTTTTCTTCAACTACTCGTTGAGACAGTTCCAATGAGCCCAAAGACGCTTTATCCAGTATTTTATGTAGATCAGAAGTTGCCAATGTCTACATTCTGTCTCCATCATCAGATCAGATCAGTGGTGCCACAATATTGCATTGTCAGCGAACTTACATAAGAATGTATTTCAGCTCAGATACCGGCGAGTGGCTGAAAAATGTATTGCAAATTTTAAGGAAACTTACTTTCACATAAACAGTTCAGGTTAAATACAAGCTTATTACATGCGGGTTGAATGCGTAATATAAATGCCGATGACATTTCTATTTTAACCTCATGCCAAAATACTGCACATATAAATGACAGAATAAATGATATTCTTAGTAAAATCTCACATTGGATGCACGACCACAACTTGGAAATAAATTACAAAAAAACACAGCTAATGACCTTCCATCCATATCAAAAGGACTTAATAACTATCGACTATAGCCATAATTCCATAAAATTAGATACAGTTGATACATTTACCCTGCTTGGAATAGTAATAGATAAACACATATCATGGAAATCACACATAAATCATATTAGAACAAAACTCTCAAAATTCACGTACGCACTTCGGGAAATTAAAAAAAGTACTGACTTTCAAACCGCACTCGCTACATACTATGCTTACGGCTATTCCTGCCTCAGTTATGGAATAATCCTCTGGGGTAACAGTACCGATGCTCCATCCATCTTCATACTCCAAAAAAAACTAATCCGTATACTCGTAAACATCAAACAAACCGATAGTTGCAAAACATACTTCATCAAACACAAAATATTAACCTTGCCCTGCCTATACATTTTAGAAATCTGTAAGTTCGTCCGCCAACACCCTGAATTATACACAAAACGAGAAGACACGCCATTACCGTACAATCTAAGACATAAATCAAAGCTAGTGCCACCACCTTCGCGGCTAAAACTCCACTCAACTGGTCCTCTGGCTATGTCTGTTAAAATCTATAATAAACTACCAGAACAAATAAAACAAGAAAACAAAGATAACAAATTTATAAGTAAAATCAAACATATACTACAAAATAAAGCTTACTATTATTTAAACGAATATCTAGATGACAAACTGTAAACAAAATAAATAAATAAATGCCACAACCACATTTGAATCATCACAGTAGGTTAGAATTCATACGTATACTTATAGATAAAAATATGTTTAAAAATAATAATTAAACGTATAGTTATTATAATTATAGATTACTTACACTAACATCTCGTGCAAATATGTTATAGATATAAGAAAATAGATAAGGAAAAAAATATATATTTTCGTTACAATACAAAGTGTACCTCTTATGTTATTAGTTATAGGGTAGCATTTAACGAACCACCAAATAAGTTGCCGAATGATGCTCTAAAAAATTACATTGATTACCAATAATACTAGATTCGCACGAAATTTTCAACTCCTTTTAAATATAAAGTGCAACTCAAAGAAGTAACATGTCGATAACCTATTAAATTAAATTGTTACCAAATAAATTAGTCACTACCCAAAAATACTTAATGATCACCTAATTTCAAACACCAAATTTCATATAATAAAACATCCAAATATTACAGGGCTCGTAATCCTGTTAAAATTATTTACACCCAAATAATTCTTTCGATACCCAGAAATACTACATGATCACCAAATTTCACGCGGCAATTGTTTTTTAACGCCCGTCGCGCAAAGCAGTTCCTATCTAGTCTAACCTCATTGCTAGTACACTGATGCGGTTTTCCATACGGTCCGTCTCGCTCGCACGTCGCACCGCGTGCGAGCAAGACAGCGCTAAATGATTTTATTTTATAGAAGCTTCAAATTTCTGTAACTTTAATGAGACACGTACATAACATAATTTAATTAAATATATTTTCAACAGTGCTTTCCTTACTGGTCGCATACAGCTATTTGTTCTCAGATGTTTTTGCCTCTACTCTATTCGCTGATAATCGTCAATTTGCCTAGGTAGTAGTATTTTTCTATGACATGTATTTTTATTTCAAACTAGTTGACATTGGAACAGTATTGACGGATCTCCGCTGGCGCGGAGCTCCTATTTTGAGTTCTTTTGGCCCTTCGGGCCGATGCAAAACTAACATAACCTAAACCTACCTATACCTATTTCTACCTATTAACTTTCTTTAATTTTTCCATGAAAGTCTATCTAAATTAATAAAGTAAACTCATTTGAGGACCTTTATCCATTTTCATAACAAACTAACAATTTAATAAATCAACATAACTCATATTCAAATAAAAGATTTCAATCAAACGCGCTCACGTCAACCCATTAAAAAATTAATAATAAAACTTCTTGCAGGTTTGTAAACCATCAGCAATAGGTAGTTAGAATGAAACAGCAATAGGTACCTTTCACTCTAACGACATATCAATAGGTTTTATGCTCCAGACAATTCTTTGTACTTGATTGAGTGAGATAGCAGTATACGTGTTATTATTTCACACAGCCACATTGCGCGTTGCTTTTTAAATTAATTTAGAATTTTACTTTCTAATTTATAACATTTTGGAAATGACTAAAATATTTATAGTGCTAAAAACAATTAATTTGTAACTGTTTACTAAAATGTAGCATGCGATGTGTATAATATTTGGATGTAATTCTAATGAAAAAAGGTGCATGAGATTAGGTGGTAGTTTAGTGTTTTTGGTGGTACTTGACAATTTTTTTGATGCGATTATAAATTTATAGGAACGCAATAAGTAAAATAGGTGCAAGTGCTGCAAAAATAGGTAGAATTTTTTTGGTGACTCGGAATTGCTGATCGATAAATGTTTTTGAGTGTTCAACCTTATTTTAGGGTTCGAAAATTTGATGATATCAAAAGTTATTTAGGTGATCATTTTATTTGTTCCCTTAGTTATATATAGTTATAAGACTAATAAGTCAAAAGAGTACCTTCTTATGTTCTTAGTTATAAGACTTATAAGTCAATTTATATGTTGCGATGCCCTTACAGGGTTCATGTTTGATACTTATATTTTAACATATAACACCTATGTATTTGTAACAACATGAGTGCAATAAATACTTGAATACTTGAATACTTAAATATCTACTGTCATAAATCATAATATATACATTAACTATTAATGCGTGATAACTCACAAAATAATACGTAAATAAGTTAACTCCATCTGCAGCCATAAAATGGCATTAGCTCGCGGAACATAAACTACGCCATAATTGAGTTTACCAAGTATATTATCCGGGTATATGCACTACATATATTTTTTTTAAATAAGTATGAAATGTGTATTGATTTAAACTTGCCCGATTAGTAATATTAAGTAAACGGGGATTAACCTCTTTAGGTACTAATGTGGGTTAATTTTGCTCAAACGTTAGGTACTCATTCACAATTATGTCTATCGTATTTCAAATATAAACGGATTGATATACAGTCAAGGGCATAAATATTTATACACTTTTGGACCTTATTTCAATGGAATAAGGTGAAAAAGTGTATACATATTGTTGCCCTTGACTGTACATAAAGTTATAGTAGGTATATGTAACGTTAAGAAGTTAACATAGCATTTAAAGTTGTCAAGCGGATACGTCCGCTAACGAATCATTTTTTTCTGAAGTTATAATAACTTCGCGGTATATGTCGGTACGAGCCTCCCTGCTACGAGTTTAATGATTGAAAAATTCACCGCCACAAGGGATACCCACGGCAGCTCAGAGGATTCCAGAGGTCGGGGGTTCAAATCCCACATGTGGCGTTTAATTTTTTACTTTTATTAAAGGGTCCTTATAAGGTTCATCATCATCATCATCAGCCTGTATCCACCCACTGTTGAGTAAAAGCCTCTTCATGTTTACGCCAGTCTGCCTTATAAGGTTAAAAATGCTAATTTATTTAGCCCAGTTTCCGTTTACTTGACAAGTTTCTTGACATTTTATCAATGTTACTATCTAGAACAAGACAAAAAATTTTAAACTCAGGCCTCTTAAAATTATAGCGATTAAAGAGAAATAAAACGGCAAGTTTTTTTATCACCTCACCTTTTTTTTCACCGCCGTATTTCATGGCCACGAGCGCCATTCAAGCCACATTAAATACAATATTGTTATAAATTACATAGTTATGATCGCGTGGTAAACTGTGTATTTTTACACGACCTTAGTGCGTCTAGTTTAAAACCTAGATTGCCAGTGCTAGCTCCTTTCCATTCTCAATTATGGCCTTAATCGTTAACGTGTTTAAATAAACAATGTTTAATGTAGTAAATGAAATATTTTTTTACATATTTCTTTTTATATATCAAGCTTTTGCTAAGAAAGAAAGGCGTCTAAGGCGCCCATTAGACGTTAGGTTTTGCCATGGCAAGCTTGACTGATGGTTGCATGATGGAAAATCAAAATATCTAGATATTCGTCAAGCAACCATCAGTCACTACCCTAGACGATAGGTTTTCTGTCAGTCAAAATCTCTGCTTCTCTGCCATGGTTTTGCCATGGCAAAACCTACCGTCTAATGGGCGCCTAAGAGTTATGAAGAAATACGGTCAGTTGCTAAGCGGACTTTGTACGGTAATCTAGACACGCGGCAGCGTGTCAAGCCAAAGTTCAAAAAAAAAAAAGAACTGGCGTCGCAGCGGCCGTGTGTTATATTACAGTAACCATTTGGTGGCACTTTTGACCCCTACGTTACTCAAAATGTATTGAACGTACACATATGAAATTTGGTACGTTTATTAAGATCCTTAAGGCTAACCAGATCCCCAAATTTCATTAATATAGCTCAATCGGTTATTAAGATACAAACATCTAAAAATAGGATTTTTTCTACATAGGATAATTATTGGGGAAAATATAATCAAAAACCTAACCCACTTCCAGGTGACCTAGCAAGTTGAAATTTGGCATCGAGCTGGGTAAATGTATGATTACGAACCTGAGAACCATAAACAGTGTTTTTTTTACGATTTGTAAATTTTGTAACATTTTCCAAAGAACAACTTTTATTTAGGTACACACTAAGCGCCTATTGATTTTGTACGGGCAAAAATGTACATATGTAAATTTCGATTTTGAACCAGAAGCACTCATAAGGAGTTTGTAATAGAACTAAATGGATTTCGAAACAATTAGAGATAGACCTAGCATACGGTTTCCATACGTCCCGGTACGCCGCCACATGTCCCGGTTTGAAGCGTGGTGTCCCAGTGTCCCGGCCATTAATCAAGGATAGTTTTAAATTAGTAGGGATCCACTAGGTAAATAAGTATACATGTACGTAGTACGGATGACTGTTAAGCCCGTCTAATACAGACAATGCCTGCGCGGCGTGCAGCGCATGAAGGATATCTTCCGACGGCAGGGACCTCCATGTCTGATGCCCTTTAACTTTGTAGATGAGGCAAGTGCTGATGTCCTTTGAATTTTTCTCTTTGACCTACACTACCTTTTCTTGAAATGTCCACCCGTCCCGGATTCCGGCCTTCGTCTCCATATCTATGGCAACCCTAACACTAGCTGTACACTCTCGTGCAGGCGGTGCAGGTGCACTCGCGCTTGGCCTGCCTCGCTGTGTTCAGTATGGGAATCGTCGGCGAGATACTTCCCCTGTACACTCTCGCGCTCGGCCTGTCTCGCTGTGTCTCAGCGAGAGTGTACATGCGCTATATCTCGTTTTAACAGTCCTAATGTTTGAACAGCATAGGTAGTTAGTTTAGTGCAGTCAGAGTCATGTTGTTAGGAGCAGCTGCAGAGATGGCCAACAGCAATCTCATTATTAATAAAAAAAGCAGCCGAAGTCGCAAATATATCGTAACATATCGTAACACATTCTTACTCCAACTGTAATAAAGACGTGTTACGATCTTTTGGCCACCTTGACTGCTACTAATTATGTAATAACCACCTTATTCATAATACATTCAAATCTTATCTTATATATTTAAACGAGCAAAACGCGTCTGGTACAAAAATAATAGCAATTATATTCTATCGCGATGAACGAGCTCCGCGCGGACGAAGAAAATCTAGTTAAGGTATTATACATACATTTTACATACTCTGATTGACTTTGATTTTAATTAAAATAAACATGAAGTATTCTTTATTTACAAAAAGTAATGATATCCCACCAAAAACATAAATGTGAAAATGGGAGCCAAGTTCAATATTAAGAATATGCGTCGTTATTGACTTCGCCGACAAAAGAATTGATATCTATATGGGTGCCAAGTTCTGTGTAGAAAATCCTGAAACCTGAGATGTAATTCAAGGTCAAGATTTTGGCTTGGCTAGTTTTTACCAACAAACCAAAGTTCAGAAAAATACCATAGTCAAATATAATATAGCATGTACGTAAAAACCAGCCAAGTTAAAATCTTGACCTTGAATTACATCTCAGGTTTCAGGATTTTCTACACAGAACTTGGCACCCATATAGATATCAATTCTTTTGTCGGCGAAGTCAATAACGACGCATATTCTTAATATTGAACTTGGCTCCCATTTTCACATTTATGTTTTTGGTGGGATATGTTATGCTCGATGTGTTATGTGTATGATTTCAAATTTGCAATGCCCTACCAGGGTCCATGTGAAACTAATATAACTATACATGTAAGATCTACTGTAATACAGAGCGGGCTAATCGCGTAACTTTATGTACTACCGTTAGAGCATATTTAATGTCAATTTTGAAGTATAATTTGCTGAGCTAATGTCATTATTTTTATACCCGACGGCACAAAATAAAGAATATACAGAAGGTCCGTTCCCGCCGTTCTTGAAAATACATACCTAAACTACAGGGTTGCTTCTGTATTGATTCTGAATTTTAAAAAGGAGCAGATAAATTAAAAATTCTTCAACATGACATTTAAATATGAACCAGCGTATCTTGGTAAAAAACCGGCCAAGTGCGAGTCGGACTTCGCACATTTAGGGTTCCGAATCAACCTCAAAAATATGATTTATTCATATATTAGTATTTGTTGTTAAAATATACGTAATATTGAACATTGTCACCAAATTTCAAGTTCATAGGTCAATGAGAAGTCTAAAAATTCTTCGGAACAAATTTTGTGACATACGACGGACGGACGGACGGACGTCTGGGCGACACCAATAGGGTTCCGTTTTGACCCTTCGGGTACGGAACCCTAATAAATTGATGCGTGACCCGCTGCGAGTTGTGACTTGTGACCGGCGGCGGTCGAGAGCGCCAACAAAAATATACCTAATTAATTAGGTACCTACTTAACTAAACCATAGTACTACTTAAATACTGGCGTTTTACCAGCGAACGATAAGATGAATGTGTAATGGTTGATCGTCGTTATCAAAGCGGCAAGTTTCAAAAAATTACCTACCTACCTAGGTATTGTAACTACCAAAATGAGAAAACCGTTTTATTTACCTTTCAATATCGTTTGAAAATTTGAAGAAAGTGTAGGCACCGTTTTTTGTTGTATTTAAGTGTATTTAAACAATAAAATACATTCCAACTGTAATAATATCGGTTATTCATTTTGACGTACGTGACATAAACTATCTACGTAGCGGCGAGGACGTCAAGTGATCAACGCGCGCACAACTAGCACTCGCGACGCGACAGTGACAGTCGCGACTAAGCTAGTCCGAAATCAACCGAGAATGCCTGTAAATGTTACGTCATTGTGCGTGCGGCGAAAATGGCACTTTGTACTGAGCGGACTCTCTGCTCCGGCGCGCGCCGCCGCTATTTACTTTGTGCCGACGGTGACCGGTTGCAATCAATAAATGAAATGAAATAAAATGATTTTATATCACACCTGGCCATAAAGTGGCCATTATCGCACGCTCCGCGCGCGAAAAAACCCACTTCCTGGCCAGGGGGTGACATAAAATGTTGTACATACCACGGGCGATAATAAAGAAAGCCTCAGATCGCATATTTATCGCCCTTGCCTTCGGCTCGGGCGTAAAATACCTGCGATCTGAGACATTCTTTGTTTTATCGCCCTTGGTAAGTAATGTACTATTGTAACGGCGTACGGTTTTGTAAAATATTTTTGGATAACTTGTGACAACTGCAAATAAGACGGACATATATAAACGTACAGAAAAAAACACGTATAAAAAAAAATCCTTATTTAACGAGTATTCAAATCAGCTACGTCCATCACAGATGTAATACAAGTTAGAGCCCTTACGGGAAAAACCTCTCTTTGCTAAGCGACAGTTGTTCCCAGTAAAAGCAGGCTAGTTATGACCTTTGCTTACTGAGAACGCGGGCGCTGGGAATATAATATGGAACTTTATGATGGGAAAAGCTATGGGTTTTGTTAGAATGATTTAAGTTAAGGCCGGGTATTACCACTTTTTAAAACCATCTGAGACATAGAATATAGTGTCTTAATTTAAAAAAAAATATATGTGTCACATAAGGATCTTGTCTCTAGTCAAAATCGCAGTTAGTTATATGACTTGATGCATTTCAATCGATAGAAAAATATCGCAAAGTGAACCCTTTTTGGAATGTTTTTTCAATATTGCGGCTATATTACTTATATTTTACATTTAATTTTTGTACTCAATTAAAGATCCTAAATAGTTCTATACAAATTCGCAGGGTCTGCTTTGATAAAATGATTGGCTTAATGACTATAGCTAAATATTTACGAAAACTACGCGCAGAGCTTCCGTACAGAGCGGGATGGTTAATTGCAAACTCACGCGTGTTAGAGCGGAACATTTGCATTGGGGATACCTCTCCTTAAAGTTTTTTTTTTATTTTTTTTTTATTTATTTATCCAAAATACTTAAAAACTAATACATTTATGTTTACTAACAGCGAGCGAAAACCGCGTGCGGTTTATCTGTCGCTGATTGTCGCTCGTTTTACAATTTATTTCTTAAATAGGTACTCCAAAACTACACATTCCTAAGATAGATGAGGCTTGTTGATTACGCACCGCTCGGGTGCGCCTCGCTATTTGGCAAGTACATGTTTTTTATAATTGTTTTGCACTTATGTGGATTACTGATAAGGTTATGGCAGACATCCTCAGGCCATTTGTTTAATGTGTAAGGTAACATAAACTCCCATACTCTTTTTCCGTATACGTTGTCATACGACGGCAATACATATTTAGGTAAGGTACTTAGGGTTCTTAGTTTTAGTGACCTATGACGATTTTTAAGGTTAGCTAAATTGGATATTTCGTCACAGATCACCATCATTTTAAATTTATCATGTATGTTTATAATTTTACAGTATTGAAAAAGTTTTGCCTCGTCATGTTTATACTTGTTTCTTATATTAGTAGGTACAATTGTTTTTAATATGCTTAATTGAATCTTATAGATATTGTCTAGGTAGGTTTTATAGGTTCTGCCATAGCTGCTTAGGCTGTAACTAACAATAGATTCAGCTAATGACATGTACAACATTCTAAGGGTATTAAAAGGTAGTTTATGTTTTAGAAGGGATAGTTTACACAAGATGGATCGCAGTTTGTTACAAACTTGGTTAATATGGGGACCCCAATTGAATGTGCTATCTATAACCAAACCAAGGTAGGTGTGTTTGTCCACTATTTCCAAGCTTCCACACTCACTCGTACAAGTAGTTTTTTGATGCAGGCACTTGTGGCTATGTGCTATTATTTTAGGTGCGGCTACAGTTTTTTTATGTGCGGAGTGGATATACATTACCTTGGTTTTGTCATAGTTTATGACTAGGCCTACATCGTGGGCCCATGCACACAGTAGGTTAAAGTTAGTTTGAGCGATATTTTCGGCAACCGTAATATCGCTATGCGAGGCCAGGAGGCAGGTATCATCTGCGAATTGGTATACGGAACCACCCGTAAATATATTGCACATGTCATTTGCGTACAAAAGATATTCGGTAGGTGCGAAATTTGATCCTTGAGCTGTACCTTTTTCTGTGGGAATTTTGTCGCTAAAAGTGTTGTTAATTTTAACAGTTGTGGAACGGTTGGCATGGTAATTTTTAAAAAATTCTAAGAGTGGGCCCTGTATGCCATTTTGTGAAAGTTTGGAAAATAGGTTGTTAAGTTTGAGTGTCTCGAAGGCTTTGCTAAAGTCAATAAAAATGACAATAACATGTTTTTTATCATTTAAATACATATTAACTTCATTAGTAAATTTACATAGCAATTGTGGCGTATTTTTACCCTTTTGGAAACCGTATTGTTTGTCATTTATAATATTATTTTTATTTAAGAAATTTTGTATATGTATTCCAAAGAATTTTTCGATAATTTTGTCTATACATGATAATATTGTAATAGTGTGAAGGCTGATGTGATATCTTAATTTCAGATAGCCACTGCAGCCTAGTTGTGAGACGGTTTCAATCCGGAGGTTGCGGGTTCGAATCCCGGCTCATAACCACTGGGTTCATCAAAAAACTAATATACGAAATATCAATAGATAGTACATGGATGGGTGACCGCTTTGAGTGGTTACTAACTGAGCGCTCCCGTGCTTTGGAAGGTACGTTAAGCCGTTGATCCCGGCTGCTGTCTATGGCAGCAGTCGTTAAGCCAAGTTGGAGGCCTTCGGGCGGCTTGAAAACTTCTAACAGTCAAGTTGCCCACTCACTTGACAAAGGGGGGTCGAAGTTGCACCACGTTCGTAGGGAAAGTACCCACCGCTACCCTACACGTGACCCTTGGGTGGTTCTAAAAGTGCAACAAAAACTGGGAACCGTACTGTCTTCTCGAAGATCTCACGGTTCGAAATAAATGCCATACGATAAATAAATAAATATATAGACCAGCGCTGGCTGCCAAGCCAGCATTATGCTGAGTTGGGTCCATTTCGTGACACGACCGTTTTTGTTTATGCCTTTGTATATTATTATGTTACGTGCGTCGTGTATCGTGAATAAACGTTTGAATTTGAAATATTTAACGATAGATTTTTAAGTTTAAGTAAAACATGGTTAGGAAACAAATCTAATATCAACAAGATCTAGCTTTCTCTTTGGGTTAGAAGGTCAGCAGTAACTTTCGTAAAACTAGTTCGTGCTCCCACTAAGAACCCCGGGTTCCTTACCTTAGGGCATAACCGAGAAAAACACTAGGAGGATCATGATAAGTTGAAAAATTGACAAGATATTGAAATATAATAAACTGGTCTTTAACGTCGAATATCACTCGACATGTTTCGGATCAATACGTGGTCCTTAATCATGAGGTGTAATCGCGACGGCCGCGCTTCTCACACATAGATAAGAGTGTAAAGAGTGTAATGACCGGAAATAGATAGCTAACTTCACGCGTATTGTGATCCCGACTAAAGCGCCACTAAGTGCCAAAGTTAGTAACTATTATCTTGGATACACGTGAAAAAACATACAAAAAGTGCATCCACCGCTGGGGATCGAACCCGGGTACATTGACTCTAAAGGCAGTAAGTATACTTTAGGCGACTTCCTGACTTGGCGGGGCGGGATCGATATGTGACATTTTCTTCTTTGACGTAAACTTACTGACGTCGCAAAGATTCCCACTTGACGGAATACTGTCAGTATTACTTTTGCGCAGTAGTAATACGAGTATTATGCGCAGAAGCGGACCAGTACTGCCTTCGCATCGTCCCGCTTCAGCGCATCCCGCGCCAGTCAGAAAGCACTCATTTAAATGTAGGGGCGCAGTAAAAAGTAGTATTGAGTTGACTGACAGTTGACACTGACATTTGATAGTTTTCTCATATCGTACCGCCTCCGCACCGACAAATCAGGAAGTCGCCCTACTCGTACCACAGGGCCAAGTGTGTGATGCTAGGAGGCATCGAATTTTTGAATACCTTTTTAACAGGCCTCATTCGTGCAAGTTTAATAACCTTAAGACTAGGTGGCACTATTATTAATTCCATCAGCTTTCTTCTAAGATAGACAACCATGGTCTCACACCACACTGCGTGTGAGCGCGCGGCACGCGCGGCTTTTCGGCGGCGGTGGCGGTGGCGAGAATCCACCTTCATTTTCGTCACTATTGATTGATTTCGTGAGTGACTCGTTTATTATATTTCAATATATCTAAGGCTCATAAACGTACTTCACAAAACGACAATTTCCCATCGAAATCTACAAGATCCGACTTAACTAGGGTACCATTAACAAATACGGTTGGATCCAGAGGGCTTTAAAACACAGGGCTTTAAAACACAGCCCACTATGGAGACATTGGAACTCCATTCATATGGAAAATAGGCAAGATATTTACAGGTTAATGAATTGACTGAAATATGAAATTTAGAATGAATTATGCTGATATATTTTTTGTTTGAAATTTTTGTGATAATCCTGTATTTTAATTTATTTTGATTTTGATTTATTTTGATTTTAATGTATTTTAATGTTAATGTATTTTGATTTTAATTTATTTTGATGTTAATGTATTTTAATTTATTTTGATTTTAATGTATTTTAATGTTGATGTATTTTGATTTTAATTTATTTTAATGTTAATTTATTTTAATTTGATTGATTTGAATGTACTGTAATTTGATGTTTTTAATGAAATGTAATGTATTTTATTGTTAATGATATGGGCTAAGCCTGAAATAAATAAATAATAATAATAATAAAAAAAAAAGGTCCTTGCTTAGGACACTGCCTTGAACATACATGTTCACTAATGTTTAAGCAAATTCGTACCTTGTTACAAATGAATAGTGTACATTTTACACAGTTAATTCAGTTGTATTAGTCCACGCGGCAAGCGTTTTATCTATTCATTGCACGGTCGACACGCGCAACGCACTGCGGTTAGTTTGGATCGCACGCAATGTAATAGGAAAACTTGCCGCTTCCGTCGCCGTTCGTCTTGGGGGCCGTTAAAAGGTTATAAAAGCCGCGATATACCTATTCAGTTAGGTATATTGAAGGGATGTGTTACGCATATAATTAAATACGTATGTGAATAATTTAAATGTGAGAATAGTTGATGTAAATAATAATGCGGACTATACACACGGTTTACTTAAAATGCAACTTCGTCCGTTACATTTATGATCTGTGTTCGTCCGCGTGGAATTCGTTTACCTTATATCGTACTTTCATACAAAATTTCACCCCCATTTCACCCCCTTAAAAATAGCGATATATTCCCTCGAAGATATTGACTAAGTGACGAAGACCTACACCCCACACACCTCCGTGACTTAAGCGTAGTGTTTTGAAGAGGAGGGTCCTCCCCTATTTTATCATCCTATTGTTGCGAGCGTCTGTAGGCTGCGGTGTCCGCTAACCATCAGGTGGACGGTACGCTAGTTTGCCACCGTCGTTGTATAAAAAAACATTGGTTTCCTCACAATGATCTCTTGATCTTAAGTAGGTTAAGTATTATCATTGTAATAAGCATATTTTTGTGAGAAAATGGCTGACTGTCGAGTTTCTTTCGGCGTTTCTTCTCGCCAGTGGCCTCTGTGAAACGCTAGTAGGGTTTGACTTGTAAAAGTGCCATTGCGGCCCACTTACAGAATAAAGTTCATTTTATTCATTTTTTATTTTTTATGTCAATTGATTTCAAATTAATACGTCGATTCAGATGGACCCACAGCTTAATTTCATCATCAATCATAGCCGAAGATACTACAAACTAACCACCGGTAGTAATTCCAACATTCATGGGCAGATCCCTATCTATCCGGAATCCGGTTAGGGGCGGACCTGTCCGGTTCAAACTAGTGCGGTGACGGTTAAGTTGTACTCGTACTAGTCTTATAAATAATTTAGTGGGGGTGAATTGAAAATTTTCCTACAACGAGGCACGTGTTTAATCTTGTTTAGTTCTCATAGTCTAAAAATATGCTACTTAAATGCAGGCATTTCCAGTTCTTTTAAATTTTTGGCAAGTGGTTGAATAATCAAGGACCCATTGTAAAAAAGAGAATTATTTATTAGATCGACTTTGTTTTGCTTTATAGAACATGCACAGACGGAAGTCTGAACGCACGACTTTTCTGTCAATTTTAGAGTTAACAATCAACGACTTGAAATTGCTCGTGCTAAGCCTGTTCACACGCCTGGCAGTTTTTTTTATTTAAAATGGGATTGCTATTGGCCAGCATTCAGCCAGGGGGCAAAGATGAGGCCGAGGGTGAAGCGAGCTCACCCAAAAAAATGCCTATTCACTCGTGCCTTACAGAGATCCAGGTTATATGAACTCGGAAATAGAGAATTCCAAAACTTAGCAGCTGCGTATTATAAAAGATGATGAAAAGCGCTTGGTTCGAGTAAGAGGAATTTCAACCAGATAAGGTAAGTGTACCTACAGATAATTGATCGAAATATGTGTGAGAATAAAACTAGACATCTCAGTGTCTTACAAATGCCTAGAATATAGATCCATTCCATCTCTAGTTACAGCTTTAACGGAACAATCTGCATGGCAACGTCGCCAAGGGACCGATAACCCGGAATTATTGCCCGTTATGTGCCACGATGGTATCTAAATCTCTGAATGGATTTGGGCGCCATCTTGTTCATTAATGCTATTATTGGATGCTAAATTAGGGAACACGGTGGATGTTACCAGAAAAAAATTGTGCATTACAATAAACAAACCTCGCGAAAATAATCACGAAACATCACGCCTCAACTTATGTAATTTTGCGAATATAAAATCATCAATATCTGGGCGGCCGAGCTTTGCTCGGCGTTTTCCCGGGCATGAGACCTAGCTAGATCGATTGCTCGTCCCCGAAAACCCCCACATACAAAATTTCATCAAAATCGTTACAGCCGTTTCCGAGATTCCCGAAATAAATATATAAATAAATAAATATACAAGAATTGCTCGTTTAAAGATATAAGATTTCTCTATTTTAAAGGTTTTTTAATTATTAAAGAAATCCGGGTGCCGAACGATGGGCGACGACGACGTGGCAGGCCAAGACGGAGATGGCAGGACGACCTAGACGCTTTTCATAACGATTGGCCAGAGATTACTCAAGATCGTGACGAGTGGAGATTAAGAGGGGAGGCCTTTGCCCAGCAGTGGGACACCATATAGGCTCTTAAAAAAAAAAACTATATGTAGATAAAAAAATACGCTTTCTTACATAATATTATTTACCCGAATCAGCAACTGTCACACTTGATTGCTATGCCATAGAAAGGGAAGCTAATAAGAGTACCCCCGAGGGATTCAGTTGTGGAGTAGACACACATAAAAGTATGTGGAGTAGCGGCAGGAACTATAAGAACACTGTGTATGCCTAATATGAGCCTCCGATCTTCTTTTGTTCAGACTTAGTCAAGAAAATGTTAAAATAACAAGGCAATTCTAAAACTATTATTGACCGAATAAACTAAGAAGTATTGAGAATTGAATGGGGTTAATTTTTTTTTTTTATTAAAAATGGGATCGCTCTTGGCCAGCGTCTAGCCAGGGGGCAAAGATGAGGCCGACGATGAAGCGAGCTCACCCAGAAGATGCCTATATAAAGAATAAAAAGATGAAAGTAGAAGATGTCTATATTAATAATGCATAATTATTTTTACAGACATTTCTGTCCTTAAGAGCCCACATATGCACTTTTGCCAATGTTTATCGACTTAGATCTCAACATCTATAGTTATTAAATATCTGTCCTTTCAGTATATTAATCTTGAACTATTTTCCTCCAGTCTGTTAAAAGTGAAAACACGAAAAAATTTCAAAAAAATTCTCGATACTTTTATTTTTCAAACATAACCCTTGTTTTCGATGTTTTTTGGTTTAATAGTTGTTAAATGATAAGTTCTCAAACCTGATAAAAAGATTATCCTTATAAATGTACACGTTTAGAATAAACATCAATATTTACGAAAAACACGCGCTGAGCTTCCGTAGAGCGCGGGATGGTTAATTGAAAACTCACGCGTGTTAGAGCGGGACTTTTGCAATGCCATCTGCGCCCTCTTAAACTTAGACTAAAAAATTACAATAACAAGAAGTAATCATTGCAAAACAAAAATAAGTCCACAGCAAAAGTATTTATAAACCAGACAGTTAAAAACAACTGTCCGGATGTTCTAAAATTGAATTCCCAATTAGTACAGTCCGGATCGCTCCTGAACTTGCCGTTTTGTTTACCGAGCACGCTCCCAAATTATTTTGTATTCTATTTTTAATTCACTTACAATTGAAAAGTCGGAATTTGCATTTTGGCGAATCGATTTCGACGTGGAGCCGGGTCGCGTCTGTGTTCATTTATTTGTGTGTTAAAATTGGAAACAAAAGTGATTGGTTTTTTCATCACATTTTCAGTCAGTTCATGTGAATTTCATTGCGCTAGGAAAACTAGCATTTCTGATAGTCAAATTAAATAACAGTTTTAGGAACAAGCGCGTCTTTCTTCGTTTTATTACTTTACTAGTTTTGGCCCGCGACTTCGTCCGCGTGGAACTCGTTCATTGCGATAGGATTTAATTGCTACTTTGTAGGGTTCCGTAACCGAAGGGTCAAAACGGAACCCTATTGTTGTCGCCCAGACGTCCGTCCGTCCGTCGTCTGTCACAAAATTTGTTCCGAAGAATTTTTAGACTTCTCATTGACCTATGAACTTGAAATTTAGTGACAATGTTCAATATTACGTATATTTTTACAACAAACACTAATATATTGATAAATCATATTTTTGAGGTTGATTCGGAACCCTAAATGTCCGTCCCTAAATGTCCGACTCGCACTTGGCCGGTTTTTTATATAAGGCGCTTACCGAACAAGAAGGGCGTCAACCTTCCCTACAAACTTCCAGCCCCTTAAGGGATTATTTCCGGGATAAAAAGTATCCTATGTCCTTCCTCGGGACAGACTATCTCCATACCAAATTGCATCCCAATTGGTTTAGTGGTTTAAGCGTGAACAGGTAACCGACAGACAGACACATTTTCTTTTGTTCGAAAAACTATGCAGAATTCTAAATAATTCACAATAAAAACATTATCAGCATCAAACATTATCATCATTTTCATTACTATTACGTCACCATCTAGATTACAGTTAAGGCGCAGGGTAGGGCAACGCCTTCCCCATACAAACTTTGTGCACGTTTTATTCGTCGGTGTTGGCACTAACAAATACAATTTTTTTTTTGGTTGTAAATATTAGATATGCGAAGATCGTGATGTGAAAATTTTCAATTATTTCAAAAAAATTCAAAATTAAAAAATTAAAAAAAAAATTTAGTAAAAAAAAATTACATCACGAAATAGCTATCAGAAAAATAAGCATACTGACCAAAAATCATAACTTTAATGCAAACACAAACGAAGTAAATCCTGCACAAAGTTTGTATGGAGAGAGCTTGCCCTACCCCTCCTCTTAATACGAACCACACCTTAAAAATAATACCTAATTATTGTAATTTTTAAGATCAATAAAAACAACTGACGTTCAGAGAGCCAGGCGAAAGTAGAAGCGCAACATATAAATTAAAAACTGATTTAAATTCGATAAGTTTTGTCAGACAGACCCCTGTACCCTTACCATGAGTTTGCAATGTTTGCATTACCGTACTCGCTATAGCGACTGCGTAAACGATTTAGTATGGACAAAAGTACAGCGCCTCTGGCGGTTACGCAAAAGAACTAAGAATCGCCATACTAAATCGTTTACGCAGTCGCTAGCGGGTACGGTAATGCAAACATTGCAAACTCATGGTAAGGGTACTGTTCGATTTGTGTAAGTTTCTAAACAGTCCACCTAGACAATCTGTCATTGGCCTTTGTAAACAGAATGGTAACCATAGCCACTTAGTGCCAGTTGCACCAACGTACGAACACAGACCGGTCATCGTCAAATATGGCGCCGGCAGCTGTCATCCCATAGAAACTTGTCAAACTTTCCATACAATCAGATTTGACGAACACCGCTTACGATTACAGACGGTTTGGTGCAACCCAGCCTTAGTCTGCAGGTAAGTCAGGTAACCTTTAAAACTCGTATTCCAATTTCAAATTTCCGGTCAGTCAGAGCCCGACACTTCCGAGCCGTCCAGGAAACGCCACTGACCCTTGTGCGACACTTCACGTGTCACGGAATGAAGCGGAAATTAGGGAAAGGTGTATTTCTGTCTGGGACTATTTCAGCGACTGAGTGTATTTTCTTTCTGCCCTTTCCGTATAATGACAAGGGTGCCTAATTGTGTTTTAAAAAGTTATCGATAGTGTCGTGTTTTTAGTACATTGCCGTAAGTTGACCCCTAGAAAACTATGGATAAGAATGGAATCGATTGGCATAAAAAAGCATGTGAAAAATAAGAGTTTTTCTCGATTTGTGACTTTTTTAGCCGGAATTTTTTTTTGGTCCCATACTAGCTTTTGATTCTGGATAGGAACGGGATGGATTGGCATCAAAAAAAAGTTTATCAAAAATGACCTTTTCCTCGCATCCTGTATGTTTTTTTCCAAAATCTGTAAACGCCAATTTTCATTAATTTAAAATCGAGGGAAGGTCTTCTAAGGCCATTTTCGCGTAGCTGCCCCGGATCTGGTAGCTGCCCTCAATGACCCAAAAAGAAAATCCATCCTGTATAGCCGGCATCATGGTGACCTGACCATCCTTTTCGTTGGATGGCCTAAACCTTTTTTAGGGTTCCGTAGTAAACAAGAATCCTTATAGTTTCGCCATGTCCGTCCGTCCGTCCGTCTGTCGCCCGTTTTTCTCAGTAACCGTTAGTACTAGAAAGCTGTAATTTGGCATGAGTATACATATCAATGACGCCGACAAAAAGGTAGAATAAAATCTTGAAAAAAAATTTTTTAGGGTACCTCCCCTACATGTAAATTTGTGGTCCAAATTTTTTTTCTTCCAAACCCCATCGTGTGGGGTGTCGTTGGATAGCTCTTGCAAAAATATTATAAGGTTTTTAAAAGCATTTTTTGATTCAAGAATGGGTTGGCGTGATATTAAGCTTTGAAGTGATAATTTTTGTTATGGTCAAGTGTCCCCCCCCCCCCCCCCTGCCAGCTAAACGGTAGATGCCTAGGCATGTGAAAAAAATCAAGATAGTAATATATACGGTGAATTTAAAAGAAAAACTATCACAGCTAGGTAGACATAACTACTATAACTAGTTAACGAGTAATAGTCGAACTTAAGAAATGTACTTTGCAAAAGCAAACTTTCGTAATATTTCTATTCATACACGCACTTGTTTTTCTTATTTTGTTTTTTTTTCTGTATTGTTTATCGTTTTTACGTGTAATGAATAAACGTTTGAATTAGATTTTTTAAATTGCCGCTAAAATTTATTTGTCATTATCCGACACTTTGGCTTTAGTTTTTTAAGTCATTTTGGTTAAAAGAGGTTTGTAAAGTCTAGGGGATAAATATCTGAATTTTGAATTTGAATTTCTTTGAATTATAAGTGTTGTCTTGCCGTTTGAAATGGATAAATGAATATTCAAAAAGCTGCACAGTTTGAATTATTTTAATGAAAAGTGCCGCTTCTGCTCACACATCCGCACATGATGTTAGAATTTCATTAGTTGAATAATAGCGATATAACTTTGGCACAAATAGAAGCCACACGCTGTTTATTACTTGTGAAACTAGAGCGACTGTTGCACAAATTAGATGCAGTATATTACAATCTTAAGCCCATGGCCATGTTTGTAACATAATAGGCGTTATTAACATGTTACGCCGTTTTAGATACCCGAAAGGTCCAAACGGAACCCTATTGCTGTCACTCACGCGTCCGTCCGTCGTTTGTCACAAAATTTTGTTTAGAAGATTTTCTTCCCATTGGACCTATGAACTTGAAATTTAGTGCTGATATCTGCACTGCAAGTTAATGCCTATGCAAGTCGGTGGAAATCCAGTTCTATGGACACCCTCCCGGCAGTACTGATGAAAATATAACTGACTTGGTTTAACATTTACATATCAAAACTTTTTGTTGTAGAAGAACTGTGTTGCGAGACTTGCATCTTTTTACATGTAATGTTTTTGATAGGATTTATTATTACGTATATTTTATCAACAAATACTAATATATTGAAAAATCATCCTTATTTTTCATATAAAAACCAACTTCATTTTGCAATACAGCGAGGAAATGCTGCCAGCGTCTTCGGTACCATGCCACGGGGGCCCAATTTTTTACATATGTTTTAGTTTAGTTTAGTTTATTTAGATATAGATATTTAATTTTAATTTAGTTTTATTTCTAGGTCTAGTTTTAGTTGTTTATTTTTATTGTATCTATTTTGTAGTTTTATCCGAAAATAAATAACATTTTGTGGTTGGTAGCTTTGAATGTGCAGTCTGACACGCACTTGCCCGATGTTTTTCTAATGTGTGAAATAGGTACACCATAATTTAATTATACAAATAATGTAAAGCTCAATCAAAGACATTTTGAAAAGCGGATACCGAAGGCACTTTTGCAAGTTTAACTACAAATCCCCAAGCTAATTATGCCTTAAAGTAGCTTACAGAGAATATAAAAGTAACTCGAGCCAGGCAATGACCGTCCCTTCTCGGAAGGAAAAGAAAATGGCTGCCAGACCTTGTTAGCAGAAATAGTTGATCCAATCCCGTACTGTGTAACTATAAATAACGAAGCCTTATTATTTATTATTTATAGTGCGCGCCATCCACGAAGGCGCGCCCCTCCACAGCGCAAACCGTACAACTGCGCACAGATTGGGCGACTTCCTGACTTGGCGGGGCGGGATCGATATATGAGATTTTTTTTCTTTGACGTAAGCTTAACTGACGTCGCAAAGATTCCCACTTGAAAGAATACTGTCAGTATTACATTTGCGCAGTAGTAATATTATGCGCAGAAGCGGACCAGTACTGCCTTCGCATCGTCCCGCTTCCGCGCATCCCGCGCCAGTCAGGAAGCACTCATTGAAATGTAGGGGCGCAGTAAAAAGTAGTACTGAGTTGACTGACAGCTGACACTGACACTTTTCTCATATCGTACTGCCTCCGCACCGACAAATCAGGAAGTCGCCTTAGGCGATTCTGACAGTATTATATCAAGTGGGAATCTTTGCGACGTCAGTATGTTTACGTCAAAGAAGAAAATGTCACATATCGATCCCGCCCCGCCAAGTCAGGAAGTCGCCTTAGTGTGAGATTCGCTGTGGAGGGGCGCGTCGTCGTAGATCGTGGATGGCGCGCGCTATATTTTTATTATCAACTTTTCAAAGCGGAGATTCTCGTTTCGTATAATAGGCGTAACAAATTTCAGAATGTTTTCAACTCAAGTTATGTCAAAAAGGAGATTGTCGACTTGCAAAAGACGCCTAGCAAATTTGAGAATGATTTAAATTTAAGTTATCCCTATAAACTGATATAATATAGTGCGTGTCACGTGCACGAAGGCGCGCCCCTCCACGGCCCAATCCGTACAATTGCGCATAGATTACATGAGATGATGATGATGATGATTACATGATTTGCATTAGATTATATATCAGATGCGCTGTGGAGGGGCTCTTCGTCGTGGATGACATGCACTATTAAATTATTTTTTATTAAAGTTTTAGATAGTAGGAGAGCACTTTTTAGCTATTTTTGTGCATAGTAGCATTTCAACGGAAATAACGTTTTTAGCTTCAATTTGGTTTGATGTCAGAAACGATATTTCAGAAAACAAAAATATACACTTAAAATATATGATATTAGGCCGTAATAGTCCTCTACTGGAAAGCAACGAAGGCAAAATGTTAAGAAAAGGTTAAATTCATACAGAAAACAATAAATAATCTACAAAAAGCGTCTATAGCTGATAATGACCTCTTAAGTAGAATTTTATATCTTTAAGCGAGCAATTCTTGTATATTTATTTATTTATATATTTATTTCGGGGATCTCGGAAACGGCTCTAACGATTTCGATGAAATTTGGTATGTGGGGCCCGGGAAAACGCCGGTCGCCCAGATATTTTTTAATTAAACAAAGTAAACGCACAAAGGACCTACGTACTACCATTATTCTCTGTTTGGCCTGAATGTTGACTGGTAGAGAACGCCTTATGGCATTAAGTTCGCCTTTTGTACCGATATTTGTTACTGTGCAATAAATTTTAAATAAATAAAGGACGTGATTATTCAATAATGGTAAAGTACAGAAATTTTTATAAATTAAAAATCCTCTTTTATCACCGGTTACATTTATTTTTATGCATACAATACAATACAAATACTCTGCACACCTCAATAAATAAGACTAATACGGAGTATGTAGATTTAACAAGGGGCAAACAACAGCCGATCTTATCGCTTAAGAGCATAAGGATGATAATGGGGAGAGAGACGTATCGCATATTTTTATGAAATAACCTCGCCTACCAGATGCTGCTGGAAATAAAATTCTAATTCGTATACATACATGGACATTGGACCCAAGTAAGTCCTTGATAATTACAACGCTACATTTATTCGTGTTTTTACACTTCAATTGTCAGTAATCTTAGTACCATTACAAGACAAACAGTTACAGAGGTGTATAATGCAGTAACCATACAGCACTCAGTTCGTACAGCATTCATTTGAAGAGCGGAATTGTGTTTCCATTAAAAAGGTACGAAAATTCATAGTGCCGCCAAATCTTTCGTTACATTTTGTGCATAATTAAACCCTCTTAGGTAATAATCCTTTTCTAATCCAAATGGTTGAACAATAAATAGATATTTTGCAACAATAATAATGCTAAAGTTTACAATTTTACATAAGAATCAAAAAGGTTTTAATTAATTCCAAAATAAGCATTGTTAGTTATTTTTTTTAACAATCTGATGCAACAACCAATCAAACAATCAATCTTCGGATCTGTGCGACTGTGAGTGTTGTGTGTCGTGCCATAGACAATTAGAAACATAGGGGACGGGTAGTGAACTTTTTTCGAGTCTATAGTGCAGGCCATCCACAACGACGCGCCCCTCCACAGCGAATCTCATACTAATCTGTGCGCAGTCGTACGGCTTGGTCTGTGGAGGGACGCGCCTTTGTGGATGGCGCGCACTATACCCCTCACATTTTTATCAACTTTTGTGGGATAGTCAAATGTTGTGTACCCATAATCTCTGTTGACAACTTGCGACAGTCATATCCGCGGCCGCGGAATATCGCGTTAGACCCGTTAATACATAAATATCGCGTTAGACCCGTTAATACATAAATATCGCGTTAGACCCGTTAAAACAAACCTTTTAAATAGGGTGAACAAAGTGTATGTTTTTAGCTAAATTTATCATTAGGTTTATTTATCCTCCTAACGCGTAACTTTTCTTAACACAAGGTACCTACACAAAAATGACTTGTCGAGTGTGGTCGAAATTCCAAGTTACAAAACCTGATGGATCCTTAGTGAAGATGCGCATTCAAGATATACCAGAAAACCGTATCGATGAGGCTAAGGAGTTTTTGTTGAATTTCGTGTACGAGGAAGCGTTTTGTAAGGCTGCAGGTAAGACAAAAATAAAAGAAAGTTGCTGGTTAAAAAAGACATTTGTTGGTGAATTGTGGTACGTATCACCAAAAACTAGTTGTGATTAATGAACAGACACAGAAGTGTTCGCCAATCAACACTTGTTCGAAGACGTTGTTCTGTAACGACGCCATGACAGTTATAGGCAACTGGTTTTGTAAGTAAGTAGTGAATTCAGCCCGTCGTCGCGAAGAGCACGTGTATTCACCAACGCGGCGACGGGCAAAATCCCGACTTCATTATTTGTCGGTGCGGAGGCAGTACGATACGAGGAAAGTGTCAAATGTCAGTATCAGCTGTCAGTCGACTCGGTACCATATTTTACTGCGCCCCTATATTTAAATGAATGCTTCCTGACTGGCGCGGGATGCGCGGTTGTGGGACGATGCGAAGGCGGTACTGCTCCGCTTCTGCGCATGCTATTACTACTGCGCAAAAGTAATACTGACAGTGTTCCGTCAAGTGAGAATCTTTGCGCCGTTAGTAAATTTACGTCAAAGAAGAAAATGTCACATATCGATCCCACCCCGCCAAGTCAGGAAATCGCCTTAGACTCATCTATAAACGCTTGGCACCCGAATAGCGGCACCCCAGCTCGCACCGGTCAGTTTTCTTAGTTATAAATTTCATACTGCAACGCACGCTTATCCACTTCGTAACGGCATCGCCCCAGCTCAGAACCACCTATCGGTGGATGGACAGCTCGCCGTGATAGGGTAAACGTCGCGCTTGCGCCTCGCTGCCGGCGAAACGGCCTATTTCAAACGTAAAAAATCTGTCAACCAGCGGACACCTAGGTGCTGCTGAGGTGATGTTCCATGCTTGCGTTGGTTTGAATCCCGGTTGACGGCGAGGGGCGCCGGTCGGGTGCTGAGCCTTTTATGTGTGCGAAAACCTTAAACCTCATCATCCGCCTACCGTTTTCTCGGATGTAACTAAAGGAGCTAGGTGTCCGTTTTGGCACAACATGCCATCTGACCAACCTAGAAATTATTGACTGATTTTCTCACGATATTTGTCTTTACCGATAAGCCACTTTTGACACCCATCTGACCAATATGATGATGATTTTCAATCTATCTACTAACATGACTGGCCTAGTTGGTAGTGATCCTGCCTAGGAAGCTGGAGGTTCCGGGTTCGAATCCCGGTCAGGCATGTATTTGTGTGGTGAGCACGAACATTTGTTCCTGAGTCTTGGATGTTTTCTATGCATTTAAGTATATATTTATCTATATTAAGTATGTATATCGTCGCCTAGTATCCATCCATAGTCCACGCTTTGCTTATAGTTTGTGTAAGATTGTTCATATTTATTAATATTTTATTTATTTATTGGGACTAAATATTTGAGCGTGTGACATGAATCTTAGAATTAAGTCGATCACGAGAATTACCATCGATTGGGAGCGCTCGTGGCCCAGCGGCGCGTGCGAACCGCTTGCGCTTGCTAAGGTTAAGCAACGTGGGCAGCGGTCAGGACTTGGATGGGTGACCGCTTTGAGTGGTTACTAACTGAGCGCTCCCGTGCTTTGGAAGGCACGTTAAGCCGTTGATCCCGGTTGCTGTCTATGGCAGCAGTCGTTAAGCCGAGTTGGAGGCCTTCGGGCGGTTTGAGAACTTCTAACAGTCAAGTTGCCCACTCACTTGACAAAGCCTAATCCCAATAAGGTCTAGTTTCCCCTTGGGGTTGGAAGGTCAGATGGCAGTCGCTTTCGTAAAAACTAGTGCCTACGCCAAATCTTGGGATTAGGTAGCGGACCCCAGGCATCCTTCAGGATGCAACTGTACTGGGATAACGCTAGGAGGATGATGACGAGAATTACCATCGATTATTTTTTAGGTATATCACGAAATCCAAAAGCTCTGGAAGAGGCTGGCCTAATAAATGCTCAAGCTTTAAAGGATCCTGCTTTTTACAATATGATATGTTGTGAAGACGATAAAGACAGTGAGGTCGGAGAAATTATCGGTATCTCTTCGATGTCTTTGGTACTGGACGTGGGTAAACTCGAAGATCCATATAACAAATTGAAGGTTTATAATTCAATATTATCATAATTATATCTCAGTTTTTAATTGTATTAATATCTCACGTAGGTTTTTTTTTAGATAGAAAGCAAGGAGATGCGGGCACTTCTAAAACTGATGGACGTAATGTCAATATTTTATAAAGCCATGGAAGACTTACAAATCTCCAATTTTTTCGACGATAGGGGCCTGTATATACATCCCAAATTCAGAAAATTGGGCATAGCGACTGAGCTTCTCAGAGCGAGGTAAGTTTTCAGTCAATACAAGGTAAATTGCCAATGACTTGGAATTGGAATGAGTGGGGCACTGATGATAATGATGATTATATTGTATTTTATAGGTGTCTGGCTTGTGTAGCGCACAATGTACCTGCAACTGGCGCGCTAATGACGTCCATAGGCACCCAGAAGGCCGCTGAGAAGACTAACTGGGAGACCATCCTAGAGATCGACCTGGATGAAATTGGAAAACGAAATGGCGTGACTTTCGAAGACGGCGGTGTCCGAAAATTTATGATATGGAAAAACCCACATATCAAAACCCACGCTAAATAAACGTGTGAATTTCTAAAATACCGGCATAAAAAGTACATAAATTTACACTAACGTGAGACATAATTACATCTAATAACGGTTGACACTTACTTGGAAAACCGAGTGTTTTTCACCCCAATATATACAGAGTGGAAGACACTTAAGGCGCAGGGTAGGGCAAGGCCTTCCCCATACAAACTTTGTGCACGTTTTATTCGTCGGTTTTGGCACTAACAAATATAATATTTTATTTATAATATTTTGGTTGTAAATATTAGATATGCGAAGATCGTGATGTGAAAATTTACAAATATTTCAAAAAAACTCAAAATGTAAATATAAGATATGCGAAGATCGTGATGTGAAAATTTACAAATATTTCAAAAAAACTCAAAATTAAAAAATTAAAAAAAATATTTAATAAAAAAAATTACATCACGAAATAGCTATCAGAAAAATGAGCATACTGACCAAGCAAACACAAACGAAGTTAATCCTGCACAAAATTTGTATGGAGAGAGCTTGCCCTACCCCTCCTCTTAACGCCATGAGGCATTCTAGATACGTATAGAAAGTACCCGAGAAAAACATTAAAATGCAAGAATACTTTGCTCTCGTCAACGTCATACATTCAGCAGCAAAACAAAAATTGACCTAAATTATCTTGCTATCAGTTTGCTAAATTAAACCCACATAAAATAAAATAAAAAAGCCTTTTTATTTCTTGCCCATTTAACAAAAAAATATATATACAGAGAAAAAAAAAATATATTACTAAATCTATTTTTTTAAGTTTAATCTGAAGTTTAATTTTTAATGTATTTAATGCAACGATTTTTCACATCGTTCTTTGTTAAGAATTTTAGGTAAGAACCCCTCCTGCGAAGGTAAAGGCCTCCTCTAGTGATGATCAATGCTCTCTATCTTTGGCGTGTTTCATCCACTCTTTCCCACCTACTTGGGTGATGTCGTCTGCCCATCTCGATACGGGTCTGCCGCGTTGTCTAGAGCCTGTTGGCCCTGTCCACGATGTCAAACGTGATGTCCAGCGATCGTCGGTCATTCTGGCGTCCCACATTGTATGTTGTACTAATTTATAAAATTCTAATTTAATTGTAATTTTACTGTGAAAGTTGACATAATTTGGAAATAATTTATACCTTGACATATTATCATTGTTTCTGACGTGTAATGTATATGATCCATTGCAAATAAATGAGTATGAGTATGATACTAATATGTAATGGATTTAAATTGCCATCTTCCCGTTCCTTCTATTTCTAATTCGAAGAAACTGATTGATACAGATAATAGTAGAAGATATCTAGCCTTAGGGGTCATAATAATTCCCAAGGAAGCGAAGTTTTTTTTAGTTCTTTGTGTGTATCTTTTTGACATACTAAAAATCTTCCAAAATCTGACCGTGCAAAATGCGTTTTTTGACCCCCCAAAAAAAATGTTTTTTTTTTTTAATTACTAAATAATGCTTAGTGCTACACAAAAACTTTGTATTAGAAATATGTTTAGCATAAAATTATCTATAACTTTGCTACTTATCACTTTATTGATAAATCTAATAGTTCACGAGAAAATTGCTTTATAATGCCATTTTATCCTGTTTAATTTTCCAAGCCAAACCCCTGAGATTCCTATTTCAAGCAAACAGTATGTACAAATAGAGCTACTAAGGTGCAGAATTCAAGTTAAAATCTCTTACAAACAGTGGGTCCCCGGTGAATCGTTGGAAATTTCAAGTCAGTGCTCGTGAGCACATTTTGTTTAGATTTTTCAAGAATTCTGCATAAGTCTCACCCTGGGGGTAATGTGTCGACCGTGTTGTGTCAGACGATTCACTTTGTTCTTCGTAGGGACTTCGATTTGACTATTTTTTCATAAATAATATCGAAATTTTACGAGTATATGGTATAGCGATAAATGAAAAAAAAAACACTCAGAAAAAGTTGAAAAAATATTGGCTAACTTCTAACGCTAAAAGACGCATCTTATTGAACAATGTAGGAATAAAAATTTTCGAAGGGTTTTTGAGGAATTTCCCTCAATTTCTCATGGGTCTTATCATCAGAACTGGATTCTGGTAACAACAGGAACAACCTTGAAGCATAATTATGATTTCAAAGACAGAAAGATTTTATTTCAAAATGGGTTCATCAACGACGCGACGGAGTTTTGAGGTAACAGACATAAAAAAAAATTAAAAGACCATACCTACAACCAAATTGAGAAACTCGTCCTTTTTTTGAAGTCGGTTAAAAAATTAGAACACTGTGAGAGAATTGGATTGTGTGGGAAAAGTTTTCCTCGATTTGTGGCTTTTCTAGCCGGAATTTTTTTTTTGGTCCCATACAAGCTTTTGATCCCGGATAGGAATATATTCTTGTAATTTTGACATGTTTGCAAATTTATAATGTAATTCTTACCGTGAAATAAATTCTAGATAATCGATTGGCATCAAAAAAAAGTTTGTCAAAAATGACAATTTTCTCGAACCCTGTATGTTTTTTTCCAAAATCTGTAAAGGATGGTCTTCCAAGACCATTTTTGCGTAACAGCACGGGATCTGGTAGCTGCCCTCACTGACCCAAAAAGAAAATCCACCTGTATAGTTCAAAGAAACTTTATCCCTTAGTAATTGCCCCTAACTTATTTGCTTAATTATTTTTCATCACACTTGCTCGTAAAGTGTGTTATTGCACGCGTGCGTATAAAGCAGTTATAGCCGATTTACCTCCCGCGGGAGTTATGGAATTTAATAACTCCCGTGGGAGTTATGAGTTTGTGTGTGATCTGATTGGTTTAAAAAAATCTAGTTGGCCGCGCGCCGCAAGAATACTGCTCTGTGATTGGTTGAAAAAAATCTAGTTGGCCGCGCGCGCCGCAAGAATATTGCTCTGTGATTGGTTGCACGTTGCGCTCCTCTCGCAGTGATACTTGAGGTGAAGTTGTCAAGTTCGTCAATTTTTGATTGGTGTGGTTGTATGAAACATGGATTTTTCTGCCTTTTGTAGTTAATTATTTCCTCGAAAAAGTGATGAAAAACATTGTGTGTATCACGGGAGGTAAGGGTTATTACTATGACTTCTATGACTTTCGTTAGTAATAACCTGCTTACCTCCTTAAATGCACAATGTACTATTTCATCCTATAAGTAAATATATTGTATGCCTGTAGCGGGTAGCTGTTGATTCTTTGTGCTACCATGTCAACTTCGTTCCCTCTAACTACACTGTTAATTTCTATTTTCGAAAGCTCAGCAAATACTACAATGTATATACAAGCTCAGCATTATAATTATGAATCAAAGTTATCAACGTTATCATTTATTACATCTTATTTACGCAAAGAAAATTTAGTAGGTATTATTCTAGGTATTCATGATCCACTGTAAAATTCTCAAGCCACTGCAGCAAATAATTACGGACCCGTCTATTCCAAATTTAATTTCCACTGATATGAGTCTTAGAGCTCCTTAGAATTCCTAGCATCTAGTAAATTCTTCTCACGTATATTACAGTTTATAGTGGAGCACTGGGACATCCTCTACCGTTCGTTTTATAAGTTCTGTTTCGCTTCGCATCCTTTGGAAATCTTTATTCAGCTAGCGGTGTTCAAGTCACGAATTTCTTGACCAAGAATTGAAAAATGTGGGATTCATGGTGTTTGATTTGAAATTTCCGCGCGGTGTGGTAAGTCATCACTGGCGATAAGGCTATTTTTGACGCACGTACACGAATCTAGGGTGATACAAAAACAAGCCGACATATAGGTGGCAAATACGATATAATATATAGGTATTATGTATCATACATCCCGACATTTTGAGTCCTTTACACCACACGTGATCAACGGTGCTCGGTTAGTTTACCCTAGTGCTGAGATCCGAAAACCAGAGACAGTGTTATAGACCTAACTATTTTACTTTAACTCCACGCCTCGAGAATAATTCCGATTTAAAATAACAATCACAAAGTTTAACTCGTTTATACTTAATTGAGTATCAATAATGCTGATAAGATCTTTTATCGCTTCACCGCTTTATTCCTCATTGATACTAAACTTTTTTAACTGCCATGTAACGCAAAAAGCGTACAATTATAGGAATATCATGTCATTTAAGTCCTTCTGCTCAAGAAGATCTAATTCCTGGAAAGACGTGGTTTTAAAGTAACCTAGCTAAAGAGATTACTGCGTCAGATTTTATAAGAAAAGTGGCACTTAATTTTCTAGACTAAATGAAATAATGGGATTATCTCACGCTCAACTGATGTTACTTTAGTGTTGTTATAATGACTTATTGAATGAGAGAAACCGTGATAAAGTTTCGGTTAGGTAACAAGAAGACTTTGGTAATATCAACGAAGCTGTTTAAGGCTGGGTAGACACTCTTTTGAGATTTTTAAAACCATTTGAGACATAGAATATAGTGTCTTAAATTCTAAAAATACATGCACATTGTCTATGTGTGCGACAGCGTAGGAGTATGAGTTCACGTTGTCCATGTGTTCGTATGTGTCACAATTACAACATTGGCCATTTCAACCCGCGCTCGTGAGATAAAAGTATTATACGATTACTTTGAGTTTGACACTGATATGCTACGAGTACTGTATAAAAAAACTAAATGGTGAAAGGTTAAATTGCCAGTAACGTCTAAAGTCCAATAAATGTCAAACGCAAATCCGTGTCACAGAGCCGGAAAATATTCATTCGTCGCTCTTATTTTGCGCAACTAAGCTGAGTCAATTTATTGGTACTAGTATTTTGAATTTATTGATGTATGTAATGTACATATGCATGTACAGCCACTGTAGTCGAGCGGTCAGGCATGCGACTTTAGACTGCCTTTCCACCAGAGTTATGCTATGCAGCTATGCTGCGAGGATGTGATAGCTTTCTGTTTCCACCAGTGCTGTTATGTAAACCAAAGAAAATGATTCGTGGGTAGCAACGCATCGTAGCATAGCACAGCTCTAATGGAAAGGCGCCCGCAATCTGGAGACAAGATTCCATCTAATCTCTTATTCCTTATCAATAAAAACTTTTAAAGTCTTCAAACGCATAGTTACTTTACATGATGACTATACGCTAGGCTACAAAAGAAAACATCATCCTCCTAGCGTTATCTCAGTACAGTTGCATCCTGAAGGATGCCCGCGTAGGCACTAGTTTTTATGGAAGGGACTGCCATCTAATCTTCCTATCCAAGGGGAAACTAGACGTTATTGGGATATAGCTTGTCGCGTGCCATCAAATGGCCTTCCAACCCAAGAAACTAGACAAAAAAGAAAACATACAAATCGTAAATTTCTTAGCTACCTATAACTTTATGACAATATAATCGCACCATTAAACGAGCTTAATTAATGAAATGGTACGCATTAATGCTGTATTCCGCATGAACATTAATATTCCAAAATCGGTTTTAACATGAAGGCTTAATCCTTCAACGAGATTGCGATATTCCTTTATGACATGGCATGGATGAAATCTACATTTCTATGTTTTCGCAAAGACAATGAATGATTTAAGCTTGAAATTTATCGATTTGAAGTGATATTAAAACGTTATAATGTTCAAATATAATCAAAAAATACGAATAAAATCTTTTAGAACGTAATAATACCTAGTCCTGTGCTTTTATCTCGCGAAAGCGGGTTAGCCATCGTTGTGTGTTGAGCTATACATGCGCATTGTCTATGTGTGCATCAGCGTAGGAGCTGTGTTCACATCGATGTGTTCGTATGTGTTAAAACTACAACTATGGGTAACCCGCGTACGTGAGATAAAACTGCACTAGATAGTGGCGTAGAGAAAATGTCAGTTCTCAGAAAACATAATAATTAAGCAACCTTAGAAGGCGCTCAAGAATCTGTGTAACGCCTAAGACTAAAGTTTTCTTTTTAAAGACTACAGACGTCACCTCAGCCCCCAAATTGCACGAGGGTTCCCGAATTTATCAAAAGTTCGGAACTCGCGCAATCGGACTTGCGAAGTTCGGTTTAGAGAAATGCCAGAATTTCCAGATAGCCCCTACCATGTGCAAAATACATGTTGAAGGCTTATTTGCACAAAATCTCACAACTCTTGTTAGATAAAGTAATAGTAAATTACTTACCAAGGGCGGTAAAAAAACGAATGTCTCAGATCGCAGGTAAATTGACGCCCGAGCCGAAGACAAGGGCGATAAATATGCAATCTGAGGCTTTCTTTATTACCACCCGTGGTAAGTACAAAATTGTATGTTATCCCCTGGCCAGGAAATGGGATTTTCCGCACGCGGAATTGCAACTTTATGGCCGGGTGTGTTATAAAATAAATTAATAAATATTTGTGGACAAACTTACACAAAACGAGCCTACTATTCTTGTAATTTTGACATGTGTACAAATTTATAATGTAATTCTTATCATGAAATAAATGAATCTAATCTAATCTAATCTATGGATACCAGGCGACGATATACATACTTTTACAGCTAGATACATACTTATAGATATAGAAAACAATTAAAACTCAAAACAACTTATTCGTGCTCATCACAATAAAATATCCACATGAAAGAATAACCGTCATTCTAATACTGCACCAATGATTCATCTTAAAAGTCATTCAATCAAGACGTTAACGTCCCGTGCAGAAGTATTTTGTTTATGACAGTGAAGATTTTGTTCTAGTGCGCAATTACCCTACCATTCACCGAAAGCAATTGAGTTTAGATAACCCCCTGGCTTAACATTCAAATCGAATTCTATGTACTTATATCAGTCGGATGCGCCGTGAGAGGACCGAATGAACCTCGATACTCGTATTTCGAGCATCGCCATTTTAAGTGTCCATATAGTTGTGGCGTTGCCCTTTGGTAACCGTCAAATCTGACATGTTCTGCAACGCGCTAACGAAGTTTCTTAAGTCAGTTGCATAATTACAACTTCCAACTAACTCTCTTTGGACTTCGGTTCTTGAGAGATCTCTCTATTGTTGTTTCTTCCTGTGTCTCCTATCTATTGTATATATTTGTATATGTATATAATTTGTAGATAACCCATTTTCTGTATATATTTAACCATTTGTATATTATCCTATATAGGAGACATTACCTCTTCTACATAGTGAAGTCAAATGTGAATTCGATTATTGAATTAATTAATGCGTTGCTATCCTGCTGCTGTGTTGAGAATTCGTTGTAGCCCAGGGGGTAAGGCATGCGATTTTTTAACACATTCATTGCCGGCGAGTGTTACGCGCTACACTCGTAGTCGATAGATGGCTTTTCTGCTTTGTAGCGAAAACTGTCGACGAATGGAGAAAACGATATCGTGTCTTCGGCGCCGAATGTGCTAATCTGGAGGTCTTGGGTTCAAACCCGCGGCTCGAACTACTGGGTTTTTCAATAACATATGAGGAAACCGGTATAATACCAACCATGTTTAATATAATGTGAAATTGTGAAAGACAAAAGCATTTTACACTTATAAATCCTATTTTAAAACGCTTACATAAAACCAGGAACACAATTTTCGTGGCAAATATCATCGTGGAGGATCGACCATCCAAAACACGCCGGCAAGTAGAGGATTTAGCTGCATTCTGCAGTGATAGCACTTTTCCTACCTAAGCCGTTTCTCAGGGTAGCATACTGGGGCCTAAACTTAATTTATTTGTGTTTGTAATATGGGACCTATAATGATTTTATATCGCTTTGTCTGTGATAAATCTTAAAAATCTTACTTCAATATCGTAATATAGGAAAACTCCAATTAAGAGAAAAAAATACCCATGCCATTTAAATTGCTCATTTTACAGAGATATAATCTTGATGATCTGAGATAATGGTCGTTTAAAGTCGCTGAATAAACACCAGCCCTCGAATATTTAAACGAATGAAACATCTTTCACTCTCGCGTAAAAGAACCCATTTAAATATTGTAGGGGGACAGTTAAGCTATGGGGTTAAAGGGACACTTTTAAAATATTGTATTCTACTCATTTAAATTATAATTTAAGAGTATTCGCACGAACTTACTTTTTGCTTGGGATAATACGGCCATTATCTGTATGTGAATCAGTAATTAGTGTTATTACACCTACTTGTCTCTGATTTTTATGAAGCATTCAGCTATTAAATAGAGAAGACTAATAAAATTCTAATTTCAAACTTATTTGCTGTCAGTCTATGTTTCGGAACAAGATTAATTTAAAAACAAGAATTATGGTATTTATACAACTTTTAAAGCATTTACAGGTCTTATGGTTAAAAATCGTGAACGTAAAAAAATAAACGTGGTAATGGCATCATCAGAGCCAGGCATCGTAGCACGTTCCAAAACGAGCCAAGTTTCCGTGTAACTCGGAAAGAAACGCAGGAATTTGTCAAGCGGGAAATTATCGTAATTGAGATTACCACTTTACGGAATTTACGTAATATACGAGTTTACGCAAATTACGAGTTTCTGTCAATTTGGGGAATTAAGGTGACTTTAATTTCAATTCGTGACATGTTTATGTTCCGGTTAAATGAGTGTTTAATGTCTGGAATCTAGAGCTTGTTATAATCTCCAGGTATCTACAGAGAACGGTATTCCGTACTGTGGATTTACTAAAGTAAACTCATTTAGGCTCAGTTTTACAATAGTAGTTTATGCAACTGCTACATACTGAAAGTGATGTGATCAAACTTATACAACTCCGCCTTCATAAAAGCATACTCCAATGCATTATTACGTACAGTTGCAAACACGTCTTTATCTACGTCCTTATCTATATTCAATCCTTTTTAAGTGTGGGGAAGTTATGTTATGGATCTAGATAAAAATGTGCTAAATCTTATGTCGATAAGTTAATGTCAAAACAACGCTACCAAAATTTGATCGGACATAATTATAAGTCTAACGGTTAACATAAGCCGGCCTTAACTCAAGAAAATAAGTAGTTTAATGTGCAAAAACAAAGTTAATTCCTTTTTTATGACGCATATAAATATTTATACATTAAGTACATTTCAGCCGCTGCACGTTTTCAGTCATCTTCAATTGCCCCATACTTCAAAAACCCTTTGAAGTTAGCACGCGACGTTCTACGAAAATGTTTATATACCAATGGAGCGTAAGAACAGCTCTGTAAATGTCAAGGTCACGTGACCAAGGTCACAATGTCCAGTCGGAATGAGTGTGTAAATTGTGAAATTGATTTAACTAACCGCTTAAATCAAAGGCGAAAGCGATCGCTAATTCTAGATTTCACAAATTCCCAGTTACTCCACGGTGTCGCTTACGCAACGGTATTTTTAAAACTTACGACTTGATTATTGACTTGCCTTACAAATTGAAAAAAATATACTCTTGAACTTTATGTACAGTCGAGAAATTTGAATGTTTGGCACTTTTGGACTCTATTAAAATAGAAATATAGACCAAAAGTAACAATAATTTCAATTCCCCAACGTTATGTAAAGTGTTTATCTTATGTCATGTCCCTAATGAATACTTAAATTGCACTGGTTTAAGAACTCATGAAGTGAGACACAATCTTTGATACATTGCTCGCAAAATAAGGTTTTCGGAACTCTGTTTTGAATAAGCATACTAACATCTGCTGCTTGATAATCAGTTTGAGATATGTTATTATAATTTAATGTAATGATTATTAACTCTTTATTATTTTTTATCTCATCATCATCTATATCTTCCTCTTCTTTTAATTCAGAACATTTTTCCAGTCGTAATATTTCATTACACAATACAATTATTCTTTATCGCACAATCTCAACAAAAGGACAGCACAGTATATATATAACCACGAGTCACAATGATTATACAGAGATATTAGACCGCTAGGCTTCATCCCTTGAGCCATTGTGTACAATAACGATTTAGGGCGCCCTTCATTTCGTATTCCAACAGCTAATGACGCGCTTCGGAGAAAAACACACAAATGCAATATTCCTAGAACTGCACTGCTTTCAAAGTAACTTGATTTATTTAAGGCTGTCATGTCTATTTTCAAATGCCTCATATTATAGTTGATTGATACACCATTACTTTGTGAAATTTAATGTTTATAAATCAACTATAATAAATGATGCACCTATATAAATACATGTTTTTTTGTTCAATCCGGTTTCTATGTACTCTTATATTTTGTTGACAAAATAAATGAATAATTATAGTAACTACAAAAATTTGAGGCAAACAGCTTTTTATTTGCATTTGAGATAGTAAACGTAGTAAATTGAAACATAATACCAATTCTAATCACTTTGTATCCGTATAAATAAAACAGTTTTTGGGTAATACGTTGAAAGATATTCATATTTATTCGAATTTTGCCTGTTGTGTCTTAATTATTAATATTTAAAATGGCTGTTCCCCAAGGCTTCTTTCTTAGTCCCGTATTATATTCAGTGTGTGATATAAGTAATCGATTGATCATTGCATTTTAATTTTAATTTATTAATTAATTATTAAACGTTACGGTTGAAAAACTGTTGGCCTACACACTGTCCGATGTGTATTGCTAATGCAACATATTCAATAATTATTGTACTCGTAATTGTATATCGTCATCGCGAACTTTTTTCAGTTTGGAGCTAGATTTGAGTATTGTTGTCCATAATTTAGTGCTGAACACAGAAAGCATTATCGTTCGTGAATGTTAAAACTAAGCTTTCTACTAGGAATAATGTCTCGTATCATAAAATAAAATGAATAAAATGAACTTTATTCTGTAAGTAGGCCGTAATGGCACTTTTACAAGTCAAACCCTACTAGCGTTTCACAGAGGCCACTGCCGAGAAGAAACGCCGAAAGAAACTCGACAGTCAACCATTTTCTCACAAAAATATGCTTATTACAATGATAAATGATAATACTTAACCTACTTAAGATCAAGAAATCTAAGTATCTATATAAAGCAACACAAAAACAAAGAATAAAATGAGGAAAAAAACCAGTTATGTACAGTGTGTAATTCTGCAAGAAAACATTTCGAAACTGTATACCCTAGCATTATCATATTCTATTTAGGAAAAAAAAATTGAATCCTTTAGACTATAAATTTAGTTATAAATCTTTTGATAAACAAGTGTGGTTTTATTTAAAATAACTAAAACTATAACAAAATTAAACCTATAACAATATTAAAAATAGCTAAATCTAAAATAAAAACCTACTAATAATACCTACTAAAAATTAAACTCTAAAAAGGGACCCTGTGGCAGGGTACCGAGGACACTGGCAGCGTTTCCTCGCTGAATCGCAATACTTATGCGTTGAGCGAGGAAGCTGCCAGCTTTCTTGTCCCCGGTAACGTCGACCAACCGTTTACCCAAATCCCGATACAGCTTGTGTGCTGCTGGGCCCCACGGACCAAGGGTTTCGACACCAAAAGCTACGAAGTTGTAGTTGGCGTCGAGACCCCTGTATTTGCGCCTTTTATTTGCTTCGGCCGCCTCTGCCGCCGCGCCGGCCCTGTTCGACGTACCGTGGAGGTGGGACGGAGCCAGTGTGTCTACGCAGGTGGCGTCCCACACTAGCACCCGTCCCATCTTCCACGGAATTAACGTCATTCCGTCCGGCCTCTTACCGTCATCCCTAGCGATCCCGACCGGCTCAAGTACAGCCGGTACGTTAACGCTGGCAAGAGACCGCCGAATGACGTCATTAAGCGCGGCGTGACGGGAGAAGCGGCCTGCGCTCCTTTGACAGGACAGCCCGTGGTGCCCCAGTTGGTCAACGTAGTGTCCACATTGACACTTGTGAGGTGCGCATATTGGTACCCCCAGGCGGAGCCCAACTGCCAGACGCAGGGTCTCGGGTCCTAGGAAAGTACCTGTATTGGGTGATGGGTACGCGTTTAACCAGTGGCCAGACTCCTCACTTCCTACAGCAATCAGGCGGGCTCGATGGACTCCGGAACTGGAGTTCAAAAGAGTGGCAAAAGTTAATTTTGAAATAGGATCATCCCAGCTTTTTTGTAATTTCGGATTAAGTGGAACATTTTGCCCCGGGCAGGCAGATAACCAGGCGTTTCTAGCGTCGTCCAAGCCCGCAATCTCAATGTCTGAAGGGGAAACCCTTAGGATTTTACCAATGAGATCGGACGAGCTGTGGACGGACGATACAAACGCCGGTAGGGAAACACTTGAAATTTTGCGCACCCCAAGCCCGCCGTAACGAACAGGGAGGGATGCTTGATGCCAGGACTCTTCGCTGAGCTTTAAATTTAGAATTATTTCCAGATTTGTTTTTAATAAGGAGTCGATTGGAGTTAATAAATTTTGGTGTTTCCAAAAGGGGCTACAGCGAAGCATGTAGGTTAATTTGGGAACGAAAAGGCAGAATTTAAGTATAAATAGGGCAGAATGGGGGCTAATTTCTAGTAGTCGATCGGCACAGTTTTGGAATTTCGACACAGTACTGTTGATGTGGTTTGGAAAAGAATCGTCGAAAATTGGAGTCCCTAGGAGGCTTAGCGAATTTTTTGTGACAATTTTTACATTCGGAGTTAAAATGTTGAACTGTTGTGTAATATCCCAATGGTTTAGGTGTGTACCGTGTATGTAGAGCTCACATTTGCTATAATTTAGTTCCAAACCAATAGATTCAAATTTAGTTTTTAGAGCCGAGAGATCAGAGAGTGCGGTAGCTAAGTCGCCTCCTAGGGTGCCGTCGTCTAGGTACCAAACATTGAATTTAGAGTTTAAATTTTGTATAATAGAATTTATGGCCAGACTAAAAATGGCCGGCCCGAGGGGATCACCCTGCTGGCATCCAACTTCCGAGGAGAGTTCGTGATTTCTGTACATTAATTTGGAGGGATCGGCATAACAGTGAAGTAGGTAGTTGTAAAGTTCAGGAATATTACTTCTAATCTCTGCCAGCAGGGTGTCTCTATTAATATGTTTATAATCTTTTGATATGTTTTCTTGCAAGAACTGCGTCAACTAGATAAAATTAAAAAATACACAATATATGATTCTTTACTCTATTTAAGTATCTGGTTTGGGCCATGCTTTTCTGTCTGTTAGATAGTCCTCAACCTTGTAATAAGCCTTCGACATCAATGATTTTTTCAAGTACTTTTTAAGAGCTGGAAAAGGTAAATTCAAAACTTCATCAGGTAACTTATTATAAAAACGGACACATTGACCTACAAAAGATTTGTATACTTTACGGACACGAAATTTTTTAGTGGCAATTTTATTTTTATTTCTAGTATTAAAATTATGTATATCAGAATTTTTACAGAAGGAGTCTATGTTCTTAATCATTTAATCTTATGTTTCATTTTCAAGAAAAAGTAATTCTATATCAACATCGATATAGAATATAGAATTACTTAAATGGCGGATTACTGTCAAAAGGAACCTCGTTCTCCCTTGATATAGTCGTATAAATAACGTCGTACTAGGTACGTTTTGTCCATAAATAAATTAAGAATCTAATTTAGCCCTGGACTTTACCGAATATCCGTTCGCACTTATTTTATTGTATTCTTATTCAGTCCGCTCCATCATGGGTAAGCTTAACGAAGTGTTGTCATAATCAACCCGGGTTTATTCAGGTGGTTAGGGCTCTCAGGAGTCAGGACACGTCTCTATACAGCGGCGCGATAAATTAGCGATATCGCCGGGCGAGAGATCACGGCATCGGCACGGCACGTTCTGACCAGTTTCACAATAACGAATATGATGACTAGCTTAATGAAAAGAAATAAAAGTGTGGTAAAAATAGACCGGGAACGCGGAATTATAGTTGGAAACGTTGGATTTATATTTATTTTCATTTCTTCTCTCTCTTCTTCTTGGTCGCATGAGTCGCATCCTCATGACTGAGGGTCGTGACTACGTGAGGCCGTCACTTTCCGCACTATTTCTCTCCAGGCCGCTCGGTTCTCGGCCATCCGGATAGACGTCTGCAAATTTCCTTTGCAGATTTATTTTACAGCATCGGTCCAACGGGTTGGCGATCTTCCTCGACTTCTTTTTCCTTCCACGTGTCCTACAACGATGAGTTTTTCCAGGCTATCAGCCTCACGTCTGGCCACGTGTCCGAAGTACTGGAGTAGTCGTTGCATACAGATTGTGGATAGGCGAGACTTAATTCGCAATTCTGAGAGAATCGAAGCGTTAGTGCGGCGTGCAGTCCAAGGGATTCCTAACATCTTACGCCAGCACCACATTTCGAATGCATCGATTCTGCTCCGAATTCGAGCTTTGAGGGTCCATGTTTCCGAAGCATACATGAATATCGAGAAGATCAGGGTTCGCATCAGCTTGACCTTTGTCATCTTACTGACTCCCCTGTTCCTCCAGACCTTCCCTAGCCGCTTCACTGCTGTTTTTGCTATCTGGGCTCTTCTAACCACCTCTTTCTCGCAGTCGCCATCCGTAGTTATTAGAGATCCAAGATAAACAAATTTCTGCACCATGTCCAAGTCAGCTAATTCCCCCGTATTTTCATTTCATTTTATTTCAATACATTAATATAAAATTAACCGCATGTTGGCACAAGGAAATCCAACCTGGACCGAAAACAAAACCATTGTACTCGCAATTCCCTCAAAGTGCAGATGTTATGCGATTCCCACCTGCATCCTACCGCACCTCGTAAAACCTCCATTTGCTGTTTCCAATTTTAGCAAAGCTTACCTCAGCTCAGCGTCGATCGATAGTTTCTCGCTGTTTAGTTTTGTTTTGTAAATTTTATGTCATAGTTATACACTATTTGAATTTTTAGCTTTATAGCAATAGACAAATTGAAATTGAGATTGAACTTCGCACGAGTGCTCTAGAATTGATATTAGAGTTCAACCCTTTATGAGGATGAAATTTCAAAAAGTGTGTGTTGACATGACGACAGGGTTATAATTATATAATGTAGTAGTAGTAGTAGTAGTAAAACTCTTTATTGTTCATAAAACAATTATGAAAAATACAAAAGGACATATTTGTGATGGTGGTGTATATAATGTAATATTTGTGGTAAATTTTACACAAAGCAACCCAGTCCCAAACTAAGCAAAGCTTGAACTATGAGCACTAAGCGACGATATTACACACTTCGATAAATAGATACTTAAACATATAGAAAGCATTCTAGACTCACGAACAAATATTTGTGCTCATCACACAAACAAATGCCCTGACCGGGAACCTAGGCTAAAGCGGTCAACTGTAACTTATAACTGTTAAATCTCTCAAATAATCTTAAATTTACCTAACATATATCGTGCAAGTTATAAATAAGAGGAAGAAGTGTTGTAGTGGTTAGCACAATGAACCGAATATACCTATAAGTTGATTCACAAGAGAATTGCGCGGAATGTCTATGAAGTTAATGACAGTTTCATACATTTTCCGCGCCACCTCTTATGAATCGACCTACAAAACAAAAGAAAAGTTCAACTTTTCCAAAGTGTTCCAGAAAACCCGATGGGAAATGGAATTCGTGGTGAGCGCATTCCATTTCCCCACCGATTACGCAGCTACCGAGCTCCGTAAAATCCGGCTAGCGTCTAACGCTTCCATTTGATTCCCATCAATTTTCCAGCCATTCTAGCCACTCTCACTTTGTCGGTGACCACTACCAAGTTTTATTTTACTCCAGAATTCAGGTATCTAAAAACTTGCGTCTTTTATCTAAAAACGTAATTAAAATTTTGTCGGTATCATTTTGTTTGGTGCATGCAGTGCATTACCAAATCCATTGTCAAATAGCGGTCACGATTCTCAGCATATTGAGGGACCGACTGTTCTTAAGGTTCCGTACCCGAAGGGTCAAAACGGAACCCTACTGCTGTCACTCACGCGTCCGTCCGTCCGTCCGTCCGTCGTCTGTCACAAAATTTTGTTCATAAGAATTTTTCAACTCCCCGTTGACCTATGAACTTGAAATTTGGTAATAATGTTTATAGTTACGTAAATGCGTATATTTTAGCAACAAATACTTATTGATAAATAACATTTTTGAGGTTGGTTCGGAACCCTAAATGTGCGAAGTCCGACTCGCACTTGGCCGGGTTTTTTTTATAACGACGGTGACAAACAAGTGTACGATCCACCTAATGTTAAGTGGACACCGCAGCCTATAGACGCCCGCAACTCCAAAGCAGTCACAGATGCGCTGATTTGATTGGATTGGATCATTTTGTCTAATGACAAGATTGGTGTTAATACCTGACATTTTTTATACTTACTACGACGATATTTTATTGCTTTAATATGATTAAAGCATAGCATAGCTATTTATTTTATGATACAAGTGCGGAAAGTGAGTGATTTCCGTCGAGTGTCTTTCTTAATAGACGAGCGAGCGTAGCCAGTGAGTTTATAATCAGACACGAGTCGGAAATCATCTTTACGCGCGCGTATCATACAAAGTTTTACTATGCATTGTGCAAGAAAATAGAAAAAATATAATCAAATATATAGGTTATAATTTACCTTGCTCAAAATGTTACCACCTTTTCAAGCACATGCATTGTAAAATATATTATTTTCTCAAACCAGGCACGTGACAAACTAATGATCTCGTAATAAGAAGACCTAAAGGTCACGTTACCAGGCAAGTATTTAATTAGTAAGTAGACAAATAAAAAACTACACTATCCGTCCAATATTATTGTGACAACCATTTACGTTCTCCACCAATGTATATAATGAGATCCATTTGTATAACTTTCATACTACGACCTTAACAAACGAGGCGAATAAATGACTGCCCAAATCCATATGAATAAGAATATAGCCAACAATGTAAACTGGCGCGTTTGCAGGAAAGTCCATAAATTTACTTCCCTAGTGAAGAAACTATGTACTCCATATATGTATATATGTTTCATGGGTTGCATTTATTCCGCAGCGGGAGTCCGCGCCCGAATTTATAATTGATGTTACACAGTAGAGCGCCCCTGACAGGGCTCAGATTGTTTCCCGACCGTCGAGAGACGTGAGTTTATTTTTACGGAAAATGTTGGGCATCCCTGCCTTTTAACTGATTTCCCGAACATGGCCGTCGGTGAGTAATTTAAATCTGAGTTAAAACACACATTCTTCAATTTAAAGTTTCCTTAATCACCGTTACTTATTTTGTAATTAAAACTCATAACTTTGATACATAATGTTATCATTATCAATCAAAATATAGGTACCTAGTCAATGGACTATCTACTTAATTATTTATTGAGTTCAATAATAAACCATTTGACGCGATGATGTTCGCATTGATCAAGCTACATAACTCACAAAGTTCGTCAAATTTAGGTACAGTCATCAAAAGTAGCTTGACATATGAATATGTAAAAAGTTCTTATTCCTTTGTAATAAACACTTTTGACGCCTTCATATGTGTCACTACTTTTGATGCTGACTGTACAATACGTAGTTTTATATTAAAATATAGTTAAAAATTTGGTTTCTGAGAGCTCTTATGCTTTTAGCAATAAAGACGCGTTTACATTGTCCATTTGATCCTCTAACCGCCCAACCATTAAAAGCTATTTCCATGAAATTTAAATCTATTGAAATCTAATAAGCGGGTCACTCACGTCTGTATCGTCGAATATCGCTCGACATGTTTCGGGCCAATACGTGGTCCTTATACATGAGTGGTCGCGGCGGCCTCGCGTTTAACACTGCGCGCGCGCGGCTGCCCGGTGTCCCGGATTTCAATATGTCTGAGACTCACGGAAGTTTTGTATTTAAAATTTAAATCTTTTGAAATCGGAACACGATTGCATTTCTTTTGATTCATATCGTATGGTGGGCGGCTAGCGGAACACATCGATATATTTTACTTTGTCAGTATAGCTTCACTCATTTCAGAACTCTTGTTCACACTTCTTAATACCAGAGCGGCAAACTCATAAAACGGCCATCGGTTCACTGCAACTTTATCCGCAAAATGGCGTAAGTAAAGGCTTCTTACTGGAGATATGTCTTTTTAGAAATATTGCGATATTGCCAAGCTACATTGTCGATTTTCATTACTCTTGGTTCTAACCCAATCAAGCTTATAGACGACAATGTAAGGACATAGTGACATTATGATTAAGAAGACTTACAAGTTTTAAAAGGGTTTGACGGATTTGAGGGATCAAATCGGACACTTTTTACGCCGTAGATTTAGCATCAGGACGATTTTCTGGCCGCACACCCGAAGAAGCACCTTTGCTGACCGTCGACCGCTGACCGAATAACTAAAGGCTAGAATAATTATAAGATAATTATCAGCTAGCGGTTCAGACTTCCATACAAACTAAAAACATTACACTCCTTTTTTTGGGCAGTCGTGTAAAAACGTGTGGGTCTGCGAGCTGTAAACTTCGAAAGTGATATTATAGAAGTAGTCCAAATTTTATCAAAGGTAAGATACAGCAAAATGTCATCTCAGCCAAGCTGAAACGGAGACACACAGTGGAGCGTTCACTTAAAGATTACCAGATACATATAGAGTTGTGTTTATGGGTACAAGCGGCCTCAGGGTTTTTTTTAAGTAAGTGGACCGCTAAGGCCTTAGCGACTCGCTCAGTTAAATGGAGCTCGGAAATGGAGCTTGTAGAAACCGCCACGCTTCCATGGACATTTAGGTATCAGTTATTCTGTAAAGGATACAATTCATTCATTTATTTATTCATTGATTAACACATACTTTTAGAATTTATTTTAGGGTTCCGTACTAGAAGAGTCAAAACGGAACCCTATTGCTGTCACTCGGAATTGGCTCGTCGCCGCGTTGGTGAGCGCACGCGCCCGGAGCAACGACGAGCGGAATCCACTACCGTACACTGTCTTTGTTGCCTACTGTCATGGCGTCGTTACCGAACAACGTCTTTGAACACGTGGCTGGCGAAATCATCATAAATTTGATGGAAAGCCATTTTTTTTAAAAGAAGTGAGAAGTGCTGTCACTCACGCATCCGTCCGTCCGTCCGTTGTCACACAGGTCTACAGCCAAACGGTTAGAGCTAGACTGTAGTCTTAAAAGTTTCACAGTATAAGCATCCCACTACAACTAAAGGGGGGCGCGAAAACAAACCAACTTAATTTTACGTTTTTTTAGTTGATATTTCTAATAACAGCTTCAGAGTCCTACCTTCGCAAGGCCTATTCATCTAGGTATCTAAATATACAACTTTAACAGTACAACACTCACCTCTTAACATCGTAAGGAAACCGGCCTAATCCCAACAAAGTCTACTTTTCTCTCTAGTTTGCAAGGTCAGATGGCAGCCGCTTTCGTTAAACTAGTGCCTACGCCAAATCTTGGAATTTATTATAGCCAAAGCGGACCAGCGGAGTGACTTTAGAATAAAACCACAGGGACGACGAGAAATACTGGAATAATCGACCTCAAGGTCCGCATTGACACCCAATATTGTATGATTTGGTGTAGGCACTAGTTTTTTACGAAAGCGCCTGACATCTGACTTTCCAACCCATAGGGAAAAATAGGCTGGAAACTTTGCAGGATTCCTTGAAACTCTTTCATCTTTAGAACTGCTCCTTTTGTATTTGTTCTTCCAACAATTTTGTTTCTCGTAGTACGCACAATGGCGTAGAAGCCTTAATCGAATCATCGTAGACCGTAATACGAGCGCAATAAGGGCTACTATCGTTCGGCGTCATCGGTGGGATGTAAATTGTGAAGATTCGTCCCGAGAGAGCGTGGGCGGCCGACAACGCGTTTTCGTTTCAAATATTCTTGTTATCAAAATCTACCCTTTACGCCCTAGGGTAGAAGTCAAGCTGGGACTAATGAAAGACATTACAACGTAGATAGGAATAAAACGTTTAAACTTAATTGAGTTGTTATCTCACAAGTTCAAAAGCTAAAATTGACACAAACTTTCGAACGCAGGAAAAATGTCACTCATAGTGAGTGAGAAGGGACCTCATCAGTTAAAGAACGCATCTATTTCATAGATATATTATAATATATACACAAGAAGTTAATAGATGCGTCACGGAGCGACCGAGGGTAAGATAAAGAATATTCATTAAAAAATTATACAGCTCAACTTGTCGGTTTTGTTGTCCATACAAAATGTCAAATGTGTCGCTTCGCTTATGGAAAGTGTGCACGTGCAAAAACACGACATGAAAAAATGTTCTGTCGGTTATAGAGACAAAACATGGCACTCTTTTCTATTTCCTTTTAAAGGAATCGCAATATGGCTATATTTCTCTACGAAGAGTGTCAGGCACTTAATCTATTCACTAAGGCCAAGAAGTTTAGATACCTACATACTGGAGGTTGCGCGCTGAACATTCGTTTGAAGCAAGAAAATATGACCTTGAATGACGTCACTGTTACCATCTTACATTAGAGTGAAAGAGATGCAAGATAACAGACAGTCATTCAAGGCCATATTTTCTAGCTTCAAACGAATGTTCAGCGCGCAACCTCCAGTATGTATCTAAACTTCTTGACTAAGGCTATCTTCTGTGTCAATTATTATTTATTTTGACATTTTCTTAACGTCACTAATTAGAACAAGATTTTTGCAGCCTAGTATTTGTTATAAATAAAAAAAAGTCATTATTTGTAATTTGTCAATAAAAATATCAATACATAATACAAACCTATGCAAGACGATAATTTTGATGCTACAAATTTCTAAATAAAGGAAAAATTAAATTGTAGTTAGCCTTTGCAGCGTTAATGCTTAATACAAAATTAATTTTAAGGCATTTTTTTCCTACTACTCTATAAATCAAAAAGTAGTACAATTTAAGCGGAGGGAAATAGTGTTTAACTTTAGACTTGTCGATGTGGTCGAAATGCTATATAAAACAGATGAAATAACGATAGCATTGGTAAAATAGGATAGCAATTACTAGTAGTATATACTAGTAGGATATAAATGAATGTCACTAAATTCAATTAGTCAACAAGGATAAACTTTCCGGTATTCTTCTGTCCCGAATAAGCAATCAGCCATAGGGAAAAAAGATTATGTTGTGGTTATACGGAGCATACACAATTGCGTATACGGCCCGTCGTATGAGTGCTATAGTAAATTAATGTGACAGTCTTAGGAAAATAGCCATGACGTGTATCATCTGTCTTATTATTATTGTTTAGGTAAGTAACAAACTTAGAAAAAATATCTTAATAAACGTATACCCGCCAATGCTTCCGTTACAGGTTAATTACTTTATTATTACACTGACATATCAAAGTCGCACATTTCTTCCCTCATTTGAGGGCAACAATGACTCTTTTCCTCTTAGAAGGTGTGAAAAGCACTATACATGTGCCACTCGATAGCAAAATTATTTTTAAGACATTTCGTGTTTTTAGCAGCGGGCCTCATAGGCGGTGCGAAGCAGTATGTGTCACACGTCACACGGTAGCAAAATTATTTCCATCTCGCTACGCTCAATTATTTCGCTTGACTCAGGAATCAATATAGCGTCCTCGCCGTAAATATATCACTTTGCTCCCTTGAGACACAATCTTATACTATTGTTGGCTAACTGTACTCCTAGGAATCCCCCATGCGGTGGACTGGCCAAATTAAGGCCGCATTAAACTGCCCATTGCACGAAAGCGCCAGGCGAGCAGACGTGAGACAGCAGAGCAGCCCACAGCATGACGGCTACCACCACTCTAGCAAGAGTGTCGACGAAGAAGAAGAAGTAAACCTAGGAATCACTACCACTAACCTCGTTCACAGAAGGCGCCCTCATAGTCTTCGTCTCTGCACTCGCAGACGGGACCGTCATCTGTGCTGATGCAAACGCCGCCGTGCTGGCACGGGTCGCGGCGTTCGCAGGCGTCGCCACTGGCGTTTCCAATGCGGGAAGTCTGTAACAAAGAAATGAATATGATATCGCGGCAATCAGTATTGTAGTAAATAAGATACAATACAAATACTCTTTTGCACACCTCAATTAAAGGACACAGTACAATACAAAAAAACACAATAAGGCTGGGTTGCACCAAACCGTCTGTAATGGTAACCGGTGTTCGTCAAATCTGATTGTATGGAAAGTTTGACAAGTTTCTATGGAATGACAGCTGCCGGCGCCATATTTGACAATGACCGGTCTGTGTTCGTACGTTGGTGCAACTGGCACTATGTAGAGGCAAACAACAGGCGGTCTTATCGTTAAAGAGCTAAGATATAGCAGTCGTGAATTTAGAAGTATTCAGGCGGATTGAGAACTTCTTAGGCCAGCCTAATTCAGGTCTAGTTTTCACCTTGAGGTCGAATGTCAGATGGCAGTCGCTTGCTCGCTTGCTTCCGTAAAAACTAGTGCCTACGACATATCTTGGGATTAGGTGGTGGACCCTGGGCTTACCGCAGGATGCAACTGTATTGGGATAACTCTAGGATGATGATGACACAACTCAACAGTAGTTTCTAATGAACCCCAACAAGGTTTAGATTTCCCTTCGGGTTGGAAGGTCAGATAGCAGTGGTTTTCGAAAAAACTAGTTTAAACACCAATTGTTGGGAATAGGTCAAAGCGGGCGCTAGGCTGTTTAAGGCACAATGAAATGCTAGGAGAATGTGACTTCACAATGTACTGTTTTTTTCTCGATCAACCGCCCGAGCAAGCAATTAAAGTCCTTTTTCCGTGCCTGGGCCGACGCAAATTAAGTCGTTTGCCTTTGGGAGTCCTTCGCTAACTTAAATAATGAGAAATCTCGTTGATGCCTTCTATCAAGAAGCTTAGTGGCTGCCAGTTGGTTGCTATTGTCATGCCTATGTGCCTATACTGTGGCTTTGTACGCCGTCTGAGATATTCCAAGAGCAGAAGCAAGAGCGAGCAAGAGTGACCTTTTTTAGGGTTCCGCAGCCAGAATGGCTAAAACCGAACCCTTATAGTTACGTCATGTATGTCTGTCTGTCTGTCCGTATGTCACAGGTGATTTACTCGGAGACTATAAGTACTACAATTATGAAATTTGGTAGGAAGATGTATTCTATGAACCACTATATAAATGTGACGTGAAATAAGGAAAAAAAATATTTTAGAGGGGGTACCCCATACATGTAACGTACGAATTTTTTTTTCAATGGAACTAGTTGTGTAGGGTATTTTTGGATAGGCCTTTAAAAATGATATAGAGGTTACTAAGAAAGTTTTCCATTTAAGTTAATCGTTGGTGAGATATTAGCTCCCAAAGTCGTACAAAATGTGTCCCCCCCCCCCCCTCTAATTTTCAAACTATGCAGATTAAAATTCTGAAAAAATTTGAGACGGTGTACATTAATAAATACTTTAAACGATATTTAGTTTGAACAAGATGGGATTTTAAGGGTTTTTGAGTTATCATTGAAAAACTGTCTTGCCCAAACAAAACTACTGCTCTATGAAGATACGACCTTTTTTGATTCAAGGTATTAAATAGTGTTTTGAAATGTGAACCAGTTAGGTGTCGCTGCTATGGGTGGCTGTTATGTGTTACTTTTGTTGAGGTTATGCAATAAAGAGTACTTGTTGTTGTTGTTGTTGTTGTGTCGGTACTGAACCCTCGTTGTGCGTGATCCGACACGCACTTGGCCGGTTTTTTAACCTGACTGAGGCTTTATATGCTGAGCCCAATAAAGCAATAGCAGTGCGCGATTGGAGAGTGGCCTGGGGAAACATCCAACACGACCACGCGGGCGGTTTAAACACTGGAATTCTTTAAGATTTTGCGCTCCAGTGAGATTGGTTGAGCGGCTTCAACCGAACCTGAAGTGTGAGTGGAATCGAGCTACTGGGAATTTTGTCCCTGGTTTTCTAAACTTAGCCTAGCTTAGCCTGAGCCCAGCAAGAAACTCAGCTAGGCCCGACCTGGGTCGGACTGACAAAAAAAGGTCCAACATTCGACAGTGATGTTTTCAAATGTTGCCATTTTAGCAGAGCCCGATTCGACATTTAATATGTGACTTTGCCAGTGATTCCGTTTCATGTCTCTTAAGGCGATATATCGATTGAAAGAGACACCCTTTGTTTTTCGCTCACGACAAAACGGGATGCAACCCTCTCCGAGAATGTGGCTTTTTAGACAAATCTCGTTAAATATCTGACTGTGTGCAGGTTTATTAAATTTCCTCTTGTCAGTACCTAGATGAGGTCAAATACCATCATATTAACTTAATCGTGTCTTTTAATAATGCGTTGTTTTAGTAGGCTGAGGAAAAAAAGCAAAATATAGACTCGACTTTGGATTTATTTTCTATTAAGAAAATTTTAAACAATCATGTTTCGCTATTGTCAGTACCACAATCATATAGTCAAGAATCATTTATCTGAAAATCAGCCCCTACTGTTTGCTAGTCTGGGCAGGACTGCGTTTCAACGTCTCCAAATTTCTCAGTGAAGCGCCTTAAAAATCTGCAGGACGCTATTCCATCCGTGATATTTAACAGGGGATATATCGTGATCTCTTTTTCATTCTGATTTTGAAAGATATTACAATGTTTATTCCGTCCTGAAATTGGCTCATCTCTTATCACCACATAGAGCCTTGATGGCGACTGTGCGAGTGTGTTAGCAATATTACTGCTCGCAAACGACAGATGAATAACATTATCGATTTTTTTTCTGCCCAAAGTAATCTAACCCTTATAACTGAAAAGTTACTAAAGCCTAGTCATCTATACTTTGTTTTTTTTTCAGATTGCAAAAATCATGCGATATTGTTATGCTATTTCAAGAGAAAAATCCTGAATTGAGAAAAATTGCGGTGTGCTATTTTTGAAACGTGATAAGCTCTGCTACCCTATTAAATCCTACTAGCTTTTGCCCGCGACTTCGTCCGCGTACAACTCGTGTATTATGTATGGCAATTAAGGCGACTTCCTGACTTGGCGGGGCGGGATCGATATGTGACATTTTCTTCTTTGACGTAAACTTACTGACGTCGCAAAGATTCTCACTTGACATAACACGGTCAGTATTACGTTTGCGCAGTAGTAATATCATGCGCAGAAACGGAGCAGTACCGCCTTCGCATCGTCCCGCAACCGCGCATCCCGCGCCAGTCAGGAAGCACTCATTTAAATATAGGGGCGTAGTAAAAAATGGTATCGCGTCGACTGACAGATGACGCTGACATTTGACATTTTTCTCATATCGTACTGCCTCCGCACCGACAAATCAGGAAGTCGCCTAAGAGTAAGAAAAAAGTCATGAAATAGAAATAAACCTAAAAAAATTATAGAATTACATAATATTATATAATTTTTAAGAAAAAAAAAACCGACTTCAATGGCGGAGACCGGTGAAAGATTATTATACTTAGATGGTGCACTCTTAGATTCCATACAATGAAATAAAAACTGGCCAAGCGCGAGTCGTACTCGCGCACGAAGGGTTCCGTGCCATTATCTATAAAAACGGCAAAAAAATCATATCCTATGAAAACACAGAAAAGTGGGTGAAAATCACCGTTCAAAATCCTAATCTTAAAAAAACGAGGTGTACAAATCACCTGTACCATGTGACGTCAAGTTATACTTAAGGTACGTTCACCCTATTGCATAAATCATGACACGATCGCCAGCTAAATCGAGTAACCGGGGCTTTAAAAAACTAATTACACGGCTTGCCAAGGAAAATACCACCCTTAAACTATAAGGCGTAGGGTTGGAAACGCTTCCCGTCGGAAAGCACTGATTGTGAAAGGAAGTTTAATTAATGTTTTTGTTTGATATAAAAGGTTTTATTTCATACTTAGGGAAATTTGAACGAATCCTTTTAATTTTTCAGGAAAATTACATTATTTATCTAAGGGATGCCGTTTGTACGTTAATTTTTTTATAACAACTGTCATGAAAAATGGTTTAGAGAGACTAAGTAGAGAGTTTTATGTTTAGTAATATAATACATAAACGATGTCTGATATGAAAAAAAAAATGAAAAATGTTTATTGAGGTTTACAAAATTTGTTTCAATAAAGGTTGGAGCCTCCTTTTAAGCAATTTAGAATGCTTGTGTCAGGTGACACCGCTCTTCCAATACAAGAAGTATTTAGTATTAAATCATTAAATGGTACATTTGATAATTGTAGGTACGTGTGTTTGCAACTTATAGTTATATACGTGACTGTATATAAATTATTTTCCCAGATATCCGCAGTATTTCCTTTCCCTAGAGACAATTGAAGTATCAATGTAGTATCTATAATAATGGGAACAAATAAGGCCACGATACTAACTCGTGACAATTTTCTTGCCCGAATAAAATTACCTTAACTACAGATTTACTATGGTACAGAAGTTTCTCTAATATACTAAATCAGCAGTTTCCAGATCTATAGGCTACGGTATCCGCATACCAACAACAGGGCCGTACGTATGTTTGCCGCCAACGTATTAGTTATTAGAATTACGATTATTAACCATTATCACAATACGCTATTTGTCAATTTTTTTATATAATGCCAATCGAACCAGTTTTTAGAGACCATCAAAATGTCTATATGGGACCAACAACATTTAGAGCACAATAAAGGGCTAAAATTAGGGACAAACCTAGCTCGACGCTAGCGGGTCTCAAAAAGTCTCCTACAAATTGGCCCTGGCAAATGACGTCACTTGCACTGCATTCGACCAACCGTTGTATGGGAAAATTAGTATTTTGCTGTTTTAGTCGTAAAATAATGCGTTTAGGTACATAGTTGCTCTACAATTTATTTTTTATTTTTACATAAGCATTCTATTGATACCTTTTATTTGAATTTTGGACGGTAAAAAAAATTACCTAATTTTCTGAGTTGTTGATGATTCATATATTTTTATGATTTTGGTAAAATTTTATAATTTACGATTTATTGTGATATTTTCATGGCTAACTATCCAAAAAGTGACACTGTGTTATAAATTTAATATGTGTCAAATACTGTATTACAACTCGCAGCTTGCAACAGTGCCGAAATATCAGGAACTCATAAACACAAATATACTTACATGGTAAATATCCCGTTATTAATCGTAATTCTAATGTAAATAACCATGTAAGCTTGAAATCCTCTATTGTACCTATTACTTATTATATGCCATAATGCACTACATAAAAAATGATTTATCACGCTTCAAAAGCCTACTGAATAGATTTTTTCCAAACTAGTAGAAAAACTGTAATCGGTGGCGGCTGAATGTAATGGCTGCTTTATCGGGCTGTTTGACAGCTGTCCGGGGCTTGAAAGAGGGTCGCTGTAAGGAACCACACACACGGAACACATACATCTAAAAATTCAATAAATGCAGGGGAAAAAAAGATAATTTTTTACAACAACTGTCTGGTGGTAAACTTGCGACTCCAGAATCACAAGCGCGTTTCCGACCACTTATAAGATTTGAGGATTCACTGTGTTGACCGCAGAAGGGATAAATTTAGGTACCTCGCTCTCAACACAGTTTATCCTCGCGAGCTCTCACCTCCAGTAACACAACACTACATATATACTCGTTTAAGGGGAGGTATCCCCAACGCAAATGTCCCGCTCTAACACGCGTGAGTTTACAATTAACCATCCCGCTCTCTACGCAAGCTCTGCGCGCAGTTTTGTAAATATTTAGCTATAGTGATTAAGCCAATCATTTTATCAAAGCAAACCCTGCGAATTTGTCTATAACTATTTACGATCTTTAATGGAGTACAAAAATTAAATGTTAAATATCAGTTATATGGCCGTAGTATTGAAAATACATTCCAAAAAGGGGTAGCATCGCGATTTTTTTCTATCGAGTGAAATTCATCAGGTCATGTAACTGACTGCGATTTTGACTAGACAAGATCCTAATGTAACACATATATTTTTTTAGATTTTAAGACACTATATTCTATGTCTCAGATGGTTTTTAAAAACTCAAAAGTGGTAATACACGGCCTTAATAAAGTGAAGAATCGATTAGCTCGTGTACTTAGGAAATTAAGGCATTAAGAATGAACTTTGACGACTGTCTCCAAGATGGTGGAAAAAGTTATGGAGCTGCAGGGCCGAAAAATTTGGGGTCACCATGGCTAATATTGTCCTTTACAACATATCAAAAAACCATAACAATCAGACCTCTTTTAAGAGTACCGAAACAACGATTTATTTACTAAACGTATGACGAATTTGTATGGGTATTGTATCTTTTGTGGGGGTATTGTATCTTTTCCGGTATACCGTATTCCGGCTCATATTTCGATATGGCGACAGGCAGATCCGTATTCTGCAGGAGCAAACCCCTCCCATAACGTTATCACCCCAAGTGTAAAATAGTAGTACTCGTAGCTCTTATCTATAAGTACTGCGGTTTTGAGGTTACTTTAAATAAAATGATTTTGACGTCCCGCGACCGTGAGCTTTGTAAATGATGTCTGGTGGTGCCTTTATAACTTGAAAGGTAAAGTTAAATAATGTAAATAATAAAGCAAGTAAGGTAAGCGTACCTGTGCTTGACACCGTATCGGGTCGATGTCAAGCACCGGATAGTCAGTCCGACCCAGCTTGGGCCTAGCCGAGTTTCATGCTGGACTCTTCTCAGCTAGGCTAGGATTAGTGAACACGCGAAAAAACTCCCAGTAGCTCGATTCCACTCACTTTTTAGGGTTCCGTACCCAAAGGGTAAAACCGGACCCTATTACTGAGGCTCCGCTGTCCGTCCGTCTGTCCGTCTGTCACCAGGCTGTATCTCATGAACCGTGATAGTATAGCAGCAACAGAAATACATCATTTGTGAAAATTTCAACTGTCTATCACGGTTTTTGAGATACAGCCTGGTGACAGACGGACAGACGGACGGACAGCGGAGCCTCAGTAATAGGGTCCCGTTTTACTCTTTGGGTACGTAACCTTAAAAAGTGAGTGGAATCGAGCTAATGGGAGTTTTTTCGCGTGTTCACTAAACCTAGCCTAGCTGAGAAGAGTCCAGCATGAAACTCGGCTAGGCCGGAACTGGGTCGGACTGACTATCCGGTATGCGGCGGTACCGGTACGGTACGGTATGAATAAGGGCTAATATGAAAGATATCAAACCAATCAATCAATGTTGTTTTACCTCTGTCTCCCTGTTTTTTTTTTAGGGTTCCGTACCCAAAGGGTTAAACGGGACCCTATTACTAAGGCTCCGCTGTCCGTCCGTCCGTCCATCTGTCTGTTTGTCTGTCCGCCTGTCAACAGGCTGTATCTCATGAACCGTGATAGTTAGATAGTTGAAATTTTCACAGATAATGTATTTCTGTTGCCGCTATAACAACAAATACTAAAAATCAGAATAAAATAAAAATTTAAGGGGGCTTCCATACAACAAACGTGATTTTTTTGCCGTTTTTATAGATAATGGCACGGAACCCTTCGTGCGCGAATCCGACTCACGCTTGGCCGGTTTTATTTGTTTATGTATGTGCTGCTTTATTATGTGAGGTGTGCAATAAAGAGTATTTGTATTGTATTGTATCAATGACGTATTGTATCCATAATATCTTCGACATAAAAGCACCCTTATAATCACAAGATCTTTTTGCGAAACCCTCTTAATATCTGTGACGCACATATCGCCCACGCTACGCACGAAAAGTATTTTTTGGGTGAGACATCGGACTATAAATAAACAGGGCATAAATACACCAAGGGTGAGAAGGCAATTGCTACATTAAGTTACTATACCTATACTAAATAAGATGTTAGTAATATATTTGAATTGAAAATTGAATTGCATTATTAAATAATCTTCACTCTGGCTTTCAAATTAGCAACCAAAAAATTTATTGACAACAATTTTTAGGGTTCCGTACCCAAAGGGTAAAAACGGGACCCTATTACTAAGGCTCCGCTGTCCATCTGTCACCAGGCTGTATCTCATGAACCGTGATAGTTAGAGAGTTGAAATTTTCACAGGAGATGTATTTCTGTTGCCGCTATAACAACAAATACCAAAAAACAGAATAAAATAAATATTTAACGGGGCTCCCATACAACAAATGCAACGGTGCAATCGGCGCGGGTCGCAGACGCACTCATCCTGGGGAAGAACTCCCGAAGAATTCGAAACATGTCGCCCGAAGTGACAATTAATACGTGAGTTTTAACCGTTTAGTAATAGTACATTACTTAACAAGGGCGGTAAAACAAAGAATGTCTCAGATCGCAGATATTTGACGCCCGAGCCGAAGGCAAGGGCGATAAATATGCGATCCGAGGCTTTCTTTATTACCGCCCGTGTTAAGTACAAAATTTTATGTCACCCCCTGGCCAGGAAGTGGGATTTCCCGCGCGCGGAGCGTGCGGTAATTGCCACTTTATGGCCAGGTATGGCATAAAATAAAGTTATAACATGTCTCACGAAAGTTTAAATTCAAGTAATTTGTCTGTATTTTTACCTGTGTCTTTTTGTGTACAATAAAGTTACTACATACATACATACATAAAACACATGTATTCTACTCGGCTCATCTATTTCACATTGCAGTCTTACCCATTTATTTATAACTAGCTTTTGTTCGCAACTTTGCCTGCGTTGTATAATTTAATTGCGTTAGAATTTTTTTCAGGCTCTTACCTAATCATCGCCCTCTTCCATACAAACTTCTAAGGTCTGATAAAAAGTATTCTATGTCTTTCCCCGGAACTTGAGCTACTTCCATACCAAATTTCATCCATGTCAGTTCAGCGGTTTAATTTTGAAGAAGTGACAGATAAACTGACACACTTTCGCATTTATAATATTAAGTCATTTATTCATAAAGCCAATGTACACGTTATGATATAGAACATATTTACGAATAAATATATCGTTAACTTATACAAATCAATATAAAATAAATTAGAAGATAAAATAATTTTTGATAATATTAAGAAAAAAATAATTACTAAATAACCTTTACGTGAAAATTTAAGTACTCGATGTAGTCATTTAAAATATAAGTAAGGAATTGACTAAAACAAAACAAATACAAGTCTGTTACAATTTCGATAGATATGAATTCCATGGAAGTGATTTTGTTCTAGTACCTATATCACTTTAAACCTCAGGGGGCTAATCAACAAAGAATTATTTTGTATTGTATTGAAGTTATACGAAGCGGCAACCAAAAATATACCTCAAATGTTTGTTTCTATGTAATATCTTCTGAAATCCGCGAAACATTATGTACTATGTATTGTTGCGTTGCGGTACGCGTAGGCGGTGTGTGGGAGTTGAATGGAAACATACGGATAGGACGACCGAATTAAAAAAGTCGCATTTTACATTAAGTTTGGGTGGGTAGACCCTAATTTGAGTTTTTAAACCCATCTGAGACATAGAGTAGCACAGTGTCTTAAAATATATTTGTTAGATGAGGATCTTGTCTAGTCAAAATCGTATTCGGTTACCTACAAGACCTGATGAATTTCACTCGATAGAAAAAAAACGCAGTTACCCCTTTTTGGAATATGTGTTTTCAATATTACGGCTATATTACTGATAATTAAATTTTTGTATGTGATAGTTAAATTTTCCCTCGGGAGACATGTGGTCCTTCGACGTAGCGTCATATTTAGGGATAGAAACGTATCCTGAGATTGACACTACGTCAATTGACGAGCAAGTTATTCGACGTAGTGTCACATTTAGGCATACAAACGTATGCTCACCTTGACACTACTCGTACGTCAATTGACGAGCAAGTTATTCGACGTAGTATCGCATATAGGTCAGCAAACATATGTCCAGTCTGCCACTACGTCGACAGACGAACCGTCCTTCGACGTAGTGTCGCATTAAGGCCAGCAAATATATGTCGAGCCTGCCACTACGTCGACAGACGGGAACGTCCTTCGACGTAGTGACACATTTAAGAATATGAAAATATGTTGAAATAGGCACTACGTCGACAGACGAACCATCCTTCGACGTAGTGTCACATACAGGCATGACAAAATATATCCAGCCTGACACTACGTCGACAGGCGGGACCGTCCCTCGACGTAGTGTCACGTTTAAGTATATGAAAATAGGTTCAAATAGGCACTACGTCGAGAAAATCCCACGTCTGTCGACGTAGTGTTGCACTGAGGCAGATATTTTAATACGTATTTAGACACAACGTCGCAGGACGTTTGCGTCTGTAGACGTAGTGACGGATTAATTCAAACTAATAACACTGAATTTGTAAGTACGTCGTTTGACGGGTTGTCGTTTAGTATGGAAATATTTACTGCCGTATCATGGTGTTAGGGTAAGAGTTCACTGTCAGCGAACGTGTTAATTAAACACCCTAAATAGTTATAGACAAATTCGTAGGGTTTGCTTTGATAAAATGATTGGCTTAATGACTATGGCTAAATATTTACGAATAATACGCGCAGAGCTTCCGTAGAGAGCGGGATGGTTATTTAGTTTAATTCACTCATAGTTTAAGGCTGGGTTATAGTAAAAATCTGATTTGGTAAACGGTTTTATTTCGAAATACTACATATTAAAAATGTAAAAAAAATACGATGTTATATTTGAGACCCTTATCTAGTGCCGTCGGATGTCCGTTACACAATTTGCAAAACTTTGTTCGATAGAAAAAAATTCCAAACATACCTCTATTTTCTATCTTAAAACTCATTTTATTTCAATCTTAGGTAACATGATGAGTAGAAAATAATACTAAAATAAACGTATTTGATGGTATGAGGGATGTCGGGATTAATATTGTTAATATAGTAAGCCATGTATTTTTCTCACCCAAAAATGTACTAAAAATTTACGAAAATTACGCGCACAGTTCCGTAGGGAGTGGGATGGTCAATTGCAAACTCACGCGTGTTAGAGCGGGACATTTGCAATGGAAGAACCTCGCCTTAACTCACACGTCGTGTTAGAGCGGGTCATTTTCAATTGGGCTACCTCCCATTAGGCTTTTATCATTCAAATGCAATGCAAATTGACTATTTAGCCGAGCGGTAAATCGATTACAAAAATACAAGGTCACGGCATTGAGCCCCAGCTTGGGCAGCTTGTACGACTGGGTTTAAAAACTTATGTACAAAAACAAAACATTTCATGATTGCTTTCCGGTAATGGAAAATATAGTCCGTGCCTTTTTTCTACGTTAACTGAGAATTTTGAATTTTTCACAGCTCCAAGGGACTGCAGATTTAAGTATAGACTCGTAATTTCAACTCGTTGCCTCAACTCATTCCCGAGATAAAGAGTTTTGAAAGACAGACAGGACAGACAGACAGACGGACAACAAAGTGATCCAATAAGGGTTTTGTTATTTTCTTTAGAGGTACGGAACTCTAAAAAAGATAAAAAAAGAAGGAAAAATGCAATGACGCGTTACCGCTCACAATACTGACCCGTATGTGTAACAAGTGAACTCTGACACGTAGTAATAGCTCGTATACCAAACCAACCGCCAACCTAATTTCAACTTTAGTGCCTAGAATGACGGTCGAATATTAATTACGTGCTTGCCTGGTGTATGGGATGAGGGATGAGTGATGCGTGTTTTTTTTTATTTTAATCTTTCTTTTGTTTTGTGTGAGTGGTTCAACATTGACAAAGGTGGTGTTGGCTTGAGGGCGATTCGACGTGTATTATTGACAATATTCGTGACATGACAATGTGGTCACTTTTGTGCAGGCTTGTCTATAGCAATAGCAACGCCTTCTGTTTACAGGATGGAATAAAAATGGTGGCATTAAAGCATTAATTGGAGTTTCTTTCTGATTACTAATAAGTAGATCAAAGTATTTTACTCCAGAAGAAAAGTCCCGGTTTCAATAAGTTGTACGAGTATATTGCAGGAAACAGTTCAAAGACGGACCTCGAAATCACACTTTTTATTTGAAAGGAGCAGCCTGATTTTCTTTCTAAGGCATGGTCAAGAAAAATATGTATGTAAAAAAGGAAGATTACAGAATGTAAAAATATCAAGGAAGCGCTTAATTACTTTGCGAATTACATCCATAAATAATTCAACACTACTCCACTAATAACAGGACCTCTAAAATATAAGCAAGACACTATAGATGGTTTAATAAATGATAAAACTTCTTATACCATAGCTATTTTGGTTGGCAATCTTCTTTCTTCTACAAATTCTTTATTGTTCCCGGCCTATAAAGCCACAGTGAGGGTCAAAAAAAAATACTGGTTCGCCTTAGACGAATTCATAAGCATTAAGTATGAATGCCTTAATCTTTACACTGGTCAACTCGTAGTTCATTGTACTGTAACAGAGGTTTTATTGGTAATTTATTTATGATTTATTACGATTACTCCGGTTATTTTTTACATTTTTCTTGATTTATTGCGTCCGTTTCCCCGGTTCATTGGAATTAACCGGATATGTATAAGCGGTTCGCCGCCATTTTTATTTTTGGTCAAGTGTAACGAACCTTGAACAACCAATGTCGCTTATCATCGAGAGGAATTTTCCGCATTGCTCGTGAAATATTGTATTGCAAAAATATGACAACAGACTTCCATCATTCCTGACCGTATGGGATTCACCAACCAATTTGATTTCTGGGCCACTACGTACCTTGTCACAGTGAAAATCTATATGAAAGCTGCTAGAGATCTGATGGAATAAGAGCATAATTATGTCAGTGTCATACTTAAAGTATTTTACATGTACATACTTCGTTTTCAGTCATAGTCATAGTCATCATTTATTGCATCCACAGTTTGTACAGATCTTAAACATAAAATAAGTACGGTTAGTATAATATTGGGCCCTGGAAGGGCGTAGCAATTTCCTTACAACATATTACGTAGGTATAGGTACCTATTAGATAAAAAGGCGCAGGGTAGGGCAAGGCCTTCCCCATACAAACTTTGTGCACGTTTTATTCATCGGTTTTGGCACTAACAAATATAATATTTTTTTTGGTTGTAAATATTAGATATGCGAAGATCGTGAAGTGAAAATTTTCAAATATTTCAAAAAAAAACAAAAAAAAAATTTACATCACGAAATAGCTATCAGAAATATAAGCATACTGACCAAAAATCATAACTTTAATGCAAACACAAACGAAGTAAATCCTGCACAAAGTTTGTATGGAGAGAGCTTGCCCTACCCCTCCTCTTAAGATTAAGAATTACAATTTAAATCTTGGTTACAATTTCATTATTAAATACATATAGAAATACTTAACAATTTTATAACATGATTTCAATTCTTTGCATTATTACCTAGTCAATTGATTAATTGTTACTTCAATTGTTGTAATAACCTTTACACCTCGCAATAGGCCTTGTGATTCGTGTGGGCCTATACCGAAATTCAAAATTAAAATCCGAAATTCGTATACTGTCGTCCCCTTCATATAGTGTATAACTTGAGTGTGAAAAGGACGACACTATACGAATTTCTGAGTAAACCCCTCTGGTAACCCTTGAACCCTGAAAGGTCATCGGTTCAGATTGCATGCGATACGGTGAATAATCGCCATTCATTTCTTTCCCACGAATTTAATTTAACTCTTTATATAGAAAATGGTGATTTATTGCCACAGGTTCGAAGCGCCGTAGCTAAGTCATTATTTCTTTTAATGTAACACCTCGGAATAAAGTGGCAATGATCGCATGCTGCGCGTGCAGAAAATCCTACTTCCTGACCAGGGCTAGACATACATTCTTGTACCTGCTCATACTCATGACTCATTCTGATTGCTAAGCATCCTGTATATTTTATAATATTGATTTCAGCTTGTACGCTATTTTATACGATTACAGAGTGATTATTCATGTATACATTAATAATATAAATAATAAAGTAATAGTACATTACTTAACAAGGAGCGCTCGTGGCCCAGCGGCGCTTGCGTACCGCTTGCGCTTGCTAAGGTTAAGCAACGTGGGCAGCGGTCAGGACTTGGATGGGTGACCGCTTTGAGTGGTTACTAACTGAGCGCTCCCGTGCTTTGGAAGGCACGTTAAGCCGTTGATCCCGGTTGCTGTCTATGGCAGCAGTCGTTAAGCCAAGTTGGAGGCCTTCGGGCGGCTTGAGAACTTCTAACAGTCAAGTTGCCCACTCACTTGACAAAGCCTAATCCCAATAAGGTCTAGCTTCCCCTTGGGGTTGGAAGGTCAGATGGCAGTCGCTTTCGTAAAAACTAGTGCCTACGCCAAATCTTGGGATTAGGTAGCGGACCCCAGGCATCCTTCAGGATGCAACTGTACTGGGATAATGCTAGGAGGATGATGAGTACATTACTTAAACGGTAAAACAAAGAATGTCTCAGATCGCAGGTATTTGACGCGATAAATATGCGATCTGAGGCTTTCTTTATTACCGCCCGTGTTAAGTACAAAATTTTATGTCACCTCCTGGCCAGGAAGTGGGTTTTTTCGCGCGCGGAGCGTGCGATAATGGCCGCTTTATGGCCAGGTGTGACATAATAGTACATTACTTACCAAGGGCGATAAAACAAAGAATGTCTCAGATCGCAGGTTTTTTTACGCCCGAGCCGAAGGCAAGGGCGATAAATATGCGATCTGAGGCTTTCTTTATTATCGCCCGTGGTAAGTACAATATTTTATGTCACCCCCTGGCCAGGAATCGGGTTTTTTCGCGCGCGGAGCGTGCGATAATGGCCACTTTATGGCCAGGTGTGACATAAAAACATTTAACGCACATTGGCATTGTATTCGATAGGCTGTTGATGTTCTACTGAATTTCATTTCGCACCATTAAAGTAAAACTAGTTGACTTTCAAAACGACAATTCATGAAAATCAGATAAGTAGTGTTCCAGGAATAAAGTTATTTTTTAATACCACGTTGGTGGCAAACAAGCGTTCTGCCCGCCTAATAGCGAGCGGTCGCAACAGCCTATGGACGCTTGCAACTCCAGGGGTGTTACATGCGCATTGCAAATCCTTTGAAAATGTGTTAAACTCAAAGTAATACGAGTAGTATTTACTTATATAATCAAAACTTTACTCATTTCATAATATAAGTTGAACACAACATTTCACTCCGCCTAAACCGGGCGGTTTCATTAAAAATAACTTTGATAAACGTCGCGGGGAGACGGGGCTTATGCGGTCCTAGTTTACAATGTTGTGACGTCACGGCTACAACGCTGCAGAGTTAATCAAAAAATATCTGGGCGGCCGAGCTTTGCTCGGCGTTTTCCCGGGCATAGACCTGGCTAGATCGATTTCTCATCCCCGAAAACCCCTACATACCAAATTTCATAAAAATCGTTAGAGCCGTTTCCGAGATCCCCGAAATAAATAAATAAATATACATTTATATAAATAAATAAATATACAAGAATTGCTCGTTTAAAGATATAAGATTTTGTTTAAAAAATATTCGATTTTGAACCTTATAGTTTGAACAGTGATAACTTTTTGAAGGAAATACTTTGAAGCAACTGATAATACGCCATTTGACTAATTTTTTTTATAATGCCAATCGAACCAGTTTTTAGAGACGATCAAATGTCTATATGGGACCAACAACAATTAGAGCGAAATAAAGGGCTAAAATTAGGGACAAACCTAGCTCGACGCTAGCGGCCGTCAAAAAGGCTCCTACAAATTTGCCCTGGCAAATGACGTCACTTGCACAGCATTCAACCAACCGTTGTATGGGAAAATTAGTATTTTGCTGTTTTAGTCGTAAAATAATGTTTAGGTACATAGTTGCCATACAATTTATTTTTTATTTTTACATAAGCATTCTATTGATACCTTTTATTTGAATTTTGGACGGTAAAATAAATTACATAATTTTCTGAGTTTTTGATGATTCATATCTTTTTATGATTTTGGTAAAATTGTATAATTGTCGATTTATTGTGATATTTTGATGGCTAACTATCCAAAAAGTGACATTGTGTTATAAATTTTAACATGTGTCAAATACCGTATTTTTGACCGATTGAAACAGAAGTTTCGGCTTCAGCTTCAACGAAAAGGCTTTCGTATTGTCCGGGTTTCAACCGATACTCTTGAAAATTTGTGAGTAGATTTGATATTTATGTATACTTTGGAAAATATCAAAAACTTTTTTTTAAACAATTTAAAAAATATATATTTGCGAGGTCTATAGGTCACAGAGCTACTAGTAATAGCCCGATCGTTCAGCAGACTAAAACAATTCACAACCACAGTATTTAGTTATGAGCTAAAAAAACTATTACGTAAACACCTACCACACTAGTGGTATTAATATATATGTATAAGATTTGTTTCTGCATCATTTACGCAAACGAGCGGCCTTGCTACGACTGACTATGTAATATGTATGGCGCCTAGGATTTTTTCTTTCGTTTTTCATACTCGTAATTAAATATAATAATTGATAATGTATATGTCGCAGGCAAATCATATAATCCGCCATATTACATTATGGCTAGGCGTTTTACAAAACAGAGCTGTTTTATATTACGGCGGGTCAACGATCAGGCGGATTGAATACGGCTGAATGAAAGTCCGCCGTAATGTGTTCGGCGATTTGCGTTCTTCAATTCGCCTAGCCGTAATGCAAAAAAGCGGTTCAGTCGGATTGTATAACACGCCATAATACATTACGGCTAGCCTTCTCGCAAAATAGCGTCGTTTTAGCTGTCACCTCTTTGACAGCTTTTAGTTCCCATTTCTGACACTCGTAGCGCTGTTTACCAATGACAATCCGGCCATTTTGTAAAACGGCTAGCCGTAATGTAAAACGGCGGATTATACAATCCGGCAAATACAATCCGGCTAAATGTGAGCCGCCATATTGTAGAACGTATTGCAATGACGATCCGGCTAAACGTTAACCCGCCGTATTACAAAACGGCTCTGTTTTGTAAAACGGCTAGCCGTAATGTAAAACGGCGGATTATACAATCCGGCTGCGACATATACACTCATCCATTACAAGTATGCGTGTTTTTACGGCTAAAAACCTGAAATCTGAAAACGTCATATCCTTCATTATGAATTAAAAACATAATTTATTGCATAAAACCTAAAAATAAAAAATATAACATAACGCCTTCATCCACTTGCGTCTTCAATTTATTATGATTTACTTACTGTTTTTTTTTCTGAACAAATAACTTGGGTAGAAAATTTTGTATGGCGCCTAGGATTTTTTCTTTCATTTTTCATAATTAAATTATAATAATCATTAATTTATACATTCTTCCATTACAGTTATGCTTGTTTGTTGCCCTTGCCGATAAAATAAATAAAAATGTTCATTGGTTGTACTTAGAGCCTTCATCACATGCATTTAAGGCTTCTACGGCTAAAAACCTGAAATCTGAAAATTACATATCCTTCATTATGACTTAAAAACTCCATTAATTGGATAAAATCCAAAAATTTTTTTTTTTTACATTACGCCTTCATCCACTTTCGTCTTCAATTTATTATACTATTTTTTTTAATAAATAGCTTGGGTAGAAAATTTTATTTTTCAGTTTCCAAAACCATTTTTATGTTTCAACGATAAACTTATATATATTTTTTATCTACACACATATCATAAATCCTCTAATATGCGTTCGGAAACCGTAGAAAATGACTCTCATTTCAACATTCAATGAATTTATGGCAATTTTCTTATCTGTGGCTAAGGGTACAGCAGTAATAAAATATTTCATTTTAATCTCATATATGATGTTAAAATATTACGTCAAACAAAACTGTCAAAATTTAAATGTCAAAGTTGACATGTCCCTATTCTAGTATCACTGAAAATTCAAATTCAGTCGATGCGAAATGTCAGCTCGATGTTTTTTTAGTATATATCGCACGAAATTTGAGCTAGAACGACATGATCACATCAGAATAAGGACTCTTTACTTTTTAAAATAACATTCAGGTATCTGTTGCCAGTTCTGATTTCGATATTTCCGCAACCGTGCAAAAAAGGTTGTATTAACACAATTATTGTATTTATTTACTACGGTTTCTGAACCCATCTTAGAGTAATTATAATATGTGTGTAGATAAAGTAATGTATGCAACTGTACATAATTAGGCATTAAAACACTCGTGTGACCTTATTATGAAACTCGCCTTCGGCTCGTTTCATAAAACACACTCGTGTTTTATTGCCCCTCATTATGTACCAGTTGCATAAACTACTATTATGTTATAGTGGGATAGTATTTTATTATTTCTAAAGAAAATACCCGCGTGAAAAGTAAAATAAGTATTCCTTAAACACAACTCTTACATAGTTCAAACTACTAAAGCACCAGTTAGTGCTTTAAGTGCACTCAAACGAAACGCTAAGTGTTGGATGGATAATTAAAATTTTAGCAGATAAGTTTACTACCGCGTGCTATAATAGGGGAGAGTGGGGCGCGCTTAAAATGCAACCTCAATTTACGATGTCACGCCGTGACGTCACAACATGGCAGCCACAGTAGAGAGATTAGGGAGGATGAAGCGTTATTTACTATGCAACCATTCTATCCTTTATTATTGAATGTTTCGATACATTTCGGTATATTTTTTAATCAGTTCATCGAATATTTATTTACATGTTTGTTATATGTAGGTACTCAATCACGCAAAAATCACGGAACGGATTATGACAATATTGCCTGATACAAATACGTAAATCTAACTAATATTATGAGTGTGAAAGTTTAGATGTTTGGACATTTACCATGTTTGTAATATGCAGGTACTCAATCACGCAAAAACCACGGAACGAATTATGATGATAATTGGTTTAGAAACAGTTAATAGCCTCGATTCACTCTAAGAATACTTTTATCCTGAAACGTATCCCTCTAAGGGATAAACTAACAAATGGAAGTTTGCGCTAACGAAATCTAGTAAATAAATAAACAAATGCAGAAATCATGTATTTCATACTGTGCGCTGCGCTGGCAATCACAGCCGAGTGCTCGGCGTGACGTTAAGCGTACCGGTACGATATTAACATCTTGACGTGTAATTACCTCATCATGTATGTAAATTGTGCTAAATTCAGCGCAAATTGAACGCTTTGTGGGCTTATTGAAGCACGGTCCTTGGAACTTGAGAGATATTGCGTGGAGTGAAATTAATTGGACTGTTTTGGTTTTTCCAATAGAATGAAGTGGAACGTTGAAACCGCAACATAATTACTTTCTTTTTAATACTTTTTTTTGTTGAATTAGTAAACATAATTATACGCGTTTAAATCGTATATCTTAACGAGTAACAAACGCGGAATCTGAAGAAAATGTTATTCAATACAAATATGATTAGATGACTAAATAATGTTTGATGAACCTTTATGAATAAGGCTATAAATATTAAAATCGATTTTTGCTTGTCTGCTTTTGAAAAAAATTAAAAAGAAATTACTTCCATAAAAAGGCGGAACACCCTGTGTTTTTTAAACTTACTCTTTTAAAGAGGGAACTTAATTTTCCAACCCAACGCTTGTATCTTGTTATAAGTTTTTCTATTTGCATATATAAATAATAGTACATTACTTACCAAGGGCGATAAAACAAAGAATGTCTCAGATCGCAGGTATTTTACGCCCGAGCCGAAGGCAAGGGCGATAAGTATGCGATCTGAGGCTTTCTTTATTATCGCCCGTGGTAAGTACAAACTTTTATGTCACCCCCTGGCCAGGAAGTGGGTTTTTTCGCGCGCGGAGCGTGCGATAATGGCCACTTTATGGCTAGGTGTGACATAAAATATATTCTAGTGACCCGACCAGCGTTTTGCACGGTATAATTTTTGATACAAATGTCATGCATAATGTATTTGTTGAAACGACAGAAACTACTGAAACTAAGCATTGAAGTAAAATGCAATAAATTGCTAAAGAGACAGATGCTGTTTGTTTTTATTTTAAGAAAATTTTAAGAAGACTTTCTGTGTTCCGAATTTAAGACAAGTCAATACCTACACCTCATAATTATAGGTTTTATGTAAAGTGAGTTAAACTAATTCTCGTTTCTAGTAAATTCAATTGACAACATTTCATATTTTTAACTACTTTATTTTATGAACTAGTTAGAAAATAGGTAAAAATTTAAGCCACCCGTATTTTTTCTTTTTCAATTTAACTCATTATTTCATACAAAAAAAACACGTTGAAAAGTAGGTAATTCCAAAAGGGCGTAAGTAAAATATGACGTCATCTTCCCAACAAGAATTCAGAGCCACTCCAGAGCAGCGATTGTCTGTACTCTGTACTAAGGTCTCCCTGAATACAGCGAGGAAGATGACGTCAACTTTCGGTTTACAGTAATTTGCGATTTTTTCCAAAATTAACGGAGAAAAAAATCTAGAAAAATGTTTTTTGTGTACTTCACACGTTTTTACCGAAATGGTTTTCGAATTAAGACTTTTGGAAATATGAAATATTGTCAATTGTGAGCTTTTAATATATGTGTGTTTATAGGTATGTACAGCGTAATATAATACGCATATAAAGCGGAAACACACTGAAAACTCGGTTTTTTTTTTAGTTTTACAATAGCACATTTAGGTATTTTAGATAGTAACTTAACTTTATAATTTTATAATGTTTTGATGCAAAAAGTGTACCCAACACAATGGGCCATAGAAATGAATTCTAATTGTCATAATTAGACTAAATTATGTTATCGATTTCTTCATGTAGTAACAATAATTTAAATATATATTTATGTAGGTAACCCAGCTTTCAAAGGCGCAAACTAGCCTGTATTAAACTGTAAAAAATCATTATTAAATTTTTCATATGTAAGTGTCTGTATTGTTGTACTTACATTGTATAGGTTTGTTATGACAAATAAAGATATATACAAAAAAAAATATTTTAGATAATAATGATAACACCGCCGAATTTCTAAGGTAGTCACGTTTTTGCAAATGTTAAAGTTGTTTACATAAAAATAATGTAGGTAATTGAAGGTCTTAAGAAGATAAGGGAACGAGGGCAAAACAACAAACCCGCTTCCGCATTTATTATATGAAGCAAGAAAACAAGAGCCCACGCAACCTGAAGTTTTATGTCAATGCCAATGCCCCAAATAAGCAACGTAAATCAAAATAGCGTTATTTTTACGTACAACAACGCTTTTACTGCGGTTATAAAGGACTAGATTAAAACCGTAATAAAAAATTAATTGTGCATTATTTTTCCGGAATTACCGCGCGATAAGGAAATGTTGTTGATACAGCGGTGGTCGGACGTTAATTGCTAGTACTGTTTACCAACTAGTTGTTTTTGGAGAATAAAGGACAACTACATGCAAGAAAGAGCACGAAATTGAATAATAAGTTAATTAATAGAAATGGTGGAGCTGTAAACATCTGACTACGTAGGGAACAAATGTCCTCTGTTGAAATATTAGACACTGAATAACGTTATCCATAGGTATTTACCATATCCATTCTAGCGAACAAAGTATCGGTTTTCGTTAAAAATAATCGCGATCAGAAGCTGCAGGGAATAGCCCAGATTAAGTCAATCGACCATGCACCGTTGTAATGTATTTTTAATGGTGGGCCATTTGTGCCGCACCTCCCCTATTCTTTATTTACCGATAGATTCCGCGGTGCATTATGGCAAAGTGCCGTGGTCTTTAATTTGCATATGGAAAGTTATATTATTTTTGTTTAAAAATAGGTTGAAGGCGTTTGAAAAAGAAGAGCGAACTCCTCAAAATGTGTCAGTAAGAGTTTTATCATAACTACTTTTCTGTTTTTGCCTCGGATTACGTCACATGACGGAAAAAACTCGATAATCAGGTTTTACATCATCTGCGAAACCTACTGTCTGAGTAGATGAAATACGTTTTCTTTAAAAAAATCCTTTATGTCACATGTCTTGCTTTGCAGCAATAGGCCTCCCCAAGAGACACCCATAAATCGCGGTCTGCTTTTCTCATCCAAGTAGCACCTGCTACCCTATACGTAGTAATATCATCTTCCCGACGGGAAGATGTGGCTACTATCTACCTAACATTCAAATCGCTATAATATTAAGAGATCACGCTCACATGCACAATTGCACATCTGCCGACGCCATTTGACTATGATCTGTAATCGTAAGTTGATGTAGCCTACCGTAAGTATTTAACAAACTTTAGAAACGTAAGTAGCTTGTGTTTTTACCTATATAATTATGTTTTAATTTTAACCCCTCATGAACCTAGTTCGAGCCGCTCGATCGGCGATGTAAGGTAATTAGTGCAAATTGCCAGGAACTGCCTGCTTGTTGAGTTTTCTTTCGCCATTAGATGACCTAGTGAATTAGTGGTAAAATTACCTGCCTTTTTCTTTGACTCTGTAGCAGAAAATATTCTTAGGGAAGCCGGAAATAGTTTGCCTTCTTATCTTCATGAGCCGTAGTAATTGAACTGGACTGGCCGAAAAGTAGGTGCCGTGCCGTGCATAAACCGGTGGGAATCCAGTTGTATGGACGCTCCGCCACTGCTCTGTAGTCGGGTTCTTCGGTTAGCACTTTATATAAAAAAGTTTATTCAAGAAACTGCTTACAATTTTCATTCATACTTTCTTCTGCCAAACCAGCCGATTATCAAAGCCCTAGTTCGAATTCCAGTCATAGGTACCTTTTATTTATTTATTTATTTATACATATAAAAAAGTAGGGTTTGACTTGTAAAAGTGCCATTGCGGCCTACTTACAGAATAAAGTTCATTTTATTCATTTTATTTTATTTTTTAAACTTTATTGCACAAAAACACAGAATTGTACAAATGGCGTGCTTAATAATGCCAAATGGCATTTATGTAACAAACACAAATAACTACCTATTTGTTCCAGAGTTTTGGATGTTCTCTATGTATTTAAGTATACAATATCTGGGCGACCGAGCTTTGCTCGGCGTTTTCCCGGACATGCCCGGACATCCCAGATACCAAATTTCATCAAAATCGTTACAGCCGTTTCCGAGATCCCGGAAATAAATAAATAAATCAATATATAAATATGTACATGAATTGCTCGTATAAAGATATAAGATTTATGTACATGAGTAGGTATGTGTATCGTCGCTAGAAGCCATAGTACAAGCTTTGCTTTGGCATTTGTGTAATATTTTCCATAATATTTATTTATTCATATATAAGCAGCAAACGGTTTTTAAATACAACCTAATTTACCAAATTAAGTAGTCGAGCGGATCCTGGCTAAAACCGGGATATCAACACACGACTTAACAATGCATGCTTTGAATTTAGGTACATTCCCGAGGATTTGCTGTGTTCAGAGGAGAGACCTATCTCTAGTATGTGGCCCTTGGCTGCTAAAAGTCTGCCGACCCCTGTACTAGAGGTACGTAATACATATGTCAACGCAACCTCACGTACAAAAAAAGATCGACATCGCCTTATTCTGGAGTTGCGAACATCCATAGGCTATGTTGTCTGCTCCCGTGTGTTCGCTAGTCAAGTAAAAAATATGAATCGAATGAATCCTCTCATAAATATGTACCTTAATCCACCGACATATATACTCGTACATATTTTTGGGCAAGTTTTATGTATCCATATTTTTGCACTTGACTTTACAAAAAAGTACCTTTAACCTATGTTTTTGAAATAAAACATCTACCTATTTAATTGGGCTATTCTGAAGTATAAAGCAGAATTTCTTTTTAATCATCTGGGTCAGTCTGAACCGGAGTACTCGTAGGTATTTCTGTTCTTTTTATTTAGAAAAGGGCAAGGTTGCTTACGAGACCAGACTGCAGAGTAACCTAGTTCCAAATTTAACAGAAGGCTAGACTAGACAGACGCCTTCAAAATTAGATTTTATGCTCGAAGTCACAGCAATTTTACTAGATTTTTACACTTTTATGTTTTACCACAGAATAAGGCGACTTCCTGACTTGGCGGGGCGGGATCGATATGTGACATTTTCTTCTTTGACTTAAACTTACTGACGTCGCAAAGATTATAACTTGACATAATACTGTCAGTATTACGTTTGCACAGTAGTAATATCACGCGCAGAAGCGGAGCAGTACCGCCACCATTTACGAGTTTTTTACTAAAAACTAAAAAAGGGACCTTACACCCCCTCCCACCCTTTAGATCTACCCCCATCGACCAGTCCTTTTAGTATGTTATTTAGGTCGACTGTACCTACAACTCTGGCAAAATTCGCTTAGTCACGAATTATTTCCGCCAATTTTCCTTCGTTGATGTTGCTAAGCAAACTTTGTAATAATGAAAAATTATAACAAAATACTTGATGTAAATATTTTCAAAACTGCTTTCTTAAGGTTAGATATGAGGATATTAGGTACCATATTAGGTATATTTTACAAAAAAATATTCAACGGTATCGTACCAGGAGGAGTCCAAACTTGGTATGTTTTGAAAATTATTTTAATTTTAATTTAAGACAAGTGACTTAAATGTAATGATGTGATATATTTTTAGAATTGGCTCAGAAAGCCCTTTCGTTTGATACCACACACGATGGGTTTCAGAACATTTTTTTTTAAATTCCATACAAAAAAAAGAAGTCTTCATAATTCCTCTCCTCTTCGTTTTTTTTTCGTCCAACGGGTCAAATTATTTCATATGTCCTAAAGATCAATCGTACCGATTTTCATGCTTTTAACACCATTTGCAGCATGTTTTTGCGTACCGATAGGACTATTAACAAATTCGCGCGAGGCAAGCCTACGCGTGGCCATCTCCTTCTATCGCACGCGCATCACTCGCTACATCACTTTCTATCGCATTGAAAAGCCCCCGGCGGGGGACCTTTGAGCGGCGCGATGACGTCACGTGAGTGAGTCGCCCCTGGTTTTACTAGCTTTTAACCGCGACTTCGTCCGCGTAAAACTCGTTGTAGTGTGCGCCATCCACGACGACGCGCCCCTCCACCTCCACAGCCCAAGCCGTACCACTGCGCACAGATTAGTATGCGATTCGCTGTATAATGGCGCGCACTATATCGACTTACAAAAATAGTCGCTATCAAATTATTTTAGGCGCAAGCTTAATTATACCTCATCCATACAAACTTCCACCCCCGTTTTCACTCCCTGAAAAATGACATCCGTTATAAAAATTAACCAATATGCATCTTTGTCTGTTAACTCTTCACGCTTAAACCGCTGAATCGATTCAGATGAAATTTGGTATAGAGTTTGAGTCCCGGGTAAAGACATAGGATACTTTTTATCCTGGAAATCATCCCTTTAAGGGTGGAGCCGGTGGAATTTGTATGGAAAAGCGATAAGTAGGAAAGCGCCTGAAATAAAAGAAGAGCAATAAAAAAATTCTAATGCAATAAACGATTTTTGCGCGTACGAAGGCGCGGGTAAAAACTAGTAGTGTATAAACATAACAAGGGTCCTTATTAGTTAAAAATGGCTCATCTATTTAGGCGATTTTCCGTTTAATTAACACGTATATTGACGTTTTATCAATGTTACTATCTATAACAGGACTATTGCGACCTAATTACATACATTTTAAATGTATTTTTTGGGTTTTTCATTAAGAAATATTGATTCAAACATCACTCCAAATCGACCATTTCGAGCTAAAAACAGCTTTTTTCCGCTTTAATTCTACTACACACTATAAAATCAAAAAAAGGGCAATGTTACTATCTAAAACTTTAATAAAATCATCGTATCCTTTAATCACTTTATTGGTATTATCAATACATTTGTCAAAATTTTTGATCAAAAAATTTTAAAACTTGTAAGGCCTCGTGATAACGCATCTATAAAACAGTAATACGTCCAATCTTTACATACATTTGTGAGGCCTGGACACTAACACTTAGAGAATAAGCTGTTGGTGGCTGAAAGGAAAATCCTCCGTAAAATCTTCGACCCAATTCGGAGACCAGATGGCACTTGGAGAATACGGAGGAATGCCGAAATTGAAGAACTTGTCGCGGAACCGAATATCATCGGAGTAACGAAAGCGCACCGAATTCGCTGGCTTGGTCATCTGGAACGAATGGGTGATGACCGTGCTGTCAAAAGAGCCTACCGGGGTAAACCGATAGGGAGACGGCCGGTCGGTCGCCCCAGATACCGCCGGGCTGACGTTGTGATGGCTGACCTACGTGAGCTTCAAGCTGAGTCGTGGAAAGATCTAGTACAAGACCGGGATCAATGGCGTGCACTCGTATTGGAGGCCAAGACACACTTTGGGTCGCTGAGCCAGCGGAGTAAGTAAGTAAGGCCTCTTAAGGATGTAGACTGAAAAAGGAAGGAGGGTATCTCAAAGTTTCTCGTAAGTCAAAACAACTTTCGGACCCAAACCCTTTGCATACTATTAGGTATACTAAATTCCGATAATCTCCCCAGCTTCCAAACAATCGTAAACAGGACACGTACGAGCCAATAAAGGTCTTATTTACAGTGCAATATGGAGCAATCTCCAGTTGACAGCGCACCCTCCTTGTAATGATTTACGCCGTACTTGGAACTAACGTTATCACTTGAGAACTGTTTAAGGGTTGGGTTTAAAGCGGGGCGCTGGTAGGTGAATATAACCGGCCAAGTGTGTGTCGGACTCTGCACATTTTGTATTTGTTGGTTTAATATACGTAATAATTGCGAGGGTGCGAGTCGTCAGCAGGTGGAACGGAGGAGTGGAGGAAGAAAATGCAGGAGAGGGCAGGAGGTATTTATTATATATAAATTAAGGCACCTGGAACAACCAGATACTGCGTTTAGCCTATTATTCTAATTGGTAACTGAAGAATATACAATTAGATTTAAAAATATAGGAACTTACAATAATGTGCCTTGGAAAACTGTATGATTAAACTGCACTGAAGAACACAATTTACTACAACGTGCACTGCTAAGAATTCACACACAGTTATGAATAAAATAAAAATATTTAAATTTGATTTGGTATTGATCAGCAGATCTGTTTATCGATCACCCAGTAAGATCGAACTGAACTGAACTGAACTGCCAGAAAATGGCTGCGCAGTGTCACGTGGAATTGGAAATCGAAGTTCAAATTCAAAATTTAAAATTTAGAATACTTAAAGTAGCCAGAAAGTTTATGTGTAACGTTCCGTTTCACGCACCGTTACACTACCGGGGCTGCCCTGGCAGGGGAAATCCTGGGGCTTAAGGCCACATGGATTTCTCCGTATTATTAAAAAAAATAATTAAAGTGGGGTATGGGTTGTGATGAAAAGGAATTTAGAAGGTGAGGATGTTATTTACAATGTTTATATTACAAGAGGCGCGATTTAGACACACTAACCATCCACTAATTCCATTCATCCATCATTCTTGCAGTATTTTGGTTAATCTATATTCAACCAAAATGCCTTTTAATAGAGTATTCCTGTGTATGAGGACATACTCGTTAAATCGCCCTCCAATGGTATAAGGCTTTTGAGTCAGTTACCATCCGCTGAATAAGTATGAAATATGAATAAATATTTACAAGTATATATACAAGTAATGAATATATAAGTTGAATAATATTCATCACTATTTGTAGGAAATACTACAAAATATAAGGTATAATCCATTTTAGGATAAACATACTTTAGCAGTATGTATGTAAGTATTGTAAGTGCATAACTACACTTACATGTAGTATTGAAAAGAAAATACGTAGGTATGTATCTAGTTTCATTGTCGAAACTCGTTAGGTAATTAATAATTATAAATATTATAATATTCACTTCAGCATCTTACGCTGAAGAAGCGTTCGAAAATGTGAATGTTATAAAAATAAACAATTGCAATTGACTTAATGGATCCGAATAGATGATGAGGTGATATAATATTATTAAATTAATTAAGTGTACATAGTATATACAATAACATTAATTAACGAATTCGGAGAAAAGTAACTCGTAAGTAGTAAGTAGATTTGTGAATAAATATATGTGTCTAATAAATTGCTAAATAAATAAAAGACGAGTTTATTTTTGAATTTTGGGGAGGGGTTTAAGGTCTCTAATATGCCATCGACCTAATATCTTGCCGTTCATGTCTTGTAGGACATAAACGAGTGGTGATATCTTTTTGGTAATTAAGCATTTAACAAACTTGGGTGCAAGTTTCACTGAATAATGCTTAGGGGCATTACTAATGGTGTAGTTACGTTTCCAGACAATGTCACCTTCATTAAATTCATAATGTTGGTGGTGTTTATTATATGAAGACGAATTTACTTGGTGTGCTCTCCAAAGACGGGCTTGAACTTCAGAGAAAACAGGCTGAAGAAGACCAATATTATCAGCGTATTCGTCTCTGGGCGCGAATATAATGTCATCTGTGAGGTCAGAATTATTGTATACCGATCCACATGTGACCAATTCGTGTCCAAATACAAGGAATGCTGGAGTGTATTTGGTAGTTTCATTTACTGATGTATTAATAGCGAATTGTATTTTATGTAAATTGACGTCCCAATTCCTGTGGTCATCTTCTACGAATGATGATATAGCTACAGTAATTAATTTGTTGTATCTTTCCACAGGATTTGGCTGAGCGCATTTAATTGGGCAATAATGTATTTTGGGTATTTGGTATGAATGGAAGAGATCACTTATTTCTTGGCTAATAAATTGAGGTCCGTTGTCAAGAATGATTGTTTGTGGGATACCGTACACTAAAAAGACAAGATTTTCAAGAATGTGAACAATAACAGATGACGTGGCGCGTTTTATTGCAAAGAGTAGGCAATATTTTGTAAAACAACATGTTACAACGAAAATGAATTTATTATGTTTAAGTGTTGTTGGTAATGCTCCGATTAGGTCGATTGAAATGCATTGAAATGGTTGGGAGCATTGCTTAGGCTTACCCATAAGACCAAGTTTAAGTTGAGTTTGGTGCTTGTAAGCTAAGCAAGTCTCACATTTCGCAATGAAATTTGAAATATCTTTGTACATGCCTGGCCAAAAATATTTCAATTTTATTCTATGGTATGTTTTATATGTTCCAAAATGAGCGCAAGTAGGGGTGGAATGGTTTTCAGTGATGATGGGAATCCGGTATTCTAAAGGTATAACTTCTTTCCAATTGTATTTTGATTGAAGTAATGAGGTTGTTTTAGAGTATCTATATAATTTATCATTATGTATAATATAATCGGGAGTTGTATTTGGGTTTAAGCTACATTTTGAATAAATGTTATTATACCAATCGTCGTTTGTTTGAGAACTATTATAATTAATGACATTTATTGGTAGGGATCGTGATAATGCGTCAGGAATTATGTTTTCTTTACCGCGTTTGTGTTTTATTTCAAAATTAAATGTTGAAAGACGTATACTCCAGCGGGCTAGACGTCCACTAGGGTTGTCAAGATGGAGAAACCATTGTAAAGCAGAGTGGTCGGTATAAATGGTGAACTTTAAACCATTGTCTAAATAACAACGCCAATGTTCTAAGGCAAGAATGACACTTAAAAGTTCTCTTTCAGTAATAGAATAATTCTTTTGAGGACCGGTAAGTGACTTGCTCATATAAGCTATGGGTTTCTCAATTCCATCGAACTCTTGGGTGAGCATAGCTCCAATCCCAAAGCTTGAAGCATCGCAATGTACAGCAAATGGTTTAGAAAAGTCTGGACAAGCAAGGATTGGGGTGGAAACCAGTGCTTCCTTTATAGTTTTGAAGGCTTGGTCTGCTGATGTAGACCATTTGAATGGTGGTGCTTTTTTGGAAGTAGAAGTAAGTTTTGTGAGAGGTGCAACCTTGGTGCTGAAATCAGGGATGAAACGTCTATACCAACTAGCCGTTCCTAAAAACTTTTTAACTTCTCTTGGGGTCGTAGGGATGGGAATATCTAGAATAGCTTTGACTTTGTCAGGGTCAGTTTGTAAACCATGTTCATTTACTATGTAGCCAAGATATTTAAGTTCTTTTTTGAAAAATGAGCATTTGGGGAAGTTAATTGTAATGTTGGCTTGGGATAATCTCTGGTAAACTTTATTTAGTAACTCTATATGTTCGTCAAAAGTGTTACTAATGATAATAATGTCGTCTAAGTAAGTAAATACAGAATTGTCAAGGTTTTCTGATGGGAATAGGGTATCCATAAAGCGCTGTTGAGTAGCAGGAGCGTTGGTCAAGCCAAACGGCATAACACGGAACATATAGGTCCCTTTTGAAGGTACGTGGAAGCTAGTCTTAGGTCTGTCAGAGGGATGTAAGGGTATTTCCCAAAAAGCCTTGGCTATGTCGATAGAAGAAAGGTATTTAGCATTTTTTAGTTTGTCAAGAATGTCAGAGATAAATGGGAGCTTGTAGGCATCTTTTTTAGTGATTGAATTCAATTTACGACTATCAATGCAAAAACGCCATGTTCCATCCTTTTTGGGTGTAATTATGACAGGATTAAGCCATGGACTTTCGCTGGGTTCTATAACGTTAAGTTTAAGCATTTCATCAACTTCTTTGCATAAGGCTTTCTGTTTCTCAGGTGAAAGTCGGTAACAGCGTTGTCTAATTGGTGGGTGATCACCAGTATCGATATGGTGTTCAACGAGATGAGTTTTGCCCAAAGGTCTGGATTCAGTTGAAATATTTTTAAACTTTTCTATTATAGTATCAGAAATGAGACGTTGAGTGTCTGAAAGGTTATCGTAGTGAGTGACGTGATTGGAAGGAGTATCAATAACTAATGTATCGATATTTTTATCTGTAAATGACGTTAAAGTTTGGAGGATGTCTGGGGCTAACTTGAATAACTTCCAGAAGTCAATTCCTAAGATCAAGGGTTGCTTGACAGAGGGTATAACATGAGCTGTTATTATGGCCACTTTTCCTTTAAATAAAATAGGGATTTGTATTGTACCTACGGAATGAATAGATTGGCCATTGGCTACGGTACCGGTAATTGTATGTTTGGGGTTTAATTTGTAACCGTGGGATAAAAGTATTGTATGGGAATTATTGCCAAGGATGCTAATAGCACTACCACTATCCAGGAGACCGCATAAAGTTAAGTTGTTTGATTGTACCTGGACATAGGGACGTTCGTCATTAGGGTTTCTATTAAAAAGTGCAGAAGTAGTTTTATAAGATGACATGAATAAACGTAAAGTGTCTAACCAAAGGTTCCATTCTGTAGCAGTAGTTTTGTTTAAGTTACTTTTCTCCTTTACGCGTTTTTTGAAAAATTATGACAATTAGTGCATTTCGGATATGTGACATTTTGTTTACCACAGCGGAAACATACTATGTTTTTACTAGTGCAGGTTTCTAATGTATGTTCATTAGTTCTGCAACGAGGACAGGAGAATCGTAACGACGTTGATGGTTTAGCTGTTACAGTATGGATCGATGATTTATATGGAAATGGTGGTATATGGGGTTGTATGGGTTGATCATGTTTGTAATTTGGTTGATCAATGGTGTTTGGGTTATAATAAGAATCAGTATTACAACTTTCGTACCATTTGCACGTTTTGAATAACTGATCTATTGTTGTGACATCTGTGGGACGTAGTTTAGAACTGTAATACGGACTCATATTTCTTCGTAAAATGTTGATTTTAGTATTGTCCGAAAGGGGTTCATGTAATTTTGAAAAGAGTGCCTCCATGGCTGAGAAAAATATAACTACACGTTCATTAGGTTTCTGTTTACGTGACTGAATGTTTTGCATTAAATTAAAATCATGGTTGTGAAGTTCAAAGTCTTCAAAGAAATGTTCCTTGAATGTTTTCCAATCAGTCAAGATAGATTTCTTTGACCTATACCAATCTAGAGCTGTTCCTGATAAGAAATCGTATATGTAGTTGTATAAACGTTTATCGTCAATGTTACGTGCTATTGCGAACTCTTCTAAGTTTCGTATGAAATCGCGCGGACAACTATCGCCTTTATAGTTATATTTCTTTAAATCAACCGGTTTTGTTTCACAGAGGTTGGTTAACTTCTGAGTAAGTAAGTGAAAATTAGTACTTGGCTCTACCAAAGAGGTCGCAGATGCATAATGACTTGACGTTGGTGTAAATGATGACGTTTGTGGAAAATTGAATTTTCTTTGACATTCTGTCAATTGTTCACAAATGTCTTTGTAAGTTTGTATGATTTCGGAAGATAATTCTGTCGAAACCTCTAGACGAGTAATTCTGCCTGATAAATGATTTAAATTAGTGCTTATTTTATCGTGATTCGCAGAAGTGGTGGTTGTTAAAAGAATTTGTGAAGAAACTAGTGCTAAACACTTTTTGATCTCTTTGAGGTCAATTTCAATTGAGTAAGGACTGGAATGAGAGGCACAAGGATCGGCTAACAAGTCAGGAGTCAACAATTGTCGTAGTTCGTCAGCCTGTGTAGAGCTTGGGAATGGGATGTTTCTGAGCTTGAGTTCGTAGATCAGCTCAGGTTTATTCAAGAGTGTTGGATTCATTGTTACCTGTCTGGAGTATAGAGACTATAAGTGAATATAAGTGAAGTGCAATTGGTTTTAAGAAAAGAAGTGCTTGTTGAGATTATAATTAAAAGTTTATGAATATGTAAGTGTTGATTTATTTTATTAAAGTCAAGGGTTAATATTGGTTTTAAAAGAATAATTTAAATAAGGCTTAAGTGTTGTTACTATCGGTGTAGGATACACTGGAGGATATGCTCCAACAGCACTGCCGTATAGTGAGTATTGATTTACGGTTCGGTGACTCGAGTTGAGTTTTAAAAACACCAAAGGCAAATCAATATTGTGTTGATTTCAGTGGAAATCTTGGATGGTGTTATTGTATGTAGGTGGGTATGTATTATTAGTTGTACTGTGTTTTGTTTAGTATCGCGGCAATCTACTAGGCAAGATGGCAAATTAAAGATCTTAGCGAGAGAGATAAGTGATACCTAATTAATTATAATAAATATGGTATGAGGCGAGAGTAGGGTTAGATTTTAGTTGGGATGGTTAAAGTCACGTTGACATTTGTATTATGGTTTAACGGAAGCAATTTGACTAGGAGCGGTGTCGAATTATTATAGTGCAGTTAAATCGATGTTATATAGTTCGAGGGACTAATAAGAAAATTATTTTAGGCCGAGAGATGTCAAATTTGGGTTCGGTAGACTACGTACCTTTTGGAATTTTGAAAAATGTAATCATAATAAAATTAACTATTACAAAGATGTATAAAAAGATCTATATAAAACTATTGTGGTCTTGTTGTGGTTCTAGCTGTAGTTTCCAGGTAAGGGTAGGGTAGACTGGTAGGCTTGTCGGCTGCTGTTGTGGAGTAGGTAGCTCAGCGGTGTAGATCCGGAATGGGGTGGGTTTGACACGTTGAGGGCGCCAGTGCGAGGGTGCGAGTCGTCAGCAGGTGGAACGGAGGAGTGGAGGAAGAAAATGCAGGAGAGGGCAGGAGGTATTTATTATATATAAATTAAGGCACCTGGAACAACCAGATACTGCGTTTAGCCTATTATTCTAATTGGTAACTGAAGAATATACAATTAGATTTAAAAATATAGGAACTTACAATAATGTGCCTTGGAAAACTGTATGATTAAACTGCACTGAAGAACACAATTTACTACAACGTGCACTGCTAAGAATTCACACACAGTTATGAATAAAATAAAAATATTTAAATTTGATTTGGTATTGATCAGCAGATCTGTTTATCGATCACCCAGTAAGATCGAACTGAACTGAACTGAACTGCCAGAAAATGGCTGCGCAGTGTCACGTGGAATTGGAAATCGAAGTTCAAATTCAAAATTTAAAATTTAGAATACTTAAAGTAGCCAGAAAGTTTATGTGTAACGTTCCGTTTCACGCACCGTTACAATAATAAACATTCATGCTTCCAAGGACATAGTAACTACTTTAATACTAGTGTCTTCTCTTGGAGCCTCACCCTGTTATAGATTAGTTTTTATTGTCATTAACTCTGAAGAGACACCTCTACTTATATTAAATTACGGTTTTTTTAATATTGAGATCTTATTATTATTATTTTATTTTGACGCTTTGAGACCATGTACATCTCTAAGCACGTTAGAATAGTCATTAGGTATTATTAATATTTTGACGCTCAGAGACCATTTACATCTTTGGGATACTATATTAAATTTTGTTATTCAGACTGAGACCTTATACATCTCTAACTATTCTGATATTGTAATAATTGTAATAGATAATTAGTATTTTGACATGAAAAATTTATTATATTCTTATTGTCATTATTCCTTGAATTGTATAGTAGATTGTTTGACAAGGGTCTAAAGTAAGCCATATTACCACGAGATGGTTATTTTCCCGAACGTAGAGAGGGAAAATTGTTCGAGTGGTAATATGGCTTTTAGGCCCGAGTTATACACTCTACTTTTCACTTCGATTGCGAGAAAACACATAAACACAAATTATCCATCTTAAATGAATAATTTAACTCTAGCCGGTGTATGTCTAATTTGACAGAATGTTTTTTTTTTCTAAGGCCAGCACCATATGCCGCGCTATGCGTGTTTGCTTGGCGTATTCGCCTCCCTTTCTTTTGCTATATCAAAGAAAGAGATGCATCATGCGCTTTTATTTTCTTTTAAGAGGAGTAATTGCTTTGACCATAGACACCGCTTAATCTTTAAAGAACTGAAAAACGTCTTTCCTGTTTGGTCGATTTTAGTACAGCTGTGTTCTGGTTGGTTGATATTTTTACCAAATATGTTTTAATCTGTCAAATTACTTTTTCTGTGATTGGTGGATTTAATCGGTGAAGTATTTTGATTGGTCAAATTAAAATGTTTTGTAAATCATAAATATGTTTACATATTTTCCCTAGCGCTTAAATGTACTACTTTAGCCCCGCTTCACAAGTCTAATATGACACACTTTTCGAGCATATTTATGATTTACTAAACATTTTAATTTGACCAATCAAAATACTTCACATATTAAATCCATCAATCACAGAACAGTAATTGGAGAGATTAAAAAATATTTGGTAAAAATATCAACCAACCAGAACATATATAATAAAATCGACCAATCAGGAAAGACGTTTTTCAGTTCTCTAAAGATTAAGCGGTGTCTATGGTCAAAGCAATTACGCCTCTTAAAAGAAAAAAAGCGCATGTTGCATCTCTTTCTTTAATATAGCAAAAGAGAGGGAGGCGAATGCGCAAAGCGAAAACACACAGCGAGGCATGGTGCTGTTCTTAGAAAAAAAAGCATGCTGTCAAATTAGACATACGCCTGCCAATAGTTAAATTATTCATTTAAGGTGGATAATTTGTGTTTATGTGTTTTCTCGCAATCGAAGTGAAAAGTAGAGTGTATACTCGGGCCTAAAAGCCATATTACCACTCGAACAATTTTCCCTCACTACGTTCGGGAAAATAACTATCCCGTGGTAATATGGCTTACTTTAGACCCTTGTCAAACAATCTACTATTCTTTTTCAATTTCAGTTTACAACTGTTTTACTTGGATATTTTTTCTGACGTACATAATGATTTAAACACGCAACAAATAAAAGAGTAATTATACTCATTTATTTTTGGATAAAGTTTATTGTGGGTTACTGACGTTAATAGAGTGTTTGTGTATGGGCCAGTTTTTGGAAGTGGGGATATAAATTGAACAAAATATTATGTATAATTTATTTTTATAAAAATAATTGCCCTAGAGCACAAATATACCACTTTCGGCACGCCAATTAGATGAATGACCCACTTTCAGAGTACCTGGTTAGGTATGAGAAATTAAAAGTTCATTTTTATCGTCTACGAATGCATTTCATTAATGCAGTAGCTCATAAAGAAAACATGACCGTAACTGCTAAAAAACTATTAAGCTATAAAATAAGGTAGAAACATGAAAAAAATTGCCTTAAGTGCTACCATTTCCTCGATTTAGATCCTTGTGTAGATTAAGAGCGAACGCAAAGGCATTCACATGAACTTAAAGCTTCTAGGCCAATCATAATGACATTTCGGGTAAGTAAGCATCGACAAAAGAAAGATTTTTTTTTTTTTTCAATTAAGTGTGAACCACGGTCGTAAGACTAAGGCGACTTCCTGATTTGTCGGTGCGGAGGCAGTACGATATGAGAAAAGTGTCAAATGTCAGTGTCAACTGTCAGTCGACGCGATACCAATTTTTACTACGCCCCTACATTTAAATGAGTGCTTCCTGACTGGCGCGGGATGCGTGGTAGCGGGGCGATGCGAAGCCGGTACTGCTAGACTTCTGCGCATGATATGACTACTGCGCAAACGTAATACTGACAGTATTATGTCAGTTGAGAATCTTTGCGACGTCAGTAAGTTTACGTCAAAGAAGAAAATATCACATATCGATCCCGCCCCGCCAAGTCAGGAAGTCGCCTTATAGTGCGTGTCGTCAACGAAGACGCCGCCCTCCACAGCCCAATCAATCGTACAATACGGTATTTTACTCATAGTCAAATCAGCAACTTTTTATTAAATGTCAAAAACGCTCTGTTAGTATGAAGTTTGTAAGGACATACTGTCTTAGTGACGTCACTAAGACAGTATGAATTGGTATGTTCAAATCAGCGTCCTTTTTAAATGTTTATGCTTATAAAATCTTTCAATTAGCTAAAATAAATTAATAAATTGATGTTTTCCGAGTATTTTCGTTAGATCTTTTATTAGTCAAGTAAATAATAACATGCAATAATTTACATTTACATTAGTATGAGATTCGCTGTGGTGGTGGAGTGCCTCGTCGTGGATGACACGCACTATATATGTACAGAGAGACAGACAGACAGACAGACAGATAGTAAACGAACATACTGCATGTCTGACGTATCCATAGTAAATGACGATTGTTCCAATAACAAGTTGCGTTTTGCGGAAAACGGACAGAATATGCCCCCTCTTAATATTATGAAGACTTATAAACTATGAGTAATAGTACATTACTTAACAAGGGCGGTAACAAAGAATGTCTCAGATCGCAGGTATTTGACGCCCGAGCCGAAGGCAAGGGCGATAAATATGCGATATGAGGCTTTCTTTATTACCGCCCGTGTTAAGTACAAAATTGAATGTCACCCCCTGGCCAGGAAGTGGGATTTCCCGCGCGCGGAGCGTGCGGTAATTGCCGCTTTATGGCCAGGTGTGACATAATAGTACATTACTTAACAAGGGCGGTAAAACAAAGAATGTCTCAGATCGCAGATATTTGACGCCCGAGCCGAAGGCAAGCGCGATAAATATGCGATCTGGGGCTTTCTTTATTACCGCCCGTGTTAAGTACAAAATTTTATGTCACCCCCTGGCCAGGAAGTGGGTTTTTTCGCGCGCGGAGCGTGCGATAATGGCCACTTTATGGCCAGGTGTGACATAAAATTATTTATGTCACACCTGGCCATAAAGCGCCAATTACCGCACGCTCCGCGCGCGGGAAATCCCACTTCCTGCCCAGGGGGTGACATAAAATTTTGTACTTAACACGGGCGGTAATAAACAAAGCCTCAGATCGCATATTTATCGCCCTTGCCTTCGGCTCGGGCGTCAAATATCTGCGATCTGAGACATTCTTCGTTTTACCGCCCTTGTTAAGTAATGTACTATTATTCTTTATTCGCCATTTGATTGAGAGTTTGATCCTTATTCGAGAAAATTAGAACTCATTGATATTCTTATTTGGTGTCGACATCCATATTCAACTGACTTCTGAAGTTCTAACTTGTAAGCAACTGACCACTGCAGGACAATCTAGGACAAACTTGTAACTCCACTCTCCTATCACTTGTGTCCAACGTTCAAAGACATTGAAATATGAACTGTATTGTTAAACCCTAACAGCATATTTTACGATGCTCCCTCACGCCCGTACGTGAGCACGTTACGAAATGTGCTGAAATGAGACGTTCAGAAAACGCTGAAAATGAGAGGAATTTTTAAATTTAATGTTCAGTAGGCCTGAGGTATTTGTGCCGTTGGTCGGTCGTTGATTTCGAGCTTTCGGGGCCAATTAGGCTGAGTAAAGCAGTTTAATTCTAACGTGTTATTTAAACGACCGAATGCCAGTAAAACCTTGACTTTAATTAAAATTCTCAAGCAAAACGGTTCCTTTAGTAGGCGAAAATAAAGTGCCATGTTTTACTGTCTTTTTCTCTTTCCTTCTTACAATTTAGTCGAGGGGAAACGTCAATCATAGTTTTTGATCGAGCGAAGCGAGCGAGTCTCCGTTTCAGTTTCAAAAAAAATGCTTCGTATGTCCGACTCTTCTACAGGGCGCATTACTCAATCGATTTTCGTAAAATTTTGTGAGCAGGTTCGATATATGTTGTTTTTGTCGATTCAGTATTTGGTTATATTTAAAAAAAACATTCGCAAGGTCTACTGTTCTAAAATTTTTATTCATCCCCCGGTTACATGTATGGGGTGCTCCCCCTAAAAATGTTTCTTTTTTCCTATTTTCACATCACTTTTATGTAGCGGTTTATAGAATACATCTTCCTACCAAATTTCGAAATTGTAGTGCTTAATAGTCTCCGAGTAAATCGGCTGTGACATACGGACAGACAGACAGACATGACGAAACTATAAGGGTTCCGTTATAACAATTCTGGCTACGGAACCCTAAAAATCGGCGTTGTTGAAACTATTCCAAACCTTTTAATGTATACCAAGGCGTCAAAAACTGAAGGAAACGTTCCTTCACATACTTTATAGTTATTCCACTATTACATCGGCAAAGGCAATACCATCCGTGAATCCATACGACGCAAACTCGCGAGATTGTTCGCGATTTATTGCATTCGTTCAGACTTGCATATAAATTGCTTTGCTACTGCGATATATATGATGTCGATATGAAAGAACATCCTTTATTTGAGCATATATTGGTTTAAACAATCACGATTTTCATGTTATTTTATCGAGTTATGATTTAATTGGTAAGATAACGGTAAGACACACGAATTTCAATACAGCGCGAGTTTACCGTACCACTGGGTGTAATGACCGTACCAAATGTATTGTCATTTGATATTTGACTTAATAAATGTACAGAATGGCACTTGATATTGAACAGTAGATTTTCGATGAAGGAAAATATCGTGAGGAATCCGGTTTAGTTCCAACAAGGTTGGTTAGTAAGAAGTCTGGCGCCGTCGGAGATTGGAGGTGCGGCGAATCTATTCCTGTGGCTGTAAAGTCTCTTCCTGTGGCCTCTAAGATCGCAGGTGAAGCCCAAATCTATTGGTGGCTCTTATCGCTAAAGAGCGATTTCTTCCAGACAACCTTCCGCACATATGATCAAGCCTTACCTTCAAATCCCTGGAGTGCCTCAACTCCTGCCGCCGCGGCGGCTGTCCGACCACATCGGAGTACACCAGATTTCTGATGGATCCGCGGAACTTCGGCTCGAAGATCACGGACGGTAGCGCCAGTGTTGTGAGCTTCGAGTTGTACCTGAAACAATACAATCATCATCATCATCATATCAGCCGAAAGACGTCCACAGCTGGCCCTAGGAGGGGATGTCTTGAAGGGTGTAGACCAACACGGGTAGAGACGCCATGTTTCTTCCGCGCACGAAAAATTCTATACCAAATACTAAGAATGTTTAAAGTTACAAAAAATCATAAACTGCACAGTACACAAGGGGCGTAGCTCAAACAATAAGTTGGTTTAAAAATTAGTTTTTACTCGTATCACAGAATAGTATAATAGTATTACATACAGAACGGACACGAACCCCCCGCACCGAGGTCAGTTACCTCGTCCCTGACAGGCCCAGGCTGACAGTGACAGGCTGACCTCGATAGTGACGTGAGTGTGGAGTAGATAGTGACGTGAGTGTGGAGTCGATATTGACGTGAGTAGTGTCACGACCCGGAGCGGCAGACATTGTTTTCTTAGACAATTGCAAAAATAAAGTGACTAATAAGTCATACATTATTAAACCATGTAGTTAGCTAATATAAAAAGTAATTATATTTACTATACAAATTTAATATATTGGGGCAAAGTGACCAGTTTTGATGGTACATTTTGCATGCGAACCTCTGTTTCGAAGCAATTTAAATCACATTTGTCAAAGACAGAAAGATTTATTGAAATCGCTGGTCTCCTTTCTAAATCGTTTTACCTACCTCTACAATGAAGTTGTATAAAGTTTGAGAGCATGCAGCCCACGAACTATCTTCGGATAGTTGCGCATTGATTAAACTTTGGTTGTCGATCAATCGGGAGATTTCAGTTGTGTAGCACAGTTGCTCTTTAAAGATTAAGGAATGAGGGACGAAAAGTGTTGTAACTGTTGCAAGACTAAAAAGTAAGACTTTGTACTTACACAGGTCAGAAGTACTCGCAACGATTGAGGCGTATATTTAATGTAAGGACTGTAGAATTTGGCGTTATTTGGTCTCTGCCCCGTTCAAATTAATTTATTCTTCAATTTAAGCATATTACTAGCACCCATGAATGAGGAGTAAAACAAAAAACATGAACATGCAATGAGGAGTAAAACGCGTCCTTCAAATTGAATGATTTCATATTTATGAGTTTATTTTCTATTCATAAATACCAGTAAATTGTTACATAAACAATATAAACATTCCATCGTTTTCATAATCAAAAATGGCTTATTTATTAGTATCCTATTTACGGAAACTTAATTAACCTGTTATCGGAAATCCCTTTGAATAAAATCTCATTTTCCACGAACAGAGAGTAATGTAAACATTTCGTAGAAATTATTAATTAATAACATCAAAATTCTACAAAAGTCGAAAAGTTGCAGATTTTTTATTTATTTTTATTTTTGCGGCTGATTCTACCTACGATTAAACAGCTAAGTAGTTTTGCGGTGGAAAAAATTGTACCGACTCGGCTAACAGGTAGGCTTACTGATAACGCACCTAACCCCACTCCTACAAAAGGTAGCCTAGATTGTGACAAAGTAACTAATTTTAGCTAATTAAAGTAGTTTTAGGACTAAGAGTTTGCAATTTCGAACAAGTTGTTTGTTTCAAAGAGAATATTCATGATTAATTTAACAGTTGGAGTAAAGTAATTAAAAGATAGATGATCTTTCCTTTAACAATAGAACGTGATATATTACAAAATGCCTTGCACACCAATTAGTAGAGAAAAATGCAAAGAGATAGATATCTACAAAACAACTGCACAGTACAGCTAGTGATAAAATAAAAATAAAAATGAATAAAATGAACTTTATTCTGTAAGTAGGCCGCAATGGAACTTTTACAAGTCAAACCCTACTAGCGTATATACATTATATATTAAACAATTACGTTTGTTATACTCGTTTCGAAGTAAATACAGGTAGGGGGGTCTCACTCCGGCAGTTCGCCGCGCCGCTGCAAGTACATCCGTAGGTATTACTATCAAATCAAGTAGCTGCTGCGCGTTGCTACCGGGCGATCGCGTCGTCGTGTCATTCGCTTGGTGTGGTCAAAGTTTGTTATTTACCTATTATAATAAAATTTGGGGTTGTAAATTGGAGATTTGTTAACAGTGGGACTGTTTCTGTACGTAGTACCTATTCTATGATACAGGGCATTTTTGATCTTTCCTTTCAAATACAAATACAAATACAAATCATTTTCAAGGCGATACGTTATTTATTATCCAAAACAACGAATAAATATATCAACAAAAACAAGAAACAGAAAAACCAACTAAATACGAAACTGCCAAGAGAACAGTCGCGAAAATTTCTTTGTATTTCTTGCGAGGTTGAAGCAATAACAAATACAACGCTTTTACTTGATGACTTACAAAGTATCTTAACTTTCTTATGCATAATGAATTCGTCTGATAAGTTTGAAACCTTAGCTATTTATAGTAATAATCGTTGTTAAGAGAAAGTTAACTATCGAAAATGGACGTTACGCTGTTTGACGGGAAACCGGTCGTGGTGGGGGGCCGGCTTAAGCCTCCACCATCTGAATATGTCGCCTTGTATAAGTCGTCATGTATGGGTTTAATATACATAAAAATGATAAATAAAAATAATGTCAAACAAATCTGCAAATCTTTGACCATATGAAAACTATGATTTTTTTTTATACCACTACGGTGACAAACAGGCGTACGGGTTGCCTGATGGTAAACGGTCAGCGCACCGTCGATACTAAACAGACTTGCTGGCTCACAATACTCGCAGTGTTCCATATGCACTCAGACAGACTCAGATCGCAAGTTGGCCGCTGCAAGGAGAACATGGCCAAATGGGGACTGCACCGGGGCCACACTACCCAATGTGCATGCGATACGTACCGCAAACCATGGCACACCTGCTGTCGTGCCCCGCATGCCCACTCTCTTGCTCAGAACACGACCTGAGAGACGCGACGGTCAAGGCTATCTCCATCGCTGCTCATTGGGCATACCTTGTTTAACCCTTTGACCGCCAAAGCGATAGTGTTTCGTCGTGCCCAGTACGCCAAGCACTGTTTTTTTGGTGTAATGTCTAAACCAATAAAAACAAATTAAAACAGTTCATAAATGATTTTTTTCATGATCAAAATACACCTTCACTCCGTCCTTTTAAGTGGTTGTTGGCGTGGTGGGCACGACGACACACAAGGTTATAGGTTCTTGACGGTCAAAAGGTTAAGAAACCTCGACACGAAAGATGAAGAACTATCAGCCGAGTCAATACCGAGTCCCTATTGTTGGAGTTTCTCCAGTTAAGGATGTTCGAGGATGGAGTAGTAGATGGAGACTATACTGAGGGAGAGGAACCACCAAGCAAACGCTGCTAAATATTTTGCCGAACTGTTTTTATTTGACGTTTCGCTTATATATAGACAAAACCATAGACAACACAATGTAAAGGCTTTCTTATTCAGCTCCACTAGCTGAATATACTCGTTCCGCAACAGCTTGAAACAGGCTCTTATCTCGATTTCGCATTCTATGGTTTCTGGACCATGTTCGCTTTCTAGCAATTTTTCTAAGGCGTTCACTTGTTTTGTGAATTGTCTTCTTACGACGGACCGTTCCCTCTTGAGACTATCCATTTTTATTATTTATCTCTTCATCCAATTCCTATATATCACGGTCGCCAGATGTTGGAGTTTCTCCAGTTGAGGAGGTTCGAGGATGGAGTAGGAGATGGAGACTATTCTGAGGGAGAGGAACCACCAAGCAAACGCTGCTAAATATTTTGCCGAACTGTTTTTATTTGACGTTTCGCTTATATATAGACAAAACCATAGACAACACAATGTTAAGGCATTAATACATTTGACTAATAAGGTGTCATACACACAACCCTTAACACCTATTTTTACCCACGACGGAACGGAGAAGGTATATGCGTTTAGGGTGAGAGATTGTTTTTTAATGAATAACTGAACAGCAATTAACCTTTGTCTCGCGTGGAAGATGGAAAGCGATGGCAAGGCCTAATGTTAAGTTTAAAGCCTAAGCTTAAACTATGCTTAAGGCCTATGTTTTTACTTTATTGCGAGCTCAGGTATAATGTCTGTATATTTTTAACGTGTCATTGGTCGCTTTTATACTTTACTTTTTATGAATAAAACCATAGAGCTTTACCGTGCCGTGACCGTGGACGATATAGTATAAAAGAGACCATTCGTACAAAAAATATTTACATACATACTATACTGTACCCACTAAGGGACTTCCTGATTTGTCGGTGCGGAGGCAGTACGATATAAGAAAAGTGTCAAATGTCAGTGTCAACTGTCAGTCAACTCAGTACTACTTTTTACTGTGCCCTTACATTTAAATGAGTGCTTCATGACTGGCGCGGGATGCGCGGTAGCGGGACGATGTGAAGGCGGTATACTGCTCCGCTTCTGCGCATGATATTACTGCTGCGCAAACGTAATACTGACAGTATTATGTCAAGTGAGAATCTTTGCGACGTCAATAAGTTTACGTCAAAGAAGAAAATGTCACATATCGATCCCGCCCCGCCAAGACAGGAAGTCGCCAAACTAAGGCGATTTTTCTCACTTGACGGAACACTGTCAGTATTACTTTTGCGCAGTAGTAATATCATGCGCAGAAGCGGAGCAGTACTGCCTTCGCATCGTCCCGCTACCGCGCATCTCGCGCCAGTCAGGAAGCACTCATTTAAATGTAGGAGCGTAGTAAAAAATGGTACCGAGTCGATTGACAGTTGACACTGACATTTGACAGTTTTCTCATACCGTACCGCCTCAGCACCGACAAATCAGGAAGTCGCCTCAGGAAGCATTCATTTAAATGTAGGGGCCCAGTAAAAAATGGTACCGAGTCGACTGACAGCTGACACTGACATTTGACAGTTTTCTCATACCGTACCGCCTCCGCACCGACAAATCAGGAAGTCGCCTTAAATTAATAAAAGTAGTTTGTTTATTTTAATTATGCAATAATAGCACTAGAGTTATCGCTCTTCATTCCACACCACACTGCTCTCAACTACAAAAACACTACTCCTCTCACCCGGTTAGTGATAAAAAATAGGTAAGAATAATCCCGTGCCAGCCATGACGGATGGTCGCGGCGAACGTTCTAGATTTATTTTTTAGGGTTCCCAGGGAACTGGCGCGTGAAATTGTTGATATGCTGCCAGGAATAAAATGGGCTTCCTGGTTCGATGGAACATGGTCAGCAGGTTTTAACTGCTCTGGCTCTATTCTTCGAATGTATATTATGAATATGTACAGTTATATAAGTATCTAATTTGTAAATAATAATTTATGTAATGTTGGAAAGGACAATTTAAAATGTGTACACTTAAAACATTTTTAATTTATTTAACGGTTTCAGTTTATTGTTTTATTTCGTTTCATATTAAACGTTTATTTTGTCAATAAAAATAATACCTATTATCTAAAGAACTACTAGCGGAGAATAAACTACAGGGATGCTTAAAAAACTACCTTAATAAAATCAAGCAGATTTATTTAATCACTTGAGTCAGCCGAGGTTTAAGTTCGAGGCCTATAAGGTTTAAATTAAATTAAAATAACACCTTTATACACATTCGGCCAAGCTGTTTCAGAGAAAAAAAACTCATTCACTTCATTAAAACAATGGGCCAAACATAATATTTGTTCATAAGATACTTAGTCAGATTTTTAGAAGAGATTTTTAGAATTAAAGCAAATGGACATCCTTCACCAGGGCTAGGAAATCGTTTTCGTCTTCATACAATCAACCGGTTAATTATATAGGTTTTTAATTGCATTTTACGAAATTTTTTTGTGCTTTAAAAAATTTTTTTCATAAAAGCTAACAAAAAACAAATCTTGCAATAAAAATGAAGATATGAGAAGTACTTTATGAGATAAGTACTTCAAAAATAGCAAAGACCGGTTCCGAGCCCTGTCCTTCACAAAACACTCTCACAACAGTAGTTATGTAAGATTTTTATGGGCCACAAGAGGATAATACCCCGTTCCCGTTTAATGTTCATCGCAAACCAAGCCTTGACTTCTAATTACCACGGAACCGTCATTCATCTCTCGACTGACACTTGACCATTCCTGGCAGTTCATATTTTATGAAACAGTTTGTCTGGAAAGCGCCCTAGATTCTGGAGACAGATGGATGCTTTTTAAGGGATTGTTATATTTTCATTTATTTTTATATTAACCGATGAAAAGCTACTTATGTTCAGGAGAAGAGTTGCGTACACAACAATGAGACGTTACACACATACAGTCATACATGTTATGTACATAGGTACATATTACTTTACATGTGTGATTGCGAAGTCTGTAATTAACTTTCGATCTTAAATCACGAATAAATACGTCATATTTCTTAACAATGTAAATATTTTTTCATTTTAAGATTAATTTCAGTGGCTGTTATATCACATTGTTAACCTTTTTATCATTTCGGTTATGTAAATATCATCTCAGTCACAAATTATATCATTCCGATGATGATATTATCACTTTGGTGACCACCATTGAACATTTCGGTGGCTCTAAATCATTCCGCAGAGTAAAATTGTTTAAATTTACCCTACAAAAAAAATCCAACCACATAATTCCGCGATATTTCCGCTACCTACCTACTGAAAACTCATCGAGCTGAGCGCGTGTAGCGGACCGCGAATTCTTTGAGCGGACTTCACGGTTCGCGTTTACCTTTTCAATTAACGGTAGAAGTCTTCCTTTAAAGCGATGCCGTTTTTAGCGGCAAAATCGTCATTTCGCTGGAAATTAAAATGGTGAAGTACATTTTGAGTTATAAGCGCTCAGACCTGATAGTAAATGAATGAAGATCGACACAAGTGACGCTTAAATATACTTCATCTTCATGATATCTATATAATGGGTACACTTTCTATGGAAATTCAATACAAAGTGTACCCATTATTTTTGCTCGTGAGTGTAGATTGGTAAATTCGAGCGTCAAAGTGATTTTTATTATTATTATATGTATTTCATTCCCGTTCACGGAACAATGGTGTCCCGGACCTTTGGAAGGCGTGCGTGGAGCCGAAGGCACCGAAGTACCAACAAGCACCACAGAGCCAACGTTGAGGCCCTTTTGACACTTTAATGAATTGCAGAGGATACACCGAGCGGATACTGTCCCTGCCCGTGTCATTAGACGCATACAGAGACATCACCGGCCAGGTATTATTAAAACATGGTCCATTAATTATGTCAATAGACATTGTAAGTGTAGGTGCCTACGCCGAATTTTGGGATTAGGTAGCGGACCAAGGGCAGGAGGATGAGAATGTAACTGGGATAACTCTAGGAAAATGACGACATAGAAACTCGAGGGAAAGAATATTGTACTGTGAAAAGGGCATTCATTTGAAAACTATTCTTACTCTACCGAAAAACGACTTAAACTGATAACAAGAAATTAACGTTACAGCAATTAACTAAAAACGTTACATCAATAATTCAAAACAATAAAACTTCCTTTTTGGTTATTAAAAAAGTTATGAACAATAATGAATCTTAACACATTATGTTTAAGTGAACATTTCTTTGTCAGTCAACAAAACCATTAATAGCAGTTTCTTGTAGGAACATTACGAGTGGGCGTAGACATAAAATGTAATTTTAATTTGGAAATGGTCTTCTACGATGAGTTATTTTTTTACTTTTTTGTAGAAATAAGTCGGCCTTCCTGGTTTCCTGATTGTGCCATAAGCAGCTTAAGAGGCCTTACAAGTTTTAAAATATTTTTATTTCAAATATTGACAAAATTAAAGCCTTTTTTTATTTTATTGGGTGTAGTAGAATTTTCAGGAGCGCTCGTGAGTCGTGGCCCAGCGGCGCCTGCGTACCGCTTGCGGTATCTAAGGTTAAGCAACGTGGGCAGCGGTCAGGACTTGGATGGGTGACCGCTTTGAGTGGTTACTAACTGAGCGCTCCCGTGCTTTGGAAGGCACGTTAAGCCGTTCATCCCGGTTGCTGTCTATGGCAGCAGTCGTTAAGCCAAGTTGGAGGCCTTCGGGCGGCTTGAGAACTTCTAACAGTCAAGTTGCCCACTCACTTGACAAAGCCTAATCTCAATAAGGTCTAGTTTCCCCTCGGGGTTGGAAGGTCAGATGGCAGTCGCTTTCATAAAAACTAGTGCCTAAGCCAAATCTTGGGATTAGGTAGCGGACGCCAGGCATCCTTCAGGATGCAACTGTACTAGGATAACGCTAGGAGGATGATGATGGGTGTAGTAGAATTTAAATAAAAAAAGCAGTTTTTAGAAATGGTCGAACTGGAAATGATGTTTGAACAATATTTCATAGTGAAAAATCCAAAAAATAAATTTAAATGTCATTAGGTCGCAATAGTCCTGTTCTAGGTAGTAACATTGAGAAAATGTCATGATATTCACAATATTTACATGTCAATTTAACAGAAAATGGCCTTAATAGATGAGCGTTTTTTAACTAATAAGTAAAGTAAAAGAGTAAATGTAAAAAAGTTTAATTTTTCCATAAACAAGAACATACCTACATATGGAACATTTACAAAGATTGCTGGCAATGCCACAGATTAGGTAGGTACATTTTTGATACTGCGATACTGCGGTCTCGCCAATAAACTGCTTTGTCAGTTTGGCGAGAAACTTAAATTGTTAATCATTGTGTACCTTTTTTTGAAAATAAATAAAAAAAAAAAGATAGATTTTTTAGTAAGTATTATGAGTTTACAGCCGGAATTGCAACCCACAACTTCAATATTGCAAGTCGCGTGCCTATCCACTCGGCTACCGGCTCGAAACTTGTACAAATTAATATAGAATTTATTTGATCTGTAACATAGGTTCAAACCTCATCAAATCCCCTAACTAGCATTCAAGTGTCCAAGCAGGTAACTAATTTACAAGTTGCAATTAGGCCAAACTGTCAATGATATTCCGTTTGACAGCTACTCTACCTGACACAGTAACTTGCGGGCAAGTTCGTCGCTCGGTCATTTAGTTGTAAGTTAAGCGAGTCGTCATAGAAACTTTTAGATATATTGTGGGCCTTTGATGTTGTATCAGTTGTATGTAAATGGGCCAGCAAACATTTTCTTGTTACTGTAGTTGCCACGGTTACGTCCCTTGGGTCTCTCTTTGTGTGATTTCCTTATCCAGAGTTTCTTATTTTGGTGAAAATAGTCAAGTTTCTTTGACTATTAGGTGATTTCCTGACTTAGCAAGGCGGAATAGATATTTGGCATTTTGTTATTTGACATAAAGAGGATTGAAATGAGCTTAATGTCGCAGAGATTTCTCCTCTTCGCTTTCGTTAAACTAGTACCTACATCAAATCTTGTGATGAAGTGTTAAAGTGGACCCAAGCATAGGTACACACTACTACTACTGGGAAATCGATGATAAACAATGACAAAAAAATAATACAGAACATTTCAAGTCTGTATTTCAGTTCTGTATTTTTTTTCTGGAATGTATCAATAAGTAGTTTTTACCTATAAACAACATTTTAAACTCTCGCGCCTTGTAAACATAAATCAAAAAAAAAAACAAATCAAATTTATTGTCAAAACTGTGTACATTGTTATAACATGTCATAAAAATAATGAGTTTCAACAGTTTGCCCATTTCGGACGTACAATAATAATAAGATAAATCTGAAATAACTAAAAAAACAGTGGTATAATAATTAATGAAATAATAATAATGATCATTTTACATCCCATTTGAAATATTCATTCAAGTCATAAAAACATTTGTCTAGCAGCCAGTCCTTAAGTTTCTTTTTAAATTGTGTCCCTTCAAGCGACTTAAGACTTTCCGGTAAATTGTTGCAGATTTTAATCCCAGTAAAGTACGTGCTCTTATTGAGTATATAGCTCGAAGGGCGCACTGTACATAAGTCATATTTATATTGCGATCGTATATTTGCCTTAGAGTCACATTTCTTAATAAATATATCTTTACGTTCTCTGACAAATAAACAAATTTCTTGTATAAATATACACGTCAGGGTCAATAGTTTATGATGTTTAAACACGGGTCTTAGACTTTCTCTGTTTTTAACCTTAAAAATAATTCGCAAACACCTTTTTTGAAGAATAAATGTTGACTGAGCGTTGACTGAGTTACCCCAGAATATTATACCGTAAGTCAGTACAGGATAAACATTACCATAATATGTTTGTTTGGCAACCTCTATAGATGTTATATTGGTTACTATTGATATTGCATAACAACTTTTGGCCATTTTATTATTAATTTTCTCGATATGTAACTTCCAATTTAGGTTGCTATCAAGAGTAACCCCTAAAAAGTTAGTACTATGAACTTGTTCATTTGTTCAATAGTTTTGTTGTCAACAATTATATTCAAACTCTGTGGTACCTGTTTATAATTAACAAATTGCACAATTTTTGTTTTATCTAGATTCACCCTTAAATTTAGGGATAGTAACCAGCTTATAATTTTTCTAAGTGTACTATACAATTCATTACTAATGTCAGAGCCGTTTAAATTGTCATCAGTTATAAATACGGTAGCATCATCTGCGAACATAACACATGAGTGGTTAATTATTAAGGGGAACTCATTTACATACACCAAAAATAATAATGGTCCTAGGACGCTGCCTTGTGGTACACCTTGCACATTTCGTTCAAAATTTGACTGTAGTCTTGTAATTGTTTTTGTCGTTTTGTCATAAGTGTCTACAACTATAGATTGAGTTCTGTCTGTAAGGTAAGTCTGGATAAGTTTAAATGCCGGTCCCCTAATTCCCACATGTTCGAGCTGGCTTAACAATATTTTGTGGGACTACTACACTACACTACACTATTTTGTGGGCATACTTTTAAGAGATTTGATTTAACGGGTCTAACGCGATACCTTTTTTGCTGCACCGGTCGTAAAAAGTCGGTACGTCGTACGGTCGAAACGTCGGTAAAAAAGTTAAATACATAAATATCGCGTTGAACCGGTTGAAACAAATCTTTTGAGAATGTACTAAATGCCATACAACTTTGTGACAAGAGAAGTTTTACCATAATAGCCGCCGTAAAGCACATAAGCTGTTGACACTCAGTTGACGAAGTTGCGGCCTCGCATATGTTCACATAATTAACAACTTTGCGAGTACCCGCAATATTTGTAATACCAGAGACTAGGAATTATATAGACTGCCAATGCCTATACATTGTGGCGTAAATTGAAAACAATGGGCCTGCTGTAGCTAGTTTCACTATGGAGAGATCACTTTACCATTTAATTCGTATGCAACTAAGACCTCTGCTTAACACAATAGCGCCATCTGTTGGGAGCTTCTTCGTTGTGTTCATAGATGGCGCTATTGTGTTAAGCAGAGGTCTTAGTGGCATACGAATTGAATGGTGAAGTGATCTCTCCATAGTGAAACTAGCTACAGCAGGCCCATTATTTTAAAATTACGCCACAATGTATAGGCATTGGCAGTCTATATAATTCCTAGTCTCTGGTAATACGATCGGTTATAAATACTTAACCAAGTTCGGCAGTTTTTGAGGCACAGCAACAGCATATACACCGTAACAAGCAAAATTACTCAATACAGTTTTATTAATAAGAAATATGTAGTTATTTATTGTATAATGATGCCAAGTTGTATTTTAACCGCGAGTGTGGTTTTGAAACACGAGCTAGAGATTCGATTCTAGACTTAGTTATTTATTGGTTCGAAAATAAAATCCTGAGCGAAGCGACTAGTTCAAAAATGGATTTCAAATGTTATTTGCACTCTTGTGGATAAAATGCAGTTTGTAGGTTTTTCCGAGCTTGTGAGTTGAAAATGTATTTATTTGGCTAAAATGAAAATCATATTCCTTTATGTCTAGTAAAGCACTTTACTTTATCGTAAGGCAATTATTTCAAACCGTGAGATCTTCGAGAAAACATTATGGTTGACAGTTTTGTTTCACTTTTTATCTAACACCCATATAGTAAATCCTCTTTTATAAGTTCAAATACCGTAGATAAGACCCCGCTTTATAATATACTGTGCGGCTGTTGCGTGCGTCCCCTATTAGATCACGAAATAGAACACTTTAACGAGATCACGTACAAAATTAAGACACAGCTGCGGGCTGGCGGCGGAGGCGCGGGCCGGCCTGTCGACGCAAACATGGCGCACGCCGGCGAGAAGTGCCCACACGAAACACATGAAAGAGGATTTAATATATGGATGTAGATAAAGTAGTGTATGCAACTGTACATAATTAGGCATTATGTACCAGTTGCATAAACTACTATTACACCACCCAGCGGTCACGCAAAGACACCGCTACCGTTTTAAGTAGAATTGACACACAATAACCTACATTTCAATGCGTTGATGAAACATAAACGATTTGCATGTTTTAGTCTAGTCTATTTCAGACAGGCTGTCCTATTGTACAATTCGAGTTCATTAATATATGTAATATCTATACGTGTACCTACAAGTTACTGCAACAACTATAATTACTTACGTTCGATACGAATCAACCAGCGAGACGGCGGGTCGCCATAGTTTGCGGTGAATATTTTATGATAGTGGGAACCCGTGGCTGACAAAGTATCCTAACTATTATGGAGCATCATTCTACTATAGATGGTAATTTTAAAGCATTCCACTTGACTGTTAAAGTCAATTATTTCAATAAATATAATTGGTAATTTCAAAGCAGTCCATTTACCTGACTGACTGTTAAAGTCAATCATTTCTATAAGTATTATCAGATAATGTTACAGTTCAAACTAGCCTCATATTGAGCTCAATAAGGCATGTGTAATGATTATTTTTTTAATAGAAATATTTTTTTAAACATAGAAAACGTTAATATTGGCGCTTATTACATGGACACAAGAATCTTCAAATGATATTTTTTCATTTTATTATTGATATCTGGGTCATAAACAGATTTAGGTTCGCGTCTTTCCTGTGGACATATCAAAAGTTAAGGGCTACAAAGCTTAATTTTGGATTGGTCTAGTAACCCGCATAAACGGCGTCTCCGGTTCTATAAATCCATGTAATAAAATCATAACTCACATGCTCATAAGCCGTTAACTATTGACCACAGGAGAGACGACTTTTGTTTTTGCAAGTGTTTATGACCCATTTACATTTTATTTTAGTTTCGCGTAACTGGCATGTTGATACTTAGCTAAACCATTCGGTTATTTAATTTGAAATAGGTATTTTACTTGACCGGCAAATAACTTAGTTAGGTAACTTTATTTCTGATAGTTTTAAAGCCAGATGAGGGTCGAGGATATACCGTGACATTAGTCTAACTTTTCACCTAACTAGCTTATTTTAGTCTAGACCGCTCACCTTTGCTCGTTTACATAACCGGTCAAAAGGTTATACAATATAAGACCCATCAGCTAAGCGACACGCGAACCATTAATAACTTTAACTTCTTTCAATTGACAACATTTCATATTTTTAACTACTTTATTTTATGAACTAGTTAGAAAATAGGTAAAAATTTAAGCCACCCGTATTTTTTCTTTTTCAATTTAACTCAATATTTCATACAAAAAAAAACACGTTGAAAAGTAGGTCATTCCAAAAGGGCGTAAGTAAAATATGACGTCATCTTCCCAACAAGAATCCAGAGCCACTCCAGAGCAGCGATTTAAATTGTGTCTGTACTCTGTACTACGGTCTCTCTGAATACAGCGAGGAAGATGACGTCAACTTTCGGTTTACAGTAATTTGCGATTTTTTCCAAAATTAACAGAGTAAAAAATCTAAAAACAATTTTTTTGGTGTACTTCACACGTTTTTACCGAAATGGATTTCGAATTGAGACTTTTGGAAATTATGAAGTATTGTCAATTCAAACGCCACTTACGCACAAAGGGTAAAACGGACCCTATTACTAACCGACCGACCGACCGTCTCGCACTTGGCCGGTTTTTTTATACAACGATGGTGGCAAAATATGGTCCACCTGATGGTAAGCTTACACCGCAGCCTATAGACGCTCGCAACTCCAAACGAGTCAGGTGCGCGTTGCCGACCCTTTTTAAATTTTGAGAATTCGCTGTGTTGACAGGAGAAGCGACCAATTTAGGTCCCTCGATCTCAACACAGTGCATCCTCGGGAGCTCTGGCAACCTTGCACACATACAGGAACACAACACTAAAGTAAATAATGTTATTATGGCTGTGGTCTTCTGCAAGAGGCGGAGGTACTTCCCCAGTTGGGCTTCTCTTAATTCTATTAAATTGCTTAACTAATAATACAATACGGTATTAAACCCATAGTCAAATCAGCAACTTTTTATTAAATGTCAAAAACGATTTGTTAATATGAAGTTTGTAGAGAAATACTGTCTTAGTGACGTCACTAAGACAGTGTGAGTAGGTTTGTTCAAATCAGCGTCCTTTTTAAATCTTTATGCTTATAAAATCTTTCAATTAGCTAAAATAAATTTATAATTGATGTTTTTCGAGTATTTTCGTTAGATCTTTTATTAGTCAAGTAAAAAATAATTTATTTTTACCTTAGTTTAATACCCTATTAAGGGCACATTGCACGTAGAACCGATGGCCATTGGGGCCGAAAGGTTCTCGAGTGGCGACCACGGACCGGAAGGCGCAGCGTGGGTAGACCCCCCACAAGGTGGACTGATGACCTGGTAAAGGTCGCGGGAGTCCGCTGGATGCGGGTGGCGCAAGACCGGTTATTGTGGCACTCTTTGGGGGAGGCCTATGTCCAGCAGTGGACGTCTTTCGGCTGATATGATGATGATGATGATGATGAATAATACAATTGATAACAATCAATACTATGACCAGCCTGGCCTAGGTTTTGAGTGTCTATTAAAAGCACCGGCTTTACACGCGAGTTAGCGCCAGGGAGAATAATCGAGTCACTTACTCGTATTATATTCATGATTAAAAATGTACATGAGACATCATCAAAGTCAAAGTATTTATTGTCTGGGGAAAAAATCCAATCCCTGCTAAATCCATGGTAATATTATCTAATATTGTTTTCGCGGTCGGTTACCTGACACCTCGACGTTGCGTAACACATCGCAGTAAAGTTGTAGTGTGTTTCTTTGTGTTAGTTTTTAAGTATTTTATAGATATGTATGTTAGTCTGTAAGGTATATGTAAATATGGGCCTTGTTGCCTGATTCAAATAAATAAATTATAAATGCGGAAGTGTGTCTGTCTGTCTGTTAACTCTTCACGCTTAAACCGCTGAACCGATTTAAATGAAATTGGGTACAGAGATAGTTTGGGTCCCGGGGAAGGACATAGGATACTTTTTATACATTTATATGAATGCTACTTGCTTTTTATACATTTATATGGAGCCAAGCCATGCCCCGGACCTTCCTGAGGCGTGCGAAATGTCAACTTCCCATACTCTGTTCAGTGTTCTTATAATCGTAAATAAACCGATCCAATTATTGAAAGATGTATGTGTTACTATAGTAGCTTTTTCCCGCTGCTTCGTCCGCCTAAACTTCCACTCCATATTCCATCACTTCGAGGGATTGTCGGGATAATAAGTATTATATTATATTAATCCTCATGATCCGTTTAGCCATTTTTGCGCATTATCAAACAGCCAAACATAATAAACATCCAAACTTTCGCATTTATTAGATATTACTTAAGTAGGAAGTGGACGAAGTAACAATGACAACACAAAACAGAATGTTGTGGCGAAAACGTACGAGGAGGGCTGGCCCCAAATGAAATGGGATTAAAGCCAGGACAAAGAAGAAGAAGTAGGAAGTAGGGAAATAACATTTTCAATCTTCCCATTGTACCTACTCCTGCACTGCATGATCATAATTTTAGTCACCTTTTCCTGCTACCCAAAGGTTGTTTGGAAGAAATCGCTTTAAAGCAATAAACCCGCCTGCTGCCACTGTTATGAACTACGCCAAAATAATGTAAATTTATCTTATAAATGGTGCTGTAAAGGATTTTTATTTCAGGTATTTTAGTTATAAATTTCTTCTCTGAGCCAAGTGAAACGGCTGCCCTTTCTTATGATTTTAACCAGTCACGCGATGTATTTTCGTAATGGCGGGAATATTTGACAGTGTGTTTTAGTACTTAACATTAACATTATGCTCGGAGATTCAATGTGACATGATTGAGTGTTTGTACCGAGATTCTGACCTCTGAGTCTAGAATTTACGAGTATTTGATAAAGAAAATGAAGAACGACACACTTTTGTAACCTTACCTAATAATAGGGTATTTGACACATGTTGAAATTTATAACACAGTGTCACTTTTTGGATAGTTAGCCATCAAAATATCACAATAAATCGGGAATTATAAAATTTTACCAAAATCATAAAAAGATATTAAATCATCAAAAACTCAGAAAATTATGTAATTTTTTTACCGTCCAAAATTCAAATAAAAGGTATCAATAGAATGTTTATGTAAAAATAAAAAATAAATTGTACAGCAACTATGTACCTAAACGCATTATTTTACGCCTTAAACAACAAAATACTAATTTTCCCATACAACGGTTGGTCGAATGCTGTGCAATTGTGACGTCATTTGCCAGGGCTAATTTGTAGGAGCCTTTTTGAAGGGCGCTAGCGTCAAGCTAGGTTTGTCCCTAATTTTAGCCCTTTATTGTGCTTTAATAGTTGTTGGTCCCATATAGACATTTGATCGTCTCTAAAAACTGGTTCGATTGGCATTATAAAAAAAATTAAATCAAATAGCGTATTTAGATTTTTATTTATGCGTACAGACGATCAAACTGACGCTTGTATTATCAACATGCGACTACTGCAATGCCTTGCAATTATCTCTAGCCTTCAATAGTTACCTACTGCGAGAACAATTGATTGTTTTAATGAAAAGTCCAAATACTATTTAAGTAATTATGTACCTAGATTTATATATACCTACAAGAATTCGTAACAAAAATAACTTAATATTAAAACTAACATAAATCTAAAGCAGGATATTGAAATTATTAGACATTATTTGTTGAAATTATCTGTTGAAACGCACAGCAGTAGGTATCTGCTGAATTGTCAGTTATTGTTTTCTTTATAAAGCACTTTAATAATTAAACAATTAAGGATAAAGTGTAGGTTTATTGAGAATAACTCCTGATATAAATAAATAAATAAATATTTGTGGACAATCTTACACAAATCAACCTAGTCCCAAACTAAGCAAAGCTTGTACTATGGATGGGTACTAAGCGACGATATACATACTTATATAGATAAATAAATACTTAAATACATAGAAGACATCCAAGACCCAAGAACAAATATTCGTGTTCATCAATTCGAACCCGGGACCTCCAGCTTCGTAGGCAGGGTCACTACCAACTAAGCTAAAGCGGTCGTCCATATATTCTACACCTATCCATTTCTATGAAGCTCGCAAAGCCTAACTTATTCATATTTATTGGTATAGTACTTTTATCTCGCAAGCGCGGGTTGGCCATTTTTGTAGTTGTGACACATACGAACACAACTAAGAACACGTGAAATCATAGCTCGTACGCTGACGCACACATAGACAATGTGCAATTGTGCATGTATAGCTCAACACACAACGATGGCTCACCCGCGCTCGTGAGAGAGACTTCCTGCCCCTCTAGCACAACATGCATTCCGTATATACTCGCGCGCGAGATAAGCTACCTGTCACTTTTTGACAGCATTAATCAGACAGTGACAGGTAGCCTATCTCGCGCGCGAGTAGAGACGAGATGCATGTTATGCTAGCCCCACTGACTTGGCGGGGCGGGATCGACATGTGATATTTTCTTCTTTGACGTAAGCTTACTGACGTCGCAAAGATTCCCACTCTGACAGAATACTGTCAGTATTACATTTGCGCAGTAGTAATATTATGCGCAGAAGCGGACCAGTGCTGCCTTCGCATCGTCCCGCTACCGCGCATCCCGCGCCAGTCAGGAAGCACTCATTTAAATGTAGGGGCGTAATAAAAAATAGTATCGCGTCGACTAACAGCTGACACTGACATTTGACACTTTTCTCATATCGTACGGAGGCAGTACGATATGAGAAAAGTGTCAAATGTCAGTGTCCAGTGTCCAAGTGTGCACCGACAAATCAGGAAGTCGCCTTCATGTCAAAAAATTATATTAAGTATGAGAACAAATAGGTGCCATACAAATGCCATAACAATATCACATCAAAACGTCGACTGAAATATATCTCCTGGCTGTTTGTCCTAATTCCATAGTCTCTAATCAGACTAACGGGGTCGCCTACTCGGCAGCCTTCCAGATAGCATCATTTCGTTTATCGCTACTCCATATCCTTATTTAAGACAAGTATTATAGTATTATGCTAATACAAGATTTGTGATGGGCGTTCATGACCCAGCGGCGCCACGTACCACGTACGGTAGCGAGGATAAGCAACGCCGGCCGAAGTCAACTCTTGGATGGGTGACCGCTTTGAGTGGTTACTAACTGAGCGCTTCGGTATTTTGAAAGGCACAATAAGCCGTTGATCGAGGCTGCTATCTAAGCCAAGTTGGAGGCCTTCGCGCGGCTTGAGAAGAGTAAAGTTGCCCACTCACTTGACAAGCCTAATCGCAATAAAGTCTCGATTCCCCTTTGGTTTGAAAGGTCAGATGGCAGTCACTTTAGTAAAAACTAGTGAATAAGGTAAAATCTTGGGATTAGGTAGCGGACCCCGGGAACCCTTCAGGATGCAACTGTACTGGGTTGACCCTAGGAGGTTGATGATGAAACATTATTTTTATACAGGGGAAGCAAATACCATCATATCGTCATATATTTGTATAGAAACAAGAGTATGTATTAACCCTTTTAATGCATCAACGGAATAACGGAACGCAGTATTTCCGTAACCATAGTTTATGGGTTTATAAAGTGGCGTAGGCCAGGTTTTGTACGTAAAATGTTAGTTTTTCTGCACGGTAAATCAACATCAACACTGCCTCGCGGAAAAGCGTATCACAAAACCTTAATTAGAATAAAAGGCTGACTTAGTGCTTAGCCCTAGTCTCACTGACATATGCACTTATTATATTGAATTGGTTCTATACCAATATAATGGTGAGTTGTGAAGTTTCCATCACTACAAGTTTATTTTTAACAGTTATTGTTGATTATTTTTGCCCCTTGTGCCCAATTGTGCCCCTCCCAGAAAAAAATCCTTATACTTGTCGTAGCTTTACATTTTAAATCCGCAATATAAAACCAAAGAGAAATAAATAAATAAATGAATATTTTAACCAATTATAATTACAGCCTCAAAAATTGTGTTTATGCCAAATATTTTATTTTCTAATTGGTTGTTGTTATTTCGTTGTCATACATATAATGTTTAGTATAATTTTTAGTTCATAAATATGTTGCTACACCCTACTAGGGTCCATGTTTGTACTATCTAGCTTGTAAGAACACCTTGTATAACACCATGGTTTGCAACGAATAAATGAAATGAAATGAAAATTGAACTACATAGACTAACAGTACACTCATACGAATACCATATTGCTTATTGTATCGCGATATTAACATCACAGATATTGCGTACTTTATATCATTCAATACATCCATTTATCAAGTCTTTTATGATCCTTTCCCCATTGTTAATAGGAGCTATATTCCATTTCGTTCATTGATTCAGTTTATATTCCTTTTCCAAAAGGACGTAACTAATTTCATAAGCCTTTTATTGGCTACCTTATTTCCAAGTAACAAGGTGTATTGTTGTGTACATATTCATGACCTGAATTGTTGTTAATCTCTTCCTAATATAATCTGACCACATTGTAATCTACTGGGCATGTGGCAAAGTTTGCTGACAAATATTTACATCACATTCTAATATGTTACGTATTATTATGTGAAATAGCAAGTCACATTACTTAGACGACTTACTAAAAGTTATCTGTGCCAAATTAATTTGTGTATCAGTACTTTAGGTTGGTTTTGTTTTATTATGAAGTATAATTGAATGTTAATATATTTTAAATTTTCCTGTGATGCATGCAAATTTCTAGCCATGCCATTTGTGTGCCATATGTAGCGAATCATAATTACCCTACATTTATAATAATACCTATATAGCCTATGTTTGACAAGTAAATATGTAATTTCAGTTTGAGTTTAACAAGGTATGTAATGAGAAATATAGTTGAAATATTATAAACGGGACACTCGCATTTGTAATGTCGAATAATTCTAAGACTGACAGGAGTTGTCTATTTAGAAATATATAGTTCATATTTCTCAGTCCCTCAGCTCATTATTCAAAGGATCCAAGGAAACAGAACACCCGGAAGGCGTTACTCTGTAATTGGTTGAACCAACGCGGTAATCACGTAACTTTCCAAACGTACGGTAGGCATATTTTAATGTCATTTTTAGTATGGGATTTAGATCGTACGTACTACCGCTGGGTAATCACGTAACTTTATGTACTACCGTTAGAGCATATTTAATGTCAATTTTGATGTATATATCTATGAGCTAATGTCGAAAAATGACATTAAATATGCTGTAACGGTACGTAAAGTTACGTGATTACCCCGCTGTTCGAAACAGTTACGTGATTACCCCGCTGTTCGAAACAGTTACGTGATTACCCCGCTGTTCGAAACAGTTACGTGATTACCCCGAGCCCACGAGTCAAATAATCAGATTTATCATTACAGTTTTTGTTGGTAATAATTACATTTCGTTCATAGGACAATGGGAAGTTAAAACAATATCCGGAACAAAATTTTGTAAAATTAAGCTGAATTTGGTGGCTTCTCATTCCTTTATTTTCTAATATTTTTAGAAACAAAGAATATGGTATTTATTTACTCAACAAGCTCTAAACATAAAGAACGTTACTCCACTCGAGGCGGTGGGTCAAAATTTTTTTTCGCGCCCGCCTTTACCTCTATGGGCCCCACTTAAAAATATTTAAAAATAAATTTTGTCAATTTTTGTAGATTTGAGTTAACAAGATGCTCAATGCTCATACTGTGAAAATTTAGCTGTTTAGCTGTAAAACCTGTGTGACAGTCGACGGACGGACGGAAGCGTAAGTGACAGCATCCGGGGTTCCGTACGGAACCCTAAAAATGGTATAAATACAGGAACCTTAATAATATTTTAACCAACAAAACAGACAGCTGAGCATGTGAGCATGAGATCCGAACCCCGGTAGAAGATCGAACTTAAAGAAGAAGAAGTAAAGGTTACATTCAAATATTAAGTAGATGAAAACATTTTGATACACTGAAAAAAATTGCAAGCAAATAATATATTTGGAGAACTTTACACGAATAAAAAACGACGTAGGTACTTAAAGAAGCAGGGAAGATGCTATATTAGCTGAATACCCGGACATTTTGAATTTCCATTAGCTTTTCAAGCTCTAGTAGAAGCTATTGCGTCTATGCCGATTCTAAAGCTCATTTGTTAAATCTAGAGCTTAAAAGGCTGCATAAATCAAGGATTTTCGAATTTAAAAGCTCCACCCACTGGTCTTATCTACATAGATATTTTAGTAAAACGACAAAGACTCAATCGATTCACTTAAATTAATGACTACCTATACCTAGACTTAGACTTATCATTAAATATAGAGTTCTGTTCTTTATGTTATAAAGTCCGGATGTTTCGATAAGCATAATTGAATTTGCCATAAAATTGACTTTATTATTGGGTGAACGGGCCTTAATCGCGTACAATTATAACTAATTTACCTTTTTTAAGGTTTTGCCCGACGCTACGAATGTTACGAACATCCGTGGTCGCGAGCTGACTAATAATAATGTGTGAAAATCGTGCAGTTTAAATCAACATATATAAAATTGGCTATCTGTGAAACCGTAATATTTTCTGTCTCTGAATATATAAATGTACAAAAAGTGTCAGTTGCGTCCTTTATGTATAAAACATAGTTTCTCACAAGTCCGTCCCCTGGAGTATATATGTTAGAGTCGTTTATCCCTGTCCGAACTTGACCACATAAATATTAATACGCATACATGTTTATGGGTCAGTTCGGATACTTTAATTGAATTTAGGCTTTCCTCGGCCTTTCCTTAAAATGTTTTTTCTAACTTCGTATTAGAGAAGCTTACATTACAATACTAATACGAATACTCTTTATCCCACACAATAAATAAAACTATAGCTTATTATATATATATTAATGGGCGAAGTTGCGTGCATACGCTAGTAGGTAAATACTAAATGAATTAATAACTCGAATTAGTCTATATCTTAAGCTAGTGCTACTGCAACCAACAAAACCAACCCAACCCAACTTATTTTATGGCAACAAAATACTTCAAACTATTCAAACAATCAGCACACGTGCTTCGTTGTTGACGTCCTATGGCACCCCGGAGGTGCAGAGGGCCTCCGTCAGATTGCTCCACGCCTTCCTATCTTCAGCCAAGCTTCTAGCTCCGCTCCAGCTCAGTCCGACGGCTCGCAGCTCGCTCTCGACGGTCCGCCGCCACGTGTGCACCGGACGACCGCGGTTTCGTCTACCGCCAGGCGGCTGCCACTCGAAAGCAATGCTGGCGTTGTTAGCTCCCCCTCTCCGAATAGTGTGGCCAATCCATTTCCACTTGCGTGTCGCGATCTCTACGCTAATAGGGGATTGATGGCATATGCTCCAGAGGTCTTCGTTTCGAATCTTTCTTGGCCAGAACACGCGGAGGATCGACCTCAGGGACTTATTGACGACCTGCTTTGTTAATCATCATCATCATCATCATATCAGCCGAAAGACGTCCACTGCTGGACATAGGCCTCCCCCAAAGAGTGCCACAATGACCGGTCTTGCGCCACCCGCATCCAGCGGACTCCCGCGACCTTTACCAGGCTTTGTTAATTGGTCAATAAAATTTAACTTTAAATAGCTTCAAAAACAGTTCCGTATTTAGTAAAACGAAAGTAAATCATGATACTAATCACAAATCAACACGGTGAAACAACGACAGTTCCCGAAGCTGCAATAAAGGCGGGATAGACGCTTCAGGAATTTTAATTGAGAACAATTTTATGTGCAGGCGCAAGTGTTGAGAAAGATCCGGTTTAACCAGTAGTGTGTTTAGTGTTGGGCTCCAAAGTTCCTCGTTTACTCTTGAGCTAGACTATGCTGGCAAACGGTTTAGCCCTTTCGCAATAATTAAAAGTGTGCCTTTAGGATCACGCACAATGAAGCGTTCCGTACCAAGTGTACCGACACCTACTAGTCCACAATATTTTTTCGGAATTTTACGTTATACTGTAGCGGTTCATATAATACACCTTTTCCAACTAATTTCATAATTGTAGTGTTTATAGTCCTCTTCTCCGAGTAAATCGATTGTGACATATGGACGGACAGACATGGCGAAACTATAAGGCTTCCGTTTTCGCCATTTTACCTAAGGCGACTTAGTGACTTGGCGGCTGCTTGGCGGGGCGGGATCGATATGTGACATTTTTTTCTTTGACGTAAATTTACTGACGTCGCAAAGATTCCCATTTGATGGAATACTGTCAGTATTATATTTTCGCAGTAGTAATATCATGCGCAGAAGTGGACCAGTACTGCCTTCGTATCGTCCCGCTACCGCACATCCCGCGCCAATCAGGAAGCACACATTTAAATGTAGGGGCGTAGTAAAAAGCGGTACTGAGTTGACTGACAGTTGACACTGACATTTGACAGTTTTCTCATATCGTACCGCCTCCGCACCGACAAATCAGCAAGTCGCCTAAAGAACCCTAAAAAGCGTCTCCGTTTCAGCCTGTGCAACAATGATTTCGTATATCATAGAAATATTATACAAACCTATGGTAAGAAGCAAAATAAATGAAGTGATAATAATTGCAGCTGGTAAAAAACGCGAATGACTGAATCCGCTAACGCCTGTACCCCATCTCCGAAGCGGCACTTTAAAACAAGATGGCGTCGAAATATGGCGCCATTAATACAAAAATTCCCTTTCATTGTGCTCGATATAGATCGGCCCTTGTTTGGAATTCATCGTGCACCTAAACGTGAAACGTTTTATCTCAAAATGTTAAATTAAATTTTAGAATTGTTGAAATTTGGAATCATCTGAAATTAATTTAGCAATTAGATATAGGTAATGTTTGCATAGAGAGACTGCTTTTGATTTCATAATTGAATGTTTTCCAAATATTTATCTAACATACCTAACGTTTAATAAAATAAATATTGATTCAATAATTCAATTGGAATTTGGACATGTATAGATTATAGTATATGTTCCCAGTCTTGGATTCTTGCTAGTATTTATGAATTTGTAGCTTTTAAATATAATATATGGTCGTCTAATACCCATAACATAACGCAAGCTTTATTGAGCTTATTATGGAGCTGGTTCGATTTGGGTAAGATTGCCCCGTAATATTTATTTATATATTAAATTGATACTGTTTTATTTCACATTGATTAACTAAAGGTAATTGTATCAAAACATTTATAATTTTATAAATTGCCCCTCCAGTATATTTCCGCTCTCATCTGACATACATTAAGAATAATATACGGAATACACAGAAATTAACCTTTGTAAAAAATTTAATATTAAGAGGGGCTTTGATTAACTCGTACTTACTCTAAATTACAGGGTTTCATTTACTCCACTCCAAATCATGTCGCCAACGTTTCTGTAAGCGATTTTAATAAATCTCCAGTAAGCATCGGGGCGTCCCAAAGCTCGACACCTTAGTGGCCTATAGATGACATCTATAAATCACCTCTATCGTTATCATTTGTGTTAAGACACGAGTGAATAGGTATTTTCTGGGTGAGCTTACTTCACCGTCGGCCTCATCTTTGCCCCCTGACTAGATATTTGCCAAGAGCAATCACATTTTAAAAACAAGAAAAAATATTTTAAGATTAAAAATGCCATGTATTGGGTCAGTATCGAACACAGGGAAATTTAACCGTTATCGTAAACGGTATGCCAACACAAAGATTGCACTTTCATATCACCCTCAATAGTTTTGCATTGTTATGTTGGCAAGCCTGGCTTGCACTGAAAACGTCCGCAAATGTAGGTACTGCACTCTTATGTCCTATATTTCTTTATTGTTATAGTACAAGTAACCATTGTATACTAAAATAAAATTGAGCGTAAGCAGATGCGATGAAATGAGTTTTGAGTACGAGAGAAATAGCGATGCAATGTATCGGTCAGTGCTCTTTCTCTGTTATTTGGTTGTTTGTTTTTTTATATATCGAATTTGCTCACAAAATTTCACGAGAATCGGTTGAGAAAAACGACCTGTAGAGGAAAACAGCCAGACATCCGGACATACGAAAGCATTTTACGAAAATCTAGTTGAAATGGCGACGCTTCGCTCACTAGGTCAACCATCATTCGCTTGCCCTTTTCCCATTCACTTCAATAAATAACCCTGCCTTGCAGTCGGGTAAAAAACATTTAAAAAACGAGGACACAGCTCCGCAAGTCCGCAGCCTTTGTATCTCGCAATAAAGAAGCTGTAACAAGTTAAACTTGTATAGACAGCTGACCGTCGACCTCAATAACTTGTGTTCTGAGGAAATTCCCCTGATTGTTAGCTTTTTACTTTTCTATTTGGGGTGCGTGATATTTTAAACGATTTCATAAACCTCCCAAGTGCGAGACGGACTCGCACAAAAGGTTCCGTATTCGTTTAAGTACGTACCGGAAAAACGTTCGTTGTCCCTTGTTATAGCGGTAGTATGACAACAGGCGGTCTTAGCGCTAAAGAGGGATCTCTTTCTGATGACAACATAATAAGGCTTCAACGATTTGTTACGTGATTTATGAATGAGGAGAGAAACTAAAAGCGGGCTAACTTTACGATAGTTACGATATTTATTTAGCACTCTAGGCGACTTCCTGGCTTGGCGGGGCGGGATTGATATGTGACATTTTCTTCTTTGACGTAAACTTACTGACGTCGCAAGGATTTGCACTTGACGGAATACTGTCAGTATTACATTTGCGCAGTTGTAATATCATGCGCAGAAGTGGACCAGTATTGCTTAGCATATCGCCCCGCTACCGCGCATCCCGCGCCAGTCAGGAAGCACTCATTTAAATGTAAGGCCGCAGTAAAAAGTGGTACCGCCTCCGCACCGACAAATCAGGATGTTGCCTAACTGGGGTAGGGGAGTAAAACTATCTCGCTCTATCGCTCTCTATCGTAAGGTGTACAGAGGGCTTTGCATAGGATAAGTATAGGATTTGACAAAAAACAAAGATGAGGGCTGGAACCGCGTAACTAACTTCTTAAATAATATAAGATCTTAGTAACCGTGTTCAAGCAAACAAAGAATTTGTATTTGAATACGAACGAAATTTGTATCTCCCTGTCTGTCTCTCGAATATGCAAGTGCGGTAGAGAGCGAGATACACGAACATCATTCGTTTTCGTTTCACGGTACCAACCGAGGTTAGGCACAGTCGATGATGCGACATCTGGCGTGATAAAAAGGCAGTTTTTCTCCTCATTGATACCATAAGATTAATTTTTGAATTTGCACGTATTTAGTATTATTCAACTAAGTTTCAACTCGCATACACATTGACAACGCACATATAAACTAAGTACACGTGCTCAATTTTGGCTAACGGCCTACAAAATATACGAGTATAAAACTCGTAGGCAGCACATGTCTTTCATTACCTCCCCTAGTGAATAAACGACGTGATTTCACAACAATATCCTACAACTTACGACATTCTAGACAGGGAACGATTGCGTGAGTAATGCGGGGTACGCGGACCGACTTAGTATTGAGATGTCATCTAGAAGTTTCCATAACGATGTCTATAAAGGTTTAAATCGAGTTTGAGACGTAGGCGTGTCTAGTTAGTAAGCATTGAAAAAATATTTTTAAAATAATGCTCCTCTTTTTACTTCTTACGTAAGCATACTTAATAGGCAACAGTATATATAGAAACTAAGATTTGGCGAAGAAATAATTTACGAACGCGACGCGATGAGGCAAGCGACTGCAATCTGACTTTCCAACCCTGAGGGAACTTGTTATACTCCGTTTTTACCGGAATAGAAAAATCGTGCGATTGTCGTCATGCGATTTCACGGAAAACAATCTTGAAACGGGAAAATATGCGGTACTGTGCTATCTTTGAGACGTGATTAGCTACTGAAACAAGTGAAATTAATATAATATTATCCGTCGGCGACTTCCTGATTTGTCGGTGCGGAGGCGGTACGATATGAGAAAACTGTCAAATGTCAGTGTCAACTGTCAGACAACATAATACTACTTTTTACTGCACCCCTACATTTAAATGAGTGCTTCCTGACTGGCGCGGGATGCGCGGAAGCGGGACGATGCGAAGGCGGTACTGCTGCGCTTCTGCGCATGATATTACTACTGCGCAAATGTAATACTGACAGTAGTATTCCGTCAAGTTGGAATCTTTGCGACGTCAGTAAGTTTACGTCAAAGAAGAAAATGTCTCATATCGATCCCGGCCCGCCAAGTCAGGAAGTCGCCTTATGGAAACGAAGAATTGTAAGAGAAAGTGGGTTATTCTTTATCATTTCTTCACGCTGGAAGCTCAAACTTTAATATTATCGTCGATTGGCCTTGCCTTAAATATTCCCTATTGGAATAACACCACGGGGGTGACACGCTAAGGAAAGTAAGCGCTGTGGGTAAGTATGTGTGCGTGCGCTGTCGGTACACGCGTCAATTGTTTGCGCGGGTGCGTAGCGCGGGGCGCGGACGAATCGCGAGACGCGACGGTAACCCGATCGTAACCAGGCGGGTCTCTCAGGGACGAGGTAACTGACCTAGGTGCGGGGGTTCGTGTCCGTTCTGTATGTAATACTATTCTGTGATAACACGACAGTTTCGCTTGCTCGTCCATCGCAGGAAAATCTGTAGCTTACCCGCTCGCTGCCCTTTTGTTACAATTACATTGGAGTTAGCGCTCGTGGCCCAGCGGCGCCTGCGTACCGCTTGCGATTGCTAAAGTTAAGCAACGTGGACAGCGGTCAGGACTTGGATGGGTAACCGCTTTGAGTGGTTACTAACTGAGCGCTCCCGTGCTTTGGAAGGCACGTTAAGCCGTTGATCCCGGTTGCTGTCTATGGCAGCAGTCGTTAAGCCAAGTTGGAGGCCTTCGGGCGGCTTGAGAACTTCTAACAGTCAAGTTGCCCACTCACTTGACCAAGCCTAATCCCAATAAGGTCTAGTTTCCCCTTGGGGTTGGAAGGTCAGATGGCAGTCACTTTCGTCAAAACTAGTGCCTACGCCAAATCTTGGGATTAGGTAGCGGACCCCAGGCATCCTTCAGGATGCAACTGTACTGGGTTAACGCTAGGAGGATGAGGATGAACATTGGAGTTAGCGTCGTTAATACCTTCACATTCCCATGTGGCCGCTACGCGAAGTGGCTATTTTACAATCTAGACGTACTAAAATCTAGTCATTTAGCGATTTAGACTTTCTGCGATGAAGCACATTTGCGATTTCTCAAGCCAGAGGGGCTACATCGAAATTCGAACTTCGTATCGTGCCATTGCCTTCACTCTCATGTTAGAGACTATAAGGGTGAAAGGAACGGCGCTATATGAAGTTCGAATTTCGATGTTCGGAGTACAGGGCCAGGTTAATGAGATGTGGTCATTTTGCGATTTATAACTTAATTACTATCTCTCTAATCGAATAGTGACCCTTTTACAATGCTATGTTAAAAACACCGTTGATGATAAGGATAATTAACCATCATTATAATTATTTATCACTTTTCTTCGTTTCCTCTCGAGATCGATCGCTCGTGACCCAGCGGTATACGAGGTTAAGCAGTGTTGGCCGCGGTCAGGTTTAGGCTGGGTTTAGGGGGTTTGGGGTGGTTATATTAACTGAGAGCTCCCGTGCTCTGGAAGGCACGTTAAAGCCGTTGATCCTGGCTGCTGTCTATGATTTTTCTTTTTTTTTGGCATGAGGTAATTTTTTTTTACATAATAAACACAATATAATAACAAGCATCACTCAACGTTACAACTTACAAGCACCAATTTACAAGCAAAACAAGTGTGTGTAAATTTTAATTTAGAAGCCCTGTAAATATACAAATACTACTACAAATGGAAAAATTTTATGGTGCCAAATGCGCGTGTGTAAGAAAAACAAACCGGCCAAGTGCGAGTCGGACTCGTGCACGAATGGTTCCGTGCCATTATCTATAAAAACGGCAAAAAAAATCATGTCAGTTGCATGGGAGCCTCCTTAAATATTTATTTTATTCTGTTTTTCAGTATTTGTTGTTAGAACGGCAATAGAAATACATCATCTGACGGACGAACAGCGGCGTCTTAGTAATAGGGTCCCGTTTTACCCTTTGAGTACGGAACCCTAAAAAAAAGAATGAAAATACTATTTCCTTTAAGGTCCCCATACTGTAGGTAACTTAGTCTAGAGCTTAAAATAATTGAGGCCCATTTTACATGACTACGGCAAAGCTAAATGAAAAGGGTCTGATTTTAGAAGTCTACGTAAGTTTGCAATTACAAGCAACGGAAAAGTAGATTGTTTGACAAGGGTCTGAAGTAAGCCATATTACCACTAGATGGTTATTTTCCCGAACGGAGTGAGGAAATATGGCTTTTAGGCGCGAGTTATATACACTCTACTTTTCACTTCGATTGCGAGAAAACACATAAACACAAATTATCCACCTTAAATTAATAATTTAACTCTTGGCGATATGTCTAATTTGACAGCTTGTTTTTTTTCTAAGACCAGCACCATGCCTCGCTATGCGTGTTCGCTTTGCGTATTGGCCTCCCTTTCTTTTGCTGTATTAAAGAAAGAGATGCAACATGCGCTTTTTTTTCTTTTAAGAGGAGTAATTGCTTTGACCATAGACACCGCTTAATCTTTAGAGAACTGAATAACGTCTTTCCTGATTGGTCGATTTTAGTACAGCTGTATTCTGGTTGGTTGATATTTTTACCAAATAATTTTTAATCTGTCAAATTACTGTTCTGTGATTGGTGGATTTAATAGGTGAAGTATTTTGATTGGTCAAATTAAAATGTTTTGTAAATCATAAATATGTATACATATTTTCCCTAGGGCTTAAATGTACTACTTTAGCCCCGCTTCACAAGTCCAATATGACACACAGCCTTAAAAACAGAGGCAATATCGGGAGAGTGGTGGGGAGCACCCTAGATTGCTCCCTAAATCGCCTCGTGTGTAGGTAAATCTTATACGATCATCATTCATCATATACGATTTACCTACACACGAGGCGATCTAGGGATACACTAATTATGTAATATTGCCATTTTTAATTAAGTTCATTATATTATTGAAGAGAATGTTTTCAAATTAAACCTTCATGACATTCAATCACGCAAGAAAATCTAATATAACACAATAAAATAAGCTTAGAATAGTACATTACTTAACAAGGGCGGTAAAACAAAGAATGTCTCAGATCGCAGGTATTTGACGCCCGAGCCGAAGGCAAGGGCGATAAATATGCGATCTGAGGCTTTCTATATCACCGCCCGTGTTAAGTACAAAATTTTATGTCACCCCCTGGCCAGGAAGTGGGATTTCCCGCGCGCAGAGCGTGCGGTAATAGCCGCTTTATGGCCAGGTGTGACATAAATTACTATAACTAACCATTTATCCTTCGGGAAATCCTCATGCTTATCAACTTAACTTACAACCGGGTTCCATCAGGACGATGCGCGTTACAAAGTTACAATACAAAGCTGTTAACCGGTTCCGCGTGACCCAGTTGTTACCGGTAACCGGTTGAACCGGTTCCGGCCGCCGCAAACTGCCTCGAACCGGCTTGGCGCGGGAAAGCGTCGGCCGTCACGTTCGTGCTTTTTGCTTCATTACAGAGTTTTTAATTGGTCATGTTTACTTTGAGTAGTGACGCCCGCATTTGTTTTTCACCTGTTTCCATGAATTCCATGCTAAATATGTTGCGAAATAAGGCACAGCAAAATGTCTTCTTGCTCGAATTTGGAGCCGCCCAACTGGGGAAGTTCCTCCGCCTTGCAGAAGACCACAGCCGTAATAACATTATTTACTACACAGGTATGTAGTGTTGTGTTCCTGGAGGTGAGCAAGGTGGCTAGAGCTCCCGAGGATGCACTGTGTTTAGAGCGAGGGACCTAAATTGGTCCCTTCGGCTGTCAACACAGTGAATCCTCAGCTTTACCACCGTTGTATAAAAAAAAAGAAAAAAGGTAATCTTTGCATTTATATTTTAGAAATGTTGGACCCTAATAAGGAGTGCTGCGTTGGCACGTGACTTCGCGTGCTAACTAGTATAAGGATAATGGGTCTAGACTTGGATACGGGAAAGTGTGTCAAGGATTTGTAAGACGCCAGTCTTATTACAGATAGCTATTGCTATGTTTTACCGACATTGAATACCAATGTCTCATGTTCGAGACAGTGATCTTTAGACTCCGTATAACTCAAACTCAAACTCACTCAACTCACTCAAAATATTCTTTATTCAAATAGGCCTTGCAACGAGCACTTTTAAATCGTCAATTTTATATTACTTAGTTTGAATTGAATTATTCAGAGCAATTTATTGATGCAATTATAATTTAAAAAAAAGTTGAATTGCTGTAATCTATGTCAAACAGAATATAACAAATTCACAAAAAGATCATTAATTAGTAAAATAAAAACATATAAAAAATAGAATAATCTAGACAGTTTCTAGAATAAATTCTGATATCTTATAGGTATTTTAATTAAAATTTCGAATGTTTTGTAGAGAGCTGGCGTTTAAGCATCTAAGTATTGAGTCTTGTGGGACCGTGCACGACGACAGCGCCACGGACAGGTGGCCATTATGGGCATTATGTCATAGCTGTCAAGCGAGAAGTAAGTAAATATTGTGAAAAAAAGTAATGAAATCTTGTGTTATTTTACTATATTAGATAATGTTGGACGATGGTAGTCAGTAACATTATTGCCAATAACATTAAAATTGTTGTTTTCAGTTGTTGTTGTCAGGTTAGGTGACTTACTTTTTTTTCTTACGGCAATTATCCACTTATTTCTTTGGTCTCGTTTCCACCACGGTCTTGAAAATTGGTAAAATTTACAGTCGCTATTCTGTGGTGTTTTTACAATTCACAATTACACATTTTACTAGGGCCATATTAAATTTATCTCAAAAACGATTAGAAAATGTTTACTGCAATATGGATTTGACAGCTCAAGTCACCGACAAAATGTAAATTTTAGCCGTAGCGAGCGCTGTGATCGTTTAGGCTACCCCCTCCACCCGCTTTGCACCCTGCCAATAGATAAGTGACCGAGTGACTGCGAAGTGCGAGCGAAGTGTCTCCATTTCGACGTGAGCAAAAATGCTTTCATAAGTCCGCCTGGCGACTGTCCAGTCCAAGATCTTTACCGTTTCTTGTGAAATTTTGTGAGCTAATGCGATGAGTGAGTTTTTGTATGGATACAATTTATGAAAATAAAAATATCACTCTCTATGTCCACTACACCGAGCAGTTAGTAGTTTTTTTTTAACCTGACTGTGGCTTAGGCCGGGCCCAATAAAGCCATAGGCGTGCGCGGTTGGAGAGTGGCATGGGGAAAATCGAAGGGAAACCTCCGACAATATCACGCGGACGGTTCAAACAATGGAATACTCTAAGGCGACTTCCTGACTTGCCGGGGTGGGATCTATATGTGACATTTTCTTCCTTGACGTAAACTTACTGACGTCGCGAGGATTCCCACTTGACGGAATACTGTCAGTATTACATTTGCGCAGTAGTAATAATTATGCGCAGAAGCGAAGCAGTACCGCCTTCGCATGGCCCGCAGAAGCGGACCAGTACTGTCTTCGCATCGTCCCGCCTCCGCGCATCCCGCGCCAGGCAGGAAGCACTCATTTAAATGTAGGGGCGCAGTAAAAAGTGGTACTGAGTTGACTGACAGTTGACACTGACATTTGACAGTTTTCTCATATCGTACCGCCTCCGCACCGACAAATCAGAAAGTCGCCTAAGAGTTTGCGCTCCAGTGAGATTGGTTGAGCGGCTTCAACCAAATCTGAGGTGTCAGTGGAAATACGAAGGTTCTCGAGTGGCTATGTACTGGAAGGCGCAGCGCAAATAGACTCCCCACAAGACGGGCTGTTGTACTGCTAAAGGTCGCGAATGTCCGCTGGATGCGGGTGGCGCAGAAACGGTCATTGTGGCACTATTTATTTGGGGAAGGCCTATGTCCAGCAGTGGACGTGTTTCGACTAACTATGATCATGATAACATGCGACAAGGTATGTTGACATTTTAGCGCAAATATAAATTTACCATGCATCCATTTCAGATCTCGTATAAGGCGACTTCCTGACTTGGCGGGGCGGGATCGATATGTGACATTTTCTTCTTTGACGTAAACTTACTGACGTCGCAAAGATTCCCACTTGATATAATACTGTCAGTATTACGTTTGCGCAGTAGTAATATCATGCGCAGAAGCGAAGCAGTACCGCCTTCGCATCGTCCCGCTACCGCGCATCCCGCGCCAGTCAGGAAGCACTCATTTAAATGTAGGGGCGTAGTAAAAAATGGTATCGCGTCGACTGACAGCTGACGCTGGCATTTGACACTTTTCTCATATCGTACTGCCTCCGCACCGACAAATCAGGAAGTCGCCTTAGAAGTATTTAAATGACATATAAAACTTGGATTATTTGCTCTCTTTTACGTTAAACTATAACCGTGCATGTGTGAGCAAGATGCACTTCTAATCAATATCAAACTGAAATAAAACTTGTATAAAATTGAAAGCATTATGTTACTGACCTCGTTTCGGTATCCTTTGCGGAGCAAAGTTTCAGTATCAACTTTAAAAACATTATCCCGAAAGTCCTTGACACAAATTCTCGGGTCTCTAGTAAATACTCTTTTGATTGCACGTAAAATGCCTAATCCCTTTACGCTAGAGCACTTTTTCCATTTAAAGTAATTAAGAGGCCTTTTTTGATTGACCGCTTTGAGCTACTAATTGAGCGCTCCCGTGCTTTGGAAGGCACGTTAAGCCGTTGATTCCGGTTGCTGTCTATGGCAGCAGTCGTTAAGCGAAGTTGTAGGCCTTCGGGCGGTTTGAGAACTTCTAACAGTCAAGTTGCCCACTCACTTGACAAAGCCTAATCGCAATAAGGTCTAGTTTCCCCTCGGGGTTGGAAGGTCAGATGGCAGTCGCTTCCGTAAAAACTAGTGCCTACGCCAAATCTTGGGATTAGGTAGCGGACCCCAGGCATCCTTCAGGATGTAACTGTACTGGGATAACGCTAGGAGGATGATGATGAAGAGGCCTTTTTTTATTCAAAGTAGGATTGCTCTGAGAGGGCAATGGAGAGGGCTATGCTGGGAGTTTCTCTGCGTGATCGCATCAGAAATGAGGCCATCCGTAGCAGAACCAAAGTAACCGATATAGCCTTTCGAATTGCTAAACTTAAGTGGCAGTGGGCGGGGCACATTGCACGTAGAACCGATGGCCGTTGGGGCCGAAAGGATCTCGAGTGGCGACCACGGACCGGAAGGCGCAGCGTGAGTAGACCCCCCACAAGATGGACTGATGACCTGGTAAAGGTCGCGGGAGTCCGCTGGATGCGGGTGGCGCAAGACCGGTCATTGTGGCACTCTTTGGGGGAGGCCTATGTCCAGCAGTGGACGTCTTTCGGCTGATATGATGATGAATGATGATGAGGATTGCTCTTGGCCAGCCAGGCTTGTTGGGTTGTAGGGCATAGATGAGGCCGACGGTGAATCGAGTTCTCCCAGAAGATGCCTATTCTTTCGTGCCTTAAAGAGGTCCAGGTTATATGAACTCGGAAACACAGATGCCGGCAGGGAAATCTAAACCTTACAAGCCTTACAATTATGACTAAACTAAAGTATTGATCATACCAATAAAGTGATTAAAGGATACGATGATCTTGTCAATATTTTAGATTACTTGTAACATTGATTTTATTTTATTGTGTTTAGTAGAACTAAAGCGGCAAAAAGAGTTTTTAGCTTGACAACGGTCGATTTGGTGTGAAGTTTGAAACGATATTTCTTAGCGAAACATCCAAAAAATACCTATAAAATTGATGAAGTGAGGTCGCAGCAGTCCTGGGGCCAATTTTTGAGTGTCGAACGCTCGACTTTTCACTCGAGATCTGTCAAAAAACTATGAAGTTATGACAGATGTCGAGTGAAAAGTCGAGCGTTCAACACTCAAAAATCGGCCCCCTGTTCAAGATAGTAACATTGAGAAAATGTCAAGATACGTGTCAATTCGAACAAAAAAAATATCTAAATAGATGAGCGTCTTTAACTGATAAGGACTCGTAAATAGATTTTGTTCTAGCACTTTTTTCTTTGCGTAGGTACGCACAGTAACGGTAGAAATATCTAACGCGCGTTCTAAGTTTTACGCAATTAACCTGCTGGTATAATTCATCACATAATATTTTATCACCATGAATATAAATATTTATTCACCAAATTTTGATTTTTTGCCTAATCTTGGGATCGCTTGGTGGGCCCCCGGCCTCCTTCAGGATGCAACTGTACTGGGATATGATAAATGTCTTTTTCATGACTTTAATATGTATTGACTCACATATCCCTCAGGGCCCAGCCTCCCCATAAATAAGGCCGTAACAACCCCGCGGGGAACGCGGGGCGAAATATCGTCAAGCTGTAGAACTTGACATGTATATTTTTATGTATGTATTCCTATGTATGTAAACATAATCACTTAAGTATTGTGCACAATATTAGGTTAAAACAAAATATATGTCACGTAAGATTAACCCAAAAGTTAACCAAAGCTAAAAGTTAAGGTTGTTTAAAAGACCGCTCTTTAGCGATAAGACCGCATTTTGTTTACCTCTGCTTTCATATCGCTACACTATATTTCAGTAGGCCTAGCAAATGATGGCTGCGAGAGTATGTCGGCTTATCTCGAGCTATCTGTCACTTTCTAACAGCACCAATCAAAAAAAGACGCGTAACTCGAGATAAGCCGACATACTCTCGAGGCCATCATGTGCTAGGCCTACTGAACTGTTTAGTATGTTTATTGAGGTGTACAATAAAGAGTATTTGTATTTAGAAAGAGTATTTATTGCCCCTCACTCTCAACACAGTGCATCCTCTGGCGGCCTCGCTAACCAGGAATACAACACCACAAATACAGAGCATGTAGTGGATTCATGGATTATAAGAAATAAGCCAAGTCGAGAACTTACCGTTAATAAATATTCACCTGCTTTAAATTAAACTTAACACTAAACTTCTCAACACCTGTCAAATTCATATTTCATAACACCAACAATGTAACACAACACCAACATAATTACTTCAACATATCCAATATACTACTACCACTTACAATGTAGTGCAGCGATTTCTTCTAAAAGGTCGTAAGCGATATTACGAAAGTACTAAAATAGGACGTTTTGTAAAGTAGGTTATACCACTACGAGCTACGGCGTAGAACGTCTACGAGTTAGTGCTACGAAGTGCTACGATAATTGAGCATCGATTTCGATTGAGTAGGTATATTGAGAGATCTGAGTATGAGTGTTACCGCCAATGTTTCGTTACGAGTAAAACCAATTTTAAAATTGATTGGTTTTCCTGTTAAGGGGAGGTATCGCCAACGCAACTGTCCCGCTCTAACATGCGTGAGTTTACAATTAACCATCCCGCTCTCTACGCAAGCTCTGCGCGCAGTTTTGTAAATATTTAGCTATAGTCATCAAGCCAGTCATTTTATCAAAGCAAACCCTGCGAAAATGTCTATAACTATTTACGATCTTTAATTGAGTACAAAAATTAAATGTTATATATCAGTAATATAGCCGTAGTATTGAAAAAACATTCCAAAACGGGGTAACTTTGCGATTTTTTTCTATCGAGTGAAATTCATCAGGTCATGTAACTGACTGCGATTTTGACTAGACAATATCCTTATGTAACACATATATTTTTTTTAGATTTTAAGACACTATATTCTATGTCTCAGATGGTTTTTAAAAACTCAAAAGTGGTAATACACGGCCTTAAGCGGCCTACACACAACCCTAAAATCAGAGGCAATATCGGGGGAGTGGTGGTGAGCACCCTAGATTGCTCCGTAGATCGCGTCGTGTAGGGTGCTCCCCACCACTCTCCAAAAAGTGGATACTATACCATTAAAACAATGTCTAAAGCTGTTTCAATGGTATAGCATCTACTTTTATCGCACGGGTTAGCCATAGTTTTAGCTGTGACACATACGAACACAAACACCGTGAACTCATAGCTCCTACGCTGACGCACACATAGAGAATATGTATATATAGTCCTCCTCGCCGTATCCGGCGACAGCGACTCCGTCAACTGTTTTTATTTAGGAATATGGAAGGCTCTGACGTTGCTCGCAAATCCAAACTTTGTTTTGAAAATGCGGTCACACGGTGCACAATGTAGCTGGCCAGCTAAGTTGTATTGTAGGTATAGGTATACGAGGGCTTTGGCCGAGTCTTGCGGATATGGCGCTTAGCATCCAGTAGCTCTAATATAAGATTTTTCGAAACATTAACTAATTCGAACGCGTTTGCGTTTTGTCTCAAAATGTATGAAAACGCTCTCACTGAGTTTAAAATACGCGCGTTCATCGGTTAGCAACAAATGTTATACTCGCTGTTTTAGTTTCCACTAGTGACTACCAGAGGCGCTGTTCACGTTTTCATACCACTTTCATACATTTTGAGACAAAACGCAAACGCGTTCGAATTAGTTAATGTTTCGAAAAAACTTATACTGGAGCTCAGTGGCGGCGCATCAAAAATATTCTTAGGGAAGCCGGAAATAGTTTGCCTTTCTTATTCTTCATGAGCCGTACTAAAAGAACTGGTGTGGCTGAAAATTAGGCAAGCCGGTGGGAATCGAGTTGTATGGACGCGCCGCCACTGCTAGAGCTACAGGTCTTCTAAGCGTCGCTGTTAATATTCGTCAAACAATTAGACAATATGTATGTATAGCTCAACACACAAACATGTCTCACCCGCGGTCGTGAGATAAAAGCCTTGTACACGTAATACGTAAACACAAAAGAGCTTGCCTACTATATTGCCCACTTACTACCAACACTAAAACGCCGAAAGCGCCTACCTTCACAAACAACTTGTATCCTTCTCAAATAAAGGCCGGTTTACACGAGCGCGCTTAATGAACCAGTCGTCAATCTCCTGGAACTGCCCTTATTTAATTGATGCACACAACGTGGATAACACTGGCTGGTTAAAGTGCCATGCCGCATGCCGCCATAGAGTACAATGTTTTTGGTAACCTCTGACACAAGCCAATGAGGTGTACCTATATGATAAACTTTTTTTTTTAATTTTACTTAATATCGTATCATATCAATTAGCTAACAAACGAACGTCAAGTTTGATAAAATTATATGCATATGAAGGATGCACAGAAAGAACATGTCTAGACCTTAAAAATTTCACAGCCAGTTTGAACTTTGTGCCATTATAATTTAAATGGACTAGGCATGCTTTTTACACGACTGTCCAAAAAAAGGAGTGTAATGTTTTTAGGGTTATTCCGTGTACCCTTTTTATAGTGTACTACCTACTTGATAAATATTCACAATTTTGATTCCTGCAGAACTATAAAAGAGACTAAAAACGCGTAGATTTGAAATGAATTGGTAATTATTATATATTAACAATCGTAAATGAATGTAAGTTTGAACATAAATAATCAGTAAATTTTAAGTAATCCAATTATCTTACGGCATTAGATATACTTTTAAAAGTTATCCACACAAAAACTTTCTATTAAACTCAGCCACTTTAGAAACCACAATGCCGCACTGTGTATACTCCCCTTAATACCATAGACTACCGCTTTATACTCTTGTAGAGACCGCTGTGAAACATTACCCGAGATACACAGACAGACAGCCGTATTTCCAGAGATACCATCTCAGCATCTAATCTCTAGCTTCCGAATTTATACCTTACCACTGAAGTTTTAAGGTCGAAAATGCAAAAGTTTCTCTAGAGCAGTAAAACGCCGAAACGACCGTGGCGTTTTATTTAATTGGTGGATGGGAATTCGCTTAGATTTTTGTGCAATTAAAATATTTAAAATGGTGATTGCGACCAAAGCGATGACGCTAATTAAAAATTTAAGGGGTTTATTTCAACTATATTCTACTAAACGGTTAAAAGGTTTTACCGTCGGCCTCATCGTTGCAATCACATTTTTAATAAAAAAAAATATACATCCAAATGACTAATTAATTATGTCCCTGCCTACGAAGCTGGAGGTCCCGGGTTCGAATCCCGGCCGGGGCATTTATTTGTGTGATGAGCACGAATATTTGTTCTTGGGTCTTGGATGTTTTCTATGTATTTAAGTATTTATTTATCTATATAATTATGTATATCGTCGCTTAGTTCCCATAGCTAGCTTTGCTTAGGTTAGGACTAGGTTGATTTGTGTAAGATTGTCCACAAACATTTATTTATTATTTATTTATTTATGTAACTACTTATAGGAACTTCAACCAGAATACTGTGCACTAATAATTCAACAATAATAAGAAAATCCTTGTGTTCTTATTTTCTTGAAAAATATGGTAAAAATAAGAACGATTCGCAAATGCACTTGAACAAAATAAAATTAAATTCTGACCCGCTAAAGTCTAAACTGCCTACATTGCAGTAGTTTAATGGTGCGAAAATTATGGTAATAGTAATGGTTATATGTCACGATTAAGTGGTCATATCCATTCGTATCGGAAACACTTAGTAATAATCGTTTTGGGTCTAACCACTTACAACTAAAGTCGACGTAGCACGTACGCGAACAACCCGGTCACGACTTCGACCTGCGGCGACAGCGGTTTTCCTAATACATTGCGTGTGGTCCTAACTAACCGCAGTGCGTTGCGCGTCTCGACCGCGCAATGAACAGATAAAACGCTTGTGAACTTCTATTCATTTGTGGTGAGGGTGCCATTGCAAACTCACAAGCTTTCGACCTTCATGAAGGAGGAGTTTTGGCCGAAAGGTATCGTTTACCGGCGATTTCGCGGCCAGTTATTCGACACCCAGTAAGCGGCTCGCGTCGTCGTCCTAACGGGATATTAGGAAAAAAAAATATTTTCAGGAAATAAATTGATATATGTACGGTCAACCAATTTGATTTCTGGGCCACTTCGTACCTTGTCACAGTGACAATCAATATGAAAGCCGCTCGAGATCTAAATAAATGTCACTGTGACAAGGTACGAAGTGGCCCAGAAATCAAACTGGTTGACTGTACCTATGTTTGTCTTTGAGATATTTGTAAATAAATGATTAAGACCCTACAACGAGAAATATCGCGTTCTTTGAAACGCTGTTCTGCCCAGACGAGGAAACAATAGGGATTGGTTTTCAGGTATATGATTCTTGACTATATGATTGTATTTTTGACAATAGCCGAAACATGATTGCTTAAAAATTTCTCGATAGAAAAAAATCCAAAGTTGAATCTTTATTTTCCCTTTTTTTACTCAGCCTGCTAAAACAACGCATTGTTCAACGACACGATTACGTTAATATGATATTATTTTACCTCAGTAGTAGTCCGTAGGGAAAGTAACCAACCGCTACCCTACACGTGACCTCTGGGTGGTTCTAAAAGTGCAACAAAAACTGGCAACCGTACTGTCTTCTCGAAGATCTCACGGTTCGAAATAAATGCCATACGATAAATAAATTACCTCATCTAAACTCTGTCAAGAGGAAGTTTAATAAAACTGCACACCAGTCAGATACGAGTATTCATCGAGATTTATCTAAAAAGCCATTCCCGAAGAGTGTTGCATCGCTTTTTGTCGTGAGCGAATAACATAAGCGCGCTGCGTCTCTTTCACGGGGAGCATGGTTGAGCGAATCGAAGAATCCCTTTAAGGCCGTGTATTACCACTTTTGAGTTTTTAAAAACCATCTGAGACATAGAATATAGTGTCTTAAAATCTAAAAAAAATATATGTGTTACATAAGGATATTGTCTAGTCAAAATCGCAGTCAGTTACATGACCTGATGAATTTCACTCGATAGAAAAAAATCGCGAAGTTACCCCTTTTTGGAATGTTTTTTTCAATACTACGGCTATATTACTGATATTTAACATTTAATTTTTGTACTCAATTAAAGATCCTAAATAGTTATAGACAAATTCGCAGGGTTTGCTTTGATAAAATGATTGGCTTAATGACTATAGCTAAATATTTACAAAACTGCGCGCAGAGCTTGCGTAGAGAGCGGGATGGTCAATTGTAAACTCACGCGTGTAAGAGCGGGACATTTGCGTTGGGGATACCTCCCCTTAAATAAATAAATAAATAAAGCTAGCACTCACGAGGGCGGTATTCCCCCGACGAACACATCTGAGTTGGTGGTGAACTTGCCGAACGCGAACTCTTTGCCGCGCGACGTGGTGCTGCGCGACACTCCGTCCACGGCGAGCGACGTGTGCTCGTCGCGTCGCGCCACCTGCAGGAGAATAGTCATCATCATCATCATCATATCAGCCGAAAGACGTCCACTGCTGGACATAGGCCTCCCCCAAAGAGTGCCACAATGACCGGTCTTGCGCCACCCGCATCCAGCGGAGGAGAATAGTGTTAGCTGGTTATTATTATTCCTGAAACTGACTGTGGCTATAGGACGAGCACAATAAAGCGATAGGAGTGCGCAGTTGGAGAGTGGCCGGGGAAAGTCCAGTGGACACCGCCGACACGACCACGCGGGCGGTTTAAACATTGAAATACTCTTAGAGTTTGCGCTCCTTAAGATTGGTTGAGCGGCTTCAACCGAATCTGGGGTGTGAGTGCAATCGAACTACAGGGAGTTTTGTCGCTGGTTCACTAAACCTAGCCTAGCTGGGAAGAGTCCAGCAAGGAACTCAGCTATTAAGGCCGACCTGCGTCGGACTGACTCTACCCGGTATGCGGTACTGGGACGAATAGGGACTATATCTGTCTGTGAAAATCTCTCATTTTAATTTCACTGAACACAAGTACGAAGTTACTAAGTCCTTGCCAACATGAATCGCCAGTGTGATAACGCCTTTAATATAACCCTATTCGCCAGTTTAGCTTGTTCTGACTATAAGGTATGTTGGGATAAGACCGGATCGGGTCAAGATCGGATAATTCAATTTTCTAGAAGAGATTTTCGATTTGACAACACACCTGCCCACCCCATTTTTGTTACGCCCCACGCCTCAGTCAGCCGCGTTGATTTAAAGCGACAGGTTGTCTGTGACAGCGTGAAATATAAAATTAGATATTTTTGTAGTTTTGACAGGAAAAGCACGGATCATTTTTTTAAACGAACCATACGCGTAACTGCACAGAGTTCATTTTTCAACATAGTCCGAAGTTAACCGTTTACATCCGATGTTTCCCGATGAAAAAAAAATTCAAATACTATCTTTAAACGTACGTTAAATAAAAACGGTTGCATATATGAGGAAATGAAAAATATAGGTTGAAAATATATTTCATACTTATTTATAACAAACGATAACAATTCAAGGAACCGTTACATAAGTTAGCCAAAAAAACAATCCGAGTTATTACCAAAGTATCGGAAATTAGTCCGATCTTATCCCAACCATACCTTAATACAAAATCGTAGTCGTATACCCTACAGTGAGATGGCAATGTATACGTAGTGCCACTGTGGTTGTTTGAGTTAGACAAAGACATGCTTCAATCACTTTGATGTTTGCAATGCCTCATTGTTCCATAGAATGATAGTTATGGTGATTCTGTGATTGAATGTGATACTTTATTGACTTCAATATCAAATTGCGATGCGACACGTAAGTCTCTGATCAGCCCCCTGATTGTGCTCACTGAACTTTAATTACTAACAATGTCACAAATCAATATGGCCGACCGGCTCCAACGATAATTGAGTATTTGATACCCGCTGGTTGGATCAAATTAACTCTGATTGTCTCTAAAGGGTTAATAATTGTAATGGCCTTCAGTGAAATACATATACTTGAGGTCATTGGGATCTTGAATCGGATGAGGAATTAGTACTGAGACTAGCTAGAGCTAGCTGAGACTAGCTAGCTTTGTTGTTCTAGAACTTAATGTTCTAGAACAACAAAGCTAGCTACCTCTACCTGTAGCTCCGCGACTATCTGTTGTAGCACGCACAGCTAGGTTTCATACAGTAGGTACAACTTTTCAATAAACTCCCTAAATTTCCTAACGAGTTCAAAACTATTAAATGTAAACAGTTTGAAACTAAATTAAAATTATAGTTATTAGAAAAATGTTACTAATACAATATGGAGGAATTTTTAGAGATAGTACCTAATCTACCGACAAATCAAATAATGCGTTAAATCGTCAGCAGTATGTTACGGTTCACAATCTTTCGACGTGAAACTTTCAACTTAGTGTAAAAACCCTACCCTGACAGAAAAGAGAAATAATGAGATAATAAAGGACAGTATAATAGGTACCTATTATAACTACCTTATAACAATTTTAATGTTGCCAAGCGGATGCATTACGAAATTATAATTAAACGCCACAGGTAGGATTTAAAAAATCCCACCTAAATTTAGTTTTTTTTTTCACTTAGCAGCAGATGCATCCGCTTGACAACATATAAATGAGAGGGGTAGCACATTGTTACTAACGATTCTCAAATTGTATTGAGACGTTAGTGTCATTTCTGAAGTTGTAAAAACTTAGCGATAGATGTCGCTACGAGCCTCCCAAAAAAGCTGCTAAAACCCACGGTAGATCAGTTGGTTAAGAGCAATGGTCGGATTCCAGATGTCGTGGGTTCAAATCCCACCTGTAGCATTAATTTTTCAATTTTTCACTTAGATTTAAATTTACTTTATGTCAAACCTGGCCATAAATGGTCAATCACCGCACACTCCGCGCGCGGAAAATCCCACTTCCTGGCCAGAGGTGGCATACAATTTTCTACTTACCACAGGCAGTAACAAAGATAGCCTCAGATCGCATATTTATCGCCCTTGCCTTCGGCTCGGACATCAATTACCTGCGATCCTAGCCATTCCTTGTGTTACCGCCCTTGGACCCGCCCTTAACCGCCTTAATTTACTATTATAATTATAACAACCTATAATCAACTCACCTGCAACTTATGCCAATGTCCATCGTTCAGATTACTCCCAACTGTGATAATCTGCGCGCCACCCCCCAAATTGTACCTCAACCTGACCGCCCCATTCACTAGCTTCAGCTCAAAGAAGTCGTAAGTGCCGCCGTCATCCGTATACAATAACAGACCGTTTGGCTGGTCGGTTTTAAACTCAAGTTCGAGTGTGCCGTTGAGCGCGACATTCCATTTTCGGAACTGTGAGTATGGGTTCTGCTTGTCTAGCACGAACGCGAGGGCTGAGGAGAGTAGGGGCAGCAGCCACAGCAGTCGCATTGCGGCTGGCATGCTAGGTCCTTCTCCGTTTCATTGCGTGTCTGAAACAAGAGATATGACATAAGACTTCACTTCACTCTTTAAAAAAGGCTTTCCATCAAATTTATGATGAATTCGCCAATAAATACTTGTTCAAAGACGTTGTTCGGTAACGACGCCATGACAATAGGCAACTGGATTTGTTCGGTAGTGGATTCAGCCCGTGGTCGCGAAGAGCACGTGTGTTCACCAACGCGGCGACGGGCAAAATCCCACATAAGACTTTAAGCCCACATGGTAAATTACATTAGAATTACGATTAGAGGGTAAATCGCTATGGTATGTGGGTAGACCACAGTCCACAACTAAAAGTCGCAGCACGCTTGCAACAGTGCCAAAATATCGGAAACTCATGAAAACAAATATACATGGTAAATATCCCGTTATTAATCGTAATTCTTAGAATATCTCTACGATCAGATTTAGTATTCAGTAGACGCGGAGTTGCAGTATTCAAGAGGCAACTGAATGGCTTGCGGTATTCTAGCGGGCCCCAGGTCAAGTTGGCTCAGTTCTGGTTGCACAGGGCGGTTGCACAAACACTCCGGGACCTCAGCAGTCTTAATAGTAATGCCACATGCGGCGTTCTCAACACCAACGATATATTTACCACATCAGCGTTTACAAACTGCACCGATTATAAAATAGCTAACAAAAGATAAGTCCTTTTCTCCCATAAACTGTGAACTAACGTGCCACCGTAAAGTGGCACAAGGACTTGAACCCTCAATCTTAAAAGGCTCAAGTCCTTAGATCCTCACCGTGACATACGCCCTTGTTACTCCAACGCCTGAGGCGAGATCGAGAGCCAAAGCCTCAGGGAACAAGGATTCATTCTTGAGATTCTCGTAGAAATGAAATATGATAGAATATCCGGAAAATGAAGTTTAGATCCGCTGGTGATCGGGGCTAACTGACTCTGTGTGAAATAAGATAATGTTTTGACGTTGTAAAAGCTGGCAGTGTGCTGAAACACATGGATTATGAGGCTCCAGATTGTGGATATGTATGTGAAATGTTCAAAAGATATTTTTAAGGTTTTGTAAAGAGACAGCATCAGGTGGACCGTACGATTGTTTGCCACCGTCGTAGTATACAAAAAAATAATAACATGAAATAGATTATCCAATGTATATTGTAACATATAAAATACAAAATAAAATAAAAGAAGAAATATAATTTCAGAAGATTTTAGATAGTCTTTTCGTTATTACATTTATCTATATAGATTAATAATACTAACTTACCTACCTATACAATAATAACTTACGTCATCATCCTCCTAGCGTTATCCCAGTACAGTTGCATCCTGAAGGATGTCTGGGGTCCGCTACCTAATCCCAAGATTTGGCGTAGGCACTAGTTTTTACGGAAGCGAATGCCATCTGACCTTCCAACCCCGAGGGGAAACTAGACCTTATTGGGATTAGGCTTTGTCAAGTGAGTGGGCAACTTGACTGTTAGAAGTTCTCAAGCCGCCCGAAGGCCTCCAACTTGGCTTAACGACTGCTGCCATAGACAGCAACCGGGATCAACGGCTTAACGTGCCTTCCAAAGCACGGGAGCGCTCAGTTAGTAACCACTCAAAGCGGTCACCCATCCAAGTCCTGACCGCTGCCCACGTTGCTTAATCTTAGATACCGCAAGCGGTACCCGGCGCCGCTGGGCCACGAGCGCTATAATAATAACTTACGTATCAACACAAAAACAATACACCGTGTCAAAAGCTCCGCCTGCGGCATGATTGATATTTTATAATATAAAAATGTCATTAGATTTTGAACCCTATCCTTGGACGATAAAATCCCGTTTTGATTGAACTTATCTGTGAGAGGTAAGCGCTACCTTTGAATGTAATATAACACCGGCGATCCTGGAGCCGTCTGGCCTGGCTAGAGACGATGGCAAGAGGCCAGATGGCATGACCCTGGTACCCTGGAAGTTGGGACGGCCGCTAGTCTGGGACGCCACATGTGTGGATACCCTGGCTCCGTCCCATCTTCCAGGGACCTCGGTTAAGGCTGGGGCTGCCGCCGACGCGGCTGAGCACCTCAAGCGGCGCAAATATGCCGCCATTGACGGTGGCTGCATGTTTGAGCCGTTTGGGGTGGAAACTCTAGGGCCGTGGGGACCTGCTGCTCACTGCATTTATAAAGACCTTGCGAAGCGTCTCGTGGACGCCACGGGTGACCAGAAGGCTGGTGCGTACCTTGCTCAGCGCCTCAGCATTGCTATTCAACGCGGCAATGCGGCCAGCCTTCTGGGCACCCTACCGCCGAGCTCCGAGCTTGAGCCCATTTTTTATCTATAGATCTATTTATTTAGTTTTTAGTTTAGTTTATTTTTAGTTTAGGTTACTATACATATTATGTAACTTTGTTGTTTATTCAGAAATAATAGGTATGTATTGTGATTTTGAATTTCACACTCAGCGGCCCATACACTCTCACTAACCTAACCAGTCTACTATTCTTTTCTCCAGTAGCCTTGATTGAAATCCACTATTAACGATGATGATAAGAAGAAAATAGGTACTTTTTGTTACTGGTCAATTCACGTATACGTTCAATCTTCACGAACTTTCAATTCATTCGCCAAACGTATACGTACCTACACCAAGCATAATACGTCTCACAAACTGACCAAATCCTACCAAAAAGGATGAAACCCTAAGAAACTTTAAAACACATAGGCTATTTTAATTCTAAGCACCAGTTGAGATACCAACTGCTCGCATTCTGCCGGAACAAGCTTCATATTATTGCACAGAAGAAAAACGTCGCAAGTTACACAAGTTTCGTACGTTATAGTGTACTTTTTGTACAGAATACTGTACAGGTAAAAGCCACTCTTAGCACAAAAGGGGAATCTAGGCCGGCTGCGTGGAGCTAATGGATATGTCTGGAAGATATCGCTTTTGAGCTCAACTCATCCGTTTCGTAGTTTTTGCTTACTTTTGTTAGTCTTGAAGCAATATTTCAGTAGTCTATGTTTCATTTCATTTATCTTGTCGTTTTTAGGGTTCCGTACCCAAAGGGTAAAACGGGGCCCTATTACTAAGACTCCGATGTCCGTCTGTCATCAGGCTGTATCTCACGAACCGTGATAGCTAGGCAGTTGAATTTTTCACAGATGATGTATTTCTGTTGCCGCTATAACAACAAATACTAAAAACAAAATAAAATAAATATTTAAGGGGGGCTCCTATACAAAAAGACTTTAAAAAAATGCTCGTTGCCTTCATCAGGCGCTGGGTCTCAAAATGTATGGGAAAACTAAAATCCGACTAGCACTTGACCATAATTCTACTTGATATGATTATTTAACGTTATTATTTATAAATAATGGTACGGAAACCTTCGTGCGTGAGTCCGACTCGCACTTGGCCGGTTTTTATTCAAATTGGTATGTAAAAAGTAACTGTTCTAAACTGCAGCCAATTAGTATTAGTTGACAATTAGGTAACGGACCCCGGACATTCTTCAGGATCCAAATGCACTGGGATAACGCTTGGAGTATGATGATGATTATTGATTGACGATTTCTCAATGAAATTTGAGATGTATATGTGCCGCTAAGGAAGCCTCACGCAATTTTTTTCAGCAAATTTGATAGTCAAATTAAATTTATCAAGCGGATGCGTCTGCCAGAGACTAGGAATTATATAGACTGCTAATGCCTATACATTTTGTGGCGTGCCTTTAAAATAATGAGCCTGCTGTAGCTAGTTTCACTATGGAGATATCACTGTACCGTTCAATTCGTATGCCACTAAGACCTCTGGTTAATACAGAAGCGCCATCTATGAACACAACAAAGAAGCTCCTAACAGATGGCGCTATTGTGCTAACCAGAGGTCTTAGTGGCATACGAATTGAATGGTACAGTGATCGCTCCATAATGAAACTAGCTACAGCAGGCTCATTATTTTAAAGGCACGCCACAAAATGTATAGGCATTAGCAGTCTATATAATTCCTAGTCTCTGCGTCTGCTAACATAATTACAATTTCCAATTAAAGTGATAAATTTAACGCCACAGGTGGGATAAAAGAAATTGATAGTTACATGAATTTTTATTTTGAAGGTTGTTCAAAATGACGGAGCTTTGGGAGATGAAAACTTGAAATTTTTAGCTAGTCCTACGGCTCACCGAGCCAGTATTATTGTAGTGAGCTAAATTTATACAGCATAAACAGACTCGACAAGAGCTTTTCAAAACATGTACCTAGGTGTTTTGAAAAGCTCTCCGAGCTCCTAAGCTCCTGTAAGCAGCTTTTGTTGGTTAATTAAAATGTAAGCTCCTTCACTGTGCAAGGTGTTGTTGTATTCTAATTATAAACCTCTTTCTTGTAAAGATTACCTGCAATATCTAATCTAAGTATTTGTTATTTAAGTCATCTTTTAAGAGGTATAGGGCACAGAAAAAAGTCATCTTGCTCGAATTTGGAGCAGCCCAACTGGATAAGTCATAAGTCAGTCATAAGATCATTGAAAGGCTCGTAGTACAGGTCCAGGTCGAAGGGAAAAGATCCAGAGGACGATCTCCTACCCGATGGACGGACCTTTTAAAAGCTGTGACGAAGTCATCCGTAGTCGAGTGCACTCGCAATGCTAGTGGCCGTCAGAGATGGAGAGACATCGCAAGGGAAAGTAAGTCCAATGCCAAAAACAAATCCGGATGTGAAGATCAGCCGTGTACAGCATCCAAACAGCCACGACCACTCTGACAAGAGTGTTACGACTGAGAAGAAGAACTGGATAAGTACCTCCGCCTTGCAGAAGACCATAGCCATAATAACATTATTTACTATACAAGTATGTAGTGTTGTGTTCCTGCGGGTGAGCAAGGTTGCCAGAGCTCCCAAGGATGCACTGTGTTGAGAGCGAGGGACCTAAATTTAGCCCTTCTGCTGTCAACACAGTGAATCCTCAAATTTCATAAAGGCTGCGCAGTCCGCTTATACCATCAGGTGGACCGTAAGCTTGTTTGTCATCGTCGTTGTATAAAAAAATATTTTTACATGAACTGGATGAGATCTTTTAAAGAATAAGATATCCTTGGATACTTAAAATAATATTATCTCAGGACGAAACGTTCAAAATTATCCGATAAGTTTTTGTGGCTCAAGTAATGGTACGTAAGTCGTGTAACATAATTTTAAGCACTTTATTTATTTAAGCTTCATTGCACAAAAGTAGAACTTATCGTACAAAAGGCGGACTTGATACCATAAGCATTCTCTACCAGTCAAGTTTCGGGCAAAGCGGACAAATATGTTAATTAGGGCGCATAATTATGTTAGGAAACATTAAAACATATTACGAAACCCTAAAAATAGAATAAGCGAGTTTTGTACTTTGTCAATTAATAGTGGGCAGAGTAAAACCATTAATACTTATTAAAATGTATTTATTACTTATATGAGAATTGTATTTTGGTATGAATAAAACTAAACTAAACTAAACAAACAATGTATACCAGAAGAGGAGCGTTAATTTTAAAACCGGTTTCTCTTTATTTGGGATCACAGTCATTTCTATTTTCATCCCTTTTCATTCACGTTACTCAATTTCGTTCGCCCACAATGGTTTTCAACGTAAAATCACAAAAATACAAATAGCATAAACGAACGCAATAACAAATGAAAGAGGCCATTTTTAATTCCACACCAAACATTAAAAACGCTGACATTTCAAAATCCGAATCCACGTCAGCGATCGCAAACCTTTTCTGTCTTCATTAAAACGTTTTTCACGTTTTATTTTGCTACCCCCATACGTCCTGTTCAGGTTATTTTCTACGCTTCTCATCTGGCTTCTATCCTATCCCATTTTTTACTCATTTTCTCAGCTGCACTCTTATTTATTTATAAATAACTAGCTTTCCACGGCGAATACAAACACCTTGGTATTCAGTTTCTGATAGAGTTAAATTAGGTGAGTATTATACACTTCAATTACTCCGTATAATTGTCCGTATATAACAGTGTGAATTATCGTTGTTTTAAGATAATTTATACAAAACGTCAATGAATTATTAACTGACTTCAAAAAAAAGGAGGTTCTCAGTTTGACCCCAGTATGTTTGTATGTATGTTTGTCCGCGATTATCTCGCGTTTGGCTGAACCGATTTTGATTCGGTTTTCAGAAAAGCATTTGTTACTTTCTGGAGAAGATTTTGATGTATACGCAATGTGAAGGATTTAAAAAAGTTATAACTTCAGTGTGAACTAACTGTGGTAATGAAAATGTTAGGTAACCATCTCGCGGTTAACTTAATTGAATACCTAAATCTCCTGATTGTCAAATAGTACTGCTTTTATTCTGCATTATAAATGATCAAGGTATCCCCATTTTTTTCCTAAAGTAACCACAATATACGATAGTATCTGTAGATTTTGAGATATTTATGATAGACGCGCTTAATCTCGCTGCCACAATTTCTGACCCGTCAGCTCAGCGCGCAAGGAAGCGCAAGACACTCTGACATAAAATGAGGATGCGAAACTAAAGTGTCTAATCGGCCTCGAGCACAGTCACGCCCTCACCAGTTTGGAAACTTGGCACCGGCCCGACCCGGTTTTTGCCGGTTCAAGCCGGTTTTTGCGCAGCTTATTTGAAGTACTCGTTCAAACTTGGCTTCCCACCTTAATTTAGGGATGAGTAGTTTAAGTTACGTGTTTTCTTTTGAAGTTAAATTATAGAAAGAAATAAAAAGAATTTGGTCTAATTTAAAGGCACTACGTGTATACCTTCCCCATTTTTTAAGCATAGAAATTTTACGGTTGTTTTCGCCTACAATTCTTCGTTTCCCTGAGACATCAGAGGATAAAGGATGATCGTGTCCGGCCCGGACACGGAACGGTCTAGCGTGAATCATCCTTAATGCTGTACAAATTTCAGTTATTTCCGTGGCTTAATCACGGCTCAAAGATATCACACCGCATATTTTCCGGTTTCAAATCGCATTGAAAATCGCACGACAGAAATCTTTTTTTTTTTTTTTTAAGAGCCTATATGGTGTCCCACTGCTGGGCAAAGGCCTCCCCTCTTAATCTCCACTCGTTACGATCTTGAGTAATCTCTGGCCAATCGTTATGAAATGCGTCTAGGTCGTCCCGCCAGAAATCTTATCTGAAAAAAAATCTTTCATATAGGTTTTCACTGTGAAAAGGCACGGAGTGACCAGCGGTGCGATTACGGAACGTTTTCGACCGTTCATAAGGTACCTAGATCTAAATGTCAAATCCCATCCTAAAAATGACGTTAAAATATGCCTACCGTACGTAAGAAAAGTTAGGTGTTTACCCGTCAGAAATGAAATTGGTTGGCCGTATAGTCATTTTTTAGGGTTCCGTACCCGAATGGTCCAAACGGAACTCTATTGTTGTCACTAATGCGTCCGTCCGTCCGTCCGTCATCTGTCACAAAAAAAACCGAAGATTTTTTTTTAGTTTTTTAGTTTAGAAAACCTTTTGAGCACGACTACGTTCACGTTAACTGCAATATTGTTAATGTATTTTACCAATAAATTATGATTATGATTATGATTATTTTCCAGGGATGATTTTCGGGATAAAAAGTAGCTTATATGTTAGGTTTTTTATTAATAATCATAAGAAATAAACATACATATTAATGAGAACATAAAATAGTCCTAAATGTAATATTTGATTACATTTTCTTTCTTTATCAAGAACAATTTTTAATTATACTGTCGTAATTGTCGTAAACTTAAGCAAATATATGACCACTTACGAAGATTTGGATGTTAAAATAAAGAGCAAACATTAATATTAAAGAAAATTTATTAAAGTAATGCGTTCGTAACGTCTTAAATTTTTATTTATAACTAGAAACTCGCCGCTAATAGTTAAGAAGTTTCTTTTACTATATTCCTATTTTCATAAGAATATTTTAAAATTCTTGCGGCGTTTCGGGATCAAGTGATATTACAAAGTCAACAAAAGAGACCCTAGATTGACCTGTAACATCGCACAAACTGATCCTTAGCAAAACTATGTGCCCTGAGAGGTGTAGATCTTGTGAGTAACACTTTTTACGCTTACAACCTCCACGGCTCAATCCAGAAACTGAATCGACAAAAATCCCTATATAATTACCAACTTGCTCACAAAATTTCAGGTTGAGAAATGCAACCTGTACCCTTACCATGAGTTTGCAATGTTTGCATTACCGTACTCGCTAGCGACTGCGTATACGATTTAGCATGGACAAAAGTACAGCGCCTCTGGCGGTTACGTAATAGAACTAAGAATCGCCATACTATAGTACATTACTTACCAAGGGCGATAAAACAAAGGATGTCTCAGATCGCAGGTATATATAATATGCGATCTGTGGCTTTCTTTATTATCGCCAGTGGTAAGTACAACATTTTATGTCACCCCCTGGCCAGGAAGTGGGTTTTTTCGCGCGCGGAGCGTGCGATAATGGCCACTTTATGGCCAGGTGTGACATAAAATCGTTTACGCAGTCGCTAGCGAGTACGGTAATGCAAACATTGCAAACTCATGGTATGGGTACTGTAGAGGAGAACAGAGATACGAAAGCATTTTTGCACAGCTGAAACAGAGATGCTTCGCCAATAATTAAATACCGATAATAACCGGTTTTTATGCACTAAACAGTAGAACCAGGTCAGCGAACAACCGTAAACATGTCTCAAACAGCTGCAGCCACTTACAAGCCAATAAAAACCAGACGTACTTCACCACCGAGCTTAGTTCATAAACGCTTTCGAAGTCGTCTTGTGCATAACCAGTGAAAGTTTAAGTTTCTTTTGACCATTTTCCTATTTGCATGATATTGATTTTTTATTTATATATTTTTACTCCTCTGAATATTGAAATATTCTTTTCTTAATGATTCATTGGTATTTAATTTAAATTTTTATTATTGTTTATTATTTATATACGACGATCTTTTTGTGAATTCATGCTATTTTAATTTTGTAAAATGACATGTTAATTTTCAATAAGAAATCATCATCATCATCATCATATCAGCCGAAAGACGTCCACTGCTGGACATAGGCTACCCCCAAAGAGTGCCACAATGACCGGTCTTGCGCCACCCGCATCCAGCCGACTCCCGCGACCTTTACCAGGTCATCAGTCCACCTTGTGGGGGGTCTACCCACGCTGCGCCTAATTTTCAATAAGAAATAAATAAATCTAATCTAATCTATGAATTTTTAATCGGACTTTTTTTTTGACTATTTTTCATTGCTTTAAATTTTTTTCGTCACAAATTTAATTAAAGTTCTATGACATGCATATTGAGAGCCAAAATATTGTAGGCCAAATTCTGGTAGATTGTTATGTAAACAAATACTGACCTACCACCATTTATAACCACTCGGAACACTCAAACAATAAATAATTTGTATTTGTATTTGAGTTGTAGTTTAACGGTGCTGTTTAGCCAATAGCATGATGGCTATTTTTTTTCACATTCCATTCAAACCAGTTTATAAGGACGATCAAATTTTTGTATGGACCACGTACAATTAGCACTAAACACGCTCCACACTGATTGACAGACAGACGTGAAGTCGTGCTGCTTCCTCGTCGACCAGCGAAGTCACGGAGGTTGAAACGCTCAATACCCTTACCATGATTTGGCAATGTTTGTATTACCGTAGATACTCGCTAGCGACTGCGTAATAGTACATTATTGCCATGGCCGGGAAGGGAGCAATTGCAGACTGAGTATTTGTTTAAACGGACGAGCTTGCGAGTCCGTTTAATTATAATACGAAGCCTGCAATTGCCATTCCGGCCGAGGCTAATATAGTGGTTTTCTCAAAAATGGGGAAAATACGACAAAAATTTAATTAAGATTTGATAAACATAACCTTAAAACGTCAAAAACATCATGTTTTCCCGCCGTTTATTTTTTTTAACAGAATCGCAAGTGTATTTTTCCACCGAAAAACGCAAATTATTCGAGACACATAAAAAAACGTTGCGTTTTCAACAGAAAAATACGAGCTGAATTGGCTGAATACGACCTGTGCCTCCTTTTATATGACAGTTTCTACATTTTAAAAAGTTTATAACTCGACAAATAAAGGAATTTATATAAATAAATAAATAAATAAATATTTGTGGACAATCTTACACAAATCAACCATATATGTGGCCTGCAATGTTTTTTACTTTTTAATTTGGATCTGACCTTAAACTATACACTTTACCTTCCAATATGTAGCGACTAAAGTCCAGTTTGCGGGCCATTTTTGAGAAAACGATTTTGTATGGCGATTCTTCGTTCTATTGCGTAACCGCCAGAGGCGCTGTACTTTAGTCCATACTAAATCGTTTGCGCAGTCGCTAGCGAGTACGGTAATGCAAACATTGCAAACTCATGGTAATTAAGGGTAAGAATGTGTAAATGGACTTTTTTTTACCGAACTGTGGCTTTATAGGCTCGGCCCAATAAAGTGATAGGAGTGAGACGTGGTTATTATAATTATGATAATTCGCTGCTTGTATCCACCGAAAACCACCCAAACCCGTGCAAACCACGTTATATTTGTAGACACATCAACACAACTATCTCTAACGTACCCAAGCGTGCATCAACCCACCCGCATTACTTCCCGCCGATCGCTCACACAAAGGTATGCTCCGCTCACACAAAAACGACGTAAACGAATTTACGACCTCTGCAGTTACGTCTTTATTGTACCGAGTTAGTGTATTAATAAAATTATTCGGACGTTAAAGGTTGGCGAGCCCTGGCTAGTATTAATTATGACCACATGGCACTTATTGATGGTCGAATAATAGTAATATGACCGTTTAGTTCTCGACTGAAGTAAGGTTGTGTAGGAATAAATATCAATCCAATATTTAGGCCATTAATCATGATATTTCAGGGCCTAGTAGGTATCTCTAGTATAAGATTTTTCGCTACAAAACACAAACGAACGCGTTTGCGTTTAATCTCATTTTGTAAGGAAACACGAGCATCGCCTCTGCTGGCTTTAAGGCGCTACACTGAGTAATTTGGAGACTTTGAAACGCTGTCCTGCCCAGACTAGCAAACGGTAGGGGCTGATTTTCAGATATATATGATTCTTGACTATATGATTGTGCTACTGACAATAGCGAAACATGATTGCTTAAAATTTTCTCGATAGAAAATAAATCCAAAGTCGACTCTATATTTTCCTTTTTTTCCTCAGCCTACTAAAACAACGCATTATTAAAAGACACGATTGAAAGAGACACCCTTTGTTTTTCGCTCACGAGAAAACGGGATGCAACCCTCTCCGAGAATGGCTTTTTAGACAAATCTCGTTAAATATCTGACTGTGTGCAGGTTTATTAAATTTCCTCTTGTCAGTACCTTACCATCATATTAACTTAATCGTGTCTTTTAATAATGCGTTGTTTTAGTAGGCAGAGGAAAAAAAACGAAAATATAGACTCGACTTTGGATTTATTTTCTATCGCGAAAATTTTAAGCAATCATGTTTCGCTATTGTCAGTACCACAATCATATAGTCAAGAATCATATATCTGAAAATCAGCCCCTACTGTTTGCGAGTCTGGGCGGGACAGCGTTTCAAAGTCTTCAAATTTCTCAGTGTAGCGCCTTAAGCCAAAATTACACACAAAAATCTAGAAAATTCTGTTCCTGTTCCTACGTAAACTTGTATATTTATTAAACATACTTACATTACGTAAACGTAACTCCTTTGAAGTAAGAATAAAATATTTCTCCCTAGCGTTGAGAACACGAAGGAACCGCGCCGAAGGCGAGACTTTTACACATCAAAAATGCTCATCTAATTTAAAATTAATATTTCACTTTGACCAAACGAGAATTTGCATTTTTCGTTGAGATATAGACCCATCAATAAGGATTAAATAATCCTTCCGGTTTTATCAGTAAAAAACTTAAACAGTTTTATCAGTAAAAAACGTAAACAACTTACAGTCAGACGAAAATTATGGCAATCATTGTACGTTCAAGAAAATTTACGCTAATAAAAATCAGAGAAATACCTGTTATATAGAATTGCAATTTTTCCCCAACAATTTTTTTTGATTAAAGCTCCATACAATAGGTGTTTTTGTGTCTAAAAAATGATTTCTGGACCAGTTCTTATTACTCGTGTGAGACTTTTTAAATGGCATCCACGATACCTATGGGCTCGTCCTAATACAACGCGACTACGCGATGATCGCGCAATCGCGCGAATGAAATTAATAGGTGTCCTAAAGGGATCGTCCTCAAACAAACGCGAATACGCGATGATCGCGCGATCGCGCGACTTCTACTTAGAATATTTACTAGTAAAAGTAGCGATTTCGCGCGATAATCGCGTAGTCGCGTTTGTCAAATGATCCCTATGTCAAATGTATCGAACGTCACTTTTAACTGTCGTACCAATAGATACAAATATTGCTTGACTCGTTACTGGTCAAAAAATGGTAGGTAAACAAGTCGCTTCATAGTAGATTGTCCCGCTAAAATAAGCGGAACCGTTTTTGTGCTCACGAGGTAATTAACGCAACTAGTCTAGTAAGATCAAATCATATCATCTGTCAAAGTTTGTTATTGGTTATTATGGTCGTGAAAACACGGTTTACGTTGAAACTTGAAATCGTACTTAAGGCCGTGTATTACCACTTTTGAGTTTTTAAAAACCATCTGAGACATAGAATATAGTGTCTTAAAATTTAAAAAAAATATATGTGTTACATAAGGATCTTGTCTAGTCAAAATTGCAGTCAGTTACATGACCTGATGAATTTCACTCGATAGAAAAAAATCGCGAAGTTACCTCTTTTTGGAATGTTTTTTCAATACTACGGCTACATTCATCATCATCATTATCATAATCAGCCGAACGACGTCCACTGCTGGACATAGGCCTCCCCCAGAGAGCGCCACAAAGACCGGTCACGGGCCGCCCGCATCCAGCGGATCCCCGCGACCTTAACCAGATCATCAGCCCACCTCGTGGGGGGCCTTCCAACACTGCGTCGTCCGGCTACATTACTGATATTTAATATTTAATTTTTGTACTCAATTAAAGATCGTAAATAGTTATAGACAAATTCGGGATGGTTAATTGTAAACTCACGCGTGTTAGAGCGGGACATTTGCGTTGGGGATACCTCCCCTTAATACATTAAAACCGTACCGTAAAAATATCGAACATCCCGTATTGTAGCGCAGTTTTGTTCGGGGACCTCACATCACACTAGCGCCCCAAGTGGCGAATTCATTGTTACTTCCATATCAGACTTAGAATATTTAAATCGCATTCTTAGGGGTGTACAATTTTACTCATTGATTAGGGTACAGAATAAGAAAGGGAAAGGATTACATTCTTGCAAAAAGTATTGTGTTACTCTACACGGATTGAAATGATTGAAGAAACCCCTTTGTTCCGCAATTTCCATTTTACGGCGGCTAAGAGCTGGCGGGTAAGAAAAATAATAACATTATTATACAGGCCTGGAAAGTAGGCTATTCCTGTAGCACTGGTTTTAATGGACTAAAAGATACGCGTGGCGTTATGGAGAGGCATGGACTTAATTGATATATATTATTACGTAGCTCCTGTTTTGACTTTACGTAACATAGTAAAAATACTCAATGATTTTAACTCAAACCTTGTCTTATACTTTTTAAACCTACAACTACAAGAAGTAAGACTGATAATGAAGTTTCATATTCTTTGCCCTTCCGTTAATACATGCGTGAGCAACCCGTCGTCTACCAGTCCCTGGGATTCCAGGGCAGATAACAAAAGAACAGCATTGTATTTTTTTTTCGCCGGGAGAGGACGGCTTAAGCTACGTTATGTTCAATATCTGCTGGTAACTCGACGTTAAATCTCCAATAATAATTTTAAAGTTTTATAAAAATAATTCAATTTAAAGGTAACCAAGGAAACTCTATACAAATTCCATTTTGTCGCTTCCGCGTTAGCCGACATATAGCTCGTAATAACTTCCGTTCGTAGCTCAAAATGGCTGCAGTTCCGGACGAGAAATTCCAGATTTCTCACTTAAATTGCAGGGAATAAAAGTTTTATTTTGTCCGCTCATGCTCCGGTTACTTCGTACTAGGTATTTCGAATTTCATTAAAGTTCTTGTTTAAGTTTCAGATTGGATTGGTCATTGTAAACTATAAGTGCGTGTCATCCGCGCGCCCCTCCACAGCGAAGCGAAAATGCGCTATTTGACTAAAAATTTTTTATAATGCCAATCGAACCAGTTTTTAGAGACGATCGAATGTTTATATGGGACCAACAACTATTAGAGCACAATAAAGGGCTAAAATTAGGGATAAACCTAGCTCGACGCTAGCGGCCTTCAAAAAGGCTCCTACAAATTGGCCCTGGCAAATGACGTCACTTGCACAGCATTCGACCAACCGCTGCTGTATGGGAAAATTAGTATTTTGTTGTTTTAGTCGTAAATTAATGCGTTTAGGTACATAGTTGCTGTACAATTTATTTTTTATTTTTACATAAGCATTCCATTGATACCTTTTATTTGAATTTTGGACGGTAAAAAAAAATTACATAATTTTCTGAGTTTTTGATAATTCATATCTTTTTATGATTTTGGTAAAATTTTATAATTCACGATTTATTCTGGTATTTTGATGGCTAGCTATCCAAAAAGTGTTATAAATTTTAACATGTGTCAAATCAAATACCCTATTGTACGAGTTAGGCTGTGTATAACACGCACTATACAAAATATTCCAATTTTAGTGAACTAGATACCTACCTACCTGGGAGAACGAAACTAAGATCTAATCCGCAGGGATCGGAACCGGTTTCCAAATACCGGTATTATTTTGTTCCTAAACCGGTTTGATTTCGTTCTTACATAATACCGGTTTATCAAAATACCTGTTAGTGAAAGAACGAATTATTTCGGTTATCAGTATTCTAGGAGAACGGAATTTTAACGTTCCGTGGAACTTTATTAAACCGGTTTAAAATGTCACGACTGTCACTTTCTCACTTTTGAAGGCGTTGTCGTCAGGTAATAAATACCATCACCCGCGGGCCCCGCGGCGCGTGTGCTCTTATAATATTTAGATTACAAGCTAATTAATATGATGCCGCCGGAACGGAAGACAGCCACTGGAACTTCGTAACGGAAAGTGCTAGGGTAGTCGAGATTGGGCTCGTTTGTTGTGTTGTCTTGAGTACTTACCACTGGACCTGATGTCGAGGGTCTGATGATGCAGCCGGAAGAGAGTCACTGGAACTGACTAACGGAAAGTGATAAAGTAGTCGAGTTTGGGCTTGTTTGTTTTGTTGTCTTGAGTACTTACCCCTGGACCTGATGTCGAGGGTCTGATGATGCAGCCGGAAGAGAGTCACTGGAACTGCCTAACGGAAAGTGATAAAGTAGTCGAGTTTGGGCTTGTTTGTTTTGTTGTCTTGAGTACTTACCCCTGGACCTGATGTCGAGGGTCTGATGATGCAGCCGGAAGAGAGTCACTGGAACTGCCTAACGGAAAGTGATAAAGAAGTCGAGTTTGGGCTTGTTTGTTTTGTTGTCTTGAGTACTTACCACTGGACCTGATGTCGAGGGTCTGATGATGCAGCCGGAAGAGAGTCACTGGAACTGCCTAACGGAAAGTGATAAAGTAGTCGAGTTTGGGCTTGTTTGTTTTGTTGTCTTGAGTACTTACCACTGGACCGATGTCGAGGGTCTGATGATGCAGCCGGAAGAGAGGCACTGGAACTGCCTAACGGAAAGTAATAAAGTAGTCGAGTTTGGGCTTGTTTGTTTTGTTGTCTTGAGTACTTACCACTGGACCTAATGTCGAGGGTCTGATGATGCAGCCGGAAGAGAGCCACTGGAACTGCCTAACGGAAAGTGATAAAGTAGTCGAGTTTGGGCTTGTTTGGTTTGTTGTCTTGAGTACTTACCACTGGACCTGATGTCGAAGGTCTGATGATGCAGCCGGAACAGAGCCACTGGAACTGCCTAACGGAAAGTGATTAACTAGTCGAGTTTGGGCTTGTTTGTTTTGTTTTCTTGAGAACTTACCACTAGATCTGACGTCGAGGGTCTGATGATGCAGCCGGAAGAAAGGCACTGGAACTGCCTAACGGAAAGTGATAAAGTAGTCGAGTTTGGGCTTGTTTGTTTTATTGTCTTAAGTACTTACCACTGGACCTGATGTCGAGGGTCTGCTGATGCACCCGGAAGACAGCCACTCGAACTGCCTAACGGAATGTGATAAAGTAGTCGAGTTTGGGCTTGTTTGTTTTGTTGTCTTGAGTACTTACCCCTGGACCTGATGTCGAGGGTCTGATGATGCAGCCGGAAGAGAACCACTGGAACTGCCTAACGGAAAGTGATAAAGTAGTCGAGTATGGGCTTGTTTGTTTTGTTGTCTTTAGTACTTAGTACTAGACCTGATGTCGAGGGTCTGATGATGCAGTCGGAAGAGAGGCACTGGAACTGCCAAACGGAAAGTGCTACGGTAGTCGAGTTTGGGCTTGTTTGTTTTGTTATCTTAAGCACTTACCACTGGACCTGATGTTGAGGGTCTGATGATGCAGCCGGAAGAGAGCCACTGGAACTGCCTAACGGTAAGTGATAAAGTAGTCCGTTCCGTCAGTTTGGCAGTTCCGGAGGCTCTCTTTCGGCTGCATCATCAGACCCTCGACATCATGTCTAGTACTAAGTACTCAAGACAACAAAACAAACAAGCCCAAACTCGACTACTTTATCACTTTCCATTAGGCAGTTCCAGTGCCTTTCTTCCGGCTGCATCATCAGACCCTCGACATCAGATCTAGTGGTAAGTACTCAAGAAAACAAAACAAACAAGCCCAAACTCGACTAGTTAATCACTTTCTGTTAGACAGTTCCAGTGCCTTCCTTCCAGCTGCATCATCAGACCCTCGACATCAGATCTAGTGGTAAGTACCTAAGACAACAAAACATACAAGCCCAAACTCGACTACATTATCACTTTCCGTTAGGCAGTTCCAGTGGCTCTCTTCCGGCTGCATCATCAGACCCTCGACATCAGGTCCAGAGGTAAGTACTCAAGACAACAAAACAAACAAGCCCAATCTCGACTAGTTTATCACTTTCTGTTAAACAGTTCCAGTGCCTCTCTTCCGGCTGCATCAGCAGACCCTCGACTTCAGGTCTAGTGTTAAATACTCAAGACAGCAAAACAAACAAGCCCAAACTCGACTACTTTATCACTTTCTGTTAGACAGTTCCAGTGCCTCTCTTCCGGCTGCATCATCAGACCCTCGATATCAGGTCTAGTGGTAAGTACTCAAGACAATAAAACAAACAAGCCCAAATTCGACTATCGTAGCACTTACCGTTAGGCAGTTCCAGTGCCTCTCTTCCGACTGCATCATCAGACCCTCGACATCAGGTCCAGTGGTAAGTACTCGAGACAACAAAACAAACAAGCCCAAACTCGACTACCGTACCGTAGCACTGTCCTCTAGGCAGTTCCAGTGCCTCTCTTCCGGCTGCATCATCAGACCCTCGAAATCAGGCCCAGGGGTAAGTACTCAAGACAACAAAACAAACAAGCCCAAACTCGACTACTTTATCACTTTCCGTTAGGCAGTTCCAGTGGCTCTCTTCTGGCTGCATCATCAGACCCTCGACGTCAGGTCCATTGGTAAGTACTCAAGACAATAAAACAAACAAGCCCAAACTCGACTACTTTATCACTTTCCGTTAGGCAGTTCCAGTACCTCTCTTCCGATTGCATCATCAGACCCTCGACATCAGATCCAGTGGTAAGTACTCAAGACAACAAAACAAACAAGCCCTAACTCGACTACTTTATCACTTTCCGTTAGGCAGTTCCAGTGGCTCTCTTCCGGCTGCATCATCAGACCCTCGAAATCAGGCCCAGGGGTAAGTACTCAAGACAACAAAACAAACAAGCCCAAACTCGACTACTTTATCACTTTCCGTTAGGCAGTTCCAGTGGCTCTCTTCCGGCTGCATCACCAGACCCTCGACATCAGGTCCAGAGGTAAGTACTCAAGACAACAAAACAAACAAGCCTAAACTCGGCTACTTTATCACTTTCCGTTAGACAGTTCCAGTGCCTCTCTTCCGGCTGCATCATCAGACCCTCGATATCAGGTCTAGTGGTAAGTACTCAAGACAACAAAAGAAACAAGCCCAAACTCGACTATCGTAGCACTTTCCGTTAGGCAGTTCCAGTACCTCTCTTCCGACTGCATCATCAGACCCTCGACATTAGGTCCAGTGGTATGTACCCAAGATAACAAAACAAATAAGCCCAAACTCGATTACTTTATCACTTTCCGTTAGGCAGTTCCAGTGCCTCTTTTCCGGCTGCATCATCAGACCCTCGACATCAGGTCCATTGGTAAGTACTCAAGACAACAAAACAAACAAGCCCAAACTCGACTACTTTATCACTTTCCGTTAGGCAGTTCCAGTGGCTCTCTTCTGGCTGCATCATCAGACCCTCGACATCAGGTCCATTGGTAAGTACTCAAGACAACAAAACAAACAAGCCCAAACTCGACTACTTTATCACTTTCCGTTAGGCAGTTCCAGTGCCTCTCTTCCGGCTGCATCATCAGACCCTCGACTTCAGGTCCAGTGGTAAAATTTAATATAAAATTATAAATTAGCTTTTAAATAAATTGTAAGCGCACTCCCGCTGCGGATAATAGTCACCCTTGGCGGCCTCTGTCAAAAATTCGAGTTAAGACTGGTTGTCTCCGTCGAAAACCGGTTAATTTCGTTCCACGGAAACGAAATTGGGCCCAGAACAGTTCCTTCACTAACCGGTTTTGAGTGCCGAAAACCAGAAACAAGAACGAAACCACAAACGCTATTCATTTCGGTTTGGGGTCAATGGCCGAAACCGGTTTGAAAATAATACCGGTATCCGATCCCTGCTAATCCGTCCCTATTGTCAACCTCACCTGCACGCGCCGGATGGCGGCAGAGTGGCGTGTTACCACTCCGTGGTGCTCCCTGCTAGACAACAGACGAGGCCCTGGCGACCGAGTATATGGCGCATGAAGTAAGTATAGATGGAGCTGGTGATACACACATACAAAGGTGTGTGAAGGAGATGTAAGCATAGACGATAACACACGTGGGAACGAGATACAACGTCATATCTTCTGTCCCTCATCGCGTATAAGGCAGCATTTGTCTGCCACCAGCCCGTGCCACCAAAGTGTCATCGATGAACCAGTGCCCAGCGTATAAGAAAATATGTTACCCATAATGTTGGGTAAACCAGACCGGCTCGAACGTTAAAAATAACAGATTAAAAATGGAATCGTGACGTGATTAGAATACTACTGTGAATTTCATTATTATAATGGCTGAATAACTAAGACGTTTTAATCTAATCGTGATTTTGTTAACTATAATGTAGGTATTAAATTAGTAAACATTTTTATATCGTAATTGGGAGGACATCGGATGTTTTGTGTTTGTCCGCTAATATTTACTAAGAGTTTATTTTGAAGATTTTCAATAATTAAAAACCTACTTGTCAGTAAAAATGGGGAGATTATTCTTTTTGTGGTAACCCCAGAAGAAACTGTCACATTATCTCCGTCCCTGTGTGTGATTCGCTAACCCTCCTTCTATAGATCCTCTTTCTACGATATGGCGGGATAACCATACACCTGGCTGGGAAACCGGACAGAAGAGGCGGCAGCGGCCTTGGAGTCTAAATAACTTCTAAAATGTCTGGTGCAGACGGCAACGGGAAACCACTGCACAATTTTTTCCCAAGAAAACCATTATGTATACACACTCTGACTCAAAAACTTACATAATGGCCACGACCACTCTGTAAAGAGTGTACCGACGAAGATGATGATGAGATACCTACATTTTATTTTATTGTTCTAACCTGGTCAACTACGTAACTTAGATTATATGCGCACATATATTATGTTCTGCCTAGTTTCAACAATAACTACGGGAGAAGAACCAATACCTGTTTAATACCATATATGCTTAACAACCTACCTAAGCATATATTAAATGACTTGTTATGTATAATTGATAACCAGGGGAAATTTAAATCCTTGCTAAAAAAATATTACTTGGATTGTGAATCGCAATTTAAAATGTAAGCTATACTGCTAATTGCTGTAAACTTTAAGTAGGTAATATAAGTTGATAAAAGCGTTAATGTCACATTATTGTTAATGCGGATCGATCCGTGCGATCTCGCCAGCTATTACATAAACCTAACAAGGTTTCCAATAGTGGCTAAGAATTGTAAAAATAATTTTTCACTTCTCATGCTCGAAAAGTGTGTCATATTAGACTTGTGAAGCGGGGCTAAAGTAGTACATTTAAGCCCTAGGGAAAATATGTATACATATTTATGATTTACAAAACATTTTAATTTGACCTATCAAAATACTTCACCGATTAAATCCACCAATCACAGAAAAGTAATTTGACAGATTATAACATATTTGGTAAAAATATCAACCAACCAGAACACAGCTGTACTAAAATCGACCAATCAGGAAAGACGTTTTTCAGTTCTTTAAAGATTCAGCGGTGTCTATGGTCAAAGCAATTACTCCTCTTAAAAGATAAAAAAGCGCATGATGCATCTCTTTCTTTGATATAGCAAAAGAAAGGGAGGCGAATACGCCAAGCAAACACGCATAGCGAGGCATGTGGTGCTGGCCTTAGAAAAAAAAACATGCTGTCAAATTAGACATACACCCGCCAAGAGTTAAATTATTCATTTAAGGTGGATAATTTGTGTTTATGTGTTTTCTCGCAATTGAAGTGAAAAGTAGAGTGTATAACTCGGGCCTAAAAGTCATATTACCACTCAAACAATTTTCCCTCTCTACGTTCGGGAAAATAACCATCTCGTGGTAATATGGCTTACTTTAGACCCCTGTCAAACAATCTACTATTACTACCATCTCCGAATAATTCTGTATTATATCATCGCTAGAAATCAATGCTGTAACCCGACTCGACGTACGTACCGGTCCGGGTTACAGCATTATTGCTTTCTTGCGACGATATACATATACTGTGTGTGTGTTTTGCTCGCGACTTCGTCTGCGTGGAACTCGTTACTCGTTCATCGCGAAGAATGCGCTCAACTAGTTATTGCTCTTCCATACAAAATCCGAGATACAAAGTATAAATAAATAAATAATAAATAAATATTTGTGGACAATCTTACACCAATCAACCTAGTCCCAAACTAAGCAAAACTTGTACTATGGGTACTAAGCGACGATATACATACTTATATAGATAAATACATACTTAAATACATAGAAAACATCCAAGACCCAAGAATCCGATGTTGATTCGTGCTCATCACACAAATAAATGCCCCGGCCGGGATTCGAACCCGGGACCTCCAGCTTCGTAGGCAGGGTCACTACCAACTAAGCTAAAGCGGTCGTCAAGTATCCTATGTCCTTCCCCGAAACTCGAACTATCCCGCCGTTCATCTAAATCGGTTTGGCCGTTTAAGCGTGAAGAGGTAACAGACACACACACTTTCGCATTTATAAATAATACATATTAGTGTGTATCGAGAGGAAACCGGTCCCAACAAGGTTTAGTTTTCCCGCTGGGAAGGTCAGAGGCAGTCGCATTCGTAAAACTAGTGCCTACGCCAAATCTTGTGATTAGATGACAAAGCGAACCAAAGGCCACAACCGGGAAAACGCTAGGAAGACGGTATGTCAACACCCGACCACACATAACTCACCTCACAAACACTGTGTGTACTAACTTAGCTGTGCTGTTGTTTGCAGTGATTTAGCTGCCCAGTTCCGCTGTGCCGGTGAAATGTGGACGATTAATCAAAATGATACCGTAACGGATGGGCAGCAAGGCGTAATTCAGGTTAATTGGTAATACGGGAGTCAGCGTCATAAAGATCTGAGGGCTAGGTACCGCAAACCAAATATCTACCTCTCTATCGCACTTCATACAGAGTGACAAAGAGGGAAATACTTTTTTTTGATAGGCCCTCTGCAGATTAGTACTACGTTTGCGTTATTTATTACTGTGAATTAACCTACCTGCCAAATTATAATTGGACTTTTAGGAGCGCTCAGTGTAAGCATATTATCAGGTTACGCCTAGCTTAGCAATAGGTTTTACGGTCACGTTTTATGGCCGTAATGTACTAAAACGTCATATAGGTAGAAAATGACGGTAATACCTAACGGTGTTAAATAGGCTGCACAAAGCCTTTTTTTTAACCTGACTGTAGTTTTATAGGCTGGGCCCAATAAAGCGATAAGAGTGCGCGGTGTTATATATATATATATATATATTCCTTCGGTGAATTTAATATAAAGAAGATAAATTAGCTACAATAACAAACTTAAAAGACTACATATTTACAAACTATAAAATAAAATAAAACTACAAATAATAAATTTGGCCCAAATCGCCGTCAATGGGCAGTGTGCCCAGAAGGCTGGCTGCATTGCCACGCTGGATGGCAATGCTTATTCGCTGAGCGAAATATTGGCCAGCCTTCTGGTCACCGGATGCGTCTACTAGGCGCGCCGACAAATCTTTATAAAGTCGGCGCGCACTTGGGCCCCACGGTCCCAGCGTTTCGACCCCAAACGCCTCAAATATGTACCCACTGCCAAGTGAGGCATATTTACGGCGTTTGAGGTCCTCAGCCGAAGTTCTTCTATATTTTCTGACCTTTTGTGACCTCGTGAGATACCTACATAATTACGAAGCGCAGTGTTCTCTTAATTTGTTTCGGGTTGTTTAATTTGCGTCCCCGGAGAACATAACTCTGGTTTGAAGACAAATATCACAAATTTAGCTGACATATGAGCATAAAAACAAAGGCACCGATATGTATACATTTTTCCACCTTGTTCCATTGAAATTAATTCCTTTTTAGGGTTCCGTAGTTTTAGCCTAACTGTGGCTTTATAGGCCGGGCCCAATAAAGTGATAGGAGTGCGCGGTTGGCGCGTTAGCCTGGGGAAAATCAAGGGGAAACCTTCGACACGACCACGCGGGCGGTTTAAACGGTGTAATACTCTAAGAGAGATTGGTTTCGGCTTCAACAGATTCTGAGGTGTAAGGTAAGTGGAATCGACTTATTGGGAGTTTTGTCGCTGGTTCAAAAATGTATACATAGGACTAAAAACTGCTGAATAAAAGTTTACTACCGTCAACTGGGGTTACTTTAGGAAAAATTGGGTTACTTTGATAATTTAGAATGTGATATAAAAACAGTGCCGTTCAAATTAGACGGATTTAATTAGGCAAATAGCAAGATACTTAGACTTATGTATAACTCAGACAGATTACGCGAGATTGAATGCAATAATATAGGAAATAAACCGGTTTTTTAAATCAAAGTCACCCCTCGATTCTAAGTAACCCCAATCTGCCGGTACCTAACTTGAGTAACTTGTAAATGCATTGACGATACTTAAAGTTGTACTTAAACTTTTATTCAACACACAATGAGGGAGACGAACAGAGAGATCAACAACAAACTTTCCTTTAATGAGGGCTGACAACCCGCGTAACCACAAAGCAGAAACAAATGTCACAATTATGCGCGAATTTCGAATTTATTTCAATGGCATAAGGGAGAAAGTCGTAGTCATATTCATACTTTGCTGTCAAAATGGACTAGTCTTGCAATAAAATGCGCTTTTCAAGTTACACAAGTCGGTTTTTGTGGACGATATTTGTGAAACCCGGTACTGGTACGTCCACTAGGTTTTTTAGGGTGCCTTTCCATTGCAGTATGCTACGTTGCTATGGATGCGTTTGAAATCCACCAATCACATTCATTGGTTCACATAGCATAGCTCTGCTGGAAACTGGTTCAACTAAGCTGTTTTTTATATGGAAAGATGCGTGCTGTGGATGGGTGCGGTGGATGCGTGCTGTGGATGCGTGCTATGGATGCGTGCTATGGATGCATGCGCCGACGTAAGCGTCTCTCCCCTCACCGTGCTGCCGGTTCCCGTGCCCCCTGTTGATACATCGCATAGCTCGAGCTGCGCATCTTCCTCGCACAGCTACATAAGTGATTTAGCATTAGTGGAAACGGTCACATAGTTTCATAGCGTAGCTTTCACATCCTCGCAGCATAGCATAGCTCTAATGGAAAGGCGTGTAAACTTATATACGGTGAACCAATTTGATTTCTGGGCCACGACGTACCTTGTCACAGGTGATATTAATTAATATGAGGTCTTTAGCGGCTTTGAAATCGAATGTTTTGACTGTACCTACTTGTCTATAAGTTATAAGATAATTTCTAGCCTCGATCATTGAGACGTAAGTATTAGAAGTTAGAAGTATAATAAAACCAATAAAATTCCTTTTAATTATTTAAAATAAAATAAAAATCATTTATTTCAGACTCATAGAATCTATATTTGTTAGTATTTACATCTCAAAAATAAATAGGTGTTAGTAGGCAAATATTAAATCTTATCTTATCTTTTAGGGACTTTATTATTATTTCTTGTCAAATCATTTTCGGGCACATTACCAGACTAAGTCTCAAAGGTATAGAGTTGGAAACAATGAATAAAATAAAATGAATAAAATTAACTTTATTCTGTAAGTAGGCCGCAATGGCACTTTTACAAGTCAAACCCTACTAGCGTTTCACAGAGGCCACTGCCGAGAAGAAACGCCGAAAGAAACTCGACAGTCAGCCATTTTCTCACAAAAATATGCTTATTACAATGATAAATGATAATACTTAACCTACTTAAGATCAAGAAATCTAAGTATCTATATAAAGCAACACAAAAACAAAGAATAAAATGAGGAAAAAAACCAGTTATGTACAGTGTGTAATTCTGCAAGAAAACATTTCGAAACTGTATACCTTAGCATTATAAAATTCTATTTAGGAAAAAAAAAAATTGAATCCTTTAGACTATAAATTTAGTTATAAATCTTTTGATATGTTTTCTTGCAAGAACTGCGTCAACTAGATAAAATTAAAAAATACACAATATATGAATCTTTACTCTATTTAAGTATCTGGTTTGGGCCATGCTTTTCTGTCTGTTAGATAGTCTTCAACCTTGTAATAAGCCTTCGACATCAATGTTTTTTTCAAGTACTTTTTAAGAGCTGGAAAAGGTAAATTCAAAACTTCATCAGGTAACTTATTATAAAAACGGACACATTGACCTACAAAAGATTTGTATACTTTACGGACACGAAATTTTTTAGTGGCAATTTTATTTTTATTTCTAGTATTAAAATTATGTATATCAGAATTTTTACAGAAGGAGTCTATGTTCTTAAGGACATAAACAATATTCTCATAGATGTACTGGGACGCTACAGTTAAAATGTTGATTTCTTTAAAGAGTTCTCTTAAAGATTCACGTGAGCCTAGGTTATATATGGAGCGAATGGCTCTTTTTTGTAACACAAAAATTGTCTGTATGTCAGCTGCTTTACCCCAAACCAGGATACCATACGACATAACACTATGAAAATAGCTATGATAAACTAGGCGAGCTGTTTCTACATTGGTAAGTTGCCTGATTTTTCTGATAGCATATGCGGCTGAACTTAATTTACGCGCCATAACGGCTATGTGGGGACTCCATTGTAGATTTTTGTCTAATGTTATACCTAAGAATATTGCTTTATCTACTATTTCTAAGCACTCGTTATTTAAGAGTATACTAGTTTCCACCGGTCTAACATTAGGCAAAGAAAATCTGACACATTTAGTTTTCTTAGCATTAAGTAACAGATTGTTAACGGTAAACCAGTCAAGTACTTTGTCCAGTGTGCCATTAACTCTACTATAGTCAACTGATTTTCGGTCAACCTTAAAGATTAAAGATGTATCAATGGTTTTATATTATAAGTATATCAAATGAAATTCTTGCGAGCGCTCGTGGCCCAGCGGCGCCTGCGTACCGCTTGCGGTATCTAAGGTTAAGCAACGTGGACAGCGGTCAGGACTTGGATGGGTGACCGCTTTGACTGGTTACTAACTGAGCGCTCCCGTGCTTTGGAAGGCACGTTAAGCCGTTGATCCCGGTTGCTGTCTATAGCAGCAGTCGTTAAGCCAAGTTGGAGGCCTTCGGGCGGTTTGAGAACTTCTAACAGTCAAGTTGCTCACTCACTTGACAAAGCCTAATCCCAATAAGGTCTAGTTTCCCCTCGGGGTTGGAAGGTCAGATGGCAGTCGCTTCCGTATAAACTAGTGCCTACGCCAAATCTTGGGATTAGGTAGCGGACCCCAGGCATCCTAACTGTACTGGGATAACGCTAGGAGGATGATGATCAAATGAAATTCTTGAGGCGGGCCGTACACAATGGCATTAAAAAACTCACAAACGACCTCTTAATTATTAACTATACTCTTTATTCATTTTAAGAGTTAGGCTAGGTTATTATAATATCTTTATAAAATGTAAAATATAAAAATAGACTTTCCTACTTAAAACGTAAAAACATTATAAAAACCTAACCTAATGTGCCGCCGGCAGCGCGGCGGGGTCTAAGCTACCGGTGGTTAGGGCGACAGAGAGAGAAACCTCCTCAATATCCGCGCTGTGTCCAGGAGTACCGCCTTCTGAATCTGACCCTTGACCCAGCCATCTAGCGAGAGTCTCTCGAGGTGTTGGTCGAGACTCTTCGCTGTTAAACCGTTCGCAGAAACGACTATCAGAACAATGATCTTTGAATCAACATCCCACATGGCGGTTGCCTCGCGTGCCAAGTCTGGGTACTTGCTGACTTTGTCCTTATTATTATTACCTACCTACTATAGAGTAGATATAGAATAAATAAAGCCTGCGGCGCCAATATTTCGATCACACATCAATAGTAGATTGTGTCACAAGGGAGCAAAATGACATATTTACGGCGTGGGCGTAAATTGAATCCTGAACGAAGCGAAGGATTATATAATAGAATCCCGAGCGTAGCGAGGGATTCTAAAATAGAATCCTGAGCGTAGTGAGGGATTCAAGAAATTAACGCCCAAGGTGGAAATAATTTTGCTTCCATGTGACACATACTGCTTTTCACATCACCTATTGAGGATAATGAAACATCTGAAACAACAATGGTTGTGCATTTATTTTATCAAAATCGATACAATAACTTATAACATGTTACAGAAAAGTGGCGCTTTGATCCCTCCTAGCAGGGAAGAAAAGTACCACTTTGATCCCTCCTAGCAGGGAAGAAAAAGTCCTTATACGAATAGGTGATGTGAAAATATAGTTTTCATTTATCGCCAACAGCAACCTAACCTCTCGTAATTCGCTAACGACTAAAACAAAAAAAAAACTATAACAACCATAGAGTATTAGACACGTAGCCCGCCGAGCTCGCCTCACGTTCCCGTCTACAAGCTAATAAATGCCGTTGGCGATATCTTGAACTAACATTTTTGTACAGTGAAGAAAAGAACTCACATAGACGGTGGCGCCATGGCTGACGTAAAGATAACTTTGCGCCGCCATATTTGTGTATTCGGCGGGAATCTAGAGTAATGGCGCTGGTTGTGGCGGCATATTTCACTCGGTGGTTAATCTCATAAGTTTTTCCGGACGAACGGACGAATAATAGAGCCGATTTAGCTTGCTATGAGGTAGGTATACAGCATTATTCGCGTTAATAACGTTATCTGATGACTGTAATACATCTTGTAGTAGTGTTTCGTTATACTCACATCATTGGGTAACATTATCTATATATTTATATACCTTATCTACGAAGGTAAGGTAAATAGATATCTTTTCAATTTTTTATTTTATTTAGGTATATGTCTTGTTCGTACAACAAACCCCGGCGAAAAAAATATACAATAATGTTTGTATGTTGTTTGTTTATGACTTTATGTTATATGTTTTGTTATGTGCCCGGGGATCCCCTTCACCGGGAGACGACGGCTTAGTAAACTAACGACCTGCGGAATAGGTTTTTACCATCCCTATAGTTATTTCTGACTAGCTTTCAGGCGAGCAATTCGCAAATGCTCAATCTTCATAAGTTACTTACTGCAAAGAAACTTGAAAGTAATAAAAAGTTCAGAAAGACGCAGAAATCATCGCAGAATTTCCAATTTATTGGTAGTATTTTCTGATCTCTTTTGAAAGATCTTTGATTAATTATAGCCGACATCGAGTTCAAAGTCTCTCTCGTTCAGTGAATCCATAATGTCACAAAGCTAGACAACGAGAAACAAAATATTGTAAGTTCTTTTACATTTTGATGTAGTTAGGCTGTTTTCACATAAGCAGTCTGTAGGAAAAGTTTTGAAAAGACTTAAGTTTGCTGGTATTGGTGTGGGACATTAGTATGTTTAGCTTAATTTGAAGTGAATAGTTAATGGGATCAGATCTTACATTATGATTGTAAGTGAGAGATCGAATTTGACGTTTATCGTTTTTTTTTTATACCACGTCGGTGGAAACTAGCTGACAGCCCACCTAATGGTGATTTTTTTTATACAACGACGGCGGCAAACAAGCGTACGGTCCACCTGATGGTAATTGCACACCGCCTTTGCCATTGCCTATAGACCTATTACTCCAAAGGAATCACGTGCGCCAACAATAAAATTTTGAGGATTCACTGTGTTAACAGGAGTAGGTCCCTCGCTCTCAACATAGTGCACCCTTGGGAGCTCCGGCAACATTGCTCACCTCCAGGAACACAACACTACATACTTGTATTAGTAAATAATGTTATAATGGCTATGGTCTTCTGCAAGGCGGTGGTAATTTCCCCAGTTGGGCTGCTCCAAATTCGAGCAAGATGACATTTTGCTGTGTCCTACCTCTCAAGTCTATACAATGTAGACGCTTGCTGTTACTTTATATTTAAGTACGTATATAATAATCATCGCTTCGTACCCATAAGCTTTGCTTAGTTTGGGACTAGGTTGATTTGTGTAAGATTGTCCACAAATATTTAGAGGTATATTTATTTTAATCGTATCTGTACGAGAACGCAATGGCTTAAAGGTGTGGGGATGAGCTCGCTGCCAATGGCGAGCGGTGCGATGAGGAAAGGTGGCGTGGGCACATGGTTAGGTATACACTAATATGCCTTCTAGGTATGGGATCTTCTTTCTACTTTAAAAATGAAACTCTTAAAAACATTATACTTTGACAACTATTATGAAGTACTGAGAGTGTTTTTCAGGACATTCGCCTAAAAGCTATATAATTCCTGTAATCTTTTCCCCGAATGCTTTTTCCTTGTCTCTCAGACCCGTTTCTGTAATTTAAATACATTATGGAGCAAGTCTCCTTATTTTTTCCTGTTTTTTCGTGTAATAAATGTGGAGTTTTTCTGATTGTAGGGACGTTTCGGGTCTAATACTTAGAAAGTTACTCGTAATTGGTATAATTTTTCATTTAGTATCTAGGTTTATTCAAAGAAGCTGAATGTTTTATTCAAAGCAGAGGTAAATGGTTCTTTCCATTTATTACATAATATCATTACATTATTTTTATTACAGTTTTGGTTCAGTCGAGTATTAAATTATGATCGTAGACAAAGTGCTCAAAAATTGGTGAGCACAACTTTATTACGAGCATACTTTACGCAAGACATGAAGTAAATGGTGTGAGCGATCTATACTTCTCAATAATACTATAATATGGACTAAGTGATTTCGGAGCGCTCGTGACCCAGCGGCGCCTGCGTACCGCTTGCGGTATCTAAGGTTAAGCAACGTGGGCAGCGGTCAGGACTTGGATGGGTGACCGCTTTGAGTGGTTACTAACTGAGCACTCCCGTGCTTTGGAAGGCACGTTAAGCTGTTGATCCCGGTTGCTGTCTATGGCAGCAGTCGTTAAGCCAAGTTGGAGGCCTTCGGGCGGTTTGAGAACTTCTAACAGTCAAGTTGCCCACTCACTTGACAAAGCCTAATCCCAATAAGGTCTAGTTTCCCTTCGGGGTTGGAAGGTCAGATAGATGGCAGCCGCTTCCGTAAAAACTAGTGCCTACGCCAAATCTTGGGATTAGGTAGCGGACCCCAGGCATCCTTCAGGATGCAACTGTACTGGGATAACGCTAGGAGGATGATGATGGACTAAGTAACTGTACTAAAAATCGCGACTTTTTTATCTGATTTATTTTATAAGCCATACATCTTATGATTAAGTCGGCTGGGCACGACTTTATTGACGACCGCTTTAGCTTAGTTGGTAGAGTGACCCTGCCTACGAAGCTGGAGGTCCCGGGTTCGAATCCCGGCCGGGGCATTTATTTGTGTGATAAGCACGAATATTTGTTCCTGGGTCTTGGATGTTTTCTATGTATTTAAGTATTTATTTATATATATAAGTATGTATATCGTTGATTTGTGTAAGATTGTCCACAAATATATATTTTTTTGTTTTTTTTATTTATTGTTAACAAATAATCTGCTGTCTTTTTTTTAAACTTTGGGAATTTATGAACTCTACCACAAGTCAATAAATACCGAAATATGCCTATTAGTGTATTTGGGCGATATCTATCGCATTTCGCAGGGACATTATAAAGCACTTGTTGTATGAAATGGAAATGTTATTTTGATTCTCTAAACAATTTTTGAAGTGAAAACTTCTTTAGCGGCGCTGAGCACTTTTGTACTGGGGAAAAATGTATAAACTCGCGATAAATTCTATGACCAGGTTAGTTGACCCCTCCTAGTATCGTGATTGCTATGTTACGAGGGGTCCCCAGCTGGTCTTCTTAGAAAGCCATGGTTCTAACTGTTTTAAGACAATCCTAAGATTTTCCATAAAGATCATATTTCAAATAAATTCTCATGGAAAGTAGCTCTTATTGTCCCTAAAAAAGCGTTTCCAAAGTCCAATATCGGATAGCCAGACTGACCGATTTCCGTAAAGATCATATTTCAAATAAATTCTCATGGAAAGTAGTTCTTATTGTCCCTAAATACGGTGACAGTTTACTTCAAAATACCTAATGGCCAAGAGTGATGGACAGGGGGAGGAAACTTAAAGAAAAGACCAGTTTCGCGTGAATTTGGCGTAGAAAGTGCTGCCTCCTATTATATTTGGTGTCGACATATTTTGTGTAATCCGTCTCAAGCAGGTTTCGTTTTTATTTCATCTTTCCCAATACAATTAATCAAAGCTGAACGTGAAAAGGAACGTTACAATTTATCGTAAAAATTTAATTTTTAACTCTATGGTCACAGATTTTATAATACTCTATGGTCGTATGGTTGCCATGGTTATTTTTAAATATTGAAATAACACGTGTGTCAATAACGTGTCAACATATTGAAAATAAAACAATCGTAATTATAAGATTTTCTGCATTATTCTTGTGAAAAGCAGTTATCAGATACGCAGCCGAGTAAAGTAAGTATTTTTTAATTCATTATTTACTATCCCTGTTTACACCGATGCGATGTTATATTTATATTCCAATCAATTGATTTATTTAGGTAGGTAGTCTGTTTTGCCGGGTGGTTATGCAGCTCATACATAAATGAATATCAACGAAAACAGTTGATTACTTAGCAATATAAACGTTTGAGTATTGAACTACGTGAGCTATACGATAAACGAATATGAAGCCCACTTTCTTCTTCGTGTTGTCTTTGAAGTAGGTATAGTAGATAATTAGGGACATAATTTCAAAAATACACACATACCTCCTACGCTCTCATCTCATTATTTAATGTTATGTTTTGCAGGTACATAGTGCATACAATCGTGCCACGTCCTCATGCTGAGAAAAAGTCAGGACAGAGGTATTTTCAACATGGATGGCAATTGTTGGAGAAAACAACACTTAGCCTGGGCGAATACATGAAATCAGGAAGATATCTACAACGTGCATCCATTTCAAGGTGAAAAAAATGGATACATCTTTTTGTAGACGATTGTACTTCACTAATTCGTTTACCAGTTAGTGATTGAAGAAGTTAAACAAATCGCTATCAAGTTATAGGTAATCGTATTTAATCCTTCTTTTAATATACTACTCATAAATAAGTTAGTCAAAAATAAATAAATGATATTATATATACAACTTAATTTTATTAGTCTCCTGACTGGAATAATTATTTGTGTACAAATCACTTAACCCTTTCAGTACGGCGTGATTATAATTTGTACTCAAATTTGACGAGTTAACACGCCAATCCGAGAAAGATTTTTTATAGATAAAAGTAAACAATAAAATACTGTTCATGTACTATCTACCTACTGTGGCATCTTAACCTTCCCGTATAAACTTCCCCATTGTCATACTAAAAAAATATAGTAAATTATGACTTCTGAAAAGAATAACTTTATTACCATTATTCAATTTAAAATGTGGGAAATTGCCACGGGAAGTTTAAGATGTCACAGTAGGTAGATGGTACAGTCGAGGTCAAAAATATCTTTACAATTGAGTGTGACAAAAATATCTTTACATTTAAATAAGTTTACACACTACATGACGAAAAACATGCTTACAACATATATGACAGTTTCATCTTTTCACTTAATGCACCAAAGTTCTGTTTACAATTTGTCTTCCATAAAATCATTTACACACATTGTGATATAATAGGTTTACATTGCATGTTACAGAATAAGATTTACTGTCAATGTGCCATAAATAGGTTTACTTTCAGTATGGCACTTGGAACTTTACGTTCAAGCGTACATTGTTTTGCTTACAACTCTTGTTACGTAAATATCTTTACAGTTTGACACAAACCACCGTTCTTCTTTCAATTATGACGTGTAGATCGCAAAATGTGAGACAAACATATGCACTGACAAGTCTGCACTGTTTTCGTGAATTGTCAGTTCATTTTATTCAAGTTTGTTTCATATAGCAAGAACATAAAGTAGCTTATTGGAGATTTACATGTTGTATATCTACATATTTTGCAGCTGTTAGGAACTGATTACATATTTAATGGTTTTATATAACGGGAACAAATAAAATGATCACCTAAATAACTTTTGATAACACCAAATTTTCGAAATCTAAAATAAGGCTCAACACTCAAAAAAATGTATCGATCATCAATCTCGGGTCACCTAAACAGTCATACCTATTATTCCAGCAGTTAAAGCTATTTTATTTACTTATTGTGTTCCCAGAAATTTTATAATCGCATCAAAAAATTGTCATTGTATACATATATACCACCAAAAATACATAACTTACACCTAATCTAAGGCGCTGAGCACTTTTTGTGATGGGGGAAAATTGTTAAACTCGCGACGATTCGTAAGACCAGCTAGTTGACCCCTCCTAGTATCATGATTGCGATGTTAGGAGGGGTAAACTCAGCTAGTCTTACGATTTACGATGCGTAAGACACAATGATACTCGGGGACATATTATGTATATATGTGAATGGATTATGCGAATATGAATATGAACATGAGTATGAATATAAATACGGATACGGATTTACGGATACCGATACCTATACGGAGACGTATATGAATATCTTTGTTATTTACTTTCTTTATTGAGTTTTCACTTCTGCCTGCACTCCCGGAGTGCAACCCGTTGTTTTTTTTTATACAACGGCGGTGGCAAACAAGCGTACGGTCCACCTGATGGTAAGCGGACACCGCAGCCTATAGACGCTCGCAACTCCAAAGGAGTCACGTACGCGTTGCCGACCAAATTTGAGGAATCACTGTGTTATTTGAACTTTATTGCACAGTAGAAGCAATTTCAAGAGGCGTTTAGGGCCTCAAAAGGCTTTCTCAACTGACCCATTAGACAACCAACGAGCCAAATCAAAATATCGAGCATAATCTCAAGTTTTGGCAAAAACATGCATTTTCATCATCATCATCCCATTTCAAAAATACTCAGCCATTTTAAACAGTAAGTTTTACGCTTGACCACATTCTGTAACGTGATCCTAAATTGTGGCAATTCCAAACTAAACCTAAACTATTAAAAGGACAAGTAGATTAAGGGCATTGTGTACGACCCACCAATGTCCGATAAATCAAGCGAGTAAATCGGAATCAGTATACGGCCGGCGGTCAACAGAATTCTATCCCGGGCGGACAGGGCATTCCGCTGAAATTGGCAAGCGCAACAGAAAATAGATGCATGTTTTCATTAAATAAACAGTCTAATGCAATTTTGACCAAACCAATTACGAAACGATGGAGCCCCGCACAGCGGGGCTCGGGTCTGGGTGGTTTTCATTTCAGGCATTTACAGTTGTAGGACCGATCGACGTTGGGGAGATATCCCCATTGCAATGTCCCGCTCTAACACGCGTGAGTTTGCAATTAACCATCCCGCTCTATACGGAAGCTCTGCGCGTAGTCTTCGTAAACATTTAAACAGTCATTAAACCAACAAATTGATCAAAGCTAACCCTAAATTAAAATTGCAAAATTAAATGTAAAATATCAGTAATATAGCCGTAATATTGAAAAAACATTCCAAAAATGGGTAACTTTGCGATTTTTTTTCTATCGACTGATATTCATCAGGTCTTGTAACTGTCTACGATTTTGACTAGACAAGACCCTTATGTACATTTTTTTTTCTTTAAGACACTATATTCTATGTCTCAGATGGTTTTAAAAAACTCAAATGAGGTAAAACCTAACCTTCAATAAGGTTTTAGGTAGAAAAGCAATCATCATATTTTACCGAAAACCTCTTACGATTAATGCACAGACGGTTTGATCCGGTTTGGTGGTTTACTACTTACATTAGTTTGTGTAAAATTGTCCTCTAATATTTACTAAAGTACTCAAAAATAAAAACTTGCCCTAACTACGCTAAACTTTTAACTTATTCGTACCCCATCGAGTGAGGTATCGTCGTTTGTAGTATCGGGTATTGAGTGGATAAATACTGTATTTTTTGTCTTCTGTATTTATGAATAAATATGTCTTTCTTACTTTTCTTTATTTAATATCCGATGGAATAAGAACATATACGAGTACCAGTGGTAAAAAAACGGCCATGTGCGTGTCGGGCCACGCGCAATGTAGGGTTCCATAATTGTCTACCCGTTACATGTATGTAGACTTAAACAAGTTCTTACTATGTTTTGACGCAACTAACAACATTATTCAAAATGCATACTCATGCCAAAGTACAGCTTTCTAGTACCTACTACCGGTTACTGAGCTAACCCCGCGGAGGGACGGACTGGACGGACATGGCGAAGCTATAAGGGTTCCTTGTTTACTACGGAACCCTAAAAAACTGGTGAGAGCGGCAAAGTATTACCAAAATGGCCAGCTACTTACGAAATCGAGTTACATTAGTCGCTTTCCAAATCTAAATTAGTCCTAAATAGCTGGCTTTAGTATATTATGTAGCTATACATACAGAACAGCTAGAATGCCTAAATGTAGAGTTCCGAAGCCGAGCCGCTTGCAGGAATTTCATCCCGGATAGCCGCGTTCCACTTCCACCGATATTGCCTAGGCCTCGATTTGACAACTAAAATTTCAATTTAATTCAAATGTAGTCTGGATATTTCACTGCAGATAGGCTACGATATTTATATTTTTGTAGGTTATTTATATGCAACTGACGCATTAGAATTAATGAGTTAAGTGGATGCGAATTTAATAGTTGCGACTGTTTGCTCTCGCTCTCAAATTTGGCAAAGCATGCGTCTCGTCAAAAATCGACCGTTCTACAACCACTAATCGTCATAGAACTTTGGCAGTTGTTGAACAGGGTCCAAATTATTAACATAACTTAACACTTTGCATGACTTACTGCAGTTTTACAGTTTGAATGGAAATGGGACGAACGCCAAAATGCTAATACGTAATTGGTCTCGACCTAAAACAACTGTTGCGATGATGAAACCACTGCTAAACCCCTTGTAAACCTAAGGCCGACCATTATGTCCATATTAATATGATAATAAAACCGGCCAAGTGCGTGTCGGACTTTTAGGGTTCCGAACCAACCGCAAAATTAAGTTGGTGCTAATAGGAAAATTACTTACAAAGAATAAGGTAAAAGTACCCTTCACCGGACGCTTAAGACCTACATGTACGTTTGTTTTTTTAATAAGGTTTAGAATATTTGTACGATTATGATCAACAGCATATAGTGAAGATAGATAAATTTGTCATCATTTAAATGTACGTCGAAATTTATTACATAGTTAGACGTATATAAAAATATTTTTTAAAGTTTTTTATATCGATTACACTGATTTGTCCCATTCAACGAACTAAGAAACGGAATTTGCACCCATTACCGGATCGGCATGCCGTTTCACCGAACTAGGGAAGAAATGTATGGAATGATGGCAGTGTGTGAGTTTGTAAACTGATGAGTGACTATTTATTTCAACCTAACTGCACTAGTTTTGTGATTTCGAGCAATCTTGACGGTAATTTAATCTAAGAAAAAACTGTCCATACTTAAAAATTTAAATCAAATTTTTTTTTATATAAATAATATACATATCTATTAAAAATTCTTCGCTAATCGCCAATAATTTATTTTTATATAATTTATTCGTTAACGGTTTACATCTAAGTAGCGCTGGCTTTTTTTTAAAGATATACAAAAAATAACACATTTCAATATAGATCTAGCTGTACGCTGAATATGGTTTATATTCCAATGAACGCCAAATAGCAGCTAGGCCGAGATAATCACATGTTCGGTATCAGAGACCATGGGTACGCTTTACCGAACGGGCGTTCGGTAAAGCGTACACATTGAACCTATCACGCGAACATATTTAATAAAATAGTGTTTTAATCTTAATGATTCTGCCATAACAACATAAGTACATTTTATCTAGAAATAAGAACTATTGCAAAATAATAAATACACAATTATTTTGCTTCTACTGATGTTAAATAAATAATATGGAATTTTTAAAATTACCTGGTCAATGAAGCTTATTTTGACGTCAAAAAGTCGTGAAAACTATACATTTCAAATGCAATTTACAAAAAATCTGTCTCCTTTATAGGCGTTCGGTAATTGCTCATTAAATTACTCTATTAATTGGATATGTGTAAAGCGGAGTAGTATATATATAACGTTTATGATTAACGAGTGAAAAAATAATTTTCAAAACATACGTTTTTCCCTGATTCCGAACGCTGTTCGGTAAAACCTTCAAGCAGTAGATGAGGGTGACCCATCACCGAATTTACATTTTTGTTGAATTCTGTAAATTGGACTGCACTAATTTCACTTATTTAACTCAAACACACACACTTATTAACTCATGATACGATAACACCCTATTTTGAAGCATAAAGTCACTTTAAAACGCTTTTATGACCTTACGAAGTACACTCAGTTTCTTAACCATTTTCGTAAGGAGTCCCATACAACGCCGCGATCGACCTGCTCAATCGATTCTCCCGTTACAACTGAGAAACAAAATGGCTTTCTTTGACTCGTAGTGGAAGGAATAGGTATCTAGCTAACGGAAAAAAATACCACAACGTAATATTAGCTGTAAGAACTCGACTTATGGCATAAAATATAGAAAATCCGGTGATAGGGCAGATCCGGTAAAGGGTACATCTACCTTAAATCTGATTTATCTAAATATTAGTATTTGTTATTAAAATATACGTAATAATTAACATTATCGCCAAATTTCAAGTTCATATAGGTTAATGGGAAGTTAAAACATTCTTCGGAACAAAATTTTGTGACAGACGACGGACGGACGGACGCGTGAGTGACAGCAGTAGGGCTCCGTTTGAACCCTTCGGGTACAGAACCCTAATAAATGGGTCATAAACAGATTTAGGTTCGCATCTTCCCTGTGGACATATCAAAAGTTAAGGGCTACAAAGCTTAATTTTGGATTGGTCTAGTAACCCGCATAAACGGCGTCTCCGGTTCTATTAAATCCATGTAATAAAATCATAACTCACATGCTCATAAGCCGTTAACTATTGACCACAGGAGAGACGACTTTTGTTTTTGCAAGTGTTTATGACCCAAATGTGAAACTAACTCTAGTTTTCTGTTATCTCTTCACTGATTTAAACCGCTGCGAAATTTAGATGAAATTTGACACGGAGATTTGTATCCCGAGGAAGAATATAAGATTTTTTATCCCGGAAATATCCCCCACCTAACGGGAATAATGGGAACAAAAGTACGATACGAATATATACCTAAACAAGTTCCACGCGGAGATAGGATAACAGAGAGTAGGTACATATTAATTAGTACTTTTATCTCACGCGCGCAGGTTGGCCATAGTTGTAGTTATGACACATACGAACACATACACAACGTGAACTCATAGCTCCTACGCTGACGCACACATAGACAATGTGCATGTATACTCAACACACAACACAACAGTGGCTCACCCGCTCGTACTGAACTGTACTATATCATCTGACTATCAGGGGACCGATTTTTGAGTGTCGAACGCTCGAATTTTCACTCGAGATATGTCAAAATACTATGATGTTTTGACAGATGTCGAGTGAGAATTCGAGCGTTCGACACTCAAAAATCGGGCCCCTGATCCTGTATTGTATGTCTGTGTAATTATACAGAAAATATATCCATACTCGTATCCCGTACTGTTATTGAGTTTAATCACACAAAAACATGTACCTTTGTTCAGTTTCCTCAAATAATTCAAAGTTTCATTCAAGATATATCAACTAGAAAAATATATCAATTATTTTGTGTTGTCTTGAATGAATGAATGATACTTTGTTTGCAGAAATTATGGTTAGATGGTTCACAATAGATGAATGAATGGTTCTTTTTTGTGTTGTGCTGAATACATCCTCACTCCAGTTGAAAAAAAAGAGCTTATATCAAAAAGAAAATATAATAATTTATTCAACATACACTGTACATACAGTTATGTTGCATACTATATATTTCAATTTATAAGTACCTACTTTAGCAAGTTATAAACGTGCTTTCTACATTAAAAAGATCGATAAACAACCAAAATATTCTAAAAAGCGCAAAGAACTTAACAATATTTAACAAAACACACGGAAACTTTGGTTAAAACACATTTAGAACACACAAAAATCAATAAAACACTGACAAAACACAGTGAGCCACGCTCAAACCGCTATTCGATCAATCTTACGTATATTCAGAAAAAGCATTATGGAAATGGTATACAAAAACGCGGGATACGTACATGCGATTAAAAAACTCCCATGGTCCGCGTCCACAAAAAAACACACACAAATTGATGGTCACTGTTCACAGAGTCATAGAGAAATGGTTAGGATTGTTTTTTTTTTAATATTATGTAATGTTTGAGTGCATGGCGCGAGCGAGGCGCGCGGAGGACAACTGCAGACAGAAATGGCGGACGATGCGCGCGCCGCCCGCCCTGAGTTAGGGGGGCGTTTTGCGGGCGACGATTATACGGTGGCAAACGCAAAGGCTTAGTCCGTGAGAGGCCGTATAAATTTTAAAATGTTTCGATATCAAATTATGACAAAAGTTTTGATAATTTAACAGCAATATACTGATTAAAAGTATACGATGATTTGATTAAAGTTTTAGATAGTATCGAGCCTTTTTTTGCTTTTATTTTACTGTGTAGTAGAATTCAAGCGGTCAAAAAATCAGTTTATGAGTTTGATTATGGTCGATTTAGAGATTTTGGATGTTTTAGATGTTTGAATTTAAACGATAGTTCTTAATAAAAAATGCAAAAGAAATGCTTATAATATCTACGATATTAGAGCGCAATAAGACTGCACTAATAGTAACGAAGAGAAAATATCAAGATACCTACATGTCAATTTACACAGAAAATAGCCTGAACATGAACATATTTAACTAATAATAGTATCAAAAATTTTACGATGTAAAAAAGTAGGACTTTGAATTACGGAACATGCCTAACTTAGTATTTCGTAATTTCGATAGCGATACAACTGCTATGCTTATCGTTTAAAAAACGCACGATTTAAACTTGTTAAAGAAAACTTCCCCTAATCTAGACAAAAGGCTCACACTTTGTAACGCTCACCGTTACCTCTCACCTCTCACGTTTTTCACCCACCCCTAATCTCACCCGCCTACCCATCGACGCTTTCGTTCCTAACAGTTTCTCACGACACGTAACAAACCCACCAATGTATGCAATACAAACACGTTCGCTCGCGTAGTAATCTCGCTCAGCGTACTTCCGATTCGGGGAAAAACGAAAGAAAATCCATGGAATTTAAAAGTAGTTATTACCTTTTAAAAGTCAGTTATATGGCGGATCTTGGTTAGAAAAATGTTGGGTCTCAGGGATGGACTGAATGCAGTCAAAATTGGGTGTAAATCCCTAAGCCGTAAAGATATCAATGAAAATAAGTATTTACGAGAATCAAGCTTTATGAATGGTTAGGTATAACTCTATTGTAAAACGTACGATTAATTTTAAATGGTTTTGTGTAGGTAGGGGCCCATTTGAGGCATACGTTTCGTGTTAAATTTTTACCCGACTGCGGCGAAGCCTATATAAGGAGGGATATATATGTTTGACTTGCATGTATACCACCTACACTGTATATGTATGTACATCCGTACCGTACCTAATGTACAGTCAAGGGCACCAATATGTATACACTTTTTCACCTTATTCCATTGAAATAAGGTCCAAAAGTGTATACATATTTATGCTCTTGACTATACCCTTGTAGTAGTTTTACTTAAGAGGAGGGGTAGGGCAAACTTTGTGCAGGATTTACTTCGTTTGTGTTTGCATTAAAGTTATGATTTTTGGTCAGTGTGATTATTTTTCTGATAGCTATTTCGTGATGTAAATTTTTTTTTATTAATTTATATTAATTTTTTTGAATTTTTTTGAAATATTTGAAAATTTTCACTTCACGATCTTCGCATATCTAATATTTACAACCAAAAAAAAAATTATATTTGTTAGTGCCAAAACCGACGAATAAAACGTGCACAAAGTTTGTATGGGGAAGGCCTTGCCCTACCCTGCGCCTTAAACGGCTAAACCGATTTTTGATAAATGATATATCAATTAGATTCGTCCCTGTCCTGATGGTACGACCAAAAATTTGCTTTTTAATTGCACCTAAGTGAGTGGAGCGCTCGTGGCCCAGCGGCGCCTGCGTACCGTTACAAGGTTAAGGAACGTGGGCAGCGGTCAGGACTTGGATGGGTGACCGCTTTGATTGGTTACTAACTGAGCGCTCCCGTGCTTTGGAAGGCACGTTAAGCCGTTGATCCCGGTTGCTGTCTATGGTAGCAGTCGTAATCCAAGTTGGAGGCCTTCGGGCGGCTTGAGAACTGCTGCTAACAGTCAAGTTGCCCACTCACTTGACAAAGCCTAATCCCAATAAGGTCTAATTTCCCCTCGGGGTTGAAAGGTCAGATGGCAGTCGCTTTCGTAAAAACTAGTGCCTACGCCAAATCTTGGGATTAGGTAGCAGGCCCCAGGCATCCTTCAGGATGCAACTGTACAGCAACAGAATTTTCGTTTCACACAGAACATTTTTTTTTTTACCAAAGGGTACAGTTTAACCTAACCTAACCTACTTTTCTGGTAGACCTAATGAGTTGATTCATCATCATCATCATATATCAGCCGAAAGACGTCCACTGCTGTACATAGGCCTCCCCGAGTGCCACAATGACCGGTCCTGCGCCACCCGCATCCAGCGGACTCCCGCGACCTTCTACAGGGGTCTACCCACGCTGCGCCTTCCGGTCCGTGGTCGCCACTCGCCACTCGACATTGCACGTAGAACCGATGGCCGTTGGGGCCGAAAGGTTCTCGAGTGGCGACCATGGACCGGATTGTAATTCAATACGTTAAAATATCAAATGGATACCACAACGACGTTATGTAGGTACCTAACAGATGAGACGAATCTTTGCAAAGGCAGAGCAATTACTTACTTGACTTTAATTACTTCCCGCAGCATATTAAACAAGGTAAGGTTGGTACGTCACTTTCGCATCGTATTCGTATTTCAATTCGTTTTTTGGACCATTGGACCCATTTAGACACGTTGGCCCGTGGCAAATGCGCTAAACTGATTTGAATAAGAATACGATGTAAAAATATGAATAGGAATATACCCTAACGAAAGCAAATTCAAGTTTAGGTAAAGGTCTATTACCTCGCAGTTACTAGATTGAAAATCAATAATAAACTACGAAAGCGTGGAGTTTTGTCTTGAGGTTATAGAACTCTTGAGGCTATTTTGTGGCGCTAAAATCGATCGAAGCCACAGTCAGTTAAATAGTAGATTATACACCAAGGGGATAAAACACTGTTTATGTCACGGGTGCGATATTGAATCCCGAACGTAACGAAGGACTGCAAATTTTACTCCCGAGCGGAGCGAGGGAGTAATGACTTAATTCCTGAGCGAAGCGAGGGAATTAAGACTGAGTCCTGAGTGTAGTGAGGGATTTAAGCGCTCCCAAGGCAAAAACAGCTTTATCCCCGAGGAGTATACTCTACTTTTCTCACCTCTTGCGAGGCAATAAAAAAACCAAGGCTACTAAAAACAGAATTAAATCAGTCAATCGCAGCAAATTTTAGTATCTATTTTAATAGAATCTGTTTTACTCCGTATAATTAAGCGTCTTGTAACTGACGCGGATCTTTCTTTTGGTATTTAATACCTAGTACATCAACGACTGCTTGCATTCATTTGTGTGGTGAGCACAACTAATTTGTTCCTGAATCTTATATGTTTTCTATGTATTTTAAGTATATATTTATCTTTATACGTATATGTATATCGTCGACTAGTACCCATAATACAAGCTTTGATTAGTTTGGGACTAGGTAGATTTGTGTAAGACTGTCCACAAATATGTAAGTATATATTTATTTACATAGCTGCAACTACTGCGAAGGGAGGAAGGCCAGCCAGCTACGTCCGAGGCACGGATATTACATAGTGATTTTATTTAAAAATGTAATAAAATATGAGAATCTCTTGTTTCGAACACGACGTTCCAAACAAAATACGGAGCTGGTGTGCCGCCTCCTCGCCACTTAGTGGACTTCAGACTTCACGACATTAGACTTTAATGACAGAACTATAAGAACTATGAAAAGTGAAATCACACTATTACCCGGCGGGTTATAATGAGATTCAGTACGATATTAATACTACCCGGCCTAAGCCAAGGGTTATAATGATTTGCTTTCGGTAAGGTTTGCATGATATATAATTGGGCATTGACGAGCAGGTGGTGTGAAAAAGATATTGTTAGCGCTTTCGATCCCGCTCAGGCGTATGGTTATGGTTATGGACTCCTTTTTCCGCAGTCAGTCCGTGTATGTCGGACCATTGTGCGTGGTTTGCTAGCTAGGGGTTTAGCCAACTCCGACCAGAAGCGCAGGATCCTCCTGGTGTCACCACAGGCTTCGCGGAGTGACCTCGGTGCGTTGAGGATTTGAGTCCGTTGTGCAGCTACACCTACGCATTCCAGGATGACGTGGGGGGCTGTTTCATCGGCCGACAGGCATCCCCTGCATAGGGGGCTGTCGGTCGTAGGTACCTAGAACATATAAATGTTTGTTTAGCGGGCAATGTCCAGTGATCATCCTTACGATTATTCGTAGTGACGATCTGTTCAGGGAGAGCAGTCGTCTGGTGAGTCGTGGCCAGAAGGCTGGGAGATTATATTAACGGCAGCACCGAACCGTGCTCGCCTTCTCCCTCTCCGTCGACACCTTGGCGTCTTCACCATCTTCCGGGGACTTCGTGTAGGGCTGGTTCCGCTGCTGACTCAGCCGAGGGCCTCAAACGGCGGAAGTATGGAGCCGGATACAGTGGCTTCTTATTTGAGCCGTTCGGCGTAGAGACCCTCGGAACGTGGGGACCGGGCGCGCACCGCATACCTATTTAAAGAATTATGCAAGCGCCTGGTCGAGGCTTCTCGTGACCAGAAGGCTGGCTTTTACCTCGCCCAGAGGATCAGCATTGCCATACAACGTGGCAATGCTGCCAGCCTTCTGGGGACACTCCCGCCTGGCAGCGATTTGGTACAAAATTTTTATCTTTAGTTTTAGCTTAGTTTTAATATGTAATTTAGTTTTATTTTTAGATCTAGTTTTAGTTCAAGATTTTTTAGTAACCATTACTCATTATGTTAATAAATATTATTTACTTCTTCATTGAATACAGTTTGATTTAACCAGAAATAGATGGGTAGGTATTTGAATTAATCCAAGATAAACTAAATTCGGAAAGCTTTGTTTTTAAATACCGGGATCTAAAAACATTTACTATTTTGTTTCCAGCATGATATACCTATCCCGAAATAAGAGGATTAAGCCACGGGTTAATACCAAATAATTGGGATTACATTCTAAGCTCGGTCTTTGTCTTCAAAGTTCAAACGTTATTTTTTTATACCCGCTAATCTGAGGGCATGGCAGCCCGCCAGCCACGGTCAGTTAACGCCATCTGTGGGATATTACGTTGAACTGGTTGAGACGTTTTTCAATTTCAGGCCACCTTCTGAGAGTTCTGAGGAAAAACTGTTTGAGACCTATATATTATAAAACGTCGCATATTTTCACGGTAGAAGCGCATCATTTATGTTAACTTGAATAGCATCAAATGTAAAGTTTCGTTTGTGTCAATGTCAAAACTGCGCACCTAACCTAGAAACCCTAATAATAGTACTCGATTTTTCGAAATTGTGTGATTCTGCTATGAAAAAATCCTAGATATGACTAGTCAATATAAAAAATTCATAAAACTGATAGCAAAGTGGCCTTTAGATAGCTCTAAAGGTGAGAGGTACGTATAAAGGTAAAAGCATAAAAAGCGTAGGTTATATCACAATTTCATCCCATTAGATATGGATATTTATATCTATTAATCTTTTCAGAGACCTGGGGAAAGTCATCAGAGACAAAGTGAAGGCGGCTTTTGAGTCAAACGAGAAGGTGAACCTTGACTCGGAGCTCTGCAATCGTCAATACGCTGCGCTCAACCGCCTGGCGGATAACCACTACAAAAACAAGTATAAACGCACACACAACAGCACTGCGACTGGACTCAGCGCTGAAGAGTGTAATCTTATGCTTTCTAGTGAAGTTCTTAATTATTTGAAGGAGGAAAACAAAGGATTCTTCCGCAAGGTCCTCAATAAAGACTCAAAATGATTCTAAGGCGTTTCCAGGCACTACGCAGCGCTATTTCTCTGCGGCGATTCTCTACAGAATCGGTAGAATACAATGACCATACACCTGTCATGCTAAATGAAGCTATAAAGCATCTAAGTCCGAAAGACAATGAGTATTATATTGACATGACATTTGGAGCCGGCGGGCATTCTAGAAGTATATTAGAATCCTCAAATTGCAATCTAATAACTTTAGATAGAGACCCATTAGCTTTTACTAAAGCTCAGAAATTAGCTGAAGAATATCCCAACAGAGTCACCCCACTCTTAGGCAGATTTAGTGAATTACCAAACCTTTTAAAAGAAAAGGGAATAAAACAACAATCTATAGATGGGATTTTATTTGATTTTGGTTGTTCGTCCATGCAGCTTGATAATGGAGAACGGGGATTTTCCATTAGCAAGAACGGCTACTTAGATATGCGAATGGATGCAGGCCGGGATCCCAATCAGATAACAGCAAGGGAAGTACTTAACACTGCCAATGAGCAAGAGCTGTACAAAATATTCAAGATCTATGGAGAAGAGAAAAAAGCGGCAAAGATTGCTCAAACAATCATCCAAGCTAGATACATGATCAAAAATATAGATACTACGGAGGAGTTGGTAGATATAGTCAACTCCTGCTGCCCTGATGAAGTTAGATTAGACAAACTGCAACGCCCACAGTCAAACGCTACTAAAGTCTTCCAAGCGTTACGCATATTTGTGAACAATGAACTTAACGAAATTAACTATGGCATGGTGTTAGCAAAGTACTATCTAAAAATCCATGGCCGTCTTGTCACAATCAGCTTTCATTCCTTGGAAGACACTATAATCAAACGGCATATAGCGGGCAATATTGTTAATGAAGTGGCGAACCCTGTTCCGTTGAAGTATCTAAGTCCGACCATGGTGCAGGACCAGGATACGATCAACTATTTTCTAGATACTCCATGGAAAGCCATTAACAAGCATGTGGAAGTACCGTCTGATGAGGAAGTAGAACGGAATCCCAGGAGTAGGAGTGCAAAGTTGAGAGCTGCTATTAAAATTAAATGATAGAATACCATCCTATAATTGTATTGAATTTGTTAAGCATTTCAATGAATTTGTGATTTCCTGCTAATTTACTTTTTATATTATATATAGTGGATAGTTATTTAGTTACAAGAATGCACTGATGTTGAAATTGATGAATAAAGATAGCCTTTATTGATGAATATAATTTTTTTTTTTGTGCAGACTGCTTTGAAGCGGAGGAGACGCCTGCACACATCCTAACCGAATCAAAATGAATGCCCTAGCCTAATGCGCAGTCGTAGCACATTGCCGGGCAAGCACATCATGCGCCCGGATGTCTCGAGTTCAGAAAAATCCTGCGATTCTTCGAGTTTGCAGGACTTGACCGAGAATTGTAGTATGTGGCGATCACTATAGATCGGTAATGGTCGCAGTGATACGAGGGCTGAGAAGCCCGGGAATAGCCACTACAACTAAATTAAAAAAAAAAAACTTTATTATTGCTTTAAAAAAACGAACTACAATAACTTGCAAACCAGTCTTGACCTCTGACACGATTTGTTCCAACTTACCTCGATTTTTTGGACGACCGCTTTAGCTTAGTTGGTAGTGACCCTGCCTACGAAGCTGGAGGTCCCGGGTTCGAATCCCGGCCGGGGCATTTATTTGTGTGATGAGCACGAATATTTGTTCTTGGGTCTTGGATGTTTTCTATGTATTTAAGTATTTATTTATCTATATAAGTATGTATATCGTCGCTTAGTACCCATAGTACAAGCTTTGCTTAGTTTGGGACTAGGTTGATTTGTGTGAGATTGTCCACAAATATTTATTTATTTATTTATTATTTATTTATTTTATTTTATTTTGCGCCATCTCCCTCCAGTTACTTTACCAAAGTTATTTTTTTTATTATTTACTCCTCATCCTGCGGTGTCCGCTAACCATCAGGTGGACCGTACGCTTGTTTGTCACTGTCGTTGCATAAAAAAATCATTTAACCTTTTGTACACCAGTGACGGAAATATCCGCACCATCGCTTCAGCGCCAATGGTAATATATCCGTCACGGCGTACAGTGCGATATCAACATACTTGCATTTCTATAGGGTTCAACTTGGCGTTTGACATTCACTTGTCATGGCGTGACAGATTTTGTATTTGACATGGCGTTGAAAAGGTTAAATTAAGATGCTAGGGGGAGATAAGTCCGATAGTAGAAGGAGCATGTAGTGCTAGATCTTGTATTTTTTACGAAATATTTAAATCTTCCAGAAATCAAAAAGTAATTCATGACATGGCAATTGGTGGAAGGGGATACACTAAGACAAAGTGAGTTTGTCGACTCGTTTTTCAGCCTATCAATGGTTAACTCGAAAACAGTATTGTGTCTTACAACTTACAACATAGAGTTTAATTTTATTTGTCAATGTTTTTGAAGAAATCAGTCAAGTTATAACATACTAGTAATTGCCCGCGACTACGTCCGCGTGGAACTTGTTTATCGCGATAGAATTGAAGTGATTGCTATTAACTTATATCAGGCGTTTAACTACTCATCGGTCTTTCATACAAACTTCCACCCCCTTAAGGGATGATTTCCGGGATAAAAAGTATCCTATGTCCTTCCCCGGGACTCAATCTATCTCCATACCGAATTTCATGTAAATCGGTTCAGCGGTTTAAGAGTGAAGAGGTAACAGACAGACAGAGACACTTTCACATTTATAATATTAGTATGGATGTTTGGAACATGATTGATCCATATGTCATTGGCAAAATAATTAAAACAACAACTCACATATGGAACAGTTCAGTTTATTAACTTGCATTATAATAAAATACAACTAATTATTACACACATATAATGCACAACTCTAGTAACTAAAATATTGGAAATATTACTATACATATTTACTTACAATATGCCTAAAATAGGTCATCATATATAGTTCGGCTAGGCGACAATATATTACCCTATATCAGCTTCCCTTACCCTTTGACCGCCAAAGCGATAGTGTGTCGTCGTGCCCATCACGCCAAGCACTGTTGAATCGGTGTAATATCTAAACCAATAAAAACAGTTCATAAATAATTTTATTCATGATCAAAGTACACCTTCACTCCGACCTTTTAAGTGGTTGTTGGCGTGTTGGGCACGACGACACACAACCTCTTTATAGGTTCTTGGCGGTCAAAGGGTTAAACAAACTAGGGCACTGATATATAATACTACTTCTAAACAAAGCAAACTATTATTATTACCTGATTTTAAATGGAAATATTTGACACCAGGCCACTTAAATACAGATATGGGTAATTTCCGGACTAGATTATTTTTTCCGTTGCTATTTTAATAATATGGCAAGTAGGTACTAAATAGTGAAAGGAAGATTTAGTACTTAGTTAACAAAATTTATGTCACACCTGGCCATAAAGTGGCCATTACCGCACGCTCCGCGCGCGAAAAAACCCGCTTCCTGGCCAGAGGGTGACATAAAATTTTGTACTTACCACGGGCGATAATAAAGAAAGCCTCAGATCGCATATTTATCGCCCTTGCCTTCGGCTCGGGCGTAAAATACCTGCGATCTGAGACATTCTTTGTTTTATCGCCCTTGGTAAGTAATGTACTATTATAGTATAGTAAGAAAAGTCTATTTTCCATGATCTTTTGCATTATGCAGATTCCAATGGAATTTATTGAAATATATAAATTGGACATCAAAATGGTAGTCTTTAAAATTGGAAACATAAAAACTCGCTAAAGCGCAATCCAGTTGGTCGCCAACAAGTCGCTAGGACGGAGCGACCTTGGTTTTGGGAAATCTAGCTGGAAACCATGCGGTCCAAGGTCGCTCGGTTTTGGGGCTTGTTTTCTACCGTCTGGCACTGGCTTTAAACTGGATTGGATCTTCTTCGTTCAACCAAACCAAATACTTAAGGCGCAGGGTAGGGGCAAGGCCTTCCCCATACAAACTTTGTGCACGTTTTGTTCGTCGGTTTTGGCACTAACAAATATAATATTTTTTTTGGTTGTAAATATTAGATATGCGAAGATCGTGATGTGAAAATTTTCAAATATTTCAAAAAAAATCAAAATTTAAAAATTTAAAATAATATTGAATAAAAAAAAATTACATCACGAAATAGCTATCAGAAAAATAAGCATACTGACCAAAAATCATAACTTTAATGCAAACACAAACGAAGTAAATCCTGCACAAAGTTTGTATGGAGAGAGCTTGCCCTACCCCTCCTCTTATAGACGCTTTCCGCTTTCCCACAAAGTTACAACCTACATTTCCGCAACTCTGAACTGGGGACACAGCTCACACTGATTTGAACAATATCGCCATTTTAGACTTGTAGAATTGTAGATTGAAACTTTCCGGGAAATAATCTTGGTCCTGTGGAGTCCAAATCAAAAATGAAAAGAGCTGGGGGCCAATTGTCAAAACATCATAGTTTTTTGACAAATCTCGAGTGAAAAGTCGAGCGTTCAACACTCAAAAATCGGCCCCCTGCACTTGAAATTAAATAGTAAGCCTGCAATCAGACGACCGAATAAACCGACGGTCAGCGCGTATGGTCGGTCGGGCATGTTTTATATGGCATGCGTGCTGACGGTAAGCATCAGTCTGCACGCACGTACGCATTCTACGGCGATAACTACGCCCGGCCGACCATACGCGCTGACCCTCAGCCGAGCACTGTTTCCTGCCTAAAATACAGATGGGCATTTTCACTTTAAAGTGTACCCCCTACTTTTTCGGATCTCGGTGATTTTGGGTATTCTGACTCAGAATCACAAGTACTATTGATTCAGATGAAGAAAAACAATGTCCTTGATTTTCCATACAATTTTTCTGTGTCAGTTTTGTGACGATATAAACTGTATGAAAAAAGCGTCACAAAACTGAGTTTTTTTGGCGGGACACTTTTTTTCTTCGCGGAAATTGAATTTTGAGACAAAACGCAAACGCGTTCGAATTAGTTAATGTTTCGAAAAAACTTATACTAGAGCTACAGTAGATATTTACCCGGTGATAAATATTGCAGTCTGAGTCAGAATACCCAAAATCACCGAGATCCGTAAAAAAAGGAGGGGGTAGGTACACTTTAAAGTGAAAATGCCAGATATTCAAAACAAAAATTCAGCTCTTCGTATAATGCACTAGGGTAAGGTGAGGTAATAGGTATTATCACCGGAGCAAGGCAAGACCACCACAGTCCTATTATTAATAGGCTATTAACTCTTTACTGTTGGTCTTGCCCCACCTTACGATAAAGTATGTTAGTCTTACCCCATAACTGGAATGCGACGCCAAATGTACAAAGTAGCTTAGTGGGGTGGACTTCAAAATGTAGTATACTTCGTATAGGTCAGTGATTTTCAAAGTGATCCATGTGGACCCCCAGAGGGGTCCATGAGAGATTCCGTGGGGGTCCACGTTGGCGTGAGGAAAAAATGGAACGTGGGTCCACAAGAAAAAAAAGTTTGGGAACCTCTAGTATAGGTGATCATGATTTAACACACGTAGGTACTAACAGTAATATATACATTAGACAAAAAAACTGCACTTTTTGATGAAAGCAAGCCGATTTGCTCAGTGATAGAAGAAACCAAAATAAGTGATTTTTTTCGAGGCAACCAAAGTTTCACCCCTTAGGAGGCGAGATGGCGCCATTTAAAATATAATAAAAAGTGTAAAAAATTATGTAAGCTCAACGGGTACACCGATTTTGACGGTTGATAAGTCAAACGAAAGATTTTTTTTATTTTATCAAAAAAACATTGGGCAAAAAAATTCAAAAAATGCTACAATAAAAAAATTTATACATTTGAATTTTTTAAGTGGTGTTTTGACTTTTTCATTCCATTCCTTTATTAAGATGAAAGAACACGTATTTTTTTTATTCATTCAATTCTTTAAAAAAATATGATCCATATGTCACTGTCATACCTAAAGTAATTAAGGCGCAGGGGTGGGCAAGGCATTTTCCATACAAACTCTGTGCACGTTTTATTCGTAGGTTTTGGCACTAACGAATGTAATATTTTTTTTCGATGTAAACATTAGATATGCGAAGAAAGTGATGTGGAAATTTTCAAATATTTCAAAAAAATGAAAAAACTTAAAAATAATATCAATGAAAAAAAAATTACATCACGAAATAGCTAACAGAAAAATAAGCATACTGACCAAAAATCATAACTTTAATGCAAACACAAACGAAGAAAATCCTGCACGAAGTTTGTATGAGAGAGCGTGCCCTACCCCTCGTCTTAAGCTGTAAATACTTTTATGTCACACCTGGCCATAAAGTGGCCATTATCGCACGCTCCGCGCGCGAAAAAACCCACTTCCTGGCCAGGGGGTGACATAAAATTTTGTACTTACCACGGGCGATAGTAAAGAAAGCCTCAGATCGCATATTTATCGCCCTTGCCTTCGGCTCGGGCGTAAAATACCTGCGATCGGAGACATTCTTTGTTTTATCGCCCTTGGTAAGTAATGTACTATAATTTTGAAGTCCACTACACATGACATTATATATGGCAGTGAAATGTAAATAGCAGATAAAGAACATTCAAACATTAAGGGTTTCATAAAATTATAGAAATAAATAGCATCTTCATCGTACGCCTGGTAGAGTTCTTGTATCTCACGAGCGCGGGTGAGCCATGGTTGTGTGTTGAGCTATACATGCACATTGTCTATGTGTGCGTCAGCGTAGGAGCTATGAGTCCACGTTGTCTATGTGTTCGTATGTGTCACAACTACAACAATGGCCAACCAGCGCTCGTGAGATAAAAGTACTATATGAATTATAATTATATTAAAGTTTAATATCCGATCACTAGTATCATACTATGTCAATGGCATTCGAAATACTCCCAGAAAAATGACATTCCAGCTACAGATGTGCAAGTTGCGGAAAGTTTCCAAAAAGTTGGAAAAGTTCTCGGAAATTTCTTGAGAATTTCATAGAAATACAAGAAATTTCCATTATAGATTTCGGAAAGTTTCAAACCCCATACAAAAATGTGAGAAATTTCAGAAACTTACTCGTGTGGAAAAATTCGCACATCAGTAATTCCAGCCCTACTAGCATGATTTCGTCTTACGTAATAAATGGATGACGCCAAAGACAGATATAACATTTCATTCGATTGATCGCTATGAGCATAACAATATAATCAAAATAATTTAATTTACTATAGCCACTTTTACACAATACCGTGGTAGGTATAGTCTACCCACAAATAGGTATCTTTAGTCTGGCAAATTCATTAATACATTGCATTCAATCAAACTAAAACAGTTGCAAAATAGAAATTCAACATACAATAACGAACCTTCACACAGTCACAAAAGGTCCAATTCACACTGAAGCGTTCCAGCGTAGATTTTCCGTACGTGCTTATATTATCGATGCGTCGAGTAAGCAACGTGCTTCGTATATAAGATGACAAAGTACCGAAACTGTAAGACCAAATTCTGTAATATGAACGCAAAGAATAATCTACTTTATAATCGGAGCACTTAGTCGATTTTTACTTGCGTTTGTTTGACATAATTTGGCCTTAGAGTTTCGTATGAACTAAGTACAATACAGCCCAAAAGTGTTTACGCACCCGCATTTTTCACCATACGATTAGAAAAATGACCTTCAAAAGCATACTGTTCAATCACATGCAATTTACTATTTTTGATGTTGGATTGAATTTTTCTTCAGGTAATATATATACTGAGCCTCAAATAGTTGCCAAAGACATCATTTTAAAATTTACAAACTATTACCCGACTGCGACTAAGCGGCATAATTCTGAAAGTCATTTTTGTATATGTACAACCATTATGGTGAAAATACTTATGAGCGGTAGTGTATACATAGTTTGAATATTTATATATAAGTGAATTCTGCTAACGCCACTAGCTAACTCCTTTTCAAAAAACTTTGTATGCGAAATATCATTTAATATTTGACAGTGGCTTTCAAGTTTCAGGTGAAGGAAACATCGTGAGGAAACCTTTCCAATCCCAAGGTCCAGATTTGCCTCTGGGTTGGAAGGTCAGATGACAATCGCTTTCGTAAAACTAGTGCCTACGCCAAGTCTTGGGATGGGGTGTCGCTAAAAAGCTAGGAGGATGATTAAGCTATAGAGCTATTACACTTTTTGATTTTAACATTGCAAATCTACATATTACAACTCTTCATTCTCTGGTTAATACGATTTTAATAAGGCAGTGATTGATGATTTCCAGGGCCTGTACTCCGAAATTCGAAATACGAACTTAAATAGTGCCGTCCCTTTCACTCATATAGTGTATAACACGAGAGTGAAATGGATGGCATGATACGAAGTAAGGATTTCGAATTTCGGAGTATAAGCCTCAGACGGATAGACAGATTTACAACAGCCTAAATACTACATTACAGAATCCTCAATCACTCAATCCACTGTGTCGATGATTAACTTAAACTACAGTCGATAAAACTCCCCACATCCTGGGCATCGGCACCAAATTGTAACTGTACCGTCTACCTACCAAATTGTATAGGTAAAGTTCATCAAATGTACACAATCACTTAACTGTCACTCCGCGTAGTGAAATCATCCTGGAAAAGAAATGGAATTATTTGATAAACTTAGAAATATGCTGTTGTGATCAATAGAATTAGCCCAAGATCTAAACAAAACATTTTACCCTACTTCGTAATCATATAAGTTTGATTATCATGTTTTGATTCATTATTTAGACACTAAAATGATTACTTTAATGTGAATTTATTTCAGTTATTTTTAATAGAATATAATATCACTTTAAATATTATGTGTAGTGGTAAATTATGTTTAAATATTTGGCGACATGATATTGGCGTTTAAACGAAGTGAAAAGTGAGAAAGTTACGATGTATTTACGAGTAAGTGACATTGATTATTATTTGGTTTCACAAGATTCGGATTTATTGTCTATTCACAATGAAATGGTTTACTAATTTATACTTCAATTGTTTATGTTAAACATATGACGTCAAAGACGCCGACATTTTTGTATCAGTTAATAAGCGTGACCGTGCCACAGAATAATTAATGGTACTTACTTACAGTACCCGGCAATAATCATACCACGTCGGTCTTTGGAAAAAGACAATTGGCTGTTTACGCCGATTACCGAACACTGGCGAAGGTCTATAACACATTTTATTTATTCATTGTCGTTTCATATCGAATATATATTGCAATTTATGGACTTTATTAGTTTTTCGTCAAATCGATGACCTGTAAAGTTTGTATTTTTTATTTTATTTATTTATTACAATTACAATTTGCACCTTAACAGCTAAGGCCAGAGCGGCACAAATAACAACAGTATAAGAATTACACCCACAAGTATAACAAACATTTGCATGAAAACTACACACAGGAAATAGTACTTTCAGGCATCTCTCGTTCAATCACTCTCTTACATTCAATCCTCAGTCGTCCAATCGTACTCGCAAACAGGTCGCACGTAGGCGTTGCTTCGAGCACGGAGTTGAGCAGCGCGAGCGCGCGCGCGACCGGCGCCTGCGCGTGCGTCCGCGTGCGCGCCGTGCCTACCGCCAGCAGAGGATGCCGGCGTGCGCGAGTGTACTGGTTAGGTACAAACAATCGTGCGAAGGCTTCAACAAGGGTCACACTATCAATTTTGCCCCTAAAAATGCCGATTACAAAATTGGCTAAAGACAGTAGTCTACGCAACTGCAGTGAATCATACCCCAGATGCCCCTGTAAAAATAGAGTAGGGTACATGTACGGGTAGTACGAATGTATCCTCTGGTAGAGCGCCCTCAGAAATCTTTTCTGAATTTGCTCCAACATGAGGATGTATTTGCTCTCATGCGGACTCCAAACCACCGCATTTGTCTCGAGTATACTGCGCACGAGTGCAGCGTACAGTACTCGAGTGGCGTGCACAGTCAGAGGCGCGGAATTGCGTAGTACGAATCCCAATCTTTTGTACGCCGAGTTAGTCACGGCCTGAATATGATCCCGAAACGTGATCTCTGGATCAAATAATACACCCAGATCGCGTACTCTCTCAGAGCGTGCTATACAAACACCGCCGATGGTGTATAGAAACCCTCGAGGGACGGGAGAACGAGTGAATGTCATCATTTCGCACTTATCGGCATTAAAGTATAGCTTATTCTCCAAGCTCCAACGATACACGGCATCTATGTCTAACTGCAACTCCTCACAGTCCCTCTGGCTTTTAACCGGTTTAATCAACTTCACATCATCAGCGAACATCAGCAACTGTGAATATTGAATCGCTGAGGGCAAGTCGTTTATCAGCAAGACGAAAAGAAATGGACCCAGGTTAGACCTAGGTTAGGTATATATAGTTGCTGACAAACGTCACAAAGGTTGTGTGAGACAACGCTCTATGAATATGAAGCCGAAATTATCCGAGTCTCTTTGCAAAGGTCGATGTGCGATACTATCGCCGGGTACTGTTCATACAGATTTTTTATTAAGTGGTCTCGTACCATGTGTTGCTGTCTATGGCAGCTAGAGCATACAATACCGGATCATACTCAATACCGGGATTGAGTTTCGGTATTCAAATCTCAATCCCGGGATTTCGGTATTAATACCGATGTTTCGGTATTTTGGTGTTTCTTGGGGATTTTTTCATTAAAAACCTTTGTTTTTTTGATAATTCGTTTAATAATCAACAATCTTACTTCCAATTAAATTAAAATAGTTATTTGGCAGCATTGCTTACATAATAGAATTAACCAGAGCAAAAATAAACCTAAAATATTTTAAGTAGCTACTAATCAAAGCAAAATAAAGTAGGTAATCGCTTAATTTACACTTACACATCACCATAACTTCAAAAACATCCGCCGAACCATAGAAGACAACTAACTGGTATTATACCATTACAGGATGGCCCAAAAATACGTTAACACGGAATTTTTTGGATATTTATTTTTACGACACGACTACACGACTTTTATAAAAAAGCGTTAACATACTATTAATAAACTAAACAAAACACTAGTTATCTGCAAAATATTCCCCTTTGGCTTTGATACACAATTGGAAACGTAAGTTAAACTGACTAGCAAAATGCCGCACGTCCTTATACGTTATCTTGCCAATTTTTTGGCAAGTATTACTTTCAGAGCAATGTACATTTCTAAGTTTAGTGACGCAAGCCCTTGTCTTTAAGATTGACCAAATATTATGTATAATCGATTAAGGTCAGGTGTGTAAGGTAGCCAGCTACTTTTATCAGCTTATGAATATGGGCAAATTTTAGAGCTATCATGAAAATTGCCTCGCCTAATCTTAATCCAATGGATTATAATTTTTAGTCTAACTTGGAGAGAAGGGCCTGTACCACTAAACATAGAAATGCAGACCTTTCCAAAAAAAAGGACGTTTTAATACGTGCGGCATTTTGGTCATCAGTTTAACTTACGTTTGCAATTGTGTATCAAAGCCAAAGGGGAATATTTTGCATATAACTAGTGTTTTGTTTAGTTAAATGATAGTATTTTTAACGTTTTTTTATAAAAGTCGGGTAGCCGTGTCGTAATAAAAACTATCCTAAAAATTCCGTGTCAACGTATTTTTGGGCCATCCTGTAAGTGACACTGACTGAGTATGAAAGAGAAATAAAAAAAAGTTCCAAGCAGGTAAATTACGATCGCAGTAAAGTTTATCGTTATCACCCTTCGGTTGAACTCGTCCATGATCGGGTCATGCTCATGTCAAGTAGTCGGTCGGCTGTTCGGGTGGATAGCCCGAGCCCGACGCACTGCAGCCGCCTGATGCGCATTCGATCCATGTCGAACTAGCACTACCAATAGCCTTAAAATGGCGAAATACAATATTAAACAAGTAATTTCAATCGATATTAACTGCGATTGTTCATTTTATCGAAAATAAACTACGTGTTTCAATTTTACGAATTTTAAAAGAACAAAAATAACTGAATTCCGGTATTTCGGTATTTCGGTATTAGTCCTTGGAATACCGGTATTGAAATACCGAGAAAATCATGTCGGTATTACCGGGATTTCGGGATCCCGGGATCCCGGTTGCATGCCCTAATGGCAGCAGTCGTTAAACCAAGTTGGAGGCCTTCGGGCGGCTTGAAAAATTCTAACAGTCAAGTTGCCCACTCACTTGACAAAGCCTAATCCCAATAAGGTCTAGTTTCCCCTTGGGGTCGGAAGGTCAGATGGCAGTCGCTGTCGTAAAAACTAGTGCCTACGCCAAATCTTGGGATTAGGTAGCGTAACCCAGGCATCCTTCAGGATGCAACTGTACTAGGATAACGCTAGGAGGATGATGATGATGGTCTAGTACCTGGTAAGTGCTATCATACCTGTTAAGTGCAGTACCCGATAAGTGCAACCGTACCTGTTAAGTGCGGTTGACGGAGGACAGCACGTTGTGCTTGGCGCGGTCGGTGGCGGCGGCGGCGGCGTCGCGCATGCCCTGCAGCGTGAGCGGCGCCGCGACCGCGGCCGCCGCGTGCTGCTTCGGGAACAGGCTGTGGAGGACACCGTTGAAGCCGTTGTACTGGAACAATATTTTTTTTTTAGACGACCGCTTTAGCTTAGTTGGTAGTGACCCTGCCTATGAAGCTGGTAGTCCCGGGTTCGAATCCCGGCCGGGGCATTTATTTGTGTGATGAGCACGAATATTTGTTCTTGGGTCTTGGATGTCTACTATGTATTTAAGTATTTATTTATCTATATAAGTATGTGTATCGTCGCTTACTACCCATAATACAAGCTTTGCTTAGTTTGGGACTAGGTATTTATTTATTTATTTGAACTTTATTGCCCAAAAACACAGAATTGTGAAAATGGAGGACTTAATGCCAAATGGCATTCTCTAGCAGCCAACCATTGGGCTAGACAGAGATTTTATAAAAGGTGCAAAGAAAACGAAAACAAATTAATTGCAAATACACTACAATACATCATTTTTAAGAGGTAGGGCACAGCGGAACATCATCTCGCCCATCCTTGGAGCAGCTCAACTGGGAACCGCATCCAACTTGCAGAAGACCACAGTCATAGTGCAGGCGATAATGCGCAGCGGACTCCCGCGACCTTTACCAGGTCATCAGTCCGCCTTGTCTGTAGCCACGCTGCGCCTTCCGATCCGTGGTCGCCACTCGAAAATCTTTCGGCCCCAACGGCCATCGGTTCTACGCGCAATGTGCCCCGCCCACTGCCACTTAAGTTACACTGTACACACACATACATATACTCATGCCCATATCCTATTGGGCAAAGACCTAAGAACGCCAAGTACTACGGTCCTTACATAAGTATTTTGCTTCAACCAAATCCGTACATCTCCTCATACAAGCTCAACTTTACGGGAACTTCTGACCTGGCCTTATGTGCCATCTTACAAACATGGTACAAGTCCTCTAATAATATTTTTTCTAAGGAACTCTAATGTTGATTGACTCAACTTACCATTTGTGAGCAGTTCTTTCGGAATCGCTCTTCATTCTCTGGTTGATACGATTTTAATACGGCAGTGAGTGATTGATGATATCCAGACAGATAGAGGGCCCTACAACAGCCTAAATACTACATTACAGAATCCTCAACCATCACTCAATCTACTGTATCGATGTGTTCGATGATTAACTTAAACTACAGTCGATAAAATTCCCCACATCCTGGTCATCGGCACCAAATTGTAACTGTACCGTCTCAATTGGTAAAGTTCAACCAATAACTTACCATTTGTGAGCAATTATTCCGGAATCGCTTCACGCCGAAGGCTCGAAGGACACTTCGGTTCGCTGAGGCAGCGTAGTAAGTAAGTTATTACTTACCATTTGTGAGCAGTTCTTCCGGAATCGCTCCACGCCGAAGGCTCGAAGGACACTTCGGTTCGCTGAGGCAGCGTAGTAAGTAAGTTATTACTTACCATTTGTGAGCAGTTCTTTCGGAATCGCTCCACGCCGAAGGCTCGAAGGACACTTCGGTTCGCTGAGGCAGCGTAGTAAGTAAGTTATTACTTACCATTTGTGAGCAGTTCTTCCGGAATCGTTCCACGCCGAAGGCTCGAGGGACACTTCGGTTCGCTGAGGCAGCGTAGTAAGTAACTTATTACTTAACATTTGTGAGCAGTTCTTTCGGAATCGCTCCACGCCGAAGGCTCGAAGGACACTTCGGTTCGCTGAGGCAGCGTACTAAGCAAGTTATTAGTTATTACTTACCATTTGTGAGCGGTTCTTTCGGAATCGCTCCACGCCGAAGACTCGAAGACCACTTCGGTTCGCTGAGGCAGCGTAGGAGGTAATTTATAACTTACCATTTGTGAGCAGTTCTTTCGGAATCGCTCCACGCCGAAGGCCACTTCGGGTCGCTGAGCCCGCGTAGTAAGTAAGTTATTAGTTACCATTTGTGAGCAGTTCTTTCGGAATCGATCCACGCCGAAAGCTCGAATCGCCCGCGAGAACCCGAACACCTGCGAGTCTATCCACGCGGAGCGCTTCGCTACAGTGGAGCCGGCGCCTGCGCTTCGGTACTCCACGCGCTCTATCACGCTCTGGAAATTTACAATTGGGTAGATAGCAGTGGCGGCGCGTCAAAAAATATTCTTAGGGAAGCCGGAAATAGTTTGCCTTTCTTATTCTTCATGAGCCGTATATACTAAAAGTACTGGTGTGGCTGAAAATTAGGCAAGCAGGTGGGAATCGAGTTGTATGGACGCTCCGCCACTGGTAGATAGGTAATAGTAGTTTATGTCACACCTGGCCATAAAGCGGCAATTACCGCACGCTCCGCGCGCGGGAAATCCCACTTCCTGGTCAGGGGGTGACATAAAATTTTGTACTTAACACGGGCGGTAATAAAGAAAGCCTCAGATCGCATATTTATCGCCCTTGCCTTCGGCTCGGGCGTCAAATACCTGCGATCTGAGACATTCTTTGTTTTACCGCCCTTGTTAAGTAATGTACTATTATGCAACTGGTACATAATGAGGGGCATTAAAACACGAGTGTGTTTTATGAAACGAGCCGAAGGCGAGTTTCATAATAAGGTCACACGAGTGTTTTAATGCCTAATTATGTACAGTTGCATACATTACTTTATCTACACACATATTATAATTACTCTAAGATGGGTTCAGAAACCGTAGTAAATAAATACAATAATTGTGTTAATACAACCTTTTTGCACGGTTGCGGAAATATCGAAATCAGAACTGGCAACCGATACCTGAATGTTATTTTAAAAAGTAAAGAGTCCTTATTCTGATGTGATCATGACGTTCTAGCTCAAATTTCGTGCGATATATACTAAAAAAACATCGAGCTGACATTTCGCATCGACTGAATTTGAATTTTCAGTGATACTAGAATAGGGACATGTCAACTTTGACATTTAAATTTTGACAGTTTTGTTTGACGTAATATTTTAACATCATATATGAGATTAAAATGAAATATTTTATTACTGCTGTAGCCTTAGCCACAGATAAGAAAATTGCCATAAATTCATTGAATGTTGAAATGAGAGTCATTTTCTACGGTTTCCGAACGCATATTAGAGGATTTATGATATGTGTGTAGATAAAGTTAGTTAAAGGTAAATTTATTAGAATATATTTAAATCCTTTTGTCATTTTAGTTAAATAAAAAATAGTAATAATAATTGGGTAGATGACTCATGTTACAATTTATAAGTTAGGGTCGATTTTTCAATCGCCAGATAAAATTATGCGTCAGTTAAAATTATCGCAGTCACTTTCTAATTTCATGTGAAAGAAAAGGACAGAGCTAACATTTATCTGATAGATCGTTATATCTGGGCATTGAAAAATCGGCCGTTAGTGTGGTTATATGGATAGAAAACCATCAAATTATCACAATAAATAGTATAATAAATTAGACAAATTAATCAAAAACATTAAAAGTTATAGGACTATAAAGATTCGGTATTTTTTTTATAGCCCAAATGTAAATTGAAATTTACCAATAGAATTCTCATGTTTCGATAAAAACAAAATTGTATGGCAAGTATGTACATAAACGTAATATTTCACGAGCAAAACGGAAAATTCCCCTCTTTTTCATACAACGGTAGTACGAGGAAGCAGGTGTGACGTCACGCCTGTTGGTCAATCAATACTTTGCCTCTGTGGATAAATGTTTTTTATGCTTACCATAACTTTAGTGTATCCTAGATTCCTAGTGTATGTGACGAGTACCTTCTTCTCAGGGTCTACAATGCTTTCTTCAACGATTTTTACAGATTTTGAGCTGAAGAACCTTTAACAAAATTATTTTTCTTTAATTTATATTTTTATAGCAAATTACGATACCTACTCAAAATTGTCACTCTGTAAACTAAAATGTGTTTTGTCCCTTTCTTACATAAACATTAAATTGACAGATAAAAACAAACGGTTTGTTGGATGTTTATTAATAAAGGGTCGGCCACAGCCACACCAATCCTCAAAAACGCTGACGCACCGTAAATAGAGCTGCTTCAAAAAGCTTAACCATATTTCGAGCAACGGTGTGCCCGCTCCTTATAAGGGCATGAATTAATATAAGAAAGAAGAAGAGATTGTTATGAAGAAGTCATGCTAGTTGCTACTGAGTGCAGGCAGAGCCATTATTACAATAGCTAATGAACAATGTAACATGGTGATGACCTGATGACATATGGTACGGAAACGGCTCACCATGGGCCTCATAAGAAGGCTCAAAGTCACTCAGAGGGCTATGCTGGGAGTTTCTCTGCGTGATCGCATCAGAAATGAGGCGCCACCATCGGTAGTAGAACCAAAGTAACCGATATAGCCCTTCGAATCGCTAAACTTAAGTGGCAGTGGGCGGGGCATATTGCACGTAAAACCGATGGCCGTTGGGGCCGAAAGGTTCTCGAGTGGCGACCACGGACCGGAAGGCAGCGTGGGTAGACCTCCCACAAGGTGGACTGATGACCTGGTAATGGTCACGGGAGTCCGCTGGATGCGGGTCGCGCAGGACCGGTCATTGTGGCACTCTTTGGGGGAGGCCTATGTCCAGCAGTGGACGTCTTTCGGCTGATATGATGATGATGAATGTAACATACAAAAAATGTGTGTTTCCGATACTACTCATCCGATTTCAATTATTCCATACTATTTTAGAGCGGACTTTGACATCCGGGTCGGAGATAGGCGTCGATAGGAAGACGCAAGACAGCTGGCTAAGAGATAAGATAACTTTCAGCGCACCACATACCTACTTTCATAATAATCTTTCATACCTGATTAGCTTGATACATTATCTAAAGTAACAACATCAGTTTCGATATCTCCATATATGCCAGACTAAAATATCCTTCTTATCATGTTTTTAACAGAGAAATACTCATCAATGACGTGTTTTGTTTATCTTTTAATAGAAAGGGGTGTGATATAACCAACATTGCTAAAGGAACTTAAATAATCTACATATGTGCTCTGAACACAATGAAACCTCAGTGTGGGCGCGGTAACTCTTTGCAAATACGAGGGGCGTTCAATAAATTCTCGGTATTGATATCTTTTAAACCGTTTTAGTAAACTTTTTAATACTGGCCGGTAAGTGTCATTCATTAACATAAAAAAAAGGTAAAATTCAAACGGCGATGTTCTTTTGTTTTTCTGCAACTGCCGAACAAACGTGATCACAATGAGCGATTTTTCAATGTTAATTAAATTAGAGCACCGAGCGGTAATAAAATTCTTGACCAAACAAGGAAAAAATCAAAAAGCTATAAAAGATGAAATGGATTATGTTTACCGAGAGTCTGCTCCTTCTTTATCAACAATTCAAAAGTGGTCAAGTGAATTTAAGTGTGGGAGAGAGAGTATCGAAGACGACCCCAGACCTGGTCGGCCCGTCGAAGCTTCTTCACAAGAACATATAAAAAAGTGGAGAAAATTATATTGGAAGACGCTCGAGTGAAGGTGACAGCAATAGCTCAAATAACCAAGCTTTCTATTGGTACTATACACAATATAATCCATGACAATCTTAATATGTCAAAAGTCAGTGCGAGATGGGTACCGCGAATGCTGACGCCGCTTCAGAAAAATACGCGCGTTGCTTGTTGTTCCGAATTTATTAAGCTGTGTGGTGAAAATCCTGATGAGATACTGCAAAAGATTGTTACCGGAGATGAAACCTGGGTTCATCATTATGACCCTGAGAGCAAACAAGAGTCCATGCAGTGGCACATTAAAGGAACTCCTCACCCTAAGAAGTTCAAGGTCATGCCTTCAGCTGGAAAGGTCATGGCCACAATATTCTGGGATTGTGATGGAATATTGCTGATCGATTATAAAGAAAAGGGTGTAAATATCACAGGAGGGTACTACGCTAATATTCTACGCCAATTAAGAGAAGCAATCAAAGAGAAGAGAAGGGGAAAATTAGCCAAGGGAGTTCTGCTCCTGCACGACAACGCCCCTGTGCATACTGCTCATATCGCCAAGGCTGCTGTTCGGGAATCTGGGTTCGAAACTATTACACACCCACCGTATAGTCCAGACTTAGCCCCGAGTGACTTCTTTTTGTTTCCCAACCTCAAAAAGGACCTACGAGGAAATCGATTTTCTGACGATGAAGCTTTGAAGACAGCAGTGGAGGAGCATTTTGACACTAAAGATAAAAAATATTTTTATGAGGGGTTAGAAAAACTAATTGACCGATCTTATAAGTGCATAAACATAGGGGGGGAGTATATTGAAAAATAAAATAAAAAACCTATCGTATTCTTTTGTTTTCATTCTCATACCGAGAATTTATTGAACGCCCCTCGTAGATCTTAGTTAGGAACTCGTTGAAGACCTGCTTAAAGAGCAGTCCCATTCCAGCCTCATTGACATAAAAATACAACGAAAACATTTTTATAGTAGTTTATCTACACCCATATAGTAAATCCTCTTTTATAAGTTCAAATACCGTAGATAAGACCCCGCTTTATAATATACTGTGCGGCTGTTGCGTGCGTCCCCTATTAGATCACGAAATATAACACTTAAATGAGATCACGTACAAAATTAAGACACAGCTGCGGGCTGGCGGCGGAGGCGCGGGCCGGCCTGTCGATGCAAACATGGCGCACGCCGGCGAGAAGTGCGCACACGAAACACATGAAAGAGGATTTAATATATGGATGTAGATAAACTACTATTATGCAACTGGTACATAATGAGGGGCATTAAAACACGAGTGTTATGAAACGAGCCGAAGGCGAGTTTCATAATAAGGTCACACGAGTGTTTTAATGCCTAATTATGTACAGTTGCATACACTACTTTATCTACATCCATATATTAAATCCTCTTTCATGTGTTTCGTGTGGGCACTTCTCGCCGGCGTGCGCCATGTTTGCGTCGACAGGCCGGCCCGCGCCCGCAGCTGTGTCCTTATATAATTTTGTACGTGATCTCGTTAAAGTGTTATATTTCGTGATCTAATAGGGGACGCACGCAACAGCCGCACAGTATATTATAAAGCGGGGTCTTATCTACGGTATTTGAACTTATAAAAGAGGATTTACTATATGGGTGTAGATAAAATTAAAAATGGGATTGTTCATAGCCAGCATCTATCCGCAGAGAATTCCAAACCTTAGCCACAGAATAGTATAATAGTATTACATACAGAACGGACACGAACCCCCCCGCACCGAGGTCAGATTCCTTTGCGTGTCACAGGTGTGCCTTAGCAGAGTGCATTATAAAGGATGATGAAAAGCGCTTTGTTCGAATAAGAGCAACTACGACCAGGTAATTATGGTATACTTAAAATCATTACAGTTGATTGAATTGCTCCAAAGCAATTCCTTCAAAAAGCTACTTTACTGTTCAAACAATAAAGTTTAAAATCCAACAGTATTTTAATACAAATACGTTCAACAAAAAGAAGAAATGGAAGAATGATAGGCCACCTACTACGACACGACAACTACATCAGAAACATTATAGAAGGGAAAATAAATGGGAAAAGAGGAAGAGGAAGACCAAGGAAAAGTTATATGAACCAGATAAAGGAGGATGTGGATGTCGTGTCAATTTCAACCATACATACCTTTCCCCCCATTTGGGTACTCGATTGGTTTTCGTGAGTAGCCTCTTGGTGTAGAGGCAACCATCTTTGACCTGCCTGCAGTATGTGTCTTCTGATAGAACATGAGTGCTGCAAAATAAAACATGCAATCAATAGGGATGTTGACTCAAAATTTATTATTACTCCATACGAATGAATACATAAAACTATGCCAAATAGTGAAAATCCTATTCAAATATCTCAAAAAATAACGAAACTACAACCGTTAGAATGTTTTTAGTTCGAGAGAGAAAGCGCTACAGATCAGTGACGTCACTGACCTGGAGCGCCATAGTAAATGACGATCGTTCAATACAACTGGGCGTTTTACGAAAAAAGGACAGAAAATGCCCCCTCCTAAAACTTTGAAGAATTATAATTATGTAATTATTTATTCTTTTGAATTACTTTTTTCGCTATTTGATTGAGAATTTTATCCTTTTTCGAGAAAATTCGGATTCATTGATTTTCTTATTTGGTGTCAACATCCCTATATTTATTTATTTATTTGAGGGTAGTGCCTATAACCAGGCTACTTAGCCCTCGTATCACTGTGACCCCAGCGCACATCTAGAAATTTTTCGAGGGGAGACAAAAACTACAAAATGCCGCCCCCGTCTGCATAAATTGTCTTACAAATTGTTACCTCTACCATTTCAGAACAGTAAAAGTAGCTACTAGTTATCTACTCTAAGAGGGGACGGGTCATAAAGTCATAACACATCTACGTATAGATGAAAACGCGAGCGCTTTTTCAAACATTATGATGCAGATGCGGAAAATACTTCATACGCATCAAGTCATAAAGAAACGCGAGCGCAGCAGTGAACGAATATAAACATAGAAGCATTCTGCCTGCTAAATTTTGTCGCAACGCAAACTAACCCCAGTGGGGCAGGTCCTTAATAACTAGGCCCGGCACGAATTTAGTTCAACTGTCATCCCAGTGAATGGCGGATGTCGAAACGCAATGAAAAAATCAAGGATTTTTACAATTTAAGATGCCTTCATGTGTTGTGAAGTGGTGCAGGAATCATACGGATCGTAACAAAGACAAGGGAATCACTTTCCACGTGTAAGTAAATCGATAACGTTAGTAAAACCTTAAAAAAATATTATGAACAATATTTTGTATAGGGATGATATTATGCCAAATGAAGTAAGTACATTTTTTATGGAATGCATCAAAGTATTTGTGGCTAGATTGTGTAAGGTCTTAAATTCACGCACTTACTTGAGGGAATAGGTACACGGCGATGCAGAATGTAAACAACCCAGTCCTTTGTGCACTAAATGTTTCAAGTATTTCAAGCACTTATAATTAGCACAAGCACATAAGAGTCAAGCACAAAGTAGAAGGAGAAATGGGAGAGTCATAGCACTTAATATTAAGAACGCGCAAGGAATATTTAGGTAATAACGAATGCGGCCAAGCGACAATTTATTGTATTAAACAATTGTTAAATTGAAATAATAATAGACAATATTTTATTTCACCGACCCTGTAATGTCGCACATATCCCTGTGCAATCTACTTCCTCTGCCACTCATACGTAAAGGTGTATTCAGATATAGCCCCTCTATTTGCATCGACGTAAACGTTGCTGACTGTACGTGAACATGAGTAAATGGGTACGCACTGCCCGGCTGTACACATCCATACTAATTATTATAAATGCGAAAGTACTCTGTTTCACTATCTATTACCTACCTCTTCACGCTTAGACAGCTGAACCGATTGTGATAAATGTTGGTATGGAGATATTCGAGACCCTAGGAAGGACATAATATAGCTTTATCCCGTGGAATAACTCAGTCAGATGTCTGGAAGTGGTTGAGATATGGATTTATTATTAATTTATTAATAATGTATTATTATAATATAGACAAACGGTCGAAAAAACGGAGTGTAAAAGTATAAATAATACAAATTAATCAGCAATTTTATTACAATACTGTTAACCTATTTATTTTGTTTTCTTTCAACGTGCCGAAAATTAAAATATTGATTAATTATTTGACTGTCTAAAATCTGTTGCATGAACCTATCCATGAATCTCATTGACATCTATCAAATATGATTCGTGACGGCACAGATCCGTGGCGTACGGCCTGCTGCTAGCGCCTGCAGCAAGAAGCTCATTGGCGGATTAAGTTGCTGATTGGCAGTTATTGTCTATACAACCATTTCAGTCACACGCAAGTGTTTACAATTAGTGTAAAAGAGATAACTATTATTTTGTTATCGTTTTCGTATTATATCTCTGTATATACGTAACGTCGTATTTAAATGTGTGTGTATTTGTGTTTGTGTGCTAAGTGTCCCGATAAATTCAACGCCAAAGTTCTCAGAGGCTGCTTCCATGTTTATATTCGTTCACTGGAGCGCAGCGAGCGCAAAATTTTTTGTCCTGTCAAGACGTATTTTGGCCTGTCAAGAAGTTCGAATTGCCGCCCCCCTGCCGCCCCTAAATTTGCCGCCCCCTAAAATTGCCGCCCGGGGCATGGACCCCGGCTTGCCCCCCCCCCCCCTAGATCCGGCTCTGTGTGACCCTTGCAGGGAAATAAAGGTTTGTCATTTTTAAATGCTATATCAATTTTTTGGAAAAAAAAGCGAGCGCTCGTGGCCCAGCGGCGCCTGCGTGCCGCAAGCGATTGCAAAGTTAAGCAACGTGGGCCGCGGTCAGTACATGGATGGGTGACCGCTTTGAGTGGTTACTAACTGAGTGCTCCCGTGCTTTGGAAGGCACGTTAAGCCGTTGATCCCAGCTGCTGTCTATGGCAGCAGTCGTTAAGCCAAGTTGGAGGCCTTCGGGCGGCTTGAAAACTTCTAACAGTCAAGTTGCCCACTCACTTGACAAAGGGGGGTCGAAGTTGCACCACGTCCGTAGGGCAAGTACCCACCGCTACCCTACACGTGACCCCTGGGTGGTTCTAAAAGTGCAACAAAAACTGGCAACCATACTGTAATCTCGAAGATCTCACGGTTCGAAATAAATGCCATACGATAAATAAATAAATTTTTTGAAGGTTCAAAATATACATAATTTATTTTATACCAACAACATATATCAAGAGGATTATCCTTAAGAAATAATATCATGATATTTATGTTCTTTTACTTAGATTACCATAACAAGCCACTGTTACCAATGTAAGTTACTTGTTACATAAATTACTGTTTTAGATAATTGCTAGAACCACTATTAACAACTTGATAAATATGCAATTAACAGTTCTTGTACAAATGGTTATAATAATTAATAAACACTTATTGTAAGGCCAAAGCTATTTTTATAATAATAAATAAACGCTTATCATAAGGCCAAAGCTATTTTAGACACTGTAATAAAAAAATAAATTATGGACAATCTTAACAGAAATCAACCTAGTCCCAAACTAAGCACAGCTTGTACTATGGGTACTAAGCGACAATATACATACTTATATAGATAAATAAATACATAAATACATAGAAAACATCCAAGACCCAAGAACAAATATTTGTGCTCATCACACAAATAAATGCCCCGGCCGGGATTCGAACCCGGGGCCTCCAGCTTTGTAATAACAACCCAATGTCCTAAAAAACCATCAGTTGATTATGTACAGTCAAGAGCACCAATATTTATACACTTTTTCACCTTATTCCATTGAAATAAGGTCCAAAAATGTATACATATTTATGCCATTGACTGTACCTGACTGTGGCTTTATAGGCTGGGATAAAGGTCCAATAAAGCAACACATATGAGCGGGCAGTTTAAACACTGGAATACTCTAAGAGTTTGCGCTCCAGTGAGATATATACTTGTGTTGTAGCCAGTAAATATGATGCTACGGCTAGTATTAAAATAACAATAATATTGATATAGAATAGAATTAACGAGTCACTCACGTCTTTAACGTCGAATATCGCTCGACATGTATCGGACCAATGCAGAAACGATGAAAAAGACAAACAATATACAAAACTAAAGAAATGAGACTTACCTCTGTGGATTAGGGTATCTTTTCCAATACCCAGAAGCAACCTGGTCCCAACTGAAATTGAATGTGGTAGTGTTTTCAAAGTATCTTGCCATTTTACTTGTTTTTATACTGGAATGGTTGTAAATGAGGGCGATAACCTTAGCAGGCCATCTTGCTTCCCGCTAAAAAAAAAATAGAAAAACACGTCAATGTTTGCGTAGAAAAAATATCTATACCTACATTAGCGTATCAAGTTACATAAACTTCTAACTGGGTCAAACGTGGTCAATGTTGTTTACTTATGATATTTGGCGTAAAGACCTTGCAAAAGGTAACAAAGGCACTGTGCCGCGAGTCACGTCGGAGTCTGTGTAACTCGATGTCAATAATAAGCAAGAGGAGCGACCAATCAAAACCAATTTGAATTAATTGAAGGACGCACCGCCACATCAATAAATAATCAATTAAATGCACAGTTTTAGTAAAAAATACTTAAGAATTGTTGTTAATTACTAAGAAAAACTTAGGTGTGTTAGTATTAGCTAATCAAAGGGACAAGGATAGATATAAAATATTCAATACAATCCTGGAACTTACGTCTCAGCCGGAAGAACTAAATTTACTTCGTAACTTGCTGGTTATTATCTTGATTACCACCACCGAATTGCTGGAGGAATCTTATTTTGATAATGTGATTGAAAATCTTAGTAATAAGCACGTGTTATCATTCATATTTCAGGTGTTTATGATAAAATTTTGATAACAGATGACATTTTTGTTCCAGAGTCCATCTGTGAGTGAATGAATGAATGATGAGTCTGTCATGGAGAATGAACGAACGTGAATGAAGCGAATGAAAATAAAGAGGCGTTTTTCGTGAAGTAAACAAATCCACGAGTTGCTTTTTGTATGTTTCCTCCTGCCTGCGTGCGATGTAAATTGTTTTTTACGATTTTATTCCCCCCAATTTTTATGTTAATTTACTTTTATTAAACTATTTCATATAGTTTGTATACTGAGTTCTAAAATTGGCTGTATGGCCTCTATACCATAACCTTAGTCTTTAAGAAAATACCAAAAATCATCATGACATAAAAATTACGGTTTTTTTCGAATTTTTCATGAATTTTACACAAAGGTTGAGAAATGGATAATTACAAACACTTCATTGCTGGCGTAACTAACTTGGTGTTAGGACACGTACACGTAATAACTGGGGATGAGGAACACGTGAAACCCCAAGTGTCGAGTTTCGTGAAACTCATAGACGCCGTACAATATAAAGACGGATATTATCACACTTATTACAAAGAGATGAAGGCGGTAATGAAGAGCTTCATCATATACTGGAGGCAAACTATGGACTTAGCGTTGAAGCGAGCCGACTACCTTAGTCACATGGCTACCGAGTCCGTAGATAAAGAACTCCTAGTATTAGATGTGGTAAATACTCTACGCCTCTGGCGGGAATATCAAAAGAAATTCTACAAGGATTTTTTGCCAATCGAGTCTCCCGAACAACAAAAGGTAAGAAGATTAATAAAAATATTGTGGTTGGATGCAAAGTGGTGAACATGAATTTGAACCAATTATTAATACTGATTTGAACTAGCTAGTTTGTCAAAATTACCTCCAAGTTTTTGTCAGATCCTTATACCACTACTTAGTACTTACTTGATGCCACGATGATTCTCATCGTTAAAGTTAACTGGGGGGCCATCCCATCGGCCACCGAGAACCACAAACGAAGTTTTCCCTCTCTGTCGCACTTACGTACAGACTTGCAAGTGCGACAGAGAGAGAAAACTTCGTTTACTGTTTACGGTAGGACCTCGTCCACACCGGTCCGAACATGTGTGTGTGTGAAGTGTATGTTAAAGAAATGAAAAATAAAAATATTTTATTTCCGTAATTAATTTTTAGTACAATTCAAACTTATTGTTGACTTCTATATATATATATATATATATATATATATATATATATAGTTAAGTGCAATGTGCAATAGAGAAAGCTCGCGCGGTATTAACTGTTTAAATTTAAAAATAATCACTAAGGAGCCGACGCGACCGCTGCGCGCCGGAACATATGCTAACAGGTTAGCGACGTCACACAGGTTGCGCGACGCGAGCGGGACGGTTTCATACATTTTAGCGCGCAGCGCAGCGTCCCGCTTGCGTCGCGCACGCGGTGTGACCAAGCCTTTAACAATCCGGGCCCAGTGAGACCCAGCCCAGCCTTAAGTAATCTCTTTTGAGTTTTTTAAAACCATCCGAGATATAGAATATTAGTGTCTTAAATTCTAAAAAAAACAACTACGCACAGAGCTTCCGTAGAGAGCGGGATGGTTAATTGCAAACTCACATGTGTTAGAGCGGGACATTTGCAATGGGGATATCTGGCCTTAAGAAAATGTTAAGGCTGGTTTTCCACTAGAGCTATGCTATGCTACGTTGCTATGGATGCGTTTGAAATCCACCAATCACATTCCTTTATTCATATAGCATGGCTCTGGTGTTCAGCTAAGCTATGTTTTTATATGGATATATGCGAGCTGCGGATGCGTGCTATGGATGCGTACTGTGGATGCGTGCTACGGATGCGCACTACGGATGCGCGCTACGGATGCGTGAGCGCCCCCCTCACCGCGCTGCCGCTCCCCGCGCCCGCTGTCATATACATCGCATAGCTCGAGCTGCGCATCTTCCTCGCACGCACGGTTTACCCTTGATTTGCCTAAAAACCTTTTGCCTAATTTCAGTTTGCCTAATTTCGGTTCATCTAAAATTACTTGGCATAACAGTTCACTTTGCCTAATTTTCGTTTGACCGAATTTCATTTTGTATAATCATTAATACACATAATTTTGTTTTGTCTAATTTTAATTCACCTAATATTCAGTTTGTATAATTTTATTTTGAATAATGTTTGATTGACATAATTTTGTTTCGTCTAACTTACGTTTCGTCTAACTTACATTTCGTCTAACGTACATTTCGTATAATTTAGTTTTTAAACCATTATTAAGCCTTATTTTAACCTAACCTAAACCTAAAAAAGCACGCATGCATGCAAGCAAGCAAGCAAACAAGCATGCATGGAATCAAGCAAGCAAGCATACATGCATGCAAGCAAACAAGCACGCATGCATGCATGCATGCAAGCAAGCAAGTACACATGCATGCATGCAAACGAGCAAGCAAGCATGATTTTTCAAGGCACATAAAAAAAAATACCTAACACCAGAAGACTAAGGCGGGAGCTTCGCTTCGCTTCGCTCCCGCCTTAGTCTTCTGAACCTAACCTAACAGAGTCGGTTTCGCTCCGGAAGGTTATGCTCGCTCGCTTCGCTCGCTCGCCCGGTAGCTAAGTTTGTTGTGAACCCTGACCGAACTTTGGCAATACCTATCTGACAGACTTGTTAAATTTGACAGATTCACAACGTGCCAGCGTGTCCCCGCTCACGATATCACCAGGATAATAATACCAGTGTAATTTGGACAAGACAATTAAATTGTCCAAGGGAATCATGAGCGCGTTGCGTAAGCAATCCAAATCCGTCCAAATTGCGTAGTACCAATTTTGTATGATTTTGAGCAAATATGAGAAAGACATCGGTCGCTCGTTGGCGCATCTACGAGTATAAGTACAGAGTATATATTATATCTAGTTATGCTCAATAAGGCACCTGCCTATAACCCGACTTGTTTTAGTCGCCATATCGTTGCGTTGCCCCATAATGTATACATTACATGGTTTCATTTTACGTGGCTTCACAATATTCTCATTGATTTTTTAAATTGAGGGTAGATTATGGAATTCGTTTTAACTCATTCAAACGGAAATATATACGTTAACCGCTTAATAACTAGTACCAAATTACCAATATAGCGTACCAATATAAAGTGACAAATACATTATCTTGCCGTTTCTTGCCGTGCCATCACGCGACCATCATAGACCATTTTTGTGTTTTTGTGTCTTTTTAATAAGTAAAAATTATGATTATTCAGTATTAGACAAAAAAACAATTAGTCAAAACGTTATTCGACTATATGATGATTAGTTAAAATAAGAATCGACCAACTGATCTTTAAGTGAAATGATATTAGACAAAACAAAAGTTATGCAAATAGACATTTAGGCAAAACGTTTTTCGATTAACTGATTAATATGCAAAATGAAATTATACAAATCGATATTCGACAAACAATTCATTATACAAAAAGTTGTTATACAAACTGAAATGAGGCAAAAAGATTTTAGACAAACCAAGGGAATACCCGCACGCACAGCTACCTCGCTGCTGCGCATCTTCTCTTCATATCATAGCGCATCTACCTCGTACAACTACATAGCGTAGCTTTAGTGGAAACGGTCGCATAGCTCGTAGCGCATCCTCGCAGCATAGCTGCTTAGCATAGCTCTAGTGGAAAGCCAGCCTAAATTTTGGAATCAGAATCACCAATTATTGCGCTGCGCGCGAATTTGCGGCCCCGACTCCCTCGTCTCACTTGCACTGTGCGGATTAAAAAAGAGGAGAGGAATTTTTTAGGGTTCCGTACCCCAAGGGTCCAAACGGAACCCTATTGCTGTTAGTCACGCGTCCGTCTGTCGGTCCGTTCGTCCGTCGTGTGTCACAAAAAAAAATTAACCTTCACATTGACCTATGAATTTGAAATTTGGTGATAATGTTTATTGTAATAATATTATCAAAAAATGCTTATATATTGATAATAGAGCAAATTTTTTCTTTCAATTTTCCTTAGGTATTTTTCCTATTAAAACCAACTTAATTTTGCGGTTGGTTTAGAACCCTAAAGCCCGTGCTAGACGGTCGAAGACAAGTCCAGAGACCGGGCGACCTTGGTCTGCAAAGACCGCTAATTAAAGGAAGTCTTGCTGGAAACAGCTGTCTACACGGTCCATGCGGCCCGGTCTTTGGGCTTGTTTACGACCATCTGACACGGGCTTAAATGTGCGAAGTCGCGTGGCTGCATCACTTTTACTTTACTTTCCTATTGCAGATACACGACGAAATAACCGAGAAATTTTCCGAAGCCATGAAACAGCTTCACCAATTAAAATTAGACGTGGAAAAGATGGATCGGCGCGAAAAAGTAGTGGCTTTCGCGAAGGAGCACATAGCCAAGTCTGTAGAGTTGAAGAATACAGTGTTTCAATACGCTCATACTTACTTCTCGATGTTGCTTGCTGATCACGTTAGTACCCCTTTCAACCTCAGATCGAAACGGAAAAAGAAGAGACTTTTTTTTCTTGGTTTTAAATCTGCAATCGGTTGTACTATAAGCAAATTTGTTGAAAGCTTTATATTATGTCATGTCGAGTGTGTCCTCCATTCAGGGCATCTACTCCTCCGTTAAATCTAGTCCGTTAAAATGTATTTTCTTTTGAGCCTCTTCCTGTAGTTCTCAGTTTTACAGCAAGCTCATTCGGGTGATGTTTCAGTCTCTCTTTGTATGCTTTGGTCACAAAGAGTATTTCTTCCTTCACTGTGTTCATTTCTAGATACTTACTTGTGTATTTCAGAGAGATGAGACTTCACTCTTTAAAAAAGGCTTTCCATCAAATTTATGATGATTTCGCCAATCAATACGTGTTCAAAGACGTTGTTCGGTAACGATGCCATGACAGTAGGCAACTGGTTTTGTTCGGTAGTGGATTCAGCCCGTCCGACGCGGCGACGGGCAAAATCCCAAAAAGAAGAGACGACCCTCCTACAGCACGATATGCATAAATTTTTTTGGCCTCTTCCTCATTTCTTAAGCCCGTGCCAGACGGTCGAAAGCAAGCCCAAACACCGGGCGACCTTGGTCCGCACGGACCGTGTAGACAGTTGTTTCCAGCAAGATTTCGTTTGAAAACCGGTCTTTGGGGACCAAGGTCGCTCCGTCCCGGGTAATTTTATTTTTTTATACCAGTCTTATTATACCAGTCGTCGGTAAAGCCCGTGCCAGACTGTCGCCGACAAATACCCGGGACGGAGCGACTGTGGTCCCCAAAGACCGTGTAGGCAATTGTTTCCAGCAACATTTCCTTTGGAAACCGGTCTTTGCGGACCAAGAGGTCACTACCTTGGGACCCTGTCGACGACCGTCTCTATCACGCTTTAACCATTAAGTTATGATTCCGCTGCCGACTGCATACAGCAACTGCACGTGCCGCCGCACTCCAAATTGAACCGTAATGGTATGCGTAAACAACTCAATTTGAAATGAGCGAAGAAGTGTCGCAACAGCACATGCCGCTCACTCTAAATTGGGTCTTTTAGACTCATGATTACGGTTCAATTTGGGGTGCGGTGGATCGTGCAGTTGCTGTCTGCTGTCGGCTGTGGAATTAAACCTTTAAGGGTGAGGCCGGAGTTGAGGTGAGTTGTGAGCCGCATAATTTCAACCGAGACTATACTTGTGGCATTTTGTGGCTATGTTGTGAAAAGATTGGGAAGTGCATGCTACTCTCTAAAATCAATGGCAAAATTCTGTGACAAACAAACTTTAAAAACTATATATTTTTCGTATGTTGAGAGTATTATTCGCTATGGCATTGAAGTGTGGGGAAATTGCTGTATCTCCAATGAAATACTGCTAATGCAAAAAAAATGTTTAAGATTCATTGAAGGTTATTTCCCCGAAACGCATAGACATCTATTTGTAGGAAATAATATCTACACAGTCACTACTCTGTATATTTATCAAATATGTATGTACATGTATAGAAACTTAAGCTCATATAAAACTAAAATGTTATGTGAAAGATATCCATTACGTCGCATCTTGGATCTTGCGTTACCTGAGTCACATTTTGCTTACTTTAGAAAATGCTTTAATTACATTTCTATAAAAATCTATAATAATCTCGAACCTGACATTAGGAATTCTTCCAATATACAAGAGTTTAGCGTAAAATTGAAAATGTATTTAAAATGTAGGCCGTTCTATAACCTTGACGAATACTTTGGTAAGATATTTGACTGATTTATTTAGATTTACTGTTGACATTGTGACTTGTATTTTTGTGATTTTATATTTAATGTTTTATCTAGTTTGACAATATTTCTTTATTTTTATTCTTTAAACTGACATATATCGATGATGTTTTATTTTGTCTATTGTTGATTAGGTATATTTAAATTTATGTGAATCTCGCTGTACCCTCTCTCTTATTCTTTTTATAATTATGTTTTATTGCATGGATTGTTTCCTTATTCGCAATAAAGATACTGAATACTGAATACTGAATTTACCGAACTTTTCGATTAACTTCACAAGTATGGCCTCGGCTGAAATTAGGCGGCTCAAGGCTCACAAAATTACGCTCGTCTAGCCTCACCCTAACCACAGAATAGTATAATAGTATTACAATACAGAGCGGACACGAACCCCCCGCACCGAGGTCAGCTACCTCGTCCCTGAGAGCCTGGTGTCGATCGGGTGCCGTCAAGCCTCGCGATTCGTCCGCGCCACACGCTACGCACCCGCTCAAACAATTGACGCGTGTACCGACAGCGCACGCACACATACTTACCTACAGCGCTTACGTTCCTTCGCGTGTCATAGCTGTCGTGCCCTAACTTGAATTAAGTAAGCCTAGCAAAACTCTTACCAACGGCTTCCTCCAAATCCCAATTGTTCTACAGCTACCAGAAATCGGAGGAAGTCTAAAAGAGACGCTGAACCAGTCTCGCAATAACCTGAAGCAGCTGGAAGAGCAACGCGAGGCTCTTGTCAACGACCTGTTGACAAAACTGTACGAGAAAAACAAAGAGAGGATGATGCAGACACGTCATCCGAAGGGTTCTATGACCCAAATGGCTGAGGTCAGATTTTACTCTAGTAGAGAAACCCTGCTAGCTGGTACTAAGTGTACCTATGCGGAACTGTAGCGTTACGTCCCTTAGTCGTCTCTAAACCTGTAAACATTTTTTTAGATATAGCCTGACAAGATTTTATCTGGCCTTCGCCATGTTGCGGATTTCTAGTGGTACTAATTTATTTTACTGTCATGGAGTAGGACTTTTAGACAACATACGTCGAAAGTCATCGAATATTTCGCAGTTTTATTAGTATAATTATTATACAGCTAAACATGTTAACTACGATACTCTAGAAACGATGTTTTGACATTTTACAAATATATTACCAAGAAGCCAATACACGCCGTACCGACTATACATGACGTAAGCATATTATTGCCAGATGTAAGCTATGCTGTTTGTAGCGTAGCGACACAATTTGAGAGCCAAATAGAAACTTGTCGGTCTATATAATATTAATGCACTTGAATAAGGGAGCGCTCGTGGCCCAGCGGCGCCTGCGTGCCGCAAGCGTTATTCAAAGTTAAGCAACGTGGGCAGCGGTCAGGACTTGGATGGGTGACCGCTTTGAGTGGTTACTAACTGAGCGCTCCCGTGCTTTGGAAGGCACGTTAAGCCGTTGATCCCGGTTGCTGTCTATGGCAGCAGTCGTTAAGCCAAGTTGGAGGCCTTCGGGCGGCTTGAGAACTTCTAACAGTCAAGTTGCCCACTCACTTGACAAAGCCTAATCCCAATAAGGTCTAGTTTCCCCTCGGGGTTGGAAGGTCAGATGGCAGTCGCTTTCGTAAAAACTAGTGCCTACGCCAAATCTTGGGATTAGGTAGCGGACCCCAGGCATCCTTCAGGATGCAACTGTACTGGGATAACGCTAGGAGGATGGATGGCACTTGAATAAGTAGGCTTCTTATAGAACCCTGGCATTAATTACACGGACCCCCTTTTGCTCCATGGACCACAATTTAACCTGTTGCCACATCGGACGCATAGACATCAGGGGATGAACGGGTTATATGCTACTATCCACTAAAAACTCCAAGGTTACCGCTATCTGCGCTGTTATGCGGGGGACTCCATGGTCTCATACTGAACGCACTGGAGCCCCCCCTCGCGAGATAGGCAAGTGCTGCGGCCCCTGCCACATGAAGTACTCGCCACCCCGGTGACCCCCTCTAGTCGTATTTTATGACAGACGGGGGAACCTATTCTCGCTATGTTAATTCCTGAACTAAAAGCTGCATCTCCCTCAAAGATAAACGTTAGCATCCAGAAGATCCATAAAGAAGTCCTCAGCTCTGGAAACCGCGACGCCATCCAGAAGGTCACTGATAAATTGCAACTGTTTGAAAAACGATATGCCACCTTCGAGCAGATTGCCAAAAATCTTATGTCGCTGAAAGCAGAACTGGAGAAAACTTATAGGGAAGAATGTATCTATAGTTGCAAAACGTAAGAATATTATTTGTCTTGTTATGTTAGCTTGAATTTCATTTAAGTTATTGTCGTATTCTTGTGCCTATATATTTTCTTGCAAAAAAAGACCTGGTGATCTACATTTTGACGTTTCGATTCCGTTCCAACAGTCGTGGTTTTTGAGTGGTTTGGTCAAGCCGAACGGTGAAATTTGTACATTTCCCTTGTCAAATTAAACTATGCCAACTAACTACTCAAAAATAGTATAAATCCGAAATTTATGCCAGGCCACTACCAAGCTCCAGCATTACTTAGCTTGGGAATCCAGGAGAATCACAAACGCATTGCCGACCCTTTTGACTTGAGGATTCGTGGTATTAACAGTTACTTAGATACTTAGGTACATATGCAGGTCCCTAACTCACAACAGTCACAACACAGCGCATCGTCGGGAGCTCTGGCGACCTTAGCGTGTGATCCACATATCTTTTTTTTTTGAACCTGTCTGTGGCTTTATAGGACGGCAGTTTAAACACTGGAATACTCTAAAAGTTTGCGCTCCAGTGAGATTGGTTGAGCGGCTTCAACCGAATCTGAGGTGTCAGCGGAATCGAACTACTGGGAGTTTTCTGCTGGATCACTAAACCTAGCGTAGCTGAAAAGAGTTCAGCAAGAAACTCAGCTAGGCCCGACCTGGGTCGCAGTGGTCGGACTGACTCTACCCGGTATGCGGAGGTACCGGGACGAATAAGGACTATATGTGTGTGTTGTCGAGACATATCTAATGATCACAATATCCTTAAGTATATCTGGATTGCTTGAACTAGAATTTTTAACCCATATAACATAATGTGTACGTGTACCTAAAGAACAACCACAACGTTTTTTTTAAGATCGACTGAATTACCGGGAGTAAAATTCTCTTGCTGGAACCAAATGGGAAGTAATTTTGCTACCCGCAAAGAACAATTGAAGCAGCTCTTGATCAAAGCAGCTAAGTCATTGACTACGTTCTTTGTCATTAAAAGTGAGTCCACAGCGTCCACATCTTTAATCCTATACCACTTTCACTGATCTTCTTCTTCTTATTTCCATCAAATTCATGATGATTTCGCCAATCAATACTTGTTCAAAGACGTTGTTCGGTAACGACGCCATGACAGTAGGCAACTGGTTTTGTTCGGCGGTGGATTCAGCTCGTCGTCGCGCCGAGACGTGTGTTCACCAACGCGGCGACGAGTAAAATCCTTTCACTGATCTTATAATGTCACCAGTCCGACTGACAGTTGGACTGTGCATTCACTATGGGGATGTGACTAACTAACTACATCTATTTCACTTATGTTTTAATGTATGTAGATATTTGTTCACTGCAGCCATAAGCCCGTGCCAGACGGTCGAAGACAAGCCCAGAGACCGGGCGACCTTGGTCTGAAAAGACCGCTAATCAAAGCAAGTCTTGCTGGGAACAGCTGTCTACACGGTCCGTTCGGGCCAAGGTCGCCCGGTCTTTGGGCTTGTTTACGACCATCTGGCACGGGCTTTATGCCGCCAGTCTTAAATGCGTGCCAGACGGTCGAAAACGAGCCCGTCAACCGACTCTAGTCCGCACGAACCGTTTAGACCGTAGTTTCCAACAAAATTTCCTTTGAACCGTTCCTTACGGACCAAGGACGCTCCGTCGTGGGGACTTGTCGGCGACCGTCTGACACGCGTTTCATGCTTACTTCAATGGTGTTATAGGTACGTGCGACGAAGTAATTATTTATGAGAACGATAGTGAAATGTATTCATTGGACGTCTTCGGACACATCGTCTACCATTTTGATTACGGACTAAGGCAAGTGCATCTGGATTGCGAGGGTAATTGTAACAAGGTAAAGTACTGGCTGTGCGTTCTTATATCTGTACTTAAAATACTGGATTGGAACCCTCGTAACAATATTTAATATCATTTGATATTTTTGGTCAAACGGATCGTTATAAAACCCACCCAGCCAATTAATTTGTTCTTCAGTTTAGGCATATTACATGCACCTATGAATGTCAAAAAACTACCACCAGTTCATAAAATAAACCTCTGCCTCGAGAAGAACCGGCGTAAGAAACTCGGCGAGGTGTCATTTTTCAGAACAATATACCTACAAGTACCTACAAGTACTTTCCATCAGATATGTGCTATGCAAGTACCTATATGCACTATGCAGCTATGCTGCGAGGGTGTAAAAGATACGCTACAAAACTATGTGAACGTTTCCACTAATGCTAAGCTATGTAACCGTTTGAGGAAGATGCGCATCCTTGAGGTAGCTGTGCGAGAAAGATACTGTGCAGCTCGAGCACTCGCGACACGACGCATCCATAGCACGCGTCCATAGCACGAATCCAGAGCACGCATCCTTCCATATAAAAAACATAGCTGAACCCATTTCCACATGGTTTCCACGAGTGCTATGCTATGTGGACCAATGAATAAGTATGATTTGTGGATAGCGCATCCATAGCAAAGCAGCATATAGCACTTATCTAATGGAAAGGCACTTATGCGGTGGGGTGGGATCATGGCAACCGTTTTCTGGTGGTGTTCATTTCATTTCGACCTGGGGCCTATTGCATGCATAATTTGTAACTAATATTACAGGCGGACGTCTACCGCTTGTACGTCATTATGCAGTAGGTTAGATTAGATTATTTATTTCACGATAAAAATTACATTATAAATTTGCATACATTTCAAAATTATAAGAATAGTTATCATGATCGTCAAAAACAACAAAAATAAAAATAACAGTGTCTACAAAAAAAAAAAACAAAAAAAAAATATACTGTTTATTTCATATGGAGATTTTTGATACATTTCTATAGAGATTGATCGCCTGATCGGTCTGAACTGAAATCGTATCGTACATTCGTATAACCCGCTCTTAGTATGGCCACAAAGTAAATAGCGGCGGCGATTTTTTATTTTGTGGTATGGCTGTGTTGTATTTCCGCCGAGGCCTACTTGTGATTCCATGGTTATTTTTGTTTGGCCCTATGGTTGACTGGTATAGAATGCCCAGAGGCATTAAGTCCGCCATTTGTTCTTGTTTTTTATGTGCAATAAAGTTTAAATAAATAAATTAAATTACGCTAGAGTTGCTTCACCCTTAGATGTTAAGTAAAATATGTTCTTTCAGCCCTACGACAATTATCCGACGTACATGGATGAAAATGGACTACATTATCTAAAAAACGGTCAGAAGATTTATCAAAGATCGTTTTGCAGCAGCCAGTACAAACTTGGCGACGATAATGTTATGAAAAAGGTAGTTTATGATTTAATTTAGATCATAAGATTTAGTTTGGAACCTCAAAGTTGGGACATACCAACATCCATGTAGAGCCAATAGACAAAGATACCTGAACTCAGACAAGAAAGAGCACAACCGTTCTATACAAACTACTTAGGCCTAGCACATGATGGCCGCGAGAGGATGTCGGCTTGTCTCGAGCTATCCGTCACTTTCTAACAGCACCAATCAATTACAAAATAATGTCTGGTGGCCGCCATCTTAGTTTTTTTTTGACGTCACATTTCTAAGAACACTCGGGCTGGTAAGACAAATCTAACGATATCTCAAACATTAAAATCCGTTCAGGGAATTGGAAGATGTCAGGTAATAAAGAATATTACATACATACATACAAGATACGCGCGAAACACATAACCCTGCCTTGCAGTCGGGTAAAAAAAGACGCGTAACTCGAGATAAGCCTACTGTAGAGAATACAAGCAGTCTTCTTCATGCGGCATTTATGCACTATTCTCATACCAAAGAATACTCATGTACAAAAGAATATATACGAATTACTTACTATTAAGCCTATCACACACACTGCAGCGGCCTGTGGTAGCGGTGGCGGCTATGACCGTATGAAAATCAAGGCCGCTTATGTGTGAGTGTGAATGATTGTTAGGAGTAGGAGTGACATAGCGCGGTGAGGGGGGAAGCGCTCACGCATCCGTAGCGCGCATCCGTAGCACGCATCCACAGCACGCATCCATATATGGATAGTGCGCGCCATCCACGATGACGCGCCCCTCCACCGCCCGTTCCGTACAATTGCGCATAGATTATATGAGATACGCTGTGGAGGGGCGCGTCGTCGTGGAGTGCATGGCGCGCACTATAGTACCTACGCATCCGCAGCTCGCATCTTTCCATATAAAAATACGGAACCCTAAAAATAGCTTGAGTGAACCCTTTTCCAACAGAGCTATGCTAATATGTGGACAAAGGAATGTGATTGTGATTGGTGGATTTCAAATGCATCCATAGCAACGTAGCATAGCATAACTCTAGTGGAAAACCAGCCTTACCGTTGCTTTACCGGAAAAAATAACAAATTAAAAATAAAACCTTGCACCGTATATTACTGTTTTGAAATAAGCAAAACATCTGAAATATGAATGATAATATGCCCTCCCTCTCTGCACGTCTAGCGTCTAGCACAAAATGGCAAAGAGTATATAACCTCTACATCTACAAAAATGACGCGCGAGCTATCTCGCCGCGAGATATTTCTATCCGTCTGTTTTTAAATAGTACCTACCTACACGCAGAAACAGACTACCTAGTAGTTTATCCCGCGGCGACATAATTCGCGTGTCATTAAGCGGCAAATTACACTTCGTCGTTCACCTAATGCGGTCGCCGAATTGATTTTAAACTACTTAGGTGAACGAACGTCATCTTTACACTAGTCTGCCCGCCTACTACGGCGACTAGGCAGCTGTCGATCGCCGAATGCGACCGACTAACGTGTTCTTTACACTTTCGCGGTCGTCGCATGCAGCATGCGGCGAACGACGAAGTGTAATTGCCCCTTTATGTTCTACCCGTGCTGATCTATTGTATTTCTATCATAATCTAGGTATCGACTGACTGTGGACACTCCGAGCGCACTATGGAGAACTGTAAAGTGTGCGTACTAAATCCGGGTGTCGCCGAAATTCTGCCGGACGTCAAACCAATCGATATCAAAAGTAGGTTGAATGTAACCTTCTCACAGATTTGCTCAAATTTATTGAGTAGCATTCTACCTGATAGAGCTCGGTATTATTCGTTCCAGTTTAGATTACTAAAAGTACTCAAAACTAATCAATATCCAGCAGTATATGGATGGTATCCAGCAGTATATAGGGTCCATGTCCGCACTACTAATATTTAAGAACATCTTGTAAAAATACCATGGTTGCAATAAATATTTGAATATGGTATAAGTTCGGACAAAACTCTAACGCCAAATTCTGTCAAACGAACGCAAGCAAAACTAGACTTAGAGTTCCGACTGTAAGGTAGAATTTTGCTTGCTTTAATCTGACAGCACTTGGCCTTAAAGTTTTGTACGAACTATTATAATAATAGTAAATCCTGTCAGCAGAGGCCTGCGGTGGCGGCCGCGGTAGCGGTCAGAGGGGCTACCGCGAACCACAAACGAAGTATCTCCCTCTCTGTTGCACCAATATGCAAGTGCGACAGAAAGGCAGTTATTTCGTTTTTGGTTCGCGGTAGGCCCTCAGTTGTAGATTGTAGACTATGACAATCCTAACATTCATTCAGACACAAGCGGCCTGGATTGTCATAGCACAGTGTCAACAGGCCGCCGCCGCAGGCCGCTTTAGTGTGTAGCACGCTTTATACGAGGTAATTTCTTAATTTCCAGGGACTCTAAACTCGGAAACGGTGAAATACCTGTGGGGCGCGATTGGGTCAATTCTGCCTGATGCTTTGTACGACGTGTGCCAACTTCGGCCTAAAAACCCCATACACTGTCTAGCCCACAATCTGCTTAAGCACAAGTAATCATAAGGCTGGATACAGTGCTCGACCGACGGTCAGCGCGTATGGTCGGTCGGGCGTGTTTTGTATGGCCGCATACGCGCTGACGGTGAGCATCGGGCTGCACGCGCGTATGCTTTCATACGTCGATAGCTACGCCCGACCGACCATACCCGCTGACCGTCGGTCGAGCACTGTTTCCATCCTAAAACTTTCAATATTCTGTTTTAAGGAGTAAATATAGTAGGTACTAGTTAAAGCCCGCGACTTCGTCCGCGCGGAACTCGTTCATCGCGATAGGATTTAAGTAATTGCTATTTACTTATATCAGGCACTTACCTACTCATCGCTATTTCATACAAACTTACACCCCTTAAGGGATGATTTCCGGGACAAACAGTATCCTATGTCCTTCCCCGGAACTCAATATATTTCCATGCCAAATTTCATGTAAATAGGTTCAGCGGTTTCAGCGTGAAAAGGTAACAGACAGACAGAGACACACTTTCGCATTTATAATATTAGTATCCAGGATAATAAACGGGTCACTCACGTCTTCAAGGGCGAATATCGCTCGACATGTAGCGGACCAATACGTGGATCTTAGTCATGAGAAGCAGCCGCGACAGCAGCGCGTCTAGCACTGCGGGCTCGCGCTCGGCTGCTCGATGTTGGCGGTGGCGAGGGAAGCGAGAATCTACCCTCATTTACGTCACTATAGTACAAAGTCGGGTTACACACAACACTCACAACGACTTGTCGGAGACTTATTTACGGGAGTTTTCTATATAAAAAAAAAAACATTGTAATATTAATTCACTATTATAGTTTGTATGATTAGGTACAGCAAAACTCCAGCCGAATTACATCGAAAGGAAAAGGAATCTGAAGAGTACCGCGCTAATATACTGAAGGAGCGTAAAGATGTAAGTTTAGACGTTCGAATATGGTACGACCGAACCGACGGACATGTTCGGTGCGCTCGACGCGCCACACCACCGAACCGTGTCATGTGACACATGAACAGACGATCGAATATGGTACGCTTGCACCGTGACCTTGGACTGTTACGACGATATTTCTATGGCAGATCCGTTTACACGTTCGAACTTGGTGCGGACCGCACCAAATCCTGTGGGAGAATCGTCGAGCCGAGCGCACCGTCAATAATAGTAATAATGTGCGGCGAACCGCTGAACATACCATCGCATCGAATATGGTTCGGAGCAGACCAAGGTCACGGTGCGGAGCGCACCATATTCGAACGTCTGTTACAGCTTTATCAAGTGACTAACAGATATATAGCTTCTGCCCGCGACATTGTTCGCCGTGGAACTGGTCCATCGCTTTAGAAATTGACTAGGTACCATTGTTTTATTTCTTTACTTTCATTCCCTTAAGACAGCGGTCGGCAACAGGCGGCCCGCGAGCCTCCTTATTGACAAGGCAATATGGTACTTACCTTTTGTCTTTTTGAAGTGAAAACTTCTTTAGCGGCGCTGAGCACTTTTGTACTGGGGAAAAATTGTTAAACTCGTGACAGGTTCTTCTAAGACCAGCTAGTTGACCCCTCCTAGTATCGTGATTGCGATGTTAGGAGGGGTCAACTCTGCTACACGCTACAGTCAGCTGGTCTTTGATGCGTAACTAGACACAATGATACTCGGGACATATTATGTATAATGTATATATGTAAATGGATTATGAAAACATGAATATGAACATGAGTATGAATATGAATACGGATACCGATACGTATATGAATATCTTTGTTATTTGCTTTCTTTATTGAATTTTCACTTCTGACGGCACTCCCGGAGTGCAACCAGTTTTTTTTTTAGCGAGGCTATGGCGACTTGGTGAGCCTTCTCAGTATGAAAAAAGGCTAGTCTTACATTTAACCCTTTGACCGCCAAAGCGATAGTGTGTCGTCGTGCCCAGTAGGTACGCCAAGCACTGTTTTTTTGGTGTAATGTCTAAACCAATAAAAACAGTTCATAAATGGTTTATTTCATGATCAAAGTACACCTTCACTCCGACCTTTTAAGTGGTTGTTGGCGTGGTGGGCACGACGACACACAACCACTTTATAGGTTCTTGGCGGTCAAAGGGTTAACGCATCGAGCCTTCAAGGCTCGGCCAAGCTCTAACTCATTAACAATAATAGCAGAGCCAGTAGCTCTAGTATACGTTTTTTCGAAACATTAACTAATTCGAACGCGTTTGCGTTTTGTCTCAAAATCTCAAAATGTATGAAAACGTGAACAGCGCCTCTGGTGGCCACTAGTGGAAACTAAAACAGCGAGTATAACATTTGTTGCTAACCGATGAACGCGCGTATTTCAAACTCGGTGAGAGCGTTTTCATACATTTTGAGACAAAACGCAAACGCGTTCGAATTAGTTAATGTTTCAAAAAAACTTATACTAGAGCTACAGTATCCTGTACCGATTACCATGATACATTTTCAGAGGGCCGTGGCAGAGAGTTTAGCGTGGAAGGCGAAGCTACCGCAGCGAAGGAAGCCCGAGCACTACGACGACTCTAACAGCCGCGAAGTTTACGATATATACGTCGCCACCAAAGACTACATCGCGTCGCTTGATTATTATTACTGGTCCGGGAGCACGTAAAACAAGGCTAATGAGAAGAATAAATATGTGTGTTTCTTAAGCTAAAGGTTTCTTTTTGACCGAGCGAAGCATCTCCGTTTCAGCTTGGGCTGACGAAATTCTTTCGTACCTACTAACTTATGTCCGGCGGATATTCTCTAGGTTAGTTCATTACCAGTAGTTCCGTGGCGGATCTAGTAAGACTTTTTTCGCAATAGTTCCGTCAGTGGCACAATGGGTATAGTTAGTTACGGCGACGAGCGAAGCGAGGAGTGTTATTAGAATTGCGAACTTACAGCGAGCGAAGCGGCGCGCCGCCGGAACGCATTGGGAACGGAACTATAATAAAGGGTCTCACAAGTTCCGCCACGGAACTTCTTCCGGACTACTGGGAATAAACGTAGGTAAAGTTTGCATTTTTCAACCGATTCTCATGAAATTTTTGAGCAAGATCGATTCGATCGAATTTATGTCTTTTTTTGTAGATTCAGTTTTTGATTTTTTCTATTGGCGAAGCCATGCGTATTGAAAGTATTGAAACCCTAAAAATATATCACTTTGCGAGGTCTACACCACAGAGCCACGAGTTAGCTGCTTTAATAAGGCACCTTTTCTTTAATTTTGCAATTAGATATTTATCCATATTGACATAGGCAAAGAGGAATCTTTTGGTTGAGAGTGACACATACAAATACACTTCATCCTTATATTTCGCTCCTTTTCCATCTCATGGCATTGTATCTCTTCTTGTTTTATAAGAGAGCGATCACACCAATGAACGGTTACCTAATACATGTATTTTTATTATTGTATATAATACCTACCTATCTGGTTGCGCGGCCGAATCCCGGGGCTAATATTTGTTTTAATAGTCTTTACATCGCTCTTCAATCGTTCCGTGACATAGAGAGGGACAGGGAAGGCCGGTGTGCAACATTTTTTATGGTCATTATTCATAAGGTCTTTACTTAGGATTGCCATTATCCCGGTACGCCATGTTTTTTCACGTGTTCCGGTTTGAAGCGGGGTGTCCCAGTGTCCCGGCTATTATGCAGATTGTCCCGAATTGAAAAAACTAGTTGAGAAACTATGGACCAGAACTAGGTATAATAGGCGCCGTAAATAGCCGCCGTAATAGGCGTCCTGGTAGTCATACTAATTTGTCATATCAGTACCATGAGGATAATATATATATATGATCTCCTGGTCATACTGTACTGTAACATCGTATTTTTAGAAAAAAGGTTTTCCTTTCTGTATGTATAAATGTGACGGTCCAGCTCATGGGTTACCTTATGGTCGGTATTGAGTTACCGCCCTGATGCTGCGTTTCCACCAGAGATGTGCGATGTGTTTTCATATATTTGACACCTCGCTCGGCGCGTTGCGAGGTGTCAAATGTATTGAAAACGCATCCTCGCACATCTCTGGTGGAAACGCAGCCTAAATAAGAATGCATGTACGATGATAGTACGGATAACTCGATACCTAGTGCCTGCGGCGTATAGCTCAAATGGCGTCAGAGGGTGTAAAAACGGGGCGGCATCGCCCCAGGCACCTACCCCGGTGTCACGTCTGCTTTTTACTTTGAGGATGAGACAACCCCTGATGATCGTTCAAATTTTTCTATTTGATCTCTACTTCTCTATTTCAGCTCGGAACCGGTTTTTTTTACCGGTTAAAACCGGTTTATTTGGGTTTAGCTCCGAACTTTATTGAGTACGCGAACGTTTTAAGAACTTAATATAAACCGGTTTATTCGACGAGAGGTCCGGCGGGGGTCACTGTCTGTAGGTATTACGATAGGTAGGTATAGTTTGGCCTAGCCAGCCATATCAGAGCTCACAATAGGGCAAATACATAGTTTGTCAGGGTCGCCGTCATCGAAATCGATGAGGAGGACTATATATTAGATATGAGCGCCGCGCCGCCGCGCCGCCGCCGCCGGCCAAAAACCCCACGCCGCCGCCGCCGACACATGGCGATCGGCGCGCCGGTCTCTGTCTCACGCGCGTTTCAGATACTGTGTAGCTTATCTTTTACCCACTTATGTCATCGATCGGCAAACTAGTTTGGAATTTGGTATTTTACGGTTATATAGCGTTATTTATTTTAGTATTCAGTACCAAAAATGCACAAAAGGGATCCTTAATGAGCGATTCTAAACAAAATTCGACAGACTGGCAACTTTGTGCCGATGTTTACTTACTTACTTTACTTTACTTATACATTTGCCAAAGTTGAGAGTCAAAAACAATGTTACGCCGAAAAGCCGGTAATCGGCACGATTACATTTCGGAAAGTAGGGGTCTCTTTTGCCTCTTTTTGGCGGACATTAGACACGTCTGAGTTTTTGTGGCATTGAACCTAACCAGACTGGACTGGCATCGCTCTAATCGAAGAGAGAAAGGTTCACAGGCATAACTATAACTTCCCATTAGGCCGAATTCTGGTCATACTGGTTCGTGCAGTGGATATGTAGCTCTCTACAACAGTACTGAAGTCTGCATACCCAAAGATACCGGGCGCACAGCAGAAAGAGTCGTAGAGAACACTGACCCATGGGGGACAACGGCATTAATAGCCATCGGATCAGACGAGCAGCCATCAATAATCGCTCCAATAGATTCTATACCTCAGGAAATCCGATATCCAATCCAAGCACTACAACCAGCGGGCAGACCATACGAAGAAAGTTTGATCAGAGACCGTTGTGCCAGACCCTGTCAAAGCAATAACACACCTGGAGTGAGGCCATTGTGAAATCGAGAGAAACCGATAGGGCTACTTCGTATTTTATCTCTATGGCCTTATTCCAGGTGTGTGTGGTGTACGCTAGAAGATCCCCCGTGGACCTATTGTGACGATAAGTATTGTCGGTCACTGAGGAGATCATTTGATTCTAGGTACGCCAAAGAGCGTGATGTTCAATCAGGACACTCTCCATAATCTTGCAGTGAATGGATGTGAAACGGTTAAAACTCACGTATTAATTGTCGTTTAGTAAAATAAAATAATAACATGTCTCACGAATGTCTATATTCAAAAACTTGATTGTTTCTGACACGGTTCGATGTATTCGAGGTTCAACAAAAGATGGGCATAATGCCGCTCCTAGTATTTGTGATAAATCCTAGAAGTATATAATATGCGAGTGTGTTTGCGTTAGAAACACCATGTTTCGGAGGCATCCAAGAGTTTGAGCAGAATTGTCATGTTTACATACAAAGATCATAGTTTAGAGCTTTGTCATGTGACTGGACCACCTTGACGCGAAGTTTCCCGCAGGCAGCAATAGACTTGCTGTTTTCATTGCCGCTTAGATGTTACATATACAGCAGAGCATACCTAGTCTTAATACATAGATAATGTGTAAACCACTATGTGTAATCGACTAGGACGGGATTAAACCTAGAACATCGATATCAATAGGCGTGTTTGTCAACCTGACAGTAAAAACGACGTTGACAGGCGTGTACGGCATCAAATAAGGAAAAAAACATAGTTTTGTTTTGAACCTGAGGTTTTTACAAGGTCACGCCGCCGACGCCGCCGCCGCCGATCAATTTTGATCGGCGCGCCGCCGCCGGCCAATTGCCCATCGGCGCTCATATCTACTATATATATATATATATATATATATATATATAGTTGAAATTATTTTCGTTGACCGGATTTCTATAAACATGTTATTGGATTTTGAACCTTATTGTTTGATCAGTAAGATAGCTTGTTAAATAAATTAAGTTGATGCAACCCGGCCAACTCAAATTGTTTCAATCAGAATCGTGCGCCCGCATTAACCAGTTTTTATCGTTCTAAACCGGTTAATCCGACAAAACCTTTATATAAAGCTCTTCCTTAACCCGGTTTAAATAAAACGGTTGTTGTATCTAAACCGAAATAAAAAGGTTTTGCCGCAAGTGCATGATAACGGTTTGAAAAATTAACCGGTTTCCGAGCCCTGCTCTATTTAGAGGTTAAGGTGGTCATTGTGGCACTCTTTGGTAGAGGCCTATATCCAGGACGTGGAATTCTTTCGACTGATATGATGATGACGATATTTATGGCAACCCTATCTTAAGGGGCAGTTTTTATCGTTGCGCTATAGGGTAACACCACTAATAATGGACACTTTAAGCTGACAAGCACCAGTAATGGACACTTCAATCCTAATTCAAAGAGCATACGTTTTAAAATTGATTGCTATAAAAAATGCACGACTCTTATTTTCCTTTACATAAGCGTCAATGTACATCATTAGGCCTTGTCCATTACTGGTGGTGTCACCTTACAACAATAATCAAGAATTGTAATAAACTTAACTATTTAATTTTCTTTCTTTTTATAAAATGTCCTCTAAATAATTTACAATAATTTCTCATTTTCCGGATGTGATAGTTCGGTTCACAGAATGGTTCAAGCCCATGACGTCACACATGGAAAGCGTATCCCGCTTCTGACTTTACACAATTCTGGAATATTCACGTAGCCTTCATAAAAAAATGTTAGTTTCTGGAATTTCCACCTTTAATAGGCTAACGTCATGTTCCTGAACCTATAGCGAATTCCTTCCAATCATTATTTAGACCCAGAAATCAATATAATAATATACGGTTACACAAGATTACTAAATCAAACACCCGTTGAACCAGACCCACTGCTTTATTGACTTACCAGTGTTTTCATACAATTAAATCATAACAATTCAGGTCAAACAAAACAACATGTGCCGAACTTATAGTAATTATAAATACGGTCTGGCATATAGCGGAGTCGGACACAGTCGGCGCGGGTCGCCAATGGCTTATATTTCATTACGACTAGTTCATTTTGCCCACATTCCAGTACTGTGAGCATCACAACTGACCAATTGTAAATCCTGTTTCAACGACACAAGATCTACCAATGGTCAAATAATGTGATGCTTACGAAACTGATATTAGATGCATGATAATGCTACGTTTAGTAGACTCAACCAGTCAATTTTGAGAAATAATTACGGCCCAGCAATTACTTCGCGCGGCGGCGGCAGCGGTTTTCCTTATACATGGCGTGTGATCCCAACTAACCGCAATGAGTTGCGGATCACGACCGCGCAATGAACTGATAAATCGCTTGCCGTGCCGCAGTTCGCAACAAAGTCGTTGCCGAGTTGTATGGCTGGGGCTTGTTGAGCGGCCAAGGCGTTGCTGGAATGACATGTCGAGGCGGATATGAGGGTCTGTCTATCTCCTTCTGTCGCACATACATATTCGAGTGACAGAGGGAGATAGTTCGGTTTCGGTCCAACTCAAAATCAGCAATTGGCAAGTCAGCGCAGAATCGAGAAAAGTGGCGCAGTCTCATAATCCATTTTGGGCCGCAGAGCCAATAGAGTTGGTTATTCTGGGTTATAGGCATGACACAAAGTAATTTTCTGACCTTGGCGCATTGGGGTGTTGAGCAAAAGCAAATAAGTCGTAATGAAACCTAAGCGCCAAATAAATATCAACGTATGTACACGAGGCCTCGCCATCCGCCCCCAACTATATATTTATAACGTTTTTTAAAAATTTATAATTTATTTCGTTATGTCCTATCTATGTAGGTGCCGGCACGACCTCGCGCCGCTAAACTGCAGCCAATACTATCGTAGTACAAAATGTACAAGGGATTTTGGCTCGTATCGATGGATGGTGATACAATTAAGGCGCTTAATGGTATTTAGCTGTGGCAAGTCATGTCTGACCCCTGTCTCAGCACGTGCCGTACAGTTACGGATATCAGTTTTGTGCAGTGCCGATATCATTTGTTACCTTAGGATATGGTTAACTTATAATAACCACGAAGGTTAGGCCTGCAGTCCACCATTCAATGTCATCAACAATTTGTACCTTCCGTCAATACATTTTCATTCCAAAAACAAATACATCTAAAGAATAGTCCTATAAAATACAGAATCGTGGACAGTCACACTATATAATGATCTTATATATATAGAACCCTTACCAGTATGTCGCGTAGAAAACATTATACGTCTAATTATTTCCTTTGCTTGCTTCGGGATTCTATAGTTAGCACTTTAAATCAATACTAGCTCGTTCCTATACCTTTTTCAACCAAATAATAATCGAAGTCGATGCAGAAATTAGAATAGTCGACAGGCATAGAAACAGACTACCAATGGCGTGCGAAACTGTACCAACATTATATTACACATTACCTTATTGCCGACATGTATACATTGACATTTTTCCATATAAAATACTTCTGTATTTCTAGTATATTCTAATCATGACATTATTAAAGTGACCCATGTGACTTGACATGTCGGTCTCACTTTAATATTGACACTGTCAAAAGCTACTACCAATAAACAATTGAAACTAAATGTACTGTCTTTCTAGTTAGGACATCCGTCATCAGATCAATTCGGAAGTAAAAACTTTTGAAATTCATTAATACAGGACAATATGTCAAACAGAGTATAGTCAAAGTAGCCCAATTTTTCAGATTACAGTATTTTTGTCCGTATGAATCAAACTCAAAAGCTTTTTTATCAAATTTATGTCACGCCAGCTTTTTTGAGTGAAAGTCCAAGCAATTTGTTTACATTACGTTAGGTCGTTATTGGTCCACCAACTGTTTCGTAACTTGAAAAACAATGTATAAATGAGAATTTCAGATGGTGTAAATAAAATTGTTCAAAGAACTCAAAAATCATAGAAAATACGGGATATGAAAACTCATTTCCTTTTGATCTAAGTTTATCGAAGACAACAGTATATTTGTTTTCTGCCAATGAAAATGAAGATTACTGAAAATGAGCTTACAATATGTATTACAAAGCTACAAAAGGATTACTCGTGGAAATTCCGAACTTCCTTGACCTGTGCGTAATTTTGTATAACTTCTCTCGATTGAAGCATTTCAGTAGTTTATGTATATGTGAGGCACTTTACTATAAAGACTAATATTGCTTAATTCGAGGGAACTTTTAAAATATCAAAGAGCCGGTATGGTATTACTGTAACACAAACATCTAGACAAATTTTTACAAAGAACATTGTGACACCTGCAGTATATAATGGAGTTCATTTATGGGAAATATGGAACTGAAATGAACCCAGATTGATTTACCTAGCTTACTGTATGTGTATAGGGTATAAAAGACAGAAATTTCAATCATGGAATTCAGAATACAAATTAATATAGAATGGCTGTTGGTCGTACAAAAAAAATCTATCAAGCCGAGTATGGTAAAAACAAACATTTCAAAATTCAATGAGATCATCTCATGATCGTCGCGCTTACTCTTTCTTTTTAATGGTAAATGAAAAAGACGGAATTATTCTCTAATGATGACGTGAAACGAGTTGTTCTATCAGAAATGTAGTGTATCCTTAATCTTTGGAAGGTTTTTTTGTCGAATAGCAATGAATGAGTCCTATATCCTATAAGATACTTCGCAAGCCAAGGCTGCCTTTTAACCGCATATAAAAAACTACTCAATTATCAACTGTATGCTACTGTTTTAAGGTGTATTTTACACTATACACGTCCTATATCATAGTCAATGACGGTTAAAAGGATTCGATATACGAATGAGTCGTCCTAATTCATTTTAAAAACTTCCACATCAATGTGTATTAGGAAACGGACAATCCAATTGACGTACAAGACTTGTTATTGATGCATTTGACAAGGAGTACCAATTTTGAGTCCATTCACTTGAACGTCATAAACCGACGTACATGCGGCGACACAATAGCCCCCACAAGTCGTTTACGATATACTTGAAGATGAAAACATTCAGAAGAGTCGAGCAGAAACAAGTACAAAATGCGACCATTTCTGTATTGACCTACAGGCGTTTAAAAATCAATTTCAGAAAAAAAATCTTCAATGATGTGGTTTCAATCTCGGTTAACATAGTCTATTAATGTTTTATGTATTAATCATGTACAGTCGTCAAATTATATGTACGCTTGAGGCTGATCAAAAATATCTAAGCATGCACTCTAACGCCTTGGCAACAGTCGTGTTAAGATTTTTATGAGCAGCTTATTCGCTTAGATATAGGATGATAAATGTTAGACACTTGAAACAACAGCACCATAATTATGGACAAAGATTGATAATACGCGAGACCTACATTGGTCAGTTTTCTAGTCTTCTGAGCTCTCCCAAGTTCTATTATACATTCCTGCATAGCTGCACATATTTTGGAACTCGACTGTACCATCGTGTTTGACATTTCAGAAGACATATTCGTGTCGGTTGACCGGGTCAATAAGGCGCCATTTCCTAACTGACACAATTAGAAATAGTCTTTATTGACAGCAACAAAGAAGGACATCTTGCTTTACTGACTTTATGGCTAATTTCTGAAGTCGTAAACGATTCTGTACCTACTGGTGCTGTTGCTGTAAGATTCTTGTACACAAAAATACAAATCAGATATCTCGCGTTGTAAAGAAATCGTACAGTCACATCTAAAAATATGTATACAATATTGTAATTTGCCTATTTGGGTCTGGGCTATGTCTAAAGTGATATCTAAATTAATATAATTCCCAAATTGTCAGTTGATAACCCCAACTCGCCGATCAATCTATTGATGAAATACTTTATGTAGTTATTTCTTGAAACCGCCAGTAATAAATAATAAAAGAAGTGAAAAGTTGACAGTTCTCTACGTGATAATAAGTATAAAAACATGGAATGTTGATGTTGATAAAATTCTGACGTTTTAACAGGATAGGTTTACTTCGGGTCGCTTTTACCTCGAGCGATGACGATGACATGATGGGGTGAACTTATTTTTTCAGGTAAAAACCTTTATGTAAATGTGTTGTCATTTTTATTTGAGTACATAATTTGTGACGTTACTTCGACAGTCGGCGACACCATAACGTTAACCAATCCGTCAAACATGTTTTAATCAGTTTTGGTTATGTTATCATGTTATCAAAGATTTATTTGGTCTTCAAAAAAAGGATTTAGTTGCGATTTAAATCAGTATACATAGTTTTAGACGCATCACGCTTCAAGCTATCGTTATTCATTGAATGGTGGGCGTATGTCGGGTGTCGGGGTGTAGCGTTGTTACTACCCGGTTGTATCGCTCCGCGGGGTTACTGCGAGGAGTAGGGCGGCGCGGAGGGCACGGTGGAGTACACGAGCGGCGCGGGCGCGGGCCCGCTCCAGCCGCCGCCCGGCATGCTCATGCGGTACCCAGCTGCAACAAACACCACACATTCAATCAATCAATATCATTTATTTGTCAGAATACAGTAAATCTAGTTGGTAATACATTTACGAGTAATTATCCTGTGTATTCCGCCTACATGCAGGCATACAAATATTTGCGATTCCACTAAATTCGGTATAGGTACTTAATTCATTAATTTTCATGTAATAATTATGTCAACATTGTTAAACTATGCTCTGCGTAGTTATCAGTAGCTGAAAAGCATGGAAAATACTTATCCCAGTCAAAAGGTTTTTTACTTGTCAATTATAGAAGAGTTTTAATGTGGGCTACCGCGTATGAATTTGCCACTACAGGCCCTCATTGCATTTTAATAACTCCATTCGTAAGAATGTGGCAAAAAGGGTGGCTTTGGCCCGAAAACCACATGCCATAATTTTGAGTAGTAATCACAAAATTATGGAATGTGGTGGCGTCACCGGCTTAAGAAAGACACGGCCTTACTTACCACCAGCTACAAACAAAATAATTAGTGTTATTTAGCAGGATTTTATACAGTTCTATATTACAATTAGATAACAATCCACTGTTGTAACCTGCTCACTCTAACATTCCTCACACAATTCCGTAAGGGTCGATCAAATCATAGTATATTAATTACCAAGGGCGATAAAACAAAGAATGTCTCAGATCGCAGGTATTTTACGCCCGAGCCGAAGGCAAGGGCGATAAATATGCGATCTGAGGCTTTCTTTATTATCGCCCGTGGTAAGTACAATATTTTATGTCACCCCCTGGCTAGGAAGTGGGATTTTTCGCGCGCGGAGCGTGCTATAATGGCCACTTTATGGCCAGGTGTGACATAAAATATTTTTTGTCTCCTGGGTCACTCTAAGACACTGTGATTGTTATGGTTTCATCATCATCCTCCTAGCGTTATCACAGTACAGTTGCATCCTGAAGGTTGCCCGGGTTCCTACCTAATCCCAAGATTATGGTTTAATTCTACCAATCTATCTGAGAGTTGGACTCTGTCAGGATGAAATTGGAAGAAATGGGAAGAAATAACCCAAATTGACCGAGACCGAAGCAAATGAAGAAAGTTGATTTGAGCCCTACACTCCAGCAGATGGTAACGGTATAAAGCCGCAAACGCACTGACAGCGGTGGCGGCGCGGTGCGGAGGCGGTACCGGTTGTAATATTCGAACTAATATGAAAGGGTCCGCACAGAACGCTTTTTTCCTGGCCGGTTTTCTGTGCGGACCCTTTCATATTAGTTCGAATATTACAACCGGTACCGCCTCCGCACCGCGACGCCCAGCCCCGCTACCGCTGTCAGTGCGTGTCGAGCTTTAAGAAGAAATCTACCAAAAATTTAAATGTTGTCTCCTTCCCTTCCCCATACAAACTTTGTGCACGTTTTATTCGTCGGTTTTGGCACTAACAAATATAATATTTTTTTTGGTTGTAAATATTAGATATGCGAAGATCGTGATGTGAAAATTTTCAAATATTTCAAAAAAATTCAAAATTAAAAAATTTTAAAAAAATTTATGAAAAAAAATTTACATCACGAAATAGCTATCAGAAAAATAAGCATACTGACCAAAAATCATAACTTTAATGCAAACACAAACGAAGTAAATCCTGCACAAAGTTTGTATGGAGAGAGCTTGCCCTACCCCTCCTCTTAATCATACCAAAAACATAGAGATGAAGTAGAAGCCGGTATTACCTGCTGCTGCCGCTTGCGGATTGCTATACGCGGTGGCGTATTGCTGATAGTAGCCAGGCGCCATGTAGCCCTGTATCGCTGGGTAGCCCTGCAACATACAATAACCTTTAAATGTAATAATAATAACTATAGGTAAATATAAACAGACATATTGAAATATAATAAACGGGTCACTCACGTCTTTATCGTCGAATATCGTTAGACCGCAGTGTTAGACGCGAGGCCGTCGCGACCACTCATGATTAAGGACCACGTATTGGCCCGAAACATGTCGAACGATATTCGAAGATAAAGTCGTGAGTGACCCGTTTATTATATTTCAATATGTCTGAGACTCACGGAAGAACTTTTCTATTTAAAATATACAAAAAATCTTAACCTAAACCAAGACATACGAGGGGCGTTCAATAAATTCTCGGTATGAGAATGAAAACAAAAGAATACGATAGGTTTTTTATTTTATTTTTTAATATACTCCCTCCCTATGTTTATGCACTTATAAGATCGGTCAATTAGTTTTTTTAACCCCTCATAAAAATATTTTTTATCTTTAGTGTCAAAATGCTCCTCCAGTGCTGTCTTCAAAGCTTCATCGTCAGAAAATCGATTTCCTCGTAGGTCATTTTTGAGGTTGGGAAACAAAAAGAAGTCACTCGGGGCTAAGTCTGGACTATACGGTGGGTGTGTAATAGTTTCGAACCCAGATTCCCGAACAGCAGCCTTGGCGATATGAGCAGTATGCACAGGGGCGTTGTCGTGCAGAAGCAGAACTCCCTTGGCTAATTTAACCCTTCTCTTCTCTTTGATTGCTTCTCTTAATTGGCGTAGAATATAAGCGTAGTACCTTCCTGTGATATTTACACCCTTTTCTTTATAATCGATCAGCAATATTCCATCACAATCCCAGAATATTGTGGCCATGACCTTTCCAGCTGAAGGCATGACCTTGAACTTCTTAGGGTGAGGAGTTCCTTTAATGTGCCACTGCATGGACTCGTGTTTGCTCTCAGAGTCATAATGATGAACCCAGGTTTCATCTCCGGTAACAATCTTTTGCAGTATCTCATCAGGATTTTCACCACACAGCTTAATAAATTCGGAACAACTAGCAACGCGCGTATTTTTCTGAAGCGGCGTCAGCATTCGCGGTACCCATCTCGCACTGACTTTTGACATATTAAGATTGTCATGGATTATATTGTGTATAGTACCAATAGAAAGCTTGGTTATTTGAGCTATTGCTGTCACCTTCACTCGAGCATCTTCCAATATAATTTTCTCCACTTTTTTTATATTTTCTTGTGAAGAAGCTTCGACGGGCCGACCAGGTCTGGGGTCGTCTTCGATACTCTCTCTCCCACACTTAAATTCACTTGACCACTTTTGAATTGTTGATAAAGAAGGAGCAGACTCTCGGTAAACATAATCCATTTCTTCTTTTATAGCTTTTTGATTTTTTCCTTGTCTGGTCAAGAATTTTATTACCGCTCGGTGCTCTAATTTAATTAACATTGAAAAATCGCTCAGTGTGATCACGTTTGTTCGGCAGTTGCAGAAAAACAAAAGAACATCGCCGTTTGAATTTTACCTTTTTTTATGTTAATGAATGACACTTACCGGCCAGTATTAAAAAGTTTACTAAAAAGGTTTAAAAGATATCAATACCGAGAATTTATTGAACGCCCCTCGTATGTATGCTAATCAATTAACACCGCTTCATTCCTGGTGCAAAGATGATCAAAACGCTTGCAGCTTGCAGCGTTACCGCGTTGGACATAGACGACCTTTGCATCAATAATAACAGTCTCATTAAACATACAGTTATCAATAAATACAGGAAAGCCACAGTTTTATTACAACACAACACAAAAATACATGACACTTAACTAATATTTAACAATAATAATTGTAAATGGAAACGCCCCTCCTCAATTCCTCCTAGTGTTGCCCGAGGCATCGTTCCCAGGACGCTCGCTGCGTTGCCTTGCTGAATGGCCAGGCTCAGCCGCTGGGCGAAGTAAGAGCCAGCCCTCAGATCACCTGAGACCCCGATCAGTTTTTGACAAAGTTTTTTGACAAATTCTTTAGTACAGGAAAGTGTGTATCTGACTCACAAAACACTTTTCAATGTTCAGTTCGAATTTTAAGAATATTTATTAAAAAATTGTAAATACGTAGGCACTGCTTACATCTCCGCGTATTTATATGTATGTATTGTATGTATGTAAAGGTATTTTAAGATATTTTTACGATTTTCCCATAAACACGAATAGAATAAAGAATAGAACAAAGGATAAGTTATTAAAGGTATAAATTAAACGTTTGAATCATATATATTATATTTAACCCCAAACATGTTTTACACATATGTGTAAAAATTATATTGCTAATAAGAATGAAAGTCGTTTCAAAGTGACATTTAATGTATTCACACCGTGCGACTATGACTTTCCTATGTACGCTAGTAATTTACAAATTGTTGTATAATTTCTATACTTTTATGTGATATATACCTTCATAGATAACCGTGTAATGGAGTGTCACAAGACTCACAAGTCATTTTAACTATATAGTAGACAGCAGGGCTGGCTTATTCCTTTGAAAATAAATTGACAAAGCTATCCAGCGGCGGGGGAATGTAGCCAGCATCGAGGGCAGCAAACTTTGATATGACATTTGGTCTTAATGGATAAAACATTTTTGATGTGTTTCCATACAAGGACCTAGCGGTCAATAAGCTAAAGCCTAATAGCTATGGGAAGATGATCATCGCTTATATGTTGGACATATAGCATTCGTTACTTACTGTCAAGTATGTAAGCGCGAGAGGGACGAATGCTATATATGTCCGACATATAGACGATCATCTTAGCCCCTCTGGTATAGTTAAGATTTTTAGAGCTGACCGATATTTCATAAAATCTGTTATTGAATTTTGAATTTTCTAGTATGCAGAATAAAGTCGCTTTTTGTATGGATTACTCAGACACAACTCGGCCAAGACAAATCTTAAGTGTACCACGATCCGGCACGCGTGGTCGAAAACGTGCAGCCACACCGGTTCGTAAACGCTACTTTAGGCTTCTTTTGAAAGAATGTAAGGCACTAGTCCCACCGCCGGCAAGCAGCGAGTACTCTCATAGTAATTGTACTCGCTTGAGCGAGAAAACGAGTAGAATAACTGCTACTCGCCGTTGGTGGGAGTAGTGTCTAAAACTGAAAATAACTGTAATTTCCTCTGAAGAGGAAACAAACACTTATTTGAACAGAAAAGCTGACGTACTTATCCGGTCCCTTTCCTTCATCAACTAATTATCTTTGTCACCGGGAAACATTCTCTTTTGTCACAGGCGGAACGAAAACGAAATATCTGTGTGTCGCACTTTTGTATTCCAGTGACGGAAATACTAGGTTTTTTTTTAACCTGACATAATTATAATGGATCACTGTTTAAATAAATTATTGATTCATTCAATTTTGTTAGTAAACCGGTCAAATCGACATTCGATATAAAAAAAATCATTTATTCTTCAATTTAGGCATATGACATGCACCTATGAATGTCGAAAAACTACCACCGGTTCATAAAATAAACCTCTGCCTCGAAAAAAACCGACGTAAGAAACTCGGCGAGTTGTCATGTTTTCAAAACAATATACATACAATATATATAAAATTACAGTATCATAATCCCACAACATTTCAATGCTACAGTTGAAAATATTTTGTGTTATATTACTTGTGCACGACGCTATCATTATAGTAGGGGAAGTAGTGTCATGAGATTCTAAAGGAAGAATGTAAAATTATATGAAAATTTAAGTGACTATTAATTCCTTTGTATTTCAATATATTTGAGCTTGATTACAATGAGCTCTATTGTTTCAAAAATATTTTTACAGCTTTTCAAGGGGGGCTCCCATACAGCTAATAAAGGGGGGCGCGGAAAATAAAATTTGACCCGCCCCATCGAGTGGGGGGTATCAATAAATATCATCTCGGTCGTGTGAATTTGAAATAAAAAGTGATTGACTCACTAAAGATTACAGAAATTAGCTCTTTCTCCTTAATGGCAATTAACCTTACAGACCTAATTCATTGTGTAAATTGAGGCCACATGTGCTCCCTTTGTTAAATGGGGATGTTAATTAAGTTTGTGTTTAGTTATCGTAGCCTAATTAAAGGTAATTACGAATGCTATTAAGTGATAATAAGGGTACTTTCCATTATTATCTTGAAGATCAATTTTTAGCTAGACTTTGTTTGCATCGACATGTACAGTCAAGGGCACCAATATGTATAATTTTTTTCACCTTATTCCATTGAAATAAGGTCCAAAAATGTATATATATTTATGCCCTTGACTGTACCTTTGAATTTATAGTTCGTACGTAACTCTTAAGACCAAATTCTATCAAACGAATCCAAGCAAAGAACGACTAAGAGGTCTGACAGCTGACTATAAGGTAGATTCTTGTTTGTTCATTTGACAGAGTTTGGCCTTACAGTTTCGGACGAACTGCATCAATTTAATATAACGCCTTGAGTCGTCGAATTAGTAATAATGCAACGTTATTCGTTAATAATATAAGCGCGAACCGTTTTATAGTCCCTATTCCCAGAGAATGACACATATATTCGGGGGTCATCAAGTCAAAGCAATTTGGAATTTACGGCGCAGCGTGGTGGTACTGGTGGCGCACGCTATATCCCACTTCCTGGCCACGGGTGACATAAAATGTTGTACTTACCACGGGCGGTAATAAAGAAAGCCTCAGATCGCGTACTTATCGCCCTTGCCTTCGGCACGGGCGCCAAATACCTGCGATCTGAGATATTCTTTGTTTTACCGCCCTTGGTATTGGTAAGTAATGTACAATTATCCGCTGCAGTCGATCATATAAAATTAATCGACTGATAATCGATCTAATCTACTGTAGGACATAGTTACATTTGTCAATGTCATATATGCACATATTATATTGGATACCATCACATTAACATAATCGTGTCTGTTTTAGTAGGCTGAGTAAAAAAAGGAAAATATAGACTCAACTTTGGATTTATTTTCTATCGAGAAAATTGTAAGAAATCATGTTTCGGCTATTGTCAGTACCACAATTATATATCTGAAAATCAGTCCCTATTGTTTCCTCGTCTGGGCAGAACAGCGTTTCAAAGTATCTAAATTTCTCAGTGTAGCGCCTTAATAGTTTCTATTACAAGGCTTTGAGAGGTATTGAGAGCCTGTAAAGTACTGAGTTGGCGTACGCTGCCTATCCGCTCCAAGATACAAGAAAGCAAAGTTTGATCGATTAAATACAAATAGCAATTAATGATAACACCGCTCGTAGTTAAATCAATTAGTTCCTGATTGTGATTCTCAGTAGTGGATACTGTTTGCTGTAACTTTTAGCACATTTGACAATTCAATATACTTTTCCGTTGACTTTTTTTAAACACTACATAATAAATGTCATTCGAAAAAAAACATTACACTCCTTTTTAGGGTTCCGTGCCCAAAGGGAACCTATTACTAAGACTCCGCTGTCCGTCCGTCTGTCACCAGGCTGTATCTCAAACAAAAACCGTGATAGACAGTTGAAATTTTCACAGATGATTTATTTCTGTTGCCGTTATAACAACAAATAAAATAAAATAAATATTTAAGGGGGCTCTCATACAACAAACGTGATATTTTTGCCGTTTTTAAAGTTAATGGGACGGAACCCTTCGTGCGCGAGTCCCACTCGCACTTGGCCGGTTTTTTGGGTAGTTGTGTAAAAACACATACATAATTGGAGAATTTATACATCATCGAATATCGTGACCCTAGAGACATGATCATGACAACAAGCTATATAAAAAAAGTAGATTGACCCACTCAGTACTTCTTTCAGGAGAAAATAGACATGAATGTGACGAGACCATAAGGTCTTTGTATTCTTCTGACACCCTTGGACGGTGGAGGGCTTCATTGATTTGCGATTGCGGTTACAAAATGGAAATATAAACCTAATAGACCTAATATTTAGCAGCCATTGGATCAGCTGTCCACAGATGTTTCTCGGTTCATGAAAGACCATGTTTACATAGACATACATGTTTGTTTACATAGGAGGTTGCTTACCTGGGCATACCAATATCCCATGCCTTGCTGGTACGGGTAGCCGGGGTATCCTTGCGACTGAGCGCCCATGGCCGGCGGAGCTGCTGTGGTGCTGGGCGTGCTCTGTAACAAACGGACAAACAAATGAGGTTTTACATTTTTTTTGTTCTTGTTTTGGTCTGCTTTGCGACCAGAACCAAACAGACTTTGGGGCAACTCTTCCCTCTTTCGATTACGCATAACGCAAGTGCGACTGCGACTGAGAAGCAGATATTTCGTTTTTTGTTCGCGATAGGTAATTCTATGGTAGGTATTTCATTTGCTGATAAAGATCCGAAGGTAGAGCAAAAACCATTTTTAAAGCGACCAACCCTCCTAAAGGATTCATTATTCATTTATTCAACATTAGCACTAACAGCTAGACCTTATGTGCTAATGGACACAATATTACAACATCATAAATCGCATAAAATAAATTACTTAAAATTGAATATTTAAATAAAAATAAGAAACAAAACACGAAATAAAAATTGATACATCAGCAAGTCAAATAAGTCAATATCAAATACATTAAAAACATTAATAATTTTACATACAGATATACAGCTACAAACAAATTATTACATGTCAGAGTTAAAATAAGGTATGGCAGGCAGCCTAGCTTTCTGTAGTCATACAATAATGAAATTTAATGTAATAAATAAATAAATATTTGTAGACAACCTTACACAAATCAACCTAGTCCCAAAGTAAGCAAATATAAAACATATTTATATAGATAAATAGATACTTAAATACATAGAAAACATCCAAGACCCAGGAACAAATATTCGTGCTCATCACACAAATAAATGCCCTGGCCGGGATTCGAACCCGAGACCTCCAGCTCCGTAGGCAGGGTCACTACCAACTGTGCTAAAGCGGTTGTCGGTTATTATAGACATAAAGAGTCTAATGGGAAAGTAAATAAGGAAATAAGATAAATACATCAATATATAAAGATCTGAACGGATGGCTAAGTTTGGATAAGAGAAGTGTTTAAAATCGGTTCTTAAGAATTGAAAAGTGTTGGGGGAGGCCTTTGCCAAAGGGCACACAGAATAAAAGAAAAAAAAAACATTAGTAAAGTAAATGTGTAACAGAAATAATATGTACTCTGAGATAAGACTGTAAAATAAAATAAAAATATTGACCATCTTGAAAAGAAAAGGCAATTGAATGTTTTGGTAAAAGTGATTATGCCTTGCAGATTTATTGTTGGCCAAAATAAAGGCTAAATAAAGTGACTGACTGGCCAAAATAAACGCTAAAAACTATCAGACCGAACATTCTCCTCGTGGTTAAAGTCAAGTACTTGATATTGGCAAATCCACCTTGCTAACCAGCAAGGAGTAATAGCCAAAAAGGAAAGAAAAAAAAAACTGACTGACACTACAATATCCGTTTCGAACCAGAAACACAGCACTGTACTTCTGTACAATGAAGTATATTGACATAATATGTTCTCTATATCATAATAAGTTGTAATCAACAATTTGTATTGAAAAGTTTTGAGAGGGATATTAAAATCCAATGTTTTAGTTACATACCTGACTCTCTCCCGTGCCTCCATTCTCTTTGCCCCAGAAACATTTGACTGCATGTCCACTAATCTCCGTGTTATGTGTTCCCTCAATAGCGTGTGCCGCTGCCTCTTTAGTTGTGAACCTAATGAATGCATAGCCTTTGTCCCGGAATACTCTAATATCCTGTATCTGACCATACTGTGAAAATGTATTTTGCATCAACTCCTCGGTGATGACATTGCTTGTGAAGCCCCCACAGTACACAGTTGTGTTGGTCGGTGAGCTTTGGTTGTACACCTCGTCAAATGTGGGCTGCTTGGCTCGCTTGCTGCTCGGAGCGCCCTCGGTCGGTCTGTTTGCCGGTGGCTTGCGTGTGGACCAGTTGGTACGTATGGATCGCGAGCCGAGCCACTGTCCGTTCATAGCCTGAATCGCCGCTTCGGCATCCGCCTTCTTCACAAACGAAACGAACGCGTACCCCTTAGATTTGAGCGTTTGTGGGTCGCGGACTATCCGGCAGTTTGAGATCTCGCCGAACGGCGCGAAAGCCTCTCGCAATATGTGCGTTTCTATCTCTGGCGACAGGTCGCCTACGAATATGTGGTGGTGGTTGCTGGTATCCGTCTTGGGTTGGTTCCCGGGACTCGTCGCCCAGTTAACCTTCATCTCCTTGTCCAGAAACACCCGCTTGTTCATGGCGGCCAGGGCCGTAGCCGCCGCCGAGTGATTCGTGAACTCGAGGAAGGCATAAGGATCGTTGCCAGGCTCACGAATTATCTTACAACCTTTTACTTCGCCGATTTGGCCGAACAACGCGCATAGAAAATCTTCTGTGACACTCGCGTCTAAATTACCGACGTAGAGAGTTTTCGGGTGGCTTTCGTCGCCCATAATTAGAATTAATCGTAATCTAGCGGCTACTTAATTACGACTATGAACACTAGGATCGAAATTACTCGCTAACCAACGTGTTATTTCATTACACAAAACATTGGATGACGGATAAAGAAAGAAAAATGTCGCAAACAGCGCCTATAACTTCTCGAAAGACGTTGCTGTTGACTCGTGAAACGTTCACTTTTCGGAAACAAACGCATCTATAGACGAATTTCCGGTGGAATCAATTTAAAAAGTTGGCGGGAAAGCCGGATATGTTACTTTTCTTCACGATTTTGTAAGATGTAAGACGAATGTGAACTATGTAACTTGCATTTAGACACTATTTACGCTTTTTGATTGCAACTAAACATAAATTTAAAAATAGATATTTTTTGTAATATTTTGCCATAAACAAATTTTATAACAATTTGACACAGAGTTCTCCTTAACTATTCCGGAAACGAGTGTCATTCGAAAGTCTATGACTCATCAGAAATATGATTTCGTTTACAAACCTATCATTTTCATCCTTAATTGTGATTGGCTACAATACCTCTAAGGAAAAAACTGACCAATATCAAATCGGTTAGTGTTTTTTTTTCAAATCTGTTCGTCATTGTATAAAAAAAGTTAATATTTACAATTAATTTTCTTATTTTTCACGTAGAAATAAGCACAATGTTTAACAATACACTAGGATTTCGTTTTATAGTTAGGTTTGTTTATTTAGGTAAATTAGCCATAAACTGGCAATAATTTGGATTTGACACATATTTTTAGTGTTGCCCGTGCATTAACTGCTACGCTGGCTGTCAGTCAGCGACAGATTTCGGCAATACGGCACGATGCAATAGGGCCTTTAATATTAATAAAATCTCAATTAAAACATGCATTACTCCATTAGTGTGTGATCCTAACTAATAAAACCTTTCATACAACTTAATTACTTCCGAGTTTTACCTCATACGGGCGCGGGTTAGGTTAGAATAGTTCAAGTCTCGTACACGTATGCAGTGTTTCGGTTTTCGTACAGTTCGGTGTTGAAAATATGACGTAAAGTGGTTTTCTAATTTGAAGATAAAGTTTTCGAGATGCTGCCGTTGACCCAGAAGGATACCCGGTTCCCGCGCGGCCGTATAGCTGGTCTCCGGGACAAGTTAACGAATTGGTTCAGACTAATATATTCCGATAAGAATTCTAGGAATCTATTCCTATTCCTTTTACTGAACTTGTCGTTTGCCTTCGTCGAGCTTTTCTATGGCGTTTGGACGAACAGTTTAGGTAAGTGGATGGTTTAATATTGGTTCACATATGTGATATCCCTACCACAGGAGATGTTAGTAAATATGCCAAACAAATTGTGTATGTTTATTTAATTAGTTGCGACTTTTGTCTCATTCATTAAATAATTTAAATGAATTCTTATAAAAGAATGGTAATGAAATAAATGCCTGAAACCTACTCAATTCACCTCTTTAGCTGAAAAGGTCTGAAAGTATGTGTGATATGTCATAGCTAGTGTAGATAAGCAAGTCTTCAGTGGTAAAAGAAAAAAAAAACTTAAACTCACTGCGGGCCCAAATTGGAGGAGAGTGGCCCATGACAGAACACAATGGAAAGAGCTAGAGGAGGCCTTTGCCAAGCGGCACACTGAATTAAGATACATTCTCTAATTCAGAATAAAAGGGCTTAATAGATAGTTAGATAAAAGAAAAATCAACATTAAAATGAATTTCACTTCACTTCTCTCTTTAAAAAAGACTTTCCATCAAATTTTTCATGATTTCGCCAACAGTAGGCAACTGGTTTTGTTTGGTAGTGGATTCAGCCCGCCATCATGAAGAGCACATGTGTTCACCGACGCGGCGACGGGCGAAATCCTAAAATTAATTTATTCTTCAATTTAGGCATACATACATCTATGAATGTCAAAATACTCTCACCAACTAAAGTTGTTCGCATGATTACATAGGGACTCTAGTTTTACGGTAGTTAATGTTTTCTCACAACGTTTGATGTTCACCATAAAGCCACTGCAAAATATCAAATACTATTTCGTACATAGATTTGAAAACCCCACTGGACACTTTTAAGTTTAATGTAATTTGATAATTTTAAAAAACTGATGATCACAATTTCAATTCCTTAAAATTGACTACGGGTAATTTTAAGTGACATTCTATATTGTGAAATAAATAAATCATATCATACATATCATATACTTTATTTTTGACGACCACTGCACAGTAAAACTCATAGTTTCATTCATAAATTGACCATATAGACGGAGTAGTGTTCGGAGTTTCGGTGGCAAATTTCACAGAGGTAAATGGGGTCGCCTAACTATTTTTTTGATTAAACGAATAACGATTAAATGGTTAAATTTGCATAATACTTTTTATAAATTATCTTGCGAGTATTACCTACTTATACCACGATAACACAGGACTACTATTAACACAAGTATGTAGGTAAACATTGTTTAATAAATTTATTTATTTTTACTTATTACATACGTACAAACATGTCCCCTGAACAGTCGGGACAGTATAATGTTTGTACCTGCCGCCATTTAATGTCATACTAAGTACTTCAGGTAAATGAATAATTTATTTATTCAAATCTTAAAAAGTTAATCATAAAAACGACTCCATTACCCACTGTGTGAAATTTGCCACCGAAACTCCGAACCCTACTAATTATGAATGAAACCATGTACAGTTTTACTGTGCCGTGGATGTCCGTGATAAAGTATAAAGCAACCAATGGTGACAGCCCGGGTTCTATTCTATTTTATTCCAGGTCTAATCTCCGATGCATTCCACATGTTCTTCGACTGCACCGGCCTCGTGGCCGGGCTGGCGGCCTCCTTGATATCCAAGTGGAGATCCAACGAGCGCTACTCCTACGGCTACGCAAGAGCTGAGGTTGTCGCTGGCTTCGTCAACGGGCTATTCCTGTTGTTTATAGCATTCTTTATCATGAGCGAGGCGGTGGAGAGAGCTATTGAACCTCCTGAGGTAAGATTACACTGCACAATACAATACAAATTTTTTTTGTTCAGCAAAAACATTTTGATTATAATTAGACATGTTGATGGTAGACAACAGGCGGTGTTATCGCTAAAAAGCGAACTCTTCCAGACAAACTGTGTGTGGTGGAGACACAACAGAAAGATAATACCAGTTGCTCTGAGCATATTCTAATTAGAAAATGACTGACTGTCAAGTTTCTTTCGGCGTTTCTTCTCAGCGGTAGTCCTCGTTTAAGGCGATATATCGATTGAAAGAGACACCCTTTGTTTTTCGCTCACGACAAAACGGGATGCAACCCTATCCGAGAATGGCTTTTTTGACAAATCTCGTTAAATATCTGACTGTGTGCAGTTTTATTAAATTTCCTCTTGTCAGATGAGGTAAAACACCATCATATTAACTTAATCGTGTCTTTTAATAATGCGTTGTTTGAAAAAAAGGAAAATATAGACTCAACTTTGGATTTATTTTCTATCGAGAAAATTTTAAGCAATCATGTTTCGCTATTGTCAGTACCACAATCATATAGTCAAGAATCATATATCTGAAAATCAGCCCCTACTGTTTGCTAGTCTGGGCAGGACAGCGTTTCAAAGTCTCCAAATTTCTCAGTGTAGCGCCTTAAGAGGCGTTAGTAAGTTTTGACTTGTAAAAAGTGCCACTGTGGTTACTTGCACAAAGTCAATTTATTTATACAGACCTCGCAAGCATTTTTTACGCTTGAAAGCCCTAAGACTCCGCCATTAAAAAAAAAACAATACTGTCTCGCTAAAAAAAATCCTTATACCTAATTATCAAATCTGCTCACAATATTTCACGAGAATTCAATAACTAGACCATTTTGAATTCGACTGGTTTCCTCACGATGTTTTCCTTCAGCGAAAAGCTACTGTTATAAAATGTTTTCAATGATATTTCATAAAACACATTATTCCTAAGTTAAAACAAGCTAATAAGTAATTGTGCACGTCAAAACGTTTATAGCTATAATCTTATCAGTTATCAACATGTGGAAATGGTTTATTAAGATATCAAGTTATTACATAGTTTCTTAAGTTAAAGATAAGTATTCATGTGGAAGTGATTAAATTGAACAAGTTACAATTATCATCAGGCTTGCAAGATTTAGGCTGGGTTGCACCAAACCGTCTGTAATCGTAAGCGGTGTTCGTCAAATCTGATTGTATGGAAAGTTTGACAAGTTTCTATGGGATGACAGCTGCCGGCGCCATATTTGACGATGACCGGTCTGTGTTCGTACGCTGGTGCAACTGGCACTTAGGGTATGTCTTTATCTTTAGATCACATCACAGTTTAGAAATTAAAATATATACCTTACAGATACCTAGAGTTTGGCTACTTTAACTCTACCAAGCAAATGAACTGTCAAACAAATATTTGGTTTGGCAACACTACCCCACACGTCAAATTTCCGTGACATTTCTGTAGAAATATGACAATATAGATATCTAGACGTTTGACAGTTCATTTGCTAGGTAGAGTTAACGTAGCCAGACTACCTATTTACAAATATGAAAAATATACCTATATTTTGATTTTTGGCCCCTGCTACAGCTTACATTTGTAGTTTTCGATAACACATTGTGATCTAAAATTTGAGAAATTTGTCGACCTGTACGTTTGTAAAGGACTCAGCTTTGTACGAATTACAATAAATATTATGCTAAAACCTTTTCAATAATGAGAAAAGAACCGGCCAAGTGCGAGTAGGACTCGCGCACGAAGAGTTCCGTTCCAAAAAAAATCGTGTCTGTTGTATGGGGGCCCCCTTAAATATTTATTTTATTATGTTATTAAGTATTTGTTGTTATAGCCGCCACAGAAATACATCATCTGTGAAAATTTCAACTGTCTAACTATCACGGTTCTCGAGATATAGCCTGGTGACAGACGGACAGCGGAGCCTTAGTAATAGGGTCCCGTTTTACCATTTGGGTACGGAACCCTAATAAAAAGCATGCAAGGATCGTAGTATTTGGCATTCTTTGGTCCCTTCCAATGGAATACGGGCGCAGACCATTCCCATATGAAATTGGTCCAATTAAAACGGTATTTTTCACGTGCTTACGACCTGCTTGATGGTAAACAGACATCGTAGCCTATGGACGCATACGACTCCAGAAGAGAAAATGTAATATGATGAACACGAAACTAGCCAGAGTCACTATGAACCTTTTTAAAGGACAATACGATTATGAACCTTAGTGCTTTAATAACACGGTTGAGGTTAGTTTGCACCTCGCTAGTGTTATCCACCATACTATGAAATACTATTAAAAAGGCTTCACTTCAAATCAGTAGGTATGTAAACACTAAACAGTAATGAGTTTGCATTGTTGTATCTTACACCTCCCTATCGTCTGTCGGCATACAAATGTCGACACTATCGCATTCGATATAATGTCGAAACTTCTCTGCTCACGTGTTTCGACGTAAGAGTCGATCAGGCACGTACTTTTTACCGTTTTCCTTCTGTGTGTTAATGACCATGAAGTTACTACAATAGTGACTACAAAAGTGGCTTGCTTGAGAAATATGTCACAGTTTTTGGCCAATTGCAATTTCTCTGGGCGTTTTCAACCAAAAATGTGGGTACCTTGTACTTTTTTCTCGGAACTTCGAAAGAATTGTTTTTTCATAATCATAATCTTTTAATTGCTATAAAATATGGTACAATATGATGTTGGTACACAATTTCCAGTACTTATTAAATATTTTGCTAAATATTAGCTTGCAAATGTGATTGGGTTTGGGTATGTAGTTAGTAGTTACATAGTTACAAATGTTACATTTAACAAATTTTTCTATTCTATAAAACATACGCACTTTGAGCCATTTATAAAGCTGTGTTGTTATTTATAAACTGATTGACATGTAGAGATTTTATATTTTCTGGAGTGGCATTAAATATTTTCATATACATGTAATAACTATTTTTCATTAAGAGGGCACTATTAGGTATGAAGTCGAGTACAAGTTTATTGGGAAATCTAGTGTTTCTGGGGTATAGGTTTTTAGGAATTTTAAATAGTGCTTTCGTTTTTCGCCTACAGTTTGTTATCAATCGTAACAGCGGGTGTTTATTTCTCATTTGTTCCCAGTTTGGTAAGGGTCACATTACTAGTCAGCCACCTCAGCAGTCAGCACCGATTAGCCGGATAGTTGACAAAATCCGTAGTCGGTCCATCTCTTCTTGCAGCTGTTACCACGACAAGTAACGAATACTTTTTTTTTTGAGCGGGACGGTTTCATACATTTCGGCGCGCAGCGCAGCGTCCCGCTTGCGTCGCGCAAGCGGTGTGACCAAGCCTTAAGAGGAGGGGTAGGGCAAGCTCTCTCCATACAAACTTTGTGCAGGATTTTCTTCGTTTGTGTTCGCATTAAAGTTACGATTTTCGGTTAGTATGCCTATTTTTCTGTAAGCTATTTCGTGATGTAATTTTTTTTTCATTGATATTATTTTTAATTTTTTTGCAATATTTGAAAATTTTCACATCACTTTCTGCGCATATCTAATATTAACATCCAAAAAATAAAATTACATTCGTTAGTCCCCAAACCTACGAATAAAACGTGCACAGAGCTTGTATGGAGAATGCCTTGCCCACCCCTGCGCCTTAAGACCAGCTAGTTGACTCCTCCTAGTATCGTGATTGCGATGTTAGGAGGGGCAACTCAGCTGGTCACGTAGCTGGTCTTACGATACGACAACTACACTCCAAATTGAACCGTAATCATAAGACTAAAAGTCCCAATTTAGAGTGAGCGGCATGTGTCGTTGCGACACTTGTCCGCTCATTTCAAATTGAGCTTTTTACGCATACATTTACGGCTCAACTAAGTCCAATATCGGATAGCCAAACTGACCGATTTCCGTAAAGATCATATTTCAAATAAATTCTCATGGAGAGTAGTTCTTATTGTCCCTAAATACGGTGACAGTTCACGTCAAAATAGTGGCCAACCGTGATGGACTGATGGACAAAGTACGAATAATTTTGAATCGACTTTGTAATCGATGCTTGGTTTCCGATTTCAATTAAAACTTTAACTGATTCTGAGACTGAAGTATAATCGATTAATGAAGTAGTTTTTAATAACGTGGCAGATTTTTCTCCTATGCTTTTGGCAGAGGGGTAAGTATATCAATGGCGGCTCCCGTCTTACATGCTCCAAGGTATATATGTAGATGGATTATTCGAATATGAATATGCATATCTTTGTTATTTACTTTCTTTATCATGTCATTGAATTTTCACTTCTGACGGCACTCCCGGAGTGCAACCCGTTGTTTTTTTCACGTCAACCATCATTCCGCATCTGTAGTGAAAGCGTGATATATAAAAAGTAACGAATTTAAGTCAAAGTTACTTTCGCTATTTAGTTGATTTTATTGACCGAACGACCGAAGCATCTTCCTTTCCGTTTGCGCAGAAATGATTACATACTGTTCTCCTCTACAAGTCGCATATCTCAACCTATTCTCGTAAAATTTTGTGGGAAGGCTCGATAATTGCACAGGTTTTTTTGTCGATGCTATTTTTCGAAATAAAAAATATATATTATATATCACTCGCGGCTCTCGCGAGGTTTATTACAGCTCACAGAGCCACTGTACTTGAATTTTTAATTCAAGACCAAAAAAACTACGACAGATCTGTCACTGTGGTGTTTTTTTACATCAAACAATGTCAAAGTCACTTAACTAAATGTCATTGTCAACCGGATATTTCATATCTAGCAAACCTTTTTACATTGTTTGATGTAAAAAAAACACCACAATGACAGATCTGTCGTAGTTATTTTTGGTCTTGAATTAAAAATTCGAGTATAGTAATATTAACAGGTATTAATAGAATACTAGTAGCTTATCACCTACTATAAAAATTGTGAAACATGCCACGTTTCTAAAATAAAAGTATAGGTAAAATATACTTTTAGTACAGTCACCAGCATTAATATCTGCCAAAACAAAGGCGGAATAAATATCTGACACGACTCTATTTGTAGGGCCGTAAGGACGTGTCAGATATTTATGCCGCCTTTGTTATGGTAGATATTGGTGCTGGTGACTGTACCTATGACACTGACAATATGCTACATTTCATTTATTCATATGCCAACCATGGTGTTACAAGGTGTTACAGGTATATAAAGTACAGCATGGACCCTGCTAGGGTGTAGCAAGAACTTAAAACTACTTAACTTGCTTTTATGCCATTGAATGTTCAACTTTAACATTAATGTTAATAGAGTTCCTATTACATACAGACTAAAAATCGTATGATTGTAATAGAAACTCTGTTACAATAGCGTTAAAGTAACTATACAATGAAATAATAACATATCTCAGTGTAAATAGTACCTACTATTTTTCTAATGAATAGAGATTGAAGTGTAGGTACCTACTTACTGCAATGTTCTATTATTGATACAAGTCGTGAAATCATGTAGAAATCTGATCGAAGGCCGTTTCTCGTGCTTGGGTAATGAATTGAAGATAAGTTCCGATGCAGCCTTTCGTTTTATAAAGTTATTATTACTTTATTGGATTATAGTTTTTGATTATTGGATTAGATAATAAATATTTTTAAATAATAAATAAATATTTGTGGACAATCTTACACAAATCAACCTAGTCCCAAACTAAGCAAAGCTTGTACTATGGGTACTAAGCGACGATATACATACTTATATAGATAAATAAATACTTGAATACATAGAAAACATCCAAGACCCAAGAACAAATATTCGTGCTCATCGCACAAATAAATGCCCCGGCCAGGATTCGAACCCGGGACCTCCAGCTTCGTATGCAGGGTCACTACTAGGGAATGCAAACCGGTTAACCGAAAAACCGGTTAACCGGAACTTTTTGAGCTCGGTAAAAAACCGGTTTTTTACACCACTAACCGGTTTTTAACCGAAATTGTATTTAGTATAAAAAACGACTTCATGGGGAGATTAGAGCGTTCTTTCACCTCCAAATTACGTTATTTAAGGATGGTAGGATGTACGTTTAAAGAAGTTAGTTTCTTTATCTACACACATATCATAAATCCTCTAATATGCGTTCGGAAACCGTAGAAAATGACTCTCATTTCAACATTCAATGAATTTATGGAAATTTTCTTATCTGTGGCTAAGGCTACAGCAGTAATAAAATATTTCATTTTAATCTCATATATGATGTTAAAATATTACGTCAAACTAAACTGTCAAAATTTAAATGTCAAAGTTGACATGTCCCTATTCTAGTATCACTGAAAATTCAAATTCAGTCGATGCGAAATGTCAGCTCGATGTTTTTTTAGTATATATCGCACGAAATTTGAGCTAGAACGACATGATCACATCAGAATAAGGACTCTTTACTTTTTAAAATAACATTCAGGTATCTGTTGCCAGTTCTGATTTCGATATTTCAGCAACCGTGCAAAAAAGGTTGTATTAACACAATTATTGTATTTATTTACTACGGTTTCTGAACCCGTCTTAGAGTAATTATGATATGTGTGTAGATAAAGTAATGTATGCAACTGTACATAATTAGGCATTAAAACACTCGTGTGACCTTATTATGAAACTCGCCTTCGGCTCGTTTCATAAAACACACTCGTGTTTTAATGCCCCTCATTATGTACCAGTTGCATAAACTACTATTTTCTTACGACTGTGGAGAGCACATGAATATCATAATGTTAAAATGTTGTTAATTTCCCATATCCCCACTTCATTTGAGTCTGCCGCGTCAAAAGCGCATCAGAAAGGGTTTATGGCCGGGTAAGCCCTATTGTTTTACTTGGATTGTTTTGCTACCTGCTACTACCCTGTAGTAACGTATCTAATCAGTCAGTGCTCAGAGATTTTTTAAATATTTTTTTTTCTATTCATTTCAATGTATATACTTAATGTTTGTTATAATATGTCATTGTAAAAAGTAGGTAGGTACACTAGGTACCACCTTAACTTTGCTGGTGCTATACTGGTAATATTACTTTTCATCGCCGCTTATTAAGATATCTATATATATCCGTATATTATATTAGAGTGTTTCATAATTTTATTTGTCACTTGTCGATTTGTTTTTAAGTTTATAAAGATGATGATAAAACCAAATTAGTTCTATTTATTAGCTTACTTATATCTATTCACATCACTAGAAACATACCCGGATTACCAATAGAACCCAGAAATAATTAATTTATAGTCCAATACTTCGATTTCAGGTAGTTTGTAAAAAACCGGTTAACCGGTTTTTGTCCAGTCAAAACGGTTAATAACCGGTTTTTGATTTTCACCGGTTTTTGCATTCCCTAGTCACTACCAACTAAGCTAAAGCGGTCGTCGATTTATCACATAAGATCACACTACTACACTATCACATAAGATTTATCACAAAACACCGCATGTTCAAAACAATCCGCAGTGTTCTGAGAATAAAAATAGGCATTCTGTATACCTCTAGTATACGTTTTTTCTAAACAAAACTGTGTCTTTCCATTATTAGAGCTATGCTATGCTACGTTGCTATGGATGCGTTTGAAATCCACCAATCACGTTCATTGGTTCACATAGCATAGCACTGGTGGAAACGGGTTCAGCGAAGCTATATTTTTTATATGGAAAGATGCTATGGATGCGTGCTATGGATGGATGCGTGCTATGGATGCGTGTTGTGGGTGCGTGCTATGGATGCGTGCGCTGACGTTAGCGCCTTACTGAAACATATAGCCTAAAAATTACCTCCTCTTTTTCAGGTAAAACACGAGCGTCTTCTCCTCGTCTCGATCCTAGGCTTCCTAGTCAACATGGTGGGCATCTACGCCTTCCACCACGGGCACGGCCATGGCCACGGCGGCCACGGCCACTCCCATGGCGGCCATGGCCATTCCCACAACAACCATGGCCATTCCCATGACGAGGAAGTTAATACTGGCGCCGGTTCGGCTATCATGCGAGGTAAAGAACAAAAAACTGTTTATTTCTCTCAATTGTAAATTATTGACTTATTACAACTCTTAATGTTCTTGGTCTCACACCTAAGAATTCATTGACCTCCTATACTTTCAGCTTGAAAATCTGTTACTGTTATTTGTCAAAAAAAAATTTTTCAAAAAAGTTTTTTCCAGCGACTTCGGTTGCCTGGAACTCCTTTATCGCGATAGAATTTAATGGCATTTTTTTTTATATCTCTCTTCCATACAAACTTGCGCTCCCTTAAGTGATGATTTCCGGGACAAAAAGTATCCTATGTCCTTTCCCGGGACTCACACTATCTCCATGCCAAATGTCATCTATCTAAATCGGTTCTGCGGTTAAGTGTGAAGAGGTAACAGACAGACAGACACACTTTCTAATTAATCTCAAATTAGAAAGATTTTATAGTTTAAATGAATTAAATCTTACACTTTTTTTCAATAGCCTATTTAGTGTCCCACTGCTGAGGGGCTACCGCGAACCACAAGGAAAAAAAAAGTATCTCCCTCTCTGTTGCTCCAATATGCAAGTTCGACAGAGAGGCAGTTATTTCGTTTTTGGTTCGCGGTAGGCCCTCTGGGCAAAGGACTCCCCTCTTTTTCGCCACTCGTCTCGGTCGTGTGCCAGCACCAGCACCAACCATTCAGTACAATATGTGTCAAGGTCGTCCCGCCATCTCCTTTTCGGTCTACCTCTGCCTCGGTAGCCATTTTGTGCGACCCATTCGGTGGCTAATTTGGCCCTTAATAGTCACTAATTTAAATCTATCAGTCGGGTATTAATTAACATGTGAGATTGGACAAGCAATTTGAGTTTATCAGCGTTCTTTTATATTTCTAGGTGTGTTTCTACACGTCCTAGCTGACACCCTTGGCTCAGTAGGCGTTATTATATCAGCGATATTGATGAGAATGTTTGGCTGGATGCGAGCGGACCCCATCTGCTCCATGGCTATAGCGTTGCTGATCGCCGGAAGTGTTATACCTCTAGTGCGGGACTCAGCCGGTGTGCTGATGCAACGGACTCCATCAGCTTTGGAGCGCGCGTTGCCTAACTTGTACACAAGAGTTGTAGGCTTAGCCGGGGTCCACGGGGTCCAGGAGCCACATTTCTGGACGCTGTGTAGTGATGTGCATGTCGGTGCTCTCAAGTTAGAAGTCGCGAAGGAGGTGGATCCAAGGTATGTGACGGAACAGACTGCGAGGATCTTTAGAGAGGCTGGTGTTAAGCATTTGACTGTGCAGTTGGATTATTCTCCGCTCTGATCTTAATTAAATCGTGTATAATTAGGATCTTGTACGTCTTGTCAGCGAGCAACAAATCGTGACGATTTTCGACGTCGTTTCGACCGCGATTGTCGCAATCGCAAGACAGCTAGCGAGGTTCAAATGTATGAAGAAACCTCGCACATCTCTGGTAGATTTGCAGCCTTAACAGCGTTTTAGCACGATAATGATTCATGGTCGTAAAAATGCACTAAACGTCACGCAAAACGTAACCATAAAATCTATCTTGTTAACAGAGCTGTTAATTAAATACTAATAAAACTGATTCGGGTGAAATGAGATTCCGAATATGAATTCCCAGATGTTACCACTAAACGGTACATATTGGTACCGTTTAGTGGTAACATCTGTAGTGGTAGTTGTTACCAATGGTGGAAATAACCAGTTTTTGGCGTTGAAATTATGGTTATGTCCATTGACCCTGTAAGCCTTACCTATACAACAATTGACAATATTTCATAATTTCCAAAAGTCTTAATTCGAAAACCATTTCGGTAAAAACGTGTGAAATACACAAAAAACATTTTTTTAGATTTTTTTCTCCGTTTATTTTGGAAAAAATCGCAAATTACTGTAAACCGAAAGTTGACGTCATCTTCCTCGCTGTATTCAGGGAGACCTTAGTACAGAGTACAGACAATCGCTGCTCTGGAGTGGCTCTGGATTCTTGTTGGCGTCATATTTTACTTACGCCCTTTTGGAATGACCTACTTTTCAACGTGTTTTTTTTGTATGAAATAATGAGTTAAATTGAAAAAGAAAAAATACGGGTGGCTTAAATTTTTACCTATTTTCTAACTGGTTCATAAAATAAAGTAGTTAAAAATATGAAATGTTGTCAATTTTATGTTTGTAATATTTAGACAACATTTAAGCAAATTAAGTTGTCATGAAATTGTAAAGTCGGGAAACCCCTTTTACAAGTATAAGTATTTTCATATTTTTATTTTCAAATGTGATTAAATTAATTCGATTCAATATTTTAATTTTATTAAAATATATCGCGGAAATAGTTTAGAATGTTGTCGCAATTAGGGACAATATTTGCTACAACATTGTCCACTCATTTTTATTTTGATGTTTGTAATGTTACGAATATTCAGTTCGATGCGACTGACTGTCTAGTTACAAATTTACAATATAGGGTGACACCACCAGTAATTGACACATAAAGCTGACAAGCACCAGTAATGGACACTTCAATCCTAATCCAAAGATCATACGGTTTTGAATTGATTGTTTTATATGAAATGAATGATTCTTATTTTCTTTTACATAAGAGTCAATGTACATTGTACATAATTGGGCCTTGTCCATTACTGGCGGTGTGACCATAAGTAGAACCCGAGTTTTATACAGTGTTTACAGATTACTCTGTATACAGGTGCAATTAGAGAAATTATAATCCTAATAAGAATTTATTTAATATTGTGATAAGATAATATAATAACTGTATTGAAGCTGTATTTAAATGGATAATGTGACAATCTGACCATAAACAATTTGCGAGCTACTATCCGATATAATATCGGCGTAGGATCCGACACCGATAAAAATGCATAGAAAACCGCTTAGTGTTCGTACTATCCGATCCGAAATCAGTGACCTTCCCATAAATTCTTTATGAGTACCTATAGGTGTCGGATCCGACACCACACGGATGTGGGCACACAGCCTTAAGGCGCAGGGTAGGGCAAGGCCTTCCCCATACAAACTTTGTGCACGTTTTATTCGTCGGTTTTGGCACTAACAAATATAATTTCTTTTTTTGGTTGTAAATATTAGATATGCGAAGATCGTGATGTGAAAATTTCATTATTTTTCAAAAAAAAACAAAAAAAAAAAATTTACATCACGAAATAGCTATCAGAAAAATAAGCATACTGACCAAAAATCATAACTTTAAAGCAAAAACAAACGAAGTAAATCCTGCACAAAGTTTGTATAGAGAGAGCTTGCCCTACCCCTCCTCTTAAGTTCATAATTCGCTCGCTCTTTACCCATTAATTTGGAGTAAGTTGTATAATTTAAATTGTGGTTATATAAAACTGTATGTTATGGCTTCGGTTATTTATTTGCATAATTGCTGTTATTAACTACATTTTTATATAACCTGCCCAAAGGTAATTCCATTAACTATTGCCTTCGGACGGTTAGAGAAATTCTAACAATCAAGTTGCCCACTTGACAAAACCTCATCCCAATAAGGTCTAGTTTCACCTGCGTTGGAAGGCGAGATGGTTGTCGCTTCCGTAAAAACTTGTGCCTACGCCAATGCTTGGGATTAGGTAGCGGACCCCAGGCATCCTTCAGGATGCAACTGTGCTGGGATAACGCTAGAAACATGGTGGTAATTCCATTAACACGCGGTTCAAATCTGCTTGTGTTGTTGCGTAGCACGTGTTGCAACTTTCGTGCCGTTCAAACTTTGAAAGGGTTAGCAAATATAAAGAAATTGTTACATAACATGTCACAATCTACATGAGGAAACACCTCGATCATTTGTCAACAATTTAAACACTGCTTTTAACCCTTTGACCGCCAAAGCGATAGTCTGTCGTCGTGCCCAGTACGCCAAGCACTGTTTTTTTGGTGTAATGTCTAAACCAATAAAAACAAATTAAAACAGTTCATAAATGATTTTTCACTTCTCATGCTCGAAAAGTGTGTCATATTAGACTTGTGAAGCGGGGCTAAAGTAGCACATTTAAGCCCTAGGGAAAATATGTATACATATTTATGATCTACAAAACATTTTAATTTGACCAATCAAAATACTTCACCCGTTAAATCCACCAATCACAGAACAGTAATTTGACAGATTAAAAATACTTGGTAAAAATATCAACCAACCAGAATACAGCTGTACTAAAATCGACCAATCAGGAAAGACGTTTTTCAGTTCTCTAAAGATTAAGCGGTGTCTATGGTCAAAGCAATTGCGTCTCTTAAAAGAAAAAAAAGCGCATGTTATATCTCTTTCTTTAATATAGCAAAAGGAAGGGAGGCGAATACGTGAAGCGAACACGCATGGTCTGGCTGGCTGGCTGGCCTTAGAAAAAAAACATGCTGCAAATTAGAGACATACACCCGCCAAGAGTTAAATTATTCATTTAAGGTGGATAATTAGTGTTTAATGTGTTTTCTCGCAATCGAAGTGAAAAGTAGAGTGTATAACTCGGGTCTAAAAGCCATATTACCACTCGAACTATTTTCCCTCACTACGTTCGGGAAAATAAACATCTCGTGGTAATATGGCTTACTTTAGCCCCTTGTCAAACAATCTACTATTTTTCATAATCAAAGTCCACCTTCACTCCGACCTTTTAAGTGGTGGTTGGCGTCGTGGGCACGAAGACACACAACCACTTTATAGGTTCTTGGCGGTCAAAGAACACACCACCAGTAACTTTACCACGTTCCCTGTCTGTGTGCTGCTAAGTGCTAAGGCGCTGGTCCCACCGCCGACTATGAGCGAGAAGCGATTAGAGCTAGAAACTAGAAACGAGTTGGCGAGCAGCGAGAAGCGAGTGGTAGTTCCGATAGTTTTGACGCTCGGCTATAAGCGAGCGTTCGAATACGACGGGCGATTACTCGGAAAATGACCGCTGTTTAGTCTCTGATCGCCGAGCGAGCATCGCTGAACGAGTACCGCTGAGCGATGCTCGCTTTTATCGCTGCGATCAAATAGTGAAGAGAGTCCTCGCCGGCAGGTGAACAGCTAGCGACCAACTATAAATATATCTGTCACTTTTACTGCCACGGGATCTAAATCTTTTGTTCGTTTCTTGAGCGAGAAAATCGCCGATAGCTAAATCGCTTCCTCGCCCTTGGTGGGACCAGTGCCTTATGTGGGGTCATGAAAATTATTTTTCATGAGTCATACCTTCATACTTCCACTCTGGAGTCACATTCCCATACTGAATGCTGAGTTGGATTTTGATTGTCGGATTGTTTTGTAGAGGCAGTGAACGTGTTAAGTGTCGTGAAATATGGCCAAGTGTCTCAATTCACTGATAGTGTTAAGACGAAAGAATCGCGGTTTTTATGCAATTACAAAAAATAAACAAAACAAAGTTTTGTCATGTAGATTGTCATTTAGCTCCATGTCAAACAAATTGGTACATTCATTATATATTATGAGACAAATGGTAACCTTGGATATCTGGGTTCAAATTATTTTCGTTGACTTGTTTCTGAACGCTTTCACGCTCATTTCATACAAAAAGCTCCACTCAGTGACATTTTTTTGGGGAATAAACAAGGCAACGAAAGGAATTTTAACCTATATAATGTACTTTCTATTTATTCCATAGTTGATTAATAATTTTAATGTAAATGGAATTCTAAATCCTTGTTTACATTGGGTCGTCTTTTGTGTGAACTTTTGACCGCCGCGACTATTTTATTCAAAAACAATAATAAACCTCTGGCAATGCATGAAGGTTTATTTCCAATTGTACCTGAGGGCCTATCGCGAACCGTAAACGAAGTTTTCTCTCTCTGTCGCACTCGCAAGTCTGTACGTAAGTGCGACAGAGAGGGAAAACTTCGTTTGTGATTGGCGGTAGCCCCCTGCTGTCAGTCAGGTAGATACGTACCTGACACAGAATAGTATAATAGTATACAGAACGAACACGAACCCCCCCGCACCGAGGTCAGTTACCTCGTCCCTGAGAGACCCGCCCGGTGTCGATCGGGTGCCGTCGCGCCTCGCGATTCGTCCGCGCCACGCGCTACGCACCCGCGCTAACAATTGACGCGTGTAGACAGCGCACGCACACATACTTACCCACAGCGCTTACGTTCCTTCGCGTGTCACAGGTGTGGTATGGTATAGATGACTGTGGCGGTCAAAAGGGTATAGTGCGCGCCCTCCACGACGACGCGCCCCTCCACAGTGAATCTCATACTAATCTGTGCGCAGTTGTACGGCGCGGGCTGTGGAGGGGCGCGCCTTCGTGGATGGCGCGCACTATAAGTTGTATTAGAAATATGAGAATCCCTTATCTAAACTATCCTATTTAACCATGTAAATAAAGCCTTATCTTTATCGAATTGTCTAGTGTCAAATTATGTTTTTTTTTATTAATATATTTTTTATTATTTTAATAAGTTTATACCGATATTCGGTTTTACAAGGGCTTAAGGTTCAGGCCCTAACGTTGATTTAACGTTACATTCCATAAATTGTTTACAAAATAATATATTTATGCGGAAATTAAAAAGAAACATAATAATAAGGCGTTTTTACTCTTAAGATTTGATTTTTCCTGTTCAAAATCATGTGCAATCTTAATCCTGATAAAAAAAAAAACAATTTTATATTCCACTATATAAAAATGCATAGTAAATAGGGTAATTTTTTTAATATATCTCAATAGTAAACATGATTCTGCCCAGGAAAAACAATAAAACACCATATTCTGAGAATAAAAAGTAATAAGTACAATTTAGCACGTTCACAGTCCAGTGCCCCATACATGGGTCACGACGAACTATCTGCACAAGTCCGTGCCCCATACATGGGTCACTATAGCTGACCAGATACGCACTCAAATCACTATAACTGCATTCAATACAAGGCTTATACAGACAGTACGGTATTTGACACATGTTAAAATTTATAACACAGTGTCACTTTTTGGATAGTTAGCCATTAAAATATCACAATAAATCGTCAATTATAAAATTTTACGAAAATCATAAAAAGATATGAATCATCAGTCATCACATCAGAAACTCCGAAAATTATGTAATTTTATTTACCGTCCAAAATTCAAATAAAAGGTATCAATAGAATGCTTATGTAAAAATAAAAAATAAATTGTATGGCAACTATGTACCTAAACGCATTATTTTACGACTAAAACAGCAAAATACTAATTTTCCCATACAACGATGGTCGAATGCTGTGCAAGTGACGTCATTTGCCAGGGCCAATTTGTAGGAGCCTTTTTGACGGCCGCTAGCGTAGAGCTAGGGTTGTCCCTAATTTTAGCCCTTTATTGTGCTCTAATTGTTGTTGGTCCCATATAGTATATCCCATTTGATCGTCCCTAAAAACTGGTTCGATTGGCATTATAATTTTTTTTTAATCAAATAGCGTATTATGGTTTATCAATTCATATTTTAGTTAGATATGAAATAGCATTCTATAATATATTGTAATAATCCGAGTGCGTAAGTGGTAGTTTCATAGTGACCCAAACGTGGAGCACGGACGTGTGATGGAAGTAATTTGCTTGGACGTCCAAGAAAATTGAAACATTTTGTATGGGGACTGTGAACGTGTCAAGGTGAACCACCCAAATAAATTTACAACACTCGAGATTGTACATGATTATTTTAAATTTTTGTATGAATTGCTGTCAGCAAAGGGTGTAAGACCTTGAACTGTGCATTTTGTCTCCAGATCAGTTAAGCTTCATAGTCACAAAACTGACAACGTTTTTTATATTGTTCAATACCTTATGTCAATAAGTTGTTGCTTGATGTATTTTTCCTAAACAACTCGGGTCAAAATAATAAAATGTGCAATAGAAATATATTGTTTTAATGTTGGATATTTATTGTTGTTGTCTGATATTTATTGTTGTGTTTATGACCCAGTAAATATATGGTGTACAGAACTATTTGATCACAACTATCAGAAGGTATACAATAGTGTTGAGACGGATATCGTGTGGGTGACAACTGCCAATAAGTGTTATCTATTGGGAGTTAAGGGTCCTTATAAGGTAAAAAATGGTCATCTATTTAGCCCATTTTCTGTTAAATTGACAAGTTTCTTGACATTTTATCAATGTTACTATCTAGAACAGGACTATTGCGACCTAATGACATACATTTTAAATGTATTTCTTGCATTTTTCATTAAGATATTTTGTTTCAAATATCACTCCATCGACCATTTTCGAGCTAAAATCTGCTTTTGTCCACTTAAATTCTACTACACACAAGAAAATCTAAAAAGGGCAATGTTACTATCTAAAACTTTATTAAAATCATAGTATCCTTCAATTTATTGGTATTATCACTTTCGTCAAAATTTGAAATCAAAAAAAATTTTAAGTTGAAAGGCCTCTTAAGGTGTAATGTCACACATTGGGATGTTTTTCTTATAAGTTGAGGGTAAGTACGACTACGAACAATTACGAGATAGTCCACTAGCGGCACTCGTGAATAACTGTGATTATTTAAATTTATCGATAGATATTTAAAATAGGCGAATGCTATGTACTGTATTTTGTATTTATACCTTTTGAATACATCAAACTAGTTTTTACGTTGCTAGATTTGTCGACTGTGGCGCAAGTGGACTCGCGGTAATTGTTCCTACAGCCTTAAAAAGAGTACAAAATAAAACAAAGTCGAATAAATTTCATACAACTTTTTTACATCCTTATAAACACATAGACATGAACGCAACTCTTTACAACAAAGTAAATTACATAATGACGACTGTTAAGTATCGAAATAAAAATCATTTATAACACTGCAATAGAAAGACTATGATTAATTCATTTTTACTATATTTATTTGGTAAATTAATCCTAACCTCAAAATTAACTAAAAAGCCTTTCGCCTGGCTATTCTCCACTTCTCGTGAAATATTGTGAGCTGGTTCGAGAATTATACAGATTTTTTTTTCAAATCAGTTTTTGGATTAATTTTCTAAATGATAAGTAAATTTTGCAAAGCTTGAAAACATAAAATAGTTTTTTTTTTGTTTCCTTGCACAATGCATTATAAAACGTCATACGGATACGTGTTTGGAAACGATATTCCCAACTCGTGTCGGTCAAAAACACTCGCTGAACGCTCGTGTTTTTATTCACGGCCTCTTGTTGGGAATTGCTTACTTTCCTCATTTGTATCGTAAATAACTATATTTTCCGTTCCGTATCATGCATTTGTGTATTCCATAGGTCTCACAGAGCCACACACGTTTTAAGTAATAAGAAAAGCAAAAAACTAACTCAAAATTAGCACACATTATTCCTCGTGTTATATCTCAAATGGGTTTTAGGCAAAAATATGTACATTTTAAGGTCAGCTATACGAAATAAACCAAATTAAAAAGTAACAACGAATTAATCAATTAATCTGCAATAAAACATTTGATCTACAAATAAAATAGTCCATAGTATTCTGTACTAAATAACGACCCACTAATGTGGAAGTCAAATACGAAAACCTGTTAGCTGTCTCGTTCACTCAACTTTAAAAATGGAACCAGCTAAAGAGACGGAACGGTGTAACAGATTTCGCTTTCGGGCGAACTTTCACGGGCATCCATTCCTCTCTTATTAGATCAGTTTAACAGAGATGGTTGATACTGGATACAAAAACTGATGAGTAGAGGAACTAATTTGGACTATAAAAAACTAAATTCAAATTCTCTAGCAAGCGGCATTGTATTGATTCCAAACACCAAACTTACTTAGTAAGTCAAGTTTGGAATCATAGTCAATGTTAGTTTTTAACATTTGAACGCCTAAAGCAGTCACGACCACTATAGCTGACAAGTCTTACAGAGAGATTGGCCAAGGGGCTTGCAGTGGGCGGCGCGCGTCGCTTTAAATGCCTACCGCTCGCTCGGCCCGGGGCCGGCCGTCAGTCGAGGGCCGCCCGCCGCCGCGCGAATGCGTCTATATGCACGTTACCGCTGCCGCCGCAGACTAGAACGCGACGAGCGACGAGTCGACAGCCCTAGCGCTATACGTGCCGCGTGTGAATGAATACAAGTTATACGATAGACAGAGATGCACAGAGTAGGCATGTTTTTTATGCCTAAACGCCGTTTTTGTTAGAAAGTGAAGCTTCTGTACTTGTACTATTACTTATTCTGTGGATTGGCGCCCGAGACACGTGCCGGATTAAGCTACCGCGGGGCCCGTAGCAAATTCTATAAAGGGGCCCCTGTTAGGTATCTATACGGATTGCAATCCGGTCCGGCGGATCCGGTAATCCGGATGGATCCGGTATATTTTGAAAGAAATCTGGATCCTTCAAAATTCACCGGATTCGGTAGGCCCCAAAAAGGACACTAAAATATGAAAACACATCCTCGCACATCTCTGGTGGAAACGCAGCCTTAACGCATTCACTGCCACCAACGCATATATGCGTTTCCGTTACTTTCACCCAGTGCCTTGAACGCACAAACGCGTTCATAATATTTAGTGACTTTCACCCTGTGCCTTACCTTAGTGCCTTAGACTTAGAATAGTCGGTTGAACTCACATGTGCGTTTGGGGCACACAGCAAAGTATGGCACCTGCCGAATGTCCAGCAAAAGAGGGTGGCAGTGAATGAGTTAAGAGGCTGACAAGACCTAAAAAAAAGTCCCGCTCTAACACGCGTGAGTTTCCAATTAACCAACCCGCTCTTTGCGGAAGCTCTGCGCGGAGAATAATAAATAAATACTATAATAATATTGAAATAAAAAAAAGTGTGGATTATTTGTGAAATATGACTCGTTGGCGGTTTAGGTATGAATATGTTGACTTCATGTTTTTAATTGCAGACCCATACATAATAAAAAATAAAGACATAGAACCGTTTAATGATGATTTTAAGACCAATCATTGCAACTATTTTCTATCGAGCCGATTTCGTCCAATTATGTATCGAGTCCGTTCACGGTCTTTGAAATATGATGAATATTAACATATATTTTTTTAGATGTGCTAGAACAAATGGTTTTTCATAAAAAACTGCTTAAATAACATAAATTTCAACAAAATTAGTTCTTGTCAGCCTCTTAAGTTAGCTATGGAAGCTTGAGGATTGCCCTTAGTTATCTCTATCTATCACGTTTATGGTATTAAAATTTTTTGGTGCTCGGGGCCCGTAGCACGCATATTGCCTTTACATTTTACGTGTTGTCATCTATACATGACACTGGCGTTGTAGGCACAGCTGCTCTTGTCATCCATACGTAATCTGTGGCTAAAATGGCGTTCAAAGTTAAAACAGGCTTGCGAGAGTGGTACCCTGGCGGTGTTATTCGATGAGCTTCTTGGCCTTGAAGTAGCGGCGTAGGTACAAGACCTGCCATGTGGCGAGACCCAGGAGGCACACCATTGAGAACACGCTGAAGAAGAGTACTCTGTTGTTGGTGGACTCTGGAATAGAGCAGAATTATAATATAGTAAATATAGGTAAGTTACTTTTTCATTTCTCCTTTTTTAATACTACGACGGTGGCAAACAAGCATACAGTCCACCTGATGGTAAGCGGACACCGCAGCCTATAGACGCTCGAAACTCCAAAGGAAAGTTCGATTTTCATGAGTAGATAACCGAGTTGAAAGTTTCTTTTCCGACCCTAGGGTGGAAAGTGTTTTTTTTAATAGTCCAATAAGCCGGGGGCGGGCTTGGGGCGCGGCGGCGCCGGCTGCTGGCAGTGCGTGATTTTATTGCCGAATCCTTAGAAAAGTACATTTGCCTTTCGGCCTTCGGCTCGGGCGTAAAATACCTGCGATCTGAGACATTCTTTGTTTTATCGCCCTTGGTAAGTACTAAAATTTTATGTCACCCCCTGGCCAGGAAGTGGGTTTTTACAAAAAGATTACACATATCCACAGTACTTGCGATAATGGCCACTTTATGGCCAGGTGTGACATAAAATTATTTATCGTTACATTTATTTCTCACTTATTTTCCTCATAGTCGAAACGAAAAGTAGAATACTCGACTCGAGTAGAAAGTAGTAGACTCGGATGAAATTACCCATTTCACCCTTGAACTATTGATATTGGCGCTCAAAATATCTCGGGTGAAATGGGTCGCTTTCAACCCGTGGTTAACAATCTACTATTACAATGCATATGCTCAGAAAGTGCCCTTTATAAGGCTAAACTTATTTATAGGAAGGTCCGCAGCGTCCGGCCACCGGGCTCGAAGAGGTCAATCCTTTATTGAAGCACGAATTGCTAATGAAAAGCTATGTATGTTATATTATTGTCCCACATCTTTGACTACAGGTCCTCCAGACTTTTCATTTCCACCTCCATCGGCTTCAGCTTGGCTGCTTCACCGATCTGTGTCCGATGGAAGAAGGCAGAAGGCGGTATGAGCTCATGGAGCTCCTGAGCACTCACCGAAGTACAATTTGTAGAAGACGCATAGACACGCTACTTTTCGTCTATGCGCCAGGCTCTGCAGCTTACTTCCTTCCGTACTGTCGCCAATGAGCCTCCTGGCTCTGCGGTCCACCGAGTCGAGTGCGGCAAGTTGGTACTACAATACTCCATGCAGGATCAGACTTGGGCTTCGTCACAGAATAGTATAATAGTATTACATACAGAACGGACACGAACCGCCCCGCACCGTGGTCAGTTACCTCGCCCCTGCGCGGCGTTTCAGTCACCGATCAGTCACGGCTCATTCCTGAGGCATGTTCCGAATCACGCTTACAGCGCTATAAAGGCGTTTACGATCGGACCGAATCACGCTCATAGCGTTTACATGAGATGTCGTGACGTCATTGATGACGTCATGGACGGCGCCATATTGGCGTTTACGATGCTCACACTCCCAGGCGTCAGCACCTTAATCCAAACGTCAAGTTGACGTTTGATATATGAACATGACAGTAAACACAACATGCCCGGTCCGAATCAAAACACCACTCACGCGGCCTTGAGCGCGCTTACTGATTCGGACCGGCCGTCAGCACTGTAAACGCTGTGATCGTTGTTGGCGTGATTCGGAACACAGCTCTGATGTGCCCAGCGCAGTGACAATGACACGCACATGACGCGTGGCGCGTTGACGCGTGTACCGACAGCGCACGCCCACACCCTTACCGAGACTTTCGCCGCCATCTTGGCGAGAGTCACATCTTTATCTTCTTTAATAAGTGGTTTTATTCAATTTTACTTAATTTATCCCTTCGTGTGTCATTGGCAAAAGTCCTTGAGGCTGCCATTTTTCTTTAATATCTAACTAAATAACTAATTTATGCCTTCGTGTGTCATTGGCAAAGGCCCTTAAATGAGGCTGCCATTTCTCTTTTATATCTATCTATCACCCTTACCGACACCGCTGACGTTCCTAGGTGTCACAGGTGTGGCTTTGTATAAAGTAAGCTGCTGCCCAGTTGACCTTATTTAGGATGCTCAGCCACCACCATTAACCACTCCACTTACCATTAGTGTCCCTCATCTCCTCCTCCCGTTTCCGCATCATGGTGAAGTCCTGAACGATGGCTTCGGACAGATCCTCCAACCTCTTCAGTTCCACCTCCATCGGCTTCAGCTTGGCTGCCTCACCGATCTGTCAACGATAGGCCATGTTAAGGAGTGGATGAACATTTTGTTTCGAATGGCTCTTGTAATAAGTTGATGAAGGTAGGACATAAACACTTGAAAAAACAAAAGTCGTCCATCCTGTGGCCAATAATTAAGAGGAGGGGTAGGGTAGGGCAAGCTCTCTCCATACAAACTTTGTGCAGGATTTACTTCGTTTGTGTTTGCATTAAAGTTATGATTTTTGGTCAGTATGCTTATTTTTCTGATAGCTATTTCGTGATGTAATTTTTTTTTTTTTTGTATGGGGAAACTTGTCCAAAGTTTGTATAGGGAAGGCCTTGCCCTACCCTGCGCCTTAACGGCTTATATAGGTCATGTTACCCGGCGGTAAATAAATACGTACAAAACCAAAACCATAAAATAACCGCAACCAAAAAATTGTGCATGCATTTGACATTCCATCTGTATGACCAGTGCAGAAGTTTCATTCAGTTTAAATTATTTAAAATAAACAAACTTATAACAAACATAATTAAATAACAATAATAAGTATGCAAGACCGCATAGATCCTCCTCTGTCAACACTGATTAGCGACCCCACAAATCCTGCGCGACGCGAGCGGAACGTTATAATTATAAGTCAGTAGTCCCACCGCCAGCGAGTAGCGAGTACTAGCAATTCTACTCGCTTAAGGCGATATATCGATTGAAAGAGACGCCCTTATGTTTTTCGCTCACGACAAAACGGGATGCAACACTCTCCGAGAATGGCTTTTTTAGACAAATCTCGATAAATATCTGACTGTGTGCAGATTTATTAAATTTCATCTTGACAGAGTTTAGATGAGGTAGAATACCATCATATTTACTTAATCTTGTCTTTTAATAACGCGTTGTTTTAGTAGGCTGAGTAAAAAAAGGAAAATATAGACTCTACTTTGGATTTTTTTTCTATGGGGAAAATTTTAAGCAATCATGTTTCAGCTATTGTCAGTACCACACAATCATATAGTCAAGAATCATATATCTGAAAATCAGCCCATAATCTTTGCTAGTCTGGGCAGGACAGCGTTTCAAAGTTTCTAAATTTCTCGTTGTGGCGCCTTAATTGACAACATTTCATATTTTTAACTACTTTATTTTATGAACTTAGTTAGAAAATGGGTAAAAATTTAAGCCACCCGTATTTTTTCTTTTTCAATTAACTCAATATTTCATACAAAAAAAAAACACGTTGAAAAGTAGGTCATTCCAAAAGGGCGTAAGTAAAATATGACGTCATCTTCCCAACAAGAATCCTGAGCCAGAGCTGCGATATAAATTGCGTCTGTACTCTGTTCTAAGGTCTCCCTGAATACAGCGAGGAAGATGACGTCAACTTTCGGTTTACAGTAATTTGCGATTTTTTCCAAAATTAACGGAGAAAAAAATCAAAAAAAATGTTTTTTGTGTACTTCACATGTTTTTACCGAAATGGTTTCCGAATTAAGACTTTTGGAAATTATTAAATATTGTCAATTGAGAAAACCAGTAGAATTACAATGAAAGTACTCGCTGCTCACTGGCGGTGCGACTATTGCTTTACACATTGCGGTGCGCAGCGGTCGCGTTGCGCGGCGTCCCGTTTGCGGCGCGCAACGCGCTGTGTGACCGAACCTTTACTCGCCACCAGCAACCACCAGGGACAGTACTAGTATTAATCACTTAAAAAGCAAGGCGCGCCCCTCCACAGCCCAAAGGGTTCGAAATTATCAAGATAATTATCGCGATAATTATCGCGATAATTATCCGTGGTATAGGTAGGGTAGTATACGTTATTTTATTACTCAAATTTATTGAATAAATTCAACTAATAAAATTTTAGGTTTTTATCAAAAAAAAAATAATAAAAAATTTATACTGCGTCGGTGGCAAACAAGCGTACGGTCCACCTGATGGTACGCGGACACCGCAGCCTATAGACGCTCGTAACTCCAAAAGAGTCACGTGCGCGTTGCCGACCCTATATAAAATTTGAGGATTCACTGTATGTGTGTGTGTGTTTTAGGTTATTATCAAATCGATAATTATCAAAGAATAAAAATCACGATAATTATCTTGATAATTATCATTGATAATTATCCTTTCGAACCCTGGGCAATTTACCCTACTGCCCCTACTGGTGATATAATGGCTGTGGTCTTCTGCAAGGTGTAATGAAATATGAGCTAGATGTCCGTCATGCCCTTCCTCTTTAAACACACATACTCGGTATAGTATTAACTTGGGATACGTATTGTTAATTTTTAGTATACATATGCCCTTATTCACAAAAATTAACAAGACTGCAGCTAAAATGTCTTTTGTCACTGTCTCACATGCACATGTGTCAAAGTAACAGATAAGGATAAAGGTACGATTCCGCTGCCGACTGCATACAACAACTGCACATGCCGCCGCACTCCAAATTGAACCGTAATGGTATGCCTAAAAAACTCAATTTGAAATGAGCGGAGAAGTGTTGTAACAGCACATGCCGCTCACTCTAAATTGGGACTTTTAGTCTCATGATTACGGTTCAATTTGGAGTGCGGCGGCACGTGCAGTTGCTGTATGCAGTCGGCAGCGGAATCATACATTAAGAATAAGAACAAAATAATTTCAGCTGCTATTTAACTAAAATAGGTTTAAGCAGAGACTAGGAATTATATAGACTGCCAATGCCTATACATTGTGGCGTATTTTAAAATAATGGGCCTGCTGTAGCTTGTTTCACTATGGAGAGATCACTTTACCATTTAATTCGTATGACACTAAGACCTCTGCTTAACACATAGCGCCATCTATGAACACAACGTAGAAGCTCCCAACAGATGGCGCTATGTGTTAAGCAGAGGTCTTAGTGGCATACGAATTGACAATATTTATTAATTTCCAAAAGTCTTAATTCGAAAACCATTTCGGTAAAACGTGTGAATTACACAAAAAACATTTTTTTAGATTTTTTTCTCCGTTAATTTCGGAAAAAAATCGCAAATTACTGTAAACCGAAAGTTGACGTCATCTTCCTCGCTGTATTCAGGGAGACCTTAGTATATACAGAGTACAGACAATCGCTGCTCTGGAGTGGCTCTGGATTCTTGTTGGGAAGATGACGTCATATTTTACTTACGCCCTTTTGGAATGACCTACTTTTCAACGTGTTTTTTTTGTATGAAATATTGAGTTAAACTGAAAAAGAAAAAATACGGGTGGCTTAAATTTTTACCTTTTTTCTAACTAGTTCATAAAATAAAGTAGTTAAAAATATGAAATGTTGTCAATTAAATGGTAAAGTGATCTCTCCATAGTGAAACTAGCTACAGCAGGCCCATTATTTTAAAATTACGCCACAATGTATAGGCATTGGCAGTCTATATAATTCCTAGTCTCTAGTTTAAGTAATGGAAGTTTGTGAATAAGGGGGTTAAAATACGCACAAGTCTAATTTAATATGACTATGATTAATCAAATTATATAAACACTCATGTCAGTTGAAATGCAGAAAACATGTTCAATGTAGAGTTACCCCAAATCTCTGGCAGTTCGCAGTTTGAAGAACATCCATTGATCGTGATCATATAAATTAAAAATAATTATTACTAATTGCGATTGTAACTATTTATACTCTGACCAGGCAACCATGTCAGTGGAAACTGCAATCTACACTGAGCGAAAAAAATACTAATTATTAGTAAGTTTTAGTGAATCCCAAGACAAGGAGAAGAGACAAGTATTAGTAAATAACTACTATTATCAAAAACTGGTTTTGTAACAGTCAGTATATAACAGTGGCGGCGCGTCAAAAATATTCTTATGGAAGCCGGAAATAATTTGCCTTTCTTATTCTTCATGAGCCGTAGTAAAAGATTTGGACTGGCTGAAACTTAGGCAAGCCGGTGGGAATCGAGTTGTAAGGACGCTCCGCCACTGGTATATAATCTACTTGTCCTGGGATTCACTAAAACTTACTAATAATTAGTTTTTTTTTTCGCTCAGTGTAGAAGAAACTTTATCTAGACACTTATACTATGTCTAGCTAGACATTGCTTAACCTTGCATACCGGTTGCGGCACGCAGGCGCCGCTGGGCCACGAGCGCTCCAACGTAAGAAGTATAAAAACATCATAACACTAACAAGTACATTATTACTTATTAGGAAAATATAAGACAAATGTTGTGTAAAAAAACTTTCTGAGAGCACTGACACGGCCATCTGACCAGACGTATGTTTATAAAATAAAAGAAGCAGTGAAAGCACTACTTACATGTATAAGTATAACACAGTTAAATATCTATACAGTCAAGTGCAAAAATATGTATCAAATGTATCCTCTCATAATATGTACCGAAACCTTAATTCACGACATAGCTATGGGAGATATTTTTGAGCAAGCTTTTTGCAACCATATTTTTAACCCAAAATCGAAGTACAAAATACGAAGCACAGACATTTAATAATGTTATATACTATTCAATGAGAAATCATTTAAAAAAAATACAGATATAAGGCGGTAGAAGGTAGAAGTACATTTAATTTTATTCTGACGAGCGCGGGCAAGTCATGGTTGTGAGTTGAGCTATATAGTCTATGTGTGCGTCAGCGCAGCTATGGGTTCACGTTGTCTGTGATGCGAACACAACAATGGCCAACCCGCGCTCTTGAGATAAAAGCACTACAATAATTAAAAAAAGTAAAGACGAAGATCGAAATTTGAAGAATATTGTACTTACACCTTCGTAGTTTTTAGCTTCAATTCCAACTTTGATGTCCAAGTGCACATCCTGGCTGACGCTACGGCGTTCTGAAAGGTAAGTTACGTTGATAGGTTACAATATTAAACTACCAAGTCACAGAATAAGTAATAGTACAAGTACAGAAGCTTCACTTTCTATTAACAAAAACGGCGTTTAGGCATAAAAAACATGCCTACTCTGTGCATCTCTGTCTATCGTATAACTTGTATTCATTCACACGCGGCACGTGTAGCGCTAGGGCTATCGACTCGTCGCTCGTCGCGTTCTAGTCTGCGGCGGCAGCGGTAACGTAAGTACATATAGACGCGTTCGCGCGACGGCGGGCGGCCCTCGACTGACGGCGGGCCCCGGGCCGAGCGAGCGGTAGGCATTTAAAGCGACGCGCGCCGCCCACTGCAAGCCCCTTGACCAAGATTTTGAAGCCTAATACCGTAGTGTCAATTTGTGTCAAGACTATATTCAGTGCAATGGGAGACACCTACATCCAGAAGTGAGTGAAATACACTAGTGCATTAGACATATCATCATCATCATATCAGCCGAAAGACGTACAATTATTAGGCCCCCAAAGGGTGCCACAATGACCGGTCCGGCACCACCCGCATCCAGCGGACTCCCGCGACCTTTACCAGGTCATCAGTACACCTTGTGGGGGTCTACCCACCGTGCGCCCTCCGGTCCGTGGTGGGCACTCGAGAACCTTTCGCCCCAAACGGCCATCGTTTCTACGTGCAATGTGCCCCGCCCACCTCCACTTAAGTTTAGCGATTCAAAGGGTTATATCGCATTAGATATAGCATGAAAGTTATTCCTCAATTTTCAAAGCTGATGACTCAACTCGGGATACCAAGCATTGTTCTTTGAAAATGAAAATACGGAGAAAACTAATTTACCCAGGAACTAGCGTCTTCAATATTATAAATATAAAGTTATAACATATTTTATGTCACACCTGGCCATAAAGCGGCAATTACCGCGCGCTCCGCGCGCGGTAAATCCCACTTCCAGGCCAGGGGGTGACATAAAATTTTGTATTTAACACGGGCGGTAATAAAGAAAGCCTCAGATCGCATATTTATCGGCCTTGCCTTCGGCTCGGGCGTCAAATACCTGCGATCTGAGACATTCTTTGTTTTACCGCCCTTGTTAAGTAATGTACTATTATCTCTTCCTCTTTCTATTCTCAATTCTTATTTTATTATTTCTATTTTTCTTTTTTTTTTCTTTTCTATTTTTTTTTTTCTTTTTTTTTTCCTTTTTTTTTCTCTTTCTGTTCTCTGCTATCAAATTCAGAACCTATATTTTATATGCTTGGGCACCAGTTAGGAGATAGAGGGGAGGCGAGGCAGAGGAAGACCGAGATGTGCATTTAAAGATCAAGCCAAAGAGAAGGTCAATGTAACCAGAAGCTCAAAGCATTGGCAGAGAACCAAACGGAATGGCGATTAATTCACCGACAAGAGCTCTTAAATATGACGATGATAACATATTTTACTGACTGCAATTTGCTATCTGTGTTTTCTTTCTCTAGCCAGTGGCCTAAGGCTGCGTTTCGTATTTGACACCTCGCTCGGCGCGTTGCGAGGTGTCAAATGTATGAAAACGCATTGCCACCTTTAATTGTATTTTGTGTTAGTTTCAACACAGCATCAACAGGAAGTGACAATAGAAAATGTTTGTGAGGCCCTACCGTGAACCAAAATCAAAATATCTCCCTAAGGCACTGGTCCCAAGCAAGCCAAGTACTCTCATAGTAATTCTACTCGCTGGAGCGACAAAACAAGTAGTATGAAAGTATACTTGTAATCCTTTTTGTAGAACAAATTATCCTTCTCTTTGTGCCTTCTAAACAAAAGCACTGTCTTTCATTGTTAAGCGTAACCACTAATTGATACTGTAAACTAAATGAAGTAAATGTTAACACTTTCAGCCAAAAGACGGCTACACATACAAGGAAAGAAGGTTCACATTTAAAAAATATGACTTATCAGTGTTGACCTTTTGTATTTAAAACAGCAGTAGTGTCCGTAGAGCAGCCTTTCATTTCAAAGCATTTATGGCATGTGGCTAAACAATGGTATTTGTTGGACCGATGGGTCCTTAAGATAGAACCCGTTCTACAAAAAGGATTACAAGTATACTAGCTGCTTGCCAGTTCTGGGAACAGTGCCTAAGACACTTGAATATTTGAGTGACAGAGATATACTTCATTTCACTGTAGGCTTTCTGATTGAGCCCTTGCTTCAGAAAGCAACCGTTACGAAGACTATAATAGAGCAATTCCCCAATACATCAATTTAAAAAAACAACTTACGTCTTACATCTTTAAGAACAAAAAGTGAACATTAAAATATTATATTTATAGTTCTTAAGGCTGCGTTTCCACCAGAGATGTGCGAGGTGTCAAATGTATGAAAACGCATCCTCGCACATCTCTGGTGGAAACGCAGCCTAATAATGTTAATTTACAAATAGTGAATTGAATTGAACCAAATTGCCTTTTCAATTGTTTCGTATACTTTTTATTGTGCCATAGTATGTACAGTCAACCAATTTGATTTCTAGGCCACTTCGTACCTTGTCGCAGTTAGAATCAATAAGAAATCCGCTAGAGATCTCATATGAATGTCACTGTGACAAGTTACGAAGTGGCCTAGAAATCAAATTGGTTGACCGTAAGTCCCCTGTATGTGTACTGTATACAAAATTTGAACAAATGTCTTATTATTATCTGTATGTCTCTCCCGTTCAAGTCAAAATCTACGACATAGCCAAGATGTCATGTCACGCCAGGATTACTTTCGGGCAGGCGCGTCTGCATCTCCCGACTGCATTTTCATCACATAATTGCACATCATCATCATCATCATCATCAGCAGCCTATATACGTCCCACTGCTGGGCACAGGCCTCCTCTCATAGATGAGAGGGATTGGGCAGTAGTCCCCACGCTGGCCCAGAGCGGGTTGGGGACTTCACATACAACTTTGAATTTCTTCGCGGATGTATGCAGGTAATTGCACATGCAAACTTATAAATAAAATAAATTTAATTTGTATTTTGTATCCTGACAGGGCAGTGCAAGTGCACCCCCTTACACCACACTGCTGGCATCCATGTAAGATGCTATGCTACATAAGCATGATACAATACTTTTTGAACCAGTCTACAAGATTTTTTTTAACAAGAATTCAGAAATACTCTGTAGCAAGACGTTTAGATACATACTGGAGGTTGCGCGCTGAACATTCGTTTGAAGCTAGAAAATATGACCTTGAATGACGTCACTGTTACCATCTTACATTAGAGTGAAAGAGATGCGAGATAACAGACAGTCATTCAAGGCCATATTTTCTAGCTTCAAACGAATGTTCAGCGCGCAACCTCCAGTTTCGTTTGAAGCAAGAAAATATGACCTTGAATGACGTCACTGTTACCATCTCACATTAGAGTGAAAGAGATGCGAATACCAGACAGTCATTCAAGGCCATATTTTCTAGCTTCAAACGAATGTTCAGCGCGCAACCTCCAGTTTCGTTTGAAGCAAGAAAATATGACCTTGAATGACGTCACTGTTACCATCTTACATTAGAGTGAAAGAGATGCGAGATAACAGACAGTCATTCAAGGCCATATTTTCTAGCTTCAAACAAATGTTCAGCGCGCAACCTCCAGTATGTATCTAAACTTCTTGCTCTGTAGAAATATAGTTTTTTTTATTTTTTTTTAATGTTCTTAGATATCTTACCAAGACCGTAACATACTGTCCGATGGAAAGGCTATAAATATAAATAAAAAATAAAAAAGATATCTTACCTGACGGCACTTTGGATATGAAGCACACTTCAAATGTATCATAATGTTCCGTGACAAATGTGAACTTTCCCTTCACTATTGAGTCTTTCTGTGACAGGATGTGTCCTTTTGAATCACGGATCTGTGAAAGAGATAAGATTAAAAGTGATATCTCATGAAGATAATTTTGTGAGCTGAATTGGCTATCACAAAATCTGAAATTGTTGTTTCCAATTAGAAAGGCAGAACTCATTCACATTGGAGGCAGTTTACTTGTTATTGTAACTCAGTCTGTGATTTGATTTCATTTATTTTATTATTTAAATAGCGAGCTAATTAAAATCTTCTTTATTTGTATTACACATTACCAGGTACAAGGTACATAGAGGACCATCCTTTTTAGATACTTTATAAATCTTTTGATAATTTTGATGTTAATAGGTTTTCTTAAAACATAAAAGAATGGTTTGTTTGGAATTGTTGACCAAATCATTGAACTTCATTTGGAAATGTGTTGAAACCATGGTTTTGCCACAAGATGTCCAATATTGAAAGGAATTCAGAACTAGATTGAAACATACAACAGAATCAGGGTTAGGTTAGAGCACTTATAGTTGACTTACAATGTAGTCTACCCGCTGACCGGCGACTTCTGTGACTTCGTATTCTCCGGCCACGAGGACATTCGCATGAAGCTCTTCCTTCAAACACTTTTGGGTGTTCGGTGCCAAGCTCCACATAATACCTTCCGTACCGTGCCAGCACAAACCCAAAACGAATATGAGATAGTAAACCTCCATATCTGCTATTCACTACAACTATATTACAGCAATAAGTTACTTTCAGTTCATTACAATCAGGAGAGGAAAACAAACATATTCTGTGTCAAAAAGACCGATGAGTTGGCCCGAAGGAACGTTGACTTGTGGCGGCACCAGTGTTGCCAGATCACTTCCGTCAAAAAGCACGGTCGGGTGTCCAAAAAAGCACGTTTTTGGAATAAAAAGCACGTTTTTAGGGTTCCGTACCCGAAGGGTGGAAAATTACTCCTATTGCTGTCACTCACGCGCCCGTCCGTCCGTCCGTCAGTCGTCTGTCACAAAATTTTGTTCATAAGATTATTTTTTCTTCCCATTGACCCATAGGGATCGTCCTAATTGGCGCGCGACTACGCGATGATCGCGCGACTTTAACTCAGAATATTTACTAGTAAAAGTCGCGAATTCGCGCGATAATAGCGTAGTCGCGTTTATTTTAGGACGATCCCTTTAGGACACCTATTCGAGTTCAATATATTCGCGAATTTCACTTGCGCGATCGCGCGATTATCGCGTTGTATTAATTAGGATGATGCCATGAACTTGCAATTTGGTGATACTGTTCATTATTACGGGCATTTTACCAAGAAATACTTATATGTTGATAAAACAGGTTTTTTTGATTGGAAATTTCCTTATTTTTCATGTTAAAACCAACATACTTTTGCGCATGGTTCGGAAACCTAAATGTGCGAAGTCTGATACGCACTTGGCCGGTTTTCGTCACATACAGAGTATTGAGCCTTTAAGTACTACATCGTGTACACATTGCACGACACGAACGACAGAGCTTGCAGTTGCAAGACAAGTCCTTTCCTGCAACCACAGGTAAAACCAAGCTTTAGGATATCAAAGCGTAGGGTAGGGGAGAAAGATTGTTCAACACAATGATTGTTAGAAAAAAAAATACAGTTTTAGAGAGTACCAAACCAACATTACCTCCCCATTTTAGTAGTAAAATCATAAAGCACCATAGCACCTAAAAAAACACGGTTTTAGCACGTTTTTGGGGAGCGCACGTAAAAAGCACGTTCGTATACAAAAAAGCACGTGAAACCGTGCTAAAAAGCACGTTCTGGCAACACTGGGCGGCACACCACAGAGTTGCCATGTTGCTGATTTACGTGAAATGGAACGGTTAGAAGCGTGTCCAAATAAACACCCACTATAGATATAAAATATATTTTTATAATCGAAACACTACATCTACCATGAGTTTAAAAGATTAATATTAATTTTGATAAGTTACAATTAATTCTACATTAGGATTACTTTACACTTACCTTTTAGGGACCTGCGTAGAACGAACCGTGTCAAAAAATTTAAGCAGACACTAGTGTCGAAAGAGAGAACTAAATTACACATGTAAGCTTATCAAAATGAACTCAAAAACAACATGATATAGTGTATTTTTGTATGTTTATTATCGCAATCAGGATACACGATGAAAATTGGTTTTATTACTTAATACATAACCCACGCTAGTGTTGTAGGTGATTAGCTGCAAGATGCATTTTATCGATACTAACGTAATAGCTAGTAATTTGAAGTTTGAACCGACTTATCCATGTTCAAAAATCATAAAACATTTATTCAACTTTTTATACTTATCTACTTTACTATCTTATTTGTACTTACTTTCCTCCAAACTGATACCGATAAGCAAAAGTGCAAAGCAACACATTGATTTTGCGTTTAGAATGTTAGCAAAACAAATTAACGACAGACCCCCAATAGCTTCATGCACTTTAATACACGAATAATGTAGGGTCACTTCGACCCTCTGTAGAAAGATCATCATATAATGAGCTACGCGCGCGCGAATAATAAAAATCTACTTCATCGAGCCCCCCTTAAAAACTAACGGTTGGATTTAATATTGCTTTACTAGTGGCTCTGTGAGCTGTAGATCTCGTGAGTGTTTTTTTTTTAAATTCCAAAACTATGTTCGATATCTAACCTGTACCCGTACCATGAGTTTGTATCGAAAACTCTTACCGTACTCGCTTAGCGAGTCTAGCGACTGCGTAAGCGATTTAAGCACGAGCTACACTGTTTAAAACCACCTCACCACCACCTTCCCACCACCTCACCTCATCTCACCTTGGCAGGAGCAGTGGTTATAACATTCTAGCTAGTTCGTGCTTTAATATGCCGATTCTTAGTTCTAATGAGTAACCACCAGAGGCGCTGTACTTTTGTCCATACTAAATCGTTTACGCAGTCACTAGCGAGTACGGTAATGCAAGCATTGCAAACTCATGGTAAGGGCACAGCTCACAAACTTTTACGAGAATCGGTTGAGAAACGCTGTAGAGGAGGACAAACCATTGATTATTTTTTTATTACTCGACGAAAAATTTTCTATGTATAATCAAATAATCTGCTCACAATACTTCACGAGAATCGGTTGTGAAATGCAACCCTTAGAGATGAACAAATCGAAATTCGGCCGCAGAAACACAAAATCAATGATAAAAAAATGTTTTTTTTTTTTAATTTCCAAAAATTGACCCGACAAAAAACTTTCTTTTAATTTTCGAACCTGCTCACAAAATCTCACGAGAATCGGTTAAGAAAACATCCGGAAATCCGCACATACGAAAGCTATAACAGAGAACTTCGTTTCACTCGGTCAATCATTGTTGGAGGTAATATTGCTTTATCATGAATGTTTTTGACATCGTCACGGTGTCTAAATCACTGTTCTTTATAATGGGGCAGGTAATGCCTAGTGTGGGGTGTGGTTGTGTTGTGGGTCAGTCAGTATTAATGTGATAGATCATGTTTTTATTTACGTATTAACGTGATTTAATTCCAAAAACCGGCCAAGTCCATATTGTCAGACTTCGCACATTTGTGGTTCCCTGCCACCCGCAATATGAAGTTGGTTGTAAGTAATAGGAAAAATGATGGAATGCAAAAAAAAAAATATCAATATACTGGTGTTTTGTAGTAAAACTTACGTAATAATAAATATTGTAACCACATTTAAAGTATACGGGAAGTTAAAAAAACCGGTCAAGTGTGAGTCAGACACGCGCACGAAGGGTTCCGTACCATTATCTATTAAAATATCATGTTTGTTGTATGGGAGCCCCCTTAAATATTTATTCTATTCTGTTTTTTAGTATTTGTTGCTATAGCGGCAAATTTCAACTGTCTAACTATCGCGGTTCTCGAGATATAGCCTGGTGACAGACGGACAGACAGACAGACAGACGGACGGACAGCGGAGCTTTAGTAATAGGGTCCCGTTTTACCCTTTGGGTACGGAACCCTAAAAATCTTTGGAACAAAATAAAATATAAAAACTTCCTTTGAAGGTTTCTCGTTCCTCTGCTTTCCAATATTTTTAAAAACTATTAATAGGTACAGTATTTATTTACCTACTCAACGAGCTCTAGACAACGATGCCCCACTTGATGGAATAGGTCAAACATTTCTCAAAACATTTTTTGTCAGTTTCAATGGCTTTGAGTCGAGAACCTCAACAGTTTAGCTGTAAAATATGTGTAACAGACGAGGCGACGGACAGACAGACGAGCATACGTACACGTTAGTGACATCAATAGGATCCCATTTGGGCCCATCGAGTACCGACCGAACCCTTAAAATGAACCCGCGTTGGGTCATTTTACATCGACAAGGAAATGCATTTTGTTATCGATAGTCAATCTGTCACAAACAACACTATTTGAAGTAAAAGTGAATAGAAGGGAAATAACAGTTTCCTAACCCTATTTCGCGATTTTTCCAAATATTTTCGTTTCAAATGATAGAATTGAGAGTTTGAGTTATTTAAATACGAGATTTGGAAACGAGAAACGTTTGCGCGGGAAGAATCTTGAATTGTGTTTGCCAGTAATCGTGTGATCAACTTTAGAATAACTGACAGCTAATATTTTTCTTATTTCGAAGAAATATCAATATAATTAATTTCTGTGCTTTAATTTTGACATTATTGTGTTAATTCCAATCTGTCAGAACCATAGTTACCTCTTGATCATCAAAGTAAGTTAATATCAACATATTTCAAAGTAAAATAAACATTAAATGTTTACATAACATTGCAATGAAAAGTATACTTAAAGTTATATTTGTACTTCTACAAGTGTACGAAATATTTCCTAACTCATGAATTGATGATGATTTTACTGAAACAGGCGTTATGATGTATATTTAGTTATTTAATGATTCTATGTTGCACCATATTTATAACTGTAATGCATGGAATGCAAAGGACACAAAAAGCAAACTATAAAATCATACTAATGTACTGATATATTGACACACCTGAATGGAAAGTCTTATGCATGATGTCATGGTAACTGTTGTTGAAGTACAACCGCTTGATGACCGCTTTAGCTTAGTTGGTAGTGACCCTGCCTACGAAGCTGGAGGTCCCGGGTTCGAATCCCGGCCGGGGCATTTATTTGTGTGATGAGCACTAATATTTGTTCTTGGGTCTTGGATTTTTTCTATATATTTAGGTATTTATTTATCTATATAAGTATGTATATTGTCGCTTAGTACCCATAGTACAAGCTTTGCTTAGTTTGGGACTAGGTTGATTTGTGTAAGATTGTCCATGTCCACAAATGTTGACAACAGAACTTACATAAGTGATATATAATTTTGTCTATGATAATAAGTTCATGTCAGGTCTCTTAGCCAAATGTGCAAATTTAAAATGAAGTATGTTGAACTATGTATGTTTTTGAGTAAATAAATTAATAAATAGTCCCAAACTAAGCAAAGCTTGTACTATGTCAGTTTTTCAATACAGGTCACTTAATGATAATATATTAGGATTTTGGTCGTCGCCGCGTTGGTGAGCACACGTGCCCGGGGCGACGACGAGCAGAATCCATTTACCGTACAAAACCTTGCCTACTGTCATGGCGTCATTACCGAACAACGTCACTGAACACGTGACATTGGCGAAATCATCATAAATTTGATGGAAAGCCATTTTTTTAAAGAATTGAATTGAATTGATAATATCTTAAATTGATAAAATAACTCGCTGTGGTCGTAGAATGCCTGCTTGAGAAGCCATTTTTAGGGTTCCGTACCAAAAAGGTAAAAAAGGAACCCTATTGGTTTCACTTTGTCTGTCTGTCTGTCTGTCTGTCACATCGCTAAATATCTCAGGAACTACTTATCCTATCGATTTGAAATTTGGAATAGTTATAAACAAGGGTAACCCAGATACATAGAAGATGGTTTTTTAAATTATTTTATTTTATTTTCTGTGAATAATGACAGATAAAAGGGGGTTCAAAATTTTAAAGTTTGGCAACTATATCAAGTGGGATATCATATGAAAGGGCTTGACTTGTACATTCCGAAACAATTTTTAGTTTTTTTTTTTCGTTGGGGAAATTTCGATTTACGAGGGAAAATGTAAAAAAAAATACCATTCCCCCCACCTTATCTCCGAAGTTTACGAAGAAAAAAATTTGAAATTATTACACAACATTAATATGCATGTATATTTTATAGGAAAAATATAGCCATAGCCCTATCTAGTTTTTCTTTTTTTTAATCATCAAAAAACTCTTCTATTCTAAGTTTGTAATTTAATCACCTTTGTATATATTTTTGTTTTATATTTAAATTTACAAAATTACGTTGAAAATACCTTCTTTCAAATAAAAAAACAATTATTGAAATCGGTTGATGCGATAAAGAATTATCCTTGAAAAACCAACATACGTACTAAGTTATTCAGTCGCGCAAATTAGTAACACAATGCGCCGATAGATGGTGCTGTCATGTTTTTTTAAGATTGTTCCTGAATTAATGGGGTCGGGACGGGTACACAACTACATATACAAGAACTGTGTACGGAACCCTCGGTGCGCGAGTCGGACTCGCACTTGACCGGTTTTTTTCAATTTGGTTTTAAATATTGGACCGCTTTGTGAAGCGGTAATGTCACCTGGCAGGTGATTTATAGACCTTACATTCCATGACGTGGCTGAGTTTATTATTCATTATACATTAGCACCTACAAGCTGATGCGTGTATATCACTGCACTTTTTTTTTTATTGTTCTGTGGTTTTGTGTTTAAAATGTTTATCTAGTCTATTTTAGAAACTGTTCACTGAAGGGGCACTTATCACTGTCTCTGGTATTTTATTCCACTCACGTACTACGCAATTTGATAATAAGTGTTTCCTATTACTTATGCTGGGTCCCCGAGTAATCTTTAAGCTGTGGCTGTGGTTTCCGTGATTTTGCGAGTTTGTAGGGCACTAGGGCGAGTTTACCGCCTCGCACGCTGCGAGTTTCGTACCTGCGTTGGACTTCGTTAGAGTTGGCAACATTTCAAAATTTATAATGATGCCTAAATCGAAAACCATTTCGGTAAATATGCTACCTGAACGTAATAAAATAGTTTTTAGATTTTTTTCTTCGCTAAATTTGAAGAAAATCGCTAAAATGTATAAAACGGAAGTGTGACGTCATTCCTACGACTGTTAAGGAGCAATGAAGAAGAAGAAAAGTATTTATTTAGAACTCATTACAATACAGTAGACAATTAAATGGAGAAACAACTTGAACATCTTATGTGCTAAATAGGACACCCACTCAGCATGTTGTCACGAAGACTGTGATGCTGATTTTCAGTGAGTGCCCCAAAACTAGAAATAAAATAAATAAACTAAACAATATATAAAAAAAAAAACAATGCTGTCAAACAGGTATTTCGTAAAAAATACGTCATAATTCACTTACGATTCGCTACTATTAGATCAGATATTTTTGAATGAAAATTAGGATTTCGGGAGAAATAAAAAAACACGTGGACCTATAAATTTCATTTTCTATCGATCTAGGGCAACTTGAAAATTTGAAATGTTGTCAGTTCTAGGCGTAGAGTCTCGTGTGTTTACTGCCATTTGCCAGATTAGCAGCGAGGGTAACGTTAAGATTAGGGCATGCACCCGGTTCTCATTTTCTATACAAATCTAGTACCAGAACCGGGAATTCCCGGTTCTCACCATACAAAATCAGAACCGGGAGCATGCCCTAGTTAAGATGCCTAGTGACTTGAAGTGTGGGCTCGCAGAGTCTGTTTGTGGTACTAGGCGACTATACTTTATGTATAGGGCCAATTATTCCCCATAGATAGAAGAAAACTTGAATACATAGAGAACATCCAAGACTCAAACAATTATTAATGTTTATCACACACCAGGATTCAAACCCCGGTGGTCAGTATGCTTATTTTTCTGTTAGCCATAACCTAGAGAAATATTTTCAAATTTATTTTTTTTAAATTTTTTTCTTGATGTTCTTGGGTCAATCAACTATTTCTTGTCACTCGTTACCATGGTTACGTCTCCTGGGTCACTCTTAAAAACTGTGATTTTACCGACTTTAATCCTACTAAACATGAGTTTTAGCAATGATTCTGACGTTGCTCATCTCTTGAGCATGCTAGAACTCCATATTATAGCATTTTTTCTAAGAAACTCGTTTACTGTTGTCTCCTGGCTGACGGGACAGAATAACAACAAGGAAAAGTTGATTGACCCATTTACAAGCAAATAAAAAATATATTCGGGAGTGCCAAAACCGAGGAATAAAACGGGCACAGAGTTTGTATGGAGAAGGCCTTGCCCTCTTCTTCTTCTTCGTAGTTGATCCCTCATGACTGAGGATCGTGACTGCCTTAATTAACAACACAACTCACACTTCAAGGCCCTACCACTTCATCATCATCATCATTTTCAGCCTGTAATCGCCCACTGCTGAGCATAGGCCTCCCTTCGAGTACGCCACTCGTCCCGGTCTTGAGCCAGTCTTATCCAAGAGTGACCCGCGATCTTCTTAATGTCATACCAGTGTATTTTTGTATGATATGTTGTCGTAGGTTATTGATTGTTTTTGATGTGTGTTTTCAGGTTAAACATGTGTCAGAGCACCAACGGTGTTACGAGGACCTCTTCAGAGATTTGTAGTGGCCAGCCAGCCACACATCACCCATAGTTAGCAGGTATACTCCAGTTTTTTTTTGTGTCAATACATTTTTTCTTGTTATTCTGTCCCGTCAGCCTGGGGGTTACCTTTCGAAGTTTTCCCTCTCTGTTGCACTTGCAAGTCTGTACGTAAGTGCGACAGAGAGGGAAAAATTCGTTTGTGGTTCGCGGTAGCCCCTCAGGAGACAAGAGTAACTGAGTTTCTTAGAAAAAAAAAATACTATGGACTTCTAACATGCTCAAGAGTCCAGAGAGAGAGAGAGAGAGAGAGAGAGAGAGAGAGAGAGAGTTTAAATTATTTTTTAAATTAAAATAATGTCTTCTTTTAGTAAAATCTTCCATCTACAATATTCAAGGTACTTTCCCTCCATGTGGCATAGGCGTGGGACGCCCTGTATATAGGATTGTAATAATCATTTATTTATAAGAAAATATATACAAGAATACAACAATAACTTTAGTTGAATTGTTGTAATTATTAAGAGGTTTCATATATTATCTCTGCACCACCTACTATCAATCGTTATGATTAGACTTAATTTCCGCTACCCTAAGGTTGTCTGGAAGAAATCGCTCTTTAGCGATAAGACCGCCTGTTGTTTGCCTCTACTTACTGTGATTTTGTATTGTACTGTATCCTTTAATTGAGGTGTGCAATAAAGAGTATTTGTATTTGTAATAACTTAAATGAAATTAAAGCTAACTTAAATCTAAAACGGGCCCTTGAGGCATTGTACCGATGCTGCTGGCGGCATTTCCTCGCTGTATCGCAATATTCACAATGCTGATACGCAGTGCGAGGTGCGGCAAATTTTTCGCATCTTCTGGCCAAATTGTATCACGAACTCGGAGCTGTGGAGAATCTCAAAGCAGAAACCCATACAACAAGAGATACTGCTACGGAAATGGCACTGGATCGGTCATATCATTCGAAAACCGAACTCCCACTTATCCAAGAAGGCTCTAACTTGGCAGATACCCGGCAAGCGGAAAAAAGGTCGCCCCAGAACAACTTGGCGGCGTTCCGTGGATCAAGAGTTGGGTTCTATGGGGATGAACTGGGAAGAAGTAACCCAAGTTGCCCAAGACCGAAGCAAATGGAGAGAATTGATTCGAGCCCTACACCCCAGCAGAGGGTAACGGGATAAAGAAGAAGAAGAAGAAGATACGCAGTGCGAGGTAGTCGCCAGCTCTTCGGTCACCAGTTACGTCAACCAGACGCTTCGCAATTTCACTAAATAACTTGTGTGAGCTGGGACCCCATGCACTGCTGTGGAAGGGTCTACCTACATTTTAATACAAAGCGTTTTTGTAACCACGTGCGTAGCTCGACCGTGCGCAGCAGCGGGGTTCCGGCTTTAACATAGCAAAAAAAAAACAGAAACTAAAAAGTTGTGTTGTCACGAAACGGTACCATCTCAGCATAATACATAAACGCTGGTCTTCCGATTGGACCGTCGAGTGATTTCACGGTGAGTAACCGTACGAAAAACCGGAAAAATAATATAAACAAATAAAGAATAACTAACATGAATTAAAGAAAAATAAAGAAAAAAAAATGCGCCGATGACAGTTGGAGTGGAAGGCGGCAACTGAAGGAACTAAGTGAATAATAAACTGAAACATGGCGTCATATATATGTATATACCTGGGTGGCTAGAGGTTAATATTATAAAATAAAGCGACTTAAACCCATGACGTACCTACTTAAATGCTGCTCAAGATTCCTAAGCCGTAAGTAAAATATCAGAATTGTTGAATTGTTACAAAAACTCAAAGTCCAAATTCGCCACAGACTTCGGCACACCGCACCGGATGCGCGCGTGCAAGCAGTGTGCTCCGGCCACGCTCCGGCCATTGCTTTCAGATTCAGAACCTCGTAGTTCACGTGCTCGGCAATAGATGGCGTGGTAATCAATTTACGAGACAGCGTGCGTTGTAGTATTTTTTATTGCAAGCTATTATTTAACTTGCACTGTCCCTCCCTACTTCGTATGACGTAGGTATGTGTAGGTGGGTTGTCTTCAAAATTTGCAATTTGTTTTTTCAGCCATTTGCCGATATCCGATTGAGCTGAAATTTGGCATACTTAAACTTATGTTATGTACCTAAGTTCAGTAACAATACTATTGTAGAGTCTGGCTACGTTAACTCTACCTAGCAAATGAACTGTCAAACAAATATAATTTGGCAACACTGTGCATTATACGTCATATTTCTATGGAAATGTCACGGAAATGTGACGTGTGAGGTAGTGTTGCCAAACCAAATATTTGTTTGACAGTTTGCTTGGTAAAGTTAAAATAGCCAAACTCTATCTTATCTTATATCTTTAAACGAGCAATTCTTGTATATTTATTTATTTATATATATATTTATTTCGGGGATCTCGGAAACGGCTCTAACGATTTCGATGAAATTTGGTATGTGGGGGTTTTCGGGGACGAGCAATCGATCTAGCTAGGTATCATGCCCGGGAAAACGCCGAGCAAAGCTCGGCCGCCCAGATATTATCTTTAAACGAGCAATTCTTGTCTATTTATTTATTTCAAGGATCTTGGAAACGGCTCTAACGATTTCGATGAAATTTGGTATGTGGGGGTTTTCGGGGACGAGCAATTGATCTAGCTAGGTCTCATGCCCGGGAAAACGCCGAGCAAAGCTCGGCCGCCCAGATATTACCTATCTATTACGGCACTCCCCATTATTTAATTTACAGTAGAATCCGGATACAATGACAGTCAAGGGACCGATGATATTTTCGCCGCGTCGCACTAAAAGAACGTCGCATTAAACGGTCTGATTTACTTTAAAATGTTTGGTATGAAACCAATATGAGATAATTTTGAAGTCGTTAAAAGCGGTTAAATGTTGTACATACGAGGTCATTATAAGCGGATTTCGTTTTTTTTTCAATGCAAGTAGTTGTGAGGGGTATTTTTGGATAGGCCTTTACAAATGATAATATATAGAGGTTACTAGAACTGTTTTCCATTTAAGGCAATCGTTGCGTTGGTTAGATATTAGCTGTCAAAGTCTATCCAAAGAAATTGCCTAAAGTTGACGAAATTGCCTAAAATTACATTACGTCTTAATTTTTCAATAAGAAGCGTAAAGTTTCTTATTGAGATATTGGAAGTTAGGCAATTATTTTTAACTTTTTAGTGTTTTTTGAGGTCGGTAATATTTTTATTAATTTTTTTTACACTTTTTAGTGAATTATTACCAGGGTGCATCTCATAACATAACGATTCCAATGAGCTCAAACACGGCTAACCTACAATGTTTTATTACGGAGAATACGGAGTTCCGTTGCCTACCTTCCGGCTTCAATTACCAGATCAGGTTGATGGTAACATTACATGAAGACCATTTAAATTGCCTTTAGTCGCTTCAGTATCTTGATTGAAATATCTTAGTGCCACTGCCACCCATGAAAAACTAGTAAGTAGTTTTGGATGACCATCCGTGGTCTTCTTGATCAGTTTGTTCCCGTTGACCAAATGCTACTTTCTGATTGCAAATGCTCGACTTTTTACCAAAAATAATAAAGTCGTTCTCTTAAAATAAGTTCTCTTGAAATTTTGAGGAGTTTCCTCAATTCCTCGTGGATCCCATCATCGGAACCGGATTCTGGTAACAACGGGACCATCTTTGTAGCATATGCTTTCAAACAGAGAAAGAATTTTTCAAATCGGTCCATGGTCCATAAATGACGGAGTTCTGAGGTAACAAACATTAAAAAAAAGAACATACAACCGAATTGAGAACCTCCTCCTTTTTTTGAAGTCGGTTAAAAATCGTTAAGCAACAACGCAATAAAACAAAACAGCATCGAAGGAAACCTGAGTTCCATGCAAAACTCTTTTAATCGCGCAACAATAACATTGTTGTGCGCTTAACGTATCGCAGTGACGTAATCGAGACGAAAGCGAACGTGTTTCAGCCATTCAGGCGGGGCGCGGGGATGTGGGTCGAGACTGCCAGTCAAGTTCAAGGCCACGAGCGACTAGCCGCAAGATGGCGCTGATATTCGGAGTTCGAAATTTGCGAGCGGGGCGCGGGGCGCGGGAATCGGCGGGAACGAAATTTCGGTGCAACACATCACACTGCACTCGTTTACCGGACGCCGCGTCGCGTGGTAGCCTCGATAAAGTCTAGACTTCTAACATAACCTAACTACACAACGAGCTTCATGGATTGGATGGAGGAGGTGGTGCGTACATATTTTTATTGCCTATTTGTTTAGCGCTTTCCGCCATGACCCGGCCTAACATTTTGCCTGTTGAGCTGAGGTGCCGGTTTTTTTTTGGCCGGGTTACTTCACTTTCTATATACAATAGTTTATAATGTGTTTTTTTACAATAAATCAAATATTTCAAACACAAAATAAGTTTTTGGGATGTGTTGGTTTAGGTATAAAAATTTAAGTGGAAGAAAAAAAAACAAATTATACTTTTATGCGTCATTAGAGCACCGAACAATATTTTTTTGAAAGCAAGTTATTTTTTAATCTTTTAGTATAGCATAATTATCAAACGCAGTTACTCTTTGTTTTCCTAATCCATTTTAATCAACAGCAAACGGATAGATACAGCATATTAATTAGTGTCTTGGTTCTATAAAATTTTGTGACATAACACAAAAACCATAATTTGACACCATTATTTTGCACCAGGGAGTTCTATTGAGTCTACGCCAAAACAGTACTAAACATAGCTACATAACCATTGTTCAGTAACGTTGCCTTCCGGCATAAAATCCTGGTTGTCGTAGGCGCGTCGCGACCTGCCTCAACCGAAACGAGATCGATCAATAGCGCGCTCAGCTCCTAACCTAGCCTAACTGAATATTTGAATATATTTCCAGCTTTTATTTTCTTCCGCTTCGTACAGACTTTGAAATGAAAGAGTCTATACAGCCACAAATCTTTTGAGGAACATTAGATTTCTTCCCAAGGCCCTGCCATCCTTCTAAATTCGGTAACCGTTCTTGATCTTACGGTTTATATTATAATAGGCTCTTTCACTCTTTGATATGCTGGTATTAATTTAAACAAGTTCTGTGTGTTATAAAAACGACTCTGATCTTTTGTTGAGTTTTTATCACATACGCATATTAAAGCTAGTTGTCTACTGCGTATATTTTTAGGCATCGACGTTATCTACATTATGTAGCGGGAGGTATTTGAATGCTGCGGAATATATTGATTGCGTTCCTTTGGGATAGTTAATTTTGGCCTTGATGCTTGCTAGAGACTAGGTAATTTTGTTCTGTTTCTCTTTCTATATTCTACGACACACACAGATTCGCACAGACTTCATTTTTCTAAAATTTCGAACCACATATTCCAAGAAGCTTCATGTTTTCTGTGTCAGATACAACAAAGATGGATTCTTTGTTATAATTTTGTAAAGATTACCTATCTTTCTAATCTACGTGCAACACGATGCATATGATAGTGATATGTTGCGGCCTTGACTGCAGCTTATCTATGCTTCCAGTGCTGTCACACGACACATACTGTTTACTGACATAATTTTTATACTTATTGCCCATTTGGTAGGCACTCATGCAAAATAGAGTCGCGTTATTTCCAAAGCAGGCAGTTATTCTTATAATTTCTACGTCATGAACTGCCAAACTGCTAAGTTAAGAACGCATGTTGTCTTCTAGATCATTCTTCTTAAGGGCTATTTAGAATTAATAAACTTCTGATTTGGACTAACTAATACTTCCTGCCTTGGGTCGAAGTTGGCTGAACAAATGCGAACAAGAACCTCAATAAATAAGACCTGTTTATAGAGACGGGGGAGAGCTATAATTCGATAAGTTTTTTCGAACGTCGAGAACTATTATCGAACATCGATGCAGACATTTATGCAAATATGTCTGTAAGTTTCCCTTGCATTTGCATTGCCTTGGAAATATGATTTCAGTATTTGCACAAGTTTCAGTGCGAACGATTGAAATTTTGGTATGAATGATATCTTTATTCCTATTTCCTGCGTTCATCATCGTCTTCATTTTAAATAGGACTTAAAAAATAATAAAACAACCTTGAAAGTTGATTAAATATCACGGATGGTGATAACTGTTTTAGTTGCATAATTTATTATCAAAAGTAATACACTTTCCATTCTTATATTGTACATAACTAAAATATATGGGAGTACGAGTATTATTGTCCTTTTTAAATAGGTGTCTCCATATTGGTCTTTATTTTAGCAAGTCTTACTTATTCCTAGTAAGGAAATTCGTTGTGGGTAAATTCCACTGACTGATCATTCTCAGATAATTAACATGTTGTCTCGAGTCCAGTTACATTCTCTTATCTCATGATGCTGCTTCTTTAGTATCTAGGGTTAATCATTATTCGGTCAAGGGCGCAATCTATTGATAATATTCAATACTATTGCATGCGCTTCCGCAGTTCATTAATTAATTAATGTTATTCAATCTCTATCTTTATATTTTGTATGTCTATATATGATCCTCATCCTATAATGTAACTTATAGTACGGGGAGTAGTGTCACCCAATGTATGGGAGGTCCACATTTTGGTATCGGATGAATTCACTTGGCACAGATGTAATATAGGTAAATCTAAGTTAATTTAGCCCGGTAGCCATTCGCCACCCCCTGGGGGGGTACCTACAGCTAAAGGGGGGTGCGAAAAAAAAAATTTGACCCACCCCATCGAGTGGGGTATCAATGAATAGAGCTCATTAAGTGCATAATTATAGTATTTTTTGTTTTTAAAAATATTTAAAAACAAAGGAATTAATAGCCACTTAAATTTTTATATAATTTTACATTCTCCCTTTAAAATCTCATTAAATATTAATCCTAGCGACAAAGTGTATAGAACCTTTTATGTAGATAATTTTATTTAGATTACTTATGCCTAAGAACGTTTTTCACTATCGGCCACCGTTTATGAGTTTTTCATGAAAAACCGAAAAATTCGACTTTCAACGACCCCCCCTTCCTACCCCCCAGAGGGTGGCGGATGGCTACCGGGCTAAATTAACTTAGATTTACCTATATTACATCTGTGCCAAGTGAATTAATCCGATACCAAAATGTGGACCTCATGACACTACTTCCCCCACTATTAGTTACTATGGAGTTCTGCTCCCTTCATCCGGTAGGGTGGAATCTGTTTCTTTTATTGCGTGGTCAAGTACTTATTAACATAAATCTGTGTTACTGCCAGTAGGTGCTATGCACTATTTCTAGTCGTTCTATTTTTTGTTTTGGTCGTCCAATTTGAGGCAGCCTTGAGTCGATTCCCGTCCGCGATGGATTCGTTTATATTTTGTTTCGTTTTCGGTTTTTATGATGAGTAATCTGCTGTTCAAGGCTGTAGACGGAAACGGTATTTTTTTAAAGTCTGCTTAGACAGCGCCTAACAAGGACTAGGCGCTGTCTTGTTATAACTGTAAGTAACCCTAACCATATATTATGTTTTTTTATTATTAGTAAGTCTAAGCCTTTTTGCATCTATAATGTAATTAATTTCACTAACCAGATTTAAATACCGGAATGAGATATGCAACGTTAAAAATACAATAATCGCGTCAGTTGCGTCCACGGTTGCAAGTGTAAACAGCCTTCGAAAAATTTATCGCGTGAAAATTTCGCACGTGCAGCATACATAGCTGCTTCTGTTGGTGTGCGGGGGAATTGTGTTGGAGTAAAGCAGCAGTATGCCAGCAACAGTATGTGTGTGCCTAATGGTTGGGCGGCTGGGCGATGCCTCGAGGACGGGGTAGGGGGCCGAGTGGGATATTTGGAGTTGGCCTTGACAATGAACCGGCGGCGCGCACACCACGCCACTCTCATTTGAAACTCACGCACACGCCGACAGCAGTTATTCCACGAATGGCCTCCCACACCGGCTGCTTAGTAATTTATTATTGTTAGGGCTGTGTTAGATAAGTTTTGATGTCGATAACTATTGGGCGTAAAGAAAGCGACGACACATAAAAAAAAAATCGAGAAAAGCAATTAGTATTGATTGATTGGATATAAGCACTAGAATCACCAGATCAGGCCGAGTATTTCGTATTCATCAATAATTGAAAATCAGACCTAACACCGCTTTAGCTTAGTTGGTAGTGACGCTGGCTACGAAGCTGGAGGTCCCGGGTTCAAATCCCGGTCAGGGCATTTATTTGTGTGATGTGCACGAATACTTGTTCCCAGGTCTTGGATGTTTTCTATGTATTTAAGTATCTATTTATCCCATATAAGTATGTATGTCGTCGCTTAGTACCCATAGTACAAGTTTTGCTTAGTTTGGGATTCGGTTGATTTGTGTAAGATTGTCCAAAAAATATTTATTTATTTACTTTAAGAATTTTTTGGCAAAGGCCATGAGCCGGCAAAATAAGAAAGCCATGCATTTTAAGTGACATTGTATATTGTGAAATAAATAAATCATATCATATCATATCATATCATGATCAATCCGTTAGGAAAGATTTAAAAAAAAGAAAAGAAAAAAGAAAGAAAAAGAAAGATTTATGTAAGATTGTCTACAAATATTTATTTATTTATTTATACCCAAGTTTAGCCAATGGGAAGGATTAATAGGCATATAAATTATGTATCTATCAGTGGCGGAGCGTCCATACAACTCGATTCCCACCAGCTTGCCTTATTTTCAGCCAGTCCAGTTCTTTTACTACGGCTCATGAAGAATAAGATAGGCAAATTATTTCCGGCTTCCCTTAGAATATTTTTGACGCGCCGCTACTGGTATCTATCTATGAAATTTGCGCTAAACTTTCCGTTACAACACATGTCGCAGATAAACAACATAAACTTCAATGCTTAAGGAAAGATTGTGTAGCTCTAGGTCATGGCCAGACTTGAAGTCAACAAAATATACTTAATAATAGTTATTTGTCATGAACGCGGATGGAACTAGTTTCTTGTGTTCTAACATAATTTTTAGGTATCAGGTCTATATTTTATTACTACTTAAATACGAGTACCTACCTTATTATTTTTTAAACAAGTACGTAATTGTTGCCTTTCACGACAAAATTGAAATCATCGACGGCGATAACCAACTCCAGCAATTCTTGAAGGCAAGAAATAAAGTTAAGGCGCAAGGGGGGGCAAGCTCTCTCTATACAAATTTTTGTCAAGTTTTTCTTCGCTTGTGTTTGCATTACACTCATGATTTTTGGTCAGTATGCTCATTTTTCTGTTAGCCAGAACCTCAAGATTTTATTTAACTTTTTTAATTTCTAGTATTTTTTAAAATTTCATTTTTTTGAAATTTTTGTTTTTTTTTTCTTGAAGCTCTTCGTATATTCGATATTTACAAGCAAAAAAAAATATATTCGGGAGTGCCAAAACCGCCGAATAAAACTTGACAAAAGTTTGTATGGAGAAGGCCTTGCCCTACCCTGCGACTTACGGTCTAATATTTTCTATGACTGGTCGACGTGTCAACCCTATAGCCAAAAAGGCGAACAAGGCCTGCCGGCGCGACGGTGCCTGCCCTAAGACAACACACACATAGGCAGCCTAGGTCTGAGTGAGGTGGTTATCGCTTCCGACCGTGCGCACTTTATCGATAGGTACCCGAAAGACAATACCTTGAAGACAAGAACCGATAGAAGATTTGACGACCGGTTTAGCCTAGTGGCTAGTGCCCCTGCCTACGAAGGTAAAGGATCTGGGTTCGAATTCCGGTCAGGACAAATATTTGTGTGACGAGCATGAGTATTTATTTCTGAGTCTTCGATTTTCCCTATGTATTTAAGTATTTATATCTATTAAATATATCGTCGTCTAAGTACCCGTAACACAACCCTTATTTACTGAGCGAAAAAAATACTAATTATTAGTAAGTTTTAGTGAATCCCAAGACAAGGAGATTAGGTATATAGGTACTAACGGTTACAAAACAGTTTAGTAATTACAAGGACAAATTTTTTGGTATTAGTAAATAACTACTATTATCAAAAACTGGTTTGTAACCGTCAGTATATAATCTCCTTGTTCTGGGATTCACTAAAACTTACTAATGATTACTATTTTTTTCGCTCAGTGTTGAGCTTATGGGTATACCTACTAGCTTTTGCCAGCGACTTCGTCCGCGTAAAAGGGATGATTTTCGGGATAAAAAGTATCCTATATGTTAATCCAAGCTATAATCTCGTTGTATACCAAGTTTCATCATAATCCGTTCAGCCGTTGCGTGATTGAGTCACAAACATCCAAACACACTAACTTTCGCATTTATAATATTAGTAGGATTGGGTATAGTTCGATTTGTCTAAGATTTGTCCCCTTATATTTATTTGTTTAAAAACGACGAATTTACCATCATAAGGCCGGATCTTATGTATGGCAGCGAGACATGGGCTGTAACCCAAAAGCATGTGCATACTATTCAAGTCGCCGAAATGAAGATGCTACGGTGGATGTGCGGCGTTACCCGGCTCGACAAAATCCGCAACGAGTACGTGCGAGGAAGCCTGGGGGTGCGCGACATCGCCGATAAAATGCAGGAGAGTCGGCTGCGATGGTATGGCCACATAAAAAGAAGACCACCCGACTACGTTGGAAACTTAGCACTACATCTTTCCATCCCCGGTCGAAAAGATCCAGGGGCAGACCCAAAACAAGGTGGAAAGATGTAGTGCTAAAAGACATGATAGAGTGTCAGGCATCCGAAGACGATGTCGAGGATAGAGCGAAGTGGCGAGTATTAGTACGGAAAGCTGACCCCACCACCTTGTGGGATTAACAGCTAGGAAGAGAGAGAGAGAGAGAAAAACGACGAATTTACTTGAATAGATTTTGGTTTGTAAAATGCTCCTTATTTCCTTCTGCTTTTCTAATACCTTAGTCTAATGTAAGTGGCATTAAATGAAATATGTATAGCTTTAAAAAATGGCTTTTTACAATCCGAAAGGCATCGGTGTAGTTAAATTCAATTTCATTGTTGATCCCCTGACATTAAATATCTATTATTTAAATGCGATACTAATGGGAGTCTTGAATAATTTAGCTCACCAATGTACAGTCAAGGGCACCATTATGTATACACTTTTCCACCTTATTCCATTGAAATAAGGTCCAAAAGTGTATACATATTTATGCCCTTGACTGTAGGTACCTAATACGTATTTTAATTTAAGTGTACGAGTAGTTACTTTCACATGACTGTGTTTTTACGAGTATACATTTACGAGGCCCAGTATAATTTTTTTAGACACCTACCTATATACTTATTCGATGATTGTAAACACTGCCTCAAATCTGAAATAAGGTTTCTTTCTTAAACGGAAGTATACTTAAATAAATATTTTTTTCTTAAACATATTTTTTTTTCGTTTGCCTTACGGCTGCTGGGCAAAGGCCCCTCCCCTCTGGATTTCCACACATGTACTAACATCTAACAACTATTCAATTCCATTGAAATAAGGTCCAAAAGTGTATACATATTTATGCCCTTGACTGTAGGTACCTAATACGTATTTTAATTTAAGTGTACGAGTAGTTACTTTCACATGACTGTGTTTTTACGAGTATACATTTACGAGGCCCAGTATAATTTTTTTAGACACCTACCTATATACTTATTCGATGATTGTAAACACTGCCTCAAATCTGAAATAAGGTTTCTTTCTTAAACGGAAGTATAAATAAATATTTTTTTCTTAAACATATTTTTTTTTCGTTTGCCTTACGGCTGCTGGGCAAAGGCATCTCCCCTCTGGATTTCCACACATGTACTAACATCTAACAACTATTCAGTATATTGTCATCAGCTTAATTTCATCTATCCTTATCTTTTAAAACATCATCAGTTCCGATTTCAGATCTGATCGATTTTTTTATAATAAATGAGGCTCTATGACAAATACAGGTTCAAATTAAGTACCTACTACACTTCCATTTAGTTGGCAAGGATATCTGTATCTACGGTCCCCTTCAAGTCCCCTCGGTTTTTTTGCGACCTCGCCTTGTCTGGAGATTAGTAACAGGCGTGAAATATCGATGTGTCTGCCTGCGTCTGCTCATGCGAGGCAACTTTGGAACTTAAGCAGGGTTCGAAAGGACAATTATCAATGATACCTAATTATCGTGATTTTGATGCTTTGATAATTATCGATTTGATAATAACCTAAAATTTATTTATTTTTTTGCTAAAAACCTAATATTTTAGTAGTGATCGTGATTTTTATGCTACAATATTTATCGCTTTAATAATAACCTAAAACTTTTAATATTTTATTTTTTTTATTTTATAAAAACCTAAAAATTTATTAGTTGAATTTATTTAATAAATTTATGTACCTAATAAAATAACGTATGCTACCCTACCCATACTACGGGTAATTATCGGATAATTATCGTGATAATTATCAAAGACCATAATTATCTTGATAATTTCGAACCCTGAGCTTAAGGAGGGGGGCTATATTCTGAGCTTCTGACATAAATCCATAATATAAGTGTATTGGTACCTACTGGTACACTGAGCGAACAAAAATACTAATTATTAGTAAGTTTTAGTAAATCCCAGGACGAGGAGATTATATACTAACGGTTACAAAACAGTTTTTGATAATAGTAGTTATTTACTAATACCAAAAAATTTGTCCTTGTAACTACTAATTACTACTAAACTGTTTTGTAACCGTTAGTATATAATCTCCTTGTCTTGGGATTCAGTAAAACTTACTAATAATTAGTATTTTTTTCGCTCAGTGTAGAAGCGTACTGGTAGAAGTAGAACATAAGCAACTCTGTATTTATTATGACATCTTATATAACTAATATGTTTTTGCAATAAAGGATTGAATTGAGTTGAATTGGCATTAAGCCCGCCATTTGTAGTTGTACAACTCCGTGTTTTTGTGCAATGTTTAAATAAGTCTTCTTATATTTTGATATTAAAAAACAATGGTCCGATACCTCATGGACGAATATTAAATACTTTATTTTATTACATACCTACTTGGAAAACCAATAGCGTAAAACTCTATTAAAAATTGCAATAGAATGACATAGACATAGCCAATTAAAGTTTCTCACTTATAAAACAGAAAGTAGGTAAGTCAGTAAACTTGCTGCAACATTTGTGCTGTTGAATAAAATATTTCTGTCTATGTATATGTCTAAAACTTAACTGTTTCACAAAAAACAAAGAACTTTACAATATTAATTCTTCATAAACTGCCCTTTTTTCTAATTTGTTCAAGTCATGATTATCACTAACACCGAATTTAGTTGTGAATTGAGTGGTGCCTAAGTAAGAATATAACATTAGTACACACTTATTGGTTTGCTGAGCAAAAAACTAAACATTTAAATTATGTCGCTTTAGACTTTTAAAAAAACACAGTAACTTGTACATAGGTACATAAAACGTTTGATTAGACTAATGTGTTAATTAAAGTCAGACGTAACAACAAACAAGGTTCGCAAATACCACACACCCAAATAACTTAATTTGAATTGGGTTAATTCCTTCTGTAATGAAATGAAAATATTTATTTCATGCTCAAGGATCCACATCTTGTTACTCGTAGTAACTAAAATTAAACTTAAAACTGGCTAAGCGCGTATCGGACTTCAAACATTCAGGGTTCCGAACCAACCACAAAATTAACTTGGTTTTAATACCCATAGGAAAAATAAGGAAATTTCAAAGACAAAATCTGATTTATCAATTTAGTATTTGTTGGTAAAATATGATCAAAATTAACACCAATTTCAAGTTCATTGGTTATGGGAAGTTAAAAAAAAATTCGGATTTTTTTTTCTGGTAGGCGACGGACAGACGAGACGCGTTAGTGCACTGAGCGAAAAAAAAATACTAATTATTAGTAAGTTTTAGTGATTCCCAGGACAAGGAGATTATATACTGACGGTTACAAACCAGTTTTTGATAATAGTAGTTATTTACTAATACCAAAAAAATTGTCCTTGTAACTACTTAACTGTTTTGTAACCGTTAGTATATAATCTCCTTGTCTTAGGATTCACTAAAACTTACTAATAATTAGTATTTTTTTCGCTCAGTGTGATAGCAATAGGTTTCCGTTTGAACTATTCGGATACGGAACCCTAAACACTAATGTTAGTATGTATTACCAAAACAAAAAACAAATGTGGTCCTATACTTGACATAGTTATATGTCAATTTAGTCCTAATTACTATATAACTGTCGCTAACTGATTATCATCGTTCGATCTCATTAAAACTCACAGTAATTATTTCCTCAAGATAATGAAACACATCTCTAATTAACTTAACAAACGATAACCTCAAACTCATTTTTGCGCCGATAGCAGAAAATATAACGGAAAATGTAAACAAAATGTGCGCCGGCGCCACCAATAAGGGAACAGCTGCCACCGTCATCGGAAAACTTCACCTTCATTGGTCCGTTGAAAATGAGCCAATCGGAAAAACGCTAGCTATTTACCGACGCGTCGTAAACAACCCGAAAATCAACTTTAAAGCCAACGCTGTAAGAGGGCGAATGTTCAAATGCAACTGCACCATGCACCAATGAAAGCGCAGTCGCTGTTGCATCAAATTCAACCTGATTCCCGACTTTATCGTTAAGGGCATAAGGGCGTATACTATACAGTACCTTTTACATGAAGGGACCAATGTGACTAAGGCGTCGGTCGTGCGTGCGTGCCCGTTGGTGGGGCGGAGGCGTGGTCTGCGTGTACGCATTGCGTGATGCTGAACACTGACATTGCGTGGCAGACGCAGCAGCGTGTCGGCTTATATTGAGTTTAGAATTTGTACCACGATAACGTGATTTCGAACTGAAGTCATGCGCAGTGGTTTTCGTATTTGAAATGTGCGCCGCGTATGGTTTTACATTCTGTTGTGCTCGTAAAGCGCTGCGTTTTTTTTTAATTAGTGTTTTGTTTTGATCGCATCTGTTCGTTCAAATTAGATAAACAACTGAAGATTTAAAATTGGAATTACCGCCGGTTTTAGTAGCAAGTGCGGGACTGCGTGTGAAACTTTTCTCTAAAAATTGTGCGTTAAATTAGTTACTGGCTGAAGTGAAGTTTGGTTTTTCTTCTTAAGTTACCATGATGTGCGCAGTCGACGATAGCTGGCTCTTCTCTAATTTCGCGAACCTGGATCTGATGAAGTCGCACGAAGTAAGATTCCAAGCGTTATTGCTGTCATAAATGTCACGGAAAGCGACTATGGGTGGGTCATAAAAACTTGCAAAAACAAAAGTCGTCTCTCCTGTGGTCAATAGTTAACGGCTTATGAGCATGTGAGTTATGATTTTATTACATGGATTTATAGAACCGGAGACGCCGTTTATGCGGGTTACTAGACCAATACAAAATTAAGCTTTGTAGCCCTTAACTTTTGATATGTCCACAGGAAAGACGCGAACCTAAATCTGTTTATGACCCGGGTATAATTTACTAAGTAGGTAACAAATCAGATGATTACACTGCAGAACATATGATTTTTTTTACATAGACATAGAAAAACTTTATTTAACATCACATTTATACATGTTAAAACTAAAGAAAGTAACAGGTAACAATTGGTGCTGTTAAAAAGGGCTAGACTCAGCATTACGAGTACCTATGTTGCAGCGAATCTACACTGTAAAGCTGATTTTCAGTCAAACCCTCCTATAGGTTTGGTTTGTTCTATATTACTATGTTGCGTTGCGAATGAGAAAAACCGGTCAAGTGCGAGTCCGACTCGCGCACCGAGGGTTCCGTACACAGTTCTTGAATATGTAGTTGTGTACCCGTCCCGACCCCATTAATTCAGGAACAATCTTAAAAAAACATGACAGCACCATCTATCGGCGCATTGTGTTACTAATTTGCGCGACTGAATAACTTAGTACGTATGTTGGTTTTTCAAGGATAATTCTTTATCACATCAACCGATTTCAATAATTGTTTTTTTTATTTGAAAGAAGGTATTTTCAACGTAATTTTGTAAATTTAAATATAAAACAAAAATATATACAAAGGTGATTAAATTACAAACTTAGTATAGAAGAGTTTTTTGATGATTAAAAAAAAGAAAAACTAGATAGAGCTATGGCTATAATTTTCCTGTAAAATATACATGCATATTAATGTTGTGTAATAATTTCAAATTTTTTTTCTTCGTAAACTTCGGAGATAAGGGGGGGGGAATGGTATTATTTTTTACATTTTCCCTCGTAAATCGAAATTTCCCCAACGAAAAAAAAAACTAAAAATTGTTTTGGAATGTACAAGTCAAGCCCTTTCATATGATACCCCACTTGACATAGTTGCCAGACTTTAAAATTTTGAACCCCCTTTTATCTGTCATTATTCACAGAAAATAAAATAAAATAATTTAAAAAACCATCTTCTATGTATCTGGGTTACCCTTGTTTATAACTATTCCAAATTTCAAATCGATAGGATAAGTAGTTCCTGAGATATTTAGCGATGTGACAGACAGACAGACAGACAGACAGACAGACAGACAAAGTGAAACCAATAGGGTTCCTTTTTTACCTTTTTTGGTACGGAACCCTAAAAATGTTGTTAGAGAAAAAGCGTTAAATGTTTTATAGGGTTGTATAGTGACTGAATTAGCTCCAGATAAAACATAAACCTTAAATAAATATGTTGTAGGTATAAAATTTAATGCATCCGGATAAAGTTATAATGGTTTAGCAAACGGGACCTTATAGGCGATACTAACATTGACTATTACCTACCTTCGTTTCCTGGCGATTATGTAAAAACCTTTTTAACCTGACTGTGGCTTTAGGTATAGGTCGGGCCAATAATGCCTTATTTATTATACATGTTGCAGTCAAAAGTGTGAACTGGTCAAAAGGACTTTTAACCGACAAAAACAGGCAAAACTACTTTACAATCTGTCAAGGTTGACGTTTGTCACATAGGTACTGTCAGATTTGTGACTCGCCAGCAGGTCGACGGCACCCCGCTGTCGCGGGGTGCCTATTCCGCTCTGAGGGACTCAAGCGAACCCTAACCTAACCGAAATTGTACAGTACCTATGTGACAAACGCAACCTTGACAGATTGGTCAAAAGTAGTTTTGCCTGTTTATGTCGGTTAAAAGTCCTTTTGACACACACTTTTGCCTGCGACATACACACGTACGAGACTCGTATGCGAGTTTCATTAAATTGCGGGTTACCGAGGTATAAATAATTCAATCGACCTATCAAACCGCGCAATGTAGTGAAAATCACATGCGAGTCTCGTACGCGCTAAGAGTGCGGTTGGGGAGTGGAATCCTCCGACACTACCACGCGGGAAATATCTCTACGAAATGTACTGTGGTAGATGTCAGAAATAGATGGATACATTAGCTAATTATAAAGTAATGTCTATCGCTAAGAATAGAAAAAGTCTAGTCATTAAGAGGGCGTAGTTGCATTGCAAAATGTCCCACTCTAACACACGTGAGTTTGAAGTTAACCATCCCGCTCTCTACTGAAGCTTAGGGCGTACTTTTCGTAAATACGAGTATTGATGTTTAATCTAAACGTGTACTATTATTAAGATAATCTTTTTTCTCAGGTTTGAGAACTTATCATTGTACAACAATTAAAGCAAAAATAATTGTTAAAGATGGGAGGGTTTTAAAGATCCAACCAAAAACATCTAAAAAAAGGGTTATGTTTGAAAAATAAAAGTATCCAGTTTTTTTTTGCAAATCGTGTTTTCACTTTTAGCAGACTGGAGGAAAATAGTTCAAGATTAATATACTGAAAGGACAGATGTCTAATCACTATAGATGTTGAGATCTACGTCGATAAACATTAGCAATTTTGCATATGTTAGCTCTTAAAATATTAATATATATTTATACTCTTCGTTCTCAACACAGAGTCATAATACAATAATATGTTTTGCAAAAATGCACGTGTGTGTAAATACGTAAGTATGAGATAAAAGTCACCGCGGTCGCCGGTGCATTCACCTCGAAACTATCAAGGCTGATTCTGCATTACGAGAAGCAAAAAATGCACAGCCATTTTTTAGGAAGACTACTAAACAACAACAACAACAACTCTTAAAACAAGTCGAGGTAATCTTGAAGGAGAAAAATAAACTGGCATTTTGGAACTTATTTTTTAATGGTTATCAGGCAAAAAGATGTAGGAAAATACTGCACGTGCGGCTGAAATGAGGGGTTTAAGAGGGCGTTGATGGCATTGCAAAAGTTCCCCTCTAACGCGCGTGAGTTTTCAATTAACCATCCCGCTCTCTACGGAAGCTCAGTGCGTGTTTTTCGTAAATATTGATGTTTATTCTAAACGTACATTTATAAGGATAATCATTTTTATCAGGTTTGAGGTTTGAGAACTTATCATTTTACAACTATTAAACCAAAAATCATTGTTAAAGATGGGAGGGTTGTATCTGAAGATCCAACCAAAAACATCGAAAAAAAAGGGTTATGTTTGAAAAATAAAAGTATCGAGATATTTTTTGCAAATCGTGTTTTCACTTTTAACAGACTGGAGGAAAATAGTTCAAGATTAATATATTGAAAGGACAGATATTTAATCACTATAGATGTTGAGATCTAGGTCGATGAACATTGGCAAATGTGCATATGTGGGCTCTTAAAAAGTACCTAAGCTTTGACTGATGCCTAGCCCTGATGGCACGGTGCTGCCATCTGAAATTCTGAACGCAAGGTTTCATCGTTATCACTGCACGTGTATGTAAAAGCGAATCGATCATAAACATTGATATTCCGTCACTCATATTTTTAAAACTTTCCTGTGACACTCTCAATATCAATGTATAGTAATGGGTTTACTATGTAATCCAGCTTACTTACTACGTTGGCTCGATGACCCAAAAATCTTGGCCTCTGACACAAGAGAACGCCACTCTTCTCTGTCCTGCGCCACCTCACGCCAGTTGGGTACTCCGAGGTTGGCTAGGTCTTGCTGTAATCCTGCTATTACCATAGTTTTATTTATCGACCCAGAAACCCCAGAGTATCCCAAATTATTATCGTCAGTGTCAGGTTCAAGAACTTCTGTATCTCTAGCCCCTAGCAATACCTTATCACTTAGTTATCACTAACATGAAGCATTATGTCATTCGCTAGAAAAAGACGAATATTAATGCTTTATGTCGGTGATAAACACTGCCATGGTTCATCTTCGAATTAATAGTATAATTACTTATATTCACAATACAAGATTGTCATAGGACATTGGCACAATGAACTTGTATGGCAGACGTTACGTATGAAAAAAATAGATACCTATCTAATGCATTAGATTCACTCGTGATGGCAGTTTTATTTTTAAATTTAAATACAGTCATTAATTCTAGACTTTGTGATCCAAAATAAAACTACGCTAAACTCAGTCAGTAAGTCCGTGCGTTGTTTTTGTTTTGAAAAATACTTTAGTTTTTGCAAAATTTCTCTAAACTCAATCATATACCTACCTTTTTAGGTGTAGGTACACGTTATATTATGTAATGTAGATTTTGTAGTCAGATTAATAATTATATAGACATTATGGGTTCTAAACCGATTAAAAGTGTCCATGTTTTTTTATATAAACAGCCGTATTGTTACAATGTTTATAAAAACCAACTTAATTATCATCAGAATATTGCCGCGATAGCATTTGACCTCGTTGTTACATAAATGCTGTATAATTGCACGAAATTAATTGCGTGCCTCTGTTAATATACCGTTCTCTACATATTGTATATTATTAAATTATAACTATAGGTTAGTTGAGTAAACGTAGGCACATAAATAATGCTAGTTTTTCCATTAAGATAATTTTATCGGTGAAGGAATCGACGGTCGTTTGTATCCTCATTCCTTTGCCACTTTCTTTCATTTCTAATGTGACACTACCTTAAGTTTCTGCTTTATTTCCTCAGTTTTTCCTCTTCTTTTAATGTTGTATTCTACAATGCAATGGTCTTTCAGAAAAGGACGTGTCTTATGATAGTTATGTTATGATATGCCATATCGTTTATCTGTTTACTGTTGCTGGTATTTTTCTATTCCTTATTCATATTCTATCCTCATTTGATATTTTTCTGGTTCATAAGTAACTAGTTTTTGCCCGCGACTTCGTCCGCGTGGAACTCTTTTATCGCGATAGAATTAAATAAATATTTGTGGACAATCTTACACAAATCAACCTAGTCCCAAACTAAGCAAAGCTTGTACTATGGGTACTAAGCGAAGGTAGAAAACATCCAAGACCCAAGAACAAATATTCGTGCTCATCACACAAATAAATGCCCTGGCCGGGATTCGAACCCGGGATCTCCAGCTTCGTAGGCAGGGTCACTACCAACTAAGCTAAAGCGGACGTCGAAATAATATTTGTGTTTAGGTGTAAAGAAGGAATTGAATTTCCAAAATCTCTCTCATTTTCCGAAATGTATTTTGAAATAAATAGAGGTGTTATACAATCGATAGGTAAATTGACTAAGCAACACGTTGACTAAGCAACACGCAAGTTTACACGAAAATGTTTAGCAGTTAGCACTCTTTTGTTTAATGCTAATTACAAATGCAAATCGAAAGCACTGTGTTGCAACTTCTGCTATATACGTACCTAAGTACAGTCAAGGGCACCAATATGTATACATTTTTTCACCATACTCTATTGAAATAAGGTCTAAAAATGTATACATATTTATGCCCTTGACTCCTTGACTATAACTCACCTGTGTTGCAAGTTCTGTAGGCTGTAGATTTACTCCGAACATCGAAATCCGAAATTCGTATCGTGCCGTCACTCTCGTGGTATACACTATAACAATGAAAGGGACGGCACTATACGAAGTTCGGATTTCGATGTTCGGAGTACAGGGCCTGTTACGTCTAGACAGACAGGTATTGATGACGAGATCACGATGATCCTTGACGCTTATAGAACTTAATTTGCATTGTTCAACCACTTTTTAAATATTCTTGCTCATTGTCAATGTTCATGTCATGACTATGAATAATATAAACTAAGATGCTACCTTTAGCGACTCCGACTAAAATTCGGTAACTTATTATCAATTGTTTTGAAATCTTTATTCTAAACTTTGGAGAAAATATACTTGAACGGCTGTGGTCGTAAATTTCGCATTAGAGTTGAGAGTGTAGTTTTCAGCATAGCAGTGACAATTTTATTTCCGATGTTTCAACAAGGTTGATTCGCGTTTTCTACAACGTTGCTTTTATAATGTAAACAAGAATGAAGGAATTCCGAAGCGCGAAGACCATTCCTTATGTAATGCGCACGTTGCACCAGTTTTAAAACTAAAAACACGTGGCTTCGTGACACTCGTGACACGACACGTCTCGTTTTGTAAGTAAATTGTATCGTCCTTGCCTTACGGTAAAATTGTCCAAAGCATTGCGTTATCTCGTTATGAGATCCAAATTCACGGCATCAAAACCCTTATCTAACTTTAGAATGCGTTTTAAGATTTGATTTTATTTTATCTACACACATATCATAAATCCTCTAATATGCGTTCGGAAACCGTAGAAAATGACTCTCATTTCAACATTCAATGAATTTATGGCAATTTTCTTATCTGTGGCTAAGGCTACAGCAGTAACATAATTTTTTATTTTAATCTCATATATGATGTTAAAATAACAAACCTGTCAAAATTTAAATGTCAAAGTTGACATGTCCCTATTCTAGTATCACTGAAAATTCAAATTCAGTCGATGCGAAATGTCAGCTCGATGTTTTTTTAGTATATATCGCACGAAATTTGAGCTAGAACGACATGATCACATCAGAATAGGGACTCTTTACTTTTTAAAATAACATTCAGGTATCGGTTGCCAGTTCTAATTTCGATATTTCCGCAACCGTGCAAAAAAGGTTGTATTAACACAATTATTGTATTTATTTACTACGGTTTCTGAACCCATCTTAGAGTACTTATAATATGTGTGTAGATAAAGTAATGTATGCAACTGTACATAATTAGGCATTAAAACACTCGTGTGACCTTATTATGAAACTCGCCTTCGGCTCGTTTCATAAGACACACTCGTGTTTTAATGCCCCTCATTATGTACCAGTTGCATAAACTACTATTAAAGGTGCTTTGTTTTTGTTGTTGGGTACGTATTATGTGGTATTCTTTTTGAACGTTGATGTTCTTTTTTTTATCTTTATTTATGTTGATTTTAATGGCATCGTAACAAAACTTGAGTATGCTCAGGAGCTCCATGAGCTCATACCGCCTTCCCCCTTCTTCCATCGGACATCCAGACGTACGGCTGGATACCATCCTTACTTGGTCGAAATTCCTCTTATTTGAACCAAGCGCTTTGCATCATCTTTTATAATGCGCACTTCTAAGGTATGGATTCTCTGCCGGCGTTTGTGTTTCCGAGCTCATATAACCTAGACCTTTTTAAGGCACGAGTGAATAGGCATCTTCTGGGTGAGGTCGCTTCATCGCCGGCCTCATCTTTGCCCCCTGGCTAGATGCTGGCCAAGAGCAATCCCATTTCTAATAAAAAATAAAAAATATCTATTTTATCTTACATGACTTTAGACAGGTTGTTATGTGTCGAGGAATGTTGGTTTCACTTTTAGAGTATTATTATAGAAATAAAGTACAAAAATGACAATCATTCAAATTCCCCGACTACAAGACGCGGGTTCTGCTCTTGAATCTTGATGTGTTTGTGTCCTCCATTATATTTTCGTAGGTGAAATTAATTCTTTGCTTATAGGTCTCTGGTTCAGTGTTGCATCTATATCTAAACAGTAGCTTGTGCTATCATTAGAAAAGTGGAGATATTTAGATTTAATAGATACATCTCATGAATCTCGAATGTAGCCTTGGTTGTTATGCAAGGTTATGTAATTCCAAAAACAGCTATTTCTTTGCATAAATTATTATATTCTTGTAATTTTCATTGTCTGTTACATAGCTATTTAAAGATTCATAGCTATTTGCTAGACGCTAGCGGATGGCTTGTTTTCCGTGGCTGGGACGTACCTAGGCCGTGGCGTAGGTCGGGCTCGGGCGCGCGGTCGACGCTCTTGCAATGTCACCCCGCGGCGGATTCGGCCCCCACCCCACCCCACCCGCCTTCCGTCTGCGTAGTGCGTACCTAACATCATTTCCGAAAGACTGAGAGCGGCGTCTTTGATTGAGATCCTTTGTTTTTGGCGTTGCGTTGGCGGTTCTTATTTTAAACTTAGACCTTGTTATAAAACGCGAGCAGATATAAAATTGTCGAGCACGCTGGGTTTGGTTTACTTAAGTGTTTCAAGCGACGTCTGTGTGCTAGTGTGGCACATATTGACACTGACCTACAATGTGGTTACATGTTGAGCTGTTACCAAGCAACAGAATCTAAAGAATTGGTTAATGTATAAGAATAGAAAGAAGAAACTGACGTCACTACAGCTTCCTTTGTTATTCATACAATCAAAAAAATATGCTTTGTAGATGAAAGCAAGAATTTGAGCTCGTATCTTCTAAGAGTTCTAAGCCATTTACTTTTGTGTATAATATACATTATTTAAGCCATAGCCAATATAATGAAAGTAACTGTCTAAGACTCATAACACATAAGATTACATTTACATATTGGAAAAGATAAAAACGTATCACCTTTAGCAAACCAGAGTTGATAATATCGTTACATTAAATCTGATGTCATGATTACGTTATTTAGTTTGCTCCAGTTTCAAATGAAATATTAAAGAGATCTCTCAATTTAGATTACTACACGCTTGGTCGTTCTGGATTGTTCGACCCGGTTTGACGACTACATTTTCAATTGTAAATTTGAACAAATCTATATTTATAACTTTTCCTTTATTTAGAAATTTGTAGTTTGCTTTAGCAGCGTTTCTGCTTAATACAAAATTAATTCTATGTTTATCTATCTCCTTTTCACTCGAGCTTTCAATATAGTCTTCATAAGATTTTCGGACTGTTTAATTTGAGGTATAGGTCGTATTATTATTGTCTGATTTGGGTTTTCAGTTTAAATTCTTGAAGAAATCTTATCTGTGCCATTTAAGAATCCCAAGAGTAAAATTCTGGGAATTTGTTTGCCTATTTTATTTAAATTTATAATCTAAATACCAAATCCTTTCACACTTTTAAAATCTTAACTAAGCGGAGGCTTTTTAACATAGGTATAAGAGAACATTTCTGGCAATTCGTTTCGCTATCGGATTTCATTATAAAATCGGAATAAAATCGCTTTCTCTTGATTAAACCAGAGACCCGAGGATTTTCTGGAAGAGATAATTTCTTGGAATGAGTTTCGCTGTCGGATTTAATTTAAAAAATCTGAATCAAATCCCTTTTTTCCGATTAAACCAGGTGCCCGGAGGGTTTTTCTTGGGCACATGTTTACGGGCACGCACGTTGTGGTAGGTCACGTTATATAACGCAGGTACAAGATCGTCCGCGTGATATTGAGCGTTGTCGGTCAACGAACTTCGCTATCTGGCATTATTTGGCTCGGCTCAATGTCGGCGCAATGTCACGGGTCACAGACCTAGCTCTGCCGACATTGCGTTCTGACGCGTTGTTATTAACTATTGTTTTGTACGTAGTCTAGTCTGGGTATTTAGTTTCAGGCTTCGCTTTTACTTTCAATGACTCAACCTTGTTTAGGGGTACATGAGTATTAGTTGTTGATTGATTGTCATTGTTGTTCTAGATATTTTATTCCGTTTCATCAATTTCTATTTTATTTGTTATTTGCCTTTTAAATATAAGTATACATAACTTAAATAATAGAAATTCAAAAAAATACGTAAACTAAAATGTATTTATTTCAAGCTTCAATATGCTCATATAGAGAGATATACACACAATTAAAACATCAAAATTATCAAAATAAATATAAAATCTACACTTAAATTACAAATAAATATTTTTAAAACATTCCAGAATAAATTAATTGACATTTTTAGGTTCAATAATAAATATTCAAATTAAATGTGATGAAGTTAATTATTTTTAATTTTATATTATAACTAAAATCTAAGTACACTATGAGTTTATTTATTTACAAGAACGGTAACGATCAATTACACTTGTAATAGCTATAATAGCTATATGTATTTCTTTTGTATGTGTTTCCATTTGCTTATGTCCTTTCGTTGCGCTGCTTTGTTGTTTTCTGACAAGCCGATACATTTGATGCAAATCGTTCTCCATCCAGTATTATCAAAGATAAGTGTTTATTGATTATTCTTTGTTACTAATCAAACTTTATCTAGTTACTTAATTTTTGGCTTGACTCACTTCAAAATAAATTTCTTAGTTTTCATTAATATCATCATAGTGAACAAGGCAATCCAAACCATCTAGGCAATCTTATGTTGCTTTAGGCCAGCCTATTGGATGCTTTTACATATATACATAATCGTCGACGGCCACGCCACGGTTAAACTCTATGGTTTCATTCAGTCTAATTAGACTTTAGACTAATTATGAATGAGACCATAGAGTTATCGTGCCGTGGACGTCCATGGTAAAGTACATAGAGCGACCATTGTAACAGCCAAGTCATCCAATGATTACGAAACTGATCTACCGCAAGTTAAAATGATATTGCTGTCGGTCGATCCACAGCCGCACTCGGTCTGTGGGTCTGGGTCGCTCCGACCTCGCTCGCGCCGAAACTCCGCGTCGGTCAAGGCCGACGTCTAGACACCCCCCCGCACCCTCAACACCCCCTCCCACGCCTAATCCTTACTACTTATTTTTACCTTGACAGTGCCTGGGATCTAAGCTATATGCGATTGATGTATGATTTATGTCTGTGTAACAGACGTTTTAGCAGCGTGTTAATAGATCTTTTAGGCCCCTTTTATTTTATATTACTTTTTTTAACCTATTTTTTACTCATGCTGCTATAATTTATAATGTTACTTAACCTTTTTAGACAAGTAAAAATAAAAACTTCATAAAAAATTAGTAGTCAAATATTTAAACAATGTTTAAGGTTTAAGCAAATACAAGTTAATAATTTAATATTTAGTGAGTAACTATAATTATATACATATGTATTTTGTTTTCAACTTTGTTATACCTACATTACACACACACAGTACATTACATGACCCTACATCACATTCGTCATATCACATTACATTATTTATACAGTGTTCTATTTAATTGTCATTGCCTCTTTTTCTCAAAAACTCTACACATAATTTAAGTGCCTTCCTCAATTTGTTAAGTAGATACTTTCTGAAATTGTATTTAGAGATTCAGTCGTCATGTCTTGTCTATTACTCTGTGCTCGAATTTACTTGTAAATGTTTTTTATTTATGTTTTTGATATACCGTTTATACTCTTTAATCTGTCTATTTCTTTCTGCTTTTCCCGGGTTTTCCCTACGAAAGCAAGACGTATTCAAAGGCTTCACTTAGAATTTCGGTATGACAATCTGGGAATTTTCCTCGCGGTTTTTCCCTACCTAAGCTAGACGTATTCAATCAAAGGCTTCACTTAGAATTTCGGTATGACAATCTGGAAATTTCCCGCGCGAAAATCGATTGCTTCGCTTCCCCCTTCCAGTTACAATTTGGTGCCTAGATTCGATAACAAGATAGCGGTTTGTGGATGGCTTGCGTCATGTTTCTTATTTGGTCTATCTCGGTTTATGAGGCATAATTTGAATCTGAGACAGAACATAAACTAGTTAAGATAGTTACGAGACGAGTTCATGCGACCAGTTTTTTTATACACGTCGGTGGTAAAAAAGCTTACGGCCTGCACAAGTTTGCTTAAATTGTATTGTCGGTTGGATTAAAATGTTGATGACGTCATTGCTCGGTAATGTGGCCTTCGCATTGGTTGTATTTTTAGATTAAAGCAATAGATTTATTCAAATTGCATGTATGCAGGTATTATGCATAAATACCTACATATAATTACTTATTTTGTGTATGAGATTTATGATGTATTATATAAAAAGCAAAATTATCTATACAGTATCTAAAAGTCATTAATTTAGTTACTATACCAACTACCTAAAGTTACCACAGAGCATATTAACATGACATTACACATTACATTATATGTAAAATAATATACTTGTTATTGTATAATGTTATGTTATGTGTAATGAATGTGACACTTATCTTTATTTACTTATAGGTCACATTATATTTTATTTACATTAAAACAACTAAAATACAGTAATAAAAATTATGAAATAACAAAAGGACTTAACTAAAACAACTGTAACTAAACATTAAAAATAGTATTAAAATATTAATAGTATTATATTATTAGTATTTTTTGCATATAAACAACTTACATAGGTACCTACTTACTTACTTAATGAGGTCCCCTCGATATTGTGCCAATTACGCAGGCAGCATTCCTGGATTGCGATTGCGATGGCAATTCTTTGCGCGAGAAAGAGTGTTTAAATTTAATTTGAATAAAACTTTTTTTTTATTAAGAATGGGTTTGCTCTTGGCCAGCATCTAGCCAGGGGGCAAAGATGAGGCCGACGGTGAAGCGAGCTCACCCAGAAAATGCCTATTCGAAAACAAACCATACGATTTACATAATAATTAGTACCTAGTCGAAGAAAAGCCTTTAAAAGGTCACTTGACTAATATAACTAAAATATAAATATAGTAATGTATAAAATACTTCTTACAAATATTCCACGAAACCGTAGATATGGTTATGGATTTGTAGAACACATTAAGTTTTCACGTGCCATGTTACATGAAAGGTATATACAGAACAAGACCTATATTATATACATATACAGTCTACTCGAATACTGGTTCACGTATTTTCGAATATCGCTTGATATGTTTCAAAGTGTTTAAACCTCTAGTATATTTATTTTCGAAACAAAACCCAAACGAACGCGTTTGTGTTTAGTCTAAATTTGTATTGAATTCCAAGAAATATAGTTACCACCAAATCCCATCAGTAGGTCTAGTATAAGTTTTTTCGAGACATGTATGAAAACGCTCTCACCGAGTTTGAAATACGCGCGTTCATCGGCTAGCAACAAATGTTATACTCGCTGTTTTAGTTTCCACTAGTGGCCACCAGAGGCGCTGTTCACGTTTTAATACCACTTTCATACATTTTGAGACAAAACGCAAACGCATTCGAATTAGTTAATGTTTCGAAAAAACTTATACTAGAGCTACAGTGGCGCTGAGGCTAAACGCAAACGCGTTCGTTTGCGTTTGTTTGGTAAAAAATACTATAGTGATATATTTTTGAACTTTTGGGAACGTATACACATTATACACTGAGCGAAAAAAATACTAATTATTAGTAAGTTTTAGTGAATCCCAAGACAAGGAGATTATATACTAACGGTTACAAAACAGTTCATTAGTAATTAGTAGTTACAAGGACAAATTTTTTGGTATTAGTAAATAACTACTATTATCAAAAACTGTTTTGTAACCGTTAGTATATAATCTCCTTGTCCTGGGATTCACTAAAACTTACTAATAATTAGTATTTTTTTTCGTTCAGTGTACATATATTTATGAGCTCGACTGTACAAGTGTACAGTCAGTATCAAAAGTAACTACGCATATGACGACGTCAAAAGTCTTTATTGTGAGGAAATAAGAGCGTTTGACCTCTCGATATGCGTAGCTACTTTCGCTGTAGACTGCACAACTCAACCGAGCTAAGTTTGCACCTCGCTGGTATGCGTTGCGGTCGACGCGAGGTGCAAACTTAACTTGGTGAAGTTGTACAGACGACGGGCATTATGCAATGCATCGAGGTGAAGGGCACTAGGGCAGCGGGTCTTTAGTCCCGAGTTGGTTCAATATATATGGAACGTGACGTGAATTAGGTCTCACAAGTGCATTGCACTTGTTTGAAAGCGCGCTCTGTATTCAGTATTTTGAATATTCTGTTACTACTAACTATACTAAGTATTTTGACATAGAGTAGAGCAGTGGTTCTTAACCTTTTAGTGATGAGGGACCATTTTTTAGGGTTCCGTAGCCTGAATGGCAAAAACGGAACCCTTATAGTTTCGTCATGTCTGTCTGTCCGTCCGTATCCGTATGTCACACTTCACAGCCGGGTTACTCGGAGACTATAAGTACTACAATTATGAAATTTGGTACAAAGATGTATTCTATGAACCGCTATATAAATGTGATGTGAAATAAGGAAAAAAAAATTAGGGGGGCACCCCATACATGTAACCGGGAGACGAAAAATTTTTTTTCAATGCAAGTAGTTGTGTGGGGTATTTTTGGATAGGCCTTTAAAAATGATATAGAAGTTACTAAGAAAGTTTTTTTTTTGTCTTGCCGTGGACGACCTCCTATTTTCGGCTCGGCTCCCTCATAGCGCAACTCGCGCGACACTATGTTTTGTTGATTCGTTTTCACTTATTCAATATTTTTCTAATGGCATCGCGGACAACTTCGGTTGCTTCCAGGGCCACCAGGACCACCAGTGGTCCGCGGACCACTGGTTAAGAACCACTGAGAGATGCAGTCTATTCATCCTTACGTGATAATGTAAACAAACTATTTTTGAAGACGTTAATCATGATTTTTTCTCTAGGATTGGAATACTTAGTGAGCTTCTTTAAGTTTTTTGATTCATCGTATCAAAATTTTTTTTTTGTTTATCGGCGAGAACCTGTAAATTATCGGTGAGAAGTTGAGAACCTGTAATTGGCTCTTTGTATCATACATCAAAAATTAATGTAAAGTTATCAGCTGTTGGTTCTCCGAATAATTAAATAAATAATAATTAATAATTTTAAGTGATGATTATTGTGTAATCCTAGAGAAAGCGGTCATATTGATTAATGTCTTCAAGAGAGGTTGTTACGATGGATAGACTGTACAGTAACTCTAGTATTAAGTTTTTTCGAAACATTAACAAATTCGAACGAGTTTGCGTTTTGTCTCAAAATGTATGAAAGTGGTATGAAAACGTGAACAGCGCCTCTGGTGGTCACTAGTGGAAACTAAAACAGCGAGTTATAACATTTGTTGCTAACCGATGAACGCGCGTATTTCAAACTCGGTGAGAGTTTTCATACATTTTGAGACAAAACGCAAACGCGTTCGAATTAGTTAATGTTTCGAAAAAACTTATACTAGAGCTACAGTACTTATCTCACGAGCGCGGGTTGGCCGTTACGTAGTTGTAGTTGTGACACATTCAACATATAGACAAAGTGAACTCATAGATGTCATAGATCCTACGCTGACGCACACATAGATCCTTCGCTGACGCACACATAGATCCTACGCTGACGCACACATAGATCCTACGCTGACGCACACATAGATCCTACGCTGACGCACACATAGATCCTACGCTGACGCACACATAGATCCTACGCTGACGCACACATAGATCCTACGCTGACGCACACATAGATCCTACGCTGATGCACACATAGATCATACGCTGATGCACACATAGATCATACGCTGACGCTAGATCATACGCTGACGCACACATAGATCCTACGCTGACGCACACATAGATCCTACGCTGACGCACACATAGATCCTACGCTGACGCACACATAGATCCTACGCTGACGCACACATAGATCCTACGCTGATGCACACATAGATCATACGCTGACGCACACATAGATCCTACGCTGACGCACACATAGATCCTACGCTGACGCACACATAGATCCTACGCTGACGCACACATAGATCCTACGCTGATGCACACATAGATCATACGCTGACGCTAGATCATACGCTGATGCACACATAGATCATACGCTGACGCACACATAGATCCTACGCTGACGCACACATAGATAATGTGCATGTCTAGCTCAACACTGTTTCATAATCGTAGCTTCCAAAAGTTCCAAAACTTCATTTTTTTTTTAATTTAAAAGGCACACAAAACAGGTAACATTCATTATGTAGCAACAATAACATGATTGAAAGGTTCTGGAATGGAACGCCACCCAAAACATGCATGCACAGCATGATTACAAATAATGAGCGAAACCTATCCTAAGTAATTTCCAACAAAGTATAAAACAAAAGCAATATATATGAGCAACTTAACTAGATTTTGTTACAAATAAATGATATGACAAAATACAAATTTGGAGTTTATGATGACTGAGCACTTTGACAGAGAACTTTAGTTACCTGCCTCCTGAAAACCGCAAGTCGTGAATTGAAAATATCAACATCAGCATGCCTTGAAACAAGGTCGTTATAATGACGACAAATCCTTACAATGGGATTGTAAAAAGAAGTGTTATTTCTGTATACTTGAAGTGCTTGACAAGAAGTCAATTGAAGATTAAAAGCAAAACAAATTCACAGCATGTTTCAAGACTGCAAAATATTTCCATTCTTGCAAAATAAAGTATTTGTTGGATAACGGCCTATCACGTTGATAAGAATATTAGGAAACGTGACTACACGTTGAGTAGATGTTGAGGCAGGTCAAGGAGTCTCATTAGATAATTTTTTAGGTAGGTAGTATGATTATGGTTTAGGTTTTTAGGTAGTATTACAATATAATAAACACTTTATCTTTATTCGAAAGCCAATGTTTTGTAAACATGGACATTATGGTCCCTAGAAGATAACTGTAAATTCAGTACATGTTTACAACTAGAAATCATTTTTAGGTTATAAAATCATGAAATTGAACTGACAGATGAAAACAATGCTTCTTAGGTATCCACTTGCGACCAATTCTAATTCTAGAATACCGAAATAGACAAGATATTTCAAATATCATATCACGTTTGCATGGAAAAAGTTCATTTTCCTTCTAGAACACAACATGACACCGATTGATGAAACAAATGACTACTTATGTCACTCAGCCTTCTATTATTTATTATTCGCATAGCAATTATTTCAAACCGTGAGTTCTTCATAATAGCACCGGTCTCGTTGCCGGCCTGCCTCAACGCCCGACAATAGAGCGGTTAGTAATGTTGATATTTTGGCATTAGAGCGAAAAGCGTAGGGTTGAGCCACGCGGACTATGCGGGATTTATTTAAATTTAGCGAGTGAGAAATTTTAGACCCGATTTTAGCTCGCTCCCTCGTCCAATTAGTTTCACTTAATTATGCACTGTAATTAGCATTGGAGTATATTAGTTACGATTATCATAATTATTATTTTATGTGTTATTCATGAACTACGAGTATTTTGTCGTTGTTTTAAAGAACATTAGGTACTGGTCTATCGCATTAGGTATAAAGGCAGACACATGTCCATTTGTCCACGGTACGGCACCGGGCACCGTCTACGGCCTTTGTTCTTTGTACGTAGCCGCGTACGGCGCGGCGCCGTACCGTGGACATGTGTCCGGGCTCTTACCCTGTAATGATAGACTTAAGTTGTTGTTGAATAAATAAATAAATAAATGATTATGACTGGTTTTGCTGGTTATCTTAGTAAGATAAGAAGCTGTCAAATTAAAACTTCCCAATTTTTTTGTCAAACTCAAGTAAACCGAGGAATGGGTGTCCGCTTTGATACCTATACTCGAATTTTTAATTCAAGACCAAAACAAATTACGACAGATCTGTCACTGTGGTGTCTTTTTTTACATCAAACAATGTCAAAGTCACTTATGTCATTGCCAACCACGCGTCAACCGGATTTTTCATATCTAGCCAACCTTTTACATGTAATATGGTAGAAAAAAGCCACACAAGTAATATGGTAGAACGCTATATGCCAAAAATATTTTCTCACTAATTATCTAGGTACTCTCAACGTTTTTGCTAAAATTCATAAAGACATTCGTAGTGCTGAGTTGAGTGCTTATGAATTGCCAGATTAGTGAAAAAAATCCACCCCCTTATTCATAAAACTTAACAAACCTCTACTAACTAAAATGTTGTTCGTCCCTTTCTCACAAACGTATATAAATGTCAAAGTAGCAGATAGGGACAAACGAACTTTAGCGGCTTGTTAACTAACATAGGTTGGATGGGCGTTTATGAATAAGGGGGTATGTCTTCAGAAATCTGTTTACGCAAATCTCCTGTCTGAAACGATCAACATAACGCTGGCATATACGTATAAAGTACACGGCATTATAACCTTTAGAATATATAACAAAACACCTGGAGTTTCATTAATTTACATACTGTACCCTTGCCATGAGTTTGCAATGTTTGCATTACCGTACTCGCTAGCGACTGCGTAAACGGCTAAGGTTGCGTTGCACCAAACCGTCTGTAATCGTAAGCGGTGTTCGTCAAATCTGATTGTATGAATTCAATTCAATTCTTTAAAAAAATGGCTTCCATCAAATTTATGATGATTTCGCCAATGTCACGTGTTCAATGACGTTGTTCGGTAACGACGCCATGACAGTAGATAAGGTTTTGTACGGTAAATGGATTCTGCCCGTCGTCGCCCCGGGCACGTACGTGTGCTCACCAACGCGGCGACGATCAAAATCCCCACACGTCAAAATAAATTGAATGTCTGATTGTATGGAAAGTTTGACACGTTTGTATGGGATGACAGCTGCCGGCGCCATATTTGACGATGACCGGTCTGTATTCGTACGTTGCTGCAACTGGCAGGGCATTATCACTTTGAACATTCACGTTTATATGGAAAAAACACTTGTCAAAATAGTTCTTTCCTCCGATTATAGATGGCAGCGATTTCAATTTATAATTGTAACCTAGGGTTACGCTGTTGTTGACTGTCGTGTCTAGTCAGTTTTGTTATTATATGAAAAATGTGAAAATGAAGCTTCTCGTGTGCGGATTTTAAATACTTATTGGTTTTTTAAAGAGTAATTAGAAATATGGAGACTTCCGCAAGTGCGCAAGTGAATAATGGAAATAGAAATTGAACAGTTTGCAGTGACATGACAGAAAACTGTTTGAAGATGGTTTGAAGTTTTGAGTGGTGTTTTGCGGTATTATTATTATCCTCTAGTTTACGTGAATTGTGTTCTTTTGTAGAAATAAATTCTTGAACCATATACGTAAATCCAGTTGTTTTAATAAAGTTATTAGTACTGAAAATACAAAACCCAAAATGATAGCTATGTGTGAGTGTGTTATGTATGTGTTTGTGTATATGTGTGTACGTACCGTATGTGTGCGTGTGTGGCAAATGATTCTTATATTTAGTAAATCGCGTACTAGATGGCGATGGTACATAAAGAAGCTGATGACTCTATCTCAGTATATAAGTAAGTTACTTTATGGCAACTGGCACTTAGTATGGCGATTAGTTCTATTATTGCGTAGCCGCCAGAGGCGCTGTACTTTTGTCCAATACTAAATCGTTCACGCAGTCGCTAGTACGGTAATGCAAACATTGCAAACTCATGGTAAGGGTACTGGAGTTTCATTAATTAACATACTATAAAGTGTTGTTTTTTCCTCAACATGTATTAGCCGAAATACGCACACGTTGGTAGCCCTGCGCTATTCGGTTTATCTATGAAGGTGATTTGCGGGCGCTCGGTCGTAGACCCGGCGGCGACCTACGGCAACCTTGCTCGCTCGCCCCATTTTCCTAGCCCGGATACGATATTGATTTCGACAATCTGGCGGACCTGGGAACGCGAAAGACGCAGTTAGGATATCTGTTGCATTAATAGACTATTTGACACATCTTAAAATTTGTATTTGTAACATGGTGTCACTTTATGGTTAGTATACCATCAAAATATCACATTGAATTGAAAATAATAAACTTTTACCGAAATAGAAAAAAGATATTTAACATCGAAAATTTGGAACATTATGTTTTTTTTGTCATCCAAAAGTCAAACAAAAGGTATCAATAGAATACTCAAGTAAAAATAAATAAAAAAATGTAGGGCAACTATGTACCTATACGCATTATTTTACGACCAAAACAGCAAAATACTTATTTTCCCATACAACAGGTTGGTTCGATACCAGGCGGGTGACGTCATCTGCCCGTGCCAATTTGTAGGAGCCGTTTGGGCGGCCGCTAGCGGCGAGCTAGGTTCATCTCTATTTTTTGCCCTTTATTGTGGTCTACTTGTAGTTGGTCCCATATAGAAATTTGATCGTGTATGAAAACTGGTTCGAATGGCACCATAATTTTTTTTTGTCAAATAGTGTATTAGAGTGACCCAGCCACGCTAAGTCTGGCTAATGAAAGCTGAGACTAGAATAAGTTTCTGTCAAAATCACATTTCTGGTACAAGCATTCATTGCCGGCTGTACTTATTTTTTCACAGCCATCAACTACTCGTGGAGGTTCCTATGAGCCTAAAGCTTTATCTTGTGTTGTGTAGTTTCCTTTTAAATAGGATAGGAGTTGTCATTTAAAATGGGTAACCGGGACGAAATACCACGCATACAAACTTATGACCAAATTACAGTTGCAAGTGAATTGAGACTATTGAGAGGGTTCACTTTTACAAAATTGGGTATTTGACCGAGTTAAAATTCATAATAATAGTGTGGATATGTATAGAAAACCATCAAATTATCACAATAAATAATACCTAAATTAGATTAATTAATCAAAATATGTGTCATGTTTCAATAAAAAAGAACTTGTATGGCAACTGTGTCCAATATTTTACGAGAAAAACGGCAAATTACTCTTTTTTTTTCACACAACTGTAGTACAGTGTTGTGACGTCACATTTCAATATAAGTAAATATGGAGCGTTTTCAGTGCTCGAAAACGCTCCATATTTACGGTCCTATACAAAGATATAATTGTCTATTAAAACTGGTTCAAGCGAAGCGAATCAAACACGAATTAGTCTACTAAGCGAATTGTGTAATATTATCTGTTTTTAGTGTAAGTTACCTACTATGTTTTTGTACGCTATTGTTAGGCAAAGTTGATTTTGTAGATATTTCTAAAGTAAACACGAATACATTAATATTTAATAAGATCTTTTTTGTTGAAGAAAAAAGGAGTGCCGGTATTTTTATTTGAACTGTCCAATGTCGAATATTCGGCAATCTGCATATTCGGCATGTTTTAGAATGTTAGGCATTCGGCCGAATTATTCAGTTCAGCTGCCGAATATTTACCGAACGATTTTGACAGGTTTTTGTTTAAATAGGTTACAATAATATCCAATGCAACCATTTGTAATTGTACAATGAAGTTTAAATAAATAATGTAATGTGAAATTAATATTCTTAACTTTGTAATATTATTTTTGTTATAATATGACTTACGTTAGGTATTGCGTATTCAAAAATGTTTTAAGATAATGTCACGAACCACGAACGCGCGTCCCTCGAAAGCCCAATCTGTAGCTCTAAGTATAAGTTTTTTTCGAAACATTAACTAATTCGAACGCGTTTGCGTTTTGTCTCAAAATGTATGAAAACGCTCTCACCGAGTTTGAAATACGCGCGTTCATCGGTTAGCAACAAATGGTATCTACTCGCTGTTTTAGTTTCCACTAGTGACCACCAGAGGCGCTGTTCACGTTTTCATACCACTTTCATACATTTTGAGACAAAACGCAAACGCGTTCGAATTAGTTAATGTTTCGAAAAAACTTATACTAGAGCTACTGTACCTACTTGTGCATAGATTAGTATTGAATTCGCTGTGGAAGGGTCGTGGATTGGCAATTTGAAACTATCTATACAACTGAATAATCTATATCTACAATTTGTTTATGAACAGCGGATTGCGTTGCACCGAATAATTCGGCGGAATATTCGGTTCGGCAAAAGCAGTAGCTCTAGTATAAGTTTTTTCGAAACATTAACTAATTCGAACGCGTATGCGTTTTGTCTCAAAATGTATGAAAGTGGTATGAAAACGTGAACAGCGCCTCTGGTGGTCACTAGTGGAAACTAAGACAGCGAGTATAACATTTGTTGCAAACCGATGAACGCGCGTATTTCAAACTCGGTGAAAGTGTTTTCATACATTTTGAGACAAAACGCAAACGCGTTCGAATTAGTTAATGTTTCGAAAAAACTTATACTAGAGCTGCTGGACCGAATTTTCGTCCGAATGTTAGTATTCGGTGAAAGCCGCATTCGGCGCATCTCTACTGTCCAAACGGAAATATAGGACACATTTATGAGGTCTTTAAACATGTTTATAATATATACATGAATATGTTTTAAATAGCAGACAAAATAACAAAAAAAAAATAGTGGTAACCGACTTACACCTTGCAACAAGCTATACAATGAAGTTCACATTAAGGGGAGGTATCCCCAACGCAAATGTCCTGCTCTAACACGCGTGAGTTTACAATTAACCATCCCGCTCTCTACGCAAGCTCTGCGCGCAGTTTTGTAAATATTTAGCTATAGTCATTAAGCCAATCATTTTATCAAAGCAAACCCTGCGAATATGTCTATAACTATTTACGATCTTTAATTGAGTACAAAAATTAAATGTTAAATATCAGTAATATAGCCGTAGTATTGAAAATACATTCCAAAAAGGGGTAACTTCGCGATTTTTTTCTATCGAGTGAAATTCATCAGGTCATGTAACTGACTGCGATTTTGACTAGACAAGATCCTTATGTAACACATATATTTTTTTTAGATTTTTAGACACCATATTCTATGTCTCAGATGGTTTTTAAAAACTCAAAAGTGGTAATACACGGCCTTAAACTATAATTTCCATTAGGATTAAAGTCTACGCGACAGCAGATTTATGCGTAAATGTATACACGTAATAGCTTTCCCAGGCGTGAATAATAAATGTCTGGGACCTACGCAATCAGGCCGGCTATTACGTCTCTCAAATACACTTTAGATATTTACTTAGGATCTATATCAAAAGAGCCGGCGCGCATAATACTACTATAGTAGGGTCAGTACTCAGGGGATCATCTACTCTATGAATCTTTGAACTTATTTTTACAAGTTAGCGCCCTATAGGAAATGACTGACGAAATTTGTATGTGGTATGTGTCATCATCATCATCCTCCTAGCGTTATCCCAGTAGATACAGTTGCATCCTGAAGGATGCCTGGGGTCCGCTACCTAATCCCTAGATTTGGCGTAGGCACTAGTATTTTACGAAAGCGACTGCCATCTGACCTTCCAACCCCGAGGGGAAACTAGACCTTATTGGGATTAGGCTTTGTCAAGTGAGTGGGCAACTTGACTGTTAGAAGTTCTCAAGCCGCCCGAAGGCCTCCAACTTGGCTTAACGACTGCTGCCATAGACAGCAACCGGGATCAACGGCTTAACGTGCCTTCCAAAGCACGTGGTATGTGTGTTGTATGTATATTACAACTATATTAGTACCCCGGTATTTATATCAAAGCAATAACAACGTTTCTTTAATTTGCTATATCTCCAGAAGTGCAAGAAAAATCAACACAAGAATGTTTTGTAAAATGTGTAAATCTAGGAAATTGAACTCTACTGTACTTATCAATACCATTGTATATAGCACCTCATTAGATGGCACTTAAGTCGGTTTTCCCACGGCACACTTTGGTAGCATAATCGCTCGATAGACCTCGATAGACCCTCCCAAAAAGCGCAAGAAAAATCGGCACAAGATATATTGTAAAATATGTGACTTGGAAATTTTACCTACCTTTCTATGCCATTGGAAAAAGCACCTCATCGCAAGGCACTTAAATCGGTTTTCCCACGACACACAATTTGGTAATATTGGTATAGTGCTTTTATTTCACGAGCGCTAGTTGGCCATTGTTGTAGTTGTGACACATAACATAGCTCCTACGCTGACGCACACATAGACAATGTGCATGTATAGCTCAACACACAACCATGGCTTAACCGCGATCATGAGATAAAAGTACTCATAAGTTCGATAGACCCCTTGAAAGCGCAAGAAAAATCTACACAAGAATGCGTTGCAAAATTTGACTCTTGGAAATTAAACCCTATTGTACCTTACAATACCATTGGAAAAAGCACCTCATCGCAACGTACTTTTTAAGTCGGTTTTCCCACGACACACATTGGTCGCATAACGCAGATTACACACGTGAAGGAAACACATTGCATCACGACGTTTTTACGTTTTGTCATTTGCAACGCGACAATGTCACGAGTATATTGAACTCGGCCATCCTTGAAACTTTTATATCGGATAGATAAACGTTGTTTTTTTACACTATTAATATCGCATATCTACTGAAACCATGACCTGTTGCAATGTAGTTTGGTTTTCACTCTAATTTGATTCTTATCTTTCGAAGAGTTGTTTTTGTCGTCTCGATCACGATAGCTCAAAGCTCACACAGTCACGTTCTATGGACTAATCGCGTTCACACCGCCGCTTAAGGCGCTACACTAAGAAATTTGGAGACTTTGAAACGCTGTCCTGCCCGGACTAGCAAACAGTAGGGGCTGATTTTCAGTTATATGATTCTTGACTATATGATTGTGGTACTGACAATAGCGAAACATGATTGCTTAAAATTTTCTCGATAGAAAATAAATCCAAAGTCGAGTGTATATTTTCCTTTTTTTCCTCAGCCTAATAAAAAAATTAAATTTCCTCTTGTCAGTACCTAGATGAGGTAAAATACCATCATATTAACTTAATCGTGTATTTCAATAATGCGTTGTTTTAGTAGGCTGAGGAAAAAAAGGAAAATATAGACTCGACTTTGGATTTATTTTCTATCGAGAAAATTTAAACCAATCATGTTTCGCTATCGTCAGTAGATACCACAATCATATAGTCAAGAATCATATATCTGAAAATCAGCCCCTACTGTTTGCTAGTCTGGGCAGGACAGCGTTTCAAAGTCTCCAAATTTCTCAGTGTAGCGCCTTAAACAAATAAATATATAATTATGATGATAGGTTAGTAGAAAATGCTCAGGGCTTAATGTCCTCTACGCTTCCTATCGGTACCACATGCACTTTGCACATGCATTGGAGCTGTAACACCCCAGGCCGCTCTCGCTGTAGCAAGCGTCCATAGGTTGTGGTGTCTGCTTACCAGCAGGTATATTTTGCCAACGCGCCGCGAAAAATGCTAGAAGGATGATTGATGACTTTTTAATACACTTGTTTTCTTCCTACATAATTATCTAATCGTGTGAGACGCACTTGCGAGTACAAGGTCCGAATATAATGGTCAATGGAGTCCGGGTTTAGAATGTAGTTTGTCTGTCTGTATGTCAGGATTTAGTATATTACTTATCAACGGCGGTAAAACAAAGAATGTCTCAGATCACATATTTGACGCCCGAGCTGAAGGCAAGGGCGATAAATATGTGAACTGAGGCTTTCTTTACCGCCCGTGGTAAGTGAGTCGTTTTCAAAATTTTGTACATAGTTAAGGGCTTTAATTAAAACAAAACTATTGATTCCTTTGTGTAACGATGACTCGTATATTTTGTATGGCTTACTTTCGTTACATGAAGGATGCCATCGTAATTTTGTTTTCATTTAAGCCCTTAACTATGTACAAATATTTTGAAGACGACTCAAGTACAAAATTTTATGTTAATCCCTGGTCATGAAGTGCGTTTTTCCGCGCGCGGAGCGTGCGGTAATTGCCACTTGGCCAGGTGTGACTTAAAGTCGAGTTTTAATAAAATGCATAGGTGTGACGCATCTGAGTGTACCCATTACTCGTAGGTACCAACTGATCAAACTGTAAATAGCTTAACGTGTTTATTCGAGAATTCTATGCGAAGATAATTGTTCAAATGTAAATAGTTACTCGTACCTACACGAAAACGTTGCAAGAATGTCTGTATGTGTATGTAAGCACTTTACTGTGCACAAAAACAGGTTAAAACAATATACATAGTCTAGCCATAATTTCTGCCTCTAGCATTTAGGTAGATAGATATAATAATAATTAATAACATTATTTACTATACAAGTATGTACTGTTGTGTTCCTCTGGAGGTGAGCAAGGTTGCCAGAGCTCCCGAGGATGCACTGTGTTAAGAGCGAGGGACCTAAATTTGTGTCTTCTTGTGAATCCTCAAATTTTATAAAAGGTCGGCAACGCGCACGTGAATCCTTTGGAGTTGCGAGCGTCTATAAGCTGCGGTGTCCGCTTATCATCGGGTGGACGTTGGCTGGTTTGCCATCGGCGTTGTTTAAAAATTAAGGCTTATAGGTACTCAGCGTTGGGAAATTACAGGCTGAAAATGATAATGATCTGGATAATGACGATAGTGATGTGTTGTTTCAGGTATCGATGATGTCGGCCGTCAGTGGCTCGGGAGACCAGCTGCTGCGGCGCGTGAAGCAGGAAGCAGAGCCCCCACCGCAGTACTCGCCGACGGAGCAGCTAGCGCTGGCCTCGCCGCCGCTCCCGCGCCCCGTGATGATGCCAGAGGTGAGCCAGAACTGGGACCAGTGTATCCATGACATAAGGATTCTCTGGAGCCGTTTCGCTCCCTTGACGAGACAGAGGTGTACCTATGCGCAAACGGATCCCACTATCCCACAGCGTCTCCAAATCTGTCGCAAAAGTTATGCGCAGCTTAGAAGTCCTTCCATTGCAAGTTTCCAGCGTCTATATAATTCCTTCTATAGGTCTTTTCAGCATCATGGCAGCCCCAGCAGCGCAAACTTGGTTTACGCATGTTGTAAACGGCGATTAAAGGGGCAAGGACTGTTCTACCGGAGATCTGAGTTCACTGAAAGCGTAGACGGAGAATGTGTAGCAAACGTTTTATATTCCAGTTTTGAATAATGGTCGAGTGTCACTTTAATATTACTTATAGACCTCAGTGTGTTGCAGATTGTTGACAGACAGACCTACACAGTTTCGCATTTATAATACATACTGGTATGGATTTGGGCGTTTTAAAAAAATACCGGTCTCGATCCCTGGTTTACTTACACCCTATTCCTCGGTAATGCGTCGCAAAACATATTCATATCTTTGACGACTCGTTCATATGCGTACAACGTACGTGCAAGGTATTACAAAACAAATTATGTAATTTATTGCGGCGAGCGCGAGGAAATGCAAATTCCGACCCTTTATCGCCATTCATGCGCACGGGCAATGTTTGTTTATCACAAGTATCACAACAAGTGTAGTGGTATCAATAAATATTACGTAGTAGTCAATTTAGTTAATTTAATCTTCAGCTCATGTAGACTAGGGTTAGGGAATCGTACTTAGCACACAATTTTCCTCGTCTCAGTCGTAGGTACGTCAATATATTGTACCATTACGTCTGACGTTTTGACTTTCTGACCTATAGCCGAGGGCATAAATATTGTATACGTTATTGAACCTTATTTCATTAGAGCAAAATTTAAAAAAAATGTATACATACCTATTGGTGTCCTTGACTGCACAATGCACATGCAATTACGTATAGTATATCTGAATGTATGCTAATGAATTTGCTGACGTAAATTGAAGCTGAAATAAGTGAAATGAACCGTAGTAAAATACTACTAACACGATGTCTTGTGTCTTGTGCATTGTCAATTGTCATGCTGTCGTATAACTTGCGGTGAATTACGTGTGATCGGTTTTTTACACTTTGATTTCGGCATGGTCTAAGAGAACAAGGTCTGACAATCCGGTACGTGACACCGGGTGACGTCACTCTGGACGACACACTTCAGAGCCGGATCTACGGGGGGCAAGCCGGGGTCCATGCCCCGGGCGACAAGTTTAGGGGGCGGCAAATTTAGGGGTGGCAGGGGGGCGGCAATTCGAACTTCTTGACAGGCCAAAATACGTCAAGACAGGACAAAAATTTTCGCGCTCGCTGCGCTCGCGTTTTCATCTATACGTAGATGTGTTATGGACTTTATGACCCGTCCCTCCTTAGAGTAGATAACTTAGTAGCTACTTTTACTGTTCTGATATGGTAGAGGTAACAATTTGTAAGACAATATATGCAGACGGGGGCGGCATTTTGTAGTTTTTGCCCCCCTCGAAAAAATTCTAGATCCGGCGCTGACACACTTACGTCCGCATACCATCAATAGGCTGATGCCGTAGCTTGTGTCACCCACACTACTAACTGATATACCGGATTGTCATATTGGCGCGGTATAATATTGTATCATGGATTATAGTGCGTGTCATTTACGAAGGCGCGCTTTCCACAGCCCAGTCCGTACAATTGCGCATTGATTAGTATGAGGTTCGCTGTAGAGGGGGCGTCATCGTGGATGAAACGCACTAAGTATAATTTACTGAAGTTGCACTAGTATTTGAAGAAACAAAAGTCAAGTTATTTATTTATCGTATGGCAATTATTTAGAGCCGTGAGATCTTCGAGAAGAAGTATCTACGGTTGCCAGTTTTTGTTGCACTTTTAGCACCATCCAGGAGTCACGTGTAGGGTAGCGGTGGATACTTTCCCTACGGACGTGGTGCAACTTCGACCCCCCTTTGTCAAGCGAGTGAGTGGGCAACTTGACTGTTAGAAGTTCTCAAGCCGCCCGAAGGCCTTCAACTTAGCTTAGCGACTACTGCCAAAGACAGCAGTCGGGATCAAGGGCTTGGCAGCGCTCAGTTAGTAACCACTTAAAGCGGTCACCCATCCAGGCACTGACCGCTGCCCACGTTGCTTAACCTTACATACCGCACGCGGCACGCAGGCGCCGCTGGGCCACGAGCGCTCGTGCAAAAAAGTCAAGTACTTCAAGTACAACGTATAGGCGCATCTAATTACACATAATGCAAAAACTGAACGCAGTCCATCACCATTGTTCGTCGCCATAAAAAAGGAACCCCAATTTGTTTAACACAGTCGGCGTGGCGTACAAATCGTTTCCAAGAATCTGCAAATGCAACATCAATTAGATTTTTTATCCGGCCTAATTATAACAATGTTTGAGTTAGTTATTGATGTTAGCCATATTTTTATTCGGTTCTTAGGCTGCAGTTCAGTCGGTAGGCAGATTTTGGGGTTCTAAATTGTCTTTCATACTTGTTAGAGAATCATAATGCTGTGATCTATACCATATCAAGACTATACCAAGATCATTCTCCAGATAGGTGCCTGTGTCTTAACTCTGTCAAACTATAGGAATACTAGTTTTTGCCCGCGACTTCAGTAAAGGATGATTTCCGGGATAAACATGGCCAAATGTCCTTCCCCGGGACTCAAACTATCTACATCCAAATTTCATCTAAATCGGTTCTGCGGTTTAAGTGCGAAGAGGTAACAGATTGACAGACACACTTCGCATTTATAATATTCGTATTGATTCGTAAACATTGCTGGAGATTGACCGCAGACACAACATTCGCCAATGACCGACCGAATCAAAGAAAATAACTCTACTACTTATCGTTCATGTATCTTGTATCTTGCCTTCATTCAAACAACTATATCCTCCCTTCCAGATGGAACTGGAGCCTAAAGAGGAGGTGAAGTACTGCGTGTCGCCAGGTGAAGGCGTTGCTGGGAACACCAGCCCAGAACAACAACACTGCTCGTCGACCACCGCCGCTGCACCCAGCGCGAGGGACGAAGACGCACCGAGGAGGCTCTGCCTCGTCTGTGGTGATGTCGCTTCAGGCTTCCACTATGGAGTGGCGAGCTGTGAAGCCTGCAAGGCGTTCTTCAAAAGGACAATCCAGGTACGTTCCTTCTAAGAAGGTTCTTCGACCAGCGCAAAACATCAACAGTGCTTGTCTACCACCGCCGCTGCCCAGGATGACGATGCAATGAGGAGACTCTGCTTCGTCTGTGGTGATGTCGCTTCAGGCTTCCACTACGGAGAGGCGAGTTGTGAAGCCTGCAAGGCGTTCTTTAAAAGGACAATCCAGGTACGTTTCTTCTAAGAAGGTTCTTCGACCAGCCCAGAACAACAACACTGCTCGTCTATCACCGTCGTCGCTGCCCAGGACGACGATGCACTGTGGAGACTGCCTCGTCTGTGGTGATGTCGCTTCAGGCTTCCACTACGGAGAGGCGAGCTGTGAAGCCTGCAAGGCGTTCTTCAAAAGGACAATCCAGGTACGTTCCTTCTAAGAAGGTTCTTCGACCAGCGCAAAACATCAACAGTGCTTGTCTACCACCGCCGCTTCCAGCGCGAGGGACGAAAACGCACCGAGGAGGCTCTGCCTCGTCTGTGGTGATGTCGCTTCAGGCTTCCACTACGGAGTGGCGAGCTGTGAAGCCTGCAAGGCGTTCTTCAAAAGGACAATCCAGGTACGTTCCTTCTAAGAAGGTTCTTCGACCAGCGCAAAACATCAACAGTGCTTGTCTACCACCGCCGCTGCCCAGGATGACGATGCAATGAGGAGACTCTGCTTCGTCTGTGGTGATGTCGCTTCAGGCTTCCACTACGGAGAGGCGAGTTGTGAAGCCTGCAAGGCGTTCTTTAAAAGGACAATCCAGGTACGTTTCTTCTAAGAAGGTTCTTCGACCAGCCCAGAACAACAACACTGCTCGTCTATCACCGTCGTCGCTGCCCAGGACGACGATGCACTGTGGAGACTGCCTCGTCTGTGGTGATGTCGCTTCAGGCTTCCACTATGGAGTGGCGAGCTGTGAAGCCTGCAAGGCGTTCTTCAAAAGGACAATCCAGGTACGTTCCTTCTAAGAAGGTTCTTCGACCGGCGCAAAACATCAACAGTGCTTGTCTACCACCGCCGCTGCTCCAAGCGCGAGGGACGAAGACGCACCGATGAGACTATGCCTCGTCTGTGGTGATGTCGCTTCAGGCTTCCACTACGGAGTGGAGAGCTGTGAAGCCTGCAAGGCGTTCTTCAAAAGGACAATCCAGGTACATTCCTTCTAAAGTTCTTTGATCAGTCCAGAACAACATAAGCTTTCTTAGGAAACTCTGTACGGTTTTATAATAAAATCCCTAAAGAAATCACTGGGCTCACAGTAAATAAATTCAAGGGTCACGTAAAAACTGCTTTGTTGAAGAAAGCTTACTACACAATTAGTCAATACATAGAAGACAAAGATGCCTGGAAGCTTCTGCATGCACCGCCACGTCAATGTAACTAAACCAAACTTATTATTGTATATGTAAGGTAAGGCTAGAATCAGTTTTGACTTGCAAAAGTGCTATCTGATGGCCTATTTGAATAATTGATTTTGAGTTTAAAAACAACACTGCTTGTAGAATCGTCGCTGCACCGAGCGCTGGTGCAGATGGTGATGCACTGAGGAGACTTTGCCTCGTCTTGACTGGTAGAGAATGCCATACGACATTAAGTCCGCTTTTTGTACGATACGCTTCCTTTTGTGCAATAAAGATTAAATAAATAAAAGTGTGTGTATCCACAGGGCAACATAGAATACACATGCCCCGCCTCCAACGAGTGCGAGATCAACAAGCGACGGCGCAAGGCGTGCCAGGCGTGCCGCTTCCGCAAGTGCCTGCGCACGGGCATGTTGCGGGAGGGGGTGCGGCTCGACCGCGTGCGGGGGGGGAGGCAGAAGTACCGCCGCGCGCCCGACCCGCCGCCGCAGGCCAGGCCGCACTTGGACGACATCAAGGTACTTAACTGTGCCGCTTAAGGCAAGGCAGTCCCACTGCAGACGTCCTGCTCTAACACGAATGAGTTTACAGTTAACCATCCCGCTCTCTACGGAAATCTGCGCGCAATTTTCGTGAATATTTAGTACATTTTGATTGATTTTTTTAAATACTGGATCATTTGTCAAAAATCTATCCGGTTATTGTGTTAGAACAATAAACAAGCTACCCTTTTTGTAAAGAAAAACGTATCATTGCCGATGACAATTACGAAATAATCAGCATGTAAGTTTATTTTTACGATGATATTGAGATTTTTTTTACAGAGTTACCGAAGCATTTTTCAATATTTTGTTCGGTTATTGTGTTACTTTCTTTCTTTCTCAATCTACAGTAATTTTTGTGTAGTGTAATTCTGTGTTATTTCTTCACATTCTAACCTCAAACTTTAATATTTTGGACTATTCGTGAACTGGCCTGGCCTCAAACAAACTCACTGGATCGCACACTCTTACCCCCTTATTCAAAAAACTCAACAAACAAAGTTTGTTCCTTTCCCACAAACAATGGATAAGGCTTGTCAAATGAGTGGGCAACTTGACTGTTGGAAGTTCTCAAGCCGCCCGAAGGCCTCCAACTTGGCTTAACGACTGCTATCATAGACAGCAGGTGGGATCAAAGGCTTCCAAACCGAGGGAGCGCTCAGTTAACCTCGTCACCGCCCTTGACTCAATATAAAGTCAGGACATTAGGTGCCCCACACGCCAATGACTTCATATCGAGTCGATGTAAAGGCAAGCTACGTGCTATCAAGTAAGGTTCATTTTCTGTATTTTGCTTCGAAGACTTTGGCGTGTGTGGTACAACTTACAGAATCTACAGTACTCGGTCAATAGGTTAATAACCACTCAAAGCGGTAGAGCTGAGCGTTTTTTTCAATAAGCGTTTCGTAAAACGCTTTCGCTTACAGTAAAGGAATAACAGTTTCTTATGAGAACAAAAAACAGTTTTTTAAAAACGACCACCAAAGCTGCAATGCAACGCAACAATGAAACTACACTACATGAAAATAGAAACGAAACTCATAACTGACATAACTCAAACTATAACCTATAACTGTTTCATTGATGTAGCGATCGAAACGAAACAAAACTTAGCTTTGTTCGGGTGGGCGCGCTTTGTGCCAAAAAAGTTTTGTATTGATGATTGTCAAAAATGCGCTCTATTTGGAAGATATTAAGGCTTAATTTTGAAAATTCATTCATAAATATTTCTTTCGTTCGTTTTGTTTTGTCGGGCGCCGTAGTGAAAAAAACTAGTTACTTTTGAAACTGTTTCCAGATAATGAAAAGCTGTTACGTTTCGTTACACTTAAAAGTCGCAACGGCCCAGCTCTACAAAGCGGTCACCCATCCAAGAGTTGACGTTTCTAAATATTAACGTGTATTCCAGATCCTGGAAGTCCTCTCCTCATACGAGCCGGAACCCTTCACATGCGCGGCGCCGCCGGCCGGCGTCACGGAACCCTCTGCGCGCACCCTAGCGCTGCTCGCGGACTTGTACGACCGCGAGCTTGTTGGCGTCATCAGCTGGGCCAAGCAGATACCTGGATTCACTGACCTGCAGCTCAATGATCAGGTCAGTGCTGAATAAAGTTGTTAGTATAGTTGTGTCCAATCCATTGTTCTATTGTAAGGTTTTGCTACCTCAGTAAGCTATGCTCGCGGACTTGTGCGACCGCGAGCTTGTTGGCGTCATCAGCTGGGCCAAGCAGATACCCGGATTCACTGACCTGCAGCTCAATGATCAGGTCAGTGGTAAAAAAGTTGTTAGTATAGTTGTGTCCAATCCATTGTTCTATTGTAAGGTTTTGCTACCTCAGTAAGCTATGCTCGCGGACTTGTGCGACCGCGAGCTTGTTGGTGTCATCAGCTGGGCCAAGCAGATACCCGGCTTCACTGAGCTGTTACTCAATGATCAGCTCAGTCAATTAAATAGTAAACCAGAAAACCTCAAGCGTCGCAAATATGCTACTATCGGTTGGGCCCGGACACATCTCCACGGTACGGCACCGGTAAGCTGCGACGTCACGGCGTCGAGTACGGTGCCGTGTGTGATGCGACGGCACGGCGTCGTGCCGTGGCACGGTGCCGCGTACGACGCCGCCGTGTACGGTGCACGTTGCCGTGTATGGTGCACCGGCGGAGGGCTTGCTACGACGGATTGCTAGAACAAATAATCGTAAATGTGGACATGCTGGACAAAAGCACCAGCTATGGACCTTACTAGCAGACAGACAACAGACAGAAGTTTCATAGATTTATTGTTTCGCAGAATTTTCATTTCATAGAAAACATTTTTTTTACAAAAGGGTCGCATTTCTAACCTAACCTAACCCACTTTTCTGGTAGATCTAATTGGGCTCTACACAATGGCATTTAAGTTGTACCTATAAAAAAGTTAACGTTTTCTGAAAAAAAAAACTTTCTATGAATCGAAAATTCTGTGAAACAATTCATTCTATGAAACATTTTTCTGCAAAAGAAGGGGACACATAGACAACGTGAACTCACAGCTTCTACGCTGACGCACACATAGACAATGTGCATGTATAGCTCAACACACAACCAGACTTGCAGCTGCGATGATCAGGTCAGTGATAAATAAAGTACCTAATTACAGATGTATTGCAAATTGCAAAATGATTTTCTTTCGGGAAAACTCGGATCTCAATCGGAATACGATGGCACCCGAACTGTTAATCAATGATTGTATTAAAACAGTGACGTTTTCATAGATTTAGATTTAGATTTATTTATTTCATAATATAAAAATACAATATAAATTATCCTAAGTAAATTTATACGACTTTATATTATGATCGTCAAATAATTATGGAAATGTCAATATCTTAATCAATTATATATACAAAATTATAAATACAAAATTTCATATCCTTAGTTATGGAACTTTATTGTTTAGTGTCAAATGTCAAAGGGTCAAAGTTACCCCTACGGCTGTAAGATGGGTACTGAAGCTAATTGAGAGAGCACGATAAATACGAACTTTTCCGATAAAGTACGAAGGAAAATCATTTTGCACTATAGTTGTTCGGTTTTTGTTGTGCCCAATCTATTGTCCTATACATAGCGTGGTTTTGCTATCTCGTTATCGTCCGTCCGTATATAAGTATCTATTCATCTATATAAGTATGTATATCATCGCTTAGTAACCATAGTACAAGCTTGGCTTAGTTTGGTACTAGGCTCTAAGGCGTTTGAATAGTCATTATTATTAATATTTTGACGCTCAGAGACCATTTACATCTTTGGGATATTATATCAAATATTGTTATTCAGACTGAGACCTTATACATCTCTAACTATACTGATTTTGTAATATTTGTAATAGATAATTAATATTTTGACATGAAAAATTTATTATATTCTATTTCTTAAATTGTAAATTAATTTTTCTCATGAAAAATGTAGCATATGCTTGTATTGTTAGACTTTATTACGACTATTACGAGTAAATTGTAAATTGACATGTGCCCTTGTGGCCGATTTGCAGAATAAATGTTTGAATTTTGAATTTGTTTGAATTTTGATTGATTTGTGTAAGGTTCTCTACAAATATTTATTTATTTATATGTGGACAGTCTTACACAAATTGACCTAGTCCCAAACTAAGCAAAGCGTGTTACTATTATATAGGTACTAGTTGACGATATACATACTTATATAGATAAATGGGTCATTGTCAGTTGAGAAAACAAAAGTTGTCCTTTCGGCGGTCAATAGTTAACGGCTTATGTGCATCTAAGTTATGTTTTTATCTCATGGATTTATAGTAACGGAAACACTGTTTATGCGGGTTACTAGACCAATCCAAAATTAAGCTTTGTAGACCTTAACTTTTGATATGTCCACCGAAAAGACGCACACCTCTCTCTCTCTCTCTCTTCCTAGCTATTAATCCCACATGGTGGTGGGGTCAGCTTTCGTTAGTCTTCGGATGCTTGACAAATACCGGACATTTCGTGATACCGGTATTAATACCGGTATTGGCATCTTCAATACCGGGATCCCGGTATTTTTCGGATAAACATTGAAAGGTACGAAACGTTGAAAAAAAAAAACACCAAATGTTCGATTAATAACGTTTTTATTATGCATGCATATTACAATGCGATTTTTGATAATCATGTCACTTGATAACCAGTCTCCATTTCTCTCATTTGACAAGTTGGCTTAATCAAAGTTGGCTTAGTTTTTGATTATGCCAAAGTTTGAAATGTTTAAATATTATCTGTTATGCGAGTTGCTGTTAGTGCTACTCTGTTTTTGGTACAAGATCACTGTAGCTAGATTTTTATATGTACACTAGCGGACCCGGCAGACGTCGTCCTGCCCCGAAAAGCAGTGCCACCTACCTGGTCGAATTGTATTTTCAAACCATGCAGGATTTATGCGCTCGTGAGATAAAAATACTGGGCTGTTATTCATAACGCTGGAAGCCGCTCAACCAATCTCAGTGAAGCGCAAACTCTTAGGGTATTTCCGGCGTGGTCGTGTCGGAGGTTTCCTCTGGATTTTCCCTAGGCCACTCACCTAGCGCGCGCCCCTATGACTCTATTGGGCCCGGCCTATAAAGCCGAAGGACACTGTTTGTCTTTGTCCAAGTACTTGCCGTTAGGATGATGACCACAACCGAAAATGATATGCCTGAGTGACACTCCTGGACGGCGGCATGCCCGACAAATGTCGACAGTAGGTACCGCTTTTAGGATATATTTCCAGGTAATTCTTCGTCATGCATGATAACTTCGTCTGCGATTGCACAGACAAAACCTTCGGTTTCCCCGCAACGTACCCAGTTCACAGACGCGAGCAGTCTATGTCGGGCCCCGTACGGGCCCCGTTGAAGCGCCTGTGTAGCTCTTTAGGCACAGTCGACTTCATTAATATGTATACACTTTTTTACCTAATCGAATGCTTTTGCTTTCAAATTGTAGGCGACCGCATTCGATTAGGTAAAAAAGTGTATACTTACCTTTATATCAATGAACTCGACTGTATCTTCCACTCCGCCTTGTGGTAGTCTAGTCAGTGCTCAATACTTTGAAGACTGTGCCAGTTTTCGGATTTTCTGGCGCACCTGTCTTTGCCTTAAAGTGTTAGGCCGAAGAAGGCCGTATGTAATACGTAATGTATTTAAGCCGTTGTGTGGATTGTGTGGTAATTTGGTCACTTACACTTGCATTTTCCCGTAAACCATATTCCTGCATTCATATTTGTTCGCCGCATGTAAACTGCTTACAATTGGAGTTTCGTGTGTGACGACCACATATTTCCACAACATATTACGTTTTATGTTTATGTATTGAAGCTTTTTACTGATTTTATAATTCAAGAGTTATTTATATATTAAATTGCCTTACGTCCACTCTACCATAATTTTACAATAATAAATAAATATCGCTTACTCCATTTGTTTGATAGCAATATGTCAGTGACGCAAGTGACTTCGCATGTCTTATTCCGTCAAATGCCAAAGAGTTTGTTCTACGCTATCTATGATACACAAATGTTCAGCAGATCCGTTTTTTAACGAAAACACGAAAACGACGCCACCTGCCGGGTCCAATTGTCTCAATCGACCTTTCCGGGACCAACACAAATATACACACAAAATTTCATCCCAATCGGTGCAGCCGTTTAGGAGGAGATATGAAACTAACACACGTACAGAAGAATTATATATATATGTACATTTGTTAAACACAACTTGTCAAATGAGATAAAAGGAGACTGGTTATCAAGTGATATGATTATTAAAAATACTATTGTAATATGCATGCATGATTATTAAAAATACCGGGATCCCGGTATTTGAAATTAAATACCGGTATTGAAATCTGCTCTGAAAAAGGCGGTATCCCGGGATCCCGAAATACCGGGATCCCGGTATTGAAAGCCCTACTTGACACTCTGTCACACCTAAAAAAATCACACCTTAATCTGACAATGACCCAAATAGATACTTACGTACATATAAATCATTCAAGACAGGAATTCTGAAGAAATAAATTACTCACCCAAAGTTTTCAAAGTAGTACGCTCGGTCTAATTTGAGAGAAGTTTTATCGTCACGCTTTCGCGTTTCTTCGCACTAAATTTACATTTGGCAGATGCAAAAGTACGCTGGTGAAAAGCATAAAAACTGCGCGGTGATTTCAACGTAAATACATTTTATGTACATACATGCACACGTGAAGCAGAATGTCATCATCATCATCTTAAGAGCCGAGCTCTTGTCGGTGCAGCTTGATGCAGTTCTCTCCATCTTTGTCGGTCCGAGGCCAGCCTCTTGACGTCCTGATACGACACGACATCCACATCCTCCTTTATCTGGTCCATATAACTTTTCCTTGGTCTTCCTCTTCCTCTTTTCCCATTTATTTTCCCTTCTATAATGTTTCTGATGTAGTTGTCGTGTCGTAGTAGGTGGCCTATCATTCTTCCTCTTCTTGTTTTAATTATGCTTATTAAGCTTCTCTCTTCCGATACTCTATTCAGGACGGCTTCGTTTGTTACTCTTTCTGTCCATTTTATCCTTTCCATCCTTGCAGAAGCAGAATGTAGATAAAAAAAAATTTTGTTGACAATCTTACACAAATCAACCTAGTCCCTAACTAAGCAAAGCTTGTACTATGGGTACTAAGCGACGATATACATACTACGATATAGATAAATATATACTTAAATACATAGAAAACATCCAAGACCCAAGAACAAATATTTGTGCTCATCACACAAATAAATGCCCCGGCCGGGATTCGAACCCGGGACCTCCAGCTTCGTAGGCAGGGTCACTACCAACTAAGCTAAAGCGGTCGTCAATTACTTTTATTTCACGACCGCGGGTGAGCTATGGTTGTCTGTTGAGCTATACAATGCACATTGTCCATGTGTGTGTCAGCGTAGGAGCTATGAGTTCACGTTGTCTATGTGTTAGTATGTGTCAACAATCATATTCTTTGGTTCACTTAGCATAGCTCTGGTGGAAACGGAAAGCTATTACCTCCTCGCAACATAGCTGCATAGCATAACTCTAGTGGAAAGGCAGCCTCGAGATTATGTTAAGTTCTAAAGTAAATTTTAGAGCTGTGTTCCGAATCACGCCAACAACGATCACAGCGTTTACAGTGCTGACGGCCGGTCCGAATCAATAAGCGCGCTCAAGGCCGCGTGAGTGGTGTTTTGATTCGGACCGGGCATGTTGTGTTTACTGTCATGTTCATATATCAAACGTCAACTTGACGTTTGGTTTAAGGTGCTGACGCCTGGGAGTGTGAGCATCGTAAACGCCAATATGGCGCCGTCCATGACGTCATCAATGACGTCACGACATCTCATGTAAACGCTATGAACGTGATTCGGTCCGATCGTAAACGCGTTTATATCGCTGTAAGCGTGATTCGGAACACGGCTTAGGTATAGTTATCCTATGAATATGTTTAGTTCTTAAATACTAAAGAAGATACAACCTGACCTTACTCATTGCCCTATGTATGTATTTTATATTCCATACATATATGTACGTATGAAATTTCAAAAATCACGTTGCGTCGTAGTGGAGTTTAAAGGTGATTGCATTTAGTTTTAACACTTGTTTGACGATAAACCCAACAATTTTTAAATTATTGTCGATATTTTAACATGCTAATGCGTTATTTTCCTCTTGTTAATACTATAAGGTCATTGAACTCGTCTGGGTGTTTAAATTATGCACTTGCATTGTAATTGACGTTTTCCGAGTATTTTCGTTAGATCTTTTATTAGTCAAGTAAAAAATAATTTATTTTTACCTTTGTTTAATACCCTATTGGCGCGTGTATGGTTGAAATTATTTTTGTTGAACGTATTTCTATTAAAATATTAAAACTTTATTTTACTAAACGGTTAAAACTCACGTATTAATTGTCACTTCGGGCGACATGTTTCGAACTCTTCGGGAGTTCTTCCTCAGGATGAGTGCGTCTGCGACCCGCGCCGATTGCACACACATAACATGTCTCACGAAAGTTTAAATTCAAGTATTAAAATGTTATTGGATTTTGAACCTTATTGTTTGAACGGTAATAGTACATTACTTAACAAGGGCGGTAAAACAAAGAATTTCTCAGATCGCAGGTATTTGACGCCCGAGCCGAAGGCTCTGAGGCTTTCTTTATTACCGCCCGTGTTAAGTACAAAATTTTATGTCACCCCCTGGCTAGGAAGTGGGATTTTCCGCGCGCGGAGCGTGCGGTAATTGCCGCTTTATGGCCAGGTGTGACATAAAGTATATTTTTGAAGGAATCGCTTCGGTGCAATTCGTTCAACTGAAATGATTTCAAGTATACCGACAGCGCACGCACACATACTTATCCACAGCGCTTGCTTTCCTTCGCGTGTCACCCCCGTGCCGGAGCGCAAACTCCTAACCTAACTGATGGTTCTAATGCTGATTCTAATTTCGTTGACAGATGCGGCTCCTGCAAAGCACATGGGCGGAGATGCTGTCCCTAATGCTAGCGTACCGTTCCATATCAAACGGCAGCGGTGCGCCTACGTTCCGACTGCGGTTCGCGACAGATCTGTCGTTAGACGAGCAACAGGCGAGGGAGCTGGGAGCGGGGGAACTGTTCGCACAGGTACATACTTGGTACTCCTACACATGGGCGGAGATGCAGCGGTACGCCTACGTTCCGACTGCGGTTCGCGACAGATCTATCGTTAGACGAGCAACAGGCGAGGGAGCTGGGAGCTGGGGAACTGTTCGCACAGGTACATACTTGGTACTCCTACACATGGGCGGAGATGCAGCGGTGCGCCTACGTTCCGACTGCGGTTCGCGACTGATCTATCGTTAGACGAGCAACAGGCGAGGGAGTTGGGAGCGGGGGAACTGTTCGCACAGGTACATACTTGGTACTCCTACACATGGGCGGAGATGCTGTCCCTAATGCTAGCGTACCGTTCGATATCAAACGGCAGCGGTACGCCTACGTTTCGACTGCGGTTCGCGACTGATCTATCGTTAGACGAGCAACAGGCGAGGGAGTTGGGAGCTGGGGAACTGTTCGCACAGGTACATACTTGGTACTCCTACACATGGGCGGAGATGCAGCGGTACGCCTACGTTCCGACTGCGGTTCGCGACTGATCTATCGTTAGACGAGCAACAGGCGAGGGAGTTGGGAGCGGGGGAACTGTTCGCACAGGTACATACTTGGTACTCCTACACATGGGCGGAGATGCTGTCCCTAATGCTAGCGTACCGTTCGATATCAAACGGCAGCGGTACGCCTACGTTCCGACTGCGGTTCGCGACTGATCTATCGTTAGACGAGCAACAGGCGAGGGAGTTGGGAGCTGGGGAACTGTTCGCACAGGTACATACTTGGTACTCCTACACATGGGCGGAGATGCAGCGGTACGCCTACGTTCCGACTGCGGTTCGCGACTGATCTATCGTTAGACGAGCAACAGGCGAGGGAGTTGGGAGCTGGGGAACTGTTCGCACAGGTACATACTTGGTACTCCTACACATGGGCGGAGATGCAGCGGTACGCCTACGTTCCGACTGCGGTTCGCGACTGATCTATCGTTAGACGAGCAACAGGCGAGGGAGTTGGGAGCGGGGGAACTGTTCGCACAGGTACATACTTGGTACTCCTACACATGGGCGGAGATGATCGAGTTATGTCAGTCCGACTCAAGTCGGGCCTAGCTGAGTTTCTTGCTGGGCTCATCCCAGCTAGGCGAGGTTTAGTGAACCAGTGACAAAACTCCCTGGAGCTCGATTTCACTGTCACACCTCAGATTCGGTTAAAATCGCTCAACCAATCTCACTGGAGTGCAGAATTTTAGACGTAGAGTATTCCAGTGTTTAAACCGCCCGCGTGGTCGTCACAGTCAGGTTTGAAAAAAACCGGCCAAGTGCGAGTAGGGCTTCGCACATTTAGGGTTCCGAACCGACCGCAAAGTTAAGTTGGTTTTTATATGAAAATAAGGAAATTTCAAAGGAAAAATCTAATTTATCAACAAACATTATTACCAAATTTTAAGTTTATAGGTATTTGGGAAGTTAAAAAATTCTTCGGAACAAAATTTCGTAAAAAAAGCTGACTTTGGTGGCTTCTCATTCCTTTGTTTTCCAATAAAAAATGTAGTAAGTATCTACTCAATGAGCTTTAACCAACGATAACCCACTCGATAGGGTAGGATAAAAAAAATTTTTTCGCGCCCCCCTTTACTTGTACGGGAGCCCCCCTTAAAAACATTTAATAATAAGTTTTGACTATTTGTATGGCTTCGGGCCACCAAGATGCTTATACTGTGTAAATTTGAAGCCTGTAGCTCCAACCGTTTAGCTGTAAAACCTGTGTGACAGAAGACGGACGGACGGACGGACGTCTGGGCGTCACCAATAGGGTTCCGTTTTGACCCTTCGGCTACGGAACCCTCGAAAGATCGCTATTTTTTTTTCTACTCCTAGCAACATCTTATCTGTGATTTTAGTTTAGTAATAAGTATGTCCCTTTCAGGTGTCGGGCGTGGCGCGGCGCCTGGAGCGTGCGGCGGCGCTACGCGAGGAGTGCTACCTGCTGAAGGCACTGGTGCTCGCTAACTCGGAAGCGCGCATCGAGGAGCACGCCGCGCTGCGCCGGTTCCGGGACGCTATACTCGCCGCGCTCAACGACGCCGTCTCCGCACTCAGGTCAGTTTACTCTAGTTTAAGTTTGAAGTTAGTGTGAAAAAGGTATACTTACATACTAAATATGAATTTTGTTTTTATTTTATACCACGTCGGTGGCGAACAAGCCGCCGTTTGATGTTAAAGCGGTCACCGCAGCCCATGAATGCCGGTAGCTCTAGGGGGGTCATATATGATAACTCTTCAGAAAAAGACAAAATATTCAGGAGACAGAAGAGGTGCCTTAGATCAATATACGGACTAAAACAAACGGATTCATGTCGCCCACTTTTTCAAAAGCTGAAATTGTTAACATTCCCGTGTCTATACATAAATGAAGTCTGCCTATTTGTTAAAGCTAATAGCCAATTGTTTAAAGAAAAGCAGCCCATATCAAGGCTCCAAGCTAAATATGGACTCGACAAAGAGTGTCAAAAACATAAATCTTCCTTATATAAAAAGAATCTTGCGGCCATGGGAGTCAAGATTTACAATAACCTACCATATGAACTAAAGATGTTACCACTGAAGTCATTTAAAACAAAACTGTACTCTTGGTTAACAAATAATTGCTTTTATAGTTTAAGTGAATATTTTCTAAAATCTGGCAGTTAAATTGCTGCTAAATACTATTGTATACCTGATGTAGGTAGAAAATGGAGACACTGTACTTACTAATCACTAACCACCTATGTAACCCATTTTCATGCAATAAATAATTTTTACTTTACTTTACTTTACTTTACTTTATGCTGAATCAAATCTTTGCCAACTGCCAAGCAACTTTGGCAGCTGCAAGTTTGCCAAGGGTTGTTTCGTAAATATATATATTTTTGAATGTGGCGATATGTTCCAAATGACGTATTCTAATATAGCGTATTGTGTGTGTGCAGGCCGTACAACGCGGGCGCGGCGCTGCAGCAGCTGCTGCTGGTGCTGCCGGCGCTGCGGCACGCCGACGTGGCCGTGCGCCGCTTCTGGGCGCAGGTCTACCGCGACCGCCGCGCGCCCATGAACAAGCTCTTCGTAGAGATGCTCGAGGCCTGTCTGCGGTAGGCGGGCCCGCCCCGCCTCGCCCCGCCCCGCCCCGCCCAGCGTCCAGCTCTAACCTGGAACTTCTAGACAGTGGGGAGAGTGATCCTAGGTGTAACCTGGTGTAGCAGAATAGTAACGGAAGCGGACTGGCCGGTTCCAGGTGTAACCTGGAACTTCTGGATAGTGGGGAGAGTGATCCCACGTGTAGCCTGGAGCAGCAAAACAGCAAAGGAAGCGGACTGGCCGGTTCCAGGTGTAACCTGGAACTTCTGGATAGTAACAAGAGGGCCCTCCGCGGTCCCAGGTGTAACCTGGAGTAGCGGAATAGGGGCGCGAGTGGACTGGCTGTTTCCAGGTTTAACCTGGAATACCTGGGTAAGGACGGGAGTGACATACCTGACCCCGGATCTAACGGCGACGAATGACCTGCCCGTCTCCAGGTGTAACCTGGTTAGCGGCCGTGGAAGACGGTGCAGTTTAAAGCTTACACGAAAAGATTAGGACGTTCTGCTTGGTGCAGGTCTAACCTGAAAGACCTAAATTCGTAAGCTAGAGAGAATAGCGCGAAGAGACATTCGACGTGAAACGTATATAACTGCCAAAAGACCTGGAAAGTTCTTTGTATCAGTGCAATATTTTAAAAGGCTTAAAAAGATCTGCGGGATTTTCAGACTATGTTATCAGTGTTGTGATATATAAAACTGAGAATGATTAAGGTATGAGTAACGATACAGAAGCACCGTTTTCAAAGTGGAACTTTACAAAGACAGTAATTAGTACTGATACTAGTACCTAAGAGGTACTAGGTGTTTAATACTAGGTTTAAATACTAGCGACTCAGTGGTTGGAGCTGGTTAAGCCCTGTTATTATTTAAGACTCGGGCGCGGGGTGGGTTTTTATATTAATGATATACTTCTACATATCATTCAGTTTAGTATGCATTTAATTCAAAGTCATTAGTGTTATGTTTTAGATGTTCTGACGTATGAAAATTTTTAAGAGTTTATTTCGGAAGGGATGCAGTCGAGTTCGGTATTATATTTATACACACTTAAAATATTAATTTGTATAAAAAGCAGATGTTATAATATCTATACAGGACTCTAATACAACTAACATAGGGACTCTAATACAACAACTAAGTGTACAGAGAGATTTATATGGCTAAGTGCCAGTTGCACCAACGTACGAAACGAACACAGACCGGTCATCGTCAAATATGGCGCCGGCAGCTGTCATCCCATAGAAACTTGTCAAACTTTCCATACAATCAGATTTGACGAACACCGCTTACGATTACAGACGGTTTGGTGCAACCCAGCCTTAGTATGGCCTCACCTCTTCGCTGTTTTCGTTTATCGAAGTGCCAAACACCCTGTATTTTGGCACACGACTGTACAAACTGCAATCAAACAACTTCTAACTTGTACGAGCGGAATTATTATAACTGTTAAAAAGAGGTTTTCACTTTTAAAATACAAATTAACTAGTTATGAACTTTGACCCAGAGGTAAGAATATCCATGCTAACCAAGCACTCAAAAAAATCTTGACACCTATTGCTATGATAATGTAAAAAATAAAAAAAAATGAATAAAATGAACTTTATTCTGTAAGTAGGCCGCAATGGCACTTTTACAAGTCAAACCCTACTAGCGTTTCTCAGAGGTCACTGCCGAAGACACAGTACAGTCGACGTTAAAGATATGTATACATTTTCCGCCTTATCATAATGGAATAAGGTGCTAAAGTGTGAACATATCTTTGTGGTCCGCTGTCCATACATTTTAAGGTGTGAATCTTATTTTATAAGCATTCTTGAAATAAACTCTTGGCATTGCGTCTGTTGACAACCAAAATTCACTAATTAACAAATACCTACTTAAAATAAAGCTGGTATCTCAATAATATTGAGATAAAAGGTTTCTTAAAGCCGATTTACATTTGCAATGAACTTGTATTCAAGTTTCTTTACATTGCGGGCCTGTGGGCTATTAAGGTAAGATGAATGTGATCAAATTCTGCAATGTAATGATAATTCACTGAAAATTGGGAAACTTGCGTTAAGATTACATCGAGGAATTATATTCGTAATATAATAGACATTAAAAGTGTATTCCTGAAAGACTTACTCTGAATTTTTTTTTTTCGATATACTTCGATTAAAAGTTACGTAAATTGAAACGTAATTTAAAACGCGAAGTGACGTCACTCCATCACTCACTTCAGTAGTTTTAGTTGAAAACATTGAAAAATGTATATAAAATGGTATTTAATTTATTTTTAATGATTTATTATGTTAAATGAGACTGAAAATATATTATTTCTGTGGTGCAAACAAAAATCATGCGCCATGAAATGTTTGAAGTTTTATGCAGTGACGTCACGTTAAGCCAGTGAGCGTTTACGCGCGAAATTTGAAATGTCGGTCTTTGATTTGAATTAAGGCGCTACACTGAGAAATTTGGAGACTTTGAAACGCTGTCCTGCCCAGACTAGCAAACAGTAGGGGCTGATTTTCAGATACATGATTTTTGATTATATGATTGTGGTACTGACAATAGCGAAACATGAGTGCTTAAAATTGTCTCGATAGATAATAAATCCAAAGTCGAGTCTATATTTTCCTTTTTTTCCTCAGCCTACTAAAACAACGCATTATTAAGACACGATTAAGTTAATATGATGGTATTTTACCTCATGTACTGACAAGAGGAAATTTAATAAACCTGCACACAGTCAGATATTTAACGAGATTTGTCTAAAAAGCCATTCTCGGAGAGGGTTGCATCCCGTTTTGTCGTGAGCGAAAAACAAAGGGTGTCTCTTTCAATCGATATATCGCCTTAACTAAATTATTTGTACATATTTTAACTTTATCGTGTTTAGTATCTTTATGTAATCTTTATGATAGACTAGATCAATGAAATAGTGCAAGTTTCCTAACTATTCCATGCAAGTTCTAGCTAATCTAAACCGCGCGTTAGAGTAATGACAGTTTTGTTAATGATTTTCGGTTATCACTCGACGATTTCTACTGTCAGAATGATCGTAGAGTACTTTTACGTCACGAGCGCGGGTGAGCCGAGGTTGTGTGTTGAGATACATGCACATTGTCTCTGTGTGCGTCAGCGTAGCTATGAGTCCACGTTGTCTATGTGTTCGTATGTGTCACTACTACAACAATGGCCTATCCGCGCTCGAGATATTAAAGTACTATAGCGTGTGTAAATATTTATGAGTTGACAGACTATAAGTCTTGTATGATGGCTGTGAAACGGCATACTTGGGGTGTGGTATAAAACTGTCAATTCTATTAGGCTCGCCCCGCGCCTTAATGTACAAACGGACGCTCTAGTACAAAACTTGTTACTATTTTTGTATATTAAATATATATATAGTTTTATGGTATTAAGGATTGAGATTTAGTACGGTTGAGTACTTTAAACAGGGTGGTGTTATGAGGCCATAGAGATGGCCATGTTTGAATAGATTTGGTAATCAATTTATTGAAGTTAAGTAAATTGGGCTTGGGAAGTATCCTTTGTACAGTCAAAGGCACCAATATGTATACACTTTTTCACTTTATTCCATTGAAATAAGGTCCAAAAGTGTATACATATTTATGCCCTTAACTGTACTACTAGCCTTGTAGTTAGTTGACCAATGGTAGATTTTATCACGTTGCAATAAGGATTAAGATTGGTCAATCAATTGTAAAGCTAATATTATCTAAAAAGAAGCAGTATTTCTGGAGGTTTGTAAAATTTTACCATTTAATTTTCAACCAAAGTGAAAAATTGAAATATTAAGGTGATCCCACTACCTTGAACTAACTTGTAATAACTTCGCGGTAGATGTCGCTGCCTCCCTGTGTAATGATTGAAAGATTCACCATCACAAGTGATTCCCACGGTAGCTCAGTTGTTAAGAGCAATGAACGGATCCCAAAGGTCGTGGGGTCCACCTGTAGCGTTTAATTTTTCGATTTTTCGACTTTGATTTAAAATTATAATCTAGCATCCGCTTGACAAAAATTAAATATTACCATTTGTTTTCCTGGTATCGATGGGAGTTTTGACAGTTGGTTTTTTAAACGTTTTGGTCTATTTCCATATGTATAGACGCTTTGTTGGAATTGTAACAAAAAACAATTATATATTTTTATGGTTTAGTTTAGTTAATCTCTTTACTTAATTTCGGCAATAAAATAATTTTGTAATTATCATCAAAACGTGTAGTTTACTTTCGTGTTATTCGTTAACATGATCATATTACAACGCGAAAATAAAGTATTATTCACGGCCATTAATTTTACGACGGTTGTGTATTAATCAAAAACTAAACAAAATAATATGAAACGGTTTTTCAACTACGCAATTTCCCAGTATTTTTTATCTAAATGTGAAAAATAGTGTCCATCTCTTTTTTGAAAACTGTCAACTGTCAGAAGTAAAGGGGGGGGGGGGGGGTGTAGCTTTGTTGACGCGCTGTAGTACCGTTATTAAACGTATTGACATGTACAAAATATGTTCTCTAGGAATTACCTACTTTAAATTACCTTGAACGTCGTATTCGGCATTTATTACGTTTGTTTCTTGTTGTTTACGTACGTTAATTGCTTGTATGGTACGATTACTTTGAGTAACTGATAAAGCTTTTATTCCTTTGGATATCCTAGTTCACAGTCCCCATACAAAATGTTTCAATTTTCTTGGACGTCCAAGCAAATTACTTCCATTACACGTCCGTGCTTCATGTTTGGGTCACTATGAAACGACCAGGTACGCACTCGGATTATTACAATATATTATAGAATGCTATTTCATATGTAACTAAAATATGAATTGATAAATCGGAATTGTCTTTATAAGCCTTGTATCGAATGCAGTTATAGTGATTTATAGTGATTTGAGTGCGTACCTAGTCGGCTATAGTGACCCATGTACGGGGCACGGACTTGTGGAGATAGTTCCTCGTGACCCATGTATGGGGCACTGGACTGTGAACCTGTTAACACTAATGTAATATAGAGTTTCTATTACAAACATAAATTTTAAGACAGCGTGCATGTAACAGAAACTATATTAAACTAGTGTTAAGATAGATACAATGGAATAAGAGCATATATCAATGTCAAACTCGAAGAAATTTACAGAAACCGGCGATAAATATTGCACATCTACCTTTGGAAAGAGACTGGGCTAATTTCGGCTTCATAGAGGGTCTCACACGACCTATCTGACATATGTCAGAACCCAAAGTTTACATGTGTTGAAAAACGTCGTACAATACACGTGAAGGGTTTGATCATTAGTGTAGAACCTGAGTGGACGCTCGAGCGTTGCGTTCAGCGTTGCGTCCAGCGGGGCGTGCATGTCAAACAATTGAAACTCATACTGGTGTCCTGAGTCGCCGCCGCACTAATAGTATGGACGCTCGCCCGCAACGCTGGACGCGACGCCGAACGCTCTGCTCCGTGCGTCCACTCAGGCCTTACACTTACACTCTCGGCTCATCGATTTGACGTAAACTAATAAAGTCCAAGTGCAGTATTTATTTGATATGAAACGTCAATTAATAAATTAAGATGATTGATGGACGTTCGCCAGTATTCGGAAATCGTCGTAAACGGGCAACTGTCTCTTTCCAAAGACCGACGTGGAATATTTATCGCCGGGTACTATACATGTATTGACGTCTTGTACAAATCGTTGAATGAGATTGTATTGGGTACTTTATTGTTAAGCACATAGGTACTGTAAAGTATTGGGTATGGTTTGTATAGTCAATACCGATACATATTTGTACACAAATTGTATTTCACCCTGTATATATCTTATAGAAATAAGTGTGGAATATTTGCCACTTATCAAAAAGGTCCCAATGCTCGACACTGCCTAATAATTGTCACTTTCAACCTTATGTCATATTAATAGATGTCAATAATAGCTATCACCAACTATTTTGTATTATGGTGACAAACGTTGGGACATCCGTATTTTCGTTTGAGAAAGATTTGATCAAATATTTATATCGGTTTTTAATATTTGGCATGTGTTGTTTCCATCAAATGATACCCGATTAAAAATAATAAATATCGTGTTAGATCTGTTTTAAGAGGGTACGAAAAATAACGAACGAGTCCACTCCACACACATAATTTTCAACCGTCATAAATTAAGATGCGAATGTAACTTTGTCTGATATATCAGACGATGGCAGTTGAAAGGGTTAAGTATGTAAATTATAACCGAAACTCGTAAAACTTACTTGCCAGAGTGTACATTTTATTCGTTCACGAATAACAAACAACCAATGCACATCACATAAGCTGTAATATTATCTGTTACGAGTAAAATAGATGTTTTACTGTGACGTGGTACTAAAATGACTGCCAATTACGACAATTTATACCTATAATTTATATAAAGAATTTCGTCGGTAGACAGCCAAAATGCACTAGGTTTCTGTCTACAGTATTGGCAGATTTTCTAGTGAATTATGGTTGTCAGCGAATGACATTTCGTTCCTTGAATTGTATATTTTTGGTTGTGTCATCAAATAAATCATGCATATACATAAATACTTAAAATGTAAATGTCATACTTAAAATACAATGAAAACGAAACTGGAATACTGTTAAACAATATATTTTTAAAGATATATTTAGTACAACCGACTCACAAAATTATATATTTTATCGGAATTGAAATATTTTTAAAATATGGTGGGAGAATAATAAAATATATGAAACGATTACAAATTTATGCACAATAAATATATAATAAAGTGTCATACATACATAGGAATATATCAACAGTATTCATAAATTACTATGCCCTATCACTTGTGCTAAGAAATACTATACATTATTTATGTACATATAGAAACTTATATGGATGTTGGATTATTGTAGTTTATAATTATATTAAATACCTCTCACTGTTACCATCGGACAATGGATATAAAATAAAATATAAATGTTAAATAAACTTGTGTACTAAGCCAACAAAGTTATACGCCATGGTCGGTAAAAAACAAGTCTTTTACGCATCTTAATAATATATGCACGAGCCGAAGACGAGTGCAATAAATACCTGATCCAAGTTTATACTGGATCCTATGGTATTCTAATTTATGATTTATTACCGACCATGCTTTTAAACAATCAGCGGTATTTACACGGAAGAAAAGGTCATAAGTATGTACAAACGACTCTATTATAAGATTAATAGTTATGAGCTCATCTACTGTGTAGGTATTATCGCTGACTGTACCTTGGCCCTTCCCAGTGGATACTTTCTAACGTCGTGTGGAGACGACTTATTACAGTCTGTTCATGCTTATGTGTCCTATCATGTAAACAACTCTTCTTGAAATTATTAATCATTGTTACCCTTTTCTCTAGGATTACACAATAATCATCGCTTGAGGCGCAGGGTAGGACAAGGCCTTCCCCATACAAACTTTTGGGCACATTTTATTCGTCGGTTTTGGCACTCCCGGATAGATTTTTTTTTTTGCTTGTAAATATTGGACATACGAAGTACTTCAAGAAAAAAAAACAAAAATTTCTAAAAAATGAAAATTAAAAAAATACTAAAAATTAAAAGAATATTTAATTTCACCAGGTTCTGGCTAACAGAAAAATAAGCACATTGACCAAAAATCATAAGTGTAATGCAAACAAAAGTTTGTATGGAGAGAGCTTGCCCTACCCTGCGCCTTAAAATGTTGTTGTATACTTAAAGAAGTTCACAAAGTATTGTAATCCTAGAGAAGTGTGATAATGATTAATGTTTTCAAAAAATAGTTTGTTTACATTATAGGACAAGTAAGGATGAGTAGACTATACTTATACTTGCTGTGTGTTTGTCGCCTTTACACGACTTAAAGCCTTTAATCGCCAGTTGGATATGACTGTCAAAGTAACAGCGAAAAAGCGATCTTCACGCATATACTTATGGTTCAAAATTCCTTGGCGTTTATAGGACATCGTGTCAACCATTTCTTACTCTAGAGGTTATAGAAAGAGATCTCGACAAGGCGCGCTATAGTTATTACCTTAGATAAGTTGTATGATGAGGTCTCGCATGTGATAGATGTACAAATAATGGATATGCGCCAGATGTAGAAATAAGTCTTGGATTTTCGTATTTGATCTCATTTTACACTTCCAATGCTAAACTACAGCTTCATGATTCGCTGTTAGCGAATGCCTATAATTCGCACAATTTTCTGTTCCAACAAGTCGAAACCGGTTACAGTTGTGGTATTATAGGGAAGTAATAAAACATGTCATTACCTTAACCTACGTTAATTTTTTTGCAGTTTTTGTTTTTTTAACTTTTTTTTGGATTTTTATGCATTTTATAAAAGCACTTAATAGCTAATCGATTTATAAGCACAAGAACAAGGACTAATGCATAAAGGACCTATCTTGTACATTTCTAATGGATAACTAGCTTATATTCGGTAACTATAGCTAGATATATATGTTTGTATATGGCGCGGCGGGCTGTGATCAGTTATGTATCATCGTCCATTATACCGCCATATCATAATTTTTCCAAAATTTCTCCCAAAGAAATATGCTACAGGTAATCTTTTGCCGATTTTATAAAATCATATTGTATAGTTATTTCTTGTATGGCAAATTGTGCACCGTGCGTTTGCACATATGTGCCCAACAAAAAATTTGCTGCACTATATATAGTCGACAATTATCCACAACATATCGATTTTTATATTTGATGTCAGTGTCCATTTTGGTGCCGGCTGCCAATAATTTCCACTGTTCAAATTGATTGTCCGTCAGCTTGCACTTGTCTGTTTCACTAGTTGCTTCGCCCATTTCTCGCTGCCCCACGTTCAGTGATATTCCTTGTTCGCCAGGTGTTCCAACTCTCCCTTGGCCATTAGAATCGTTGCCACCTTCTCTCCTAGGCACACCTTCCAAACTATGAAGCGTGCACTTGCAATTTTCGTAATCACTTCTGGTGATATAATTTTTAACGATAACACGACCACTGCCGCTAGATAGGTACTGCACCAAGCAAGACAGGCATGTAATGCTCTCACATTTGTGCATGTGTGGCATAAGAATCGTTGCCATCTTCTCTCCTAGGCACACCTTCCAAAGTTTGGAATCCAAACTATGAAGCGTGCACTTGCAATATTCGTAATCACTTCTGATGATATCATTTTTAACGATAATACGACCACTGCCGCTAGATAGGTACTGCACCAAGCAAGACAGGCATGTAATGCTCTCGCATTTGTGCTGGTCTGTTCGAATAAGGCGTCCAAGTTCGCTGTTATGTCCCCATTGTTTAGAACGACTGAATCCTGTTAAACGGCACGTGTTAAAGTGTAAATCTACCAAAGATTCCATAATCATATTTTTGCCCGTGGTTGGTGGTCTGTGGAAAAACAAATTATTCTGTTTACCCGTTTGACGGGTAGAATGATTAAAAGTGTCTTTGGCAAATTTACTCACATTAAATTTAATGTCGTTGGCCTTCAACAGTGCCACAAATTTTGTCAACACTCGTTCACAATTTTCATCACGTTTCACTTGCCATTTTCGACACCTTTCCATCCTTTGTTTCAATGTTTCCTGAAATACCAAAATCCGGGCAATGTTGGAAGCGGTTTGGATTCGTTCTCGGGAGTTGCGTTTGAAGAGAAACTCAATCCCTTCAGGCGTTTGCGTAAGTACTCTCTCTCCGTCTCCCTGCGTAAAGGCCCTTTCGTCAACAAACAAGTGAACAAGTTTTGAATTGGATAAATAATCATTTCCTGGATCTCCTCTGGCGACAGGCCTGTATCTTCTTGTACCCGGCGGCGGTTCCTCTCCAAATTCAAGTGATGCTTGTTGATGCTCCACTCCCCATCCTCCATCTGAAGGTAACACTGAGTCGGTTTCACTAGTTGCTTCGCCCATTTTTCCCTGCCCCACGTTAAGTGATATGCCTTGTTTGCCAGGTGTTCCAACTCCCCCTTGGGCATTAGAATCCTTGCCACCTTCTCTCCTAGGCACACCTTCCAAACTATGAAGCGTGCACTTGCAATTTCCGTAATCACTTCTGGTGATATCATTTTTAACGAGAACACGACCACTGCCGCTAGATAGGTACTGCACCAAGCAAGACAGGCTTGTAATGCTCTCGCATTTGTGCTGGTCTGTTCGAATAAGGCGTCCAAGTTCGCTGTTATGTCCACATTGTTTAGAACGACTGAATCCTGTTAAACGGCACGTGTTAAAGTGTAAATCTACCTAAGATTCCATAATCATATTTTTGCCCGTGGTTGGTGGTCCGTGGAAAAACAAATTATTCTGTTTACCCGTTTGACGGGTAAAATGATTAAAAGTGTCTTTGGCAAATTTACTCACATTAAATTTAATGTCGTTGGCCTTCAACAGTGCCACAAATTTTGTAAACACTCGTTCACAATTTTCATCACGTTTCACTTGCCATTTTCGACACCTTTCCATCCTTTGTTTCAATGTTTCCTGAAATACCAAAATTCGGGCAATGTTGGTAGCGGTTTGGATTCGTTCTCGGGAGTTGCGTTTGAAGAGAAACTCAATCCCTTCAGGCGTTTGCGTAAGTACTCTCTCTCCGTCTCCCTGCGTAAAGGCCCTTTCGTCAACAAACAAGACAACAAGTTTTGAATTGGATAAATAATCATTTCCTGGATCTCCTCTGGCGACAGGTCTGTATCTTCTTGTACCCGGCGGCGGTTCCTCTCCAAATTCAAATGCTTGTTGATGCTCCACTCCCCGTCCTCCATCTGAAGGTAACACTGAGTCGGTTTCACTAGTTGCTTCGCCCATTTTTCGCTGCCCCACGTTAAGTGATATGCCTTGTTCGCCAGGTGTTCCAACTCTCCCTTGGGCATTAGAATCGTTGCCACCTTCTCTCCTAGGCACACCTTCCAAAGTTTGGAATCCAAACTATGAAGCATGCACTTGCAATTTTCGTAATCACTTCTGGTGATATAATTTTTAACGATAACACGACCACTGCCGCTAGATAGGTACTGCACCAAGCAAGACAGGCATGTAATGCTCTCACATTTGTGTATGTGTGGCATAAGAATCGTTGCCACCTTCTCTCCTAGGCACAACTTCCAAAGTTTGGAATCCAAACTATGAAGCGTGCACTTGCAATTTCCGTAATCACTTCTGGTGATATCATTTTTAACGAGAACACGACCACTGCCGCTAGATAGGTACTGCACCAAGCAAGACAGGCTTGTAATGCTCTCGCATTTGTGCTGGTCTGTTCGAATAAGGCGTCCAAGTTCGCTGTTATGTCCACATTGTTTAGAACGACTGAATCCTGTTAAACGGCACGTGTTAAAGTGTAAATCTACCTAAGATTCCATAATCATATTTTTGCCCGTGGTTGGTGGTCCGTGGAAAAACAAATTATTCTGTTTACCCGTTTGACGGGTAAAATGATTAAAAGTGTCTTTGGCAAATTTACTCACATTAAATTTAATGTCGTTGGCCTTCAACAGTGCCACAAATTTTGTAAACACTCGTTCACAATTTTCATCACGTTTCACTTGCCATTTTCGACACCTTTCCATCCTTTGTTTCAATGTTTCCTGAAATACCAAAATTCGGGCAATGTTGGTAGCGGTTTGGATTCGTTCTCGGGAGTTGCGTTTGAAGAGAAACTCAATCCCTTCAGGCGTTTGCGTAAGTACTCTCTCTCCGTCTCCCTGCGTAAAGGCCCTTTCGTCAACAAACAAGACAACAAGTTTTGAATTGGATAAATAATCATTTCCTGGATCTCCTCTGGCGACAGGTCTGTATCTTCTTGTACCCGGCGGCGGTTCCTCTCCAAATTCAAATGCTTGTTGATGCTCCACTCCCCGTCCTCCATCTGAAGGTAACACTGAGTCGGTTTCACTAGTTGCTTCGCCCATTTTTCGCTGCCCCACGTTAAGTGATATGCCTTGTTCGCCAGGTGTTCCAACTCTCCCTTGGGCATTAGAATCGTTGCCACCTTCTCTCCTAGGCACACCTTCCAAAGTTTGGAATCCAAACTATGAAGCATGCACTTGCAATTTTCGTAATCACTTCTGGTGATATAATTTTTAACGATAACACGACCACTGCCGCTAGATAGGTACTGCACCAAGCAAGACAGGCATGTAATGCTCTCACATTTGTGTATGTGTGGCATAAGAATCGTTGCCACCTTCTCTCCTAGGCACAACTTCCAAAGTTTGGAATCCAAACTATGAAGCGTGCACTTGCAATTTCCGTAATCACTTCTGGTGATATCATTTTTAACGATAACACGACCACTGCCGCTAGATAGGTACTGCACCAAGCAAGACAGGCATGTAATGCTCTCGCATTTGTGCTGGTCTGTTCGAATAAGGCGTCCAAGTTCGCTGTTATGTCCCCATTGTTTAGAACGACTGATATAGATGATATGCCAATGTTCCCGTCTTGTCCCACATGCTCCTGTATGCTTACAGAATAATTTCCAAGGGCTCGTGCGAACGTTGCTACCAAGTGGCCTTGCGACGTTTGAATCACTCCATGCGCGTTCTTCAATAGATAATCCGCTATTACTTGTTGGTCCTCCTGCCGTAGCGACGTTACTCTCTTCTCCTGGCTGGTCGTCTCCGCTTCCCCACTCGAGCTGCAGCCATCTGTCTGGGTATGGTTGTCTGCGTGCATCCTCCTCTTCATTTTGCTGTGGCTGAACTTGTTCCTTATTGACGTCTCTAACAACGCAAGAGAGATTTTTATTTTTAACTCATTTTCACAAAAGTTACGTCCTAAAAACTGTTTTTTTGGTCTAAAATTGCCAAAGTTTGCTGCACCATATATAATCAACAATTTTCCACAACATATCGATTTTTATATTTGATGGCAGTGTCCATTTTGGTGCCGGCCGCCAATAATTTCCACTGTTCAAATTGATTGTCCGTCAGCTTGCACTCGTCCATCAAACACGCATTGGTATTTGGTACACATGCAAAATTAAATGGACTCTGCGGATTCAATCCTGTTAAACGGCACGTGTTAAAGTATAAATCTACCAAAGATTCCATAATCATTTTTTTGCCCGTGGTTGGTGGTCCGTGGAAAAACAAATTATTCTGTTTACTCGTTTGACGGGTAAAATGATCAAGTGTCTTTGGCAGATTTACTCACATTAATGTCGTTGGCGTTCAACAGTGCCACAAATTTTGTCAACACTCGTTCACAATTTTCATCACGTTTCACTTGCCATTTTCGACACCTTTCCATCCTTTGTTTCAATGTTTCCTGAAATACCAAAATCCGGGCAATGTTGGAAGCGGTTTGGATTCGTTCTCGGGAGTTGCGTTGTAAGAGAAACTCAATCCCTTCAGGCGTTTGCGTAAGTACTCTCTCTCCGTCTCCCTGCGTAAAGGCCCTTTCGTCAACAAACAAGACAACAAGTTTTGAATTGGATAAATAATCATTTCCTGGATCTCCTCTGGCGACAGGTCTGTATCTTCTTGTACCCGGCTGCGGTTCCTCTCCAAATTCAAATGATGCTTGTTGATGCTCCACTCCCCGTTCTCCATCTGAAGGTAACACTGAGTCGGTTTCAGTCGCTTCGCCCATATTACGCTGCCCCACGTTAAGTGATATGCCTTGTTCGCCAGGTGTTCCAACTCTCCCTTGGGCATTAGAATCGTTGCCACCTTCTCTCCTAGGCACACCTTCCAAAGTTTGGAATCCAAACTATGAAGCGTGCACTTGCAATTTTCGTAATCACTTCTGGTGATATAATTTTTAACGATAACACGACCACTGCCGCTAGATAGGTACTGCACCAAGCAAGACAGGCATGTAATGCTCTCACATTTGTGTATGTCTGGCATAAGAATCGTTGCCACCTTCTCTCCTAGGCACACCTTCCAAAGTTTGGAATCCAAACTATGAAGCGTGCACTTGCAATTTTCGTAATCACTTCTGGTGATATCATTTTTAACGATAACACGACCACTGCCGCTAGATAGGTACTGCACCAAGCAAGACAGGAATGTAATTCTCTCGCATTTGTGCTGGTCTGTTCGAATAAGGCGTCCAAGTTCGCTGTTATGTCCCCATTGTTTAGAACGACTGATGTAGATGATATGCCAATGTTCTCGTCTTGTCCCACAACCTCCTGTATGCTTACAGAATAATTTCCAAGGGCTCGTGCGAACGTTGCTACCAAGTGGCCTTGCGACGTTTGAATCACTCCATGCGCGTTCTTCAATAGATAATCTGCTATTACTTGTTGATCCTCTCGTAGCGACGTTGCTCTCTTCTCCTGGGTGGTCGTCTCCGCTTCCCCACTCGAGCTGCAGCCATCTGTCTGGGTATGATTATCTGCGTGCATACTCCTCTTCATTTCGCTGTGGCTGAACTTGTTCCTTATTGACGTCTCTAACAACGCAAGAGAGATTTTTATTTTTAACTCATTTTCACAAAAGTTACGTCTTAAAAACTGTTTTTTTGGTCTAAAATTGCCAAAGTTTGCTGCACTATATATAATCGACAATTTTCCACAACATATCGATTTTTATATTTGATGTCAGTGTCCATGCCGTGGTGTTGGTGCCGGCCGCCAATAATTTCCACTGTTCAAATTGATTGTCCGTCAGCTTGCACTCGTCCATGAAACACGCATTGGTATTTGGTACACATGCAAAATTAAATGGACTCTGCGGATTCAACCCTGTTAAACGGGACGTGTTAAAGTGTAAATCTGCCAAAGAGTCCATAATCATATTTTTGCCCGTGGTTGGTGGTCCGTGGAAAAACAAATTATTCTGTTTACGTTAATGATTAAAAGTGTCTTTGGCAAGTTTACTCACATTAATGTCGTTGGCCTTCAACAGTGCCACAAATTTTGTCAACACTCGTTCACAATTTTCATCACGTTTCACTTGCCATTTTCGGCACCTTTCCATCCTTTGTTTCAATGTTTCCTGAAATACCAAAATTCGGGCAATGTTGGTAACGGTTTGGATTCGTTCTCGGGAGTTGCGTTTGAAGATAAACTCAATCCCTTCAGGCGTTTGCGTAAGCACTCTCTCTCAGTCTCCCTGCGTAAAGGCCCTTTCGTCAACAAACAAGAGAGCAAATTTTGAATTGAATAAATAATCATTTCCTGGATCTCCTCTGGCGACAGGCCTGTATCTTCTTGTACCCGGCGGCGGTTCCTCTCCAAATTCAAGTGATGCTTGTTGATGCTCCACTCCCCGTCCTCCATCTGAAGGTAAAACTGAGTCGGTTTCACTAGTTGCTTCGCCCATTTCTCGCTGCCCCGCGTTAAGTGATATGCCTTGTTCGCCAGGTGTTCCAACTCTCCCTTGGGCATTAGAATCGTCGCCACCTTCTCTCCTAGGCACACCTTCCAAACTACGAAGCGTGCACTTGCAATTTTCGTAATCACTTCTGGTGATATCATTTTTAACGATAACACGACCACTGCCGCTAGATAGGTACTGCACCAAGCAAGACAGGCATGTAATGCTCTTGCATTTGTGCTGGTCTGTTCGAATAAGGCGTCCAAGTTCGCTGTTATGTCCCCATTGTTTAGAACGACTGATATAGATGATATGCCAATGTTCCCGTCTTGTCCCACATCCTCCTGTATGCTTACAGAATAATTTCCAAGGGCTCGTGCGAACGTTGCTACCAAGTGGCCTTGCGACGTTTGAACCACTCCATGCGCGTTCTTCAATAGATAATCCGCTATTACTTGTTGGTCCTCCTGCCGTAGCGACGTTACTCTCTTCTCCTGGGTGGTCGTCTCCGCTTCCCCACTCGAGCTGCAGCCATCTGTCTGGGTATGGTTGTCTGCTTGCATCCTCCTCTTCATTTTGCTGTGGCTGAACTTGTTCCTTATTGACGTCTCTAACAACGCTAGAGAGATTTTTATTTTTAACTCATTTTCACAAAAGTTACGTCCTAAAAACTGGTTTTTTGGCCTAAAATTGCCAAAGTTTGCTGCACTATATATAATCGACAATTTTCCACAACATCGATTTTTATATTTGATGTCAGTGTCCATTTTGGTGCCGGCCGCCAATAATTTCCACTGTTCAAATTGATTGTCCGTCAGCTTGCACTCGTCCATGAAACACGCATTGGTATTTGGTACAGTACAAGCAAAATTAAATGGACTCTGCGGATTCAATCCTGTTAAACGGCACGTGTTAAAGTGTAAATCTGCCAAAGATTCCCTAATCATAATTTTGCCCGTGGTTGGTGGTCCGTGGAAAAACAAATTATTCTGTTTACTCGTTTAACGGGTAAAATGATTAAGTGTCTTTGGCAAATTTACTCACATTAATGTCGTTGGCCTTCAACAGTGCCACAAATTTTGTCAACACTCGTTCACAATTTTCATCACGTTTCACTTGCCATTTTCGACACCTTTCCATCCTTTGTTTCAATGTTTCCTGAAATACCAAAATTCGGGCAATGTTGGTAACGGTTTGGATTCGTTCTCGGGAGTTGCGTTTGAAGATAAACTCAATCCCTTCAGGCGTTTGCGTAAGCACTCTCTCTCAGTCTCCCTGCGTAAAGGCCCTTTCGTCAACAAACAAGACAACAAGTTTTGAATTGGATAAATAATCATTTCCTGGATCTCCTCTGGCGACAGGTCTGTATCTTCTTGTACCCGGCGGCGGTTCCTCTCCAAATTCAAGTGATGCTTGTTGATGCTCCACTCCCCGTCCTCCATCTGAAGGTAACACTGAGTCGGTTTCACTAGTTGCTTCGCCAATTTCTCGCTGCCCCACGTTAAGTGATATGCCTTGTTCGCCAGGTGTTCCAACTCTCCCTTGGGCATTAGAATCGTTGCAACCTTGTCTCCTAAGCACACCTTCCAAACTATGAAGCGTGCACTTGCAATTTTCGTAATCACTTCTGGTGATATCATTTTTAACGAGAACACGACCACTGCCGCTAGATAGGTACTGCACCAAGCAAGACAGGCACGTAATGCTCTCGCATTTGTGCTGGTCTGTTCGAATAAGGCGTCCAAGTTCGCTGTTATGTCCCCATTGTTTAGAACGACTGATATAGATGATATGCCAATGTTCCCGTCTTGTCCCACATTCTCCTGTATGCTTACAGAATAATTTCCAAGGGCTCGGGCGAACATTGCTACCAAGTGGCCTTGCGACCTTTGAATTACTCCATGCGCGTTCTTCAATAGATAATCCTCTTATTACTTGTTGATCCTCTTGCCGTAGCGACGTTACTCTCTTCTCCTGGGTGGTCGTCTCCGCTTCCCCACTCGAGCTGCAGCCATCTGTCTGGGTATGGTTCTCTGCGTGCATCCTCCTCTTCATTTCGCTGTGGCTGAACTTGTTCCTTATTGACGTCTCTAACAACGCAAGAGATTTTTATTTTTAACTCAGTTTCACAAAAGTTACGTCCTAAAAACTGGTATTTTGGCCTAAAATTGCCAAAGTTTGATGCCATATATCTCGAAAACAGTGGGTTTTAAAGTAAGTATGGGATAGTATTTTCGTAAACCTCGTTGTTGTTAATACGACAAGCCATAAAAAATACGAGAAAACGGAGAGTTACAGATCGAAGGTCATTGGGAGAATGGAGCCCCTTAACTGACCTGCTGCGAGTTTTGTTTGTGGTGTACCCACACACCATAGCGATTGATAGCGATCTAAACCCTTCTTGGTGCTTCTTTGTGCCCTCTTTTGATTTAAATGACCATGTGAGCTTGAAATATAATATATAATACTGCCACATCGTTAGTGGCTGACAAATCGGTTAAAGTTACTGTAACTGTAATACCAACGTAATTATGAGTTCCAGTCATTGGCGTTCACGTTGTTCATTCATAAACATGAATATTGTGCAAGTTATAAGCTTTGCGATAACTTAAACGTGGGGTGACATCACCAGTAATGGACAAGGCCCAATTATATACATTGACTCTTATGTAAAAGTAAATGAGTCATTTTTTAAAGAACATTTTAATGTATGATCATTAGGATTGAAGTGTCCATTACTGGTGCTGTCACCCCAATTATATGCTCGATATTGAGCATGTATGTCTCTAGGCGAGAACTAAGCATTAGATCACTTCTAATACTGAGGTGGAATCATGAAGCTACTTTTCTTGTTAAAATTAAACAACTTGACAATGTTAATGTTTATATTTTATGTCACACCTAGCCATAAAGTGGCCATTATCACACGCTCCGCGCGCGGGAAATCCCACTTCCTGGCCAGGGGGTGACATAAAAATTTGTACTTAACACGGGCGGTAATAAAGAAAGCCTCAGATCGCATATTTAGCGCCCTTGCCTTCGGCTCGGGCGTCAAATACCTGCGATCTGGGACATTCTTTGTTTTACCGCCCTTGTTAAGTAATGTACTATTATTGAATGCTTTGTAAATACTAGGAAGTGTACATATCAGATCAAATATGACAATGTTTATAATAGATGACTCCAACCAAACCTGTGTCTTATTATGTATTGAATCGATTCGTACCTTGTTTCTTTTACACTATTATAATGCCGGTTCCGGAGATATGTGAAATAAATTATAAAAATTATGTTTGTTGTCATTATTCCTTGACCAGAAATCACGCGAGGCTCCATGGGGCTCCAAGGGGGGGCTTAGGTACGAAAACCCAAGGGGCTGACACGCTTTGCTAGAGGAAGATAGTCTTATTGCGATTCCTATAAGAGGAAATAGAAAAGAGTGGCATCTTTTGTCACTATCACCGACCGAACATTTGTTCATGGTCGGGTTATAGGCAAATGCAAACTTCCATAAGCAATACCACAAACTAAATAGCGGCGGCGCGCGCCGGAGCAGAGAGTCCGCTCAGTACAAAGTGCCATTTTCGCCGCACGCACACAGACGTAACATTTACAGGCATTCTCGGTTGATTTCGGACGAGCTTAGTCGCGACTGTCACTGTCGCGTCGCGAGTGCTAGTTGTGCGCGCGTTGATCACTTGACGTCCCCGCCGCTACTTAGGTACTTTGTGTCACGTACGTCAAAATGAATAACCGATATTATTACAGTTGGAATGTATTTTATTGTTTAAATACACTTAAATACAACAAAATACTGTGCCTACACTTTCTTAAAATTTTCAAACGATATTGAAAGGTAAATAAAACGGTTTTCTCATTTTGGTAGTTACAATACCTAGGTAGGTAGGTAATTTTTTGAAACTAGCCGCTTTGATAACGACCCTCAACCATTACACATTCATTTTATCGTTCGCTGGTAAAACGCCAGTATTTAAGTACTATGGTTTAGTTAAGTAGGTACCTAATTAATTAGGTATATTCTTTGTTGGCGCTCTCGACCGCCGCCGGTCACAAGTCACAACTCGCAGCGGGTCACGCATCAATTTATTAGGGTTCCGTACCCGAAGGGTCAAAACGGAACCCTATTGGTGTCGCCCAGACGTCCGTCCGTCCGTCCGTCGTCTGTCACAGAATTTGTTCCGAAGAATTTTTAGACTTCTCATTGACCTATGAACTTGAAATTTGGTGACAATGTTCAATATTACGTATATTTTAACAACAAATACTAATATATTGATAAATCATATTTTTGAGGTTGCTTCGGAACCCTAAATGTGCGGAATCCGACTCGCACTTTGCCGGTTTTTTACCAAGATACGCTGGTTCATATTTAAATGTCATGTTGAAGAATTTTTAATATACCTGCTCCTTTTTAAAATTCAGAATCAATACAGAAGCAACCCTGTGAGTCAGGCAAGTTTAGGTATGTATTTTCAAGAACGGCGGGAACGGACCTTCTGTATATTCTTTATTTTGTGGCAATACATTGGACATGCAAACCGGCCAAATTGCGTAGTAAAAATTTTGTATGAATATGACAAAGAGTACTGAGGAATATGAGCAAGTATGAGAAATACATAGCCCCGGTCGCTCGTTGGCGCATCTATAACTACAGATAATATACCTATTACATCTATGTGAAAACCTCACTACTGATCACTGTTGTGTGCTGAGCCATACATGCACATTGTCTATGTGTGCGTCAGCGTGGAAGCTATGAGTTCACGTTGTCTATGTGTTTGTGTTCGTATGTGTCACAACTCACAACTACAACAATGCCAATCCGCGCTCGTGAGATAAAAGTACTCAAGAAATCAATGAAAGGAACATAATATTTGAAACAATATATTCTTAACCAAATATATATTACAGTAATACGTTATACGATGGCGAACTGCTCGTAGAGCAGCTCCCGAACTTTGTAGTACTCTTCGGAGAGCACTCCCTCCAGCGCCACGCGTCCATTGTCCAACTGGAATAGAAGTTATAGGGTAAATGCGCCTGTGGTTGACCACATTTTGTATTGAGCAGTAACGCTGCTAACGCAAACTAAACATTTCAGATTAAAAAACTTCAAACATTTATTCGTGACAAAGTACAAAAATATAAACATCATCCTCCTAGCGTTATCCCAGTACAGTTGCATCCTGAAGGATTCATGTTCATATATCAAACGTCAACTTGACGTTTGGCTCAAGGTGCTTACGCCTGGGAGTGTGAGCACCGTGAGCGCCGTCCATTACATCATCAGGGACGTCACGACACCTCATGTAAGCGCTATGAGCGTGAATCGGTCCGATCGTAAGCGCGCTTTGAGCGCTGTGAGCGTGTTTCGGAACATGCCTCATGTGTAGGCTAATGGATGACTGACCCGTCTGATAACCAGCCATCCAGGGTCCCGTTGCAGCACTCCAGTGCTCCGTGTGAGAACTCTGCCGCCAGTCCCCGGCGGGCGAGCGCGGCTCTCAGCTCGGACAGACGGACAGAGGTCACGAACGCCGCCAACTGACCCACCATACATCACTACTTTCTCTGGAGACTCCTCTATTGATTATGCCTTGCTCGTATCTCATTCATGAGAGAACGTGCTTAGTAGTAGGGCAGTGTATAGGCTGATGGTGATTTTGTACGTCACCACAGCATGAGTCATCATAGGCTCATCCATGGGACTTGCTTACGCCTAGGAGCCTAAGGGACTGCAAATCTGCTACATGGACGTCTTCTGGAAACTTCTATCTATGATGATTACTTATCCGTCTGTCATCCACGTGAGATGTTCAGCAGGGGAACATGTCTTTACATGTTCTTTGTTAAAGATAACTCACCCGTCTGATAGACAACGGACCTAGGGCGTTAAAAACTGTAAATCTGCTTCTGGGGAAGTCTTCTGAACACTTCTTCTATGATGATTACTTACATGCGAGTTGCTTAGCAGGAGTACCAAAGGCGTTAGGGGAGGACTACATCGTCTGAAGACTTCTTCTATGACGATTGCATGCCCGTTCGTCTATAGCCGTGTTCCGAATCACGCTTAAAACGTATAAACGCGTTTATGATCGGACCGAATCACGCTCATAGCGTTTACATGAGATGTCGTGACGTCATTGATGACGTCATGGACGGCGCCATATTGGCGTTTACAGTGCTCACACCCCAAGGCGTCAGCACCTTAAACCAAACGTCAAGTTGACGTTTGATATATGAACATGACAGTAAACACAACATGCCCGGTCCGAATCAAAACACGACTCACGCGGCCTTGAGCGCGCTTACTGATTCGGACCGGCCGTCAGCACTGTAAACGCTGTGATCGTTGTTGGCGTGATTCGGAACAGGGCTTATGTGAGATGCTCAGCAAGGTTAATGAGTAGGTTAATGGATGATGAATTACCCCGTCTGATAGCCAGCGTCCCGTTGCAACACGTCCGAAGGACTACTAGGCTCCTCGTCTGTTGACGACTTGTTCGTCTCTCATCCACGTGAGATGCTCCGCAGGGGTATAATTCTAGCTGAGTGCTGAGAAAGGGGCGATTGGTACTTACTACATGGCCTGGGGACCTAGGGCGTTTAAGATTGCAAATCTCCTTCTGGAGACGGTGTCTTCTGAAGACTTCTTCTCTATGATAATTACCCGTCTGTCATCCATATGAGTTGCTTAGCAGGCCTGGGGAATATCTGGGCACTGGGGCGATAAAGCAGGGAGACATGTATAGATTGACAACTCACCCGTCTGATGGCCAGGGTCCCGTTGCAGCACTCTAGTGAGAATTCAGCCGCCAGTTCCCTCTTGGCGAGCGCGGCCCTCAGCTCGGACAGACGCACCGTGTAGACGAGCTTGGTCGCGTGCGCTGCGCCCTTCCCGCCCGGTTAGACAGACGGACACGTCCGAGGGATCGGCCTCCCCTTCCGTTGATAACTTGTCCGTCTTACATCCATGTGAAAATGTGCTCAGTAGTGAACCATGTATAGGGTGATGGTGATTCAGAATCTGGCTCATTACAGACAACACTACGTCTTTTGGAGACTTCTTCTATGACGATGGCTTACCATGCGCCATCCATGTGAGATGCTCAGCAGGGTGATATGTGGAAGCTAATGGAATGACAACTCACCCGACAGCCAAAGTCCAATTTCAGGGACATCACTCGGTCTTCTGGAGACTCCTCTTCTGAGGAGCGGCCATCTTACAGGGGGACAATTATATCCTGAAAACTTAGTGCAGGGCCCGAGTGGACGCTCGGAGCGGAGCGTTCGGCGTCGCGTCCAGCGTTGCGGCCGAGCGTCCATACTATTTGTGCGACGGCGACTCGGGACACCAGTATGAGTTTCAATTGTTTGACATGTACGCCCCGCTGGACGCCCAACTCGAGCGTCCACTTAGGTTTTACACTTACTCGTCTGATGGCCAGTGTCCCGTTGCAGCACTCGAGTGCCCCGTGCGAGAACTCGGCGGCGAGTCCCCGGCGCGCGAGCGCGGCGCGCAGCTCGGACAGGCGCACGGTGTTGACGAGCCGGGCCGCGTGCGCCGCGCCCCGCCCCCGCCCCCGCCCCCGCCCGCCCGGCTCCAGAGACATCGACACGTCCGACGGATTCGCCTCCTCTTCTGAACAAAAAAAAAAGAGAAATTAATATTAATATTACACTAAGCTCATTAGTAGGTGTGAATCCCCATATAAATGGACATTGGGAGTTACAAGTCATGATAAAGTTTGGCCTCACGATGGAAACTGTTCCTTAGGCTACTTGTAACTCATACTGAGCGAGGCCAAATTATCCACGCAAAAAAATCAAAATGGCGGCTATTTTAGTTTCCAATTTTTTAAATTTTTTTTAGAACTCAAAAATGCTTCGTGCTACACAAAAACTTTGTATGACAATTATGTTATGCATAAATTTATCTATAACTTTGGTTATTAAAATTTTCTCGATATATCTAATAGTTCATGAGAAAAATGGTGTTCAATATTGCGTTTCTTGTTAAAACACTGTTAGTCAAAAGGCTTAGCAAAATCGAACTGCATCGTATGCAGAAAGCAATTCATTTTCTCCAGTGATACTAGGAACCAATATAAAGGATTTCATCCGACGAAATGAAAATTTCATCGAAGGGAATTCAAAATGGCGGTCATTTACCAAAGGGGGAGCCGCATTTTTTAAAAAGTGTATAATTTCAAAACGGCATCTGCTATTTAAGTAATATGGGTATCAATCGATTGATATTGACACCATTAATTAAAATAAGAAAAATACCATGTAAAAAATTAAAGATAGCGGCCAACTAATGTCAAAATTGTAAAATTTTCATTCTTCTTTTTTTGGTTATATTAAAAATAACAACTAAATGTCCAATTATATAGTCAACTTATATATTTACATAAATTCTCATAGTATTATCTACGCGATAAAACAAAAATTATGACAATCCGTCGAGTAGTTTTTGGACTATACGAATTACAAACGAGCCTTGGTGACTGTGTCATAGTAGTTATGGAAACAAACTGCACTTTTGTAATGAAAGCAAGTCGCTTTTGCATAATCGTATTAGTGAAGAGACTAAACTTGATTACTTTTTTCGATAATATCTAATTTTCACCCGTCAGTAACCGAGACTACGCCACTTCGAAATTATAAGTCTAAAACGTTCTACTAAGTTAAAAGGTGGCCAAATTTGGACAATAAATGTGGCAATCGATACAGGAAAATGTTGTTCAACATAAAAAATAACGCTGTGGTTTTTTTTAACATAACTTAAGAAAAAAAATCTTTTTTTTTTGCAATAAACTTTTGGTATTCATACCCTATAAGTACTTATATTCATACCTTATATATTTTTTTGAACCTTAAAAGAATTTTTTTTTTCCAAAAACAATCGCACTACAGAAAGTTTCCCCAATATAAAAAAAACAACTATGACACACAATGCACATGCACAATGTACTATAGATTAAAATGTTCTTAAAAGCAGAAAAAACAAAGTGTAGGATTTTACAGAGTATAAACATCAAAAAAAAAAAGTTTATTTCTAAACAAAGAAAAAAAAATTCTTAAATTTTGTAACAAAAAGCGTATTTTATTTAAAGTTGAGCAACATTTTTCTCTATCGATTGCCACATTTATTGTCCAAATCTGTCTACCTTTTAACTTAGTAGAACGTTTTAGACTTATAATTTTGAAGTGGCGTAGTCTCGGTTACTGACGGGTGAAAATTAGATATTATCGAAAAAATAATCAAGTTTGGTCTCTTCACTAATACCATTGTGCAAAAGCGACTTGCTTTCATTACAAAAGTGCAGTTTGTTTCTATAACTACTATGACACAGTCGCCGAGGCTCGTTTGTAATTCGTATAGTTCAAAAACGAATCGACGGATTGTCATAATTTTTGTTTTGTCGCGTAGATAATACAATGAGAATTTATGTAAATATATAAATTGACTATATCGTTGAACATTCAGTTGTTATTTTTAATATAACGAAAAAAAGAAGAATGAAAATGTTACAATTTTGATATTAGTTGGCCGCTATCTTTAATTTTTTACATGGTATTTTTCTTATTTTAATTAATGGTGTCAATACCAATCGATTGATACCCATATTACTTAAATAGCAGATGCCGTTTTGAAATTATACAATTTTTAAAAAATGCGGCTCCCCCTTTGGTAAATGATCGCCATTTTGAATTCCCGTCGATGAAATTTTCATTTCGTCGGATGAAATCCTTTATATTTGTTCCTAGTATCACTGGAGAAAATGGATTGATTTCTGCATACGATGCAGTTTGATTTTGCTAAGCCTTTTGACTAACAGTGTTTTAACAAGAAACGCAATATTAAACACCATTTTTCTCATGAACTATTAGATATATCGAGAAAATGATAATAACCAAAGTTATAGCTAAATTTATGCAAAATATAATTCTCATACAAAGTTTTTGTGTAGCACGAAGCATTTTTGAGTTCTAAAAAAAATAAAAAAATTTGGAAACTAAAATACCCGCCATTTTGAATTTTTAGCGTGGATAGTTTGGCCTCGCTCAGTATAAGTTACAAGTAGCCTAAGGAACAGTTTCCATCGTGAGGCCAAACTTTATCACGACTTGTAACTCCCACTTAAGGGCCTATCGTGCGGGGTAAATTCTCAGCGCCTGTCAAATTTCGATTTTTTGAATAACTTACCCCATTAACTGACACATGCATTATTCACGCACACTACCTCATTTTGCTGGGTCGGGTCATTGACCCATGTTTATGCCAACTTATGACAATATAGATTTTAAATATTTAAAGGTTTCTTGGTGCAGAAGAGAAGTGTAACAAAAATCGTCAAGTTCTGATCTGTAACCAAAACTCAAGTATTAGTTGTATCTGAAAATGTCTTGAATTTGGAATTTGTGGTAGTAAAATACTCAGTTCCTTGTTTATAACATAAAACTTGTCAAACCCCTGTTTTGTAAAATGTATTTTGTTTTGCCCCTTCCTCACAGACTCATTTTTATACAACTTAAAACAGAGAAAGAATTTTCCTAATCGGTTCGTGCATGTTATGACTGTTTTATGTTTATGACTTAGGTACTTATTTTGAGAGTTTACTTGGTGATTTTCATGATACGAGTATATGTTGTACCTTAAATAGGTTATTTTAAGCAAAACTTTTCATAAATTGGTTATTTTCTGTTTATCAGTTGGTTAATTCCAAAATTGACACTGATTTAATGCAAGTTTTAAGAGATGAAGCGCTAGTTTTATTACAATATATATAATAACTACTGAAACTATTTATACGGCACGGGATAACTGCAGCAATATTGTGAAACAACTTTGTATTTGAGGAACCAGTACCTAACCTTATAGGTAGTTCTTGTTATTCACGACCTCCCGTCGTCGCAGAATTGCGCATAGAATAGTGACATTCCTGTGGAGGGGCGCATCGTCGTTACGAGTATCGTGAATGACAAGCACTATAAAACCTAATGATATAACAAATATCATCAAGAAAGTCATTGTAACAGTCTGCAATTGTGGAACTTGGCCGGACCACTACTGTATCAGCTCTGACAAATTAACTTTTATACACTTCTTATAAGGTCCATAATTGAAAGGAATAATTAGCAGGGTGCGTTTACATATTCTTCTAGTATGAACAATCGTGCCGTCGATGACACTTAACTGAACATCCGTGAACCTTATTGCAACGAGATAAGGTTCAATAATGGTTAACATTGCGTCTATTTTCATCAATAATAAATAGCAATTATTATTATTTGCTATTCGTTTACTATAACGTCGAGACAATTATTGCGATGCGACATAAGTACTTACTTGTACAAAATCAAAGCAACGCAACGGAATTTCCAACGCATGAAAGCTTTAGATAGAAACTAGCGCAGTTTAATATTATAAGTAATTACTGCATATTTGTTTGTTAGACATCGTCATTGTCACCACATCCCCAACAACTACTTACTTGGTTTATTATTTATAAATGAAACATAGGTTTATTATTTTCATTCTAGGTATAATTATATTATAATTTAAATCCACATCACTCAAACTGGCGAAGAAACTCCGATATTCTTTCTTCTGCTTCCGCTGCAAGAGAGCACTCTGGATCTGTTTCTTGGTATAACGCTGGTATTTTATAAACTTCTGTTCAAAGCACCATAATAATTGTGCCTGTTTGTACAGATTCTGGGATATGTTTTGTTTATGCAGATTCTGCGATATATTTAGGTAATCATTGTTTGACGTGAAAGCGCCGTACATATACACATAAAATATAACATTAGATTCGTTAAATTATTGAAATATAAAAATACAATTTGCTTACAAATTTTAATTTGAAATATGATGAGTGACATAAATGTCAAAACGTTCCGTTTGGGTGGCCAATTTATAAAAAGTAAATTACTTTGAACTGAAATACATCGGTAACCTTTTTACTTTTAAAATGCCTTTTCGTAAAGGAAATCATTATAATTTAGTTGCATTAGTAAACATTGGGGACCAAAGATTGCATTTTTATGTTATAACGAATGGCTAATACTAAAAATTCCATGTTAAAAGATTATTCAATAGCCACACGTCAACATTTATTTACCCTACTTCAATGAATGCAATCTTTGTGTGTGGTATACATTTTGTATTTGTATACGAGCAAGCTGTCAAAAAGCGTGTTTTTATGACATGTCAAACTGAGAAAAGCAGCATACGTCTGCTCCCATTGAGGGCCGGAGCCCATCTGCCGGCAAGAAAACTACGGCGGCCGGTCAAATTTTCGGAATTTCCTTTGCATTGTTAAGGAAATCTCCACATTTTGAAAATGTTAAACACATACGACCTAGATAACATGTAGTTTTGTTACTATTCAAAAATTGAAGACCTTTCATAAAGTATTAACGTTGTAGTTTGCGTTTATTTCCTTTAGTAGAGCTAACTTTGGATTGAATTTTTATGAAGAAAACTATAAGTAATTGTGTTTCTGAAACACATGACATGTAGAGTGTATCCTTAAATATCATATATAGGAATTACAGAATTCAAGCTTTAGTAATAATAATACAGCAAGTGATCCAACCATCGCAATTATTCAGAAATTTGCTCGGTGCAGTCTTAAGGATTCATACCTACTACATAGATATACTATAAAAGAACTAGATACACAGTCAGGCGAAAAAAATGGCACCCGCAAATGTACCGCGTTGCGGTACTTTCGTGTTGACGGCAGACAGTGACAGTGACAAAGCGTGTATGCAACTGACAGTGTCAATCAGTGCCACATTTTCCGTCATTTTTGTTCGGCATTGTGTGTCTATTTCTATATTATAAGTCAATGACTAAGCCAGTGATTTTCAAAGTGGTCCATGTGGACCCCAGGGGTCCATGATGGCGTCGAGCTCGGGTACGCAACCGTCCACCATAGGACGCAGACGCCAGCCGTGTAGACTCGGACTAGAATAGGTCTACGGTCTCCCCCGCCTGTCGTAAAAGGCAACTAAAGGGGGTCATCGGGGTTGTAAGTGCTTAATGCGGTGCCGAAGCACTTACTTATCAGCCCCAGGGAGGGTGGCCCAAGGCAAAAGGCGAAAAAGCGCGAGGGGGGCTCCAGTGCGTTCAGTATGAGATCCCGGAGTCCTCCGCATGAGAGCGCAGATGGCGGTCGCCGTGGAGTTTTTAGTGGCTAGAAATACCACATAACCCAGGCATCCCCCCATGCCTGGGTACCTGATTCGCAGGTACGATAGGCAAAAGGGGTCCATGAGACCTGAGACTCCGTGGTCCACGTTGACGTGAGGAAAAAATGGAACGTGGTAGAAATGTAGCAGAAGGGGGGACCGAAACCAGCAAAATTTTGAAAAGGATCCACAAGAAAAAAAGTTTGGGAACCTCTGCACTAAACGGCTAGTTCTGCCTCACCAGCGAGCTCATCAGGTCCATCTGCACCTGGTACTGTAGTGACACTGACCTGGTGCGCCGGGCTCCCTGGGCCTGGCTCGTGGCACCAACACCCCGGACAGCCAGGCCAGCTCGGCCCCGCCCGCCTGCCGCCAGGCTAGCGAGCTCATCAGGGCATCTGTCAGTTTCACCTGGAAAACGACAACATTAAAACATGAAATATTAATAAATTTAGTTAGGTTAGGTAGGTAAACTAAAAGATACTTGAAAACAAATAAAATACCATTAAAGCTACTATTAAATAGGGATGTTGACTCAAAATTTATTAATACTCCATACGAAAGAATACATATAAAACTATGCCAAAAAGTGAAAATCCTATTCAAATATCTCAAAAAATAACGAAACTACAACCGTTAGAATGTTTTTAGTTAGAGAGAGAAAACGCTACAGGTCAGTGACGTCACTGACCTCGAGCGCCATAGTAAATGACGATCGTTCAATACAACGGGGCGTTTTGCGGAAAAGGGACAGAAAATGCCCGCTCCTAAAACTTTGAAGACTTATAATTATTTAATTATTTATTCTTTTGGATTACTTTTTACCCGACTGCAAGGCAGGGTTATGTGTTTCGCGCGTATCTTGTATGTATGTATGTATGTATGTAATATTCTTTATTACCTGACATCTTCCAATTCCCTGAACGGATTTTAATGTTTGAGATATCGTTAGATTTGTCTTACCAGCCCGAGTGTTCTTAGCAATGTGACGTCAAAAAAAAACAAAGATGGCGGCCACCAGACATCATTTTGTAAAAAAAATAAAAAATAAAGTTGATGAACTATATCATGTGGGGTATCATTGAATAGGTATTTTAAAATCATTATAAGGTTTCTTTAGTCATTAGTTAGTGAAAACAACCGTTTAGGATTTATAACTATTCAAAGTTTAATAGTCGGATCCGCTATCCGCTATGCGCAATCACTCATGTTTTCATTGTCATCGCCATTCGAGGTTTGCTTTACACACGTTTAACAATTGCAACAGTGGCGGAACGCCCATACAACCCGATTCCCACCGGCTTGCCTTACAAAATCTTGCTACAAACTACTTGCTGTTAATTTAATAAATCATCAATTTATGAATACAAAATATCCCTTACCTAAAATACAATTTGATAATACGATTTACTTCAGCGTCATAATAGATTTAATATTACCACTACGAAATCTACGCACGCGAATGCCAAACGCAACGCATTTCATAAAGCCAAACAAGCCGGCGGAGTTTAGTATGCCTCCTAGTATCGTGATTGCAATGTTAGGAGGGGTCAACTCAACAACAGTGGCCAAAGTACGAATAATTTTGAATCGACTTTGTAATCGATGCTTGGTTTCCGATTTCAATTAAAACTTTAACTGTGCAGAAAATTATAATTAAATCCAAAATATACGTGCATGTGAAATGATAATTCATCTTTGTGTTAATTTGATCCCATCAAAAACATTACATGTAGAAAGATGCAAGTCTCGCAACACAGTTCTTTTACAACAAAAAGTAATGATATGTAATCTTAAACCAAGTCTGTTATATTTTAGTCAATAGTACCGGACGGGTGCCCACAGAACAAAATTTCCACCGACTTGCATCAGCATTAGATACTTTGTGTTTTTGATCATGTCATTATATATATTTAAAAAAAAATAAGTTATGCAGATGCAAGTCGGTGGAAATTTTGTTCTGTGGGCTCCCCTCCGGTACTATTGACTAAAATATAACAGACTTGGTTTAAGATTACATATCATTACTTTTTGTTGTAAAAGAACTGTGTTGCGAGACTTGCATCTTTCTACATGTAATGTTTTTGATGGGATCTCATCCCTTTTTTTTCTTTTCAGGTATGACTTCTAGTAACATGCAAACTGTAAAAGTAACTTTGTAATCGCATGTATTTTGCATAGAATTACAAACTTACTTATGCAGTTTGTATATCTCAGATACGTGACTTATATTGCAATATTTTTTAATTTTCTAGCAATTAATAGGTTAAAAACTAATTATGTTTAAAATTTGGAGCTTGTGGGTCTGCTAGAAGTACCTTAAACGATTGATGATCTGTCAGTCAGTCAGTGAGTCAGTGACAAAACTAAGGAATTTTGAGGGGCAATAGTTCTTAAAATAAAAGTTCAAATTGAATGTTATTGAGAATATATCTACCCCTTATTATGCCCAACATGTTACTGAAAATTCAGGGTTCTAGCTTTAACTGGGACAAAACTACAGGATGTTGAAAATGGCCTGAATGGCTTCGAGAAAAGGATGGTACCTACGGCCGTGCACCTTTTCGCTCGACTTGCGGGGGCACTGCCGTGCCCCCAGATTATAACGTTTGATGCACTCAAAAACAACAGCACATTAAGGCCGTGTATTACCACTTTTGAGTTTTTTAAAACCATCTGAGACATAGAATATAGTGTCTTAAAATCTAAAAAAAATATAAGTGTTACATAAGGATCTTGTCTAGTCAAAATCGCAGTCAGTTACATGACCTGATGAATTTCACTCGATAGAAAAAAATCGCAGTTACCCCTTTTTGGAATGTATTTTCAATACTACGGCTATATTACTGATATTTAACATTTATTTTTTGTACTAAATTAAAGATCGTAAATAGTTATAGACAAATTCGCAGGGTTTGCTTTGATAAAATGATTGGCTTAATGACTATAGCTAAATATTTACATAACTGCGCGCAGAGCTTGCGTAGAGAGCGGGATGGTTAATTGTAAACTCACGGGTGTTAGAGCGGGACATTTGCGTTGGGGATACCTCCCCTTAAGGCATTTTGACGGAGCTCTTCACACGCCGGGAACGATTCTGAGACTGAAGTATAATCGATTAATAAAGTAGTTTTAATAACTTGGCAGATTTTTCTCCTATGCTTTTGGCAGAGGGCAGAGCCGGATCTAGGGGGGGGGGGCAAGCCGGGGCCCATGCCCCGGGTGGCAAGTTTAGGGGGCGGCACATTTAGGGTCGGCAGGGGGGCGGCAAATTCGAACTTCTTGACAGGCCAAAAAAAAACAACCCTACAGCGCGCGAGCCGAGCGAGCGAAGCGAGCGTGCCGCGGTAGCGGCCGGCGAAGTGCCAGAAACGAACATTTTCCCATAAAATTATTATTCAACTGACATTCTAGATTTTTGATATATTTTACTACTATTTCAAAAACCCATTTTTAAAAACCTGTCGTGATAATGTACTGTAGGTATTTTGACCGTAGGTATATCAAACTTAGGCGAATCGTCCTTTAGGTATTTCATCCGCTAGGTTTTTTGAACGTAGGTATTTCAAACTTCGGTAATTTAAACTGTAGGTTAAATAACTGTCAGGTATTTTAAAAATAGGTATTTCGTACATAGGTATTTTGACAATAGGTATATAAATTTTTGGTATAGTAATATGTAACCCTATCGTGTTTGGGTTCATTACAATTTTCTCAAAGAGTAAGTACCTAGTTGATGACTCTTCAATTTCTAATTTTCGCTCCGGGTTACCCTATAAAAATCTCACGCGCCGCCACTGAATTGCAAGAACCATAGTTGAAACTAAAAAGTCTTAAATAAAAAAATAATTAATTAAGAGTAGCAATAAATGAGACTTATCGGCCAAATCCATGCCTCCGACTGCATTTTATCCTTAACTAGTATTGAGCTGAAATTAGGAATACACTTTTAGTTCAGATGACAATGCAATATTGACAAAAACTTTTTATTGCTTGTTTTTGGTATTTTTAGTGCAGGCGGGTTTTTTGTTTCTTAATTAATTATTTTTTTAGTGACGTCACTGACCTCGAGCGCCATAGTAAATGACGATCGTTCAATACAACGGGGCGTTTTGCGGAAAAGGGACCGAAAATGCCCGCTCCTAAAACTTTGAAGACTTATAATTATTTAATTATTTATTCTTTTGGATTACTTTTTTCACTATTTGATAGAGTATTTGATCCTTTTTCGAGAAAATCCGGATTCATTGATTTTCTTATTTGGTGTCAACATCCCTATTAAAATAACTAAAGCTAAACTTAAACTTATTTTTTTTTTAATATAATGTTTAATTTTTACGTTTAAATTATTATTAAGAATATGCTATGATTATGTGACTTAATTAAAATGTAATTTATCCCTGTTTATAGACTGAGTGAGAAAATCACTGACCTAAGTTTTCGTATGCCTGACCTGGCTGAATATATTATGGAAAGAAATATGTACCTACTTAAAGCGAGGTTTAGACTAGCAATAAAACTTGCAGAAGTTGACTTCCTCAAGTGACTTGCATCGTGTAAACAGTACATTCTGCAATTTTGTTAAATTTGCTTTACTTGTCGCAAGTCCAATGTGTAAACACTAAAAAATACCCCCCCGCAAGTCACTTCTAGAAGTTTTGTAGCTTGTGCAACTTGCACTTTTAGATTAGCAATAAAACTTGCAGAATAATACTTCTGCATGTATTTTTACAATTCACCACACAACAGCTTCTGTGACCCATTTCAAAATTTAATACAAATTGTATTGAATTGTAGGAAATGACAGATCAATTTTGCCTGACAAGCCCGGTATAGTTCACATTTCTGCCACGGCGTGCGCTGCGGTCGTTTTACCTACGTCACCACGTACTTCGCACATAGCCAATAGGCATTGGCAGTCTATATAGTTCCTAGTCTCTGGTAATAGGGGCCCGTTTTACCCTTTGGGTACGGAACCCTAAAAAAAAGGCAGCAGCGATCGTCACCTGGTAGATGTGTGACTCCGTGGTGGCGTCCACGGTCTCACCTCGCTCCGGCGTGAATACCTTCTCTATGCCTTCGCTCTCGCAGTACTTCCTGGAACATACAAACACCCTTGTTTATAAACGTCCATAAACCTATTTTATCTAAACCATAGTAAATAAATCCTCTTTAATTAGTTCAAAAACCGTAGATAAGACCCCGCTTTATAATATACTGTGCAGCGGTTGCGCGCGACCCCTATAAGAACACCAAATATAATACTCTTATGAGATCACGCACAACCTTAAGAGGAGGGGTAGGGCAAGCTCTCTCCATACAAACTTTGTGCAGGATTTACTTCGTTTGTGTTTGCATTAAAGTTATGATTTTTGGTCAGCATGCTTATTTTTCTAATAGCTATTTCGTGATGTAATTTTTTTTTTATTAATTTTTTAATTTTGAATTTTTTTGAAATATTTGAAAATTTTCACATCACAATCTTCGCATATCTAATATTTACAACAAAAAAAAAAATTATATTTGTTAGTGCCAAAACCGACCAATAAAACGTGCACAAAGTTTGTATGGGGAAGGTCTTGCCCTACCCTGCGCCTTAAGGACACAGCTGCGGGCTGGCGGCGGGGCGCGGGCCGGCCTGGCGAGGCAAACATGGCGCACGCCGGCGAGACGTGCCCACACGAAACACATGAAAGAGGATTTAATATATTGATGTATGCAACTGTACATAATTAGGCATTAAAACACTCGTGTGAACTTATATGCCCCTCATTATGTACCAGTTGCATAAACTATTATTTCACTCCTCATGCTCGAAAAGTGTGTCATATTAGACTTGTGAAGCGGGGCTAAAGTAGTACATTTAAGCTCTAGGGAACATATGTATACATGTTTATGATTTACAAAACATTTTAATTTGACCAATCAAAATACTTTACCTATTAAATCCACCAATCTCAGAACAGTAATTTGACAGATAAAAAAATATTTGGTAAAAATATCAACCAACCAGAATACAGCTGTACTAAAATCGACCAATCAGGAAAGACGTTTTTCAGTTTTCTAAAGACTAAGCGGTGTCTATGGTCAAAGCAAATGCGCCTCTTAAAAGAAAAAAAAGCGCATGTTGCATCTCTTTCCTTAATATAGCAAAGGAAAGGGAGGCGAATACGCAAAGCGAACACGCACAGCGAGGCATGGTGCTGGCCTTAGAAAAAAAACATGCTGTTAAATTAGACATACACTCGCCAAGAGTTAAATTATTTATTTTAGGTAGATAATTTGTGTTTATGTGTTTTCTCGCAATTGAAGTGAAAAGTAGAGTGTATAACTCGGGCCTAAAAGCCATATTACCACACGAACAATTTTCCCTCACTACGTTCGGAAAAATAACTATCTCGTGGTAATATGCCTTACTTTAGACCCTTGTCAAACAATCTACTATAATTTACAATCAAAGTGAAAATTGATAAATTAAACGCCCAGAGATGGAATTTGAACCCACGATCTCTGGAATCCGTCCTTTGTTCTTAACCAATTGAGCTACCGTGGGTATACCTTGTGGCGGTGAATATTTCAATCATTTACACTCTACTAAATTAAGACTTAAGGGAGGCGCCACTGTGGCGTTTCATTTTTCAGTTAACGTTCACTTTGATTGAAAATTTTGTCTTTAGATCTCTAGCTCCGTGCAGTGGTCTCTAACTGGTTTCTAGATTCGACGTATAGACGTGTATAGTGGTCACCTCATCGTTCGACGTATGGACGTGTATAGTGGTCACCCCATTGTTCGACGTATGGACGTGTATAGTGGTCACCTGGTTTTTACTTTCAACGTATAGACGTGTCAGTGGTCACCTCATCCTTTGACTTGCGGACGTGTATAGTGGTCACCTGCTTTCATCATAAAACGTACAGTCATGACGTATATAGTTATCACCCGAGTGTCACCGATGTGTACAATGATCACCTATAATCATTTAGACGTGTATAGAGGTCACCTCAGCGTTCAACGTGTAGACGTGTATAGTGGTCACCTAGTTTCATCATTCAACGTATAGACGTGTATAGTGGTCACCTGAGCGTCTGCAGCGCTTGCTGGTTGGCCCGGAGCCCGACGATGGCGCGCGGCTTCACTTGCGAGACTACTCTAAGCAGGGACTCGCCGTCGCATCGTCCCTCTAACTCGATGTACTGGATGGACGCCTTTATATGCACCTGCCGCACCGAAGTCAGGCACTTGCTTGGAATCTCCGTTATTTCCTCTGGAAATGCCGATTATTAAATGGGTCAATCAACTATTTCTTGTCGCTCGTTACCATGGTTACGTCTCCTGGGTAACTCTTAAAAACTGTGATTTTACCGACTTTAATCCTACTAAACATGATTTTTAGCGATGTTTATAAACCCATTCTGACGTTGCTCATCTCTTGAGCATGCTAGAACTCCATATTATAGCATTTTTTCTAAGAAACTCGGTTACTGTTGTCTCCTGGCTGACGGGACAGAATAACGACAAGGAAAAGTTGATTGGCCCAAATGCCTTATTCATAAACGTTCACCAAACCTACTTAAGGGTCCTAATCCTATCGATTAAAAAACACTCATCTATTTAGACCATTTTCTGATTACTTGATATCACAGACCAAATAAACATATAGACGGAGCGTCACGAACTACAAAATGAAGCCACTTGTGTAAAGATGTGTGCGTATGAGACTGGAAGGAAAAAGTCCCAATTTCCATCAACCGTGCGCAGGTGGGTGGGGTTGGTAGGTAGCAACCGCGTCAGTCGTGGCGGAGTAGCTCAAACATAAATCCATTTATTTGGAATTTATTACTGATTAGCATAGAACGCATCAGTAGGTATGTTGTTCGTTTAACTAAGCTACTAAAACTATTAATGCCAAGCTATTTAAAGTGTACGGAGAAGATATAAAATCTGAGGCAAAAGAAAACAAGTTTAAGGAATTTCCTAATCAAAAATAGTTATTATTATACCTAGTTATTTTTCTAGCAGGAACAACATTTGTTTAGTGCTTGCCACAATAAAAATATCGACAATCCTGTTATCGATAAGTACATATTACTTCAACGACAAGACGTACATACAAACTCAGACTTATATCGGCTACCTACCTAGACGCCGCGTGCCACCGATCTTGTACAAATTGAACGTAATCCGTACACTTTTGTTCCAATTTATTTTTATAATTTGCAATGAATAGTTCTTTATATAGAGCAGCCTACATGAAACTTTCAGGGAATAATGTCTTTTTTGTTTATCTATTGTAGTATAAAAAAAGAGTTACAAAAATATTTAAGGCAGGGGAACTTTATCAAGTCAATGTTCTGTGTCTACTACAAAAACATTCTACTGAAGTCACTTTTTATTTGTTCAGAGTTGGGCATGTTCGCTGACGTACAAATCACTGTACTTGCGGCATGTACTTCATTATAAGTCTGTGAGAAAAACATGCAGTATAGCTTTTTAAAAATATTCACATGTCATCCAACTGTACCCAACATTACTTCGATTAATGATAAAGAAGCAAAATCGTAATACACGTTTTATTTAATTCCTCTACTTATTACCAACTTAAAAAAGTATTTTCTATGGTGTTGAAGTGATACTTATATATTATGGGAAGAAATATGTACCTACTTAAGACCTGATCTGATGTAACCATATATTCAATATGAATAAACCATTCATTCATTCATTCATTCATTCATTCATTCATTATCGATAACAGGACTGTCGATGTTTTTATTTCGTCAATCACTTACAACAAGTCGTTCGTGCCAGAAAAATATTTAGGTATAGTAATTACACAGTTTAAAATAAAAAACTGGGAAAATTGTTTTGTAATAATGTTTTAACTTTTAATGTAATTTGATAATATTAAAAAAACTGACGATCACAATTTCAATTCCTAAAAATTGGCTACGGGTAATTTTAAGTGACATTGTATATTGTGAAATAAATAAATCATATCATATCATATTATCATATTGGTTTGTATATGTGTGAGTGAACGTGTGTTTACATACTTGGTTTTTGATGGCTTCATACGGTTGTTTGTCATGTTCCGACTATATTTTTTATTTGGACTGATAGTATAGTTTTTTTTTTTTATATTTATTACAATAAAGAGTAACATAATTATATTTTTACTGATCTGCCAAACTGTATGACAGTTTGTTGGCAGAAAACATTTATATACCCTCACACACTATTTAAGGTAATAAAAATTGTTATACAATTGCAATATGGAGTTATGGACATGTTCTGAAATAGATTTAAGGTAACGCAATCTATATTTATGTACTTATTTAAAAAGCAAGTTATTATTATGACAAAACTATTGATAATACTAGTATAAAGTGGTGTGTAGTGTGTACCTTCAGGCTCGGGCTGCGGCGGCTGTGGCGCCACGTCCCGCACCTCCCCCTCCGCGTCCATCACCTCCGCCAGACGGTAGTCTTCCGGCTGCAACGATAGTTACATTATCATCATCATCATCATCATAACAGCCGAAAGACGTCCATTGCTGGACATAGGCCTCAATTGACAATATTTCATAATTTCCAAAACTCTCAATTCGAAAACCATTTCGGTAAAACGTGTGAAGTACACTGTAAAAAAAATTATTTTTATTTTTTTCTCCGTTATTTTTGGAAAAAATCGCAAATTACTGTAAACCGAAAGTTGACGTCATCTTCCTCGCTGTATTCAGGGAGACTTTAGTACAGAGTACAGACAATCTCTGCTCTGGTGGCTCTGGATTCTTGTTGGGAAGATGACGTCATATTTTACTTACGCCCTTTTGGAATGACCTACTTTTCAACGTGTTTTTTTTTGTATGAAATATTGAGTTAAATTGAAAAAGAAAAAATAAGGGTGGCTTAAATTTTTAACTATTTTCTAACTAGTTCATAAAATAAAGTAGTTAAAAATATGAAATGTAGTCAATTGCTCTTGAAGCGGCACCGGGACGTATAGTTACAAGTCTCACCCGGATAACCTCCCCGTAGTCATCAGTCCGGGCCCGCTCCTCGTGGCACGGGTACATGGCGTGGTGGCGCTTGTTGCTCTTGAAGCGGCACCGGGACGTATAGTTACAAGTCTCACCCGGATAACCTCCCCGTAGTCATCAGTCCGGGCCCTCTCCTCGTGGCACGGGTACATGGCGTGGTGGCGCTTGTTGCTCTTGAAGCGGCACCGGGACGTATAGTTACAAGTCTCACCCGGATAACCTCCCCGTAGTCATCAGTCCGGGCCCGCTCCTCGTGGCACGGGTACATGGCGTGGTGGCGCTTGTTGCTCTTGAAGCGGCACCGGGACGTATAGTTACAAGTCTCACCCGGATAACCTCCCCGTAGTCATCAGTCCGGGCCCGCTCCTCGTGGCACGGGTACATGGCGTGGTGGCGCTTGTTGCTCTTGAAGCGGCACCGGGACGTATAGTTACAAGTCTCACCCGGATAACCTCCCCGTAGTCATCAGTCCGGGCCCGCTCCTCGTGGCACGGGTACATGGCGTGGTGGCGCTTGTTGCTCTTGAAGCGGCACCGGGACGTATAGTTACAAGTCTCACCCGGATAACCTCCCCGTAGTCATCAGTCCGGGCCCGCTCCTCGTGGCACGGGTACATGGCGTGGTGGCGTTTGTTGCTCTTGAAGCGGCACCGGGACGTATAGTTACAAGTCTCACCCGGATAACCTCCCCGTAGTCATCAGTCCGGGCCCGCTCCTCGTGGCACGGGTACATGGCGTGGTGGCGTTTGTTGCTCTTGAAGCGGCACCGGGACGTATAGTTACAAGTCTCACCCGGATAACCTCCCCGTAGTCATCAGTCCGGGCCCGCTCCTCGTGGCACGGGTACATGGCGTGGTGGCGTTTGTTGCTCTTGAAGCGGCACCGGGACGTATAGTTACAAGTGTCACCCGGATAACCTCCCCGTAGTCATCAGTCCGAGCCCGCTCCTCGTGGCACGGGTACATGGCGTGGTGGCGTTTGTTGCTCTTGAAGCGGCACCGGGACGTATAGTTACAAGTCTCACCCGGATAACCTCCCCGTAGTCATCAGTCCGGGCCCGCTCCTCGTGGCACGGGTACATGGCGTGGTGGCGCTTGTTGCTCTTGAAGCGGCACCGGGACGTATAGTTACAAGTCTCACCCGGATAACCTCCCCGTAGTCATCAGTCCGGGCCCGCTCCTCGTGGCACGGGTACATGGCGTGGTGGCGCTTGTTGCTCTTGAAGCGGCACCGGGACGTATAGTTACAAGCCTCACCCGGATAACCTCTCCGTAGTCATCAGTCCGGGCCCTCTCCTCGTGGCACGGGTACATGGCGTGGTGGCGCTTGTTGCTCTTGAAGCGGCACCGGGACGTATAGTTACAAGCCTCACCCGGATAACCTCTCCGTAGTCATCAGTCCGGGCCCTCTCCTCGTGGCACGGGTACATGGCGTGGTGGCGCTTGTTGCTCTTGAAGCACCCGGTGGGGCGCGCGTCGTGCCGGACCGGTATGTCGTGCCGGCCCGTCACCACCCACATCTCCAGCTCGCCGTCCGAGTCCGAGTCGGACGATAAACCGGACACTTCCTCCCTGGACAAAAATAATTATGATTAAGGCAAAGTTCAGATGAACGCGCGGCGACGCGCGCTGCCGCGCGATTCATCTGAACTTTGCCTGACGTCACGCGTGAGCTATGACGCGCGGTTAAAGATCTTGCGCGCGGTGCATGGCGGTGCGGGTAACGCGCGATGATCACGTACACAACAACATTCGATTTGTTACAATCTTAAACCGCGCGCCGAGCCAACCGCGCCGAGCCGCGCGTTCATGTGAACTTAGCCTGGCTCGTGTGTAGGCAAGCACTCCCCATACAAACTTTGTGCAAGTTTTTCTTTGCTTGTGTTTGCATTACACTGATGATTTTGGTCAGTATGCTTATTTTTCTGTTAGCTTGTAGAACGTCAAGCATTTTTTGTTAGTTTTTTTGTATTTATTTATTTTTATTTTTTTTCAAATTTTTGTTTTTTTTTTCTTGACATTCTTCGTATACATATTAACAAGCTAAAACAAATAATATTTTGTTGAGCTAGGGTATACTTAAAATTATTTAAACTGTCAGAGTTGTATCAAATTAGGCCGTTCAAAAAGCGACTTTACTGTCCAAGCGTGAAGATTCAAAGTCCAATGACAAGTTTTATAAAATGTAGGGCATTTTAAATAATTTCTACTATACGCACTTGACAGAGTTGTTGAGATTGGCCCTCTGCTGCTAGATAGGGTACTTGAACACCACTGAGGTGTGTAGTGGGAAGAGGAACAAACCTGGCAGTACGCAGTTTAGAGAGGGCTCGGGTGAGATAGGCAAACACTCTGATATACACGTAAGTATCTCACTTGACGGAGTTGTTGAGCTTGGTACTCACTTGACGGAGTTGTTGAGCTAGTGTACTCGCTTGACGGAGTTGTTGAGCTAGTGTACTCACTTGACGGAGTTGTTGAGCTAGTGTACTCACTTGACGGAGTTGTTGAGCTAGTGTACTCACTTGACGGAGTTGTTGAGCTAGTGTACTCGCTTGACGGAGTTGTTGAGCTAGTGTACTCACTTGACGGAGTTGTTGAGCTAGTGTACTCGCTTGACGGAGTTGTTGAGCTAGTGTACTCGCTTGACGGAGTTGTTGAGCTAGTGTACTCGCTTGACGGAGTTGTTGAGCTAGTGTACTCACTTGACGGAGTTGTTGAGCTAGTGTACTCACTTGACGGAGTTGTTGAGCTAGTGTACTCACTTGACGGAGTTGTTGAGCTAGTGTACTCACTTGACGGAGTTGTTGAGCTAGTGTACTCACTTGACGGAGTTGTTGAGCTAGTGTACTCACTTGACGGAGTTGTTGAGCTAGTGTACTCGCGTGACGGAGTTGTTGAGCTAGTGTACTCGCTTGACGGAGTTGTTGAGCTAGTGTACTCGCTTGACGGAGTTGTTGAGCTAGTGTACTCGCTTGACGGAGTTGTTGAGCTAGTGTACTCGCTTGACGGAGTTGTTGAGCTAGTGTACTCACTTGACGGAGTTGTTGAGCTAGTGTACTCACTTGACGGAGTTGTTGAGCTAGTGTACTCACTTGACGGAGTTGTTGAGCTAGTGTACTCACTTGACGGAGTTGTTGAGCTAGTGTACTCACTTGACGGAGTTGTTGAGCTAGTGTACTCACTTGACGGAGTTGTTGAGCTTGGCCCTCTGTTGCTGAAACTCCTCCAGTTCGGGTCCCTCGAGCCTGACGCGTCTCCGCACCACCAGCTCCATGGTGCGATCGCCGCCGTTCTCTATCAGGTCGCGGGCCAGGGTACCCGGCGAGGTTCTGTGAGAATACAATATATGTTCAGTCAAGGACACCAATATGTATACACTTTTTCACTTTATTCCATTGAAATAAGGTCCCAAATTGTATACATATTTATGCCCTCGACAGGTAAATTGACGGTGGTTTTAAGAATACGTAAGAAATATTGATTTGGGACAAAAACAACTAACAAATAACACAGCAAACATTTAAAAAAAATACAAAAAGTTGTTTTAACAATGGAATACTCTAAGAGCTTTACCTTGTTTTTTTTTATATATAATTATAAATTAGGTAAACAAAGAGGCAGTGGACGTAAACACACACACATTGAAGTAACCTTATATGCATGACTTCTTTACAATCTCTGCCTCTGTGGGTTTTTTTTTATTAAACAACTTTTGGATGAATGAACCGAAACGTAATTTAAAAAAAATGATTGATGCCTTACCACTTAAAAATCTATATAAGTAAATTTAGATTAAGAGGAGGGGTAGGGCAAGCTCTCTCCATACAAACTTTGTGCAGGATTTACTTGTTTGCATTAAAGTTATGATTTTTGGTCAGTATGCTTAGTTTTCTTATAGCTATTTCGTGATGTAATTTTTTTATTATATTTTTTTTTTTTTTTTAATTTTGATTTTTTTTTAAATATTTGAATATTTCCACATCACGATCTTCGCATATCTAATATTTACAACCAAAAAAAATATTATATTTGTTAGTGCCAAAACCGACGGATAAAACGTGCACAAAGTTTGTATGGGGAAGGCCTTGCCCTACCCTGCGCCTTAAGTCGCTTATTACTAAACAAAACTACTAAACTACTACTTATTTTTAAATAACAATTTATAATGTAAGCAAAGCATGATTACGTAGCGGTTTTAATATTTATTGAGATCATTTGACACTGCCTGATGAAAAAACTCGTAAAATGTCATGTGTCATTCTTTATAATGCAAAAAAAACAAATTAAATATAAGCCGCACTCGAGGTCCGGGAAGGACGCGACGAAGTAGCTTTTAATAACGTGGCAGATTTTTCTCCTATGCTTTTGGTCGAGGGGTAAGTATATCAATGGCGGCTCCCGTCTTAAATGCTCTAAGGCGGGCACGTACTGTACCTGGCGCACTGAGCGAAAAAAAATACTAATTATTAGTAAGTTTTAGTGAATCCCAGGACAAGGACATTATATACTGACGGTTACAAACCAGTTTTTGATAATAGTAGTTATTTACTAATACCAAAACTACTAAACTGTTTTGTAACCGTTACTATATAATCTCCTTGTCATGGGATTCACTAAAACTTACTAACAATAAGTATTTTTATGTCACACCTAGCCATAAAGTGGCCATTATCGCACGCTCCGCGCGCGAAGAAACCCACTTCCTGGCCAGGGGGTGACATAACATTTTGTACTTACCACGGGCGATAATAAAGAAAGCCTCAGATCGCATATTTATCGCCCTTGCCTTCGGCTCGGGCCTAAAATACCTGCGATCTAAGACATTCTTTGTTTTATCGCCCTTGGTAAGTAATGTACTATTTTCGCTCAGTGTAGTGACAACGGTGGAGTCGGTACCTGGCGGTGATGACGATGGAGTTGTTGGGGGAGGGGGCCCACTGCAGGAACAGGTCCCTGGCGAAGCCGACCTCGAGGTCGGGGAAGGAGGCGAGCACGACCCTGGGCCCGGGCACGCGCGCTACGTCGGCGGCGCCGTGCGCGAGCTGCACGTGCCGGGCACGTACTGTACCTGGCGGTGATGACGATGGAGTTGTTGGGGGAGGGGGCCCACTGCAAGAACAGGTCCCTGGCGAAGCCGACCTCGAGGTCGGGGAAGGAGGCGAGCACGACCCTGGGCCCGGGCACGCGCGCCACGTCGGCGGCGCCGTGCGCGAGCTGCACGTGCCGGGCACGTACTGTACCTGGCGGTGATGACGATGGAGTTGTTGGGGGAGGGGGCCCACTGCAGGAACAGGTCCCTGGCGAAGCCGACCTCGAGGTCGGGGAAGGAGGCGAGCACGACCCTGGGCCCGGGCACGCGCGCCACGTCGGCGGCGCCGTGCGCGAGCTGCACGTGCCGGGCACGTACTGTACCTGGCGGTGATGACGATGGAGTTGTTGGGGGAGGGGGCCCACTGCAGGAACAGGTCCCTGGCGAAGCCGACCTCGAGGTCGGGGAAGGAGGCGAGCACGACCCTGGGCCCGGGCACGCGCGCTACGTCGGCGGCGCCGTGCGCGAGCTGCACGTGCCGGGCACGTACTGTACCTGGCGGTGATGACGATGGAGTTGTTGGGGGAGGGGGCCCACTGCAAGAACAGGTCCCTGGCGAAGCCGACCTCGAGGTCGGGGAAGGAGGCGAGCACGACCCTGGGCCCGGGCACGCGCGCCACGTCGGCGGCGCCGTGCGCGAGCTGCACGTGCCGGGCACGTACTGTACCTGGCGGTGATGACGATGGAGTTGTTGGGGGAGGGGGCCCACTGCAGGAACAGGTCCCTGGCGAAGCCGACCTCGAGGTCGGGGAAGGAGGCGAGCACGACCCTGGGCCCGGGCACGCGCGCCACGTCGGCGGCGCCGTGCGCGAGCTGCACGTGCCGGGCACGTACTGTACCTGGCGGTGATGACGATGGAGTTGTTGGGGGAGGGGGCCCACTGCAGGAACAGGTCCCTGGCGAAGCCGACCTCGAGGTCGGGGAAGGAGGCGAGCACGACCCTGGGCCCGGGCACGCGCGCCACGTCGGCGGCGCCGTGCGCGAGCTGCACGTGCCGGGCACGTACTGTACCTGGCGGTGATGACGATGGAGTTGTTGGGGGAGGGGGCCCACTGCAGGAACAGGTCCCTGGCGAAGCCGACCTCGAGGTCGGGGAAGGAGGCGAGCACGACCCTGGGCCCGGGCACGCGCGCTACGTCGGCGGCGCCGTGCGCGAGCTGCACGTGCCGGGCACGTACTGTACCTGGCGGTGATGACGATGGAGTTGTTGGGGGAGGGGGCCCACTGCAGGAACAGGTCCCTGGCGAAGCCGACCTCGAGGTCGGGGAAGGAGGCGAGCACGACCCTGGGCCCGGGCACGCGCGCTACGTCGGCGGCGCCGTGCGCGAGCTGCACGTGCCGGGCACGTACTGTACCTGGCGGTGATGACGATGGAGTTGTTGGGGGAGGGGGCCCACTGCAGGAACAGGTCCCTGGCGAAGCCGACCTCGAGGTCGGGGAAGGAGGCGAGCACGACCCTGGGCCCGGGCACGCGCGCTACGTCGGCGGCGCCGTGCGCGAGCTGCACGTGCCGGGCACGTACTGTACCTGGCGGTGATGACGATGGAGTTGTTGGGGGAGGGGGCCCACTGCAGGAACAGGTCCCTGGCGAAGCCGACCTCGAGGTCGGGGAAGGAGGCGAGCACGACCCTGGGCCCGGGCACGCGCGCTACGTCGGCGGCGCCGTGCGCGAGCTGCACGTGCCGGGCACGTACTGTACCTGGCGGTGATGACGATGGAGTTGTTGGGGGAGGGGGCCCACTGCAGGAACAGGTCCCTGGCGAAGCCGACCTCGAGGTCGGGGAAGGAGGCGAGCACGACCCTGGGCCCGGGCACGCGCGCTACGTCGGCGGCGCCGTGCGCGAGCTGCACGTGCCGGAGCACGAACGGGTTGGAGCGCGCGCCCTCGAACGCGCGCGTCAGTTTGTCACTCATCCACTCGATCTGTCGACACCAAGTGCTAACGGTTATGACCCTGCTCTGCTACACTATACCTCTCCACAGAATAGTATAATAGTATTGCATACAGAATGGCCCCGAACCCGCCGCACCGAGGTCAGGCAGGCTTCGTATTATAATTAAACAAATACTCAGCCTGCAATTGCTCCCTTCCCGGCCACGGCAATAATGTACTATTTTTCAAAAATAATGTACTATTACATTATCTGCTTTCCTCGCTACTTCCCGTGCCCCTCGACAAGTGTTTATCAAGGACAGGTAGTGCACAACTAAATGTCATTTGACAGCCCGACTAAAGAAAAGAGATCCTGTTTCACAAAATACAAAAGGGCCCCTTCCCTTTAATTACCGATTGACATATAGGCTATTTGCAGAATAAATGTTGGATTTTGATTTTAAACAGCAGGGCGTAAGGGCTCTCAATCAGATAAGGTATAGTCGGAAACTTTTGGAGAGAAAGATAGAGAAATAGAGAGAGAGAGTGTGTAAGGGAGAGGAGAGGATAAGAGAGAGTGAGTGGGAGACGAAAGAAAAAGTGTGAAGAGAGTCTCTCACCTGCGACTTGGCGAACTCCACCACATTGTAGCCAACATTGGACAGCAGCAGCAGCGTGTAAGCCACGAGCCCGGAGTCCTTGTTCCGCCAGAGCTGGTCCAGCATGTGAGCCAGCTCCAGTACCCGGCCGGCCGTGTCGGTGCACACTAGCACGTTGCCGCCGCCGCGGAGAGTGCTTAGGATTGTCGCTGAAATGTGAACAAGCTTTGTAATAATTATGTCATAATATATTTTATGTCACACCTGGCCATAAAGCGGCAATTACCGCACGCTCCGCGCGCGGGAAATCCCACTTCCTGGCCAGGGGGTGACATAAAATTTTGTACTTAACACGGGCGGTAATAAAGAGAGCCTCAGATCGCATATTTATCGCCCTTGCCTTCGGCTCGGGCGTCAAATACCTGCGATCTGAGACATTCTTTGTTTTACCGCCCTTGTTAAGTAATGTACTATTAAAATGTAGACTACTATGATTAATTGATTATTGTTCAAATGTTTTTTTTAAATTCAACACCTAAACATTGTACGTCCGAAATGGGCAAACTGCTGATGCTATAATTTTATGACTACCACCAAAATGTACACAGTTCTGACAATAAAATTATCTTATCTAAATAAATAAAAATAATAAAAGCGAGAAAAAAAAACATACAGATCAATTCACATTTTGTAAATTGTATGACTTCGACAGCTAATAACCTTACCAACGACTGAATTAAATGGAAAACTTTTCTAGTAACCATTATACTATGTAATTGTTTCATCCCCGGCCCCGGGTTGGCACATGTAGTATGAAGTGCCCCCTAAAATATATATATTTTTCCTAATTTCACACCACTTTTATGTAGCGGTTCATAGAATACATCTTTCTACCAAATTTCATAATTGTAGTACTTATAGTCTCCGAGTAAATCGGCTGTGACATACGGACAGACAGACGTGACGAATCTATAAGGGTTCCGTTTTAGCCATTCTGGCTACGGAACCCTAATTATATAAAAACTAGTTATTGCCCGCGACTTCGTCCGCGTGGAACTCGTTTATCGCGATAGAATTGAAGTGTTTGCTATTTACTTATAAATATCAGGCGCTTACCTACTCATCGCTCTTTCATACAAACTTCCACCCCCTTAAGGGATGATTTCTGGGAAAAAAAGTATCCTATGTCCTTCCCCGGGGCTAAATCTACCTCCATACCAAATTTCATGTAAATCAGTTCAGTGGTTTAAGCGTGAAGAGGTAACAGACAGACAGACAGACACACTTTCGCATTTATAATATTAGTATGGATAAACTTACTCATAAGCTTTTCATCCCTCAGCCTCCGTCTCGGCTGTACATAATCCGCATTCATAGCTCCCAGCAGCAGAAGGGACGGCCGCATCAGTTTCTCTATCTCGCATCCGTTGAGATGTCGCTCCTTCTTATGGTTAAAGTCCGGGGCGTAGACCACGTCCTCCTCGCCGGGCGCTGCGATGCGCCATATGGTGCCTCCGAGTGAATGGCCGGCGGGGAGGGGAGTGATGCGCAGCCCGAGGCCTTTGCCTGCAAGTTATTGGTAATATTCATTTTACAATAGTTTCAGGCTGTGTATTTAAATCTATTTAGGCGATTTTCTGTTTAATTAACTCGTATTGCACATTTTATGGATGTTCGGGGCCGCACCTCTCTACACCCTGAGCTGCTCACACCAGTGTTGCCACCCTTGCTACCATTCGGTGGCCTTTTCTAGGAGGCCCACCTAGTGAGTGGTGAGTCACCGCCTGCCTTTTTACAATTCTGAGACTGATTGTCACGGCAGGCGTCCGCTAGTCTCCTCCCATAACCCATTATCCAGTCCATCCAACTTTCAACTCAATAGCCCCATGACCTTAGTTCCCATCGCAGCCAAAAGACTGCACTACAATAGTCTTTGCACCTGGCGGGGATCGTCTCCGGATGTATCATGTTGTGCGTTCGGAGACGAAATCCGCCATGTATCCCTTGCCTTTAGATTATTTTTGTCTTAAAGGGCCTCTGTGCTGTTGGCTTCGGCCCCACGCATGCCTTCCAAAGGTCCGGGACCCCATGGTCCCGAGATAAGGAAAAGACATATAATAATAATAAAGACATATATTCAATTATGCCTTATAAAAAAACCTAGTTCTGTTTCTGTTCTTTTTCAGTTCAGTTCAGTTGTATCCCTTGCATTTCATTAAATTGTCAAAAGGGCCTCTACGTGTTGGCTATGTGGTACTCGTTGGTACTTCGGTGCCTCGGTACTTCGGCTCCGCGCACGCCTCCCAAAGGTCCGGGACACCATTGTCCCGTGAACGGGAAAGACATAATAATAATAAAGACATATATTCAATTATGCCTTATAAAAAAACCTAGTTCTGTTTCTGTTCTTTTTCAGTTCAGTTCAGTGGTTTAAACGTGAAGAGGTAACAGACCGACACACTTTCGCATTTATAACATTTGTATAAAAAATAAATATTTGTGGACAATCTTACACAAATCAACATAGTCCCAAACTAAGCAAAGCTTGTACTATGGGTACTAAGCGACAATATACATACTTATATAGATAAATAGATACTTAAATACATAGAAAACATCCAAGACCCAAGAACAAATATTCGTGCTCATCAAACAAATAAATGCCCTGGCCGGGATTCGAACCCGGGACCTCCGATATGGATATTATTACTCCTGCTGCTCATTATAAGAGTACAGAAATCGCACTTACCCTTCATATCCACACTCTGATTATATTTCAACTGCACAATACTATCGAACGCAGCGTCCACATCATCCAACGTGAACAGATCAAAGTCCGACACATTCCGGTGAGCCTGGTACAGGTCGTACATGAACATCTGTCCCATCTTGTACACTGGCAGTGTGGCGTAGATGGGACAGTTCAGTCCCAGTTTACCGACTGCGTACGGGAGAGCACCGAGGTGGAGCGGGTCTGAATGGGAGAGGAGGACTGCATCTATACTGTTTATATGCCTGAAATTACAAGATGGCGAGATTAACATGTGTATAGTTTATTTATTGCCTGTAATTCAGAAATTTACAGGGATCGGATACCGGTATTTTTTTCGGCCATTGACCCCAAACTGTAATGAATAACGTTTGCGGTTTCGCTCTTGTTTCTGGTTGTAAGCGCCTAAAACCGGTTTATGGAGGAACTGCTCTTTGAATGAAATTAACCGGTTTTCGACAGAGACAATGAGTTGAGTGAATCATTCTTTCTCACTTACACACCACACTTACATACAATTTAAACCGGTTTAATAAGATTTAAGGATATGGGTCATGTCTTGAACATGCTTGACGTCCGTATTAAAAACATTTTACTAAGAAACTCAGTTACTGTGGTCTCCGCGCTGACAGGACAGAATAACAACAAGAAAAAGTTGAGCGACCCAATAACATAATGCCTTCATAGAATGATGTTAAGTATAATATTCAATCTTTTTAGATGGAGGGGATTTGTATAAGTAGACATCCAATTGTTAAGATTATAATTGCAATACTGAAAAACAAGATTTAAAAGCTTACTGCCATAAATTTTCCTACTAAACGCTTTGTAACATACATTTGTAAATAAGTGATGTCTTATATATCCTTTTTAAAAGAAAATAGATTATAATTACTTGTTTTTATACATTGAGAAAAACATAACCTCAAACTGACCTCTTTAGCTCTTTTATGAATTCCATATCGAATTTCTCGTCCCATCCACAGTCGAGGAGGAACTTGAATTCGTCTACTTGCAAGACGTAGCATGGTGGAGTCTCATCTCCAGCCCCAGAGATGCAGTGTAGCTTGATAATCGAAGTCATAACGCCGGTCGAATAAATGAAGATTACAACCAACTTTCACACTTTAATCATAATGAAATCACACGAATGCAAGTAAACTGTTAATAAGAATGAATTAGTAAGCTTTTTTTAGTTCCTTTCAGTGTTTTTTATTTGAGCAAAACAATATTACAAAGCGCAACACAAAAGTTCGAGTTGAGTTTGAGTTGTTAATTTTTTTTTTTAATGTCAGTTAAAATGTCATTCCAATAGTTGTCTTGAATTCTTGGTGCATTCAGCCAAAATGTAAAGAAGAAGAAAAACAAAGAGATTCAAATTATCAAGAAAATACTTTATTAGTATTACGAAAAGGATAGTATTATTCTTGAGAGGAGTTTATCCATGATAAAAAATATTTAGGTATGTTGCGTAGTAAAAAAATTGAATGCTCTGCACGCTCGCAGTCCAACAATGCGCGTAAAGGGCATTACACATGTAGCGATTTATCACAGCAACCTGCAAATACACGGTGTCTTGACAAAATGCACATCCACATTCTTCTCTATTTGTGAAATGTCGCATAATATCATGGATTCATTTCTCTCACAATCACAACCAGGCGCGACGACTCATTTTGTATCTCCTTCATTACCTATTTCTCTTTTGTTGGAGCACCTTCTTGCCTAATGTAAGGATATGAGAATAAAACAGTATGTTAATAAATAATATCTGGGCGGCGTTTTCCCGGGCATGAGACCTAGCTAGATCGATTGCTCGTCCCCGAAAACCCCCACATACCAAATTTCATCAAAATCGTTATAACCGTTTCCGAGATCCCCGAAATAAATAAATAAATATACAAGAATTGCTCGTTTAAAGATATAAGATAAGATTAGAATATGAACTATGAACAATGCATTACATTAGAATAACCTAGGTAATTTGGTGCCCATAGAAATACCGTTCTAATCTCGTCCAGGTGGAGTTTTCCCTCTGGATTGGATGGTTGAGTATGAGGTGAAACTAGGCCTTATTGGGGTTAGGCTTTGTCAAGTGATGCCACTCACTTGACTGCTACTTATGCTATGCTATGTTTGAAGTTCGCAAGCCGTCCGAAGGCCTCTTAACTTGGCTTAACGACTGCTATCATAGACAGCAGCCGGGACCAACGGCTAATAACCACTCAAAGCAGCCATCCATCCATAAACCGACACCGACACTGCTTAAGTAGTAGTAGTAGTAGTAAAATTCTTTATACCTCGTCGTTTTAACCTCGTATAGCGCAAGCGGCACACGGGCGACGCTGGTTCACGAGAGCTCCTCATGGGCGTTACAGTAATTTACCCGTCTTCGTCATTCAAGGTAAAAATATAATTGGTTAACGTTAACTCACTTGTTTGATTTAGACTCCGCAGGCTCAGCATTTGCTGGCTCTGCACTAGGCCTGCCAATGATTGATATTTCCGTTGGCTCAGCCTGACTCTCAGTGGCATTGGCTTTAGTGTCGTCTTTGCTCTGCCGCTCTTTCGCACCAGTACAACAAACTGATTTCGCCGGTTCCTCCATCCCTAATAGTTGGTCGTGCACGGCCAATTCAGGGTAGTTTCGAGCTTTAAGCATAAGTGAGTGTTGATTACTCATTCCACAAAATTAAAATGTCTAGCAGGGGCGAGGCATTTGCCCACAGCCGAGGGACATCCATATGGATAGAGAAAAACGAAAAGCTAGTACGAGTAGTAGGCTTCGAGGTATGAGTTTATTTAGGATTAGCACATGTTGGGATTGTTAAGTCAACATGAGTTAACTTGCGATACGCTAATACGCGAGAGAGAAAACATCTTTCTCATTCCATCTCATTATACTTTTATACTGCGTTCCATAGGAAGATTGGGACAACATGGTATTGGCTACCTTTGGACACCTTTTAGTTTCTGAATAACAACTTAGAAACGCAGCTATAAGATGGAAAAAGACAGCAATCACTCATTTCAAGGTGGTTGTTGTGAAAAATTGGTAGGTGTAAAAAATATGTGTTAAATTTTAAGGTGTAAAAAAATTTTCTGCTTCTTGTTTCAATTTTCTTTAGTAACGTTGCAAAAAAGGTACAGAGACCAAGGTTTTAGAGTAGGTATTTCAACTGCTAACATTATTTTCGGTTTCTTTTTAAAGAATAGATTTTATTAGCTCTCAGAATGCGTCTCGGTACGTAACTATGTCTTACCTGCCTTCGCCATCGCTAGCGCATATTTCTCCTCGATTCGAGCATCTGAAAGTTATTTATTCTTGTTATTTCAATCTACAACTAGGTAGGAACATCAGAAATGCAATTTAGCCCTCCGCCAGTTCAACTTTCATTACGAGTATCATGTCCCAAGATATTTATATTTATCGTGTGGCATATATTTTCGAACCGTGAGATCTTCGAGATGACAGTACGGTTGCCAGTTTTTGTTGCACTTTTAGAACCACCCAGGGGTCAGGTGTAGGGTAGCGGTGGGTACTTTCCCTACGGACGGGGTGCAACTTCGACCCCCCTTTGTCAAGTGAGTGGGCAACTTGACTATTAGAAGTTTTCAAGCCACCCGAAGGCCTCCAACTTGGCTTAACGACTGCTGCCATAGACAGCAGCCGGGATCAACGGCTTAACGTGCCTTCCAAAGCACGGGAGCGCTCAGTTAGTAACCACTCAAAGCGGTCACCCATCCATGTACTGACCGCGGCCCACGTTGCTTAACTTTGAATAACGCTTGCGGCACGCAGGCGCCGCTGGGCCACGAGCGCTCCTATGTCCCAAGATAGACAGCTTGCCATCGAAGGATGACCGCCGCGCTTGCTGGTCGCTGCTGGCGAGAGGAGCGCGTGGTCGCCGCGCTTGCGCCGCGCGGGCGCAACGGCCTACTTGCCTACTTCAAACGTAAAAAAGCTGTCAACCAGTGGACACCTCCACCTGGAGTTCAGGCGGCGCCGGTTGGGTGCCGCTGGCGAGTCTTAGGTCTGCGAGAACCTTTAAACTTGGTCACGGCGCGTGCACGACGCAAGCAATATACTTATGTTGTAGTTTGTAGTCCTGTTGCGCAGCCCGTGTGGCGACGCGACGGTAACCTGTTCCCGTACGTTCCGCCGCGCAGCGGTCTCGCTGCGTGGACCCGCGCACTATGTGGCCAAGCATTTAGAAAGCGGAGCGCATAGTTACCATTTATTTTGTGCACGATCAAGTTCAAGGCCACGAGGAAAAGCAATCCGAAGATACTCATGATGCAGTACGCCCACCATGGCGGCTGAACCATCTGGAAAATCGGTTTCTGTCAATAAAGAGCCAAGCTCCTGCAGATTTTTCATAGCACACCCATTAACTTGGACGCAGTTAGCGTATAACAAGTTAGGCACGGGACGGGGCCAAAGCCAATTACCAAGATGAACTTAAACCACATGAGCTCTATCAATACCAACCAACATGACCTCTTGGCTAAGATGAAACAATCGGACAACATTATGAAACACTTATATATGAAGGACTATTACTACTTTTCCTTCTGTGAATGTCACGTTGTCAGATAAAGAAAAAACTTTGGTAATGGCTACCCAGAACCAAAGGAATTCAGGGTACTCTCGCTGAGCTCCATCATCCATTTTGTAAAAATATTGGAGAAGCTTGGAGTATAAAGTAGGATGGAGGTATAAAGGAAAGAGGGATCTAATGCACAAAAGATCCCCGAAGAGAAAAGGATAGTGTCCGGGCAGGGGGGTTTCACTCCGTCAGTTCGCCGCGATGCTGCAAGTACATCCGTAGGTGGTACCATTCAGTGGCTGCCGCGCATAATAGCTACTGTCATTCGCTTGGTGCGGTCAATCAGGTCAATGTTTGTTATTTACGAGTACCTATTATAATTTGGGGTTGTAAATTGGGGATTTGTTAACAGTGGGGACTTCTGTATGTGGCCCTTACCCGTCGCCTGAACCGTACTGCTACTTGAACGGTACCTATGGAACTTTTTTTATTAATAATGTGTTGAATGGGGCACTGACCTTCCAGAAATCGTGATGCTGCAAAAATGCTGTAGGTAGGTACCTAACGGAATAAATCCTCTTCCTGTACAGAGTATTGTTATGTAGTTCTGAAAGAGAACAATTACAAATGCTCGTAAAGTATTGATAGTTTTCTTGGGTGTTTTGTACTTAAGTTTTGCTGAGATACAGAAGGATTACAGCTTCAGAAATGCTTCAGACATATCATCTCTTTGCTTCAGATCAAACTTGAGATACTTGCTTCTGACAGTGTCATATCATGTCAAGTGTTGGTCAAGTGGTGTGGTGTCGTATTGACAGCAATTTTTTTACAAGTAAAATGACATCAATATAAATTCTTAAATGATTAATGGCGCAATAATTATCAATGATTATGACAATTATATTTCATACCACACCTCGCATGTTTGTTGGGTCATATATTCTTATTGTAATTTTTTTTCATGCATGACATTATCTTTATAGTAGATTATACACCAAGGGGATAAAGCACTGTTTTATGTCACGGGTGTGATATTGAATCCCGAACGTAACGAAGGACTCCAAATTTTACTCCCGAGCGGAGCGAGGGAGTAATGACTTAATTCCTGAGCGAAGCGAGGGAATTAAGACTGTCCTGAGTGTAGTGAGGGATTTAAGCGCGCCCAAGACAAAAACAGTTTTATCCCCGTGGGGTATACTCTACTTTTCTCACCACCTTTGGCCAATTTTATACTTTAACTTGTTATTGAATATGGAATCGAGTATGATGACTATTTTAACAAAAAAGTTTTTTTTTTATTCTAAATAAATATTAAAATTCTAGTAATCCTTAATTCTAAATCTTGAAATCCTTATCCCTGAATTAGTCGAAATCGAGTATAGGTAGTGACGATTTTTAGCAAAAAAAGTTTTTTTTAGCTTAAACCTCAAAATAAATATAAAATTTGAAATCCTTATCCCTGAATTAGTTGAAATCGAGTATAATGACGATTTTTCGCAAAAAAAAAAATTTTCACCTTAAAACTCAAAATAAATATAAAATTTCAAATCCTTATCCCTGAATTAGTCGAAAACGAGTATAATGACGATTTTTGTCAAAAAAAAATTTTTTCTCTTAATACTCAAAATAAATATAAAATTTGAAATCCTTATCCCTGAATTAGTCGAAAACGAGTATAATGACGATTTTTGGCAAAAAAAAAATTCTCTTAAAACTCAAAATAAATATAAAATTTGAAATCCTTATCCCTGAATTAGTCGAAAACGAGTATAATGACGATTTTTGACAAAAAAAAATATTTTTTTTCTCTTAAAACTCAAAATAAATATAAAATTTGAAATCCTTATCCCTGAATTAGTCGAAATCGAGTATAATGACGATTTTTCGCAAAAATTTTTTTTTTTAACTTAAAACTCAAAATGAATATAAAATTCGAAATCCTTGTCCCTGAACTAGTCGAAATCGAGTATAATTACGACATTTCGCAAAAAAATTTATTTTTCTCTTAAAAATCAAAATAAATATAAAATTTGAAATCCTTATACCTGAATTAGTCGAAATCGAGTATAATGACGATTTTTAGCAAAAAAATGATATTTTTTTCTTAAAACTCAAAATAAATATATAATTTGAAATCCTTACCCCTGAATTAGTCGAAATCGAGTATAATGACGAATTTTTTTGCAAAAACATTTTTTTTTTTAAATTAAAATTCAAAATAAAGATATAGTTTTAGTCATTTTTTTTTAGAAAAAAAAAACGGAACTAAAATCACGCGCTTCACCCGCTACAGGCGCAGTCTTTTGTTTCGAACGCGACGTTCCAAACAAAACACGGAGCTGGTGTGCCACCTCCTCGCCGCCGTGTGGACTTCACGAAATTAGACTTTAAAGACATATCAATAAGAACTATCAGAGCTCAAATGAAATTATTACCCGGCGGGTAATAATTTGAAATTATAACCCGCTAAAACCAAGGGCCACGTGTAGGTAATGATTTGCTTTCCGAAAGGTTTGTATGATATATAATTGAGCAAAATCGAGCAGGTGGTGTGAAATAGTACATTACTTACCAAGGGCGATAAAACAAAGAATGTCTCAGATCGCAGGTATTTTACGCCCGAGCCGAAGGCAAGGGCGATAAATATGCGATCTGAGGCTTTCTTTATTATCGCCCGTGGTGAGTACAAAATTTTATGTCACCCTCTGGCCAGGAAGTGGGTTTTTTCGCGCGCGGAGCGTGCGATAATGGCCACTTTATGGCTAGGTGTGACATAAAAACATTTGTACGCCATCTTATGGTAGAACAAGATTAGTTTGTATTTATTTTGTAACATCTGTTGTACCTACTCTTGTTTAAACAAATAAACTGTTTGATTGATTGATTGATTGAAGCCTGAAGATTCTTTGCGCAAAGGCCGTGTATTACCACTTTTGAGTTTTTAAAAACCATCTGAGACATAGAATATAGTGTCCTAAAATCTAAAAAAAATAATTGTGTTACATAAGAATCTTGTCTAGTCAAAATCGCAGTCAGTTACATGACTTGATGAATTTCACTCGATAGAAAAAAATCGTGAAGTTACCCCTTTTTAGGGTTCCGTAGTAAACAAGGAACCCTTATAGTTTCGCCATGTCCGTCCGTCCGTCCGTCCGTCCGTCCGTCCGTCCGTCCGTCCGTCCGTCCGTCCGACCCCCGTTTTTCTCAGTAACCGTTAGTGCTAGAAAGCTGTAATTTGGCATGAGTATACATATCAATGACGCCGACAAAACGGTAGAATAAAATCTTAAAAAAAAATTTTTTTTAGGGTACCTCCCCTACATGTAAAGTGGTGCTGCAAATTTTTTTTCTGCCAAACCCCATCGTGTGGGGTATCGTTGGATAGCTCTTTTAAAAATATTATAAGGTTTCTAGAAGCATTTTTTGATTAAAGAATTGGTTAGCGTGATATTAAGCTTTGAAGTGATAATTTTTGCTATGGTCAAGTGTCCCCCCCCCCCTGCCAGCTAAACGGTGGCTACTAGGCATGTGAAAAAAATCATGGTAGTAGTATATACGATGAATTTAAAAGGAAAACTATCACAGCTAAGTAGACATTACTAGTTAACGAGTAATAGTCGAACTTCAGAAATGTACTTTGCAAAAGCAAACGTTCGTACAATTTCCATTGATACCTTAGATAATGTTGTTAATTCTTTCAAAAACATAGTAAATATAAGTTTTCGAACTTTTTAGTCCACATAATGTAAAGGGTAGACGACTACGGAACCCTACCTTGCGCGTGGCCCGACACGCACTTGGCCGGTTTTTGGAATGTATTTTCAATACTACGGCTATATTACTGATATTTAACATTTAATTTTTATACTCAATTAAAGATCGTGAATAGTTATAGACAAATTCGCAGGGTTTGCTTTGATAAAATGATTGGCTTAATGAATATAGCTAAATATTTACAAAACTGCGCGCAGAGCTTGCGTAGAGAGCGGGATGGTTAATTGTAAACTCACGCGTGTTAGAGCGGGACATTTGCGTTGGGGATACCTCCCCTTAAGATTAGGGGATTAGGAGGATCACTGTCAATTTGTGTAAAGTTGACGAAAAGTTAGTACCAAAAACCGGCCAAGTGCGAGTCGGACTTCGCTCATTTTGGGTTCCGAACCAACCTCAAATATGTGATTGATCAATATATTAGTATTTGTTGGTAAAATATACGTAATAATAAACATTATCACCAAATTTTAAGTTCATAGGTCAATTAAAAAAATGGACGCATGATTGACTGCAATATAGGGTTCCGTTTGGACAATTTGGATACGGAACCCTAAAAAGGTTATACACGATTGCCAAAATTAGAAAAAAAGGGTATGTAACATTGTCGTGTCGTACCCATTACACTTGGTCTGAAAGTGTTAAGGCGATATATCGATTGAAAGAGACACCCTTTGTTTTTCGCTCACGACAAAACGGGATGCAACCCTCTACGAGAATGGCTTTTTAGACAAATCTCGTTAAATATCTGACTGTGTGCAGGTTTATTAAATTTCCTCTTGTCAGTGCCTAGATGAGGTAAAATACCATCATATTAACTTAATCGTGTCTTGCAATAATGCGTTGTTTTAGTAGGCTGAGGAAAAAAAGGAAAATATAGACTCGACTTTGGATTTATTTTCTATCGAGAAAATTTTAAGCAATCATGTTTCGCTATTGTCAGTACCACAATTATATAGTCAAGAATCATATATCTGAAAATCAGCCCCTACTGTTTGCTAGTCTGGGCAGGACAGCGTTTCAAAGTCTCCAAATTTCTCAGTGTAGCGCCTTAATGAATTTTAGAGCTCATTAACGTAATAGAATAATAGAGAACAACAATTACACTTCCAGTAGCATAATCCAGCGGTTAAACGCTTTAACTACAACTGTGTACAAAATAACATTAACAGCTGCTTATTATAACCGGAGGCTATATTAAGTTCTTATTTCAGCATATTAGCATGAGAATGGTATAGTAATGAGCTCGTAAGAGTAGTACACAGTAGATTGGCTTACAGTACGATAACTTAGTGAATACATAATGAATAAAATGAACTTTATTCTGTAAGTAGGCCGCAATAGCACTTTTACAAGTCAAACCCTACTAGCGTTTCACAGAGGCCACTGCTGAGAAGAAACGCCGAAAGAAACTCGACAGTCAGCCATTTTCTCACAAAAATATGCTTATTACAATGATAATACTTAACCTACTTAAGATCAAGAAATTTAAGTATCTATCATGAGATATTATACTTAAACGATACTGTAATAGAGCTTCTATTACAAACATACGACTTACCTATAGAAATATGCAGATTAGTTTATAGTGTGATAACTTTGAGATTGGCACTGACATTGTTATGCTCTTATTCCATTGGATAACAAAGCACAAAGTAATAATAATAATAAAGTAAGTGCAGTAAGTACAAATTTTTAGGTCACCCCTTGGCCAGGAAGTAGGAGCGTGCGGTAATGGCCACTTTATGGCCAGTTGTGACATAAGTGTTTAAGGGCCATTTTTTTGGCGTTGTAGTATTTTTTGGTTAGAATTGCATGAAAATTGGTAGGTTGGAAGAGCTCCTGATTCTGAACAATATGTGCACGATTTCCGACAGTGTCCCGCAATTTTTTCCATTGAGTGACAAAATGTATGGGATTTTCGTAACTCACTGGATAAAATGTATGGGAAAAAATATTTTTTCGGCACCATAAATTGTATTTTTAATGGATAATTTACTTGGACAGTATCAGGAGCTCTTCCAATCTATCAATTTTCATGCAATTCTAACGAAAAAAACTACAACGCCAAATAAATTGGCCCTTAAAACTATATGATTGTAAGCCGATACATTGTCGATCCATCAGCCATTATCGATCGCAGCCGGGTCTATTCATCACGCCAAGTTTCCTCTCACAATTCATCAACTGCCCGGTCGGTTATGAAATACAAATTAATTAACACGGACTCGCTTGGTGGCTTAGAGCTCACGATAAGGGTCCGACACGACTACGCAGGATCAGGCGGATGTTCTATTTAAACAATAAGGATCTTGAATGAGTTGGGTGAATATCAGAGCGTTTTAAACGCCTTAATCGACTGTGGACGTTTTATTTTTGAGCTCACAGATCGACGTACTTAAATACAATACACAGTACAAAACATTCCCCTTTTTTATGAATAAAAACTGTTATCGCAGTTTGGCGGGCAACATAAATTTGTTAGAGTAGTTATGTACTTTTGATTAATAAATAAAAAAATATATATTCACAATCATTATTCACGATAGCACTGATTGCTGAAAATTCGAGACAATGTTTTATTCCGAATTGGCTTTACCAATTTGCGGGAAATGACCAAATACCTATCAACGCTGAAAATCGGAACGTCCAGAAAAATGCGGGACATCTAATCAGCCTACATCATCATCCAATTTAAGAGTTATCCTTTTGTCGGTGGAGTATTTTCCATTTTTCCCACTCGTACGCCAGTACGTTGACTTCTTGATACGACACGACGCCAGCTGTTTCTTTTATTTGGTCCATGTAACTGCGCCTTGGTCTTCCCCCCTGCCTCGCAATCCTTCTATCTTTCCTTCCAAAATGGTCTTGAAGAAGTTGTCGTGCCGTATCAAATCTGTCCAATCATTTTCCTTCTTCTATTGTTAATAGTGTTTAACAACGTTTTGTTCTAGTGTACTCTACGCAATACCTCCTCATTTGTTACTCTCTCGGTCCAACTGATTCGTCCCATTCGTCTCCAGCACCACATTTCAAACGCTTCCAGTCTCTCTCGATCTCTTTGTGTTATTGTGTCCGTGGACGATTCACTGCCAAAGAGAGCAACACTCCATATACACTTTAATTAGCCACTTTTTGCTCTTTCGTGATAAACTAGACTTCAAGCCTTTTTTTGGGCATGGATACTCTTGCGACAATACCTAATGTACATGGAGTCTTTTGTAATCAGGCTGCCTAAATATTTAAAACTATCTACTTGATCTATCATAAAATTATTTAATAACTATGGGTACCTACATGATGTGTTTTGAGGTAGCCATCACGTGGGTAGCCAGAATATTAGTTTTCTTTCCTACTTAATTCATAAAAAAATATATTCATGTCGAAATTAATTTCTTTAACTGATCGTGTTTCAGCCTACATATACGTCTCGAAATACGAAACGGGACGTGACCAAATAACCTATCGTCACATAACACATGACCATATAACCCATCGTCACGCCTGTGCCACTGCTATCGTGCTAGCTAGGCGAGCTAGTCGCGTCGCGCGGTGTAAGTGAGGTTACAAGTCGGTACAAAGCAATCAATCTTGCCACAGAACCGTCTAAAAACAAAGGCTTACGTATTGAAGTTTTGTGAGGCACGACAAAACGATTAGAGACGACAAAATAACAAGCGTAATTGCGATTCGATCGGCAATTAGATCGATGCTAATCAGCATTTATTTCCAAGTGGTTATAGTTGAAAAAAAAAGTAATAATAAGCTAAAAAAATATTTAAAAATGTCACAAAAATGCTAAAACTGTGACGACTTCATCAATGACGCTACCTCTGAATCTGCATTGACGGATGTGCTTATGATCTCGTGGTGTCCAAGATCCAAACCCGTCGTCTACCAGTCCCTGGGATCCCAGGGCAGATAACAAAAGAATGGCATTGTATATTTTTTTCGCCGGGAGAGGACGGCTTTGAGGGTCCTAACATACACTCACCGGCAGAAAATTTGGCACATAAACTTTTCGTGATTTCAAACTAAAAATTGACTAAATTAAATAATGTTTAATATATACAAATGATTTTTTCTAATTTGGGCCAAATTTTCTGCCGGTGGGTATACCAGTTTCTCTGATTTGAAATTAAAAAATAATTATTCGGACACAAGGGATTACTGCAGCAGGTGCAGATAGTCTAAGGAATCCTTTTAAATATTTGCACATCCCGTATTATAAATTATCTGGTGTAATGCACCAGTCACTGTTTAATGTGTCAGCCATATTACATACAGTAACATACGCTTCGCGATGAGTTTGCATTCAGCAAAACTAGGCAATAACAGCCCTACTAACCTGAAAGTCCTGAAACTTGTAACGAGTACTAACGTGCAAACTATTTATGATATTCACTAAAGTACACCCGGAACGATCAATGGCAATTGTCAATTTCACGTTATTGTCAATGATCATGGATACATGGTAGCCGCGAGTGAATCAAATTGTCAAATTGTATTGTCTGTATCCTTTAATTGAGGTGTGCAATAAAGAGTATTTGTATTTGTATTTGTATTTGTCAAACGTATTTACATTATTGATGGAAATTTAATCATAAAGTAGGTACAGATGTAGTGCAAAATGATTTTCCTTCGTACTATATCGGAAAAATTCGTATTTATCGTGCTCTCTCAATTAGCTTTAATTCAATTCTTTAAAAAATGGCTTTCCATCAAATTTATGATGATTTCGCCAATGTCACGTGTTCAGTGACGTTGTTCGGTAACGACGCCATGACAGTAGGCAAGGTTTTGTACGGTAAATGGATTCTGATCGGCGTCGCCCCGGGCACGTGTGCTCACCAACGCGGCGACTCAATTAGCTTTAGTACCCATCTTACAGCCGTAGGGGTAATTTTGACACTTTGACATTTGACACTAAACAATAAAGTTCCATAATAATGGATATGAAAACGTCACTCATTTAATACAATCATTGATTGGCACATCGGCAGTTCGGGTGCCATCGTATTCCGATTGAGATCCGAGTTTTCCCGAAAGAAAATCATTTTGCAATACATCTGTAGATACATCATTGACTTATATACAGAATACAGATTTACCTACTTACATGTCCAATGTCTTGCTTATAGCCTGCGCCTGTGCCTTATGAAGGTATGCTCGGTCGGTGATAGAGACAAAGCATGGCAATCTTTTCCATTTTTTTCTATTTCTATTTCCTCTTATAGGAATCGCTATAAGGCGTTTTTTCTCTATCAAAGCCTGTCAGCCCTCTTGAATTTGATGAAGATTGAACGGTCGTAATAAATGAGAATCTATTTAAAACTAATCAACTGGCGGAAAAATATTGACGAGTCCATTGTGTCGTGGCGATTGAACAACACGTGTAAGTAGAATCGCACTTCCATGTCGCTATTAATAACGTAGATAGATTGACAATTGGAATTGAACGTTGCCGGTGCACTAAAAACTTGCACATTACGTAGGTACCTATTACGTAGTTACACCAGGTTTTACTGTGAGTATATTCATGCATTCATAACCATAACTTTCATATTAGAGCAGAGTGTCCCGAAAAGCGTTTCCTACGAGTCTAATTTCAAGAAAGTTCCGAGTCATTACTGTACGAACTGTGAAACAAAGAGCTATGCATAAAGAACCTAAAGCAAGAAACTTCGGTGAAGTATGAGTCTCGACGAAGCCCAAAAAAGCCTGGTCTCTGAAATGAACCACTGGTTGCCTTTAAGCGGTTCTGTTTACGCTGGCATTGTTTCGTTCAAAAACGTGTACCGAAGGCAAATGCAGCTCGCAATCAAGGTAATGTTGCCAGCGGCAGGTGCGTTCGCGGCGGCGAGCCGCGAATTTATAACGGCAACACTGACAAGTTGATTTATGCGCGGGAAACATTCGCGCCGATTGTGAGATTCGTTTCACGCACGTGCAAATGTTGTTCAACTATTTTTCAAGTTTTATTGGCGCTGATGGCGTTTTGAATGGATAGCGGTTAGTGGTGGTAGGATTTGTTGCCAGCCTCGGATTTTATTTGATGTTAGTACGTAATGTGGTGGCTCAGTTGCTAAAAGGCAATGCATATTTCATACGATTAACATAGACGAGTCGATTTAAAAAATAATATTACTTAACCTAGGTATGTAATAGTTAAGCGTAAGCGTACCATACACTGGAGCGACCTGCGGTGGCGGCCCGTTGACAGTATGACAAACAAGGCTGCTAGCAAAGACTACAATTATACTCGTACATACTGATACTGAGAGCCGCTAGTGTCTAAATCAGTGTTTTTCAACCTTTTTCATGACACGACCCCCCCTAGGACCAAAAAATTATTCGCGACCCCCCCTACCCTTGGGTATTTTTCGTATATGGTATTTTACGTTACAGTCGTTACACATATTCAATCCATAAAAATATTTTCATACGTTTACAATTTTACATAATTCGAATTGGGATCGAATACGTCGCCAATTGACAACTAACAAAATTTTCGCGCGGTAAGTACTCTACGCACGACCAAGGCCTTGAAGTGTTTGATTCCATTTGCTACCTCGTATTTGTGCGAGTTGACGTTTTCATCAATGGCCCAAATAAAAAGTAAGCAAAGAAATCGCTTAAATCTGGAAAACGATTTAATTCTTCATGTAGCAAAAACCGATCCACGATCGGAGAAATTGATTAGTCAAAAACAAGCGCAACCTTCGCATTAATATGGATAGTTTAGTGCAGTGTCGGAAGCTCGTTTAGTTTTTTGAAAAGAAATTCGTCATAAGATTTATTTTCTTGTTAACATACAAATGTTCAGAAGTATATTGTTCTGTTAATATTTTTTACTAAATCTATTCTTTCAAACATCTTTTTTTTTTTTTACTGAGGTAGTTCGTTCAACCTCTCGCAACCCCCCTGCAGAGGCTTCGCGACCCCCCAGGGGGTCGCGACCCACACGTTGAAAAACACTGGTCTAGATTAGATTCGATTAGATTCATTTATTTCATGATAAGAATTACATTATAAATTTGTACACATGTCAAAATTACAAGAATAGTTATCATGATCGTCATAAACAGGAAAAATAAAAAAGGATAATAACATAATGTCAACCAAAATTAAACACACATGAAAATGATAAATAGTAAAAATAAAATAATTGCATCTCCCTTTCGGGATCGTCAAAGTCCATTTCAAAATACAAATTCCAATATACTAATCAAGTCAAAATACAAGTTCAAGTCCATTACAAAATATAAATCAATTTAATACAAATTTAATAATAATTATTTACACGTCAGTAACTTAAGGTCCATATACTCTTTAACAGAGTATAATGGATTTTCCAATAAGAGGCGTTTCAGGCGGCGTCGAAATGCATCGTCAGATGGTTCAAGTCTAAGATCAGCGGGCAGTCGCTCGTAATAGGTGGGCCCAATAACACGTGGGTTCTTACCTGCAAGTGCCATGCGACGGGGAACTGTTCTCAAACGCCCAGTATGGCGGAGTGTTTTGCCAATCGCATTTACGGTGTTAAAATCAGAAATGTTGTTCCTTACGAACATAATAATTTCGAAGACGTAGAGTGAGTAGTGTGTCATAATACCAAGTCTCAAAAAATGGTCCCTGCACGAAACTCTCGACTTTGCCCCGATCATCGCACGGACGGCACGTTTCTGCATGAGCAGCACTCTAAATTATTGTCTAAATTATTGTTAGGTAGGACCTGACATATATTATTATACTCTTTGGGTAGGACTGTCATAGTATACAAATGACCGCCACCGCTAAAACGTAGTGGTTATATTCTCTTTGGTCACCGCGGCCGCCAAAGCAGGCCAACTCCAGTGGGTCCAGCTAGCCATAATGTAATACGGAGAATTACAGAAGCGACAAGTACAATGCGGCTAAACGTGAGCCGTCATATTGTAGAACGTATCGCAGTGACAATCCGGCTAATTGTTAACCCGCCGTAATACAAAAGGGCTCTGTTTTGTAAAATGTCTACCCTGCAATGTAATGAAAATTCACTGAAAATTGCACGCAAGCTCTTATACCAGTCTAAACCGTGCTTATATTCACTGTGGCTCTGTGTTCTCGATGTCAAGGGTATTGTTTTACAAACCGTTACGTTGAGAGTGTAATGACACAGAATAAGTAATAGTACACGTACAGAAGCTTCACTTTCTAACAAAAACGGCGTTTAGGCATAAAAAACATGCCTACTCTGTGCATCTCTGTCTATCGTATAACTTGTATTCATTCACACGCGGCACGTGTAGCGCTAGGGCTATCGACTCGTCGCTCGTCGCGTTCTAGCCTGCGGCGGCAGCGGTAACGTGCATATAGACGCGTTCGCGCGGCGGCGGGCGGCCCTCGACTGACGGCCGGCCCCGGGCCGAGCGAGCGGTAGGCATTTAAAGCGACGCGCGCCTCCCACTGCAAGCCCCTTGGTAATGACGTAAGCACGTAGGTATCAAGTGTTGTGTTTACGTGAAACTAGAAAATGCCTTTCCCACCGTTTCGTTGAGTGCGATCCACAAAGTCATCGGTATTTATAAAACCGTTGTTGATTTTTAAGACTATTGTGAACCTATCATGTGAGCGAGAACAGGCATTCCGGAATATTCTTGCGTGCGATAGAGACAGTAGTAATTTCAAGCAGAATTAGTGCTTCGGGCGCCAACGTTTTCCACCCCAAACCTTTATCAAATGAGACAATTTTGGGCTTGATCGAATTCCTCACATCCTTAACTAGGTTTATAAGTTTTGCTTTTTCCGTAATTCTTTCTAGTTTATGAAATAATAACAAAAACATTTAATTTAATATATCATAATAAACATTTCCAAAAATCATGCAAATCGGTTCAGGTGTAGGGGGTAGAAAACGTTGGCGTCCGAAGCACGTTTTTGTATGGAAAAAATTTGCTACACAATCCTCTTAAGAGGAGAGGTAGGGCAAGCTTCCTCCATACAATCTTTGTGCAGGATTTACTTCATTTGTGTTTGCATTGAAGTTATGATTTTTGGTCAGTATGCTTATTTTTCTGATAGCTATTTCGTGATGTATTTTTTTTTTTAATTTTTTTGAAATATTTGAAAATTTTCACATCACGACCAAAAAAATATTATATTTGTTAGTGCCAAAACCGACGAATAAAACGTGCACAAAGTCAGTATGGGGAAGGCTTTGCCCTACCCTGCGCCTTAAGGCAAATGGTTAAAATGTAAATCTTCCTTTGCTACTGTAGCATGGGCCCAAAGATAGAAGATACCTACAACGAAAGTGCATATTTACATTTCAGTTGCTACCTATTGGTATTCGAAACTCCGTTCGCAGAATCAGCTCGAGATGTGTATCGCGCGTATTTATGTACAATTTGCACAGCAACAACTTAGTTGGTTACGGGGCCATGTGTATTTGTTATCTGGCGGTTGGTTTAGTGCAGAGCGGGTGAGTTTTCGAAATGTCTAACATGATATCTCTTCTTACGCCAAACAGGAATATTTTCTGTTCTAAGATTTAATTCATGCAATGTTGACGTTACACTTTCAATCCCTGTCGGTGGTACTAGTATACTCGAGCCAATGTTTCCCTATAACTAGCTATTAACTTATTTAATGTTGAGCTCTTAGAGACCAGTTAAACACTGAGCAATTAAAATTAGTTTATCACGCCCTTATTGAATCCAAGTTACGGTATAGCATTAAACTTTGGGGTAATAGCTATAAATCAAGCGGGCCTTCACTGCTCAAAAACGAGCAATCCGTACTATGGTGCGTATCAGACAATGGGATTCTTGCAGAGATCATTTCAAGAAGCTTAATAACATACTTACTGTACCCTGCCTTTATATTTTAGTTCTCTTGACGGATCTTGTCAGACATCGCAGTAATTTTGAATCCGATGAGAAATTGGAACTGAGATTAATTTCCAGAACTAAAAATCTACTGCCACCTGTAGTAGCTCCGCGGCTAGCTGTGGTAGCACACACAGCTAGGTTTCAAGCAGTAAAACTGTTCAATAAACTCCCAAACGAGTTCAAAACTATATTATGTTATGAACAATTTAAAACTAAATTAAAATTATACTTATTAGAAAAATGTTATTACACAGTGTGGAGGAGTTTTTAGGCTAAGAAACGTGTTTTTCGCAATTAAATGTAATTAATGATAGGTATTATTATTTTATAATTAATCTTCTTTGAAATTTTTATTACTAATTTTATTGGATTTCGCTGAATTATTTTGATGTTATTTTACTTTGTATTTGTTCTCTGTATCAAATATTTACTTAGTTAATATTATTTTAGTTTATTTTTGTAATGTACAAACACAATGTATTTATTGTTTATGAATAAATGAATTGAATTGAATTGAGCTGTGAAGTAGGTGCGGGCTGGAAAACAGCGCTGTACAGCCGACCAGGCTCGCAGCAGACGCTGAGTCCGAGCCTATTGTCGCAATATCTTGTAGTAATTACCTATCAGTTTTTGTCTAGCACATTCATTGCCGACGAGTGGTTATTTTTTTCTGCTCTGTAGCGAGTGCTGTCACGATGTCGCGTCCTCGGCACTGAATGTGTTAAGACTGTTTAGTACCTTCCTTTCATGTACCTAACTTCTTTTAATGTTTTGTAATTTTTGTGTATTTTTTTTTGCGGCAATAAATTTACTTTTTTTTAATATGGTGTGAGAGACACATGGTCCATAGCTATTAGTAACACTGATGCTTACAATATCTATGTTAGTTTCTTATAATCACTAAGGTCCACCTTGGTCTCTCCACGCTGCGCCTTCCGGTCCGTGGTCGCCACTCGAGAGCTTTTTGCCCCCAACGGCCATCGTTTCTTCGTGCAATGTGCCCCGCCCACTGCCACTTAAGTTTAGCGATTCAAGGTTGACTGATGACCTGGTAAAGGTCGCGGTGCTAGATGCGGGTGGCGTAGGACCGGTCATTGTGGCACTTTTTGGGGGAGGCCTATGTCCAGCAGTGGACGTCTTTCGGCTAATCATGATGATTAATACCTAAGGTTATCTGAAAGAAATCGCTCTATGTATTGGTATAGAGATAAGACAGCCTTTTGTTTGCCTTTACTCATGATTAAGGACCACGTATTGGTTCGAACCATGTCGAGCGATATTCGACGTTAAAGACGTGAGTAAGCCCGTTTATTATATTTCAATATGAGGGGACACTTGACCATAGCAAAAATCACTTCAAGCCAACTATCACGCGAACAGATTCTTGAATCAAAAAATGGTTTTAGAAACCTTACAATATTTTTGAAATGGTTGAATTACTACTAAACTAATATGTAAGTTATTTCGCCGACTACCCTAACTCGAGCATCTATCGGGCACAATATTCTACCTTTTATAGATAATGTTATTATATACGGGAATAGGTTATTCGAGAACTTTCCAGCTTAGTCTAGAACTAGAACCTCGGGCCTGCAGTCCAAATTAACCGATATCGACCCAAGAGCTACTAAATTTACACTCTGATATTCATTCCATACTAATATTATAAATGCGAAAGTAATTAATGTCAGTTACATCTTCATGCTTTCGCTAAACGGCTGTAGATGCAATGTGGCATGGGTATTTTATTGATTTATTTTATTTACATTTTCACTTGTTCTGTTTTAATTTACTGTTTTCTGCTTGGTTTTCCCATCTTCCACTCTCCCTTTAGCTATCGACTGTATTTTTCAAAACCTATGTAATAGTCCTTATCTTTTCATTTAAGATTCCCGAAGATACATACAATTCCATACAATACGCGCTTCGCATAAGCGACGTTGACGTGGAGTTCCCCTTATACCTACGGTTCGTAGTAAAAAGGTATCATATCAGCGGAAATACGTCCACTGCTGGACATAGGCCTCCCCCAAAGAATGCCACAATGACCGGTCCTGCGCCACCGGCATCCAGCGGACTCCCACGACCTTTGCCACGTACGTCATCAGTTAACCTTGTGGGGGGTCTACCCACGCTGCGCCTTCCAGTCCATGGTTGCCACTCGAGAACCTTTCGGTCCCAACGGCCATCGGTTCTACGTGCAATGTGTCCAGCCCACTGCCAGTAAAACTCATGACATGTTAACTGCACTTTTGACATTTTATATAGTTTATCTTTTCTATTTTTGTATTTTCTTGTGTTATTACTGTATTTGCATGCATTCATGTGAATTAAATATAAATGATTGATTTATGATTATGAAAAAGGCATGTTTAGTTTAGTTTAGTTTAGTTTATTATATCTCATTATACAAGTTTCATATAATACAACACTGTTTATACTACTAGTCATATAGTGATCGTTTTACAAAATATAATTATAATTGGGCAATACAGTTTGCAGCATATATACATAATATATAGCTACATTTAATAAAGAAATAACAATATTGATTATACGCAGAACAAATTCATTACAATGTCAATTTAATAATAATATTAGGAATAAAAAAACAATAAAATAAAGGTACTAAAGAAGTACCTATCAATTAATTAAAAATAACTATGTCAATCTTAATACTAATAATAATAATAAAAATGTGGTATCAGTTGAGTACCTATCAATTCGATATCAACAATGTCAAAGTCATAATAAAAATAAAATAAGTTAGTCTAATAGTAGTCCAGTCAAAGAAGTATCCTCTTATTTAATTATGTCAATATATTCTTTTACTGAGTAAAGTGACTTTTCTAATAGAAGGTTCTTCAGTCTCCGTTTAAAAGTGGCTTCACATTTTTCTATTTTAATGGAAAATTATTCCTCCACTATTCGTAGTTCTAGGGACCAGGCAAGGAGACGGCATAGAACTTTAATGCAGCGCGCGCTCCTCACGTAAGGTACTGGGTATTACGACCGATACGTACCACATATTGCCAAATAGTTCTTATATACGGTTCTGATAGGAACTATTTTATGCCACAATGGCTCATGTTACAATTTATAACATAGTGTGGACTAGATTTCAAGCATACATTTAAATTAGAATAGGGATGTTGAGACCAAATAAGAAAATCATTGAATCCGAATTTTCTCGAAAAGGATCAAATTCTCTATCAAATAGTCAAAAAAGTAATCCAAAAGAATAAATAATTACATAATTATAAGTATTCAAAATTTTAGGAGGGGGCATTTTCTGTCCCTTTTCCGCAAAACGCCCCGTTGTATTGAACGATCGTCATTTACTATGGCGCTCTAGGTCAGTGACGTCACTGACCTGTAGCGTTTTCTCTCTCTAACTAAAAACATTGTAACGGTTGTAGTTTCGTTATTTTTTGAGATATTTGAATAGGATTTTCACTTTTTGGCATAGTTATATGTATTCTTTCGTATGGAGTATTAATAAATTTTGAGTCAACATCCCTATTACGATTACTACATGGTAAATATCACGTAGTAATCGTAATTCTATTAACGTGGCCGTATGAGCTTTCTGCTCACACCATCAAAATTTTACAATAAATAGTAATAAATTAGACAAATTAATTAAAATGTTGTTTTATGTTTATTGGCAAATGTAAATTGAATGTTACCAGTCGAACTCTCGTGTTTCAATAAAAAAGAAATTGTATGGCAACTATGAACATAAACGCAATATTTTGCGACAAAAGCGACAAAAATGTCCCTCAAATACTTAAATTATAAAATAAAAGTACCTACTTAACGGAAAGACAGCCAGGTTACGGAATATAATATTTTTTATTAACGGAGTATACTCATAGCGAGGCAACGTTCATTTGATTAGCGATACCTATGCAGCTGGTACTTTAATCTGAACTTATTCCTAGAAAATTGTTGTTACGAAATGAAATTTTTGCGTAAAACAATATTGGAAAGAAATTTTTAAAAATGTCAATCGTCCTTTTATTTTATTTAGAATGTTTCGAAATGTGCTTTCAAAATGAGGGGACAGAGAAGGATGAAGGCATAAGCTGGAAGGAAAGTCGAACAATCGAGAAAATGTTTAAATTGATATGAAAAAAAAAGTTGTCGACTTGAAGTTATTGAAAATTTGTAGAAAAGGAAATATGTTGGGACACTTGATAAGGCATGACATATTATAAATAGGTGGAGAGCGGACCGCAAATTTTCTAACCTTTCAAGGCAAACCGCAAATTCAAGGACGAGAAATTCATTTCTAGAATATTTTTTACATGCGTCCCTAGATAAAAACAGAGTTATGCATAAAAACTTGAAATTTTTTGTTACTGAAAATGCACATAATCGTGTCCTACAATTAAACCGCGCAGTAATGCACTATAAGAAAAATTTAAAAATATAAACTTTATTGAGAAATAGTATCTCAAAATATGTTAAAATAAACATTTAGTGCCGTAGCTGCGTACTGGATAGAAGCTATTTTATTTATAAAAAAGTTTAGTAAATAGCATACCTCCACGAAACCAATTCCAATCGGTAGGTATGAACCGCCCTTTCAAGAATATACAAGTCTGCCAAGTCTTATCCTGCCGAAACACCTTGACAGTCGTCAATGAAAATCCTATCTACCGCGCTGCCCTCTGAGTTGGCTTTCTAGATTGTATAGTAAACAGGTCATATTTGGTATCATTTTCGTATAATTCAATTACGAGGAATTCATTTGTAGAACAAAATTTTCACGCGTCCGTATAAAAAAACAGTTATGTATAAAAACTAGTTTTTTTTTGTTATTGAAATTGCACAAAATCTTGCCCAACAATTTAAACCTCGCAGTAATACACTATAAGAAAAATATGACTTAACAGCCAATTAACAGCAAATATACGAAGTAAACTGTATTGAAAAATCTTATCTCAAAATGTGTTAAAAAAACATTTAGCGGCAGAGCTGCGTACTGGCGAGAAGCTATTTTATTTATAAAAATCGGTCATGTGCGAGTTCGACTCGCGCACCGAGGGTTCCGTACAAACTATCAAGGCTATAGCTAGCTACTAGTCCTACTAATATTATAAATGCGAAAGTTAGTGGGTTTGTGAGGATCTCAATCACGTAAAAACGGCTGAACGGATTAAGACGAAACTTGGTAGACAGCGAGTTTATAGCCTGGAGTAACATACATTTTATCCCTCAAATACAAGGACACGCGGACGAAGTCGCGGGCAAAAGCTAGTTGGTAAATAAATTACAAGGACAATAGATATACTTTAATTTTTCTTTTTCCAATATGGTTTTACGCGTACATTTTAGGGACGTGTCTTAAATAAGAGAACCGTTTTTTCCTTCCTATATTCCAATGGAATGACCGTTTGAAGAGATAACCTGATGGATCCATTCCAAATAGACACTGACAGGAGTGAAAGATACTCCTGGATCTGGCAATGTCAAGGAAGGCGGTCCCTTCGCCACACCGATGATACCGCCGTCGTACACAAGCGGCCCACCGGAGTCACCACTTCGGGCCCCTTGTGCCCTGTTGGAACACTTTGACGCTACGCATATAACTAATCCATAATTCTTCAAATTGTCACAAGGGAGTAGAACACCCTCGCCCACTTGAAGAGGAGCGGGCGATAGTTTTAATATATACTTCTTAGGTGTAAAATGGCTCTTAGCTGTGAACCCAAAACCGGCGTATTTGGCAGGGAGACCAAACAATGATCTGTAATCGAGCGCCAGAAGCTTCGCGGTCGGCTTTTTCGGGATTCTCTCAGTCAGCATTAGTGCAATGTCATCTTTCCCAGGCTTCATGGTTTGATTTACCCAAAATTGATTCGTTATGTAGACATTTGTAGGAACAAATACGCGTATTATTTTGGAGTATAATTTAGTTTCGTTTGCCGGTAACATAAAATCTCCAAATCTTACTATCCGTTCATTTCGAGGATCCTCCACATAACCAAAGCAACAGTGAGCCGCAGTCAGCACCCAAGTTTCTGATATGAGACTTCCTGTGCAGGTTCTCCCAAAAGGTGCTGTCGCATTTTGTATCAGTACTATGAACGGGAATTCCTCAAGCGAAGCCGTCTCCCCTCTATAGACGCGGAGCACGGCTCGGTCGCGGCGCGCGGCGCAACTCCAGCTTACAATAAGAACCACAAACAGTTTTAGAAACATATCGGTGGGATCTAGTGTCGGTAATTGTCAAGTGTTGGAAAATATTAAGGACGAACAGTCGCTATGGAAGTTTTGATATGACTAGAACTATAAAAATATTTCAAAACCAGAATTGCAAATCCAAATACCGATTGCAAAAATTGCATTTCGTCATAACCTTTTCTGGAAATAGGTTCTAAAGTTATTGCCTGCGATAAATCGCAATCAAATTATTGTTCACTTGGCGTCAGCGGTTACAAAAAGTGTCAAATGCGAGTATGACTCGCGCGCTGAGTGTTCTGTCAAGACGACGTCAGCCTTCTTTCGGATTGAAGAATTATGTACCAATAATTTTGTCGCACTGACGTAGGCAGGACCGAGCGATACTGAGAGGGCCTATAACCGAAAGTACCTCTCTATCGAGCTTATTAATTCGAACAACAGAGACAGAGATACTTCATTTCGGTTGGGGGCATTTGCGTAGTCTTTTATATGTTTTTAAATACCGTCCGGTTAGCAGTAACCTTATGTACCTACAAAGCGACGAATAAAAGGATGACTTTTGCCTCAATCGTTTGTTTTCAACCAAAACCGAGTGAAAATAAAAGTTGATGGTTTTTTTAAACTGTATTGAAATTTATTAATGAAAACTATAGAAAAAGTTATTTTTTTTATTTGTTTTGTATTGTATTCTACTCCATTGTGACAAGTTTGGCTTAACCATGGATGTCATAGACAGGCAAATTCTATTCATTATCGCCGCTAATGTTTGTATAAGTATGCAAAGCCAATTATTGATTTATGATTGAGTGTCGACTCCATGGCTTGACATTCCGATTGAAACTGTTTGAAACAGATACGGAGATGAAGCTAATTGATTAATTTAACACTATTCTAATAGAGTTAAATTAAATACACACTGTCTACAAATCATATGTTTGTATTAGAAGCTCTATAACATTAGTGTTAAAGCAGAATATCCAATGATTAAGAGCTATGGTAATTCTTATGGTAGCTTTTAATTTACGTTTGGGCTATAAAAAAACAAAATTTTAGCGAATCTTTATTGTCCCAAATCTTTTTATTTTATTTTGTTTTGACTAAGTTGTCTAATTTACTATTTATTGCGATAATTTGATGGTGTTCTATTTTAAATTGTAACATAAGTCATTGCGCATAGATTAGTATGACATTCGCTGTGGAGGGGCGCGTCGTCCTTCATCATCATCATCATCATCATATCAGCCGAAAGACGTCCACTGCTGGACATAGGCCACAATGACCGATCTTGCGCCACCCGCATCCAGCGGACTCCCGCGTCGTCCTTAATGACACGAAATAAATCTACGTGCTATTATTTATTCAGTGCCTTAGTAATAGAAGCACCTACTTTTTAGGGTTCCGTACCCGAAAGGTCCAAACGGAACCCTATTGCTGTCACTCACGCGTCCGTCCGTCCGTCGTCTGTCACCTTTACAGCCAAATGGTTGGAACTATAGTCTTAAAATTTTCGGAGTAATAAGCATCTTGGTGGCCTAAAGCCATACAAATAGTCAAAACTTATTTTTAAATGTTTCAAGGGGGGCTTCCATACAAGTTAAGGGAGCGCGAAAACAAACCAATTTAATTTTGCGCCTGGTACGGAATCCTAAATGTGCGAAGTCTCTCGAACTTAACTAACTGAACTAACTAACTGGGCTGGCACGACGACCCAAAATGAGTCTTGGCCTCCGACACAAGAGCACGCCACTTTGCTCGGTCCTGCGCAATCTCTCGCCAGCTTGCACCAGCTCCGAGCTCACGCAGGTCCGCTTCCACCACATCCCTCCAGCGATACTTGGGGCGACCCACAGGACGTCGTCCGGTCCGTCGGCCCAAGTATGCTCTCTTCACCTGTCGATCTTCTCCCATCCTCTCTAGGTGGCCAAGCCAGCGAATTTGGTCGGTTTTTTAAATCAAAATTCCAAATCGCCCCTCTTCGAGCAATCAGTTAAAAATCCCGACTTCGTTACGGAATTACGTTTCACGCTCATTTCAATAAAGCGCCGCCGGTAACTTTTTAACAGTGGTTCGTAACTTCACTTCTAACTAACTTCGGAACTCATCTTTGTCCAAGTTTCTATCGACGTTTAAAGTTTACAAGGAAATTGCTTGAGTTAGACAGTTTTTTTTTCAAACTAAGCAAAGCTTGTACTATGGGTACTAAGCGACGATATACATACTTATAAAGATAAATAAATACTTAAATACTTAAATAATGGGTACTAAGCGACGATATACATACTTATAAAGATAAATAAATACTTAAATAACCAATTTGATGTCTGGGCCACTTCGTACCTTGTCACAGTGACATTGATATGAGATCTCTAGCGGCTTTCATGTTGATTTTCACTGTGACAAAGTACGAAGTGGCCCAGAAATCAAATTGGTTGACCGTACATAGAAGACATCCAAGACCCAAGAACAAATATTCGTGCTCATCACACAAATAAACGCCCCGGCCGGGATTCGAACCCGGGACCTCCAGCTTCGTAGGCAGGGTCACTACCAACTAAGCTAAAGCGGTCGTCAATTATTTGAATTATTTAGTGAAATCGCGAATCATGGTTCACGTAACTGGTGACCGAAGAGCTGGCGTCTTCCTCGCACAACGTATCAGCATTGTGAATATTGCGATACAGCGAGGAAATGCCGCCAGCATCCTCGGTACAATGCCTCAAGGGACTGTCTTAAAGTTAGCTTTAATATTACTTAAGGCGCAGGGTAGGGCAAGGCCTTCCCCATACAAACTTTGTGCACGTTTTATTCGCCGGTTTTGGCACTAACAAATATAATATTTTTTTTGGTTGTAAATATTAGATATGCGAAGATCGTGAAAATTTTCAAATATTTCAAATAAATACAAAAATTAAAAAAAAAAAGCAAAAAAAAATTACATCACGAAATAGCTATCAGAAAAATAAGCATACTGACCAAAAATCATAACTTTAATGCAAACACAAACGAAGAAAATCCTGCACAAAGTTTGTATGGAGAGAGCTTGCCCTACCCCTCCTCTTAAGTTATTGGTGTATTCTTTTGTATATAATTTTCTTGAAAAAAAGAAAATTAAATAATATTAGATTTCGTGGAAATACCTCGATGTTGAGATAATAGTACATTACTTAACAAGGGCGGTAAAACAAAGAACGTCTCAGATCGCAGGTATTTGACGCCCGAGCCGAAGGCAAGGGCGATAAATATGCGATCTGAGGCTTTCTTTATTACCGCCCGTGTTAAGTACAAAATTTTATGTCACTCCCCTGGCCAGGAAGTGGGATTTCCCGCGCGCAGAGCGTGCGGTAATTGCCGCTTTATGGCCAGGTGTGTGACATAAAATCACTTTAGATCGGCGTTTACCCAAAATGTTTGTAGAGTCGGATGCTGTTTGTGGAGTCCGGTCGTTCATGCTTGCAAGGACATAGTAACTACTTTAATACTAGTGTCTTCTCTTGGAGATTGACGAGAGAAATCACCCTGTTATGGATTAGTTTTTATTGTCATTAACTCTGAAGAGACACCTCTATATTCAATTATATTTTTTTAAATATTTAAATCTGTTTTTTTTGACGCTTTGAGACCATGTACATCTCTAAGCACGTTATAAATGTTATAATAGTCATTATAAAGTTGTCGGTCGTAGCACTCTTCGAGCATCGTTAGCTACGCCAATTCGGCTACAAGCGCTACGAGCTACGGAGCTATGCGCTACGACACGTTTTGTGAGAGCCTACTAACTGCTCTCTCGCTCGAATATGCAAGTGCGACGAAGCACAACAACCAGGGAGGTCAATGACACATAATATATATGAGTCTAATATACGTGCGATTTCCACTCCTTAAAAAAAATATATATATTTGTGGACAATCTTACACAAATCAGCCTAGTCCCAAACTAAGCAAAGCTTGTACTATGGGTACTAAGCGACGATATACATACTTATATAGATAAATAAATACTTAAATACATAGAAAACATCCAAGACCCAAGAACAAATATTCGTGCTCATCGCACAAATAAATGCCCCGGCCGGGATTCGAACCCGGGACCTCCAGCTTCGTAGGCAGGGTTACTACCAACTAAGCTAAAGCGGTCGTCGCCTTAGCGGGAAAGTGCTGCTATGCACACTTAGCATTGCTTAACCCATTGATTTGCGGCCAACGATCGCTACGTGTGCTACGCCGTAGCGCGTAGCAACGTTTTCCCGCCTTGTAGCGGAAATCGCACGTAGAGGCATGACGCATATGTGTTGTGATTGGCAGTGAATGGGTTAACTCTTTCATTGCCGACGAGTGGCTACGCGCTACGGTCGTAGCGGATAACATGTCTTTTTTTTTGTAGCGAAAACTGTCTACGAACGGGGACACGATATCGTGTCTTCGGTGCTGAATCCCTATAGTCGGGTTCCCTATTCGTAAACAGTTTTTGCTACAAAGCGAAAATACATGTTATTGGCTACGGGCGGGGAGCAGCGCGTAGACTCGTGGGCAATGAATGTGTTAAGATCAAATGAGTAACCCTTCGGTGGTAAACAACCATAAGGTCTGCCTAATCGAATAGTCTAGATTCTCTTTGACTTCTCTAAGTACGCACTTATCGTAAATAACGTAGAATTTAGTTACTAGACACTTTTAAAGATAAACTAATTTATAATATTAAACAACGCCTAAAACATCTGACTTTTGAATTTTAAAAACCTTTTAAGTCTAGTTTAATGGGCACTAAATTATTAAGATAAAGTTAGCTAAGGCCGAAATAACTTAAAAGGTGTTTAAGAATTGTAAATAAAAAGTCCAGGCTCGCGATTAATCGAGAAAGTAATTAGGAGCAAATTAAACTACGCGTTTAACATAAATACAAGGGCGCAGAGAGAACCACCAATTTACTTAATAATAAAGACTATTTACATGGCTTTGGGCCATCAAGATGCTTATAAAGTGAAGATTTTAAGCCTGCAGCTCCAACCGTTTGGCTGTAAAGCTGTGTGACAGACGACGGACGGACGGACTGACAGACGGACGGACGCGTGAGTGACAGCAATAGGGTTCTGTTTGGACCCTTCGGGTACGGAATCAAATAATTATTTTTTAGTACAAGGTTAAAACCTTGGTGGTCATATTTAAAACTTATTGAATGTGTCATTTATTAGCTCAGTGTCGAGTACTGGAATATATGTATGTAACCACTTTATTGTATGTAATGTTTCGAACTATTCAGGAGTTCTTCTTCAGGTTGATCGCGTTCGAAACATGTCACCCGGAGTGACAATACGTGAGTTTTAACCGTGTATTCATAGTTTTAAGTCTTCATGTTTCTTTATTATAATTGTAATTATTTTTAAACTATTAACTTAAAATCATTAAACTGTAAAATATAGTCAAATAAGAATAAAATACAAAGAAGAGCTTATCCCTTTGAGGGATCTGTTCCAGCGAACATTTGATGACGTTTAGCTTATACCGTGTCGATAAACAAATACGTTTGACAGTGAATAGGCTGCTCCCCCAAGCAAACACGGCGCAAAGTGCAAAGAATTGTTAGAGTGAAAAACTGTTTGACTTAGCTGCAGGCTTAAACTTTATTTACTCCCCGCTTACCGAGCGATAATCGCTCGTTTCAACATTTACATGCAGGAAGTAAACGGTTTTTATGGAACCCGAAACAAAGCAGGTGTACTTACATTATTCTAAGTACGACACTGACATATGTGTGTGAAACACACCTAAAATACCGGTTTGATAATGTATACTTTACCTTGCTCTGAATCATGTAAACCCGCCTTACGCGCTAGCTACACTGCACCTGTCAAACGTCAAATCCCTTCCAATACGGTATTTGACACATATTAAAATTTATAACACAGTGTCACTTTTTTGGATAGTTAGCCATCAAGATATCACAATAAATCGTAAAAAATCAAATTTTACCAAAATCATAAAAAGATATGAATCATCAAAATTATGTAATTTTTTTACCGTCCAAAATTCAAATAAAAGGTATCAAGAGAATGTTAATGTAAAAATAAAAAATAAATTGTAAAGCAACTATGTACCTAAACGCATTATTTTACGACTAAAACAGCAAAATACTAATTTTCCCATACAACGGTTGGTCGAATGCAGTGCAAGTGACGTCATTTGCCAGGGCCAATTTGTAGGAGCCTTTTTGAGACCCGCTAGCGTCGAGCTAGGTTTGTCCCTAATTTTAGCCCTTTATTGTGCTCTAAATGTTGTTGGTCCCATATAGACATTTGATGGTCTCTAAAAACTGGTACGATTGGCATTATAAAAAAAAATTAGTGAAATAGCGTATTCCGACCACAAGCATAAAGTAACTTACTTATATACTGAGAACCACAACCACCGAAACCATAAGCATTGTGCTCCGTGCTCCGTGTAATTTATACAATAATAGTTTATGCAACTGGTACATAATGAGGGGCATAACGAGCCGGAGGCGAGTTTCATAATAAGGTCACACGAATGTTTTAATGCCTAATTATGTACAGTTCCATACATTACTTTATGTACACACATATTATAACTACTCTAAGATGGGTTCAGAAACCGTTGTAAATAAATACAATAATTGTGTTAATACAACCTTTTTTTGCCCGGTTGCGGAAATATCGAAATCAGAACTGGCAACCGATACCTGAATGTTATTATAAAAAGTAAAGAGTCCCTATTCTGATGTAATCATGTCGTTCTAGCTCAAATTTCGTGCGATATATACTAAAAAAACATCGAGCTGACATTTCGCATCGACTGAATTTGAATTTTCAGTGATACTAAAACAACTTTGACATTTAAATTTTGACAGTTTTGTTAGACGTTTAATATTGTAACATCATATATGAGATTAAAATGAAAATTATATTACTGCTGTAGCTTTAGCCACAGATAAGAAAATTGCAATAAATTCATTGAATGTTGAAATGAGAGTCATTTTCTACGGTTTCCGAACGCATATTAGAGGATTTATGATATGTGTGTAGATAAAGATATTAAAACAAGTTGTATGAGAAGAATAGTTTCAATCAAGAATCCATTCTATTCAATATGCTCTTATTCCATTACATACTTTAACACTTTATGTATTAGATTTTCTATTGCATGCAAATGTTTTGAATAGATTTACTATTCAAAAAAATATTAGGTTACTTTTGAATGTAGATATTAGATAAATTTAGCAATAGGGCAGTTTTAAAGCAAACAAAACATCCTTATAACTAAATTTCTTGTAGGTATTCTGTTGAATAAAAATATATACATATACCTACTCGTATATGGAACTAAATTGGATTTGTTAATTCAAATACACCCCACGTCTCGGTAGTTCTCCCGTACTGGAAAATGTTATTCAATAGACTCTTTCTAATTTTATCTAATTAACACAAACACATAAGAATAAAAACATTACAGGAACTTATATACTAAATACTAACGTTTTTCCTGGTATGTACCTGGCTCAAACGACCTAAAAACACTAGCGGCATACCCGCGCTGGATAGCCAGTGAGATTACCATGAGTTTGCAATGTTTGCATTACCGTACTCGCTAGCGACTGCGTAATCGATTTAGTATGGCGATTCTTAGTTCCATTGCGTAACCGCCAGAGGCGCTGTACTTTTGTCCATACTAAATTGTTTACGCAGTCGCTAGCGAGTACGGTAATGCAAACATTGCAAACTCATGGTAAGGGTACAGGTATCACAACAACTATCACGCAAAAGTTTGCCTAAAGCCTGTATGAAATGTTTGGCCTCGGAGCACCAAGGTCCTGCCGTTTCGACAGTAAAATATGAAAACTTGGATTGGTTAGTTCGAATACACTCCACGTTTCGGCCGTTCTCCGGTACTCGAGCAGTATTCGAACGTTCCCCGACGCCATCTATCTTCTGAATGAGCATGGAAACTATTCTGCGATGCTATCACGGATACTCGCTGTACATTATAGTGTACAAGGTGCACAACTATATTGCATTAGGTGAGAATTTAATGCGATTTGCACAGCCAACGGCAAATGTAGATGATCGGTGTCACCTTCTTTTGCAGAAAAATGTTTCATAGTATTGTTTTGCAGAATTTTCGTTTCACAGTCACTTTTTTTCAGCAACCGTCACAAAATTTCATTTTTTTACCATTTATAGAACACCACATTATACCCACACCCACCACATTCATTTTTTATTTTTTATTTTTAGGTCTACCAGGAAAGTATGTTTGGTTAGAACTGCGACCCTTCCGTAAAAAAATGTTTATTTTTGTGAAATTAATATTCTGAAAAAATTATATATAGGTATACGAAACTTGTGTCTGCAAAACAAAGTACTACCGTAGATGATCATCGCCATTTTGACATTTTGTTGTCAATGGAAGAAATTCTGCCAATAGAAAATATAATTTATAATTATAATAATCGAATCCCGAATCTTTTCTAAATAATCACTTAAAGCAATAGGGATGTCGACTCAAAAAAAATTATTACTACAATAGAAAGAAGACATAAAACTATGCCAAATAGTGAAAATCCTATTCAAATATCTCAAATAATAACGAAGCTACAACGGTTAGAATATTCGTAGTTAGAGAGAGAAAGTGCTACCTAACCGTGACGTCACTGTTAAGTAGCGCCATAGTAAATGACGATCGTTCAATACAAAGGTGCGTTTTGCGGAAAAGGGACAGAACATACCCACTCTTAAAACTTTGAAGACTTATAATTACGTAATCATTTATTTTTTTGTATTACTTTTTTCGCCATTTGATTGAGAATTTGAGCCTTTATGTAGAAAATTTGGATTTATTTATTTACTTTTATAGTGTCGTCATCCCTATTGAAGAGGAAAATGGTAAATTCTTTAAATAATATAGCATCGTTTTGCGGTGGAAGTGTTTTTTAATCTGACTGTCACTTTATAGGCCGGGCTCAATAAAGAGGCAGGAGTGTGCGGTTGGAGAGCAGCCTAGGAAACATCCAGGGGAAACCTCCGACACGACCACGCGGGCGGTTGAAACACTGGAATACTCTTAACAGTTTGCGCTCCAGTGAGATTGGTTGTTTTTGCACTGGAAGTGTTCATACTATAAAGATTTTTTCGCCACCGTCTTTGTATATAATAAACAAATATTATAATATAATTTAACGCTTTAATTGACAACATTTCATATTTTTAACTACTTTATTTTATGAACTAGTTAGAAAATAGGTAAAAATTTAAGCCACCCGTATTTTTTCTTATTCAATTTAACTCATTATTTCATACAAAAAAACACGTTGAAAAGTAGGTTATTCCAAAAGGGCGTAAGTAAAATATGACGTCATCTTCCCAACAAGAATCCAGAGCCACTCCAGAGCAGCTATTGTCTGTACTCTGTACTAAGGTCTCCCTGAATACAGCGAGGAAGATGACGTCAACTTTCGGTTTACAGTAATTTGCGATTTTTTCCAAAATTAACGAAGAAAAAAATCAAAAAAAATGTTTTTTGTGTACTTCACACGTTTTTACCGAAATGGTTTTCGAATTAAGACTTTTGGAAGTTATGAAATATTTTCAATTATTTATTCCCTAATTTATCATTATTTAATTCCCAAGGACCTACTATCACCGTAGTTTAACCATAGCTAAACTTATAGTTTAACCAAATTTTTAGAGCTAAATATACGCATTACATTTACAACTCCATCAGATCCGAAAATGTAAAAACTACAAACCAAATTTCAACCGAATATCCACTCTATATCATATTATTAAAGTTAAAATTACAAATACGTGGTAGTTATTTAAGTCTTTTATGAGTTTAGTAGTGAATTTCGTTCTTCAGGTGCTCGCCAAATTAGATAAAACTACCGGACTCTAGCGCGCTAGAACAAAGTACTTAGTTTTTACAACATAATTAGTAATTTACATTCGTTTTATCAGAGGGAAGAATGGAATATTCAGGATATTCCGCGCATATTCATTTTAAGTTGAGACCCTGACATTGTTGGAGTGTTTTATTGTTCATTTAAAAAAGTTAAGTACTTACCTACTAGTTTTAAGAACTCAATATTATACTGGTTTTTTACTTTACTCAATATTATACTTTTACGACTGCTTTAGCTTAGTTGGTGGTGACCCTGCCTACGAAGCTGGAGGTCCCGGGTTCGAATCCCGGCCAGGGCATTTATTTGTGTGATGAGCACGAATACTTGTTGTTGGGTCTTGGATGTTTTCTATGTAAGTATTTAAGTATATAGTAAGTATTTGTAATTTGTATCCACTAACACTTTATGGGCAATGCCTGAAATAAATGTATTGAATTGAATAGCAAATTTTATGGCGCGTTCGTTTGTTTCTTGCGTAGTACCTACTTTTATAGCATAGTCTATACAAATATTATAAATGCGAAAGTGTGTCTGTGCGAAGGTTACTCGTTTCCCACCGTGTATGTATGTATGTTAGTCTGTAAGGTACACACGGTGGGAAACGAGTAACCCGAAAGATTGTTACAAATAATTTGACATTTGCCACTCGATATTTATCAATTACCGAATCATAAATTAATGCTTTGTGTTTAATTTGATTTATTTGATCCACTATTATATTTAAGAGCCAATAAGTAGGTAATTAACGATTTTCATTCCAAAAAACAAAATAGTACCTAATTTAACTTATGTAAATGTCCTGACGGGGTATCATGTACCTACTAACCACTAAAATAACATCTAATGTAATGAACATGATCGCAATGAATAAATGAATTAAATTATTATAAGCAGTATTCCAATGCAACTAGGCAACATTGTTCCCCAATGTTTTCCATAAAACATTTTTTCAACCAGGCAACCCCGGCCCAACTCAATTTCCAAACCAAAAAAAGTTTAAAAGAGTGTGAAACATAAATTTCAAATTACGGTAATACATTCTGCCGCCTCGCATTTTTGCGCCAGTCTACCCGCAATTAGAGTCGCCTCGTTAACCCAGAGATCAAGACCTAATGAGCCCGGTATATGGTGCAGTACACTCCCAGGATCAAAAATTATAATCCACGTACACCAGTGTAACATGAACTCACTTATAGTTTGAAAAACGGCTGCTAAAAGTTCTTCTTACGCTGGACAGGTACGCCGCGATGACAGTCGCTTGACGACCGACTCACCACCGTGAATAAAACGTTAAACTTCACCGCTGTTAAACAGGAAAATTTAATGTAACGCAACGATGTAAGGTCTAAAATTGCTTGCCGTCACACATGCAAGCGTCCGCCATTGATATTAACATTCGACATTCAAAATTTAAAACAGACGCTTATTTTCACTACGTATCTCATCTCGATATTACATTGTTCCAAATTTAAACTTTAACTTAAACGCCGTAAGATTGACTTTGTAACAATAATTGCGTGATTTGGGAGGTTTACGAATTAAGCTGGCACTCAAAATGAGCGTTCCGTTCTCTGTTCAAAAATAAGCGGCAATAATTCCCACCTCTCTCGCATTCGCGATTTTTGTACCTCGTTTTTTACGCGCGTCATATTAAATTTCGCAGATTAAAAATATAAAACGAGACATAAATGTGAAGTGCGTGCCTTTAAACGTGGCGTGCAGTGCGAAATGGAACACTTGAATTCACTGGGCTGTATTCTGCATAATGAGCAATGTATTGCGTGGAGCGATGTAATTGACTCGATTCCGCCTACAGAGTATAATTTTATTTTCATAACGGTCGGTACAAGGCCTCGGTTAGAGACCGCGAAAGATGTATAGCCACGTTTAATGGGCCCATTTTATTTGTGAAGTGCTTTTAGGCTGTGCTATTTTATGTAATAACTACCTACGTAGAATTGTAAATGTAGATACATCTACATAGATATAGTACAATTATGCCCCAGGCGAACAAAATACAAAAATATGACTTAAATTAAAGTCCAAACCTAGTCAAACAGATCCCACCCATTACACTTGCCGCGTAGAGGCGGTACGATATGAGAAAACTGTCAAATGTCAGTGTCAACTATCAGTCAACTCAGTATTACTTTTTACTGCGCCCCTACATTTTAATGAGTGCTTCCTGACTGGCGCGGGATGCGCGGATGCGGGACGATGCGAAGGCAGTAGTACTGGTCCGCTTCTGCGCATTAATATTACCTACTGCGCAAATGTAATACTGACAGTATTCCGTCAAGTGGGAATCTTTGCGACGTCAGTAAGCTTTTATGTCAAAGAAGAAAATGTCACATATCGATCCCGCCCCGCCAAGTCAGGAAGTCGCCTAATTACCTATGGTCAAACTTCACTTCAGGTAAGTTTCTTTAACCTTAAATTGTTTCTTGCGTTCATTTGACAGAGTTTGTGTCGGCTAGTAGACTCTTTCAATGTTACCTAAGCTCCTTTTGTTTCTTAGTAAATTATAGATGTGAGACGAAACGCCTAGTTTAGAATTAAGAAATAAGATATAATAATAAATTGATTTAAAAATAAGGATTACTAAGGTTTCTTAAATAATTGCTATTTTGCTATTAAATTTATTTTATTTATCGAATGACAATTATTTTGAACCGTGAGATCTTCGGGAACACAGTAGGTACGGGTTGCCAGTTTATTTCTAAAATATAAATACAGTGTTGGTATTAAACTTTTTTTTTTTCCTTAGGATAGCACTTATAGGACTAAATATAAACGTATTGACAGAAGTGAGACGATTACGTAAAGTACATATTTATTTTCGTGTACCCGTGTACCTAACCTACGCACACCTCAGATCCCTTTGATGCCATATCCATCCCATGTTATTTTAATGGCTTCCAGCCAATAATTAGCATTAATTAGTGGTATCAGAGATTTGAATATGCCTTTTGATGTTACAGTAAAAATACTTCAAAAGCTTCAAAAGCTGATAAAATATTACTCGTAATGGTTTCGAAGCTCGTGTTGGGTCTTATTTTATGAATGTGATATTTACAGTATTTATAATGTCAGACTAAAAATAATTTCCACCAACCAGCAGCTTAACTTCCACATGATGGTGTTGTCTGTTTGTGCGTCCCATGAACACAGATTCACTGCCAACGATTTCGTAGTTTTTAAACCGTTATTTCATACGATTTCGAAGTCGATTAAGTTTAAATTGTTACTAACGCGCTATGGATCTAGTCTGAAATAAAAGATTTGACTGAGTGATTGAGTTATCCCAACGCCAAACCATATTTCCATAAGATTTAAAATCAGAACATTCTTTCCCTAAATCGGAACTCGGAATCGCTAAAGTCCATAATTGCCAAACACTCGCGAAGTTCGGGAGGACTGGAAAATTTCAGAGAATTACCGTCTCGGCCGCCAGATTAGATAGACTTCCTGATTTGATTTTATCGACTTTTCAAATTGTGGGGCTTAACTCGGTTAGGTGCGCGTTCGAATTATGAATAACTGAATAAGTTTTTTTTCTCAAAAACAGCCTGATCTGAACTTTACGCGCTACAAAATATCCAATAATCATAGTCATAGACATAGTCATATCTTAATAATATTATCAATATTACAAATATCGTATTAGAAGGTAAACTGTACAGCTCAAGATCAGATCAAAATAAAAGAATACATAAACATCTGCAGGCTCGCTCCACGCGCCTTAAATGTTACATACAAATTCCTCCATTTGTCGAGTTCCAAAAATGAAATGAAAGTCATCCCTCGAAGCGACGATATAGGGAGTGGAAGTGGACGAAGTCGCGGGCAAAAGCTATGCTTATATGTATAAAATAGTCCTATGTAGCCGGAATGAATAAGCAGAAATCACAGATTTCCACGAATATGCCGCGAGTACACATTTACTAATCATGGAAGAAACCCTATCGAGTTTGTCGGATGAAATATCACTTTAAACCAAACTTCAGTTAATATTTTTTTTTCGACGTCTATTGTTTTTTTTTACGTCCGCTCTGCTTGACCGTTGTCGAGATTTGTCGATTCATTTCTTTTACATCCCAGATGCATTTAAATTCAGCTTTCTTTATGATTTTAATCCACTCTGTTCAGAGTGGAAAATGAAGGATATTGGCTTTATTTTGGGTCGTTTACTTAAGGACCAACATTAAGAATTGAAAAATGTATTTTAAACAAACAATAAATATTTAGGCATAATCTTACATAAACCGACCTAGTCCCAAACTAAGCAAAGGCTGCCTACTAGCCGACGATATACTATACATGCTTATACTATAGACAGATAAATAGGTACTTAAATTCATAGAAAACATCCAAAACTCAAAATAGAAGTTCTATTTTTATTTACAATCTTGTCTAGGAATTTTAGGTACTTACTCGAATTTGGCGGAGTCGCAAATATCGGTACTCTTTTCCGACACAAACCGATATTGAATACAAATTTCATATCGATTGACAGCAAATCACAATAGGAGGGAACATGACCGAGAATGTCAATTCCACATTTGTACTATAAACTCGTACATCATTTATCAACGGTTGGTGATTTATACATTACAGTAAAATGTTTGTATCTGACTGGGGAACTATTTGAATGATCGTATTTGACATTGCCTACATGTTTACGCCGTTTGGGGTAAATACTCTAGGTACAAGGGGATCTAGTCCTTATGCGGGTATTATACATTGTCCTGAATTCAGAATCCTGACTAGGGGAGGGGAGTTGAAGCATCTCGCTCTAACACATAGGAAGGTACTGCTCTAATCGTTCTGAATTCAGGACAGTGTAATACCCGCATTATTAGCATCTTTAAGTAGTTGGCGAAGCGCCTTGGACGCGGCGGGTACGAACGCATTTGCGTTTAGTCTCAATTCGTATGGCAACGCGAACAGCGCCTCTGCTGGCCCTTGGTGGGAACTATGTTTTGTCATACATATTGAGACATGCAAACGCATTCGTATGTGTTTTGTTTCAAAAAAATATATGTATACTAGAGGTACAGAAGGCTGGCGCGTACCTCGCTCAGCATATCGGTAAGTCGGTATTGCTTTTCAGCGCGGCAATGCCGCCAGAATGGCACTCTACCGCCGTTCCGAGCTTAAATTATTTTTTTATTTGTAAATTAAGTAGTTTAATTAATTAATGTTTAGTTTAGTTTATTTTTGTTTAATATTGTTTGACCTTTAATAATAGTACATTACTTACCAAGGGCGATAAAACAAAGAATGTCTCAGATCGCAGGTATTTTACATTTTATAAATATGCGATCTGAGGCTTTCTTTATTATCGCCCGTGGTAAGTACAAAATTTTATGTCACCCCCAGGCCAGGAAGTGGGGTTTTTCGCGCGCGGAGCGTGCGATAATGACCACTTTATGGCCAGGTGTGACATAAAATCTTTTATTTTTATTTGACTCTATTAGATTTCACAGTGATAAAAAGTCTAGCGCCTACGCCAAGCGGACCCATTGTTTCCTATTGAATACAAAATAACTGAGAAAATATTACGAGTATAATGTTTTCATTATGATAAATTCAAATATTCAGATATTCAGTTTAACTTAGTTTACAATAGACACTTTAACAATTAGGCAGAGTGCCATTGAAATCGATGAGAAGCACAAAACATTTAGAAACAAGAACAAACAACACTTATTATTAAATAGAAAAGTTGCAAACTCCTGATATCATAACAGTCTTAAATTAAATCTAGTGAACATTGTTTGCTGGCCAAGTGCCGTCCAAATGAAAGTTACGAGGAAAGAAAGCGGTCGGTTTAAAACGCCTGAGCGGCGAGAAAATTGTAATTGAACATGAATTTGCAATTTGACTCAATGGCAAAATTGTTTAGGTATTGTTAGGCTACTGCAGATATAGTCTTAAAATGTAGTAATAATAATATAGGGCATGTGAAGAAAGTAGTGACAGGCTTTTGCAATATTATAATAGTATTTTGTGCTCTAATAGCATATTTTATCTCTCTAATTGTTCTTTGTATATATAAATTAAGAGCAAGGGACAAGTCCAGACTGCTGATGCCGCCATGTAGGACCGCATTATTTAAGAAAAATTGTTTCATTATGAGTATTCAAGTATATAATAAGATACCAGACGAAATAAGATTGTTACCTGACAAACATTTTGCAACACAATTGAAAAAATGTTTAAAAGACAAATGTTTTTATACTCTGACTGAATTTTTAAATCATTAAGAAATTGTTGTTATTTTATTTTTATTTTTTGACATTTCATGTAAACATAATTTTTCGACATTTCATATTAAACATTACTTTTTGACATTTTATATAAAATATAACATTAATTTTTGCATGCCATATTGGTTAAACATGTGATACTTAATAAATAACATATGATAACAACAGCTGTAACAACCATGTTTATGCAAATAAAATTTATATTTCTATTTCTATTTCTATGGTATCTCATTGTTTAGGCATTTGAACTATAATATGAAATTCCTCACCTACTTAATTAATTCATGGTGGGTGGGTTTAACCAGTTTATAGCCAGTCAATATGGCACACCCTCAGTGTGACGGGTTTTATAAACATAACTATTATTTGCTTGAAGTGTTATTATTTATCCGAACTCTGTTCAGTTGTGGTTAATGTTTATTATGGCCAATACGAAAATTTTGCATGACAACAAAATCAGTACCTACATATATTTAGCTGTTTTTTTTTTATACTACGACGGTGGCAAACAAGCATACGGTCCACCTGATGGTAAGCGGATACCGCAGCCTATAGACGCTCGCAACTCCAAAGGAGTCACGTGCGCGTTGCCGACCCTTTATAAAATTTGAGGATGCACTGTATTGACAGCAGAAGGGAAAAATTTAGCTCCCTCCCTCACTCTCAACACAGTGCAAGTGTTGGTTCTAATAAATAAATATTAGGTACGCCTAGAGGCTTAATTCACGTACGCCGGCGAATGAGAGAATGATCAACGCGTGGATTCGTTTCTGTATCCCTTGAACGCGTGCCGCCGGGCGGACGAGGCATTAGGTAAACGAGTTTGTGTTGATATGAATTTGGAGTCCTTTGCCTATATGAAGCTATGGGGATTATACTAAGCCTACTGAGTATATCTGCTTGTCCATTTATCTGTACATCGTTTAGTGGAGTATCTTTTGATCCGATAGCCAAATAAAATCAGAACAGGATTTTGAAGTTTTAATTTTTTTAAGACGTCACCGTGTGTGCTATTTGTAAGAAAACAATGTTCATGTTGTAAAATTATACTATACAATCAATGAAAATCTTATTTTAATTTTGTATTAAGCAGTAACCCTGCTAACGCAAACTACAAATTTTAGAAATAAAGGAAAAATTGAAAAACTGAATTTAAAATTATTTTTTCCTTTATTTCTAAAATTTGAAAATCTTATGTGTCACGGACCCCCCAGTGTATCAATTGAACTTGTACATAACTTGCTTAGTATTTTGTTCACACTTTCATTCTAATAAACTTATTCCATTAAAACATCTCACAATTACCTCAAATTTATAAAAACGATGCGCATAAGTCCTAAAATCTCATTATCTGAGCATTCTAAATTAGCCGGTGACATAATTTGTTTTGAATTCATATTAAACTCACCCTGTACAAAGGGATGGATGCGTGTCACGTGCGAAGCGCGCGATACGGGAACAAAGTATGACAGTACCACGTTCATACGGTCATGTCAAGGCATTTTCGAGTTTATGCGAATGCCATTTGGGCTACGGAGCGCCCCGTCTATTGTGGCTCGAAATGCGATGCTTTCAGGATTTTGGAACTTTTTTATAATTTCGGACGCGTTTCAAAGTTAGCTTAGAACGTATTTAAGCCATTAACGCAATATTTTGCCTAAGAATTTAACTTTACTTTGTATAAAACAAACAACATGTTAGAATGATGCGCGTGTTTAGCTTAGTTTGATAGCTAAAAGGGATTTTTTGCAAGAGTATTCGCATCTTTGAGTGACTCAACATTAATGAGAATTTTAGAACTATTGGATACGTAAATTATCGTATTTCAGACTACATTTTGAAATTATTATTACCAATCAACTTTTGTTTCAATCATGTTGACGACCGCTTTAGCCTAGTTGGTAGTGACCCTGCCTACTAAGCTGGAGGTCCTGGGTTCGTATTGCGGTCTGGGCATTTATTTGTGTAATGAACACGATGTTTTCTATGTATTTTAAGTATCTATTTAACTAGTACCCATACAAGCCTAGTACAAGCTTTTCTTAGTTTTAGACTAGGTCGATTTGTGTAAGATTGTCCACAAATATTTATTTATTTTAAATTTGGTTTAAACATGCCTACATAACATCGAACTATCAAACCAACATGTTCCTCATAAAACATTCAATGTCTTCAAAGCCGACGCCGCTGCCGACGGTACCTAATCAATCACAGCCCTATTAGCATGCGCCTCATGCGCGCATGTTATGTCTCCCGCTGTATCATTGATTTTTTTGCCGTCGCTACCTCTTGATTTATCGTTCGACGGTTTTTGCATATCTTCCCCTTGTCGCTTAACGAGTGGAGTGTTTAGTGATGACAGGGAGATTTATTTAGTGAGTTCACAGTAATTCACTTTAGTAATTTTGTGACGAAATGAACCATATTTTTTGCACCATCCTTCAGCAAAATTAGTCAGATCACTGATGATATCGTTTCTTTTCACAAATGTTTGCTTTTGGTTGATATGTTGAATAATTTAAATCTTTATTTTTATTCAATTCAATTATGTCAGTCAAATATTGTGTCAGTAAAAAATGTGTGGATTAACATTTTAAAGAACATTGAGCCAGCGTGTCTTAGGTCTGCTTCCTTGCCGTAAATTAAACGAAATCACAGTATAGTACTTTTATCTCACGAGCGCGGTTTGGCCATTGCTGTAGTATCAGAATCAGAATCAGAATTATTTATTCGTGACAATACACAAAAAAAGGAAAAAATAAACAATAATAAAACAGTAAAACAAGGTATTGCACGAAATGGTTCCATCTCAGCATGTGCTGGCGTGGTTGCCAGCGCTGGTCTTCCGACAGAACCATTAAGTGATTTCCCAGCAGGTAACACATACGAACACATAGACAACGTGACGTGAACGCACAGCGCCTACGCTGACGCACACATAGACAATGTGCTCTCACACAACCATGACTCACCTACGCCCGTGAGTTAAAAAGTACTCTATCATATTGATTCCCATGGTTTGCCTCCACGTCCCACAAAAAGGTTTCCACTCAGCTAAATGTATACATTCAAAGCAATATGCCCGAACTTGAATAAAGAGTCAATCCGGCTTTACACCTACTCGATATGGCCGAAACTTCAAACGTGAATTCGGTGGAATCGATACTAGTCGATACGTAACACGATCAGCCAGTAATCGAGACATTTAAGTCGGCGCGTGACTCCATTAGGGAATACAAAGAAACAGCCTTACATCAAAGAGTGCTGCAGTTAAGCAATCCCTTTCTCGCGTATAGGGCGGGGCGGACGGCCGCTGAAACATTTGAAAATCGGCTGTTACAAGTTCGCCGACTAGTTGAAAAAAAAAACAATAATTTGTGGATCATCTTACAAAATAGGCATGTACAAAATAACAATAATAAAAAAATGAAACTAAAACTAAAATATTTGCCCCAGATCACTGCCAGTCGGTAGTGTGCCCAGAAGACCAGCATTGCCACGTTGTATGACAATATTGATTCTCTGTTCGAGGTAAAAGCTAGCCTTCTGGTCACAAGAAAATAAATATGTGACAAAACTATTGGAAGTTCGAGGATCCAATAAGCTATGGTATGCCTTTACTATCAGGCTTAATATACAGAGATGCTTTTACATAGAAATATGCAAGGACTTTGGTCTCAGTATGTTTTGCGCTGAAAGGGTCGAGTAATGGGCGTCTTAAATACCTGTCAAGATCCAAATTATGCGAATTTGCTGTTCATTCTTCCGTGTTGTGAACTATCACTGACCTCGCTTTGATCTAAGTTCCTTTGAAGTCATAAATTGCTAAAGATTTTCCGGATTTGGCTGGTATAATTAATATACTAAGTAAGTTAGCCTTACTAAAGTCGAAATTTCCGGGGACCGTAGGGCTGGCTCGTTCCTTGCCTAGAGAATTGGCATAGCTTCCCCCAGGGTTCCGATCCAGGGCATCTAATTTAGTTGCTGTATGCATTGTATTGTTATCAATTTATCTCGTTTAAAAATATAAACTCTAATTCAGTAAGTTTAAACTTCCGTTAGTCATATTATAACTATGTTTTACTAAACGGTTAAAACTCACGTGACCCGCGCGTCATTCATAATTCATAATTATTTATTTTAATATGTTTGTTAAGCGGATGCGTTCGCTAGCGAAAATCTCAATTTTTTAATCAAAGTGAAAATTTAAAAATTCAACACCGCCACACCACCCCCCTCCACCATCCCACCTGTGGTGTTGAATTTTTCAATTTTCACTTTGATTAAAAAATTGAATTATTTATTTGCTTAAAAAACCGGCCAAGTGCGTGTCGGGCCACGCGCAAGGTAGGGTTCCGTAGTCGTCCACCCGTTACATTATATGGACTAAAAAGTTCGAAAACTTACATTTACTATGTTTTTGAAAGAATTAACAACATTATCTAAGGTATCAATGGAAATTGTACGAAAGTTTGCTTTTGCAAAGTACATTTCTGACGTTCGACTATTACTCGTTTACTAGTAATGTCTACTCAGCTGTGATAGTTTTCCTTTTAAATTCATCGTATTTACTACTACCATGATTTTTTTCAAATGTCTAGTAGCCACCGTTTAGATGGCAGGGGGGGGGGGACACTTGACCATAGCAAAAATTATCACTTCAAAGCTTAATATCACACTAACCAATTCTTTAATCAAAAAATGCTTTTAGAAACCTTATAATATTTTTAAAAGAGCTATCTAACGATACCCCACACGATGGGGTTTGGCAGAAAAAAAAATGCACCACCACTTTACATGTAGGAGAGGTCCCCTGAAAAATTTTCTTTTTTAAAGATTTTATTCTACCGTTTTGTTGACGTCATTGATATGTATACTCATGCCAAATTACAGCTTTCTAGCACTAACGGTTACTGAGAAAAACGGGGGTCGGGACATGGCGAAACTATAAGGGTTCCTTGTTTACTACGGAACCCTAAAAAGGGTGAATTACAAAAGTTGTCACATTAAAATAACACACGTCCCATCTTTTTTAGCTGCCCATGCACAGCATGCAAATGCATTGATGCACTCATAACTCACAATGAGTAAGAAATCCCGAAGAATTCGAAACATGTCGCCTCCAAGTAGCTCAATTCCACTGACAGCTTACATTCGTTTGAAGCCGCTCAACCAATTTCACTGGAGCGCAAACTCTTAGAGTATTCCAGTGTTGAAACCATCCGCGCGGTCGTGTCGGAAAATTTTCCTGAATTTTCCCCAGGCCACTCTCCAACCGCGCACTTTATTCGGCTCGGCCTTTCGAAATTTCGTCTTACCGATATTCGGCTTTCCCGTCCTGTCTCTAAAGTCGCGTTGTTAAAATGTTTCAATTTTTTGTCAGTTGTTTGTCGGGTAATGGTGGCTGGGTAAGTAGGCGTACACATTCGAGATTTTCCTCGTTACATATATTTTTTTAGGGAAATCTGGAGTTTCTCTTCGTAATTGAAATCGAATCACTTGGCCAAGGATTTCGGGGGAGAAAGCTCTGCAAACTACATAATTAATGATAGCTTCTTCCGTCTTCTCGAATATCTCACGGTTCGAATTAATTGCTATACGATAAATAAATAATTAATGATATATATGTAATATAATAAGTAAAACCTTCTTCTTTTTTATGTCTGTATGTTTACATACATAAACATACATACATAAACTTAATAAGACGCAATTTCAATCTGCAGTAAGGTTGTTATGATTTCATGGAAAACACAAATAGTTCTTACACTTTGACCTCAATTAGGTATTGTTTTTAGGGTTCCGTACCCAAAGGGTAAAACGGGACCCTATTACTAAGACTCCGCTGTCCGTCTGTCCGTCTGTCACCAGGCTGTATCTCATGAACCGTGATAGCTAGACAGAGAAATTTTCACAGATGATGTATTTCTGTTGCCGCTATAACAACAAATACTAAAAACAAAATAAAATAAATATTAAAGGGGGGCTCCTATACAAAAATACTTTTAGAAAACTCTGCTCGTTGCCTTCATTAGGCGCTGGATCTCAAAATGTATGGGAAAACTAAAATCCGACTCGCACTTGACCAAAATTCTACTTGATATTATTTAACGTTATTATTTATAATTTATACCCCACGGAACCCTTCGTGCGCGAGTTCGACTCGTACTTGGCCGGTTTTATTGGAACAGAAGTTTTTTTTTAAAACGACACGTGCGGATCGCGGGCTGTTTAAACATTGGAATACTCTAATATAAGAGTTTGCACTCCAGTGAGATTGGTTGAGCGGCTTGACTTTTGTCGTTGACTCACTATTAAACTTACCTTAGCTGAGAAGAGCCCAAGAAGAAACTCAGCTAGGCCCGACCTGTCTTACCATGAGTTTGCAATGTTTGCGTTACCGTACTCGCTATCGACTGCGTAAACGATTTAGTATGGCGATTCTTAGTTCTAATACGTAACCGCCAGAGGCGCTGTAGCTGTAGTATAAGTTTTTTCGAAACATTAACTAATTCGAACGCGTTTGCGTTTTGTCTCAAAATGTATGAAAGTGGTATAAAAACGTGAACAGCGCCTCTGGTGGTTACTAGTGGAAACTAAAACAGCGAGTATAATTTGTTGCTAACCGATAAACGCGCGTATATCAAACTCGGTGAGAGCGTTTTCATACATTTTGAGACAAAACGCAAACGCGTTCGAATTAGTTAATATTTCGAAAAAACTTATACTAGAGCTACTGTACTTTAGTCCATAGTTTACGCAGTCGCTAGCGAGTACGGTAATGCAAACATTGTAAACTCATGGTAAGGGTAGGGTCGGACTGAGTTTACCCGGTTTGCGGCGGTGCCGGGATATACAATAAGTGCCAGTTGCACCAACGTACGAACACGAACACAGACCAGTCATCGTCAAATATGGCGCCAGCAGCTGTCATCCCATACAAAACTTGTCAAACTTTCCATACAATCACATTTGACGAACACCGCTTACTATTGGTTTCGTGCAACCCAGCCTAAGGGTCAGTTGCACCAACATACGAACACAGGCCGGTCATCGTCAAATATGGCGCCGGCAGCTGTCATCCCATAGAAACTTGTCAAATAAATCCAGTTTTTGTTTGTCGCATTTTTTCTGCTGCGCTTATTGGGCTAATTATTAAGGTTGTCTAGAGGAGAAAGCTCATTAGCCCCAAAGCCGTACATTGGGTCAACATTGCCAGATTATGTCTTGCTTTTTAAGGCGCTACACTGAGAAATTTGGAGACTTTGAAACGCTGTCCTGCCTAGACTAGCAAACAGTAGGGGCTGATTTTCAGATATATGATTCTTGACTATATGATTGTGGTACTGACAATAGCGAAACATGATTGCTTAAAATTTTCTCGATAGAAAATAAATACAAAGTTGAGTCTATATTTTCCTTTTTTTCCTCAGCCTACTAAAACAACGCATTATTAAAAGACACGATTAAGTTAATATGATGGTATTTTACCTCATCTAGGTACTGACAAGAGGAAATTTAATAAACCTGCACACAGTCAGATATTTAACGAGATTTGTCTAAAAAGCCATTCTCGGAGAGGGTTGCATCCCGTTTTGTCGTGAGCCAAAAACAAAGGGTGTCTCTTTCAATCGATATATCGCCTTAAAACAACACACAGAAACACGCCGTTTTACATCAGGATTTTCAAAGCTTGAAAAATGTTATGTCAATGTCATAATCAGTCAATGTCAACGTGGAGTGCGCGTGAACACAAAATAAAGAATATACAGAAGGTCCGTTCCCGCCGTTCTTGAAAATACATACCTAAACTACAGGGTTGCTTCTGTATTGATTCTGAATTTTAAAAAGGAGCAGATAAATTAAAAATTCTTCAACATGACATTTAAATATGAACCAGCGTATCTTGGTAAAAAACCGGCCAAGTGCGAGTCGGACTTCGCACATTTAGGGTTCCGAATCAACCTCAAAAATATGATTTATTCATATATTAGTATTTGTTGTTAAAATATACGTAATATTGAACATTGTCACCAAATTTGCCACTCCAACTGTCACTGTCATTGGCGCTAGTTTATAGCGATAGCCGGCGATAGGGTGGCGCCAGGCGAAATATGCTGCGTTCCATTTTACGGTTTTGTTTTTGTTTTTCAATGTCAAACTTAGCTTTTTATATCCTTCTTTTATTTTAAGTTAATTGTATATTATTATTATTATTTTTTCTCTCTTTGATTTTCTTTAATTCATGTTTGTTATTTTTTATTTATGTATATTCTTTTTTCGGTTTTCGTGTTACTCACTGTGAACTCACTCGACGGTTCCATCGGAAGACCAGCGCTGGCATTTGCCCGCATTATGCTGAGATGGAACCGTTTCGTGACAACACAACTTTCCTGTTTTTGTTTATTTTTATTTTTGCTTTCTTATTTGTTAGTTGTTTTGTCCCGAATAAATATTTCTTATTTCTTATTTCTTATTTCTTAAATTTCAAGTTCATAGGTCAATGAGAAGTCTAAAAATTCTTCGGAACAAATTTTGTGACATACGACGGACGGACGGACGGACGTCTGGGCGACACCAATAGGGTTCCGTTTTGACCCTTCGGGTACGGAACCCTAATAAATTGATGCGTGACCCGCTGCGAGTTGTGACTTGTGACCGGCGGCGGTCGAGAGCGCCAACAAAAATATACCTAATTAATTAGGTACCTACTTAACTAAACCATAGTACTACTTAAATACTGGCGTTTTACCAGCGAACGATAAGATGAATGTGTAATGGTTGATCGTCGTTATCAAAGCGGCAAGTTTCAAAAAATTACCTACCTACCTAGGTATTGTAACTACCAAAATGAGAAAACCGTTTTATTTACCTTTCAATATCGTTTGAAAATTTGAAGAAAGTGTAGGCACCGTTTTTTGTTGTATTTAAGTGTATTTAAACAATAAAATACATTCCAACTGTAATAATATCGGTTATTCATTTTGACGTACGTGACATAAACTATCTACGTAGCGGCGAGGACGTCAAGTGATCAACGCGCGCACAACTAGCACTCGCGACGCGACAGTGACAGTCGCGACTAAGCTAGTCCGAAATCAACCGAGAATGCCTGTAAATGTTACGTCATTGTGCGTGCGGCGAAAATGGCACTTTGTACTGAGCGGACTCTCTGCTCCGGCGCGCGCCGCCGCTATTTACTTTGTGGTATTGGTAATTTATCTATGGGCCTTTGTTGCCTAATAATAAAGATTTTAATAATAAGTTCATCCACCAACAATAGTCCCTATACACCCTGGCGGGTGCTGTCTCTGCGTGCGTCCCATGACACGGGCAGGGACAGCAGCCGTTCGGTGTATCCCTTGCATTTCATTAAATTGTCAAAAGGGCCTCTACGTGTTGGCTATGTGGTACTCGATGGTACTTCGGCACCTCGGTACTTCGGCTCCACGCACGCCTCCCAAAGGTCCGGGACACCATTGTCCCGTGAACGGGAAAGTTCATGTCATTGATATGGTCAAAATTGTAATAGTAATGAATAATTGCACATCGAACTTTGAAAGATTCGGTTTCATATAGCCTTGTCCCACACCTTTGTATCGCTTTGTCAGTCGTCGTTAATAGTAAATTATTTAAAAAGGGCGGTAAACCAAAGAATATCGTCTAATATTCTTCTATCTTCTGAGTGCGATCTGTCGCAAGTATTTGAAGCCCGAGCCGAAGCCAAGGGCGACAAATACCTATGCGATCTGAGGCTTTCTTTATTACCGACTGTGGTAAGTACAACATTTTATGTCACCCGGCCAGGTGTGACATAAAATATATAATACGAGTATAGAGTTATTGAAACCCCTAACGTTAAATTCTTCGATGTAAAATAACACAGTCATCAAACTCAAACTTAAAACATTTATTCTGCAAATAGGCCTCAAGGGCACTTTTACAAGTCAAAATCTATCAGTATCAACAGAAAATATTTGTAATATTCAAATAACACTAATTACATATCATAAATAAGATTAATCCAAATTTTTTAGAGATGTATAAGGTCTGTAAGCGTCACACTAAAAATAAAAAGGTACAATAATCATCATAGAATATTATGAGATGTAAGTCAGAGAAGACAACACAGATTTGTTAGAGATGTATAAGGTCTCTTAAGCGTCAACATGAACATAATAAAATCTAATAAATGTTCTCAGAGATGTATAAGGTCTCTGAGCGTCAGTATAAAAAATGAAATCAAATGAGAAGTGAAGTTTCTCATGTCAATTCATGTTTCATTATACATTTTGAAATGTTGTCAATTGTTTGACTATCAAATTTCTAGTTGCAACTCTCTCTCTACTTATAGATATCTAAAGTTCACATGTCGTCGATTTGATGTAAACTCGAGTAAATAAAGTTCATAAAGTCCATTATTTATTTATTGTGAACATTACGAAAAGCCAATTCATAAATAATATGATTGATGGTGCTCGGAAATCGTCGTAAACAGCCAATAAAATTGTCTATTTCCAAAGACCGACGTCTGACGTGCAATATTTATCACCGGGTAAATATCTACAAGTCGAGCGCGAAGCAAACACTGCCGTACCATCCTTTACTGGAACCATTTCGCCGCATTTTCAGGCCCTCATTTGAGAACCTCTGGATAAGACCAGAACGCAGAAATTTTCGTCATCCAGTAAGCTATAATCACATACTTAAAATCCAAAATTTCAAGTCTGTAGGTCATTTAGTTTCGAAGTTAAGCGAAAGCAAAGTTTCGCATTTACGACACTCACTCACTCATAATCATAAGAATAGAACTAGTACTTCCCATAAACTCAGAGAGCTGAAATTTGGTACAGAGTTAGGGTTTAATGGCCACATAAAGGAAAAACTATAAAATCTGGAGTACCTGGTGATCCTGATTAGAAACACAAATTTAAAAAAATAAAGTAATGCCGATGCAAGTCGGTGGAAGTCTTGTTCTGTGGACACCCCTCCGGTGCTATTGACTAAAATATAACCGACTTGGTTTAACATTACATATCATTACTTTTTTGTTGTAGAAGAAATGTTTTGCGAGACTTGCATCTTTTTACATGTAATGTTTTTGATGGGATATATTTTACCTAAACTTTATTGCACGATTAAAGAAAACCGGCCAAGTGCGAGTCGGACTCGCGCACGAAGGGTCCCGTACCATTATCTATAAAAAACGGCAAAAAAAATATATTTGTTGGATGGGAGCCCCCTTAAATATTTATTTTATTCTGTTTTTTAGCATTTGTCGTTATAGCGGCAACAGAAAATACATCATCTGTGAAAATTTCAACTGTCTAACTATCGCTGTTCATGAGATACAGCCTGGAGACAGTCGGACGGATAGCGGAGTCTTAGTAACAGGGTCACGTTTTACCCTTTGGGTACGGAACCCTGAAAATGTATATGCCATAAGGCACTATCTACCATTCAACTAACGACTGAACACGTTATAATTTCGGGACCTTTAGCTCTAGTATAAGTTTTTTCGAAACATTAACTAATTCGAACGCGTTTGCGTTTTGTCTCAAAATGTATGAAAGTGGTATGAAAACGTGAACAGCGCCTCTGGTGGTCACTAGTGGAAACTAAAACAGCGAGTATAACATTTGTTGCTAACCGATGAACGCGCGTATTTCAAACTCGGTGAGAGCGTTTTCATAAATTTTAGTAGTAGTAGTAGTTTAGACAAAACGCAAACGCGTTCGAGCTAATGTATATTATTTTACCTAAACTTTATTGCACGATTAAAGAAAACCGGCCAAGTGCGAGTCGGACTCGCGCACGAAGGGTTCCGTACCATTATCTATAAAAAACGGCAAAAAAAATATATCTGTTGGATGGGAGCCCCCTTAAATATTTATTTTATTCTGTTTTTTAGCATTTGTCGTTATAGCGGCAACAGAAATACATCATCTGTTAAAATTTCAACTGTCTAACTATCGCTGTTCATGAGATACAGCCTGGAGACAGTCGGACGGATAGCGGAGTCTTAGTAACAGGGTCACGTTTTACCCTTTGGGTACGGAACCCTGAAAATGTATGTGCCATAAGGCACTATCTACCATTCTCCAGCGACTGAACACGTTATAATTTCGGGACCGGCAGTGTAATGAGCTATGTACAGTCAGCTTCAAAACTAGCGCCACATATGAAGAGGTCAAAAGTTCTTATTCCTTTGTAATAAAGACTTGACGTCGTCGAGTGTGAATAAGGCATGAATAAGGCTTATGGCGTATCGTATTGATAGGTTTGTAGACTGCACAAACAAAGTACGCGAACGCACACATCGACACAATTATCGCCAATAATTCAACAAACCGCAATCGCACCGCGCAGCGCATCGCATCGACAATACGAGGATACTATAAAAACGCCCTTATGCAAACCACATCTAATAATAAATGTAAACCTTAAGTACGTTTACTTAGGTAGCATATTGGTATAAATGATAATGGTGATTAGAGCCTTTTTGTTTTCGAACCGCAAACTTTTAATTTTCGTGTTTACGCATAATTGGGTTCTATAATGTTGTTAAAACGCTATAAATCTGTCCAGTTCGTTATTTATTTGCATTGTACGCTGTGATAATACAGCCATGCCTGCTCAAAGTTAAATGTGCCTTATTGTAATTCAAATAATAATGATAATACATAAATAATATAAAGTGAGAAAACACTAGTTTTTATGCGTATTTTATAGACGAAAGTACTGGCCCAAAAACTTTTGGTGATTTCAAACTATACATTGAATAAATTAAAGAATGTTTAATATATAAAAGTGCATTTTTCTAATTTGGGCCAAATTTTCTGCCGGTGAGTATATTTGAGTTTTCTAGACTAGGAGAGGACTAGAGGTTTGACTAGGTACGTCGAATGTTTCTGTCTATACCTAGATAGGATTTTTTCTTTGAAATTTCATTATTTTTCCTATTAAAACTAACTCAGGTAAGCTGGTTCGCTTTCCATACAAAACGTCTTTTGACATTCGCAGGCTAGCGGCGTGATATTTTAAGAAACTTATGTAACAAACTTTCATAGATTGGTTTTTCATTTGCGCGAAATTCCCACTTTCCTAGAATAACCTTGTATAACCTAGAATAATTCGAAAAAAATGATGTCACGTGATACTCACGTGACAAACGAATTTCTCAAATTATTCTAGTTTATACTTTATACTAGGAAAGGGGGAATTTCGCGCAAATGGAAAGCCAATTTATGAATGTTTGTTACTTAAGGGGCTGAGAACACCTAGAAAAAGTCCCGCTCTAACACGCGTGAGTTTCCAATTAACCATCCCGCTCTTTACGCAAGCTCTGCGCGTAGAATAGTAAATAAACACTACAATAATATTAAAATAAATAAAAAAGTGTGGATTATTTGTGAAATATGGCTCGTTGGCGGTTTAGGTATGAATATGTTGACTTTGTTTTTAATTGCAGACCGTAATAAAAATAAAGACATAGCACCGTTTAATGATGAATTTAAGACCAATCTTTGCAATTATTTTCTATCGAGCCGATTTCGTCCAATTATGTATCGAGTCCATACACGGTCTTTGAAATATGATGAATATTAACATATATTTTTTTTGATGTGCTAGAACAAATAGTTTTTCTGAAAAAGCTGCTTAAATAACATCAATTTCAACAAAATTAGGTCTTGACAGCCTCTTAAGTTTCTTAAAATATCACTCCGCTAGCCTGCGAATGTCAAAAGACGTTTTGTATGGAAAGCGGACCACCTTAAGTAAAACGGACTGTATAAGGAACTGCACCGACAAGTGTGAAACTTTAAATAATAATTATGATAATATTATAAGTTATTAAGTACAATTGTTTTCTTAATTTTTAATACGTATAGGTATTATTTGTACCGTTTAGTGTAATATAGTTTTGACATGACTCACGAATGTTTAAATCCTTGCTTATATGATGAAATAAATTATCTTCGATTCTATTCTATTCTTAAGGCCGTGTATTACCACTTTTGAGTTTTTAAAAACCATCTGAGACATAGAATATAGTGTCTTAAAATCTAAAAAAAATATATGTGTTACATAAGGATATTGTCTAGTCAAAATCGCAGTCAGTTACATGACCTGATGAATTTCACTCGATAGAAAAAAATCGCGAAGTTACCCCTTTTTGGAATGTTTTTTCAGTACTACGGCTATATTACTGATATTTAACATTTAATTTTTGTACTCAATTAAAGATCGTAAAAAGTTATAGACATTTTCGCAGGGTTTGCTTTGATAAAATGACTGGCTTGATGACTATAGCTAAATATTTACAAAACTGCGCGCAGAGCTTGCGTAGAGAGCGGGATGGTTAATTGTAAACTCACGCATGTTAGAGCGGGACAGTTGCGTTGGGGATACCTCCCCTTAATTGAAGCATAGCTCCTCAAATCTCAGAGCACTAACCCGGCACTAAATCCAACTATTCAAAGAGCCCGGAACAATCAATTATTAGTGGGCAACGTGACCACTCGACTTAGCTTTAATTAATCTAGTTCAATTAATCCGACCCTAGCTTGAATTAGTCGTTTTATAAATTTAATTATCTGTTCGAGAAGCGGGGTGCGATTATAATTGCTTGTCACTGTCACGGTCGCCATTATTTTTGTCTTCAGATAACTATAATAGGAACCTAGTACATTACTTACCAAGGGTGGTAAACAAAGAATGTTTCAGACCGCAGGTATTTGGCCTTCGGCTCGGGTGATAAATAAATATGCGATTACCGCCCGTGCAAAAATTTTTCGTCTCTTCCTGGCCAGGAAGTGGAATTTTCCGTGCGCAAAGCGTGCGGTAATTGCCACTCTGTGGCCAAGTGTGTGTTTGGCAATTTGATAAAGGGTCGGCAACGCGCACGTGGCTGCTTTAGAGTTGCGAGCGTCTATAGGCTGCGGTGTCCGCTTACCATCAGGTGGACCGTACGCTTGCTTGCCACCGTCGTTGTATTAAAAAAATAGTAGTGTAACCATAATGACTTTTTCTCAAAAATGGCCCGCAAAGTGAACATTATTCGCTACATATAAAAGGTAATGTGTATAGTTTAAAGATCACATCAAAATTTAAATATGTATAAATAACATTGCAGGCCGCCTGGAATGTGACATATAAATTGCTTTATTTGCCGCGTTCCAAACTTTAAAAAAAGTAGAAACTGGCATATAAAAGAAGGCACAGGCAGAGGGCTGTTATTCACGAACCGACTCCCATCCAAATTTTATATGGAAACTGCCAAAAAGTGACAAACGACATTCTTTTTACAGTTTTCATATAAAAACGGGAGAGGTGAGAGGTAACAAGTGAGGACGAGACGCTTACTAAACCGCATAGCAGTAGCTCTAGTATAAGTTTTTTCGAAACATTAACTAATTCGAACGCGTTTGCGTTTTGTCTCAAAATGTATGAAAGTGAACAGCGCCTCTGGTGGTCACTAGTGGAAACTAAAACGGCGAGTATAACATTTGTTGCTAACCGATGAACGCGCGTATTTCAAACTCGGTGAGAGCGTTTACATACATTTTGAGACAAAACGCAAACGCGTTCGAATTAGTTAATGTTTCGAAAAAACTTATACTAGAGCTACAGGCCGTATTCAGCCAATTCAACTTGACATTTTAAGGTTATGTTTATCAAATCTTAATTAAAATTTTGTCTTATTCCTCCCATTTTTGAGAAAAGTACTATAATATTAGCTTCGGCCGGAATGGCAATTGCAGGCTTCGTATTATAATCAAACGGACTCGCGGAAACGCGGAAATGACGGATCTACCTACCGTAACCACGTCACATTTTTAAGTATCCCCTCAGAACACTATTCGAGAAAATGAATCCCCCAAGCCACTGAGATATGAAGCTATTCAACCCCCTGTATAAGTAATTAGTCCGTTAGTCCCAGTTTTTGTACACACGCGGGGTAATTGCGCGAAGGAGCTGCGCAAGACAGGGGATTATTAATGGCGTATTTACAGGTCATTAACCTGATACACTATACGCCGATATCAAGATAATGTAAACTTCGTGGCATAATGTTGCAGTCTGGGAATGTTGAGTAGGAAATAAATACAACACAACAATAACTTAAGAGGAGGGGTAGGGCAAGCTCTCTCCATACAAACTTTGTGCAGGATTTACTTCGTTTGTGTTTGCATTAAAGTTATGATTTTTGGTCTGTATGCTTATTTTTCTGTTAGCTATTTCGTGATGGTAATTTTTTTATTGATATTATTTCTAATTTTTTTCATTTTTTTTAATATGTGAAAATTTCCACATCACTTTCTTTGCATATCTAATATTTACATCAAAAAAAAATTACATTCGTTAGTGCCAAAAACTACGAATAAAACGTGCACAGAGTTTGTATGGAGAATGCCTTGCCCACCCCTGCGCCTTAAATAATTTTATAGCTAACTTAATGGTTCTTATCCTACTAATATTATAAATGCGAAAGTTAGTGTGTTTGGATGTTTGTGACTCAATCACGCAACGGCTGAACAGATTATGATGAAACTTGGTATACAACGAGATTATAGCCTGGATTAACATATAGGATACTTTTTATCCCGAAAATAATCCCTTTTACGCGGACGTAGTCGCTGGCAAAAGCTAGTCGGTTATAAAAGGCTCGTCTATTTAGGCCTTTATCTGAGACTTATTTTGTCATTTTCTTAATGACACTATCTGGAACAGGACTATTGCGACCTAATGACATCTATATTAATAGTACATTACTGCAGAGACCAGTAAGTAAGCCATCCTGGACGAGTATGAGTTATAATACGAGGCTATAATACGAGGCCAGGATGGCACTTACGGTCGAAGCTTGTATAGTGCTTTTCTCAAAAATGAAACAAATTGTATGAATAACGGTTAATAGTACCTGCATTCTGACCAAACTAGTACTTTCATGTTACGCTTTGCACTTGATGAACTTTTTATAAATGGTCAAATACCACCTTAGACTTGGATGGAAGTATTTTTTTCAGTACCTAGTGATATCTGTGTATGTATTGCAATCTGATTCATCTACATAAACTCATTTTTACACAACCCCAATAGAATAGATTTATAAAATCGTATTTAATTAATCGTAAATAGAATCGTATTTATTTTATGTTTACTATTAGTATTTATTTTTTATTTTCAACAGTGAACAAAGAAAAATGGAATTCTAAATTAGTTAACATTCTCCATTTTCAAGCTTAAAACCGCTGTTTTCTGCATCCCGTCCTCTCCCAGCTAAAAAAAACAAAACAAAATAATCTTTTTCTCAAACATGCAATGAAATATTGTCTTTACGTTCCTTATAATAGGCTCGGAAGTATCGCTTTTTGGGCGCAACAACTCGAGAGGCCTGTAAAGGGATTTCATACTGCTTGTCAGGCCTAGGCCTGTAAAGTATTTTTTTTTCTTTCGACAACAGCCTACGAAAATACAGCTGGCTGGTTTGACAAAAAGCAGGTTTTGTTTTTAAAGGTTGCTAGACTAAAATGTCGGCAGTAAGGGCTGTTACACACGAACTGAAATAAAATCTAAATCTCTATGTTTTGCGAAATGAATCCGATAGGTTATGATTCTTGTGAATATTGTCCATAATTATGCAAAACCAGAAATCCAAAGATTTTTTTTTAACGATACAAACCAATTTAGTCACCTTATAACTGCTTCTTTTTAGTTTCAGTTCGTGTATAATATCCTTAATTAGTACTACTCGAACGATGCACTACATGTGTGTCATAGATAATTAAAAAACTTTTTGGTGGGAAAATTGAAAATTGTTTTTTTTTAAATGTATATGACACTTGTGGCCTGGATACTTATCACAATTGACATTTCAGTGTGTTCCAATAGTATCGTTCAGAAACAATGCATTGTAAATAAAAAAAAAATCGTTACCGTTTGCACGTGAAATTCGCTTATTTACTTGTATTTATGTGTCTATTTGTTTTTTGTGTGTTACTTGTTTTTTGTCTTTTGTGATTAATAAAATCTTATTCTTTGGAGCATTTTTTTTATTTCATTGTATGTTTGAGAAAAGCACTATACATGCCTCGTCGTGAAAACGGATTCCCGGCCTCGTATCACTATCCGGCCTCGCTCGCAAGCTCGCTCGGCCGTATATACCCACTTGGCCGGAAATCCTCATTTTCCCGGCCTCTGATGTAATGTACTATTGCTATCCGGCCGGGAAGCCCAGTCAATTCTACTAAACACAATACAATCAAGAAAACTATGTTACTATCGTATAATATAGTCGCCAGCTCTTTAACGGCTTAACGTCCCTTCCAAAGCACGGGAGCACTCAGTTATAACCACTCAAAGCGGTCCCCCATTCACGAACTGGGCACACATTGCTTAACCTCGCATAGCGCACGCGACATGCGGCCGCTGGGCCCAGAGGGTTTAAGTCTATAAACTATAAAATAAAAATTAACTTGGTTACGTACGAGAAACAAGCAGAATTTCGTAAATACCATTCTTAGTTCTTCACTTGCATTTCGCGCTCGGAATCTTGTTCCCCGTTGTTCGCAAAAACGCTTATTTATTTACTCCCCTGTTATTTAGAGTACTCCCAGAAACGAATTAAAACCACGAATAATTATTATCACGACTCACGGCTGTTAATTCAATTGTGGGAAACAAAAGACGGAGGATAAACGTAACAGATTACGTTTGCAGAAATATGTCGGTTTTTATACAACAATGTTACGGCCATGTTTTTTTTACATGGAGAAAACCTGAAAACCATACCCAGACATGGGGGGATGACTGGGTATGTAATGAAACTGGTCGCGGCAGACATTGCTTAATGCTTAACCTGGGATACAGTGCAGCACGCGGCACGCAGGCATCGCTGGGCCACGAGCGCGGCCAGTCATGGATCGGTGACCGCTTTGAGTGGGTGTATTAACTGAGCGCTCCCGTGCTTTGAAAGGCAATTTAAGCCGTTGATCCCGGCTGCTGTCTATGGCAGCAGTCGTTAAGCCAAACTGGAGGCCCTCGGGCGGCTTGAGAACTTCTTTTTTTTTATTAAAAATGGGATCGCTCTTGGCCAGCATCTAGCCAGGGGGCAAAGATGAGGCCGACGATGAAGCGAGCTCACCCAGAAGATGCCTATTCACTCGTGCCTTAAAAAGGTCTTGGTTATATGAGCTCGGAAACACAAACGCCGGCAGAGAATTCCAAACCTTAGAAGTGCGCATTATAAAAGATGATGCAAAGCGCTTGGTTCAAATAAGAGGAATTTCGACCAAGTAAGGATGGTATCCAGCCGTACGACTGGATGTCCGATGGAAGAAGGAGGAAGGAGGTATGAGCTCATGGAGATCCTATCTAACAGTCAAGTTGCCCACTCACTTGACAAAGGGGTGTCGAAGTTGCACCACGTCCGTAGGGAAAATTACCCACCGTTAATACATTACACGTGACCCCTGGGTGGTGCTAAAAGTGCAACAAAAGTGGCAACCGTACTGTCTTCTCGAAGATCTCACGGTTCGAAATAGAATTGCCATACGATAAAAAAAAACCGGTTACCTCACGATGTTTTCCTTTACCAAAAAGCACAGTGGCCATTTCTTATTTAAATGGCATGGTTATAAAGTGGCAGATACAGTGATACATCTCTTTGTAGTTGACTGTACAAGAGGGTAATTTTCTACATTTTTATCACCCAAAATCCAAAAGACTTTTCTGTATCTGGAGTTCTGTGGCAGTGCGCAAGGCGTTAAGAGCATGCATTTCTAGAATTTATTCATGTCTTACTTGCTCTTTCCAGTTAAGGTTGCTTGCCAAATAAATAATAGTCTGGTTTGTTCGTGGAAGCGTACTTTAACAACGACGAATTTAATTAACGAGGAGAGTAGCATTAAGTTTGTGTTACTAAAATATTGTTGTCGAAAAGAGTAGTTTTTTGGGCCCATTTCGCCATTGTTTCGAGATCGCTTGTTAGCCATGAGACCGACTATTGTCTACCATTATTTATGTGCGATTTAATTGTTTTTTATGTCACACCTGGCCATAAAGTGGCCATTATCGCACGCCCCGCGCGCGAAAAAACCCACTTCCTGGCCAGGGGGTGACATAAAATTTTGTACTCACCACGGGCGATAATAAAGAAAGCCTCAGATCGCATATTTATCGCCCTTGCCTTCGGCTCGGGCGTAAAATACCTGCGATCTGAGACATTCTTTGTTTTATCGCCCTTGGTAAGTAATGTACTATTTCTTTTGTAAAATATATACGTAATAATAAACATCAACACCAACCTACGGGGGGAATAAAGTACACTGAAAGGTAACTTAATTCACCCACTGGGTGCACAAGGTGAATAAAGGTTACTAATAATAACTTACGGAATCATCGACGCGCGAGTCCGATTCGCTCGTTATTATAAATAATAATAATTGCGCAGGATGGCGCAGCGTGGGCAGACCCCCCCCCCACAAGACTACCCTCGCTATTTATATTTTCGAGGCTTGCGAATTTATTAGATACCATCCTGAGATAATTATTAATTTAAGCAGTGTTTGTTAATTTAACGTCAGAGTCAGTGAAAAACTTGTATTATAAAACCAAGCTAGCAGTGGCGGCGCATCAAAAATATTCTTAGGGAAGCCGGAAATAATTTGCCCTGCTTGTTCTTCATGAGCCGTAGTAAAAGAACTGGACTGGCTGAAAATTAGGCAAGCCTAGCTGCAAGCTAGGTACGTAGCAAATAAGTTTCTGTCAAAATTTAAATTTTTGGTTCAAGCTTTTATTGCCGGCCGTACTTTTTTTTCACAGCCATCAACTACTCGTGGAGACGGTCCCAATGAGCTCAGACACGATGGGTTTATCTCATAGATGTACTATAAAAGAACTAGATAGATACACAGTCAGGCGAAAAAAATGGCACCCTCAAATGTACCGCGTTGCGGTACTTTCGTGTTGACGGCAGACAGTGACAGTGACAAAGCGTGTATGCAACTGACAGTGTCAATCAGTGCCACATTTTCCGTCATTTTTGTTCGGCATTGTGTGTCTATTTCTATATTATAAGTCAATAGTTTATCTTGTGTAATTTAGGAGTTGCTAGACTTGCTAGTGCCATTTCATTGTTGTTCATCTTAGAAGAAGAAGCTGGCGGATTAATAATAGCGCCACCTAGTCTTAAGGTTATTCAACTTGCACGAATTGTCTTCCAAATGTCACCTGTTAAAAAGGTATTCAAAAATTCGATGCGTACCAGCATCACACACGTGGCCCTGTGGTAAAGTATACTGCCTTTAGAGTCAATGTACCCGGGTTCCATCCCCAGCGGCGGATGCACTTTTTGTATGTTTTATTCACGTGTATCCAAGATAATAGCTACTAACTTTGGCACTTGGTGGCGCTTTAGTCGGGGTCACAATATGCGTGAAGTTAGCTATCTATTTCCAGTCATTATACTCTTATCTAGGTTCTACCTTCTATCTCCATGATCAGCTTGATGGTACCGTAGTATTGCATTGGCCAAATTAGCCTATTTTATGCCTCTTCCATACTAATTCAATCAATCAATGGCCTTCGAGTCTATTACAGACTATACAAGCAGTGTCATGCAGGTAGACAACGTCTTTTGTGGCTGTGTAATAGATATGAGCGCCGATGGGCAATTGGCCGGCGGCGGCGCGCCGATTAAAATTGATCGGCGGCGGCGGCGTCGGCGGCGTGACCTTGAAAAAACCTTAGGTTCAAAACAAAAATCCTACATATAGGCGTTGAATACGATTTTTTTACGTATTTGATGCCGGACACGCCTGTCAACGTCATTTTTACTGTCAGGATGACAAACACGCCTATTTATTTGATTTATATCGATGCTCTACATTTTGTCCCGTCCTAGTCGATTACGCTCTGCTGTATATCTTATATCTTTAAACGAGCAATTCTTGTATATTTATTTATTTATTTATATATTTATTTCGGGGATCTCGGAAACGGCTCTAACGATTTTGATGAAATTTGGTATGTGGGGGTTTTCGGGGACGAGCAATCGATCTAGCTAGGTCTCATGCCTGGGAAAACGCCGAGCAAGGCTCGGTCGCCCAGATATTGTAACATCTAAGTGCCAATGAAAACAGCAAGTCTGTTGCTACCTGCGGGAAACTTCGTGTCAAGGTGGTCCAGTCACATGACAAAGCTCTAAACTATGATACCAGTATACTGTAAACATGACAATTCTGCCTCTTGGATAAACTCTTGGATGCCTACGGAACATGGTGTTTCTAACGAAAATACACTCGCATATTATATACTTCTAGGATTTATCACAAATACTAGGCGCTGCATTATTCCCATCTTTTGGTGAACCTCGAACACATCGTACCGTGTAAGAAACAAGCAAGTTCTTCACTAAGCCAAGCAAATTTCAACGGCATTGAAGATTATTTAATACGCAGTAGTCGCGTACTAACTACAGGCCCATTTCGGTCACATCCGTTCACTGCAAGATTATGGAGAGTGTCCTGAACAGCAGGCTCTTTGGCATACCTAGAATCAATGAACTCCTCAGTGACCGACAATACGGCTTTCGTCAAAATCGGTCCACTGGGGATCTTCTAGCGTACACCACACACACACACACACCAAATTTCGCAGTCTGCTGAGGAATCACATAATACCTCCCGCCCCTTCAAAGCGACACTGTTTTACGGTGGCAGTTCCGAAAACTCGCGCTTGAAACGCTTTTCTTTCATTTTTATTGTGAAAACGGCCAAGTTATGGAACTCCTTACCGTAATTCTCCTTGCACCTATATTATTATGGTCCTCAAGGCGAGAGTGAATTGTTTTTTTCTAGCGCATTCCATCCTAGACCACAATATCACTTACCATCAGGTAATTTGTGGTCAAGTGCAAAGCAAACGTAATTAAAATAAAATAAAGAATAATTTCGATAGTATATGATATTTTACTTTGATAATTATAACACAAATACTACACATAGCCTATTTTACAACTAGGTATCCAAATTTCAAATCGATAGCATAAATAATTTCAATCAATATAGTTAAATATTTAGCAATCTCACGAACAGACGGCTGGAATCGCTCATTAAGGATCCTTTTGTGCATTTTTGCAACCCTATATAACCGTAAGCTATCAAATTCCAAACTAGTTTGCCGATCGGTGATAAAAGTGTGTAAAAGATAGGCTACACAGTATCTGAAACGCGCGCGACATAGATCGGCGCGCCGATCGCCCTGCATCGGCGGCGGCGGCGTGGGATTTTCGCCGGCGGCGGCGGCGCGGCGGCGCGGCGCTCATATCTACTGTGTAAGTCGATGCGAGAGCGGCATACACGACCGCAGCCCTGGCAAGTAAAGTTCGCCCGTGGCGAACAGGTCTCCGGTCGATGTCTCTTGGCTCGCTTGTCTGCAAGCGTCGCAAACCATGCTTTATCGTGGACTTTGCGCCCATCGAGCACCAGTTTGCGCCATTTGTCCCTGTCCTCGGCAAGCTCGGCAATACTAATTAAAACATCTTTTCTCAAAAATAGTATGAAATGTTCTCATAACATCTGTGAAGACAGTATCCGAAAGATCCTCACCCTCACCTCCATGTATGTATCCTCACCCTCACCTCCATGTATGTATTCGAAGCGTGTAAATTTGTCAGAAAATATCAGGACCTATACACACCATTAACAGATAACAGGAGAAATAACCGTAATCTAAATAAGCTCAAACTACCATTAACTCAATTAAAAATAGTTTCATCCAGTCCACATTATATGTCAATTAAAATTTATAATCACTTGCCGAATTCCTTAAAAAACATAGAGAAACCTAACTTATTCAACAAACATTTAAAAAATTATCTAATACAAAAATGTTACTATAGTTTGAAAGAGTATTTTGAAGATAATTAGATATCTGATTTGTTATTGTAACTGTAATTGTAAGTTATTAGAATAAGCACTAGTATTTAGTTTACCCTCTCATGTTTGCTGTGCCCTTGCAGGGCGTCACATGTATACCTGTATTATTTCTACCACCTGTAACCTGTAATGTGACACGCAATAAACAATTCAATTCAATTCAATTCAATTCAAAAGTGACTCATCCTGGATAGTTACCAGAAGTGTCCAGGAAATCACACCTACTGTCCAGGAAGTAAGTATGTAAATCCCATTACATATCATAATATTTGAATTTAGAACTAGAAGATAAAAGTTGGCAGTAATTGACATAAAAAAAAATGTAGGTACCATGGAGGTTGACGTGTCCGTATTGCACGATGTGTATTGGCGGGAAATGTTCAATCCTGTTTTTAACTATTTCGAGACTAATTTAGAAATTAACATGAATAGATCGAATGAAATTAAATACTAATAGTAAACATAAAATAAATACGATTTTATTTACGATTAATTAAATACGATTTTATAAGTCTATTCTATTGGGGTTGTGGCATAATATCAGTCTTAACACAACATCTGGCTAAAAAAAGTTGCCAATGTATTTTGACGGGATTGACTTCATTGATTTACAGTAAGAAGTATTATTGCTAAAAATGAGTTTAGATGAATCAGATTGCGATGCTTACTCAGATATCACTAGGTACTGAAAAAATTACTTCCACCCAAGTCTAAGGTGGTATTTGACCATTTATAAAAAGTTCATCAAGTTCTGATCATGAAAGTACAAGTTGGTCAGAATGCAAGTACTATTAACCGTTGTTCATACAATTTGTTTTATTTTTGAGAAAAGCACTATACAAGCTTCGACCGTAAGTGCCATCCTGGCCTCGTATTATAGCCGGACCTCGCCTGCGGCTCGGCCGGCTAACTCATACTCGTTCAGGATGGCTTACTTACTGGTCTCTGCAGTAATGTACTATTAACACAGTTTCTAAGCTTCTTTAGAACTGAACCTCAACTGCACTCGTACGTAAGACAGCTACTAGGGGAATTCATTCGCACCATACAATCGAGCCAAATTAAATTAGGTACGTGTGAAAGAACCTCTTGCGGTTCGTTAATATAGAGTTATTCTGACAGGATCGCGGGCCCGTAGGCTGGAGACGAGCGGGGCGGAGATACCTTACAGACTAACATAGTTATGTATAAAAAGAAAATAAAGAGTTCATTTGGCGACGTAACGGTGTGGCTTCGCGTAATCGTAACAGCGATAATGAAATGTGAAGAGCTGTGGTGTACATGTGGACCCACATAATACCAGCGTCGTTTCACCTTCTGCGGACATTATGCTGAGTGGGCTCCATTTTCGCATAGTTTTACCTTTAATTTAGTGTCCGATTTTATCGTTTCCTCACCCATTCAATAATACAATAATGCCTCGGCCTCGAAGTTCCAGCGACCCCCGGTAGCGGTAGCGGCCAGGATACTAGGGGTACTAGATTCTTATTTCACCCAGAAAATAACCTGAAAAGATGAGCGTTTATAAACTGATAGTGAAAGGAGTCCTAAAGTGAACGCGACTCCAAAAAAATTGTTATAAATATATATTTAACTAACCTGTAGTATAAGTAGGGGTGTCCCACTGCTGGGCAAAGGCCTCTCCCCATGAATATTATGTCTCCCGTTCCTGTGCTTCTTCCGACTAACGAGGAAGGCATCTAAGTCTTTCCGCTATCTCCGTCTAGGCCTGTCCTATCTGCGTCGCTCTTGTGGCATCCATTTAGTAGTTATTAGCGATATAAATAATAATTGATTGAAAAAACGTTTTACAGAGTACGTAAGTACTAAAATGTAATTTTTTTTAATAGCCTATTATGTGTCCCACTGCTGGGCAAAGGCCTCTCCCCATGTTGTCCAGACGTCCCTGTCCAGAGCCTCTTCCTCCCAGTTGGAGATAAATACGTCCAGATCATCCCGCCATCTCCGTCTGGGCCTGCCTCGTCTGCGTCGAAAATGTAATAATAAGGGATAATTACAAAGGTCTGAAATTCCCCTGTGTTTCAGGCAAAAGATAGGACAATATTATGACTAATTTAAACATAACTTGCACAATGGCTCACCGACCCAAAGCGAGACTTGGTGGGCCATTTTACGGAAAGTTGTACACTCGACTTTTTTTTTTAATTCGGATAAAATTGGGTTTTTTCTACTCAGAATCGAAAGCACTTTCGAATGATATAGGGGAAAAAAAGTGTCCCAAATTTTTTTTATTCCTTTCCGTTACCGTTTTCATACTAAGTTTGTAATCTTGTATGGTGGTAACGGAATGGAAAAACTGAAAATTGTATGAAAAATTTGGGACACTTTTTTTCTCCTATTAGGTTCGAAAGTGCTTTCGATTCTGAGTAGAAAAAACCCGATTTTATCCAAATTTAAAAAAAAAGTCGAGTGTACAACTTTCCGTAAAATGGCCCTGGTACGGAGGCCAAGACTCACTTTAGCGATATAACCAAAAGTATTAGCGATCCTAAAACACGTCGCGCTGGCAACACCGCACAAAGAGGTTTTAATTAAAATACGGCAGACTGCGGACCGTGAACGGACAAGCCTGGCAAGACTTACATTTAAATTAACCCGGAGTGCAGTGGTACCAGAGACATCGGTTTAATTACTTGATGTCCGTATATATGTGGTTGGCTTGAACCAATAATTAGCGACTGCCATCTGACCTTCCAACACGAGGGGAAACTAGACCTTATTGGGGTTAGGCTTTGTCAAGTGAGGGAGCAACTTGACTGTTTTCAGGCCGCCCGCCTCTAACTTGGCTTAAACTGCTATCAAAGACAGCAGCCGGGATCAACGGCTTAACGTGCCTTCTAAAGCACGGGAGTGCTCAGTTAATAACCACTCCAAGCGGTCACCCATCCATGAACTGACTTTTTTTTTTTTTTTTTCAGGGGGGAAAATGCATTACGCATACCACCCGGGCGCGGGGGGTGACCCGAGTGGTTACGTGGGACTCCCGTTCAGGCTGATGAGACCCACGGTGTACCCACTAAAAACCCCCCCATCTGCCGCCTCGTCACCTTGTGGCGAGGTTACGGGAACGTTAAATCTTCCGCGACCCCGCCGGCGTCAGCCGCCCCCAAGCGGCTCCATCGCGGATGCCCGGAGGCCCTTCACGTCAGGCACGCCAGATGTTATCAGCGCGCCTTCCTCCTCGACCTCCCACTAGTACAGTAGCGGACCCCCCCGAGTCCGCTACAAGGAAGTCATGGGTGCCGAAAAACTTCCGGCACCCGGTGGCGGATCAGGTCTGTGGTTCCGCCACGAACCACACCTCGGCCGCAGAGGATAGGGAAAGCGGCGCACCGTAATACCGGCATTCCTCTTTCTCTGCGGTCCCACCGACGCCGCTACCGCGGAACGGCCCCGCCAAGGTCGCAGGGGGTAGGGAGAGTGGCGCACCGTAATACCATCACGCCTCTCCCCCTGCGATCCCGCCTCGGCCGCAGAAGATAGGGAGAACGGCGCACCTGACCTGGGCCGACATTGCTTAACTTCGTAGCTAAGCTAAGCTTCGTATATGGCTAGGCCACGAGCGTTCCATAATTATTTTCTCCCTTGCCCTAGTAATTATAATTATTTCAAAAGCGCCCATTAAGGTAAAAGCCATTGAACCTCCCAATTAATTATGCCTTAAAATTGTTGATGAGAAAAATTGGAAGGTATCCAGTTCCTTCATTTTTACTCTTCTGTCTCCTTAAGACTAATTACTCGGAATTTTTATTATGTTTAATTAAGTGTGACTTATTTCTACGGTTTTCCCGCTTTTGTGGTTGTAATGAAGGTTGAGATGGATTTTATGTCGTCAATAAAAGAATATTTAATTATACAGTTCCATTTTATGTGAAAATCTCTATCATCTTCCTTTTAGCATTTTCTAAGTTGTGCCCTTTTTAGGGTTTCTGTACCTACCCGAAGAGTCCAAACGGAACCCTATTGCCCTCATTCACGTGTCCGTCCGTCCGTCTGTCCGTCGTCCAGTGGCGGCGCGTCAAAAATATTCTTAGGGAAGCCGGAAATACTTGGCTTTTCCTATTCTTCATGAGCCGTAGTAAAAGAACAGGACTGGCTGAAAATTAGGCAAGCCGGTGGGTACCGAGTTGTATGGATGCTCCGCCACTGCCGTCGTCTGTCACAAAAGAATTTTATAACTTCCCGTTGATCTATATGAACTTGAAATTTATTAGGGAAATTCAAAGAAAAAATCTGATTTATCTATTAATATATTAGAATTTATTGGTAAAATACACGTATAATAATAAACAATATCCCCAGACAAGTACATAGGTCAACGGGAAGTATATACGGGAATAAAATTCTTTTGTGACAGACGACAGACGGACGGACGCGTGAGTGACAGCAATAGGGTTCCGTTCGGACCCTTCGGGTACGGAACCCTAAAAAGTTGTGTCTATTAGTAATTCCTTCACTCAATTTTAAATATCAATCAATCAATCAAATACTCTTTATTGCACACCTCAAGAAATATAATTAAGTGCCAAATTTCTTGAGTCATGCATGCGTCACCAAGGGTTCTCGCTCACATCTGCCGAGGTTGTCATTAGCGCCGTACGTGCCTAAACAAATATTGGGCCAATTACGATCGAAACGTCTCGTTAGTGAGATCAGGGTGCGTGGTAGCGCGGGAGTGTTTACCGAAGTCTCATTATGCAGTCAATCTTGTATTTAATGTGCCAAGGATTTTGTATATATAATGAGAAGTTTTGACATACAAATACAGTTCTGCATATTTTATGAAACACGGTATGTGAAGTAATTGAAAGCCGGTGAAGTGAGAGGAAAGGAGGGTAACATCCGGTTCGAAGGATCATACGCCAAACACAATTAATACAAAAACAAAACAATACAATTAAACCTTATTGCACACATCAATAAGGATTACAATTCAGAGTTTAGGTTAATAAGGGGTTACAACAGGTGGTCTCAATATTGCTAAAGAGCGATCTTTGGGTGGCTTAGAGCCTTAGACAAAGTATAATACTTGTACATCTCCATGAGTAGGTGGCAAGCCGAAATATTAATTGAAGTAAAACACGTTTAAGTCGATTAAACATTCTCCTATGAACTATGAAACAGTCATATGATAGTTTGTCAGGGTCTCCGTAATCGAAATCGAAGATGAGGACTATGTATGCAACAGCATACCTACATAGCATCTTGCATGAAACAGCAGTTATTTTCGCGGTCAAGGTTGGTCAAAAATTATACAGATAATATCCTAATATACACATAATTCGGCGGAGTAAACTGGCAGATGAGATGTTGCCAGGACTAGAAAAAAAAATAGTGACGGTATATATCGATAAAAATATGTCGATAAGTATAAAGTAACTAACTATACCCTCTTATTCACGGACAAAAATGTGCCAGCATTTTTCGAAATATTAAAATCGATATACTATTCGATAGGAAGTTTTTCGATCAAGATTTAAGCCCTACTACTTTACTACCTAATTTAATAAATGTAAACGTTTCTACCTTTCGGCAACTAAAGCTCATTAAGCGGACAAAAGTAAAATAAATATGAAAAAATCATAAAATTTACAACTCATTTTAATTTGTCAAATTGAGAGCATTTTAGATTGAGAGAAGCAATACTAATTTCGATTTTCGATGATATCGGAAAGCACCAAGGGGTACCCGATAAATAGGTCCGTAAGATCCGTACGTCTAGTGAGGCCTTAAATAATATCGATATGAACAGCACTGGCCGTACTGTGGCAACATTTGTGCATTTTGACTTGTCAAACAACTCCACCGAATGGTGTACCAGAGTTTAGTGGCTATGTGAGCTCCAGAGTGGGTACCTACGATTACTTTTTCCGAAAACTGAGTTGTCAAGAGAATTAATATAATTATGGAACCTAATTTTAAATCCAAGTGAAAATTGAAAAATTAAACGCCACAGGTGGGATCCGAATCCACGACCTCCGGAATCCGTCCACTGCTCTTAACCAACCGAGCCACCGTGGCAATCCCTAGTGGCGGTGAATTTTTCAATCATTACAAGCCTTATTAGGGAGGCTCGTATTAGCATCTACCGTGAAATTATTACAACTTCAGAGACGGCACCAACGTCTCAAATGGCGATTAATTTTTCAATTTTCACTTTCTTTTAAAATTGTGTATTCACTAGCGGACGCATCCGCTTGACATTATTGAACATACAATACCACCACCGAGGCTCCTAGGGGCTGGACACTGTCCGGTGAGCTCGCGGTATCGTCACAGAATATGGTATCGTATTATACCGCGTCATCATGCGTACCCGACGTGTCAAAAGTGTCTTTTTCCCAACATATTTGGGAGGGCCTGGTCTTTATTTCTACATAAATAAATATCTATAATGTATTAAGTGTCTTCTGCACCCCAATCAAAGAAGATATATATACTAATGTAACAAGAAGCGACACCGAAGCATGTGCGCTGTAAACCCGTCTCGCGGCTATGTGTGCGTGTCCGGACGCGAGCGGGGGCGCGCGAGGGTGGCGCGGTGTGTGGAAATCACTCCTCGGACGGGCAAAGTATAGAATCGTAGCGTTCCAATGTCACCGACACTCTGTGGTCCGGCTCAGACCCGGTCCAAAAGTGCCAAGGACGCTGGCAGCGTTGCCACGCTGTATGGCGACAGAAATTTATTGGACCAGGTAAGAGCCGGAACGTGGGTCACAGCCCCTGTCCGTCATGCGCCTCCCTACATTTTTAATAAACGTTCAGTTGTTTTTTAATAATAAACCACATCCTGGAAGCTGATCGCCACACTGGCCTGCTTACAAAATTTCACAAGAATAGCCGAAATAAAATGATTTATTTAACTATATACTGAAACGAAGACCCTTCGCTTTGCTCCCATCGCTCAATAAAACGAAAGCCACTATAAATAGTATCGTTCTAGGTCCACACTTTATTTACTCACGCGTAGCTCAGGATACAAGTATTTAGGCTGAAGTAACGGATAGGCACGCTCGCACAAAACGGTCTCACTTAGAGAAATCCAAGGCTGCGGCCATACTGAAAACTCTGTTGCAAAGAAAACCTGAAAAGATTAGTTAATTGCGATAGTGAATGCGTGTGCTCACGTAAAATAAGGGCACCCAAATTGTGTAAATGTTTTTTTATTGTTAAAATACTAAATGGGCAAGACAAACACAGAGTTTCTAACTGTGAGGCTATCGCTACGTCTACAGCTCACAGATCCACTTACACTCTGGTCCACCATTAGGCGAAGTTGTTTGACAAGTCAAAATGCACAAATGTTGCCCCAGTATGGCAAGTGCTGTTCATATCGATATTATTTAAGGCCTCACTAGACGTATCGATCTTGCAGCCCAATTTATCGGGTACCTAACCCTAGGTGCTTGCCAAGAACATTGAAAATCGAAATGCTTATTAAGGTGGGCTCCCATACAGCTAAGGGGGGACGAACCATTGACCTACCCCGTGAGGTATCGTATCGTAGGTATCGTTGTTTAGAGCTCGTTAAATGCATGATTTTATTTTTTGTTTTTAAGAATATCGAGAAACAAAGGAATGAGACCAACTCATAAGGTCAATTATAGGTAATTAACTTTCCCCCTTTAAAATCTCATTAAATATTCATCCTAGCGAAAAAGTGCGTAGAACCTTTGTTGTTGACAATTTTATGTAAATTACTCATGTCTGAACATTTTTTGCTATAGGCTACCGTTTAAGAGATTTTTACGAAAAACTAAAAAAAAATACCTTTACACTCCCCTCTATCCGTTATCTCCACCCCCATCCCCCAGGACTTTAGTATATTGTTAAGGACTACAACTATGCCGAAATTTGCTTATACACGAATTATTTCCGCCAATTGGCAGTTAGTGGTCTTCGTTACTCGAACTATGGCCACCTAGCCTTATTCGTTACCTACCTTATTCGTTCCATCGCAACAGTGTGTCTACACCCCCAACTAGATAAAAAGCGTACTAATCTCACTGAATAAGGCCCTTTATGTATCGTTATGACGACATCAAAGACAAAAGAAGCCCGCGGGAATGCCAGGATAAAACTATTGCCGGGCCTTTCTCTGATGCTCAGTCCTAAGCGACACACAAGACCCAGTATTATAATACCTTCTTGTAAGAGAAGTAAAATAAGGACATATTTCCCGGGAAATGTCGCTGCGTAAAGGTCACGGGAGCTGGTATTCAGGAATAGAGTTTGAATTTTTGAGAGCGAATGTAATACATATTTTTAGAGGCTTCGGTGTCAAGAGAAATGTCTCTTTGTGAAGTGACGTAAATTATTAAACATAAGTATGTTCGGAAAGGAAAACAAGACGCAGAATATGAAAAGGTAATAAACGTAATGAATTAGATAATAAAGTAAAAGGTTGCTAAAATGCTGGCGGCATTTCGTCGCCAGACATTCATACATACAGCCTTGGCCAAAAGTGTTGAGCACTCACACGTGTTCCATATAAAAGTTAAACTTACAATCAAGCATTTCATATCCTTTTATTAAAGAAAATTAAATATCTTTCAAAAACTAGCTACTTTCGTTGACGTTAAAGATAATTGCACGGATAAAAATTCAATTTGTCCTTTTATTGCAAACCCGTCTATTTTTAGTCTTCAGTTAGCAATAGCTACTTCGAAATGATATTATCTAAAGTTCTCTAGATGTTCTTTAGTATATACCTTTTCATATTTTACAACAATGTGCATTTTTTTAATTAAAAAATACTAGTTTTTTTATAAGTTACAAAGGAAAATAAGGGGTGCTCAACACTTTTGGCTAAGGCTGTATTTATATAGCGTTGTTGGTATGTAATATGATTCCGGTACCGCCGCGTGCCGGTAAGAGTCCGACCCAGGTCGGGCCTAGCTGAGTTTCTTGCTGGACTCTTCTCAGCTAGGCTAGGTTTAGTGAGCCAGCGACAAAACTCCCAGTAGCTCGATTCCATGACACCTCAGATTCGGTTGAAACCGCTCAAACCGTCAAACCGTAAAGTATTCCGGTGTTGTGCGCGTTGCTGACCCTTTATAAAATTTGAGGATTCACTGTGTTGACTGTTGACAGCAGAAAGGACAAATTTAGGTCCCTCGCTCTCACGTCAGTGCATCTTCGGGAGCTCTGGCAACCTTGCTCACCTCCAGGAACACTATACATACTTGTATAGTAAATAATGATATTATGACTGTATAGTCTTCTGCATGGCAGAGCCTACCTACTTGGCTCCAAATTCGAATTCTCTTAAAGAGGTAAGGCACAGCAAAATGTCATCTTGCTCCAATTTGCAACATTATTAAGTAATGTTAGATAACTTTGTTAATTCTGTCAAAAACATAGTAAATATAAGTGGCAGTGGGCGGGGCACATTGCACGTAGAACCGATGGCCGTTGGGGCCGAAAGGTTCTCGAGTGGCGACCACGGACCGGAAGGCGCAGCGTGGGTAGACCCCCCACAAGGTGGACTGATGACCTGGTAAAGGTCGCGGGAGTCCGCTGGATGCGGGTGGCGCAAGACCGGTCATTGTGGCACTCTTTGGGGGAGGCCTATGTCCAGCAGTGGACGTCTTTCGGCTGATATGATGATGATGATGATAAGTTTGCAAGCTTTTTAGTCCACATAATGTAACGGATGAACAACTACGGCACCCTACATATTGCGCGTGGCCCGACACGCACTTGGCCTTTTTTTCTTGTTAGCTGGGTAAGATTAGGTAGAGAGATAGGGATACGTTCGCCTTTGTTCATTTTATTTTAGTATTTGTGAATGTTTATTATGTGTGTCTGTGTGTGTTAGTGTCATACATGCATCACATACATGTACATATTAGGTACGATACCGAGGTTAAGTTATGTAATACGCTCGTAAACGTAACGTAAACACCCGTCTGTTTTGGGAAGCGGCATAGGCACTTATTGGATACAAACACAATACTCTCATTTAACAAAATTGACTTACGAAAGAAAAATCAAAATTAGACCAGAAAATAACCCATATCGTGAGCACAGAATACGATCAGCAGTAGCTCTAGTATAAGTTTTTTCGAAACATTAACTAATTCGAACGCGTTTGAGTTTTGTCTCGAAATGTATGAAAGTGGTATAAAAACGTGAATAGCGCCTCTGGTGGTCACTAGTGGAAACTAAAACAGCGAGTATAACATTTGTTGCTAACCGATGAACGCGCGTATTTCAAACTCAGTGAGAGCGTTTTCATACATTTTGAGACAAAACGCAAACGCGTTCGAATTAGTTAATGTTCCGAAAAAACTTATACTAGAGCTACAGGACCCAGAAAGTTTTAACAAAACTCAGCGGAAAACAATACTATTATAAACAAATATAACTTTCAATGAAATATATCGTCAATTTATTCAAAGGAATTCCTCAAACATGATTTTACCATACGAAGAAAGCAATTCGTGTGATAACGCTTGGAGAAAATTGGTTTCTGGCCTGCTCGAGATTTATCGCGCCATTCACACTGAGTGATATTTATTGCTGCGCGATCGACGCAAAATATGTATCCGGATGCTTTGTTGGACAGTTTTGGGAGGCGACAATATTGTTAACTGGAAACGAACTGTTTTCAGCACACTGCTACAAGTGAGGCTGTTTGACATAAATAAACATATTTTTCTATTAGACACCATTTACGAGTTTTTTTACGAAAAACTAAAAAAGGGACCTTTACACCCCCCTCCCACCCTTTAGATCTACCCCCATCGACCAGTCCTTTTAGTATGTTATTTAGGTCGACTGTACCTACAACTCTGGCAAAATTCGCTTAGTCACGAATTATTTCCGCCAATTTTCCTTCGTTGATGTTGCTAAGCAAACTTTGTAATAATGAAAAATTATAAAAAAATACTAAATGTAAATATTTTCAAGACTGCTTTCTTGAGGTTAGATATGAGGATATTAGGTACCATATTAGGTATATTTTACAAAAATATATTCGACGGTATCGTACCAGGAGGAGTCCAAACTTGGTATTTTTGAAAATTATTTTAATTTTAATTTAAAACATGTGACTTAAATGTAATGATGTGATATATTTTTAGAACTGGCTCAGAAAGCCCTTTCGTTTGATACCACACACGATGGGTTTCAGAATACTTTTTTTTAAATTCCATACAAAAAAAAGAAGTCGACATAACTCCTCTCCTCTTTGTTTTTTTTTCGGTCAAATTATTTCATATGTCCTAAAGATCAATCGTACCGATTTTCATGCTTTTAACACCATTTGCAGCATCTTTTTGCGTACCGATAGGACTATAGACGACGGGAATGAGAGTTGATCTACTTGCATAAGTCTGACACATAAATTAAATACCTAACCAACTATAGGTAGAAAACTAAAATATATATATGCCTATTATATATATGTAGTCGTGGCGCGTTCAAATAAACACATATACATATTTAAATTTTACAACACAAAACAAACGCCTGTTTGAACGGTTCATTAATGCATAAAAGGGTTTATCTACACCCATATAGTAAATCCTCTTTTATAAGTTCAAATACCGTAGATAAGACCCCGCTTTATAATATACTGTGCGGCTGTTGCGTGCGTCCCCTATTAGATCACGAAATGTAACACTTTAACGAGATCACGTACAAAATTAAGACACAGCTGCGGGCTGGCGGCGGAGGCGCGGGTCGGCCTGTCGACGCAAACATGGCGCACGCCGGCGAGAAGTGCCCACACGAAACACATGAAAGAGGATTTAATATATGGATGTAGATAAAGTAGTGTATGCAACTGTACATAATTAGGCATTAAAACACTCGTGTGACCTTATTATGAAACTCGCCTTCGGCTCGTTTCATAAAACACACTCGTGTTTTAATGCCTCTCATTATGTACCAGTTGCATAAACTACTATTTACTTTTTTATTATCGTTGAGTGGCTATTTCTATCTCCTTACTGTTGAGTAACAGATGATAATGGTAGATTCGTTTTTAAAGACCGTGTCGTACAGTAATTTTATCTCACGAGGGCGGGTTAGCCATAGTTGTAGTTGTGACACATACGAACACAGACAATGTAGCCTACGCTGACCCACACATAGGCAATGTGTTTGTGTATGTAGGTATAGCTCAACACACAAACATATGGCTCGCCCGCGTTCACCTGCAGACGAAAGTAGCGCCTTACCGCACGGTTAAAGTTACTTCTCTCGAAACTCGCAAAATATTAATTTAAAAATAAGGACCAGAAGCCAGAATGGACATAAAATTAAATATCCGGAAAGAATCAGGGCGTTATGGCGTTATCTGTAATAGAAATCTGTGGATTTATCGGTCTGTGGCGAGGGTGTACGCTGCGCAATGAAATATAGGCAGCCTTTGCCTGTTTCTTTTTCAAAGACAACGGTCGTTCGGCGCTTTTTGAATTTCGAAGTTGTTTTTTTGAATTCAGAATGCCGTTTTTCGTGTTGCATTTGTTTTTTGGTGTCGTGTGAAATATAGGGGTGCGGTTTTATGCCCCAATTTTAACGTCTTCTTCGGGGAACTTGTTAACAGCAGGGTTTTAAGTGTTTATTGTGTGTTGTTATGCCTACTACACTAGTGCAGATTTCAAACTGTTCATGGCGCATGAAAATAATTTTCATCACAGACAGAATACATTTTCAGTTTAATTTAATAAAATAAATCATTCACAATAAATATTTTTCCGTATAGATAGTTTTCAATGTTTTCAACTGAAGTTGACACAACACACGAGTGACGTCACTGCGCGTTTTAAATTACGTTTCAATTTACGTAATTTTAAATTAAAATATTTCGCAATAAAATAATAATTTCAGAATAAATCTTTCAGTAATACACTTGTAATCGCTACCATTACTGGATTACTGATATAATTTCTCGATGTAATCTCAATGCATGTTCCCACCGGGCGGCGGGTAGTTCAACAGGGTGCAATCGGCGCGGGTCGTTTCGTTAAATAAAGCGTTGAACCGTTATTTGAAGCCTAATTACATAATTTAAGAGTAGCAAACTTGAATTCCGGTAACAGATCGGTATAAGGCGGTAGGTACTCCACCACATTCCCTCCCTTGCATCATCCTGTTCACCTGGCGGGCACCGAGTTGCTGGCGTGAAGAGCCCTGTGCAATAGCGTCTTGTTGTGTGTCATTATTGGATCCTTGAAGCGGACATATGTGTGTAAAGTATTTGAGTACGACTAAACGCTGTATAAAGTTTTGAGTGATCGTCAGCAAAATCTAGTGAGAAATATACTTTTTCTCAAAAATAGTATGAAATGTTCTCATAACATCTGTGAAGATAGTATCCGAAAGTGACTCATCCTGGATAGTTACCAGAAGTGTCCAGGAAATCACACCTACTGTCCAGGAAGTATGTAAATCCCATTACATATCATAATATTTGAATTTAGAACTAGAAGATAAAAGTTGGAAGTAATTGACATTTAAAAAAATGTAGGCACCATGGAGGTTGACGTGTCCGTATTGCACGATGTGTATTGGCGAGAAATACAATTCAATCATGTTTTTAACTATTTCGAGACTAATTTAGAAATTAACATGAATAGATTGAATGAAATTAAATACTAATAGTAAACATAAAATAAATACGATTTTATTTACGATTAATTAAATACGATTTTATAAATCTATTCTATTGGGGTTGTGGCATAATATCAGTGTCTTAACACAACATCTAGCTAAAAAAAAGTTGCCGTTGCATTTTGACGGGATTGACTTCATTGATTTAATTAATATATACAGAAGTATAATTGCTAAAAATGAGTTTAGATAAATCAGATTGCGATACATACTAGTAGGGAGGCCAAGTGGCTAAAATCAAAATTCCGTTTGTACGAGCAGTCGCCTACCGACGACTGGTATCGTTGGATTCAGTGACGTCTCCCGAGTATGGAACTCGATGTCGTCACTCTCTAAAGTGGTGGAGGGGGTAACTATGACGTCACAAAGATGGCGGTTGGTGGTATCAAGTTTTATCGATTATCTCTTTAACTATTCAACGTATTGCAACAAATGAGGTGTCAAATGAAAGCTCTTTAAATTGCTAATAATTCGTTTTGAGGAATAAAATGTGTTAGTCTAATAATTAAAAAGTTTTTCTTAAAAAATCGTATTTTTGAAAAAGTCATTTTTTTTCAACTGCAAAAAACTCGATGAAAGAAGCCATTTCTGTAAAAAATACTTCATATGATTAAAAATGCTAAATTCATCCTCTATACAATGCTTTTTGAATTATTAGAATCGGTTCATAAATGAGTACGCCAGGGTCATTTCGCCACGGGCGGGGCGAACGTCGCGGCGCGCGCGCGTTTGCTGACGAACGCGACTGTGAAGACATTCTTAAGTGTAGCTCAACAACTACTTAACCGATTTAGACAAATGAGGTATCATATGAAAGTTCTTTATATTGCCATTAATTTGTTTCAAGTAATGAAATGTGTAAGTAAAACAATTAAAAAGTTTTTCCATAAAAATCGTATTTTTGAAAAAGTCATTTTTATTTTAACTTCAAAAAACTCGATGAAAGAGGCTGTTTCTTTAAAAAATACTTAATATGATTGAAAATGCTACATTTATCATATATATAATGCTTTTTGAATTATTAGAATCGGTTCATAAATGAGTACGCCAGGGATATTTCGCCGCGGGCGGGGCGAACGTCGCGGCGCGCGCGCGTTTTCTGACGAACGCGACTGTGTAGGCTTTCTTAAGGGTAGCTCAACAACTACCTAACCGACCTTTACCAGGTCATCAGTCCACCTTGTGGGGGGTCTACCCACGCTGCGCCTTCCGGTCCGTGGTCGCCACTCGAGAACCTTTCAGCCCCAACGGCCATCTGTTCTACGCGCAATATGCCCCGCCCACAGCCACTTAAGTTTAGCGATTCGAAAGGTTATATCGGTTACTTTGGTTCTGCTACGAATGACGTCATTTCTGATGCGATCACGCAGAAAAGCTCCCATCATAGCCCTCTCCATTGCCCTCTGCTGAGTGACTTTGAGCCCATGGTGAGCGACCACGTTTCCGTACCATATGTCATCACTGGCAACACCCACTGGTCAAAGACTCTCGTCTTGAGACACTGCGGAATATTGGACGAAAAGATATGCCGTAGCTTCCCGAACGCTGCCCAGCCGAGTTGGATTTGACGATTAACCTCTTTCTCAAAGTTGGACCTACCTAACTGGACAGTCTGTCCTAGGTATACATAATCGCCTACAACTTCGAGCGTAAAGCGTCGGATTGTAACAGGAGTTGGTGCTACATGGGCATTTGACTTGATCTTCGTCTTATCCATGTTCGTTCATCCTTAGACCAACTCGCTCGGAGGCTTTACTGAGGTCATTGAGCATTGTACTTAAATCCTCCATGGTTTCAGCCAAGACTACTATGTCGTCAGCAAACCGAAAGTGAGTGATGTACTCGCCGTTTATGTTGATGCTTAGCCTTCTCCAGTCCAGATTCTAGAAAACATCCTCCAGTGCAGCGGAGAACAGTTTAGGAAAAATATCTCCTTGCCTGCTGACTCCCCGCTGCAGCGGAATGGGTTTCGAGTTCCGGTCCTGGAGTCGGACTGACATAGTAGCTGTTTCGTACAAACACTTCAGTACTTCGATATAGTGGTAGTCTACCGCTGGCACCGCTGGTTGGCACCGCTGTAGAGATTGTAGTACCGCCCAGGTTTCGATCGAATCGAAGGCTTTCTCATCTCATCATCTTTCTCTTTGCAAACGCTAAACAGAGGGGCAGGGTACTCTTCAGTCTTCTGTATACAGAGTAACATAGAACACATCCATACAGGTTATAACCTGACGAAGCGTATGGTGAGCGTATGATGTGGTCTATGGTACTAAAGCCTCTTCGGAAACCGGCTTGTTCGGCAGGCTGGAAGTCATCTAGCGTGCTGCCAGGCGGTTCATAATGACTCTTGAAAACAGCTTGTAGACATGGCTCAAAAGCGTGATGGATCGATAGTTCTTAACAGCACCACCACGCCTGTGTTCCATGCCTTTGGCGTTCTCCCTTCCAGTAAGACAGAGTCGTACAACTTCTGAAGGGCTGTAAGGACCGGTTTTCCACCCTCCTTCAGGAGTTCGGCTGTAATTCCGTCTTTACCGGGTGCCCTGTTGTTTTTGAGCTGTTTAAGAGCCATTCTAATCTCGTACAGGCTGATGTCCGGAATGTCATCGGTATAGTGCAGGGTTAGTCTAGCTCTAGGATCTTCCACTAGACCAACTTCGGGGTCTGCTAGTTGACGTGTATAGTTGTCTATAGAAGGGCTCTATCTCGCTCAGAAGCTCAGGTCTGGATGAGACAATTTTACCATCCTCAGTTTTTAATTTGGCGAGCTGGCTCTGCCCAATCGACAGATCTCTTGCGAAAACTTTTGAGCCCTTATGCCGCTCGATGGCTTCTTCAATACGTTTAGTATTGAATTGGCACAGATCACGGGTCAGGGATTTGGAGATCTATCTATTGAGCTGCCGATATAATGTCGCATCGACTGAAGACTGTAGAACCATCCTACTCCTTTACTCGAAGAGCCTTTGAGTGGAGTTAGAGGGCCTATTGGTTCAGTTGGTCCGGTAGGCTTTAAAGAATTTAGACCCTGTGGTATGGACAGCGTCCACAAACCCGTCATTGAATTCATCCACATCGCCACTTAGGCAATCGAGACGGTTCTGGAGTTCCAGCGGAATCTCTCGGGGTTTTGGATTTGGGCTGCTGATGGTCGGAGCGTGGAGTTCATCAGACGAGAGCGCTCTAGCTTGACACATATATTCAATGTGCCTCTTACCAGACGGCGATCACTTCCGGTTTTAACCGTATTGATCACAGAGACATCATTGAATATATGCTTCTTCGTCGACATGATGAAGTCAATCTCGTTTTTAGTTACACCGTCGGGACTCATCCAGGTCCACTTTCTATGCTCACGTTTCTTGAAGAAGGAATTAATCATGTAGAGATTGTAGAGTCCCTCCTTCTCCAAGAAACCAGCCAGTTGGCCCCGGTGGTTCCGAATTCCCACTCCAAATTCCCCCACTCTCAGCTCTTCACCATCTCTCTTGCCCAGTTTCGCGTTGAATTCCAGCAGGTTAAAACCTGACGAAGCGTATAGATGTGGTCTATGTTACTCTGTATACAGAAGTGGTGGTCTGTATACAGAAGACTGAAGAGTATAACCTGCCCCACTGTTTAGATTTTGTGGACTATGAGAAAGCCTTCAATTCGATCGAAACCTGGGCGGTACTACAATCTCTACAGAGGTGCCAAGTAGACTACCGCTATATCGAAGTACTGAAGTGTTTGTAGGAAAACGCCACTATGTTAGTCCGACTCTAGGACTGGAACTCGAAACCCATTCCGCTGCAGCGGGGAGTCAGGCAAGGAGATATTTTTCCTAAACTGTTCTCCGCTACACTGGAGGATGTTTTCTAGAATCTGGACTGGAGAAGGCTAGGCATTAACATAAAGGGCGAGTACATCACTCACTTTCGGTTTGCTGACGATTTAAGTACAATGCTCGATGACCTCAGTAAAGCCTCCGAGCGAGTTGGTCTAAGGATCAATCAATTCTTTAAAAAATGGCTTCCATCAAATTTATGATGATTTCGCCAATGTCACGTGTTCAATGACGTTGTTCGGTAACGACGCCATGACAGTAGATTATAGGTTTTGTACGGTAAATGGATTCTGCTCGCCGTCGCTCCGGGCACGTGTGCTCACCAACGCGGCGACGATCAAAATCCTGGTCTAAGGATGAACATGGATAAGACGAAGATCATGTCAAATGCCCATGTAGCACCAACTCCTGTTAATACAATCGGACGCTTTACGCTCGAAGTTGTAGACGATTATGTATAGCTAGGACAGACTGTCCAGTTAGGCAGGTCCAACTTTGAGAAAGAGGTCAATCGTCGAATCCGACTCGGCTGGGCAGCGTTCGGGAAGCTACGGCATATCTTTTCGTCCAATATTCCGCAGTGTCTCAAGAAAAAGAGTCTTTGACCAGTGTGTGTTGCCAGTAATGACATATGGTACGGAAACGTGGTCGCTCACCATAGACATAGACATAGACATACTTAATTGGTAATAATAGGTATTACAAGTCAATTGTACATTCATTATAGATTATATTAATTCGATTATTCATTACATTGGAAAATTACATACATAAATTACATACATACATACTTATTCATTACATAGGGTCAAAGCCACTCAGCAGAGGGCAATGGAGAGGGCTATGTTCGGAGTTTCACTGCGTGATCGCATCAAAAATGACGCCATCCGTAGCAGAACCAAAGTAACCGATATAGCCTTTCGAATCGCTAAACTTAAGTGGCAGTGGGCGGGGCACATTGCGCGTAGAACCGATGGCCGTTGGGGCTGAAAGGTTCTCGAGTGGCGACCACGGACCGGAAGGCGCAGCGTGGGTAGACCCCCCACAAGGAGGACTGATGACCTGGTAAAGGTCGCGGGAGTCCGCTGAATGCGGGTGGCGCAGGACCGGTCATTGTGGCACTCTTTGGGGTAGGCCCATGTCCAGCAGTGGACGTCTTGCGGCTGATGTGATGGCGATGTGATGATGAACATAAGGCGAAAACAATTTTTTTTGGATTTATTTTCATTATTTTTTAAAATCTCTGAGTACAGTGTTCTGGCTATCAACATTTTTTTTATTAAGTAATAAAATACCTTTCATATGACACCTCATTTGTCTAAATCGGTTAGGTAGTTGTTGAGCTGCACTTAAGAAAGCCTACTCAGTAGCGTTCGTCAGCAAACACGCGTGCGCCGCGACGTTCGCCCCACCCGTGGCGAAATGTCCCTGGCGTACTCATTTATGAACCGATTCTAATAATTCAAAAAGTATTATACAGAGGATGAATGTAGCATTTTCAAACATATAAAATATTTTTTAAAGAAATGGCGTCTTTCGTCGAGTTTTTTCAAGTTAAAATAAAAATGACTTTTTCAAAAATACAATTTTTTTTGAAAAACTTTTTAATTGTTTGACTTACACATTTTATTACTTGAAACAAATTAATGGCAATATAAAGAGCTTTCATATGATACCCAATTTGTCTAAATCGGTTAAGTAGTTGTTGAGCTACACTTAAGAATGTCTATACAGTCGCGTTCATCAGAAAACGCGCGCGCGCCCGCGACGTTCGCCCCGCCCGCGGTGAAATGTCCCTGGCGTACTCATTTATGAACCGATTCTAATAATTCAAAAAGCATTGTATAGAGGATGAATTTAGCATTTTCAATCATATGAAGTATTTTTTAAAGAAATGGCCTCTTTCATCGAGTTTTTTGCAATTAAAAAAAACTGACTTTTTCAAAAGTACGATTTTTTAAGGAAAACTTTTTAATTATTAGACTTACACATTTTATTCCTCAAAACGAATTATTAGCAATTTAAAGAGCTTTCATTTGACACCTCATTTGTTGCAATACGTTGAATAGTTAAAGAGATAATCGATAAAACTTGTTACCACCAACCGCCATCTTTGTGACGTCATAGTTACCCCCTCCACCACTTTAGAGAGTGACGACAACGAGTTCCATACTCGGGAGACGTTACTGAATCCAACGATACCAGTCGTCGGTAGGCGACTGCTCGTACAAACGAACTTCGTTATTTGACGACTTTTTTCAAATTGGCCTCTCTACTATACACAGATCGCACTAGGTTATGAAAAAAATACTTCCACCCAAGTCTAAGGTGGTATTTGACCATTTATAAAAAGTTCATCAAGTGGAAAGCGGAACATGAAAGTACAAGTTGGTCAGAATGCAGGTACTATTAACCGTTGTTCATACAATTTGTTTTATTTTTGAGAAAAGCACTATACAAGCTTCGACCGTAAGTGCCATCCTGGCCTCGTATTATAGCCGAACCTCGCCTGCGGCTCGGCCGGCTAACTCATACTCGTCCAGGATGGCTTACTTACTGGTCTCTGCAGTAATGTACTATTTATATACCACGTCGGTGGCAATCAAGCGTGCGGCCCGCCTGACGGTAAGCAGTCACCGCACCCTATGGACGCTTGCAACTCCAGGGGAGTCACATACGCATTGCCGACCCTTTAAAAAATTATGCACTCCTTTCTTGAAGACCCCATACTGTAGTCCTTCGGGGAGTCCTCGGTAGGGAGCTCATTCCACAACCGGAGCGTGCGAGAGAGGAAATTCCTATGAAACCGTACCGTACGCGACCATTTAGGTTCTAAGGTGTGATGATGAATGCCCTGCCGACGGCGAGCGGTGTGATAGATATACAAAAAACTCTCTTTTACTAAATATCGTCAATGAAAAGGATCATTAGGCGGGCATATCAGGTTGACTAGACCATACGTCCTATTAGCGGCGGAAAGGAGGCTTTGTAACGCAAAACCTGCTAGATAAAGGACGGCATACACTGGATAATTTACTAATCATCTGGCGGAACAACCACATTGTGTGGGAGTTAATTACAGAGCGTGACATACGGTTGCGCAGTGCGTGAGGTCATATCCGGGCTTACTACAGTTAATGAGATTTATCACTGTTGTTGTGACAACAAGAGATACTGCTATGGAAATAGCACTGGAGTGGTCATAGCATTCGTAAACCAAACTCCCACTAGTCCAAGAAGGCCGGTTATCTACTAACAAGGTCACCCCAGAACAACTTGGCGGTGTTCCGTGGGTCAGGAGTTAGGGGTGAACTTTACTGGGAAGAAGTAACCCACATTGGCCAAGACCGAAGCAAATGGAGATAGTTGATTGAGCCCTACACCCCAGCAGAGGGTAACGGGATAAAGAAGAAGATAAGAAGATTTTTTTTTTATTATTAAAAATGGCCGATGCCGATGTTGAAGCGAGCTCACCCAGACAATGCCTACTCGCTCGTTCCTTAAAGAGATACAAGTTATATGAACTCTGAATTATCTATGTATGTATGTATGAAATAACTTTATTGTACAAAAAAAAAACATAAAAAATACAAACAAATTAGGACATTTTGGTACAAAGGCGAACTTATCCCTAAAAGGGATTTCTTCTAGTTAACCTTTTTAATTATAGTCGGAAATACAGATTCCGGCAGGGAATTCCAAACTTTAGCAGTCGCATTATAAAGGATGATGAAAAGCGGTTGATTCGATTAGGTAAGAGGAATTTCAACCAGATAAGGGGATATATAAGGTACTAGTTATTGCCCGCGACTTCGTCCGCGTGGAACTCGTTTATCGCGATAGAATCGAAGTAATTGCTATTTACTTATATCAGGCACTTACCTACTCATCGCTCTATCATACAAACTTCCACCCCCTTAATGCATGATTTCAAACTCAAACTCAAAATATTCTTTATTCAAATAGGCCTAGCAACAAGCACTTTTAAATCGTCAGTTTTATATTACATAATTCAATATAATTACTCAATAAATTTTACAATTGAAAAAAGAAAAAAAAGAAAAGAAACATTTATTCGTGACAATCAAAACACTTACAAATAGGACATTACAAAACAGAACTTTGCCACGAAATGGTCACAAATCAGCGTTATGCTGGCAGAGCCAGCGCTGGTCTTCCGTTGTGACCATTTGGCGAAGCCACGGCACACTGACGAAACAAACACACAAAACAACAGGAAATAATACAGAAATACACGATTAATAAAAAAAAAAAAAAAAACTACAAAATATCAGTAAAAAGGTTGCTCGTGCGTGCACAGCCTTATATTATCGAGCCTTTTTGTTGATGTATAAAATACAATAATAATAAAATAACAATAAATTAACTTAAAATAAACCTAATCGAAAAGACCCCCTCGAGTTACATAATTTGAATCGAATTATTCAGACTATTTATTGATGCAATTATGCCAAAAAAGTTACTGTAATCTATGTCAAACAGAATATAACAAATTCGCAAAAAGATCGTCAATAAGTAAAATAAAAACATATAAAAAATAGAATAATCTAGACAGTTTCTAGAATAAAATCTGAAGGCATAGGATACTTTTTCCGGGATAAAAAAGTATCCTATGCCCTTCCCCGGGACTCAATCTATCTCCATACCAAATTTCATGTGAATCGGTTTAGTGGTTTAAGCGTGAAAAGGTAACAGACAGACAGACAGACAAACACACTATCGCATTTATAATATAAGTATGGATATTTAGCCACCTCCGTGATGATCTTTATTTGCAACAGTGTGTAGCGAGCATTCATGCGTGCTAACATCGTTGCCCGTGACGCCTATGCATGAATAACCCATATACTTATTAATAGGTACTTAATAACGCACGTACTCCTTGCAAGGGAATCTTGCACGGCTTTAGTTTCAAACTCATCTGCTCTGACTGTGTGCAGGTTTATTAAATTTCCTCTTGTCAGTACCTAGATGAGGTAAAATACCATCATATTAACTTAATCGTGTCTTTTAATAAAATAAAATAAATAAATAAAGTTTTATTTCAGGCATATCACCCATATCAAAGTACATGTCATAAGCAGAAACTAAAAAATAATAATTAAAATAGATCTAAAAATAGTAAGTTACTATTTTTTGTTCTCGGTCTGGTGCACAGATAGCCAGTACCTAAAAATTGGAGTGTTTAAGTCGCGACACACATTCTCCACAATAGTGTTCCGTGAGCGGCGCATGCCCTCCCAGAAGGAGGCGATGCGAGCGCGCATCACCGCGAAGAAGTCGGGGATTCTGGCTTCTGCGAACATGGCAGAGGCACTGCACGAACGCGGCAGCCCCATCAGAGCTCGAAATATATTATTATACTGAACCCTGATGGAGCTATACGCTTTTCTGCTGTGCCTCACCCAAAGTTGACAAGTGTAGAAGGAAAGACAGTATGCGTTAAATAACGTGCACTTGACTTGCCTGCTACACTTGGCAAACCTTCGAGCAATCATGTTCCCACGAACCGCCAGCGCCCTTCTCTCGCGCTCCATGTCCTGGTCGTCCCTCAGCTCTTCCGTCAATATATGGCCTAGATATTTGAACCGCCGCACAACCCGAACTACCTCGTCATTCAGCCTTACCTCTGGCACATTAATAATGCGTTGTTTTAGTAGGCTGAGGGAAAAAAATGGAAAATCGACTCGACTGGAAAGGGGACTCGACTTTGGATTTATTTTCTATCGAGAAAATTTTAAGCAATCATGTTTCGCTATTGTCAGTACCACAATCATATACTTAGTCAAGAATCATATATCTGAAAATCAGCCCCCACTGTTTGCTAGTCTGGGCAGGACAGCGTTTCAAAGTTTCCAAATTTCTCAGTGTAGCGCCTTAATAGACTAACTCAACTTTACCTTTCCTATTATTATTTATGTAATTTTTTGTAATATTCATATTCTGGGTTTGTAATGTTTCTTCAATTTCTAAATAAATAAAAAAATAAAATAAAAATTGTGGACAATTTTACACAAATCAGCCTAGTCCCAAACTAAGCAAAGCTTGTACTATGGGTACTAAGCGACGATATACATACTTATATAGATAAATAGATACTTAAATACATAGAAAACATCCAAGACCCAGGAACAAGTATTCGTGCTCATCACACAAATAAATGCCCCGGCCGGGATTCGAACCCGGGGGGACCTCCAGCTTCGCAGGCAGGGTTACTACCAACTAAGCTAAAGCGGTCGTCAAGTCAATAAAAAAAAAACTTAATAATAAGAACAATAATCCCTTGCATTTCATTAAATTGTCGATAGGGCCTCTACGTGTTGGCTCCGGCTCCTCGAACACCTCCCAAAGTTCCCGTGATCGGGAAAGAATACTGTCAAAACCACAATTTTCGACTTGACTAGAATTTTGTTACCTTCTAACCGGTATCTATTATTGATTCTGCGACATTGAGTATTTATAATATTAGCTACGATTTTTCTGAATACATTTCTCGTGAAGGCAAAGTTATCAAACCACCTTTAAAGCGGTGCTAAGCGAATGCAGCCCGCATGAATTGCAGCTAATGGTGCATACGGCCATATTTATCCGAAACGGCGTAACGGCCAGGCGTATGCACCTACATATACCCATTCAGTAATGGGATGGTGGAGAGAAATGGGCGGACAAAGTTTAACAAAATAAATAACGCAGAAGCACTTAAAATATTTGCCGACATGTTTCTGGAATGCATAGTTGAGTAAATATGTGCATTTAGCTATGGCGACAATATTATGATTGAAGTAATTTATGTTTAACGATATGATGTTATAGAAACTAAAATCCGGCCAAGTACGAGTCAGATTTTGCAGCGCCGGCCCTAGCCCTAAATCGAGGTGGTGCGATGGTCTTTGGGCGCCCTTTGGTTTATTTTTTTCCACGTTGCCAATTTGGAGCCCCTTGACATCCATAGACAGGCGCGGCCATCCTTGGGCCGGCCCTGAGACTTCACTAGATAATTATAAGGGTTCCGAACCAACAGCAAAGTTAAGTTGGTATGTTTTCGCGCCCCCTTTACCTCTATGGGAAAACATTTAAAAAATAAGTTTAAACTTTTTAAAAATAAGTTTTTACGAATATTTCCCGTCAAATACTAATATATTGATAAATCAGGTTTTTCTCTGAAATTTCCTTATTTTCCCTATGAAAACCAACTTAATTTTGCTATTGATTCGGAACTCTCGCACTTGGCCGGTTTTATATTAGTAATTTAGTAGTCATTAATTGAGCTCTTCAAGAATGAAGTGTATACTCGTACGTAAGAAGTGTATTAAGGGTTTCAACTCAATGCAAGTTGTTGTAGCTATTCATAGGCTGTTATTGTACTCTATTGAAGCTTACTATCAACCTCCAAGATTGGTAAAAAAGCAAACAACGACATCTACTGAGAAGTCACGGAACCAATCAAAAATGCCTAAGAAAACAACGATATCTAGTCAACTGACAGCTTCGTCAAATACTATCGAAAGGCAATCATCTGGGAGGGCGCACGGAGCCGTAATAACTCAGTTTCGGCCCTCATTAATTTGTAGGCTTTGTTGTGAGACACAATGCCGACGTCTAATTGCTGACATCAACAATGATTACTCGGGGTAGGGCGTAATGCTCGCGTTACATCAAATTGAGGGAGTGTATTTTTACAGACTTATTATTGACCTTTCAGGATGGAATACTCTCGTATACCTCGCCGTATCATGCTTGGCGCTATAGCTAACGCTAGGAGAAACGTTGGGAGACCGATGCTGCGTTTTAAGAACTGCGCTAAGCGTTATATGGCGTGCTTTCGAATAAACAATCAGGCCTGAAAATCAGGCGTTGTGGACGGCAGAAAGTTGTGTGATGGAGCCTGGTTTGACGAATTAGCAAACAAAAGGTTGCGCAGACATCAAATCCGAACTACATCGTCTGACGTCAACCTTTACTGCAATAACTGTGGAAGATCGTGCCGTTCCCGCATTGGTCTATACAGTCACCAAAAACGATGTAAAAATGCACAGCAATGCTTAAATCGTCTGCAATAGACGTAAAGGCCTGTGATCTTTTGAGACGGAGATGGCGGGACGACCTGTGGGGTCGATAGACGACACAATAAAGTATTTGTCTTTCTGATATCACTTGATAGAAAAATTAAATACTTAATCTTGGCGCTTATCACGTGATAAAATCATTGACAGCATCTTTGCAGATGATAGTTACAGCATCAAAAAAATATTGCGGGAGGCTGCCCGTAACGTCGCGTGTGTGCTCCTTACCACCACCAAAAAAAATGCAAGAAACGCGTCATTATTACCCTTCCAACTTCCAAATATGAAGCGACAACTAAAGTACAACTCGAAACTTGTTCTATCCTTGCTGACTGCGCCAATTATAAGCCATCGGTTTAATTGTATCGAAACTTGGTTAAGTTGTCGACGCCTTTCTGCGGCCCTACGGCGTAGGAATACTGAACAGTTAGGAAGTTAGGCTTTAAATGGGTAGGTAGGTACCTAATTAGTTCGGTACTTCCTTTTAGTGTTCAGGCATAAATCGACGACCGCTTCAGCTTAGTTGGTAGTGACCCTGCCTACGAAGCTGGAGGTCTCGGGTTCTAATCCCAGCCGGGGCATTCATTTGTGTGATGAACACGAATATTTGTTCTTGGGTCTTGGATGTTTTCTAATATGTATTTAAGTATCTATTTATCTGTATAAGTATGTATATCGTCGCTTAGTACCCATACCTAGCTTTAGCATAGTAGCTTTGCTTAGTTTGGGACTAGGTTGATTTGTGTAAGATTGTCCACAAATATTTTAATTAACTTTGCACCAAAATTCAAATTTAAAACAAAACCACAGCAGTCCTTATATAATATGTATGTTAAATATGTGAAGACCTATTTCCGAGTTAAATAAGTATGACAAAGGTACGCTCACCGACATTTATATCTAAATGCGACAGGTATTACCCATCCAATATGTCCCTGTCGCTCTTAGAATAAATCAACCACGCAACATGAGTTCCAATCTAGACTTCACGGATTTCTGCGACAACGTTATAACAGCCTCGATTCATGTCCTGCAATTGTATAACATGGGACCATTTCAAAATATGTGAATCTCGTTGACTGACGTATTGGGTAGAAATCCGTTTGATGCTACTCTCGGCAAACCTACCCACCTAGTCTTCGACGAAACTTAGGATTAGGTGTTGTTAAAGCGAAGGGAAACGCTAACAGAGAGGTTGATTTGCTTGTGGTGTGTATTCTTGCTTTGCTTGAAATAATCATCATTATCATTAGCGGAGAAATATCAGAACAACCACAGGTAAGAGTTCTTTTCTCAAAAATGGCCCGCAAACTGGACTTTATTCGCTACATATTGGAAGGTAAAGTGTATAGTTTAAGGTCAGATCCAAATTAAAAAGTAAAAAACATTGCAGGCCACATATATGGCCTGCAATGTCACATATAAATTCCTTTATTTGTCGAGTTATAAACTTTTTAAAATGTAGAAACTGTAATATAAAAGGAGGCACAGGTCGTATTCAGCCAATTCAGCTCGTATTTTTCTGTTGAAAACGCGACTTTTTTTTATGTGTCGAATAATTTTCGTTTTTCGGTGGAAAAATACACTTGCGATTCTGTTAAAAAAAAAGGCGGGAAAACATGATGTTTTTGACGTTTTAAGGTTATGTTTATCAAATCTTAATTAAATTTTTGTCGTATTTTCCCCATTTTTGAGAAAAACACTATATTAGCCTCGGCCGGAATGGCAATTGCAGGCTTCGTATTATAATTAAACGGACTCGCAAGCTCGTCCGTTTAAACAAATACTCAGCCTGCAATTGCTCCCTTCCCGGCCACGGCAATAATGTACTATTTATCACGAGCGCGGGTGAGCCTTGGTTGTGTGTTGAGATATACATGCACATTGCTGATGTGTGCATCCATCGTAGGAGCTATTTCCTCACGTTTTCTGTGTTCGTATAGTATATGTCATAATCATAACTACAAGAATGGCCAATCCGCTCTTGTGAGATGAAAGTTAGTATTATAAATACAAGACTAATTCCAATCCAGTACATTTCGTCCCATGGACTCTTTGTTTATCTAGCCATGATTAGGGTCGGCAATCCTGGCTTTGTAGTTTACTGACTAATGTTGCGTAATAAAACCTCGACGTGGCCGTTATGAAACATTCGTTGTGTAAACTGTTATTATTTGTAGTGTGTAGTACATATATGATATGACTCTAGCTTTTGCCCGCGACTTCGTTCGCGTGAATATCCATATCAACTATACCATTTCATACCATTATATCTCCCAATTTCTGGAATAAATAAATAAATAAAAATGTATTCCAGCATGTTTAAAGTCAATAGTATTGTGACTTCAGCGCACTAAAACTATTTGCCACCGTCGTTGCATAAAAAATCGGCCGAGTGCGAGTCGGACTCGCGCACGAAGGGTTCCGTACCATTATCTATAGAGGTAAAAACGACATAAAAATCATGTCTGTTGTATGGGAGTCCCATTATTTTATTCTGTTTTTTACGAGTAGTACTTGTTGTTACAGCGGCAACAGAAATACATCATCTGTGAAAATTTCAACTGTCTAAGATCAGGGTCATGAGATATGGTGACGGACGGACAGACGGATGGACGGACAGCGGAGTCATAGTAATAGAGTTCCCTTTTATACCCTTTGGGTGCGGAACCCTAAAAAGACGCAATGGCAAACTAGCCAGACAACTGACAAGCAAATCTAATTCCCAACTTTGTTATCGTCTTTTGTTTCCAAAAATCGGGTTAAAAAGGCATTGAGCCGTGAAATGATCAAAGGTCGACTAATTTATAAAGGAGCTCACACGAACCCTTCTGCCTCTTAAGTTTTTCGCCATAAGGATGTCTTTGGAAGCAAGTTTAGTTTGATGTGTGATTGTTGTATGTTTGTAAAGCTGCTTCAAAAGGTGGCCTTCCTTAGAATTTGATCTGGTACGTGATCTGATGTAGTTAGCTTAGTTTTTGACGGAGTACAAAGGGGTCGTGACTCACTAAGGGGGGGTTTTATCCAATATCAGTTTACATACGTTCGGGTGGATTGACTTCTAAAAGTCAACTCTATTGACAAGACTAATTACAATAAGGTCCAGTTTCTCTTAATAAGTAATACAAAAATACATGTGAAATAATGGCTCAATCGCTCTGTGCTGTAGATAGAAAATTGATTAAAATACGTACCTATCAATTCCCATAGAAAATGGCATACGTAGATGACGATTTTTAAATGAAAAGGGCTCTTAATTAACCAGTCAATCCGTTCAATTGATGTGACAGATAAGTCGTGACACTCGTGACAGATAAGTCATGCCAGTGTTAAGTAGATCAATGTGAAACCTCGCAAAGTGTCCAAAACTCCTCATGAATTGCATAAGTGGATATGAGTCTATTTACTATTTTAATGTACAAAAATTCCTTCGTAACAAAAACAACTTAAATAATATTAAAACTGACTTAAATCTAAAACAGGCCCTTGAGACTGGCAGCATTTTCTCACTGTGTATCGCAATGCTGATATTGATAAGTTGTGTTGTGCACTTCGGTCACCAGAGTTTACGCGATTTCCTGACTTGGCGAGGTAAGATCGATATGTGACATTTTCTTCTTTGACGTAAATTTACTGACGGCGCAAAGATTCTCGCTTGACGGAAAACTGTCAGTATTACTTTTGCGCAGTAGTAATATCATGCGCAGAAGCGGAGCAGTACCGCCTTCGCATCGTCCCGCTACCGCGCATCCCGCGCCAGGCAGGAAGCACTCATTTAAATATAGGGGCGCAGTGAAAAATGGTACCGAGTCGACTGACAGCTGACACTAACATTTGACACTTTTCTCATATCGTACTGCCTCCGCACCGACAAATCAGGAAGTCGCCTACGTCAACCAGACGCTTCGCGATTTTAGTAATTTAACTTGTGCGCGCTGGGACCCCACGGAACTTCGACGTCAAAAGGTACAAAATTGTACTCAGTTGATTGTATTGCGTCGAGGCCGCCGGGGTTCACCATCCTCGCGAGCCGGAGATTGTTAGGCACCTTAGCTGAGAGGCAGCGGGATTTCCCCCTCGCTCAGGCCAAGGCTTTGGTCTAGATACCTACCGCCGTCCGTAGATTTAGCTCTCGATCCGCGTAAAGCGCTCCCGTACCGTTCCCATCTAGGTTTAGTGTTAGATCCGTTAGCTAAGTTGACTTACTTGACTTAAGGTCCTGTAACCCCTAGGTGGGGCAGAGGGCGTCCACAGTACTCCGCCATTTCGTTCTATCTTGGGCTAAGCGCTTCACCTCGGACCAGGTTAGCCCGATAGTCTTCAGTTCCGGCGCCACTGAGCGCCTCCAGGTGTGTTTAGGTCAGCTACGTTTCCTTTTCCCTTGTGGAGTCCATTCTAGAGCTTGTCTAGGGGTGTGGTCGGGAGCTCTTCTTAGGGTGTGGCCGATCCAAGTCCACTTACGGAATTTGATCTGGTGACCGACCGGCGTCTCACGGCAGATATTCCACAGTTCTTCGTTGGAAATCTTAGTTGGCTAAGTAGAGTTTGATTATTAATAAAAGGGTGTAAGACCCATTGTGTGTTTAGTGATAAATTGGTGTCCTTATTTTTCCCCTACTCCCGAATAGGTGCTCCTGAACCCGCTGAGTTGCTAGGAAACCCCCTTAGACGCCCTTCAGGCAGGAGGATTTGTGTGTGTGGCTGTGGCCACCCATCACAAAGTTATATGGACGTAGTCTGAAATAAATGATTTGAATTGAATAACTTATGAGCCAATTTTGTAAACGGAATTGGTGGAGAAAAGGCCGCATTTAAATCTATTATACATTAATCGGCTCCAGAAGCGATCGCTCTTTTTTTAACCGTTTATCGAAGTTCGTGCCTCTTGGAATTGAAATCGAGCCTAATTAGAGACTAAGTGCTGAAGGCACGCAGAACAGTTGAACCAGCTAGTTCATTTGTAGTTGTAACTTTGTTCGTATTTTGTAAGTCTTTATTGCTCACCGTCACAAGAACACAAATAAAAACAGCTATTGACAACATTTCAAATTTTCAAGTTGGCGATTTTATATCCTAGATCGTTAGAAAATGAAATTTTAAGGTCCACGTGTTTTTTTATTTCTCTCGAAGTCCTAATTTTCATTCAAACATATCTAATTTAAAAGTAGCGAATCGTAAGTGAATTAAATAAATAAATATATATTTGTGGACAATCTTACACAAATCAACCTAGTCCCAAACTAAGCAAAGCTTGTACTATGGGTACTAAGCGACGATATACATACTTATATAGATATAAATAGATACTTAAATACATAGAAAACATCCAAGACCCGAGAACAAATATTCGTGCTCATCACACAAATAAATGCCCCGGCCGGGATTCGAACCCGGGACCTCCAGCTTCTTAGGCAGGGTCACTACCAACTAAGCTAAAGCGGTCGTCAATTATGACGTAATTTTCACGAATTACCAATGTTTGACAGCATTGCTCCTTAACAGCCGTAAGAATGACGGCACCCTTCCGTTTTATACGGTGGGTGTTATTTTGGCGATTTTCTTCAAATCTAGCGAAGAAAAAATCTAAAAACTATTTTATTACGTTCAGGTAGCATATTTACCGAAATGGTTTTCGATTTAGGCATCATTATAAATTTTGAAATGTTGTCAATTGACGACCGCTCTAGCTTAGTTGGTAGTGACCCTGCCTACGAAGTACGGGTTCGAATCCCGACCAGGGCATTTATTTGTGTGATGAGCACGAATATTTGTTCCTGGGTCTTGGAGGTTTTCTGTGTACCTATTAAAGTATCTATTTATCTATATAAGTATGTATATATGGTCATATATCGATTTAAACTTACACGACTTTCACACATTATTATTGGAAAACGGACCTTAATCGCGTATACTTATAATTTATTTACCTTTTGTAAGGTTTTGCCCGACGTTTCGAATGTATCGTAACATTCGTGGTCGCGAGCTGACTGGTTATAAGTGTACGCGATTAAGGGGGCTCCGATACAACAGACATGATTTTTTTGCCGTTTTATAGATACGGAACCCTTCGTGCGCGAGTCCGACTCACACTTGGCCGGTTTTTGTTTCTCACTTGAGGTTCAAGTAGAGCCTCTGATGAAACTAAGCTGTGGCTCAACCGGTCCATGGAAAACTTCGGCGAGATATTACGGAAAAACTTGTCAGCCGGCTCGAATCGAGTTTACTCACTAAAGGCCGGGCCGAGTTACAGAACTAATTAATATCAGGCTCATTCATAATATTAATTTTAGAGCCTAGTGGCCTTTTGATTTACTTTATATTACCTACTCTTCCCATTTTAATCTTTATTTGGCGTTTAAAAACATTTATTATGCCGAAAAATAGATGTAGGTACATAATAGAAAGACAGGCAAAAACCTAAGAGTCCATACACACACACACACCTAAAACTAAAAAAAAACCCAAATCACAAAAATACTTCGCCATCTAGGTTTCCAATACACTCAATAGCAAAAATGGGTTTTTAGCACTTTCTGTTTAACCATACAAAATGTACCCATTTTTTGCCCTCCAGTGTACGATGATCGCGTTACCTCTGCATTGCAAGAGAAATTCCCGCGTGTCGGAGGTTTCCCCGCCCGCGTGGCCGTCTCGGAGGTTTCCTCTGGATTTTCCCCATACTATAGGTACCGCCCACCCACGCTATTGGAGGAATTGAAAATCAAACAGCGCCTTTCCTCCACAGTCCAGTCCCGTATTCTGAGTTTCTTTGGCCACATATCGCGGCGGGGCGATGACTCTATCGAGCGTCTCGTGGTGCAGGGTAGGGTTGAGGGCACAAGAGCACGCGGCAGATCACCTATGAGATGGACTGACCAAATCAAGGCCGCGGTAGACGCACCCTTGCATTTGTGCACTAGGAAAGCGGCCTTGAGAGAAGCATACCAATTTCGTCCCGCCAAGTCAGCTTATGAGCAAAGTAGCCTCCCTAGACTTTTAAAACATGAAATCCGATGACGATCCGTCTCTCACAAGTGCGGCTTATATTTCTAGAATTTTCTGATTTATTTAATCCTATCCTACGTATCGCGGAGCACAAATTGGACAGCTCTTGAGCCACATTCACCGATGTAGCCGTGCCTAACGAGCGTACGTTTTGGTCCGAGTGACTCGTTAAACGTGTCTTGCTTTTAAAGGACTGTGACAATTTTGTGGTTTAGTCACACGGTATGAATGAGACACGACGTAATGACTTTGAGTTTTCGCTGTTTAGGTCTCTTGAACAAAATCACGCTGGACACCGAGCAAAAAGGTGCGTGGCCCGGCTTTTAGAATACTCAGTAAAAAAAGACTTGGTGTTTCCAAGAGCACGTGAATTTAATTTTCGGTACAAATAATCTGCTTTTTCCGAAGCTTGGACTGGCAGAAAATGTCTACTTTTTCGACGATACGTTAAATAAAGAATACTTAAAAACATTTCTAGCAACAGTAGGTTTAAAATCACCAGTTTGATATTGTTACGAGCCTGGGGTACAGGATAAAGTTAAAACACCTGCTAGGCGAAACTATGGATTTATTTAGTGACTTAGGAGCACTGGACATGGACAAAGTTCACTGAGTCTACACGACGTACCTACACACAAAAGTCCTCTGAGTCCGCGTCTACTATTTCTGACACAGTTATACTTCTTTGATACTTGCACTAATACTTCACTCGTTTCACTTCTATCGATATGTATTTGCGGCATTTGCCGTAGAGACACTGGGTCCGTGGAGCGCCGGTGCCCACCGCCTTTTTGGGCCACTATCCCAAAGGCTGGCCGAGGTGTCAGGGGACCATAGGGCTGGCTCGTTCCTTGGCCAGCGGATCGGCATAGCCATCCAAAGGGGGAACGCAGCCAGCCTTATGGGAACCCGTCCACAGGGCTCCGATCTCGGGGACTTTTTTTAATTTAGTTATAATATTATTTTAGTTCCTATGTTGATATATTTTGTGTTGTGCTGAATAAAAATATAACCCACTTCTATCACTTCACTTTTCCATTTCATACAATCGTATTGTACAGGTAAATTGCTTTCGAAACGTTTTTGCATTTGCAGTTGTGTATGTGTATGGACAAAATTTGAATGTGTGTAAATTATTTTTTATGTGTGTTTAAATTTAAATTTAGAAACCACGTAAATATACAAATACTACTTCAAATGCAAAAACGTCTCGAAAGTGATTAATCTGTAGGCCTGTGATATTGTTAAACATTTTATATTATAGTTTATAACATTTATAAGAGGAGGGGTAGGGCAAGCTCTCTGCATACAAACTTTGTGCAGGATTTTCTTCGTTTGTGTTTGCACTAAAGTTATGATTTTTGGTCAGTATGCTTATTTTTCTGTTAGCTATTTCGTGAAGTAATTTTTTTTTCATTGATATTATTTTTGTTTTTTTTATTGTTTCATTTTTTTTTGAAATATTTGAAAATCCACATCACTTTCTTCGCATTTCTAATATTTACATTAAAAAAAATATTACATTCGTTAGTGCCAAAACCTACGAATAAAACGTGCACAGAGTTTGTATGGAGAATGCCCTGCCGACCCCTGCCTGCGCCTTAAGATAATTGTATTTTTTTTTACTCCATGTTTCCCTTTAAAGTAGGTACTCAAATCTGTTTATTGTTTATTCTGTTTATCTGTTATAGTGAACAGAGTTTAGTCTCTGCTATTAGTTGATGTTTAGACAAGTCCCAGTTGGAAACTAATATCTAGCACTAATAAACTAATAACCAGGCGCATATTCTCTCAGGCTCTCCGAAGCGATACTTGCATGTATCTCGTACATATTCGTAATGTAGATGTAAACTGGCTGTAATATTTGATTGAGGTGTTTACATTGGTAACTTTGTATTAGATACGGAAAATGGCATTTCGGTTTCAATGTGTGTGTGTCACTTTAGAATTGCAAAGAGTATCATTGTTTTTGGAAACAAAAACCGGATAATGGCGAGGGTTCCGAACCAACCGTAAAATTAAGTTGGTTTGTTTTCTTATGTTTAAATGTTTTAAGGGGGGCTCCAATACAGCTTAATGCGGCGCGAAAACGAACCAACTTAATTTTGCGGTTGGTTCGGTACCCTAAGGCGACTTCCTGATGTGTCGGTGCGTAGACGGTACGATATGAGAAAACTGTCAAATGTCAGTGTCAACTGTCAGTCAACTCAGTACTACTTTTTACTGCGCCCCTACATGAGTGCTTCCTGACTGGCGCGGGATGCGCGGTAGCGGGACGATGCGAAGGCGGTACTGCTCCGCTTCTGCGCATGATATTACTACTGGGCAAAAGTAATACTGACAGTGTTCCGTCAAGCGAGAATCTTTGCGCCGTCAGTAAATTTACGTCAAAGAAGAGAATGTCACATATCGATCCCGCCCCGCCAAGTCAGGAAATCTCCTAAATGTGCAAAGTCTGACTCTCACTTGGCCGTTTTTTGCCTAAGCGGAATCCGAGACTATTGTATGGTGTAGATTCCCCACAATCCACATTATTGTCGCTACGGTATCGTGTAATTATTTTCTCATACGACGATAAGACAGCTGTAGCTAGTGTGGAACTAATAACTGGTGTACCAGTGTGTGTATATGTATACAATTTCCGCCTTAACACAACGGCATAAGGTGCAAAGTGTAAAGTTTGACGGGTACAGGTACTCGCGTACGCAGGTGCTCTCCACTGCATCACTCCACCGAGACACGGCGCTCGACTGGGAAATAGGACCGAGTGTGGTATTTAACGTATCTCCCTTCTAGCGCTTTTATAATTAAAAATGGGATTCCTCTTGGCCAGCCTGCAGCATCTAGCCAGGGGGCAAAAGATGAGGCCAACGGTGAAGCGAGCTCACTAACTCCGTGAAATAAGCAAATGAAACGGGTCAACCTCGGAATGAGAGATAATAAGCTGGAAACTTCTATACACCTTCATTTTAGCGTTCTTTAAGTTGCCTAAAAAATCACAAGAAATATCATGTATGCTTCGCAAGTTATTCAAGGTCAAAGGTCACTAAAAGGGTTTTCGCGATTATCTCGGTTTCTAGAACTCCAATGAAGTTATCATCTATTAACAATATTAACAAATTGTACAGCATTAAATTTACGACTAATTTGATATGGAATGTGCTCAACCGTTTGCTTAATACAATGGCATAAGGTGCAAAGTGTAAAGTTTGACGGGTACTGTAGGTACTCGCGTACGCAGGTTGAAATAGCTAACAAAATTTCATGATAAACTGTTAAAAAATGCGACCTTTACAGAGAGAACAGCCACACAAATCGGCCGCTGGGCATACGAAAACATTTTTGCTCACGCTGAAACGGAGACTTTCGATCTAGTGGTGCTATTCTGTAAGGTACTTCGGAATGTCATCTCCGTCAAGGGAACTCCACCCTACCCTACCATTCTGAAATCTATTATTGTCCTCTCCTTGGATCACTGCGCATAACAGTTATTAAGTTAAATATTATTCCATCTATCCACCGTTTATCGGAGGAGTGTTACAGCGATACAATTGCGCAGCAACTAAATAATAATATAATGTCTCCTAAACGGCGTCACCTCATAACTCCTTCTTAGCTCTCACCAACCGAGCTTACATATTTCACAAGCGTGATAATGTAAAATGGCTCGTGCGCCAACTACGCACAGCTCATAATCGATGCGCGTGTGACTAGAATGCGAAATTTCACGTGAAAATTCAGGTTGGCATAATATTTTCGTTGCCAGTGTACGGAACGAAATGACGGATGTTGTCGTTATATTACGCGGCGTACCTACGTTCGATTGTTTTTGGAGCGTTCAGCGTATTATAGGTGGGTATTGCGTAGAAAAGTTTAATAGCCCTCTAGCATTTTCCAAGTTGGATTCGAAAGGACATGTCATTGTCGTTGTCATAGTTACAGTTAGATAAATACAAAATATGTTTAACAGAAAAAAAACGTCACACAGCTGATGTTCCAATACTTCCATTATAAAAAAAGTTATTTTCCGGTTTTACGTCTGACATTTTTAGGGTTCCGTACCCAAAGGGTAAAACGGGACCCTAAAACGTACTTCCGGCCACTATATTGAGACTTCCTTACGAATCTGTTGCGAGTTTAAACATTTTTCCCCATCACAAAAAGTGCTCAGCGCCGCTAAAGAAGTTTTCACTTCTTAAAATGAGTTTTAACTGTTCAGTAGAGCATAGTTTTTGACATGACTCACGAAAGTTTAAATTCAAGTTTTGCAACGTAGTCACATAAAAGAATCCATCAATTCAATGCAACGTAAATTAAAATAGCCAAACGTGACGTGAGGCGACGTGACATAACAAATTCCTCTTTTACGACTCATTAAAGTCTTAGTTGAATCCGAGGCATTTTACGAGATATTTTTATACCTGGGGGGTATAGAACTACACCTATTGAGTTGGAATCCGTTTTTTCTCGTGGCTCAGCGGGGCGCGTGCGGTAAGCGAGGGTAAGCAACGTGTGCCGAGGTCAATCCTTGGATGGGTGTACATTTTGAGTTGTTACTAACTGAGCGCTGCCGTTCTTTGGAAGGCACCTTAAGCCGTTGATCCTGGCTGCTGTTTTTGGCAGCAGTTGTTAAACCAGGAGGCCTTTGGGCGGCTTGAGAACTTCTAACAGTCAAGTTGCCCACTCACTTGACAAGTTTAATCCCAATAAGGTCTTAACGACTGCTATCATAGACAGCAGCCGAGCTCAACGGCTTAACGTGCCTTCCAAAGCACGTGCAGAAAATCACAATGAAAATGGCTACAAATTACATTCCTTCTCAAATTTTTTAGCAAATAGACCCACTGATTTGATTACCGTTAGGTATTTTAGAGCGGTTTCTTCAATTCAGTTTGCTACATGGAATTTTATCGTAGTTTCTCAAAGTTTGCGGATTCAGGACAAAGTTTAGATCCCAGTTTTATATTTAAACGCTCTGCAGCCTAGGTTACGTTCGCACGGCACAATTTTCCTGTAGGTATACCGTATTACGTTGTTAGAGAAGTAGGGCACAGCAAAATGTCATCTCTTGCTCGAATTTCGAGCAGCCCAACTGGGGAAGTACCTCAACCTTGCAGAAGACCACGGCCATAATACATAATATTATTTACTATACAAGTATGTAGTGTTGTGATGGAGGTGAGCAAGGTTGCTAGAGCTCCCGAGGATGCACTGTGTTGAGAGCGGGGGACCTTTTGTCCCTGTTGCTGTCAATCAGTGAATCCTCAAAATGTAAGGTCGGCAACGCTCACGTGACTCTTTTGGAGTTGCGAGCGTATATAGGCTAAAATAACATAAAATGAAATATTTAGATGTAAAATTGGGGCCCCTGGATCTTACAGGAATAGAGGGCAGAGTTTCAGTGAGAAAACTATTCTCGTAAACTTTGTTCATAATGTGTTTTTTCGAGCGCTAAGTGCTGGAGAGATCTTGGTGCAACCATAGACTAAAAAACACAGATGTTCTGTTCGATGGTAAAATATTTTCAAATCTGGCCATAAAGTGGCAATTACAGCACGCTACGCGCGTGGATAATTTCACTTCCTAGCCATGGGTTGACGATATTAAAAAGATCGCGGGTCACTCCTGGATGAGATTGGCAAGGGACCGGGACGGGTGGCGTACAAGAAGAGAGGCCTATGCTCAGCAGTGGGCGATTACGGGCTGAAGATGATGATGATGATGATGATGAATAGGTATCATCAGAGATTTAGGTATAAGGAATTGTTAAAGTCTAAATACAGCCATGTATTAAATATATTCAAGCAGCCAATTAAGAAGTGCACCGACCATTTCTAGCTCTGACTCTCAGACCTAGGCGTTACTTGAACCTAGACGTTACCTGATTTAATTATGCACTTAATTAAATTTTTTCCTCGTTCAGGAAACTGGGTGTTTCTGCAGTTTTATAAACGCTGCACGTTTACTAAAATATATTTTCTATTTCTTTCTAATCAGTCATTGTCTAATCAGTCATAGACGGTGAATCCTGACCCACCGTGATACAGTTTTAAACTAGTACGGGGGTCAGAAGACACGTTTACTTGCCTTTGGTTTTTACCATTGCAAACAGAATGTAAGTAAGTAGTGATAAGCACTTTTATTTGCTCAAATCTTTTTATTTATTTACCTGACATATTATTGAAAAGTAGTGAACAAACAGAAGTAGTGAAAGAACGGACACGTGTACGTGTGTGTGTGAACGTGTGTTGCTATTTTTGCACTAACCGTATATAAAAATAAGCAAGTGGATGCATCTTATTTCCACTGCTAGACCTAGATGATCTTTCAGCGGCAGCAAAGAATTTGTATTTTTATTATTAGTTATATAGGAGCGTTCGTGGCCCAGCGGCGCCGGGTACGCTTGCGGTATCTAAGGTTAAGCAACGTGGGCAGCGGTCAGGACTTGGATGGGTGACCGCTTTGAGTGGTTACTTACTGAGCGCTCCCGTGCTTTGGAAGGCACGTTAAGCCGTTGATCCCGGTTGCTGTCTATGGCAGCAGTCGTTAAGCGAAGTTGGAGGCTTTCGGGCGGTTTGAGAACTTCTAACAGTCAAGTTGCCCACTCACTTGACAAAGCCTAATCCCAATAAGGTCTAGTTTCCCCTCGGGGTTGGAAGGTCAGATGGCAGTCGCTTTCGTAAAAACTAGTGCCTACGCCAAATCTTGGGATTAGGTAGCGGACCCCAGGCATCCTTCAAGATGCAACTGTACTGGGATAACGCTAGGAGGATGATGGTTATTAGTTATCATGCAATTCCGCAAAGTAACGCCTGATTCAATCAATTAAGTAGTGAATAATATTCCATATTGTATGGGGGGTCTACCCACACTGCGCCTGATGACTTGCCTACGCCAAATCTTTGGATTAGGTAGCGGACCCCAGACATCCTTCAGGATGCAACTGTACTGGGATAACGCTTGGAGGATGATGATTATTAGTTATCATGCAATTCCGCAAAGTAACGCCTGATTCAATCAATCAAGTAGTGAATAATATTCCACATTGTATGGGGGGTCTACCCACACTGCGCCTGATGACTTGGTAAAGGTCGCGGGAATCCGCTGTCATTGTGGCACTCTTTAGGGGAGGCCTATGTCCAGCAGTGGACGTCTATCGGCTGATATGATGATGATGAAATATCTTCAGTACGTGCTCCTAGTGCAACATGCGGATGTCAAACGGGTGCCGGGGGTTTATATCCCGGCTCGTATCAATGAGTTTTTCGGAACTAAAGTAGTCGGCTTCATAGATATAATTAGATTTACTTACTTACTACGCTGGCTAGACGACCCAAAGAGGATCTTGGCCTCTGACACAAGAGAACGCCACTCTTCCTTGTTGTGCGCCACCTCACGCCAGTGCTGGCAGTGGCTTGGCCACCTGGGGAGGATGGGGGACGATTGTGCCGTGAAGAAGGCGCATGTGGGGCGGCCCAGTGGAAAACGTCCGGTTGGCCGTCCCAGATACCGCTGGAATGACGAAGCCCTCAAAGACCTAGCCAACCTCGGTATAATTAGATTTACATAGCGTAAATAGGTGATACACGTTGCCGAAATAAATTATACTTGTTACGTATTGATCTAGTTTTAAGGGAGTTAAGCCACAGCGGAAAATCATCTAAGTAGTTTATATTTGGATCAGCCTAGCTTGAGATGTGCCTCCATCTAACAGAAGATATCAGCCCATATAATAACACCACTACTTCCTCTTTAGGTATGTGTTGTATTCTTGGCGGTGAGAAAGCCAAGGCTCTGCCGTTAAAGCTTCCGAGAATGCTCTGTATTGACTGAGAGGGTTCTGCATATGTCTCTAGCTGTTAACATCATTAATCATCAACTAGCTTGAGATTGTTCTGGATTGCAACTGTCCATAGGCTACGGTTTCAGCTTACTATCAGGCAGCTTATTTGCCACTCTAGTTGCAAAAAAAACCTATGTAGGTTTTTGGTATGATGTTACTTGCACTATGTATTAGCATTGCATCACACACTGTATAAATAAACGTGAGGGTTCTTTATTGAAGCTTTCAAGAATTCTCTTTGCAGTAAGAAAAATTAAATGTTTAACGAGCAGCTCTGAGCTGGGTAAAGAATCGTTTTCTCCGCAGTTCCATTGAAGCATGTAATTGCGTACTAAAATAACAGTTAAATTTCAAGCTAGACTTAAACCAATCAGGGATATATTCTGAAGTACTGAATTGGAATTTTTTTTTATATAGTGCGCTCTCGTTTTGACTCGTTAGGATTCGTATGCGTCGAAGCGAGTGAGAAGTCCAAACTGATTCAAATTTAGCGTGTTAAGTCGAAGAGCCTCAGGTGGTTGTTGATGAAATTTAAAAATGGCGTCAGTACGTGTAGAATGTTAACTGTGATTTTAGTGCTGTGCTTGGCAACGTGCGCCATAGAGGCTACTGATTGCAGGGTAACTAACTGATTATAAAATTTATCTACATCCATATAGTACCTAAATCCATTTTAATGTGCTCAAAAAGCATGGGTAAGAACCAGTTTTTCAATACACCGTAGCCCGCGACCGCGGCCGTGCACAACCCGCGGGCCCGGGGCGGCGATGGTCATAACTTACCAAAACTTGAACTGTTGTGGAGCTGGCATCGCTATTACAGCACAGCTGTGCACCACCACTGGGGGCTCCGGGCTGGGGTATCTCGTCAAATATGAGGCACGCCGGCTCAACGCACCCACATGAAACATGGATGGCCCGTTAATATATGGATGTAGATAAACAAGTGTATGCAATTGTATATAAGTAATTAAGCATTTGAATACGAGTGTGGGGTTTAAGATCTTAATATAAGACGGAGGATCGCGATACAAAAGAAAGATCACCAAACCATTGTACATAATTTTCTTTTACAAAAGTTGCGGAGTACCCACGTCAGGCAAGATGGCGGGTTATGCTTCGAGATTCCACCATACCAGCTGCAGCCAGTAGATCTCGATAACCATCTGAACCAGTTGAGGGCGCAGCTCAGCACCAGCACTCAGGTGGACTACAGGAAGGTCTCGTCGCCGCATCTGGCGCTGGTGAATAGGTTAGTTACAAGCTCGTTCGGTGGATCCGCCCATCCATCCATTCACCCATCTTGATATTTTTTTATACAAAGACGGTGGCGTACAAGACTACGGTCCTTCTGATGGTAGACGGACGCCACAGCCTATAGACGCTCGCAACTCCAAAGGAGTCACGTGCACGTTGAAGACATTTTATAAAATTTGAGGATTCAGTGTGTTGACAGCAGAAGGGACAAATTTAGGTCCCTCGCTCTCAACAGTGCATCTTCGGGAGCTCTGGCAACCTTGCTCACCTCCAGGAAAACAAAACTACATACTTGTTTCGTAAATAATGTTATTATGGGTGTGGTCTTCTGCAAGGCGGAGGTACTTCCCCAGTTGGGCTGCTCCAAATTCCAGCAAGATGACATTTTGCTGTGCCCTATCTCTCTCAGCCTGTAATACACTGCTGAGTTACTACGCCTCCTGAGTTAGTCTTATCCAGAAGCGACCAGGGATATCCTAATATCGGTAATCTATTGATCTTTTATCTCGAAGAGCCACCAATCCAACACTGTCTTAGTTCACCTGCCATCGCGCTTGTTGGCAAGCTCGCAAAGTACAACTCCACTTGAGTTTGGCAATGAAATCTCCTACGTCACAAAGTTTCGTGCGACGTCAGATTAAGATCTGACGTCGCACGAAACTACAATCTACTACCAATTGGGGAATTCTAAGGAACCAATTGGTAGTAGGTTGTAGTTTAAAACCGAGTGTAGACTTAGTTTAATTGCTTCTTTAAACTAAATATGTCGCAAAATATAGGGATTATTAGGTAGCGAACCCCGAGCATGCAACTGTACTGGGTTAACGCTATGATGACGATGACATGTGTTGTTCCAGTGAAGTTTCAAGATACATGGACACAGTTCTGGCTCCGTTCTTGGACGCGTATCACAGGAACATCCAGAACTCATATCAGCAGTTGACCGGGAAGCTACTCCGCCGTATCAAGGAGGAAATCAACTGGGCTGTTCAGAAGAAGCAGAAGATCTACGCAGAACTTAGCAGGCTGGCTGATGAGCTCAAAGTGCCTTGTAAGAGTCACCTGAGATGTTAAAGCCACTCAACCAATCTAACTGGAGCGCAAACTCTTAGAGTATTGCAGTGTTTAAACCGCCCGCGTCATCGTGTTAAAAGTTTCCCCTGGATTTTTCCAAGGCCAGTTTCCAATCGCTCACTCCTATCGCTTTATTGGGCCTGGCCAATAAAACCAGCAGCCAGGTTTTAAAAAAAAACCTTGTAAAGGTGGATTTTTAACCCAACTACTGATTACCGGTCTAGTAAAGTAAATGAAGAACTTGGGCAACGTGTGGGGGAAACTAGACCTTTTTGACCTCATGGAATAATTCGTTGAAAAATTGTACTGCATTGTATTTGTATGATGATGATTCCTTCATTATTCCCAGTATCTTGCGACGAGGAGCGGCGGAACGCGCGCACTCTAGCTAGCAAGCACGTGGCCGACATCCACACGTGTATCGAGGAAGCAAGAGACGCCATCGCCCAGATGGGGCCCTACGCTGAGGAGATGATCCTCATCACGCGGCAGCACATGCAGTCGCAGCTGGACAACGCGACTAGGTCGTTCAATGAGGGCACGAAGACTATACCGAAGTGAGTACAGTTTAAGGCGACTTCCTGACTTGGCGGGGCGGGATCTATATGTGACATTTTCTTCTTTGACGTAAACTTACTGACATCGCAAAGATTCCCACTTGACAGAATACTGTCAGTATTTACATTTGCGCAGTAGTAATATTATGCGCAGAAGCGAGATCTGTCAAAAAACTATGATGATTTGACAGATGCCGAGTGAAAAGTCGAGCGTTCGACACTCAAAAATCGGCCCGCAGTACTGCCTTCGCATCGTCCCGCTTCCGCGCATCCCGCGCCAGTCAGGAAGCACTCATTTAAATGAAGGGGCGCAGTAAAGAGTAGTACCGAGTTAACTGACAGTTGACACTGACATTTGACAGTTTTCTCATATCGTACCGCCTCTGCACTGACAAATCAGGAAGTCGCCTAAGAGACACCGCCCGGTTGTTTTTTCGGATGTTTCCCCTGGATTTTCTCCCAGGCCACTCTCCAACCGCGCACTCCTATTATTTTATTGGGCTCGGCCTATAAAGTTACGGTCAGGTCAGGTCACTTAATACAGCGCATCCTCGGGAGCCCTGGCGGCCATGGTGGAACCTCCCAAAATGGGCAAGACAGCTCATTCGGATAGAATACAACAAAATTGACAAAAGGACGTTGTATTTTTCAGAGGTGACGTGTCTGCCTGCATGCAAGAGCTGGCGCGTGCCGCAGCGAACCTAGGCTATGATCTAGACCTGACGCTGACAAATGCTCGCCGCTTCAGCGAGCAGGCGTGCGAACAATTATCGGCGTGTAGCTCGCGCGCCCGCCGTGCCTCTGACGACGATACTGCTGCGTTAAGGGAGCAACTGTACCAGTGTGTTTATGCGTAACTTGAGTGAGCAGGCGTGCGAGTAACTGTCAGCGTGAATCTAGCTCGCACATCGCGCTTATGACGACGATAATGCTGCGTTAAGGGATCAGCTGTATCAGTGTGTTTATGCGTAACTTGAGCGAGTAGGCGTGCGAGTAACTATCAGTCAGCGTGTAGCTCGCACGCCGCGTTTGTGATGAAGATGCTGCTGCATTAAGGAAGCAGTTGTACCAGTGTGTTTATGCGTTTCAGACAACGCCACTGCTTTGAGGAAGCGGCTTTATCAATGTGTTTATAAATACGTGACTTGTGAGAGCTGCCTGCCTATTCAGTGTGTATCATTGTTGGCCAAAAGTTATCATTAGTACCAAAGCAAGGAAACTACCAAATTAGGTAATAATTTGGATGTTAAAGCAACAAAAAAGGAAAAAATACATAGTTACTTTTTATCATATTCTAAACAAAATAAAAAGATTTAATTTGAAAATGTCGTAAATTATGCATTTTTGTATCGTCTACTCGTATGATTTAAGGTATCAAAAGGTATGAATATGAATGTCCTCATGTTTTAATAAAAAACAATTTTATGACCACCTTGTACGTAAATGTTCACGCCCAAGCTTTTTAGTTGATTTTCCATATGTCAATACGAGTTTCAACATTGTGAGACGTAGACGTCACAAAGACGCGCCTCGACGTGTCGATTGTGTCAAGAATCACCTGTCTGGTGGCACCCTGTACACATCACATTGGACAGGGCCTCTTTTTCATGGATTTTATTCATAGTATTTTGGAATCGTTTTGCTATTTGTTGGAAGCTAGCTCGAGTGAGAAGTACAATTCCAAACTCGATAGGTTTAGTCAAAGTTACTGGTCGCCAACAAGTTTTATGTTCCGGGCTGGAAAGTCAGTTGGCAGGCACTTCCGCAAAAACGCCAGTTGCAGTTGGACTCACTACAATACAATAAGAATAGGCCTACGATGAGAAGTCATACGTAGGCTTGTCGCAAACATAAAATAAGAGGAAAACTATTTCGTAACTATTTTCCCGCATATGTGGCTAGTTTATCGCCCCAGAAGCAAATCATACCAGTGGTTGTGGCCCTATTTGTCACGGATTTTATGTACCTATATGATCATAATATAACATTAATACTGGTATTGTGCTGACAATCTGCGAAAGTTATAATTCAGTGTGTAGAGATATAAGAACGTAGCGGAAATAAGTGTAATATTATGTGACGAATAGTAGATGTCAGTTTTGTGCTATTTAAGGACAAGTTTGGCCAAGCCAACCGTATCAGAGCTCACCATAGGGAAAATACATAATTTGTTTGTATACCCAAAGTCATAAATATATCTATGTTCTTCATCATCATCATCATCATATCAGCCGAAAGACGTCCACTGCTGGACATAGGCCTCCCCCAAAGAGTGCCACAATGACCGGTCTTGCGCCACCCGCATCCAGCGGACTCCCGCGACCTTTACCAGGTCATCAGTCAACCTTGTGGGGGGTCTACCCACGCTGCGCCTTCCGGTCCGTGGTCGCCACTCGAGAACCTTTCGGCCCCAACGGCCATCGGTTCTACGTGCAATGTGGCCCGCCCACTGCCACTTAAGTTTAGCGATTCGAAAGGCTATATCGGTTACTTTGGTTCTGCTACGGATGGCCTCATTTCTGATGCGATCACGCAGAGAAACTCCCAGCATATGATAGCCCTCTCCATTGCCCTCTGAGTGACTTTGAGCCTTCTTATGAGGCCCATGGTGAGCGACCACGCGTCTATCTTCTTAATGTGACGAAAATATTTGTGCATTCTTACGCCCATGTCATTAAACTCACGTTTACATATTTGGCACTGACTGAGTATATAATATTTTTTCGATGTTTAATACAGCAGAAATCTAAGGCTCTTAAACGTATAAAGCATCAGACGTGCTCAAATATCGTGATGGTAGCGCAGTAATTTGGTTAATTTGTGCCTATGTTATCGTAGAATAAATGACCCAACGTGAGATACTGGGGGTTAAAGCCGTTGGCATTTTGCCAGGCTGTGGCTGCTGACCTCGATGTAGAGTACGTTGAAGTGGTTTAAAATATACACGGATGTTTAGTAGGTAACTAAAGTTCGTTACGGATTTTATAAGATTCGGGATGATCGCGTTTCTAAAGCGCTCCAGCTGGCAGCAAAAAGGTCAATAAGCCAAAAGGTCTTCTTTAGTATGGAAAAAAAACAACTGGTTGCACTCCGGGAGTGCCGGCAGAAGTGAAAACTCAATAAAGAAAGTAAATAACAAAGATATTCATATCCGTATCCGTATCGGTATCGGTATCATTGTATATTTAAAAATATTTTATCTACACCCATATAGTAAATCCTCTTTTATAAGTTCAAATACCGTAGATAAGACCCCGCTTTATAATATACTGTGCGGCTGTTGCGTGCGTCCCCTATTAGATCACGAAATATAACACTTTAACGAGATCACGTACAAAATTAAGACACAGCTGCGGGCTGGCGGCGGAGGCGCGGGCGGGCCTGTCGACGCAAACATGGCGCACGCCGGCGAGAAGTGCCCACACGAAACACATGAAAGAGGATTTAATATATGGATGTAGATAAAGTAGTGTATGCAACTGTACATAATTAGGCATTAAAACACTCGTGTGACCTTATTATGAAACTCGCCTTCGGCTCGTTTCATAAAACACCCTCGTGTTTTAATGCCCCTCATTATGTACCAGTTGCATAAACTACTATTATCTACACACATATCATAAATCCTCTAATATGCGTTCGGAAACCGTAGAAAATGACTCTCATTTCAACATTCAATGAATTTATGGCAATTTTCTTATCTGTGGCTAAGGCTACAGCAGTAATAAAATATTTCATTTTAATCTCATATATGATGTTAACATATTACGTCAAACAAAACTGTCAAAATTGAAATGTCAAAGTTGACATGTCCCTATTCTAGTATCACTGAAAATTCAAATTCAGTCGATGCGAAATGTCAGCTCGATGTTTTTTTAGTATATATCGCACGAAATTTGAGCTAGAACGACATGATCACATCATAATAAGGACTCTTTACTTTTTAAAATGACATTCAGGTATCTGTTGCCAGTTCTGATTTCGATATTTCCGCAACCGTGCAAAAAAGGTTGTATTAACACAATTATTGTATTTATTTACTACGGTTTCTGAACCCATCTTAGAGTAATTATAATATGTGTGTAGATAAAGTAATGTATGCAACTGTACATAATTAGGCATTAAAACACTCGTGTGACCTTATTATGAAACTCGCCTTCGGCTCGTTTCATAAAACACACTCGTGTTTTAATGCCCCTCATTATGTACCAGTTGCATAATAGTACATTACTTACCAAGGGCGATAAAACAAAGAATGTCTCAGATCGCAGGTATTTTACGCCCGAGCCGAAGGCAAGGGCGATAAATATGCGATCTGAGGCTTTCTTTATTATCGCCCGTGGTAAGTACAAAATTTTATGTCACCCCCTGGCCAGGAAGTGGGTTTTTTCGCGCGCGGAGCGTGCGATAATGGCCACTTTATGGCCAGGTGTGACATAAACTACTATTATGATATGGGCAGTATACAAACGGTTATTTCCAGCGACCTGAACCCTTGGTCCGGAGTTATGGAGCAGTGTACTCTACGCTCGCATGCGATACATAGAGCCTCTGCGTTGACATTTTCCAAATCACTGACTACCCGCAATGCATTTTTCAGGAAATTTCCCATGCGATGCACTTTTTTAAGTTTATTGTTTTAGCGGTGTTGATATTTTGGTCCCAATTCCGGAGTGCATTATTTTTTTTTCCTAGTCGGTGGCAAAGAAGCATACGGCCTGCCTCGTAATAAACGGTCACCGTAGTTACTTATGTATGTATGTGTGTAGTTACACTATGGACGTTTGCAATATGCACGGAGAAAAAAAACTTTACTTATTACCACTAATATAAGTTTAGTTAGGGTTACAAAATTTTACTCGACGGCACGACAACATTTTTTTTTATAATAGCTGCAAACTGGTTTTGTAGGGATAGCTAATTTGTGGGGATAACAAAAGATATTACTAGGGTCTTGTAAAACATAGCTTTTGCTAGTAATGCCAGCTAAACTTTAGTATTAATGACTAAAATTTAGTATTTAAGGGCAGTAACAAAACGACTTTGTAAAATCTAGTTATTTTTTTCCAATTTAGTAATTTCTTTGCAAATAAAACTAAATTAACTATTATTAATTTCATTATAAAAAAAATAACGATAATAAACTACACCATTAAGTACATGATATGTATATTTATAAACGCTTATCATTCATTTCACTTTATAGAAAAAAGTTGGACCTCTTGGAACTGCGTAACGTTCGAATTTCAAAATCACTTTCCACGCTAGCTGGTAAAATGGACTTTTGCACGCAGATTTCAAATTAAAGAAAGCCTTTTTAGTAAAGCGGGTGAGGTGAAAAGTAATTGTTCGTTCCAGATACCGTGGTGAGAATGCACTTAACGTGGGATTTTACAACTTCCTGAAGATACACACCACACCTACTTGTAGACAACAACTTAAAAATGGATACTTAAACGGTTGGTTTTAACGGGTCTAACGCGATATTTTTGTTTTACCTTTTTTACCGACGTTTTGACACGGGTTACACCGGCGGCCGTTAACGGGCGTTAGACCGTTAAAAAAACCTTTTAAGTATGTTTACAAAGCGCGACAGTGTTATATTAAAAATTGATGTTGTAATGGTTGGTTTAAGAGCATTTTGGTCACGGTATCGGGAACGAATTTTACCTTTTTTGTGCGAACTACAAATAGTGCCTATGCTCAATCTTACTTGTTTGTCTGATTTTTAATTTTCCGTTAAAATACCTAAGTCTTGGGATTAGATGTCAAAGCGGGGTGTCCCTAGGGCACAAAAGAGGGGAAGGAATAATAAAACAATAAATCACAAAACATCATCATAGTTTATTAGCTCGTGCGTTATTCTGGTTTACCAATAAAACTCTCGCGATTCAGTAGATAGGAATCACATAGTGATCTGTCAGCGAATGATTTTTTGGTATCATCATCGAGATATCGATTGATGATGGCCGCAGCACGTAGATCATCAGCCGCGTGAGGCAGATGAGCGCGCAGGTCGTGTACAGTGATTGGTTGAAGTGAGTAACGTTGAAGCGGATGGGGGGTAGGCAGCGGGGGCGCGGTAGCGGGGGCGGGGGAACGCAGCAACACGACGCGCGACTCAAGCGCGCGCGGCGTCTGTTTCACGCGCGCGTATTGTCTCCCCTGCGTTACGCGCGCGTACGCTGTCTCTATCAGCAGCCGCGCGTACTGCATAGAATGCGCGACGCGTCCTTGCAACGCGCGCACGCTCGCGTCTACCTATAAAACGAGAATCCTTGTCATTAAATTTATTTTTTCAAAAAAAATGGAAGCATAATTTATATAGTACAGACATTATATGGACATTTTTACAATTTACCTCACTATCTTCATATAGTAGTAGATATATAATGTTAAGCAAATAAACGTATTTAATTTCATTTAATTTCAATAGCACCACCCCCTCCTGTGGGTGCCGTAAGCAGTAAGAGGTCTAACTATGGGAACCGGGTTGAGGAATGTTTGTGGGCGATGGGCTAGCAACCTGTCACTGTAATATCACATTATCTCCATCTTTAAACCTACAATTGCTTAAAGTGGCACTGGAATATTTTTTTTTAGAAATACAGGCGTGAGTTTATGTATGTAGGTGTATAGTATTGTCATTTCATTTCACCTTTTCTGGCCAAGTTCGTGCGTCAAAAAGCGCGGCGTCCAGCTCTGATGACGCCAGGCCCATGAGTGAGCACATGTGGCGTGCTACGGCCTCCTGGAGAGCTTGATCCGAGTCGTCAGTGCAAGCTGCGCGCACGCATGTCTCTAGCTCCTGAAGAAACTCGTCCGGTCCGCCGCCGAGGCAGAACACCGTGCCCCTCATGCCTAGGAAATCACGATAGCGTATTAAACAACATTAAAATAAGATTTTAGGTACGTCACGAATAAATAAATACATAAAGATGAAAAAAAAAGAAACTACGAAATTACGCTCAGAAGCAAGTAAATAGGGTAAATTTTTAAGGAAATTGGGTACAAAGTGTAGCTATTTTATTTGCTCTTGACCATATTACCATGATCTTCTAACGCGGCGGCTATTTCCAGAACTGACAGCACACCCAGCTCATGACCCAGAAGGTAGAATGTATTTGTCCCCGCTCTCTTCTTCAAAAACGTCTGAAAAAGGTGAAATATAGCGTCAGCCAGGACGAATTATACCCTAAATGGTCCGTACGGTACGGTTTCAGAGGGATTTCCTTTCCTCCCTCGAACGCTTCGGTTGTGGAATGAGCCCCTGACGAGGGTTTCCCGAGGGACTACAATATGGGGTTCTTTTGCAGTTATGTAGGTACATATTTTTGTAGCCACTTTTGTTTGCAGGGTTTCACTGAAATCTCGCAATTGTCTGACCCATTATTATTTAGAGCCTAGTGTGTCTCACTGCTGGGCAAAGTCCTCCCCCCTCTTTTTCCAATTATTACGGTTTTGGCTTCTTCTGGCCATTACAATTACGATTAATAACGGGATATTTACCATGTATATTTGAAAATCTTATATTGTCAACATGTTTCTCATCAGGGAGGTAAATCGACACATACCGTGACGTATCTCGCCGTCATCTCCTGAAGAATCTCCTTCGAGTAATCAAGCCGGGGCTGATGTAGGTACACCTTTTAGTAGCCACTTCTGCTTGCAGAGTTTCGCTGAAATCTCGCAATTGCCTTACCCGTCTGGTCAGGGAGGAAAATCGATACGTACCGTGACGTATCTCGCCGTCATCTCCTGAAGAGTCTCCTGCGAGTGGTCGAGTCCGGGCTGCAGCACGACTGCAGCGAGCTGCAGGCGGTCGCACAGCGTGCGGTACCGCTGGTGCAGGCCTTGCAGCCCCGGAACAATGTACAGGCACGCTACTGACGCGTCGAATTCGTCGTCTCTCTGTGAAGTTATCTGTCCTTTTAACTTCTAGTTCATAACCGTTCATTAAACCTTCTTTAGCTAAATTGCCGCTAAAAGTCATTTGTTTAAATTTGTCTCTTGCCAATTCTTGCATAGAACTTGTATAGAATAGTACTTTATAGAATAAAAAATCGATCTAATTCTATCCAGGTCTAGGTTTTCGTCTGGGTCGAGGACAGTGCATACCTTGGAAAAGGAGAGGTTATACAGAATACGAGGCTTAGTTTATGTTTTTATGCTCATCATTTTATGGTCCATCTTATAAACATGTTATAAAAGTCCAAGTCGTATTTTTTTTCTCAATAAACTAAGAAAAAGTCCACAAACCATATTGCTGCTTTGCGTGAGTGTTGGCATCACCACCGTGTCAATTGTAGCTAAGAGCTCATCTGCATCAACGAAAGGAACGAACGCACTCAAGCCATTCGCTCGCGCGTAATCTGACTCCGTTAGAGTTGACTCAATTTCCCTGACCCTAAAAAAATACAACAAAGCAAAGCATGAACTAGAGAGACAAATTATTCTCGGATCCGTGGAGGGCAAACGCCCTAGAGGAAGGATTCCGGTGCGCTGGACCGATGCAGTGAAGAATGCTGCCAAATGCAGCCTTCCCCGTGCGGTCCATTTAACGAGAGACCGAACTGCATGGAGGGCAATTGCGTGCGGTCACGATCCTCAGTCATGAGGGATCAACTACGAAGAATTTTTTTGACATAACATACCGACATAAAGTCTAACGGATCGTTATAAAACCGGGCCAATGAGCTTAGGTACTTCCGCATTTGTCGGTGAGGTGTCAGTAATACGTAAGTGTCAACTGTCAGTCAAGTTAGTACAGATTCGTTATTGCATCTCTACATGTAAATTAATTACACAAATATTTGTATTTGTATACATTGCCGATGTGTGCTTATTAACTTCAAAAATGTTGAACTCGCGGAGAAAACAACTGTGATATTAAGTAGTGTTGACGTCACTGTAAAAGTGTTGAAAAACGTCATATAAAACTCGTGAGGCTAATCATTACACTTTCGGCTCATTTATCGCAATACCGTCTTTAACATAATTTTCAATGTATCTCACTTGTACCTTTTGTATATTTATTTTCCTCGACCTGTAAATGTATGTCATTTTGTATACTAAAATAGAAAGTTTGATCTACTCTTAATCCAGAATCAAGTAGCACGAAATAAACCTATTCTGTTCCAGACTTTGATTTAAACAACAAATCAAATGAACTAACTTCACTGCTACAAAGATAGGCAAGCAAACGTAGGCTGTATTCATTGTCGACTTAGGATGAAAACTGCACTCACCTGTCTACAGTTAGTAGTTGTACTTCATTTTCAGGGATCAACACATTTTGCTTGTCTCTTAAGAACAACCACAATTCTTGCGCTTTGTCAATGGACAATCCCAAATCTTCTAAAGTTGTGTTACCAGCTTTTTCCCCGATAGAGATACCTGGAGAATTTTCATCATTAGGTAATTTGATCAAGTTTCAATGGTCCGGGGGTAGTTTAGGTACCTAAACTTAACTCTATCAGGGCTGGTTACAACTTAAGATTACATACCGATCCGACCCATAATGGCTATGCGGCGGAAAGAGAAAAATGTATTTCTCTCTTAAATAGTATGATGCGGTAGCTGGCATCCCACAAACACTTATCAAATCAATACAATCAGATTAGACAGTCAGTTGATGAACACAGCTTATGTTTAGAGATGGTTTGATGCAACCCACCCTCTCATATTAAGGGCTCATTTCAAGTGTTGTGGATCATAGACATAATAGTTAGAGAGTTACCTCTCTGGTTTTCTTGTATAAAAGTCACTGGATCACATTAGATTATTGTTCATCATTCGCTTGCCCTTATCCCATTTGGTTGGGGTCGGCGCAGCATGTTTTTTTCTTCCATACCTCTCTATCGCTTGTCATCTCGGCGCAGATCGCTCTTCACGCAGTCCATCCACCTTTCCTTGGCCTACCCATTCTCTTACATCCCTCCACAATCATACCTAACACCCTTCTTGTTAAATGATTATCTTCCCTTCGCATAACAGGATCATACCAACGCAGGCGATGATTCTTGATATCGATGGTTGTTCAACTCACCAGCTATTTTCTCTATTTGTTGAGTAAGCGACCCTTGAGCGTCATCAGGATACTGAGCAAAGATTACAGGTTGCCTGGTCAGCAGACCCCGCTCGGTCGCATTCAGTATGTCACTGTAATTTATTGGTGAACTCGAATCACCTTTAACCTGTAATATAGCGTATAACAATTAATATGACTAACAAAATCCAGGAAATACATATATTTTTGGGTGAGTAAGATTAGCACCTTTTCTGTGGAGTGTGGACACATGGACAATGGACATAGACAAGGTAAAAACTTTACACATTCGAGTGATTAGGCATCTTCTGGGTGAGCTCGCTTCAGCGTTTGCCCCCTAGCTGACCAAAAGCAAACTAATTTTTACCAAAAAAAAATATCTTGTATAATGTATGCAACAGTTTTACCTTTGTGCCCGTGGATACGGAAAGCATCATTGCTGGTAGTTGCGCTGCGGCTCTTGAAATACAAACTTGCTTTCCAATAGAGTCATTGATCCCAATCACTGCAAAATGCCTGTGAATAAAATTAAACCTCAATCCAGTTCTAAAATAAGTATGCACGGTCAATTAATTTGATTTCTGAGCCACTTCGTTGTCACAGTGAAAGTCGCTAAGGGCCCAAAAATTTAATTGCTTGACTGTACATGCGTGTAAATTCTAAAACTTGCACCAATCCCTCAATTTAAGCGCACACTACCCGATCACAATATTTGTACACCTCCGGAATGCGACACAACGCAAGCTCCGTAATGACTGGAAAATATTCCGAACTTAATGGACTTAACAGGTTAGGTATTTGGGGGGCCTGCGTTCGTCACTGCTTGACTCGCGAAAAAGTCAGATACTTTGCTTTTTCCCAAGTCAGCACATACTCTACGCAGTAGAAGTCGCGTGCATAAGCTTGTCTATTATATATAAAAAAATCTTACTTGACAAATGGACTAGTCTTTCTAGTCTCTGCGTCCAGGTTGGCCAGAAGCCTTTCGTACATATCTTGAGTTTCGGTTTGTTTTATCATGGCTACAAACAGGCCCTCCACTGGACCCATACGTGAGGCTTGTTTCAGCAGATTTGACGCCCAACCATTTTGGGCCATACCACCAGTAGATTTTTCAACTATGACGCCCATTTTTCGCCAGGATCTGTGGTTAGAATAGATAAACTATTTGGGTGTCTATTGTTTGCCCGAAATTTATATGGAATAATTTCAATTGCTCGATAAACATTTGCCCGATTTTCATATGCCCGAATGGTTTATTTACTAGAAAAATCGTTTGACATACTCTTGTATTCCCGAATATTACATGATAGAATGATACGAATGCCATACGTATTGTTATCCATATTATTAAGTGCAATAATATTATTTGATAGAATATTTATACGCCATACTAAATATAGTTTATCCGAAACAGTTACAGATTTAGTAAAGTAGCTTTTCAAACAAACAAACAGTTTTTCTGCTCTTTTATATTTTCATTCTCAGCAATTCGATTCGAACAGTAGAGATGGATGGCAAATAAAAGTATAGCATGTGATAATTATGGATTACAATGATTATGGAAAAAGATATTATTGGCATTGATTTTATGGGAAATAAAGATTCTGGCATTTGATTAATATGGTAAATAATGAGTATGGCATACCAAATTATAAGAAACAATATTATGGCAGTTGAATAGTATGGCAGTCAAAATTCGGGCAACTGAAATTCTGGCAAGTAAGGGTTTCCCAAACTATTTATCTCAAGCTCTATTAGAGCTAACTGGAGTCTGGAATAATAGAATTAAGCAATAAGCAGGTGATGAGCTGTACGGTGCTTGGCGGCAACAGCTGGCAACGTCGCTTGGGTTATACATACTTCAGTGTGAGGTTGAGGCGCGTCGAAGTGTGCGCGAGGTGTAGATGCAAGACACGAGCGCCACGTCTTACCAGGCGGGTGCCAAGTTGAATGGCCAGCGCCTCATCATCTGATACCACGAGCTGGCAACGTCCCGCTGAGCACTGAAGCCTGCGCAATAAACAATCATCTTCATCATCTAATTGACTATTATTTCTGGCACACCAAAGATCATATCGGCGGAAATACGTCCACTGCTGGACATAATGTACTTGGAAAGCAGTAAGGCAGCGTATGTTGCAGTATTTAATTTATTTTGAATAAATAATATATTTTATCTTACAGCATGACAGACATCTATTCTTGAAGTAGATTGTCAAATATAAACCAAAGACAACACCCACCCTCAAGAATAGATCCATTATTTACTATAAAATACATGAATCTACTAACGGACTTTAACAAAATCACTCTACTTGAGTTTAAATAAATTAACTAGATGTGTATCGTTATGAATTCTATAAATTATTCATTAATCATAACTTTACCTCAGTCGTACTTAAATACCTAATACTTCGCATATTTTGATTGCTGGTCTGTCCCACCCTCAATCAAAAAATGTTTAAATTACAATAATAATTATAAGATGTCTAACTAAACTAACCCTAATAATCCTCTAAACTTTTCAAAATTTTGTCGAGACAAAGGTTTAGTTAATATATCTGCTAACTGTACACTCGTGTGAACATACTGTATGTTGACAACACCTTGAGTAATCTTTTCATTTATAAAATGATATTTAATATCTAGATGTTTCATCTTTTTCAGTTGTTCATGCGAATTACAGGCTTTGATAGTGGACTGATTGTCCTCATAGACAGTGACAGTATAATTCTCATGAACTTGCAGTTCTGATAACAGATTTCTTAGCCAGCAAACTTCACTGATACAGTGTGCGAGAGAGACGTATTCACTTTCACAGGACGACAGGGCTACTGTGGCTTGTTTTTTCGAAGTCCAAGACACCAAATTTCCATAGACTTGTAGACAAAAACCTGACGTAGACTTTCTATCTACAACATCATCTGCCCAGCTTGCGTCGGCGTAAGCAGTTAATAATTTTTCTCCCGCATTAGTTTTATATATCAAATTTAAATCTATAGTTCCCTTTATGTATCTCAGAATTCGTTTAAGACAAGTCCATAGTTCATTACTTGCACAGTTCTGAAATCGCGACAGGTAAGTTATACTGGCACACAAATCAGGTCTGGTACCAATCATGGCGTACATTATACAACCTATAAGCTGCCTACACCTATGCTCTAACTCTACACATTCCGGCTTTTCTTTTTGTAGCGTTGACAAATCAAAGTTCGGATCCATAGGAGTAGTCACGCTATGACAGTCTGACATATTAAACTTATCCAAAACATTTTTCAGATACTGCGTTTGGTTCAGGGTGGTAACACCATTCTGTAGGTCTTGTTGAATAAGAATTCCAAGATATAAACTTGCAAGTCCCAAATCTTTCATTTTAAATTCATTTTTCATGCTTGTTGTAATCTTATTCAACATTGGACCAAATCCAGTACATAAAATGTCGTCTACAAAAACTAATATGTAGACCGTACTACTGTCATTGACATAATAATATAAACAATGGTCACTTTTAGTTTTTATGAAGTGTTGGCTCAACATAAAGTTATTAAAGCGCTCATACCATGCCCTAGGTGCGCTTTTCAGGCCATATAAAGCCTTATTTAATTTACATACTTTGCCTTCAGGCACCACAAAGTTTTCAGGTAATTCTACGTAAGTATCATCTGTGATTATGCCATTTAAGAATGCGCTACATACGTCGAGTTGGTATACTGGCCAGTTGTTTTTGTTACAAAGTGCTAATAAAGTTTTTACTGTAGCCATTTTTACAACAGGCGAGTATACGTCACAATAGGTTAAGCCTTTCTGTATAAATCCCCTAGCGACTAATCTAGCCTTATATAAATCGATTTTATTGTCTTTATTTCGTTTAATTTTGAATACCCACTTAGTGTCAATAATCATAATCTTCGTATCGGGTTTTTCAACGAATGTCCAAGTGTCATTTTCAGCAAGAGCTTTCATTTCAGCCTTCATCGCCTCCTCCCATTTACTAGCGTTTGGGGACATCTTAGCCTCTTTCAGGGACGTCGGCTCTTCAGTATCTAGGAGTGTGAAATAGGACATGTCATAGTCTTGGAGATTGGCAGGTGGTCTCAGAGTGTTCCTAGGTCGTAAAGATCTAGTATTATTATTTTCGCCGGCACTGGGAATGAGAGCTGCGCTTGAACCAGCAACTGAGCGATTGGGGTCTTCTATTTCTTCTTGCGACGGCATTCCTTCACAAGAGTCAACGAACTCGTCCTCGGACCCTTGAACGCTATCAGCTACCGAGCGTGTAGTCTCTTCGTTTTGTTCTTCAGTGTCGGTGGTTTCGAGTAACACGGGGCCATTTTGTATATTATCTACCATAGTAGTCTCCGTTAACATAGTAGGCGATGATATCACCTCTCTCTCAATAGAGAAGGTCTTGCTGTCTGGATAGTAAATTTTGTACCCTTTTGTGTTCTCGCCATATCCCACAAATATTCCTTTCTTACTCTTACTGTCGAGTTTCTTCCTCTTTTGTTTTGGGATATGAGCCCACATTTCCGTGCCAAAAGTGTACTTTAATTGGGTAACATCAAACTTCTTGTCATAAAACAGCTCATAGGGGGTTTTACCTTCTTGGGGACTCGTCCCTGCCCTATTAATGACATACACGGCCGTATTTACTGCTTCAGCCCACAGATTCTTGCTTACTTGGCTGGCTTTCATCATGGTGCGAGCGGCTTCCATAACAGTGCGCATTTCGCGTTCAATTTTACCATTTTGAGTAGGCGTGTATGGTATTGACGTTTGATGTTTAATTCCCTTTGAATCTAATAGTTCTTTCATGCCTTTATTTAAAAACTCGCCTCCGCCGTCCGTGCGGAGTGTTTGTACAGGCTTTCCTTCGTTCTCACTCTGCGTGAGGTATATTTTCATGTGCGCTAGAACTTCGCTCTTGTGTTTGATGAAATATACGGTGCGGAACCGAGAAAAGTCATCCTTTAATAAAAGAAAGTAGCGTGAACCTCCAACAGACTCTTCCTCTAACGGGCCACATAGATCTCCGTGTAAAATTTCTCCCCGAAAGCTTGTCTTATTGTTACTTAGATAGGACGGAGTTTTCGAATGTTTGCCTTCAACACAGGCCGAGCAAAAGTGCTGCTTCGTACATGTGATTTTAATTTCGTTGTCATGGAGTATTCTTTTAATATAAACGAAGTTTTGATGGGCAAATTTCTGATGAAATAACATTATTTCGCATTTATTATTGTTGCATACGTCAACTTTGTCAGACTTGCTTGACAACGCCATAGTTTGTTGTGACATTTTAAACATCATTTTAAATAATCGGCCTTCACGACGTGCTATAGTGACAACTTCATTGTTTTTGATGAACTTACAAAGATTATTGTCAGATACCATTTGCAGACCTTTATCTAGGCAACTGGCGGCAGAAAACAGATTTACCTTAAGATCTGGTACATGAAGAACCTGTTTTAGCTCAACTTCTTGCCACTTATGACCGTCAAATGCTTCTAGCCTCACGTTGCCGATACCAATAGCGTTAATGGTTGCGCCGTCTCCCATCTGAACTGGATGGTCTTGAAGCTCTTCATAATCACAAAATAGATGCTTGCTTCTTGACATATGTTGAGAGCATCCACTATCCATATAATAGCAGTCTTCTAATTGGTCAAGTTGACTTGCTACTAAGGCAATAGGACTGACCTGATTCTTACTTCTGTTATTCTTTCTGAAGAAACAGTACTTAGATATATGCCCTGGTTTCTTGCAGAACTCACAGGTTTTGTTTTTATAGCAGTCTTTTTTCATATGTCCTGCTTTGCCACATGTTAGGCACTTGCTTCCATGAGTGACGAGAGCGATCGCCACATCTTGCTCAGTACCACTTTTATTACGCTCCTCTTCAAGTAGGAGTCGTGATGTCAATTCATCTAACGTTTGCTTCTCACTCGGAGCAGATTCCCATGCAGATCGGAAATATTTGTACTGCTCTGGAAGTGACATGAGGACCTTGGTAATAGCCATTTTATCCGAAATGGTTTCTCCGGCTTGTTTTAGCTTGACTCGGATTTCTTCCAGTTTGGATAGGAAGTCGGACACAGAACCCTCGTTGAATTGCATTGTAAAGAAACGTTGTTGTAACAGATGAATGCTGACAGTTGATTCCTTGTCATACACGGACTTCAATTTTGTCCACATTTCATGAGCGGTCTCACAAGATAGAATATGGGCTTGTGGACCTGGTTCCATACGGGTGACGATAATGGTTTGTGCCTTCGCATCGTCCCGGACCCATGAGGTCACCTCAGATGGTGTTTCCGGTTTTAGTTTTGATCCCGACACAATTTCAAATAATCCCTGGCCATTTAATATGATCCGTGTTTCAAATTTCCACGTCGACCAGTTGTCACCATTTAATTTATTGACCGTTGTAGCCGAAAGTGACGTCGCCATTTTCTTGTTTTTTGCTGTGAACTTCCCGGTCGCAAATACGACGTAACACGTCGTTTTCGTTCAGCGTCACGACGCGGTTTTCCTGCAACATATGAGCCAGCTCTGGGCCCATAACCACTTGGAAAGCAGTAAGGCAGCGTATGTTGCAGTATTTAATTTATTTTGAATAAATAATATATTTTATCTTACAGCATGACAGACATCTATTCTTGAAGTAGATTGTCAAATATAAACCAAAGACAACAAATGTCACCCACATACAAAGGACTCCCGCGATCTTTACCTACCTACCAGGTCGTGAGTCCACCTTGCTCCACCATACCTACCTATGCTGTAAAGAAATTATAAAGAATCCTCGTATACCTGGACTCCCCGAGAGGAAGTGCCTCCATACGCAGCAACACGCGACCGCGATGCTGGTTGCGTGTGAGCAGACGGAAAGCGCGCGTGGCGTCAAACGGTGCGAAGCTCACGCGGGACAACGGACGCACCCAGCCACCGCTTATACCCTCCGCCAGTAAGTACTGCAGTTTCTGGGTTGGAAATATAACTAGGTCGATTTATTTAAGATTGTGCACAAATAATTATTTGTTTATTTCCTTCTGTGTTTCAGCGAGGTAAGCACTTACAAGCAAACTTACCTTGAATGTCTTCAAGTCGTTATTCAAGAATATGCTAGAGAAGTCCACTCTGATGTAAGACCTTTCATACGCTAATGCCCCCATTTTGAAGGAGAACATTTCGTTTGTTTTTAATTGATGAATATCCAAGGTCTGCCCGAGCGGTGCGGTGCACTCTAAGTACGCCTGGCAGAAGAAAAGTTTATCGAGTTAGTTAGTCGAATGAATGTTTGGACGAATAAATAATGGCAGTGTATTCTCAAACATGATAAAAAACAGGCCAAGTGCGTGTCGGACCACGCACAATGAAGAGATCCTAACCTACAAGGTAATGCTAGTCCACATTTAAATTTATTTCCACCTAATCCTTTACTCTGAATTAAAAAAGATCGAATACCTATTCATTTAATTCTTCATTTTTTAATTTACTAACTACCCCAAAAGTAGGGCTAGCTTAGAAATAAATTTAAAAAAAAACCAAAATTTTGCAAACTTTTATGTCCGCGTAATGTATAAAATTGTATAGGGTGGACAACTGCGGTATCCTACATTACGTGTGGGTCGACAGGCACTTGGCCGCTTTTTTACGGACTTCATTATATCTCACATCTAATAGTTCGCTTCTACCGCATACTACGTAGTCGCATCCTCGTCGCTTGGTGCGGAGAAGCACATGGTTCACGAAAGAGTCGTCTCGGCAGCAGATTATATCGTCAGCTGAAATGTCATTAAGCTCTTTATTTATCTTAAGACTTAGGCTAGGTTATTATAATCATCATTCGCTTGCCCTTTTCCCATTTATTTGGGGTCGGCGCAGCATGTCTTTTTCTTCTATACATCTCTGTCGCCCGTCATCTCTACGCTAGGTTATTATAATATCTTTATAAAAAGTAAAATATCAAATACACTTACAAAACATTAAAAACATTATAAAAACCTAAAGCCGCCGGCAGCGACGCAGGGCCTAAGCTACCGGTGGTTAGAGCGACAGAGGGAGGAACCTGAAGTTAAGGTATGATTTCCGGGATTAAATGTATCCTATGACCTTCCTCGGGACTCATACTATCTCCATGCCAAATTGCATTTAAATCGTTTCAGCGGTTTAAGAGTGAAGAGGTAACAAAGAGACAGACAGACAGACAGTCACACTTTCGCATTTATAATTAGTATGGATACGCTCCACGGCCGATTTTGGACAAGGCGACTGTTCTCTGGAATAAGAGTATAAATTTCAGTGTCAAAATGAAAGGAATAGGAAAGGAGTAGGTACAGTACTCACCATTTAGTCCAGGGAACATTTTGATCAAAAGACTTTTCTTCACCATGTCGCCTACGACTGCGAATACCCGGCAGTTGAGATACAGCGCTAGGCTGATGATGGCCTGTCCAGTGGCGCCTGCGGCTCCGCTCACCAAGATTTTCGTGCGCGGTAGCAGCATGGTTCTTATAGCCTGGGTGTTTAGGAAAAGCAAAGCCTAAGTTGTTTGTTCTTCCATTTAGGCGTACATACTGCGATACGTCCACCTATGAATGTCAATAAACTAGCATCGATTCGAAATAAACCTTTGCAACGAGAAGAACCAGCGTAAAAAACCCTGAGAGTTATCTTTTTTGTTTTTCAAAACAATATAGAGAATTACAATGCTGCAGTAGAGGATAGTACCGGTAAAACAAAAATTGTATCAGATTGCAGTTATTTGACCGATTCGAAGGCAAGGGCAATATAAATGCAATCTGAGGCTTACATTTTGCCGCTCGTGGTAAGAAGTGAGATTTTTCGCGCGCGTAGTGTGCGTTAATTACCACTTTATGGCCGGGTGTGACCTAAAATATATTTGCTTTAGGCTAGGATACCCATGCAGGGCGCTATAACTGCCAAATATCCCAATTTTAATCTCATTTCATCCATCCATGTTGGTCCGTTGTTCTACTGATGGTCTACTATAAGTCCGGTGATAGTTTATTTTCTTGAGTGGAGACCACCTACCGGATGACGGCCCCCCAAGAGGTGGACTGATGATCTGGTAAAGGTCGCGGGGTCCACTGGACGCAGGAAGCCCATGACCGATCGTTGTGGCATTCTTTGGGGCAGGCCATGTCCAGCAGTGGAGGTCGTTCGGTTGATGATCATGACGATGATTTTCTTTTAAACGACGACGGCGGTTAACAGGCTTATGACTGCCTGATGATAAGCAGACACCGTTGCCTATGGAATGACAAATAACCTTTTCCCCGTTCGGAAACTCTGGCGACCATATGTAGGTACTCAACACCATTCCACCACCACCATAGGTACAAAACCTACAGAGCAAGCAGTGGTGTTATTAAGGCTGCGATATTCTTTAGAGAAGATGGAGGTGCTACCCTAGTTGGGCTGCTCCAGTGTTCTACTTCTATTAACTTGGTAGTCCGCGGCGAGATATTGGCTGAGACTAGCACAGGCTTGGACAAAAAGATCATGAACAAGTTCTCAGCTGGATGCAGGAGTTGGAAACTCACGAGGCAGTAAAGCGCGTGTGCGTAAGGGTAGGGTACTGTGGCGGCATCCTCGAAGCTCCAGTGCGCCGGTACCGGCCACAGAAGTTGAGGATGCGCGCACACGCGCTCGCTCGCCGCACCGCCTGCCACCACGCCCATAACGCGCGTACCACTGCAACAATTTATTTCTTAAGGGCCCTTATCATCTTATGCGGAGGGAGGGTGGGTGCATTAACCACATGTAGAAATAAGCAAGTGAGTGCACATTATTATCACTGATAGACTTACATGTACTTTCAGCGGAATAGCAAAGGAATATTGTTGGATTTCTTATCTATAATTCGAATATAACTGTCGTTGGCGTCTGTGTCGCCATTTATCTTAGTATTTAAGTTGGTTTCCACTAAAATCAGCACCTCAGCTTGCTGTGTCTCACCGTGGCTTCATGCTGAGTGGGAATTATTTTTAAAGTCTTCATTAAAAAAAAAAATGTTTATTCTAATGTATTAATTATAACGTTACTTAAATAAACGTATTTCTTTCTTTTTATTTTGGCAATTTCCTGTTTGAGTTGAAACGCATCTTGATTTTTTTTCGCCAGTACTACCTTCTATAGGTATTTCTGTCTACACTATTAGAATATACACTTACTTTTTAGTAGTCCCGCAGAAATCCATCCCATAAATGCTCTCGTTATAATTTTGATTCACATCTGTTTTTAATATGTCGCTAGTATTCAGACCAGCGAAATGCACCTGAAAAACAAAATTATATTGAATATAAGTGTCTAGATTTGACATGTCTGATGACCTGGTAAAGATCGTGGGAGTCAGCTGGATGCGGGCGGCGCAGGACCGGTCATTGTGGCACTCTTTGGTGGAGGCCTATGTCCAGCAGTGGATGTCTTTCGGCTGTTTATTATGGTGCCATTCCTTATTCGAACCCCGGCTTTCAAAAAACTTATACTTATGTACGAAATATCATTTGATAATTAACAGTGACTGTTGTCTAGAAGAGATCGCTTTTTAGCAATAAGACCGCCTGTTGTCTACCATCAACATGTTAAATTTTTAACACGCTTTTATAAGGTCGACCTGTATGTAACTATGTAATGGAATCTACGGTAACTAATTTAACCATCTTCCAAGCATCGTAGCGTCATGAAAGTTGGCAGCTGTGTGTGGTTCTGATGACAATACAATAATATGGTACTGTCAAACTGATCTGATGATGGAGCCGGAAGATATGAACTGCTGCTGGAACTTCATGATGGAACATCGTATCATAGGCGTGTTTGGATTTGTTAGAAAAGTCTTGTAATGAACTTTGACCACGATTAGGTTTCAAGGTCTGATGATGAAGCCGGAAGATAGGCACTGGCATTCCATGTTGGAATATCGTATCATAGTCGTGTTTGCACTTGTGGAAAGGTCACGTAATGGACTTTGAACATGATCAGGTCTCAATTAACACGCAAAGCGTGTTTTTCTAGTGTTTTAAACTATTAATTTTTTTAAACTATTAATTTATTATCTTGTTTTCTGTGTATTTTTTGGTGAACAATTAAGAATATTTGTATTGTATTGTTTTGTGGTATTCAGTGAAACAAAAATAATTAAAAAAAAACAGTCTAATCTCTACAAGGTCTAGTATTCCCTCTGCGTTGGGAAGTCAGATGGTACATAGTCGCTTTCGTTAAACTAGTTCATACGATAAATCTTGAGATTAGAATGGCAAAGTGCACCGGGAAACGATAGGAAGATGTTGATTTCTTCTTTTTTATTAGAAATGGGATTGCTCTTGGCCAGCATCTAGCCAGGGGGCAAAGATGAGGTCGACGGTGAAGCGAGCTCATCCAGAAAATGCGTATTCACTCGTGCCTTAAAGAGGTTGCCATGTTAAATGAACTCCGAAATACAGATGCCGGCAGGGAATTCCATACCTTATAGATAGCAGTGCGCATTATAAAAGATGATGAAAAGTAAATTTCAAGTATATTTTAACCAGGTAAGGATGGTAACCAGGATAGTGATGATGATTTAAGTACGATCTTACCTTTACCGAAACGCCAACATCTTTTGAAGCAGGAACTTCCACCCAGTGTAGAGATTCTAGATCGCCATATCTCATGGTTTTCAAAACCTTTTGATTTTGAGTATCTTCCGCTTGTGCCTGAACAATAGGAAATATTGCTAGGTATACTTAGATTTTTTAAATAATTCATTTACAGTAGAATCCGGATACAGCGACCGTCAAGGGACCGGCGATATTACGTCGCACTAACAGGACGTCGTACAAAACGGACTGATTTCCTTTGAAAATGTTTGGTATGAATCCTAAAGTCGGTGATTTAGCAGTCCTTAAAAGCGGTCAAATGTTATAAGCGAATTCTACTGTATTTCATAAAATTTTGTAATATCGAACAACAAGTAAATAACAGCGATATATTACATAAGAATACCTCAAAGTAAACACCCGTTTATAAGAAGAATACGCAGGCAAAAAAATATACATACAGTCAGTCCAGTAAAAAATGCTTTTTTCACATATAAAGCTTGAGAACAAAATAATTAGCTAATACCCTGAGTAATTAAAAATCAATTTTTTTTTAATGTTACATTTTTTACCGACCTGATACTTCGAGTCAAACTTTGACGTGTCGAACATTAGAGGGCAATCGTCCGATTTCACAATGTGGCGGAATTTAACACCCTTTAGCGTAACACCGCCACATCTGGAAATAATACAGCAATGAAATAACATTACATTTCATACGAACTCTTAAAAAATAACACTAAACTTAGACTTAGGCTGGGTTGCACCAAACCGTGGGTAATCGTAAGCGGTGTTCGTCAAATCTGATTGTATGGAAAGTTTGACAAGTTTCTATGAGATGACAGCTGCCGGCGCCATATTTGACGATGACCGGTCTGTGTTCGTACGTTGGTGCAACTGGCACTAAGTAGGATAAAATTGAAACTAAAAATAAATAATTAATTGAATCAGGCGTTATTTTGCGTAATTCCATAAATCTAAAGAATATTGCTTTGTTACTGCACTGAAAGACCGCGCGTAGCTCTATTCGTGATAATGAAATGCATCTACGTGTTTATTTTTGGATGCAGTATTTAATCCCAACCTGTCTCCGCACACGCAAATAAATACAACAAACCAGTCGAGGTTTTTGTCAATTTTGGTTAGTGGACATCAACAAAAAACTGGAAATTGCCTCTCTCCGATAAAACATCAGATAGAGGTATTGCTGGCAGGAGATGTTACTTGCGCCACGTCCGCCGGGCGACTTCGGCCACGGGCAGTCGTGGCTGCATTAACCGCATGCAAAAATAAATGTTGTATTTCATTATCACGTTCTTTCAGTGGAGTAGAAAAGGAATATTCTTAGATTTACTAAAAATAAAACAAAACTAAATCTGTACACGGCCGCATTGTGCCGAAGATGCTGGCAGAATTACCTCGCGGAATAGCTAATTAATTTTCTGTAGAGGTAGAGCTGCCAAATCTGGTTACCAGTGGCATCTATTAACTTACAATTAGTGTTATATTCGAGTGAATATCCACTAGATATGTGCTCATTGTTTCCTGCTGTCTAATCTGGTCAGAACGCCGTTTCTAAGAACGCGATATATTTCAACACACGGTCTTAATTTAAATTTTAATAATTAAAGTTTTAATGCGGTCGATCGTCCCAGATACCGCTGGAATGATGAAGCCCTCAAAGACCTAGCCAACCTCGGAGTACCCAACTGGCGTGAGGTGGCGCAGAACAGAAAAGAGCGGCGTTCTCTTGTGTCAGAGGCCAAGATCCTCTTTGAGTCATCGAGCCAGCGTAGTAAGTAAGTAAGTAAATTTTTAAATACCTGGTAGAGTCCTGTACGGTGCACACCGTAGCCTTCAAATGTTTCGTTTGTATCGATTTTTGATGTAACTCGGTATTGATGTTAATCTCCCTTACGAAGGCAGGCTGCGAGATCCCATCGTGGGATTGTTGGAGCATGTGCAGCTGCAGTAAGGCATCCAGGAACGGCGCCCATCCCGACCATGACACGACACCCTCCATGAACGATTCGTCTGCCTCACGGATGCTCCGGAATTCACCTCTGTTGGTTTGGATTTCATCAAAAATGGTGTCTACAAATACGTACATTCAAGAGCACGGGTCATTGTGGCATTTGGCGGAGGCGTGAACGTCTTTCGGCTGGTATAATAATGATGATGATAACATTCAAGAGCTCGTAAGGATATGGACTCTCTAGAATCTCTAGATATTTCGTAAACTATGCTGTCTGCGCCAGACAATGCCAATAGAGAGAGACGGCAGTAGATGATGCCTCATCGTCATCGCGATCACGACTGCTCAAGAGCGAAACTGCAGAGAAGAAGAAGACCTTTTCCAGAATTCCTAGGTATGTACAGACTACAGTAAGATATACCTATAAATTTTTGACCTATTAACAATATCATGAGGTATAAGGATGTATCCTACTACATAGGGTTGTAGTTAAATACAGATTTTTTTTACACAATCTATAGTTATCCCCAAAACGTAATACTCACTCGTACATGTAGCCTCTTTCATTGAAAATCTGATATATTTCCTCTGTTTTAAGTTTGACGCCTTCTTTAGAATCTTCTTTTTTAGAAGCCTGTGGCACAACAGATTCGGTCACATTTATGTAGCCAGATGCTACTTGAGTGATGCCATCAGATACCTAATCGAAAATAAATAAAAATAATTAGTATTTTCGATCATGAATGTATCATTATTCGATAGGAATCGATTTGTAAACAGATGATACGAGTTAGATCTTTCCACTGGAGAAAAAACATTGTGAGTTCAAGCTGAGTCGTGGAAAGACACAGCACGAGATCAGGATCCATGGCGTGTATTCGTATTGGAGGCCACGACACACTTTGAGCCAGTTGAGTAGTAGTAGTAGTCTTTTTAGTGTGACAGTACCTCAAACCACCCAGTCCCTCGGTGCATGGAGACCGTGAGCCGTAGCAAGCGCGAATCGTGGAGTATTGGTTGAGAATGGAATTCCACGTTGCGGAAAGTCACCGATTGGCCACGGCGTGGTGCGCGCGCGATCATCGCGAACGTGTCCCATACGTACACCAGTGCGCTCGCGAATGGAAACACCTTCTTACCTAGAATAGTTTTTAGTTAGACAGAGTATGAGTGGAGACCTGTAGAAATTGTCAATAATTCTTGGTTCATGGTTAGAGAGACTTTGAGTGGAGATCTGTAGAAATTGACATTAATGCTTGGTTCATGATTACACAGAGTTTGAATGGATACCTGTAGAAACTGACAATAATGCTTGGTTCTTGATTAGATAGAGTACGAGGGAAGACCTGTAGAAATTGACAATTATTCTTGGTTCTTGGTTAGACAGAGTTTGAGTATAGATCTGTAGAAATTGACAGAAAATTCGCAAAGCACGATGTAGAAAGTAATCATCGCGAGCGTGTCCCATACGCACAGCAGTGCGCTCGCAAACGGAACTAACTTCCTTGGGACTGATCTACAGACAGTGAATTGAATGCAAGTAAAAAAATATTTAACTGTATTACATACCTTCAATTTGATGGTCATGTAAGTAAGAGTACTCATCATCGTGAAGAGTTATCTTAAAAGTGCATGTTGCTGTCGACACTCTTTCTGGACTTGCATATAGCGCCAAGTCCCTGTTGATCGAGAAAGTAAATCAATGGTAACAATCAATACCTTTTACTTTATTTTTAATAATCGTATTTTAGTAATCGCCCACTGCTGGGCATAGGCATCCCTTCGAGCAAGCTACTCGTCCCGGTTCTGAGCAAGTCGTTTTAATTTTACACTTTGACATAACAAAATACCGGTAGCCCAGCATGGTGTTCCCACACAATACTTTTATTTTAAATAATTCTTTGATTGTGGTAAATAAGCGTACAGTCCACTTGACGGTAAATGGAAACCTTAGCCTGCTACATACAACGTGCCCTGTTACTGTTACCAATCCCATATTCATTACAAATTTTGTGATCTCGCTGACTGGATAGCAAGAGACAAATGAAGATCACATTCTCTCAATACAGCATTGAAATATATGAGGTTACGGTTTAAATTATTGGTGATAGTTTGTGTCTTTTACCATTGCTCCTGATGAGCCCACTCCACTAAAGGCGACAAGTGAGGGGTCCCAGTAGAAACAGGAAATTCGACTTTTGGATATAAAGTGCGAATATCAGGATAGTATCCTTCCAGGAATAATCTGAAAGAAAATATACACTTAATTTTAATATCACACATTACCTTCTGCGTTAATATTTATTGATTGCTTGAATTAATGACATTAAGACTGGGTTGCACCAAACCGTCTGTAATCGTAAGCGGTGTTCGTCAAATCTGATTGTACAAATACAAATACAAATACAAATATTCTTTATTGTTCACCAAATAATGTACACTAAAAACAAATAACAGAAACAAATTTCACAATGGTAGACAGCAGGCGGTCTTATCGCTAACAAGCGATCTCTTCCAGACAACCTTTGGGTAGTGGAAACGATGCAAGAAAAGTTAAAACTTGAGTAGGTGAAACAGGAAAATAGAGTATGAACAACCTAAAATAATAATTATGACTATGAGAAGCATAAACTTACATAAATACATAGATATGTAAACTTACATACACATAAATACAATAATTAAATATTAAAGAAGCTGTCGCAACAGTCTGATAAAAACAGCACACATAAAGACAGAACCTACGAGTAATTACGGGTGAGATAAATAGTACTCCTTTAACATGCTTGCATTGTATGGAAAGTTTGACAAGTTTCTAGGATGACAGCTGCCGGCGCCATATTTTGACGATGACGTACGTTGGTGCAACTGGCACTAAATCTATTTCACACGAATAATTGTTATACGAATAGTATATTGTAGAGGTCCTAGATACTGCCTTGTGGGACTCCAAATGGGTTAAGTTTGTACTTTGACGATTGAAAGTTTTTTTGCTAAACCATGCTCATGTATTGTTTTTTTTTCGAAGAGATAACTTTCGATCGAAGATTATGAAATCGAATCGAATTTATTACTTTTATTAGAGATAGAGTTTTCTTAGTATTCGGTTATGACAAAGTATATCGAAAGCCTACTGGCATACTGGTACTGGCTGGATGTTTGACTAGAATTATTGTCGATGCCATACTCTTATCTAATTAATTCGTTTCAAATATAATTAATTAGTTGTTCCTGGAATTTCCTCAGGCCACTCTCCAACCGCGCACTCCTATCGCTTTATTGGGTATAAAACCATACGTAAAAGAACTGGTGACTCACTGTCCCACGGCCTCGAGCACGAAGCGCGCGTTGTCGGGATGCGCGCGGCGCGTGAGCGGCACGTGCGTGCACGCGGGCAGCGCGCGCTTCAGGATGGCCTGGAGTAGACCGTGGGGTGCCACCTCCACCAGCACCGCGTTTTTCGGGATCAGCCGAGACGTCTCCTCAAACAGCACTGGGCTCTGCAGACAGACAGTCAAATATGAAGCTGGAGGTCCCGGGTTCGAATCTTCTTAGGGCACAATCAGGTAAATGCGAGGAGAATGATGACCACCCTCAATGTACCAGCTGTTGTCAGAATTATAAGAAATGACGATCAGTAATTCCACTGCCTTTATTGACAGACATCTTACTTGCTCCTGTTTTCTTTGTGTTGAATCCAAATAACTTGTGTTATCAAGCTGCTATACGATTATACGTTTTATTTTATTGCTTGAATGATGAATACATAAAAAAAAATATGTATATTCACCAATAGATTATTTGTATGGTACTCGGCCGAAGAATACTTGGCAAGGTCTTCATTCCATCTCTCCTGTGGCACTGACGTTGACACCCAACGTTCGCTGCGTAGCTTAGGGGTTTTAATAACTTCTTTCAAGTACTTGAGTAGTCCAGGTCCTGTTAAAATAACATATGATCAAATAGACGGTCACTTAGCCAGGAAAAGCAGTATATGTATCACGTGGCAGCAACATAATTACAATCTTGAGCGTAAACACTTGAATCCATCGATATGCTCAAGATTTTACTTTGGAATCTCTCGCTACGCGCAGGATTCTATTATAGACTTTCGCTTCACTGATGATTTAATATACCGCCCTCGCCGTAAATGTATCATTTTGCTCCCTTGAAACATAATCTACTATTACTGGCTCACCTGCTTCGGCGATGTACCGGGAATGGTACGCGATGTTAGAGCATGGGACCTCCTTTGCGAAGATGCCTTTAGCGGCCAACTCAGATACGAATTGGGACATAACTTCCGCCGGGCCCGAAATTGTGCTGGATTCTGGGGAGTTGTGACAGGCCACCTCGATCTCTGGCGGGACCATGTTGATGACCTGATGAACATACTTGTGTACTTTATAATATGTTAAACGACCCCGTCTGTAGTGATCATTACTGCTTGACAAACCAAGAGTAGACGACTGAAGAAGAAATTTAGTGTAGTAAAATTACGTTAAGTTAGACACTGACATAGTATGCTCCTATTCTAGTGGATATAACTTTAACACTACTAATGTAACAGAGCTTCTATTACATACACTCTCTCAAAAATCATGTTTTTAATTAGATATGAAATTCTTTATTGTATAAAAAAGCCTTAATTAAGTATTGCTTTCCGCCAAACTGTATAACTGTAAAAAGTGTTTTTAATCAATATGCGGGAGGGCAGCACCATCGTCGAACCCGAGCCATCTGGCAGCAGGTTTAAAACGGTGCCGTGTGCCGCGGATGCACATACTGGTGGCACGTATTACAGCAACGCTGATTCTTGCTCTGAGCCAGCCCAGTATGGTGCTTATTTTTTTTTTTTTTTTATGCTGCGATTCCAGCGTTCAGATATTCTTTCACTCATGTGTTTTATGAAAGAGGACATTTGAGGTGCAAAGACGCCATCAACTGATGTTACAAGTGGGGTGAAGGTAGCATGTCGCATTTCACAGGCATTTGAGTATTTTCTTTGCTTTTCAGCTTCGGCTGATTTTCAAACAGATGTGACCGGACATGAGAGGTAGGAAGGAGCGTCGGTGTCAACAACACGAATATCGAATAACGCCTCCCTCTGAGCATCCCATACGCCACGGCAGGATAGGTCTGCACGTAGTCCGCTGTCATTTTCGGAAATAATTGGTTCTTTTGTTACGTTTCCCCAGGCGTGTTGGCAAAGTTCACATAAGAGGTCTCTGATCTCATTGTGTCGCCTAGTGATTAGGCCTCCAGTTTTACAACATATCATGTTTGTAATAGTAACTCTGTTACATTAGTATTAGAATAGAATAGAATAAACATTTATTCGAAGCACTTAAAAAAAACGTATTAAAATTGATTATAAAATGAAATAAGAGCATATTTAATTATGAAATTATGTCAATATCCATCTCAAAGTACCGTGTTGATACCACCCTAACGTAGCACGCGTTTTTGAATAGGGCGTTGATTCTTGGGGAACTCGAAGCTGCATTTGGATGTCTTTAAATGAGAGATATTTATGGTTAATTTCGTAGGTTTTTATAGAGCATGTCAGTGACAAACTGAAAGTAATAGTGTGGTAGGTAAGTCTTATATGAGGAGATGTATGGATGTGATTGAAGCAAAAGACGTAGGTAAGGACCGTATAGTACTTGGAGTTATTTGGTGAGTGAGTATAAATATGTATAAGTATATGTGTATGTTTGTGGAAGAGATCGCTCTTGCAAACCATGGTATTATACTAGGTGTTCTTACAGTAGGTACATTGACCTTAAAAATAACCTAAAAATAGACTTAATATTAAAAACTAAAAACTATGTAAACCTACAAAACCTATATCCCCAAGATCCCCGCTGCAGGGAATGGTTCCCAGAAGGCTGGCTGCGTTTCCTCGTTGCACCGCAATGCCTATTTGTGAGCGCCTGGACCCCACGGACCTAGCGTTTCGACCGCAAACGCCACAAATACGAAATTATCACCGAGACATTAAGATCACTAATAGGTATTCTGTACTGTGTTCTTTTTGAGGTATGCAATAAAGAGTATTTGTATTATGGTGTGTAGTTACCTGAGCGTAGCCGAGACCGATGGCGGCCATTGAGCCGCGTATGAACGGCGTCTCCACGGACACTAGACCGCGGCTGTACGACGATAGGATCATCTCCTCTGCTGACAGGCAGCCGTCGGCGTACGCGCATCCGAGCTCACCTACGCTGTGGCCTGCGGAAAATACAACACACTTCCAAATCTTCCAATACAATCTATCTCCAAGCGAAGATAAACAAAAAAAAACATTGTTTTTTGTATCCCCGTCACCAGAAGACAACAGCTTTATTATAAATGCGAAAGTGGTTTTTTTTTAACCTAACTGGGGCTTTATAAAGTGATGGGAGTGCGCGGTTGGAGAGTGGCCTGGAGAAAATCCAATTTGGGAACTTTCCAGGATTATGTTACAAAACGAAACATTCAAAGAAGTTCAACAGTTTTTTTTTATATAAGTAAATTGCTTCACCTCAGAATTTCTTAGCAAAGAAAAGTTTAAAAATTCATAACTCGAAAACTACGAAAAACCGGCTAACATACATGGGATATATTCTGATAGCCCACGACGTGAGGAATCTAAAAAAAAAATTTGACGTCAAGGTTTGGGCCACTCTGTATGACTCGGCAGCAACTTCGTCCCTCACTTGGTTTTAATAAGTCTAGGTCTTTCTCTTCCTCAATTTTGTCCTTTAGGATGTTTAAGAATAAATTACCTATAATCTTATCCGGAACCAAACCCAACTCGTTGAGGACATCAGTCAGTCCGATTTGGACGGCAGCGATCCCCACGAACGAATGTAAAATATTGTCGAAAATCGTCTTGTCGGGCGATGTTATAATGTGGACGATATCGATGCCTTTTGGTTCCAACACTCGGCGGCAGCTATGAAAAGAAAAAATCCTTCATATAAGCGCGGTTTAGTTAATATCCCTTAGACCAAATGTTATTGACATCTATTTAGTACTGTTAAAAAGAAGCTAGTTGGTGGTTATTAACTGAGCGCTCCCGTGCTTTGGAAGGCACGTTAAACCATTGATCCCGGCTGATTTCTATGATAGCAGTCGTTAAGCCAAGATAGAGCCTTTGGGCGGCTCGAGAAATTCTAACAGTCAAGTTGCTCACTGACAAGACTAATCTAAATTTATAAAGTCTAGATTTCTCTCGGGCCAGAAAGTCAGATGGTAGCCCCTTTCTTAGGATTAGGTATTGGACCCCGGGCACCTTTCAGAACGCAGCTGTACTGGGATAACACTAGGATGATGATGATGATGAAAAACAATTTAGTTCCTTAAAATACACGGACAGCCAAAAGTCGCTCCATCCACATGGAAATGCTGGTGCACAGTAGATTTGGGAATCGCTTCCAATCTTTAAACCTTGATTATTCCCTATAAAGGCAAACGTGGATAAAGTAGACGGCAATCTCTATCTATCTATCTATCTATTAAGCCCTTTTATTCTGAATTAGAGAATGTCTCTTAATTCAGTGTGCCGCTTGGCTTGCTATGAGGTTTTTTCTGGCACCCTTTGCTACCTCTGGGACACCAGTCTTTTAGAATTTTATCTCCAGTTTTCTTGTTTGTCGCTTATCCATGACAGACGGCCTTACCTTACACAGACGGCAATAGCCAGCAAAGAACTATTTGCTGTCAAGGTTCCAATTATTTTTGCTGGGCACTGTAAATGTCTCAAAGGCGCGGGTGAGTGGAGCATGGTTGTGTTGTGTGTTGAGTAACGAGGCTATGAGTTTACATTGTCTGTGTTCGTGTGTGTCACAAGTACAACTATGGCTAACCCGCGCGAGATACAAGTACTGTATTTTGTTTTGAACCTTATTGTTTCAATGATAAAGTTTTTTTGAATTAAAAGTTTACAAGTAGTTACCGTTCACAATATATTGATTTAAACTTACACGATTTTCACACATTATTATTGGGGAACGGGACACGGATGTTGTGATACATTCGAAACGTCGGACAAAAACCTTAAAAAAGGTAAATTAGTTATAATTGTACGCGATTAAGTCCCGTTCCCCAATAATAATGTAGTTACCGTTCTATAGCAGCAGCAAAGATCGGTATACGCATGAGTTGCGTGCCCATCCCGGCCCATTGCGAACCCATGCCGCTATACACGAACCACAGCGGACGGTCGCCGCCGTCAAAATACTCTGCTTTCTCTACCAGGGAAGTTGTCTTTGATTCAGCGTCTGTATCTGTAAAGGATGTTATTTTTAGAACGTTACTTTAGTGTGTTGCCTTTATTTTATCCCACAGGCATGAATTAAGATATAGTGTATTTCAGCTCACAAAATATCAATTATCATAAAATTACTCACCTAAGATTGTAAATCCTCTGCCTAGATGTCCATTCACTTTGGAAGAGTGAATATTATGAATCAAGGCTAACTCCTCGGCGTCTATAGGGCGCGATTTCAAATTGTTAATCATGTTCTTCACCGCTGAGTCGGTACGGCCCGTCATCAGGACTAACCGTGGAATATTGGTCTGGTACTTCGTCAAGTCCTTAAACAATAAGGAAACGAAACAAGTTGTAGGAGAAAAACTCCGTTAAAATAAATTGTAGGAGGATGAAGAAAGTTAGAGGCTGCAACTACATATATATTAACCGACTCTAAAAAAGATAAGGGTATGATTGTGACGGATTGTAAGAGAAGGAGAGAAGAGCATGCTGCGCGAACCAAAGTAAATGCAAAGAGCTAGGTGATCGATGGCGATTGTGGCGATGGCGATGGTATTTTTAGTGTACTTCAACGATTCGCGACATGGTAAATGAGATATGCAGATGAACTGACCAGCGATAGACCGTAGTTTAACCTGATGGTAAGTGATCACGAGGCCTTCGATAACGCTCATTGGTTCAGTAATGATGTGTTGCAAGATACCTTCTTTTTTCCTCGTTTTGACGCAGTAGAAATGCATTTGCGTATCCCCCCGGACCCGATTCCTAGATATATTTTTACCTTCGGCTTGTAATGTCCGTGTAATAGAATATGGGAGTTGACGCCAGTAAGAGACAGTCCATTGATCGCGACGTATCCCCGGCCGGTGGACGCGTGGTCAGTCAAGACCTGAATTCGGTTCTCGCGCAGAGCTGCGATGTCGTCGCGTGGCTGTGTGTAGTGCAGGTTGCCTGCCAGTTGCCCAGTGTGGTAACCCAGGAGCACCTGCAACATCATTGTAGATAAGAAAGAAAGAAAGAAACATTTATTCACAGCTACATAAATTGAAATCAGAAGGCACACAATATTGTACTTCTAAATAATTTGATAATTGTATTAAATTGTACTTCTATGGTTTTATGTCTGTTAGTCTGTCTCTTGCCGACGACCTTTCCAAGTTTCTGTTTGGGCCTATGGTTGACTGGCAGAGAATGTCTTGAGGCATTAAGTCCACCATTTGTACTCATATTTTTATGTGCAATAAAGTTTAAATTAATAAATTAATAATATTACAAAAAAGACAAAAGAAGAAAAACATACAAAAAAGCACACGTGTGTCCCCGCGGAAGTGAACAGGACACTGCCTCAGCATTATGCTGAGGTGGCTGAGGTTAAGGAGGATGATAAGTAGTTATGCTTATAATCCTCCTACCGTTAACCCAGTACAGTTGTATCCTGAAGGATGCCTGGAGTCCGTTACTAATCTCAAGATTTAGAAGCGACTGTCATCTGACCTACCAGCCCGAGGGGAAACTAGACCTTATTGGGATTAGGCTTGTCTAGTGAGAGGGCAACTTGACTGTTCGAAATTCTCAGGCCACCCGAAGGCCTCTAGCTTGGCTTAACAACTGTTATCATAGACATCAGCCGGAATCAACGGATTAGCGTGCGGAAAGCACGTGAGCTAAGCTAGTAGGATAATGGACAAGGTTGAGTAGGCAAGATTTACGTTTGTTCTAATACACAATAGATACACAAGTAAGAATCTACGATGCAGAAATCTCCCTGGGACCGAAGTCCGATGAAAGTTGTTGGGATGCAGTATTTTATGCAACTGAGTTAGGCGACTTACTGACCTGGCGGGGCGGGATCGATATGTGTCATTTTCTTCTTTGGCGTAAATTTACTGACGTCGCAAAGATTCCCACTTGACAGAATACTGTCAGTATTACATTTGCGCAGTAGTAATATTATGCGCAGACGCGGACCAGTACTGCCTTCGTATCGTCCCGCTTCCGCGCATCCCGCGCCAGTCAGGAAGCACTCATTAAAATGTAGGGGCGCAGTAAAAAGTAATACTGAGTTGACTGATAGTTGACACTGACATTTGACAGTTTTCTCATATCGTACCGCATCCGCACCGTCAAATCAGGAAGTCGCCTTAGGAAACTTTATTAGCGTACACACACCACACACCACACACCACACACACACACACACTCACAGTCTTGTGGACAAGACTGATCATGGATGATACAATCATCTGCGCCAGGTATGGCACTCTGGTATTTCGGGTAGTAGTATGGGTGACATAACCTACGTCATAACTATCGATAGAATGCGGTCGTATGTGTGTGTGGCATCGACAGTCACGGTATTTGTGTAACGACCCGGAGTGGCAGGCCTTGTTTTCATAGACCATGGTCTCGTCACAGTTTCTGAGTAAAATATACCTTGCTGAACGTTTTTAAACACTATTAACAATAGAAGAGGGAAAATTATTGGACATGTGATACGGAATGACAATTTCTTCAAGACCATTTTGAAAGGAAAGGTAGAAGGAAGGCGAGGCAGGGGAAGACCAAGGCGCAGTTAAATGGAGCAAATAAAAGAAACCGTTGGCATCGTGTCGTATCAAGAAGTCTAAAGGCTGGCGTGCGAAAGGGAAAAATATAAAATAATTTGCATGATGATACCTTAGTGACAGCCGTTATGCCCGACGCGGATTCGCAGTAGCCAATGTTAGACATGACGCTGCCTACGTTCAGGGGCTCACTGCGCCCCGAACAGAACACGGTGTCTATGGCATCCAGCTCGGTTTTATCGCACTCCAAGTCGGCTGAAAATACAAGATAAGATTGGTTCTCTAAATTATTAACGAAAATTGTTTTGACGATTATCACTTCCCAACCAATTTTTCGCATAATTTCATTTCGCCGAATAATCGTGTGTTTATCGAAAAGATTTCATTTTATTTACAACCTCACTATTACACCGTCGCGGTTACCTCATCGCGATTAAATCGCTGAACCGATTTAGATTAAACTTTTTATAGAGATAGTTTGAGTCCTGGGGAAAGACATATGATACTTTTTATCCCGAAATCAGCCCTTGAGGGGTTGGGAGTTTGTATGGAAGAGCGATGATAACTAGGTAAGCGCCTAAAATAAAAGAGTAGCAAATAAATTATGGGTAGCATTTAACGAACCACCAAATTAGTTGCCGAATGATGCTCTAAAAAATTACATTGATTACCAAAAATACTAGATTCGCACCAAATTTTCAACTCCTTTTAAATATAAAGTGCAACTCAAAGAAGTAACATGTCGATAACCTATTAAATTAAATTGTTACCAAATAAATTAGTCACTACCCAAAAATACTTAATGATCACCTAATTTCAAACACCAAATTTCATATAATTTACATCCAAATATTACAGGGCTCGTAATCCTTTTAAAATTATTTACACCCAAATAATTCATTCGATACCCAGAAATACTACATGATCACCAAATTTCACGCGGCAATTGTTTTTTAATGTCCGACGCGCAAAGCAGTTCCAATCTAGTCTAACCTCATTGCTAGCACACTGATGCGGTTTTCCATACGGTCCGTCTCGCTCGCACCTCGCACCGCGTGCGAGCAAGACAGCGCTAAATGATTTTAAGAAGTTGAAGTTTGAAATAAAAATAGCTATTTTAATTTCAAACTAGTGGAGATTGGAACAGTATTGACGGATCTCCGCTGGCGCGGAGCTCCTATTTTGAGTTGTTTTGGCCCTTCGGGCCGATGCAAAACTAACATAACCTAAACCTACCTATACCTATTTCTACCTATTAACTTCCTTTAATTTTTCCATGAAAGTCTATCTATATTAATAAAGTAAACTCATTTGAGGACCTTTATCCATTTTCATAACAAACTAACAATTTAATAAATCAACAAAACTCATTTTCAAATAAAAGGTTTCAATCAAACGCGCTCACGTCAACGCATTAAAAAAAAAAAAAAACTTCTTGCAGTTTGTAAACCATCAGCAATAGGTAGTTAGAATGAAACAGCAATAGGTACCTTTCACTCTAACGACATATCAATAGGTTTTATGCTTCAGACAATTCTTTGTATTTGATTGAGTGAGATAGCAGTATACGTGTTATTATTTCACACAGCCACATTGCGCGTTGCTTTTTAAATTAATTTTAAATTTTACTTTCTAATTTATAACATTTTGGAAATAACTGAAATATTTATAGTGCTAAAAACAATTAATTTGTAACTGTTTACTAAAATGTAGCATGCGATGTATATAATATTTGGATGTAATTCTAATGAAAAAAGGTGCATGAGATTAGGTGGTAGTTTAGTGTTTTTGGTGGTACTTGACAATTTTTTTGATGCGATTATAAATTTATAGGAACGCAATAAGTAAAATAGGTGCAAGTGCTGCAAAAATAGGTAGAATTTTTTTGGTGACTCGGAATTGCTGATCGATAAATTTTTTTGAGTGTTCAACCTTATTTTAGGGTTCGAAAATTTGATGATATCAAAAGTTATTTAGGGGATCATTTTATTTGTTCCCATAAATTATAACGTGATTGACGAGTTTTACGCGGATAAAGTACCCATAGTACAAGCTTTGCATAGTTTGGGACTAGGTTGATTTGTGTAAGATTGTCCACAAATACTTATTTATATTTATTTAAAGTCGCGGGCAAAAGCTAGATATAAATTAATAAATATGCTTTGGTAACCTAGGGGTTCATACTTGACAAAGCAGCGTTCTGGGTTCACATCCCGGCATGTTACCAATGATTTATTTTTAATACCTACCTGCTCCAAAACCTTCAACGTATTCCACATCCCCAGGGGATATCTTTACTTCATCGTAGAATTCCTTCAAGAAATCGACCATTTCGTGTGGTTTTCGTTGGAAAGTTCCAGTGCTTTCGCCAGATATGTATTTTGTTTTTACCGAAACAACATCGGCGTAAATTCTAAAACAGAATTAAATAAGTTCAGACATTTTTTATTCATGGTACTCTTTACTTATTTAAGGGATTAGGATGGGCTTTTACAATATCTTTAAAAGTAAATTATAAAAATACACTTACAAAATATAAAAACATTATAAAAACCTAACCACCCAGGTCTTTCACTGGGTGGGATACGTAAAAGTATTTTCCCAACGTTAAAAAAAAGGGTGCCGAAAGAGAGAGGAACCTCCTGACTATCCGCGCCGTGTCCAGGGAGTCTATGATGGTCGCATGATAGCATGATAGACGACAAGCATCTATCTCTTTCTGATACCATTGTATAGAAAGTGACAGATGCTTTATCATGTCGTTTATCACGCTATCACGTGACCACCATAGACCTCCTGGAATACCGCCTACTGTATCTAATCTAACTCTTGAGGTGTTTGGTCGAGACCTTTCGCTATTAAACCGTTCGCAGAAACCGGTCTCGACACGGTGTACCATGAACCGTCGTCCTTACCTTAATGCGTCCTTAGCTTTTTGTAAGAACAAAATGCTAATAGATTCAGATTTCACGCAGCCATTAGCCGCTTTGTCGTAGGATTTAGTTTTGCCGTCCTTGCATAATGTGATATTTCTGTAATAATTATAAATATTTCAACGACACAATATCATTTTTAAGTAAAAACACCAGTAAGTAACATGCGCCCTAGTTACTTCTGTGTTCGAAAATATGAGTACGGACAACGTTATCAAAAAATCTTTAAAATACTATAGATTGAACAGGAACCAAACATTGTCTCAGAAATAAGCTCTTTTAATGGTTTGTTTACATTCTTTTAAATACCTAAAAGTACAGACTATAGCAAGAGATTCGACGGATCATCATACCTGCCGACGTGTATCGACGTCTGCGGATGCAGGCACAGGTTGGAGCCGGCGACTATAGCCGCCTCGCAGGCTCCCCGGGTTATGGCCTGGAAGGCCTGTTCCAGAGCAACGGTGGAGCTGCAGCAGCCAGCGTCAATGGCCAGCGAGGGGCCCTTGGCGTTGAGCCAGTAGGAAACACGGTTGGCGAACATGGACTTGTTGCAACTGGATTAATTGATAAATGAAGAAAAAAAAACAATTATTCACGACAAGACAAATAAACACAATAATAGAAATAAAAAGAATAAAGTTACAAAAACGAAATCGTGGTTGAAGGTCTCGCCTCAACATAATGCCGAGTCAGGGAGACAGTGCTGATCTTCCGCCGAGACCTAGGTGAGTAGTGACGGTGTGTGTAGCACGCTCCGCCTAAAATTTAAGGGGAGGTATCCCCAACGCAAATGTCCCGCTCTAACACACGTGAGTTTACAATTAACCATCCCGCTCTCTACGCAAGCTCTGCGCGCAGTTTTGTAAATATTTAGCTATAGTCATTAAGCCAATCATTTTATCAAAGCAAACCCTGCGAATTTGTCTATAACTATTTACGATCTTTAATTGAGTACAAAAATTAAATGTTAAATATTAGTAATATAGCCGTAGTATTGAAAATACATTCCAAAAAGGGGTAACTTCGCGATTTTTTTCTATCGAATGAAATTCATCAACTCATGTAACTGACTGCGATTTTGACTAGACAAGATCCTTATGTAACACATATATTTTTTTTAGATTTTAAGACACTATATTCTATGTCTCAGATGGTTTTTAAAAACTCAAAAGTGGTAATACACGGCCGAGCTATAAATATGACAGCGCTGTCTTGTGACGTCGGGTCATCACAATAAGAAAGTCAAATTGTCAAAGGTGCATTCAAAATGGCGTCGCCTACTAAAATCACTAACGACAACAATAAATATTAGGGCGATGACGAAATAATTTTTCGGGCGACGGTGAAATAGCCTACTGATTTTCAAAGTAGGTGATGATACTTTCTAGTAATCACATCAACTGACCTTTCACAGCCGAATCCATATAATTGCGTATTAGATTGTAGCCTGCTTTTTTTTTATCTCTAAAGAACTACCATATTAAATGTATTGGCGCGTTCATTTGTTTCTTGCATCAGTTCTTGTTTGATAGTACTATAGAGGTGTTTATAGAGAAAAGTACAGTGTGAAGGGGCGCGTCGTCGCAGAATGACTATTATGTATTATGTATAAATATTTCAAAATTGGAACAGGAAATGATATGTTTTGTTTCATTCAATTCCAAAACAAAAGAAACGACTTGAATTTAAACTTTCGTGAGACATGTTATAACTTTATTTTACTAAACGGTTAAAACTCACGTATTAATTTGCACATTCAATCGGCGCGAGTCGCAGACGCACTCATCCTGAGGAAGAACTCCCGAAGAGTTCGAAACATTTCGCCCGAAGTGACAATTAATACGTGAGTTTTAACCGTTTAGTAAAATAAAGTCAAAAGAAACGACTGTATTTCCTGTTCCAATTTTTCTTATACGGTGTGCAGCTAGAGGTTAAGTAATTGCCGCGACACGTTATTTTATGTTTTCGATGCACAAATGTAAACTGTGGGTGTACAGTCAGAAACGTTGTACTTACCCAGCTATACCCAAACCAGTTCTAGTGATCAAAGCGTTATAAAACACAGTTTTCTCAGTTTCGGATAAACAAGTGCCGACGTAAACTCCTATTTTCTTTCCCGACAGCTGATTAGGATTGAGTCCTGTGAAGTTAAAACATAATGGTAGGTTCTGTACTTTTATCTCACGAGCGCGGGTTGGCCATTATTGTAGTTGTTACACATTCGAACACATAGTCAACGTGAACTCATAGCTCTTATGCTGACGCACACATAGACAATAGTTTACCCGCGCTCGTGAGACAATCGACACACGCCTTTTAATGCCTAATTATGTACAGTTGCATACATTACTTTATCTACACACATATTATAACTACTCTAAGATGGGTTCAGAAACCGTAGTAAATAAATACAATAATTGTGTTAATACAACCTTTTTTGCACGGTTGCGGAAATATCGAAATCAGATACCGATACCTGAATGTTATTTTAAAAAGTAAAGAGTCCCAAACTAGTCTAGAGTCTAGAGTCCTATACTGATGTGATCATTTTTTTTTTTTTTTTTATTCAGTATAGGTTTGCGCTTGACCACAAATCACCTGATGGTAAGCGATATTGCGGTCTAGGATGGAACGCGCTTACCTAGCAAATACCGATTCACTCATCATGTCGTTCTAGCTCAAATTTCGTGCGATATATACTAAATAAAAAAACATCGAGCTGACATTTCGCATCGACTGAATTTGAATTTTCAGTGATACTAGAATAGGGACATTTCAACTATGACATTTAAATTTTGACAGTTTTGTTTGACGTTTAATATTTTAACATCATATATGAGATTAAAATGAAAATTATATTACTGCTGTAGCCTTAGCCACAGATAAGAAAATTGCCATAAATTCATTGAACGTTGAAATGAGAGTCATTTTCTACGGTTTCCGAACGCATATTAGAGGATTTATGATATGTGTGTAGATAAAAGTACTTTAAGTGAAAACGTGTGCAGTGTGGGTATAAGGTCGACTAATGCCCTGGTAAATGTCGCGGGAGTCCGCTGGATGCGGCTGCCGCACGCCCGGCGGCTTTTTGTCGTCCATACAAGGTAGAACTTACTAGTTATACGTAAAGGTTCAATTCCACAGCCGACAGCAGACAGCAACTGCACGTTCCGCCGCACTCCAAATTGAACCGTAATCATAAGACTAAAAGTCCCAATTTAGAGTAAGCGGCGTGTGCTGTTGCGACACTTCTCCGCTCATTTCAAATTGAGCTTTTTATAAATATCATTAAGGTTCAATTTGGAGTGCGGCGGAACGTGCAGTTGCTGTATGCAGTCGGCAGCGGAATCATATCTTTACTTAATAGTTCGCGTGCACAATCCCGTAGCGTTAAGGTTCGATTATCAATAAAGGGCGTAGAAGAACCATATTTATTATAGATTTAAACCTGTGTTTGACTCTCGCTTCCCGCTCGATCCCTAGTAGTATCACCCCTGAGTTACTCGGATACCCCTCACAAGACCATAAAGGTCGAGGGATTTGTATGTGTGCTCACCCCACAAATTACAACATTATAACGCCCTCCAAAGGCGGAGCAAAATACCTACTTAAAACTATCATAAGGAGGACCACCTTGCTTAAGTGGAACTGCGCCGCCCATATACAGTTAACCAATTTGATTTCTAGGCCACTTCGTACCTTGTCACAGTGAAAATCAATATGAAATCCGCTAGAGATCTTATATAATGTCACTGTGACCCTTGCCGTTGACCGTATGCCGTTATGCATCCACAGAGGTGGGCCCATCTGGCAACTTGGTGGTTGCCATAGGACGGACACAATTTCCGTACCTGCGTCGTAAATGGCCTGGTAAGCGTGCTCAAGAATCTTCCGAGACATCGGGTCCATGGTGATGGCCAAGTAGTGGTGCACCCTGAAGAACTGGGCATCGAACCGGTCCAAGTTGGGGATCAGTCCAACATGCTGAGGTACCTCCGGGTGGTTGTATTTCCAACGGGGCTCGTTTTCTGCGGCCGGATTTACCTATAAAAAATCTTGCCTTGACTGAAATTTCCTAAATAAATACATACAAATACCATGACACGACATAATTTTTTGAAGATTAATGTTTAATAGCATAATCTAATAGGAATATTTAAGCGAGCAAATTTAGTCGCTATTCGTCCCGTACCGCCACATACCGGGTAGAGTAAGTCCGACCCAGATCGGGCCTAGCTGAGTTTTTCTTGCTGAACTCTGCCCAAACTCTTAAGAGTCTTCCAGTGTTTAAACCGCCCGCGTGGTCCTGTCGTAGTTTTCCCCTAGATTTTCCTCAGGCCACTCTCCAACCGCGCACTCCTATCGCTTTATTGGGCCCCTTTTTTGGAACCTGACTATGGCTTTTTAGGCCGGGCCGATATATAATAAATAGAATAGGTACTCTAGTAGTTTGTGCTACTAGGAATTTTGTCGTTGGTTCACTAAACCTAACCCTAGCTGAGAAGCGTCGAGCAACAAAGCTAGGCCCAAACTGGGTCAGATTTCGGCCTTCTGTTGTACCTACCTACATATAGTTTGTACTGACCTTGTTGTAAAGCACGTCTGAAAACTCGCCAACATGGCGTGCGCTCGGGAAAGCGCCGGAGATGCCAGAAATGACCACGCGTTCGTCACTGGGCGTGTGCTCCAGCACCTGCGGGTCTTCTTGGGGTGATGGCACCATTGTAGCTAAACTGAGGATTCTGAGGAACATTCACATTAACAGCCGAATTTGCTACTTGACTAATTCGCTTTTATGGTACCATTCGAGCCAGTTTTTAGAGACGATCAAATGTTTGTATGGGACCAACTACAATAAGAGCAGCACAATAGACGAAAATAAGAGGCAACATTTTCGAGCACTGAAAACGCTCCATAATATATATCCGTGATTTGCCATTTTTCTCCTGAATATATTATATTGCGATTATGGCCATAGTTGGGTCATTGTCAGTCGGGAAAACAAAAGTTGTTCATTCGGTGGTCAATAGTTAACGGCTTGTGTGCATGTAATTTACGTTTTTATTACATGGATTTATAGACACGGAATTACAGATTATGCGGGTTATCAGATCAATCGAAAATTAAGCTTTGTAGCCCTTAACTTTTGACATGTCCACCGAAAAGACGCGCACCTAAATCTGACAATGACCCAGTTGCTATACAATTTCTTTTTTATTGAAACTTGACAATTCTATTCACCAATACACTTTGTTTTCATAATTATATTTCGACAGAAAAAAAAAATACGTTAATGACCGCCCCCGGAAAAAAATATGATGATGAAAATGATTAATTGGGTAAAGCCCTAGAATACCTTTTTCATAATTTTGATTAATGTGTCCAATTTACTACCGAATAATTGTGATAATTTGATGGTTTCTAGGGTTCCGTAGCCAGAATGGCTAAGACGGACCCATTATAATTTCCGTCCGTATGTCACGGCCGATTTACTCGAAGACTATACGTACTACAATTATGAAATTAGGTAGGAAGATGTATTCTATAAACCGCTACATAAAAGTGATGTGAAATTAAAAAAAAAATATTTTAGGGGGGGCACCCCATACATGTAACCGGGGTAATGCAGGTAGTTGTTAGGGCTATTTTTGGATAGGCCTTCAAAAATAATATAGACGTTACTAAAAAGTTTTCCATTTAAGTCAATCGTTGGTGAGATATTAGCTCCCAAAGTCGTACAAAATGTGTCCCCCCCCGCCCTCTAATTTCCAAACTATGAAGATTAAAATTTTGAAAATACATAACTGAGGTGATGTACTAATGTACATTATTAACATAAATACTAATTTATGTGTGTGTGTGTAGTGTGTGTATATACTTTCAACGATTTTTGGTTTGAACAAGATGGGATTAAGGGTTTTTGAGTTATCATTGAAAAACTGTTTTACCTAAACTAAAGGACGTAAGTGCCGTAACTTCCCCATGAAGATACGACCTTTCTTGATTCAAGGTATTTAATAGTGTTTATAAAAGTGGACTGCTGGGAGTCGGTACGGAACCCTTCGTTGTGCGGGATCCGATACGCACTTGGCCGGTATTTCAAATTGATTAAATCAGGTATTTATTAAAATACAAAAGGACTGACGTTTATTGTTATTAATTTATTAAAATAAATAAATAAGATATCGTAATTTTTTAATAAAATAAAATCTTAAGATATGGTGGCAAAAACATTAATCCGAACAGCTTACAAAAAAATGGTTAAAAAAGTATTTAAATTTGCTTTGTTAAAAAAACCATTATACTCATTTTCGACTAATTCAGGGATAAGGATTTAAAATAATATAATATATATTTTTTGTAATTTTAATCTATAAAACTTTGTTTTACCTAAAATCGTCATTATACTCAATTTCGACTAATTCGGGGATAAGGATTTCAAATTTTATATTTAGTCATAGTCATATCATTTATTGCATCCATAGTTTGTACAGATCTTAAACATAAAAGTAAGTAAACTTGTAACATACGGGCCCTGGGAGGTCGTCGCAATTTCCTTAACATAATAAAGTTTAAAGTATTATAAACTTTATTAAGATTAAGGATTATAATTATAATTTAATTTCATTATTGCAATACTTAACAATCTTACATATACTTAACAATTTTATAACATGATTTCAATTCTTAGCAATATTATTCAATTTATTAATTGTCAATTTAATTATTCTGATAACTTCATTTATGTCAAATCAGTATCATTTAGGTATTCGTCAATTTTATAATGTGCTTTTTGTATGAGTAAATAATTTAGCTTATTTTTAAATACATGCATTTTGGGCTCTAGTTTAAGGCGAGCAGGTGCTTTATTATAGATTTTTATAAATCGTACATATGGACTGTTTGTATGCATTCTCAAATTTGATTCTGGTAAGTTAAGCCTATTTTCGTGTCGAGTTACCATTCTGCGATTTGGAGCGTCTTTTAATTGATTGAAAAAGTGCATAATATTATGTTCCCTCACAAACATGCAGACTTCCAGTATGTAGATCGAAGGAAGGGTGAGTAGTTCTTTCCCTATGAAGTGAGGGCGACAGGTTTCTGTGCCATGAATGTTGATGAGGATACGTTGGCACTTCTTCTGCATCACAAATAGGTCGTGGGCGTCCGTGCTGGCCCCCCATAGGATTATCCCATAGCGGAGCCACGCATATGCGTATGCGTAGTAAGCAGAAAGAGCTGTTTCGTAATTTGTATTTGCCTTTAAGATACTAAGAGCATATACAAATCTTGACAATTTGGTTTTTATAATTGCAACACGTGTTTTCCAATTTAGGCTAGTGTCTATAGTGATACCTAAAAGGGCGAAATGATTTACTTCTTCTAATTTTCCGTGCTTAGACATTAAGTTGATGGTTAGCGGGTTTTTCTGATGTGGTTTAAATTGTATTAGTTTTGTTTTGTTGTAGTTGATTTCTAAATTATGATCTATCAACCAAATATCTACATTGTGAAGTGCTGTTTGTAGTTGTGTATGACAGACAGCGTTATTCTTACATCTGAACATTAGGGACACATCATCTGCAAACATAACACACGTGGAGTCAAGCGTCTTCGGTAGATCGTTTATATAAATTAGAAATGTTACGCACCCTAATACGCTTCCCTGAGGTATTGACCCCTTAACGTTAATGGTATCCGAACCTATATTTTGTATTTCATTATCGTTTTCATTATAGTATTCAATTTGTACAAGGGTTTTCCAAGTATGACTTGAACCACTTATGGATATTTCCGCGAATTCCTGAACCATATAATCTGTTTAATAAAATATCATGTCGCACTTTGTCATATGCCTTCGTCATATCGAGCAAAAGCCCGATGGCATAGTTCTTTTCGTTTATTTGATTTAGGATTTCCTGGACGTACGTGTATACAGCTAAGGTTGTCGAGTGATGTTTTCGAAAGCCGAATTGATTTTTATTTAATATACCATTTTTTCCAAGAATGCATATAGTCGATTAAACATGGATTTCTCATATATTTTTGATACTGTTGGTAATAGAGCTAGAATATCGGTCTATATTGGTCTATTGCAGTACTTTTCCCACCCTTCTTGAGTATTGGTTTAATTTTAGAAATTTTTAGCTTATAAATGGAGAAACTCCTTCATTAAACGATTGATTGATCAATTTCGTCAGCGGCTGAACTAGCTCGTCCTTGCACAGCTTTATTAGTGTTGAAGGTATGTCATCAACACCAAAGCTACTTTTATTCTTAAGGTTTCGAATAATTCGCGAGATTTCGTCTTCAGTATATTTATTTTGAATATTAAGAAAAAAAATATCGGTCGGCGCGAACAGGGTTTTTTTTATTAATAATGGGATTGCTCTTAACACTCGGCCCCCTATAACTACTCGGCCGGCAATCCCCTATTTCGCGGCCCCTGCAGTAATGTACTATTATGGTATAGATGTTTTTTGTATCGCTGACTTTTTGTATCGCCTGTTGTTGCCTTAACAAGTCATGTGTTAGTCTAAGTTATTCGTAATTTTTTCACGTTATTATATTATAACACTTTTTAATTGTATTATTTTACCTGTAAGTATTTAACTAGGTACTTCCAGAATATCCGAACACAAGTGTCTGCCACAATCGTTAAGTAACGAAATTCAAATGTGAAATGTTGTTTTTCTTTTCGGTTTATATAGTGGCCATGAAACTTTAAATTCATGTACACAGGAAATAGTAAACTAAAACTAGGTATTGAAAAAAACAATAGAAATACGGTGACTTCGTGACCTATTCGCTAAATATTAGTGTCATTTGTCGGTCGAGTTAGTATGTACTTAGTGCTTGTTTGCTGCGTGCCAACATTTACTTAAGGCAACCTGGCTTGATGGGGCTCATCGATATGAGACGTTTTCTTCTTTGACGTAAACTTACTGACGTCGCAAAAATTCCCACTTGATGGAATGAATTTGTCAGTATTTGAATTTGTCAGTATTAGATTTGCGCAGTAGTAATATCATGCGCAGAAACGGACCAGTACAGCCTTCGCATCTCCCCGCTAGGTACTGCGCATCTCGCGCCAGCGAGGAATCACTCGTTTAAATGTAGGGCCCCAGTAAAAAGTGGTACTGGGTTGACTGACAGGTGATACTGACATTTGACAGTTTTCTCCTATTGTACCGCCTCCGCACCGACTAATCAGGAAGTCGCCTAACACTAACATCAAACTCATCACAAATTCTTGACGAATTGAAATGACACACACATGACACGTGTCAAAATGCAAAATAAAAATGCAGGATATACAGGTACTTTATCCAGAATTGCTAGAGATAGGTATGCAGTCTCCAATCGCCAACAAGGTATCATTAGAGATTTATTAAGGTATTGTTTAAGTCTAAATATTAAATGGCACTATTAAAAATATCCAATCAGCCAATTAAGAAATGCAGCGGCCATTTAGAGACGACCTAGACAGTGTGTACAGTGTGAAATGTGAATGTGTTGATATTTTTTCCATTAACCACATATAAAACTAAGCAAGTGGATGCATTTCATTACCACTGCTAGACGTATGTACATGTACACTACACGATACACGTTCTTTCAGCGGAATAATAAAAGATTTTATGTCACACCTGGCCATAAAGGTGCTCTGCGCGCGAAAAAACCCACTTCCTGGCCAGGGGGTGACATAAAATTTTGTACTTACCACGGGCGATAATAAAGAAAGCCTCAGATCTCATATTTATCGCCCTTGCCTTCGGCTCGGGCGTAAAATACCTGCGATCTGAGACATTCTTTGTTTTATCGCCCTTGGTTAGTAATGTACTATTTTATATTCGCTCTCGCAACTGGCTTGTGATTTTTGTCTGTTTGTTTGTTCATAGGCTACGGTTTCTGCTTAAATACCATCAGGCAGACCCTAAGCTTATTAGCCAGTCTCGTTGCTACTTGCACTCTGTATTAGCATTGCATCACACACTATCTACATAAAGGTTATTTATGATACAAGTTTGGAAAGTAGGCTTTTTCCCAACGAATGTCGGTGAGAACCGACATTCGTTGGGGTTCTGTCATATTCAGTCAAAAAAAAACTTTTCAAATAAGTATTGTAAAAATTTGCATGCAAATATTTCTTAGTTATGTACTTGCTCACCAGAGAATATACCTAATGTTCAAATTATACCTTCCATTTATGGACACTTCAAACCTTATTCAAAGATCATACGGTTTTAAATTGAATGTTTATAAAAAATAAATGACTTATTTTCTTTTACATAAGAGTTGATGTAAATCATTGGGCCTTGTCCATTACTGGTGGTGTCACCCTACATATAGCTATTCATTAGCAATTGCGCGCATTAGCGATACTTTTCTGCACGGGCTGCACGGGCGCGCGGGCGGCGGCTGCGCGCCAGCAGCCGTGCAGAAAAGTGCCACTTTCTATGCATAAGTTTAGACTTGCAAAGGGCTCTTTCTGAGCAAATGCATTGTAATAGTTATTTACGATACAAGGGTTGTAAAACAAAGAAAGGCCGATATCGCAGATGTTTGGGGCCCGAGCCGCAGGCGAGGGTCTCAAATATGCGAGAGAGGGCTTTCTGTTTTACGACCCGTGTTTTGTACACAATTTTACGTCACCACTTGGCCAAAAAGTGGGTTTTTCTGATCGCGCAGCGTGCAGAAAAACGCGCTTTTTGGCAAGGTGTGGTGTAAAAATTTTTAAGTTTCTTTTCATTTCTCATACTCTGAAAGTGGGTCATTGTTCATCTAAGTAGCGTGCTGAAAGTGGTCCCTTTCTGTTCTATTATAAAAAAAAATGTATTGTGAAACGGAGTTAAATTGGGCAACGGCACTAACCTATACAGCCACATAGTACAGATTCTACAGAGATCCTATACTTTTTCAAATGCCTGACTGCTTACCATAAACAAACCTCCTTAATTTGTGTGTTTGTTTTTTTTTGCCACTGTCGAAAGTAATATCAATAGTTTGTGGCAGATAAAAAAAGGGAAACTATGACAAGGACAACAAATCATATGTCTCTCTCTGTCGCTCTTATGTAAAGTTGTATATGACCATCTCGTTCAGTAGATATCATTATTTGATGTCGAGTCTAATTAGTCTGAGCGTGAGCCGATTATTTTTTTATTAAAAATAAATGAAATAAAATGGTCCATATACAAACACCATTAACGCCAGTCAACAGTTCCCGCCAAAATGTTTTTTTCATTTCTCATACTCTGAAAGTGGGTCATTTTTCATCTAAGTAGCGTGCTGAAAGTGGTCCATTTCTGCTCTAGAGCAGAAAAGTAGGTATTTAAAAAAAAAATGTATGGTGAATCGGAGTTAAATTGGGCAACGGCACTAACCTAGACCCTAGACAGCCACGTAGTACAGATTCTACAGAGATCTTATGTTAGCTACTTGTTCAAATGCCTGATTGCTTACCATAAACAACCTCCTTAAATTGTTTGTTTGTTTTTTTTTTGCCACAGTCGAAAGTAATATCAATAGTTTGTGGCAGATAAAAAAGGAAACTATGACAAGGACAACAAAACATATGTCTATGTCTCTCTCTCTGTCGCTCTTATATAAAGTTGTATACGACCATCTCGTTCAGTAGGTATTATTATTTGATATCGAGTCTAATTAGTGTGAGCGTTTAAGCCGATTATTTTTTATTTAAAATAAATGACATAAAATGGTCCATACACAAACACCATTAACGTCAGTCAACAGTTCCCGCCAAAATATTTTGTTCACTGATTCAGAAAATATTTGTGAATGATAACAATAGTTATTGAATTGAACAATAACAAGTATTTCTCGTTGCAAATAACACAGCTCCTAATTTTTAGAACATGTCAATGTTGTATTACATCTAGTCTTTTGTGAAAAATGAAACGAAAATGTGCATTTTTTTTGTCTACGAAGCTGGAGGTCTTGGGTTCGATTCCCGGTCGGGGCATTTATTTGTGTGATGAACACGTATAATTGTTGTAGGTGTTTTCTATGTATTCAAGTATACATTTATCCATGTATGTATATCGTCGCGTTAGTACAAGCTTTGCTTGGTTTGGGACTAGGTCGATTTTAGTGTAAGTTTGTTCACAAATATTTTTTTATTTTTAAATATTTTAATTTTCTCGTATTCGAAATGAAAAGCAGAGTGTTTAACTCGGGTGAAACCACTCATTTTAGCCTCGAACTATTGGCGCTCTCACTTCGTTCGAGCGCCAAAATATCTCGGCTGAAATGGGTGGCTTTCAGCCCTTGGTTAACAATCTACTATTACAATCCTTGGCGATCTCTGCAGCAAAGAAAAAGGATTTACTTACTCTCTGCGATAAAGGTGTTATTTCTGAAGAGTATCATGGCTAGTTTAGCTCGCTTAACTGTGGTGAAGATGTTGTGGACCGAGTTCCAGATATTGCAGCATCAGAATCAAGCAGTGATGAAGACGATTTTTAAGAGGCTGTCAAGATCTAATTATGTTGAAATTGATGTTATTTAAGCAGTTTTTTAAGAAAAACTTTAAAAAATATATATGTTCAAAGCCATTTAAATACAAAAGGTTTTGTTTAGACAGGAGGGTGTCAGTTATATTTTCGTAAACATATACTCGTCCGTTTAACCTAAGATACAAAGTTTAATACTTATTATCATTTATAACGGTATTTTAAACGTATAATATTTTTTAAAGTATACGTAAATGTGCATCAATCGAGATGTGACAAACTCTAGTGGCGCCATCTATGCAGAGCTTTGCGCCGCCTACCCCATTCTTCGAGGTTAGATAGGTTCGTCGATTATAGTGCATATCATCCACAACGACGTGCCCCTCCACAGCGAATCTCATACTAATCTATGCGCAATTGTACGGATTAGGTTGTGGAGCGGCGCGCCTTCATGGATGACACGCAATATAACTAAAACCTAAAACAAATAGGACGCATTTCCACGTTGGTAGATATAAGCGCCGACCTAACAAAGTACCTACAGTTCGTTCCAAATACGAACTAGACATGTGTAGTTCACGAATGAATGATTCAATTGAAGTACTTCACTTGGTGTCCTTCATTCATTCACTAGTTCAGTTCGGATCTATATACTTCAATAGTTCACTTAGTTCAGTACTTCAGTTCATGTGTCGTCGTTTCAATCATCTCATGACGGTTTTAAAAAAAAATATTTTCGTCTTAAAATTCAAAATAAATGTAAAATTTTAAATCCTTATCCCCGAATTAGTCGAAATCGAGTATAATGACGAATTTTTCATAAACAATATATTTTTACTTAAATTATTCAAAAAATATATAACATTTGATATCATAATCCCGAATTAGCCTTAGAATGAGAGAAACGCGACGCGACGAATGACTGATCAATATGATTAGTTGAATCGGTTGAGCTACTGAACTAGTGAACTAAACTGAACTAGTGAACTAAATGAGTGATATACTTCACAGTGAAGGATTGAAGTATATCACTCTTTTCTTTTTAGTGACACATTTTGCGCATGTCTAATACGAACGAACTTTACTTACCTTTTTTGTGCGAACTACACGTAGTATGTCTATAATCATGTTGAGATCTATTGTAATCTTACTCATTTGTCAGATTTTTCGTTTTCCGTTAAAATATCCAAGTTTTCTAAGGCAGAAAAGAGGGGTAGGAGGCATGTGCAATAAATAATTAATCATAAAATATCATAGTTTATTCACTCGTGCGTTATTCTTTCGTACCAATAAAAGTATCACGATTCAGTAGATAGGAATCACATAGTGATCTGTCAGCGAATGATTTTTTGGTATCATCATCGAGATATCGATTGATGATGGCCGCAGCACGTAGATCGTCAGCAGCGTGAGGCAATGGCGCGCGCAGCTCGTGTACAGTGATTGGTTGACGGGAGTAACGCTGAAGCGGATGGGGGGTCGGCAGCGCGGGCGCGGCAGCGGGGGCGGGGGAGCGCAGCAACACTACACGTGACTCAAGCGCGCGCGGCGTCTGTTTCACGCGCGCGTATTGTCTCCCCTGCGTTATGCGCGCGTACGATGTTTCTATCAACAGCCGCGCATACTGCATAGAATGCGCAACGCGACCTTGTAACGCGCGCACGCTTGCGTCCACCTGTCCACGAGAATAAGACCTTGTAATTAATTAAAATAAATAAAAAATATGCATGTCTACTTTACAAATTGACATTATATGGACACTATTTACCATTTACCTAACCATCTTCATATGTACAGTACCTGGCAATGAATATTGCACGTCGGTATTTGGGAAGAGACTATCAGTTGTGTACGATGATATCCGAACACTGACGAACGTCCATCAATAATTTTATTTATGTGTATAGTGATTATTTATTTACAAGGAACATAGTTAATATAATATACAGGATTACAAGAAAATACATTATATACAAAAGAAAGAAAAAACTAAACCTAAAATAATAAAAAGTATAAATAACAAACTAAAATCTGACAGTTATAAAAAGAATATCCCCTCCAACAGCTCCGACTGAGGCATGGTTTATTAATTGACGTTTCATATCAAATAAATACTACACTTCATGTACCTCATTAGTTTACGTCAAATTGATGACATGTAAACTTTAGATAACCATAGTTTCTGACAAACGTTACATGGGAAGTGTGAGACGACGCTCTATTAAGCTGAAAAATTAACCGATTCTCTTCCCAAAGGGCGATGTGCAATACTTATCGCCGGGTACTGAAGGTGAAGCAAATAAACCTAAACGTACCAAATTTCATATGTGTCCGTTCAATAGATTTTGAGTTACGTAGGGGTCAAAAGTGCCTCCAAATGGTTCGTGTAATATAACACACGGCCGCTGCGTCGCCAGTTCTTTTTTTTTATTGAACTTGGCTTGACACGCTGCCGCGTGTCTAGATTTCATTTCATTTCACCTTTTCCGGCCACGTCGGCGCGTCAAAAAGCGCGGCGTCCAGCTCTGCAGACGCCAGACCCATGAGCGAGCACATGTGGCGTGCTACGGCCTCCTGGAGCGCTTGCTCCGAGTCGTCAGTGCAAGCTGCGCGGACGCTGGTCTCTAGCTCTTGGAGAAACTCGTCCGGTCCGCCGCCGAGGCAGAATACAGTGCCTCTCATGCCTAGAAAATCACAAAACCTTATGAAAAAACATTTAAATACATGAAACCTGAAAACATTACGCTCCTTTTTTGGGCAGTCGTGTAAAAAAGCCCCTAAGGCTTAATTAGATGAGTGTAGTCAATTGTGACGTTTCTCAAGCACTCTTTTGAGTCTATGTGAAAATAAATTATCTTGATTGATTGATTGATTGATTGATTAGTGATTGAAAGATTCATCAACACAGGGGCTACCCCGGTAGCTCAATGGACGGAGTCAGAAGTCGTGGGATGAAATCCCACTTATCGCGATCCATTTTTAAATTTTTAAGTGTGATTGAAAACTATAAAAAAAAATTTAGGCCGACTGTGCCTTAGTATCGGAAACAGTTTTTCTGAGTTCCTGAGAAAAAAGGTGTTTTCTCACATCGGCTTATTTTGATAACCATGAATCGATGAAATTGCAGTGTACTTTGTTTTTTTTTCTTAATATTACTATTTTGGGTCCAAAATATAACAGGAATAATGTATGAAACTGTTACCGTGATCTTCTAATGCGGCAGCTATTTCTAGAACTGACAGCACACCTAGCTCGTGACCCAGAAGGTAGAATGTATTTGTCCCTGCTCTCTTCTTCAAAAACATCTGAAAGAGGTGAAATATAGAGTCAGTTGGGACGAATTATACAACGTCCGTGGCAAACAAGCTTAAGTAGGCAGACCCGCAGCCTATGGACGCTTGCGACTCCTGAAGAATACGACGACGACCGCTTTAGCTTAGTTGGTAGTGACCCTGCCTACGAAGCTGGAGGTCCCGGGTTCGAATCCCGGCCGGGGCATTTATTTGTGTGAATAGCACGAATATTTGTTCTTGGGTCTTGGATGTTTTCTATGTATTTAAGTATATATTTATCTATATAAGTATTTATATCGTCACTTAGTACCCATAGTACAAGCTTTGCTTAGTTTGGGACTAGGTTGATTTGTGTAAGATTGTCCACAAATATTTATTTAATATTTATTTATAATAACAAGCGCTTTGCCAACCCTTAGGATTCGATGTGTGGATAGCTAGAGACATATGCAGGTCTCTCACTCTCAACACAGCACATCCTCGGGATCTCTGGCTGCCTAAGGCGACTTCCTGATTTGTCGGTGCGGAGGCGGTACGATATGAGAAGACTGTCAAATGTCAGTGTCAACTGTCAGTCAACTCTGAACTACTTTTTACTGCGCCCCTACATTTAAATGTGTGCTTCCTGACTGGCGCGGGATGCGCGGTAACGGGACGATACGAAGGCAGTACTGGTCCGCTTCTGCGCATAATATTACTATTGCGCAAATGTAATACTGACAGTATTCTGTCAAGTGGGAATCTTTGCGACGTCGGTAAGTTTACGTCAAAGAAGAAAATGACACATATCAATCCCGCCCCGCCAAGTCAGTAAGTCACCTAACTCACCACTAAGAACACGACACAACACCAAATAAACCTACTGTAGAGGTTGTTACGGAATGAGGCTGGCCATGCTTGGTCTAGAATCATTACATATTTAAATTTGAATATATTCTGGAATGCCTGTCAAAGCGGCATGTATGTCGCCGTCATCTCCTGAAGAGTCTCATTCGAGAGTGATCTAACGCAAGTCTGCAGCCTGGTACTATATAAGCACACCTTTTTCGCTGAAATCTCGCAATTGTCTGACCCACGTTTTTGGTCAAGAATTCTAGTCTAGTCTGGACACGTACCGTGACGTATCTCGCCGTCATCTCCTGAAGAGTCTCCTTCGAGTGGTCGAGCCCTGGCTGCATCACGACTGCAGCGAGCTGCAGGCGGTCGCACAGCGTGCGGTACCGCTGGTTCAGGCCTTGTAACCCCGGAACAATGTACAGGCACGCTACTGACGCGTCGAACTCATCGTCTCTCTGTGAAGTTGTTTATTGTTTTACTCCCTAAATCACAATCGTTCATCTAACCTACTTTAGCTAAGGTGCCGCTAAAAGTCATTTGTCTGTATCTGCTGATAGCCTGTTTATTTATCTAAAAAGTATTGCCATAGTAAACATTGTGGCGCGTTCATTTGTCTCTTGCCAATTCTCGCATAGAACTTGGATAGCATTAGTACTTTATAGATAAAACACAGAGTAAAGAAATTTGTTTATGAGAAAAAAAACATAATTTTAGTTAGCAGATGTTTGTTAAGTTTTATCAATAAGGGAGTTGGTCTTTTGGATAAAGTAAGATTCAAAATCGACTAAATGTAATTCGATATAATTATTTACTAGTAGATTTTTTACATATTAAATTTTCGAGGAAACCGAACTAGTTGTAACCAGCTATAGGTTTTCCTCTGGTTTGAAAGGTCAGACGGCAGTCGCTTTCTAAAAACAAGTAGCAACGCCAAATCTTGGGATTATTTACCCCTTAGAACCCCTTTAGGATCATCCGAAAAATGCTAGAAGGATGATGAAGAACCCGCTAGCTTTGGGGTTCACGTACTAAAAGTGGTACTGGTGGACACGGTCCTTAGAAGCAGGGACCTTACATGTCCCATATTATTCGGAGCGTGTGGTATTGAACTGCGTTGGTCTCAAACCTTTTTTTTCAATGCTCTCGTTTTAGCACTGTATCTAACATATCTTTTAGAAGAACAAAAGCCAAATACAGCCACGATCTACGCGAGAATCAACGTAGCAGATGCCAGGAACCGGATATCGAAAGCTTGCTGAGCATACGTTGGAAAAGGAGAGGTTATACAAAACTAGCTTAGTTAATATTTTTACGCTCATCATTTTATGGTCCAGCTTATGAGCAAGTTAGAAGTCCAATTCGTAAAAAAATTCATACTAAAACTAAAAAAAGTCCACAAACCATATTGCTGCTTTGCGTGAGTGTTGGCATCACCACCGTGTCAATTGTAGCTAAGAGCTCATCTGCATCAACGAAAGGAACGAACGCACTCAAACCATTCGCTCGCGCGTAATCTGACTCCGTTAGAGTTGCCTCAATTTCCCTGAGCCTAAAAAAATACATGCCATTTAGTCGATGGGTCAAAAACATAGTATTATGCGCTAAGGTACTTCCGCATTTGTAAGTGAGGTGTCAGTAATACGCAAGTGTCAACTGTCAGTCAAGTCAGTACAGACTCGTTACTGCATCTCTACATGTGAATTAGTGACGCAACTATTTGTATCTGTACACATTGCCGATGAGTGCTTATTAACTTCAAAAGTGTTGAACTTGCGGAGAAAACAATTGTGATATTAAATAGTGTTGACTTCACTGGAAATACTTTTGGCGATAATAAACGACTACAGGCAATTATTTACGGCATACCTATAACATTTTTAACTTCTTTAATTCAACCTCGCAAATATGTTGTAAAACGTCGTATAAAACTCGTCAGTCGACTTAGGATAAAAGCTGTACTCACCTGTCTACAGTTAGTAGTTGCACTTCATTTTCAGGGATCACCACATTTTGCTTGTCTCTTAAGAACAACCACAATTCTTGCGCTTTGTCAATGGACAATCCCAAATCTTGTAAAGTTGTGTTACCAGCTTTTTCGCCGATAGAGATACCTGGAGAATTTTCTTCATTAGGTATTTTGACCAAGTTTCAATGGTCCAGGGGTAGTTTAGGTACCTAAACTTAACTCTATCAGGGCTGGTTACAACTTACGATTACATACCGATCCGACCCATAATGGCTATGCGGTGGAAAGAGAAAAATGTCTTTCTCTCTTTAATCAATGACTGCGCCATTATGGCCCTTTGGAGTGGATCAGACATTAAATATGATGACGGCAGCTGGCATCCCACAAACATTTATCAAATCCATACAATTAGATTAGACAGTCAGTTGACGAACACAGCTTATGTTTAGAGATGGTTTGATGCAACCCACCCACCCTCTCACTTGATATGAGGGTTCATATTCAAGTGCTGTGGATCATAAACATAATAGTTAAGAGAGTTACCTCTGTGGCTTTCTTGTATAAAAGTCGTTGGATCACATTAGATTACTTATTGTTCATCATTCGCTTGTGGGTTGTGGGTCGGTGCAGCATGTTTTTTTCCGTACCTACCTCTCAATCGCTCGTCATCTCGGCACTCACATCCTTCCTCTCCATATCGTCTTTCACGCAGTCCATCCACCTTTTCCTTGGCCTACCCATTCTCTTACATCCCTCCACAATCATACCTAACACCCTTCTTGTTAAATGATTATCTTCCCTCCGCATAACATGACCATACCAACGTAGGCGATGAGAGATGATTCTTGATATCGATGGTTGTTCAACTCACCAGCTATTTTCTCTATTTGTTGAGAAAGCGACCCTTGAGCGTCAGCAGGATACTGAGCAAAGATTACAGGCTGTCTGGTCAGCAGACCCCGCTCGGTCGCGTTCAGTATGTCACTGTAATTTATTGGTGAACTCGAATCACCTTTAACCTGTAATATCGCGTATAACAATTAATATGACTAACAAAATCCAGGAAATACATATATTTTTGGGTGAGTAAGATTAGCGCCTTTTCTGTGGAGTGTGGACACATAATATATGGACAATGGACATAGACAAGTTAAAAACTTTACACATTCGAGTGAATAGGCATCTTCTAGGTGAGCTCGCTTCACAGCGTTTGCCCCCTGGCTAGATGCTGATCAAGAGCAAACCCATAAAAAATCTTGTATAATATAATTATGCAACAGTTTTACCTTTGTGCCCGTGCATACGGAAAGCATCATAGCTGGTAGTTGCGCAGCGGCTCTTGAAACACAAACTTGCTTTCCAATGCAGTTATTGATACCAACCACTGCAAAATACCTGTAAATAAACTTAAATCTGAATCCAGTTCGAAAATAAGTATGCACGGTCAAATCAATTTGTCTGGGCCACTTTGTACCTTGTCACAATGAAAATCTATATGACAGTCGCTAAATTATAAAACTTGCACCAATCTCTCAATTTAAGCGCATACTACCCGATCACGACATCTTTACACCTCCGGAATGCGACACAACGCAAACTCCGTAATGACGTCAGCGTGACGAGCGAGGTACACATAATTATATATCGTGATCTGGTGGTAGCTGATGTAGCAAAATTACTGTATGATAATGCTGGAAATGCTGGTGGCTGGAAAATAATCCGAACTTAATGGAACTTTAACAGGTTAAGTATTTGGGGGCCTGCGTTCGTCACTGCTTGACTCGCGAAAAAGTCAGACACTTTGCTTTTTCCCAAGTCAGCACATACTCAACGCAGTAAGAAGTCGCTAGTCTATTATAAATCAAAAATTCTTACTTGACAAATGCACTAGTCTTTCTAGCCTCTGCATCCAGGTTGATCAGAAGCGTTTCGTAAATATCTTGTCTCTCGGTTTGTTTTATCATGGCTATAAACAGGCCCTCTACTGGACCCATACGTGAGGCTTGTTTCAGCAGATTTGACGCCCAACCATTTTGGGCCGTACCACCAGTGGATGTTTCAACTATGACGCCCATTTTTCGCCAGGATCTGTGGTTAGAATAGATAAACTATTTATGATGATCAATACGATATGGACATTTCCGAAATAAATTATTATTGATTGATTTTGACTATTTATCTCAAGAGCTAACTGGAGTCTTGAATAATAAAATTAAGTAATAAGCAGGTGACGGGCTGTAAGCGCCTGGCAGCACCAGCTGGCATCGCCGCCTGGGTTATACATACTTCAGTGCGAGGCTGAGTCGCGACGTGGTGTGCGAGAGGTGTAGATGCAGGACACGAGCGCCGCGTCTCACCAGGCTGGTGGCTAGCTGAATGGCCAGCGTCTCGTCATCTGATACCACGAGCTGGCAACGTCCCGCTGAACACCGAAGCCTGCGCAATAAACAATCATCTTCATCATCTAATTGACTATTATTTCTGGCACACCAAAGATCATTATGATCATATCAGCGGAAATACGTCCACTGCTGGACATAATGTCTGTATAATGACCGCTCTGCGCCACCCACATTCAAAGGACTCCTGCGACCTTTACCTACCAGGTCGTGAGTCCACCTTGTTCCACACTACGCTGTAAAGAAATTATGAATTATCCTCGTATACCTGGACTCTCCAAGAGGAAGTGCCTCCATACGGAGCAACGCGCGACCGCGATGCTGGTTGCGTGTGAGCAGCCGGAAAGCGCGCGTGGCGTCAAGCGGTGCGAAGCTCACGCGGGATAATGGACGCACCCAGCCACCGCTTATACCCTCCGCCAGCAAGTGCTGCAGTTTCTGGGTTGGAAATGTGAATTGCTTTATATAAAGACTAGCTTTCGCCCGCAACTTCGTCTGCGTTGAATACGTACATCGCGTTAGGATTTAATTGCTATTTTTTATATCAGGCGGTACCTAATACCTAGTCATCACTCTTCCGTACAAACTTCTACCCCCTTAAGGCGACTTCCTGATTTGTCGGTGCGGCGGCAGTACGATATGAGAAAAGTGTCAAAAGTCGACTCGGTAAATTTTTTACTGCGGCCCTACATTAAATGTGTGCTTCCTGATTGGAGCGGGATGCGCGGAAGCGGGACGATGCGAAGGCAGTACTGGTCCGCTTCTGCGCATAATATTACTACTGCGCAAATGTAATACTGGCAGTATTCCGTCAAGTGTGGGAATCTTTGCGACGTCAGTAAGTTTACGTCAAAGAAGAAAATGTCACATATCGATCCCGCCCCGCCAAGTCAGGGAGTCACCTTAGAGATAATTTCCGGGATAAAAAGTGCCAAATTGCTAAATTTCATCTAAATCGGTTCTTGCGGCACCAGAAGAGTCACGCGGTGCCATTCATTTATTGAGTTGAATATAAGTTGTGTTGACTTTTTGGTGGTGTAACTGAGCGCTTCTATCTTTAAAAAAAGTGTATACTGTATACGTATGGGTACGGGTTTTACGATGTTTTGAAGACAGAAGATTCATTCATAAATGTGTTTCGCAGAATTTTCATTTCACAGAAAATATTTTTTTCCAAAAGCGTCGCAGTTCTAATTTAACCTAACCTACTTTTGTGGTAGATCTAATTGGGTTCTACATAATGGCATTTTGATTGTACCTACCTAAAAAGTTTATGGTTCCAGAAAAAAGTTTCTATGAATAAAAATTCTACGAAACAATACATTTTTCTGCAAAAGAAAAGGGACACCCGTTCGTCATCCGTGAGCAATAATTAATTTAACGACCACTTTAGTCTGCCCTACCTCATCATCATCATCATCATCATCATCATCATCATAATCATCATCATCATCATCATCATCATCATAATATTTAAGAGCGGAGTAATTGCCGGTGTAGTAATTGCCAGCTCATTCCACATTCAGCTTTGACCTTCACTTCTTTGTATGGGGTAGCATATGCCCTACGTATTTAGCTGATATTCCAAGGTTCGAATCCCGTTCTGGGAATTTATTTGTGTGACAAGCGTGTACATTTGATTCTAGATTTTGCATGTTAGTATGTATTTATCTATCTAAGTCGCTTTGCTGCTTGGTTTGTGACTAGGTCGATATATAAGATTGTGCACAAATAATAGGCATGATGACTCAAAAAAAATTATTACTTCAATAGAAAGAAGACATAAAACTATGCCAAATAGTGAAAATCCTATTCAAATATCTCAAAAAATAACGAAGCAACAACGGTTACAATGTTCGTAGTTAGAGAGAGAAAGTGCTACTCGACCGTGACGTCACCTTTGAGTAGCGCCATAGTAAATGACAATCGTTCAATACAAAGGTGCGTTTTGCGGAAAAGCGACAGAAAATACCCACTTTTAAAACTTTGAAGACTTATAATTACGTAATTATTTATTTTTTTGAATTTTTTTTGCCATTTGATTGAGAATTTGAGTCATTATGTAGAAAATTTGGATTTATTGATTTTCTTTTATAGTGTCATCATCCCTATTATTTATTTATTTCCTTCTGTGTTTCAGCGAGGTACGTTAAGCACTTACAAGCGCACTTACCTTGAAAGTCTTCAAGTCGTTATTCAAGAATATGCTAGAGAAGTCCACTCTGACGTAAGACCTTTCACATGCCAATGCACCCATTTTGAAGGAGAACATCTCGTTTGATTTTAACTGATGAATGTCCAGAGTCTGCCCGAGCGGTGCGGTGCACTCTAAGTACGCCTGGCAGAACAAAACAAATACAAATAAATATTATTAACACAAATAAGATAATTAAGTATACTCGTAATGTGTCGGACCACGCGCAATGAAGAGTTCCGTACCTACTCAATCACAACTCTCTACTCTGTGTAGCAATAATCAGTTTTTTTATTTTTTTATTTTTTAGCGGAGCGCTCGTGGTTCAGTGGCGCCTGCAAACCGCTTGCGGTATCTAAGGTTAAGCAATGTGGGAAGCGGTCAGGACTTGGATGGGTGACCGCTTTAAGTGGTTACTAACTGAGCGCTCCCGTGCTTTGGAAGGCACGTAAAGCCGTTGATCCCGGTTGCTGTCTATGGCAGCAGTCGTTAAGCCAAGTTGGAGGCCTTCGGGCGGCTTGAGAACTTCTAACAGTCAAGTTGCCCACTCACTTGACAAAGCCTAATCCCAATAGGTCTAGTTTCCCCTCGGGGTTGGAAGGTCCGATGGCAGTCGCTTTCGTAAAAACTAGTGCCTACGCCAAATCTTGGGATTAGGTAGCGGACCCCAGGCATCCTTCAGAATGCAACTGTACTGGGATAACGCTAGGAGGATGATGATTTTTTTTACTAATGCTAAGACCATATTTAAAACAACTGTACTGTACTTTGAATTAAAAAAAATCAAATCTTCATTGATTTACTTATTTATTTATACTTTATTGCACATAACAACTGAATACAAATGGCAGACTTAATGCCTAAATGCATTCTCTACCAGTCAACCATAGGGCCAGACAGAAACTTGCAAAGTTGCTTGCTTTATCAATCAGTCCAGTAGTTTCTGAACAAAATTGGCAGTGACAGACGGACAGACAGACATACGAGTGATCATAATAAGGGTTCCGTGTTTTTGAGGTATGGAAAACTAAAAACATTGCACTTATTTATATCTCACATCTAGTTGATCGCCTCTGCCGCATACTACGTAGTCGCATCCTTGTCTCTTGGTAGCGAGAAGCACATGGTTCACGAAAGAGTCGTCTCGGCAGCAGATAATATCGTCAGCTGAAATGTCATTAGACGTTTAGTCTTAGGCAAATTCCTGATTTTGTCGTTGCGCAGGCGTCGTTGGTACGCTAATCAGGAAACTGACAAATGTCAATGTCTACTTTCAGTTGACTCAGTATCGCTTTTTACTGCGCCCTTACATTTAGGCGACTTCCTGACTTGGCAGGGCGGGATCGATATGTGACATTTTCTTCTTTGACGTAAACTTACTGACGTCGCAAAGATTCCCACTTGATAATAATACTGTCAGTATTTGTTACACTGGCGCGGGATGCGTGGAAGCGGGACGATGCGAAGGCAGTACTGGTCCGCTTCTGCGCATAATAATACTACTGCGCAAATGTAATACTGACATAATTCTGTCAAGTGGAAATCTTTGCGACGTCAGTAAGTTTACGTCAAAGAAGAAAATGTCACATATCGATCCCGCCCCGCCAAGTCAGGAAGTCGCCTTAGGCAAATTCCTGATTTTGTCGTTGCGAAGGCGTCGTTGGTACGATAATGAGGAAACTGACAAATGTCAGTGTCTACTTTCAGTCAACTCAGTTCTACTTTTTACTGCGCCCGCCCCTACATTTTAATGAGTGCTTCCTGACTGGCGCGGGATGCGCGGAAGCGGGACGATGCGAAGGCAGTACTGGTCCGCTTCTGCGCATAATATTACTAATGCGCAAATTTCATACTGACCGTATTCCGTCAAATGAGAATCTTTGCAACGTTAGTTAATCTACGTCAAAAAAGAAAATGTCACATATCGACCCCGCCCTGCCTTAGGCGACTTCCTGACTTGGCGGGGCGGGATCGGGCGATCGGGATCTGATTTGTGACATTTTCTTCTTTGACGTAAACTTACTAACATCGCAAAGATTCTCACTTGACATAATACTGTCAGACATTACGTTTGCGCAGTAGTAATATCATGCGCAGAAGCGGAGCAGTACCGCCTTCGCATCGTCCCGCTACCGTGCATCACGCGCCAGTCAGGAAGCACTCATTGTAGGGGTGTAGTAAAAAATGGTACCGCGTCGACTGACAGCTGACACTGACATTTGACACTTTTCTCATATCGTACAGCCTCCGCACCGACAAATCAGGAAGTCGCCTTAGGTGCATGTTTTTACAATATTTATATAAAAATTAAAATATAAGAACACATTTACAAAACATAAAAAAACTTTAGACCTAGGGTGTTGCCGGCAGCGAGGCAGGGCCTAAGCTACCGGTGGTTAGGATGACAGAGAGACGAAAATCAAATTAATCGTATGACACTCACCATTTAGCCCAGGGAACATTTTGATCAAAAACCGTTTCTTCGCCACGTCGCCTACAACTGCGAATACCCGGCAGTTGAGATGCAACGCTAGGGCGATGATGGCCTGGCCAGTGGCGCCTGCGGCTCCGCTCACCAAGATCTTCGTGCGCGGCAGCAGCACGGTTTTTATAGCCTGGATGTGGAATAAAAGCAGTCAAATTTATTTGTTTTAATTTAGGCTTACTACATGCACTATGAAAGGAGCGTTTGTGACCCAGCGGCGCTCGCGTACCGCGTGCGGTAGGTTAACTTTAGGATGGCTGACCACTTTGAGTGGTTATGAACTGAGCGCTCCCGTGCTTTGGAAGGCACGTTAAGCCGTTGATCCCGGATCCTGTCTATGACATCAGTCGTTAAGCCAAGTTAGAGGCCTTCGGGCGGCTTGAAAACTTCTAACAGTCAAGTTGCCCAGCACTCACTTAATAGGCCTAATCCCAATAAGGTCTGGTTTCCCCTTGGGTTGGGAGGTCAGATGGCAGTCGCTTCCTTAAAAACTAGTGCCTGTGCCAAATATTAGGGGATTAGGCAGCGGACCCAGGGCATTCAGGATGCAACTGTACTGGAATATGGCTAGGAGAATGCAGATGACATGCACCTATTGCACCTATGAAGGTCAATAAACTACCACCGATCACCACAGACTCGGACATAAAAAGATCTTGAACAAGGTCTCAGTTGGATGCAGAAGTTGGTGACTCACGAGGCAGTAAAGCGCGTGTGCGTAAGGGTAGGGTACTGTGGCGGCATCCTCGAGGCTCCAGTGCGCCGGTACCGGCCACAGCAGCTCAGGATGTGCGCACACGCGCTCGCTCGCCGCACCGCCTGCCACCACGCCCATTACGCGCGTACCACTGCAACAATTCATTCCGTGAGGGTCTTTATCAGTTATAAGCTCATCTATAACCGTGTTCTACAGATGTAGTCATACATGAGTTTTTTGGATTACTTATTAATAAATATCTATTCAACGGTAATTACACTTACTTTTTAGTAGTCCCGCTAAAATCCATCCCGTAATTGCTACCAGTATAATTTTGATTCCCATTTGTATTTAATATATCGCTAGTATTCAGACCTGCGAAATGCACCTAAAAACAAAATAAAATTGAAGAAGAAGAAGAAAACATTTATTTATGACGAAATAAACATAAAATTTAATATTAGTGTCTTTTTGACATGTTTATAATGGCATCATACCTAAAGGATGATTCTCGCTAGACTGTTCCGTGTCCGGCCCGGCCCGTTTTCTAGTACAAGAAATCGAAGGCCGTCGAGTGTCCGTCGATTTCTTGTATTACAAAACGGGCCGGTCCGGACACGGAACGGTTTAGCGTGAATCATCCTTTATTCGAACCCCGGCTCGTTCAATTGGAACTTTCAAAAAGCTTATAATTATGTACGAAATATCATTTGATATGTAACAGTGGTTTTCGTTGAAGGAAAACATCTTGAAAACCCGGTCTAATCTCAACAAAGATCTAGTTCTCCCTCTGAGTTGGAAAGTCGTTGGTTAGTCTCTGGGCTGTCGCTTTCGAAAAACTAGCTCGTACACCAAATCTTGGAATTAGAATGTCAGAACGGACCGGGGAACGCAAGGAAGATGTTTTTTTTGGTTAGAAATGGGATTGCTCTTGGGCAAGCAAGACCAACCCAGCTCACCCAGAAGAATAGATGCCTATTCACTCGTGCCTTGAAGAACAGGTCCAGGTTATATGAACTCGGAAATACAGACGCCGGCAGGGAATTCCAAACCTTAGCAGTGCGCATTATAAATGATGATGTAAAGCGCTTGGTTCGAGAGGAATTTCAACCAGGTAAGGATGGTTAAACAGGATAGTGATGATACTTTAAGTACGATCTTACCTTTACCGTGACGCCAACATCTTTTGAAGCAGGGGTTTCCACCCAGTGTAAAGATTCAAGATCGCCATATCTCATGGTCTTCAAAACTTTTTGATTCTGAGTATCTTCCGCCTGTCCCTGAACAAATATGAAATGTTGCTGTAGAACTTATAACTAGTATAGCTAGTATTTCATTTAGTTCATAAAATTTAATAATACCCAATAAGAAGAAAATAAATGCGATATATTACATTAGAATATAACTTGAAACTAAAAAGAAGAAGTTTATAAGAAGAATAAATACCCTGTAAAAAAATATACATATTGTCAGTCCAGTTAAGAATAGCTTGAGAAGAAATAATTATTTAAAATACCGTAAGTAATTACAAATCAAATAATTTTAGAAATCTTACATTTACCAAATTTTCGACCTGATACTTCGATTCAAACTTCGACGTGTCGAACACAAGAGGGCAATCGTCCGATTTCACAAGATGGCGGAATTTAACACCCTTTAGCGTAACACCGCCACATCTGCAAAGAATACAATCATGAGATAATAATTATAAATTATATTTCATAGGAACTCTTAAAAAATAACACTAAACTATATAACTGAAATAAATATGAAACTAAAAGTAAATAATTGATTGAATCAGGCGTTATATTGCGGAAATCCTTGGTAAATTAAAGAATATTGCTTTGCTATCTATTTCATTTCATTTGTGCCGAAGATACATAAAAAAACACATAAAATACATCTATATACATATATATATATATATATATATATATATATATATATATATATATATATATATATATATATACGAGAATTACAAAACAGACACTTTACTCCACGAATCTGCCAGCATAGAAATCACGTACAGCCTTTTTAAAAGCGAACTTGTTTGGGGATTTACGGATCTTGGGAGGTAGACCGTTCCAGAGACGAGCCACCTGAACGGAGAACGAATTCAAAATAAAGCCAGTTCGGCAAATAGGGATAGTTAAAGAGAGATTGCCTGAAGAGCGAAATTGACGGGAACGAGAAGCATCATTAAAATGAAAAAGGGACTTGAGATATTCAGGAGACTGTGGATCATTAAGAATGGAAAATAAAGTGCAAAGCATGCGAGAATCTCGTCGTTGACGGATAGAAAGCGAGCCAAGCTGGGACCGATAATAAGAGACGTGGTCGTATTTCCTGAGACAGAAAATGAAACGGATACAGTTGTTGAGCAGTCGATCCAACTTGTTGAGAAGTTCCTCATTTAAGTCCGGATAACACACATCACCATAGTCGATTATGGGTAAACTGAGGGAATTAACAAGCATAACCTTGGTGGTCACGGGCAAGAAGTGCCTTAACTTGTTAAGTGAATGCAGAGAATATGAGACCTTACGGCTAATTTCTGCCACCTGTGTTCTCCAGCTCAGAGTGCAGTCCAACTGAATACCTAAGTCTTTTACACTCTGACTGTAGGGGATGGGAGTACCATTGAACTGCACTGGCCTATATTCGAGTGAATATCCACTAGATATTATGTGCTCATCGTTTATGTACATATCTGTTATCTAAATTTTATCTGGTTCTCGTCGTTTCTAAGAACGCGATATATTTCAACACATGCCCTATTAAAATTACATTAATCATCATCATCATCCTCCTAGCGTTATCCCAGTACAATTTCATCCTGAAGGATACCTGGGGTCCGCTACCTAATCCCAAGATTTGGCGTAGGCACTAGTTTTTACGAACGTGACTGCCATCTGACCTTCCAACCCCAAGGGGAAACTAGTCCTTATTGGGATTAGGCTTTGTCAAGTGAGTGGGCAACTTGACTGTTAGAAGTTCTCAAACCGCCCGAAGGCCTCCAACTCGGCTTAACGACTGCTGCCATAGACAGCAACCGGGATCAACGGCTTAACGTGCCTTCCAAAGCACGGGAGCGCTCAGTTAGTAACCACTCAGAGCGGTCACCCATCCAAGTCCTGACCGCTGCCCACGTTGCTTAACCTTAGCAAGCGCAAGCGGTTCGCAAGCGCCGCTGGGCCACGAGCGCTCCTACATTACATTAATCAAAACAAAATTACATTAATCAAAGTTTTAAATACCTGGTAGAATCCTGTACGGCGCACACAGTAGCCTTCAAATGCTTCGTTTGTATCGATTTTTGATGTAACTCAGTGTTGATATTAATTTCCCTTACGAAGGCAGTTTGGGAGATCCCATCATGGGACTGTTGGAGCATGTGCAGCTGCAGTAAGGCATCCAGGAACGGCGCCCATCCCGACCATGACACGACACCCTCCATGAACGATTCGTCTGCCTCACGGATGCTCCGGAATTCACCACTGTTGGTTTGGATTACATCAATAATGGTGTCCACAAATACGTTCAACAGCACGGGTCATTGTAGCATTTGGCGGAGGTCCAGCAGTGAACGTCTTTCGGTTGATATGATGATGATGATGATAACATTCAAGAGCTCGTTATGATACGGACTCTATAATATTTCGCAAACCACGCTGTCTGCTTCTGATAATCCCAATATAGAGAGACGGCGGGAGATGATGCCTCATCGCGACCATGACCGCTCAAGAGCGAAACGACAGAGAAGAAGAAGACTTCGTTCAAAATTCATAGGAAAGTACAGTCGACTGCAGTGCAGTAAGATGTACCTATCCATATTTGGATTTTTTATCATTGGCACGAGGTGGATACATATGAATGTATTCAGATGTATAGGGATGGATATAGAGCACAATCAATATCTATCCCTAAAACGTGATACTCACTTGTACATGTAGCCTCTTTCATTGAAAATCTGATATATTTCCTCTGTTTTAAGTTTGACGCCTTCTTTAGAATCTTCGTTTTCAGTTCCGGGTGGCACAACAGTTTTGGTCACATTTATGTAGCCAGATGCTACTTGAGTGATGCCATCAGATACCTAGTAAAACCAATAAAAAGAATGAATACTATTTATCATGAATTTATCATTATTCGATAGGAATCGATCTCTAAACAGATGATACGATACGAGTTAGAACTTTACATTAAAATTGTACCTAAGGCAATCGAATATCAGCCTAGTTATGAAGCATACAAACATCCCTGTGACACTTTCATACAAATATAAGGGACTAACCTCTATCAAACTCGTGAGGTATTATAAGTTTTACATCAGGGATTAGGTGAGAGAGGGCTTTTTAGAGCACAGCTGGGAAAACGATAGGAGGATGTTGAGTTTTGTTTCTCGTAGGTAGTCTTTTTACTGTGACAGTACCTCAAACCACCCAGTCCCTCGGTGCATGGATACCGTGAGCCGTAGCAAGCGTGAATCGTGGAGCACTGGCTGCGAATGGAATGCCACGTTGCGGAAAGTCACCGATTGGCCGCGAAGCGGTGCGCGCGCGATCATCGCGAGCGTGTCCCATACGCACACCAGTGCGCTCGCGAACGGAAACACCTTCTTACCTGGAAGGGTTTTCGATTAGACAGAGAATGAGTGGAGACCTGTAGAAGTTCGCAATAATTCTTGGTTCTTGGTTAGAGAGACATTAAGTGGAAATCTGTAGAAATTGACAATAATTCTTGGTTCTTGGTTAGAGAGACATTAAGTGGAAATCTGTAGAAATTGACAATAATTCTTGGTTCTTGGTTAGAGAGACTTTGACTGGAAATCTGTAGAAATTGACAATAATTCTTGGTTCATGGTTAGACAGACTTTGAGTGGAGATCTATAGAAATTTGATATAGTTTGAGTGAAGACCTGTTGAAATTGTCAATAATTCTTGGTTCGTGGTTACACAGATTTTGAGTGCCTTATGAAATTAACAATAATTCTTGGTTCTTGGTTAGATATAGTTTGAGTGGAGGCCTGATGAAATTGACAGTGAAGTCGGAAAGCACGATGCAGAGAGTAATCATCGCGAGCGTGTCCCATACCATACGCACACCAAGGCGCTCGCAAACGGGACCACCTTCTTGCTTGGAAGAGTTCTTGGTTATACAGTGAACTGAATGTAAGTAAAATAAAAAAAAATACCTGTACTACATACCTTCAATTTGATGGCCATGTAAGTAAGAGTACTCATCATCGTGAAGAGTTATCTTAAAAGTACATGTTGCTGTCGTCACTCTTTGTGGACTCGCATATAGCGCCAAGTCCCTGTTGATCGAGAAAGTTAATCAATAGTAACCATCAATACCTTTTAATTTATTATATTTTCAGCTTGTAATCGCCCACTGCTGAGCATTGGCTTCCCTTCGAGAAAGCCACTCATCCTGGTCCTGAGTCAGTCGTTTTAATTTTACACTTTAACATAACAAAATACAGGTAGCCTACACAATACTTTTTTCAATTTTATGAATGTACGGTCTACTTGATGGTTAATGGAAACCCTAGCCTGCAACTCCAGAGGAGTAACATACAACATATTATTATCCTGTTACCAATCCTTTATTAATTTGTGATCTCGATAACTTGATAGCAAGAGCTAAATGCAAATCGCATACTCTCAACACAGCGTATTCTCAACAAATGAAATATATATATGAGGTAACGGTTTAAATTTACAACTATCTTTTACCATTTCTCTTGATGAGCCCACTCCACTAAAGGCGACAAGTGAGGGGTTCCAGTAGAAACAGGAAATTCGACTTTTGGATATAAAGTGCGAATATCAGGATAGTATCCTTCCAGGAATAACCTGAAAGAAAAAAAACATACACTTAGTCTTAAATCATACATTGCCTGAACTCCTGCGTAAATCTTTATTTAGTGCTTGAATTAATGAAGTTTATTACACAGGAATTAATTGTGATAGTATGACTTTTATTCGTATTCGTAGCAATTAATTATTGTAGAGGTCCAAGATATTGCCTTGTGGGACTCCAAATGAGTTAAGTTTGGACTGGTTTGGACTCTGACAATTAAAAGTTTCTGCCCTAAACCATGCTTATTTTTTTTTCTTTAGAACAGATATCTTTTGATCGAAGATTATGAAATCGAATCGAATTTAGTTCAAGTTTTTTTTATACGTCTATATGACAGACTTTTTGATAAGTTTTAGATACTGGTACATCTAAAATTAATGCAGCTTGATTAGATCTGTTTTATATGCATAATCTAATCTAATTAACAAGATAGCGAATAGCGGGGGTTTAAGAGGCAAATTAAAAAATGTTTCATCTCAAATTATGTACAAAACATTGATAATACAAATACATTTTTTTTAAGGGTACGATGCTTTCAATAAGAGTGTAGATAAGTAGTAGGGCTGTAGATAAAACCATTTTTTGTTTTCATTGTCTTCTTCTTTTCCTTGCTTTATCCCTATCAGCCCTCCTGATACTTTCCTCCATTCTTTACGGTTATTCGTTAATTCGTTTGTTATACCTAACTTTGTCATATCTTTATGGATGGTCCTTCGACAGGTTATTAGTGGTTTTTGGTGGGATTATTTTGCTTTCATTGTGTGGAAGAAGATTATGTTTGAAACGCTATTTCCTAAAAAGTATGGTGTCAGGTAAAAAAACTGGTGACTAACTGTCCAACAGCTTCGAGCACGAAGCGCGCGTTGTCGGGATGCGCGCGGCGCGTGAGCGGTACGTGCGTGCACGCGGGCAGCGCGCGCTTCAGGATGGCTTGCAGCAGACCGTGTGGAGCCACCTCCACCAGCACCGCGTTTTTCGGGATCAGACGAGACGTCTCGTCAAACAGCACTGGACTCTGCAAACAGACAAAGTTATAAATATGAAGCTGGAAGTCCGCTGCCAACACCGGCAAGTCGCGCGGGCCACGCGCGAGCGCGCAGTGTTAGACGCCGTCGCGGCTAGACCTCATGATTAAGGATGAAGTATTAGTCCAAAGCATGTCAAGTTATATTCGACGTTAAAGACGTGAGTGACCCGTTCATTATATTTAAATATGACTGAGAATCACAAGTATTCTATTTAAAAAAAATCAGCTTTTAAATTTGACAAAGAGAAAAAAAATATATATATATATATTCACCAATAGATTGTTTGTATGGTACTCGGCCGAAGAATACTTAGCAAGGTCTTCATTCCATCTCTCTTGTGGCACTGAAGTTGATACCCAACGTTCGCTGCGTAGCTTCGGGGTTTTAATAACTTCTTTCAAGTACTTGAGTAGTCCAGGTCCTGTTAAATTAACAAATGATTACATAGACGGTTCACTTAGGGCCGGTTGTTTCCGTCGGTAGTACTAATCAGTTCGTTAAAATCGGATTGTTTTATACCAAGATGGCAGCAAACAAACGTACGGTCCACCTGATTGTAAGTGGACACCGCAACCTATAAATGCCCGCAACTCCAAAGCAGTCTCGTGCGCGTTGCCGACCCTTCATAAAATTTGCCCACAGACTACGGTAAGTTTGTCATTCGTTGTGTGTCACTCGGCAGCAAAATTGTTTCCGTCTTGTGCGTAAACATTTGAATCCATCGATATGCTCAAGATTGGATTATTTAGATTATTTTTGAAGAATCTTTCACTTCACTCAGAATTTAATATACCGCCCTTGCCGTAAATATATATCATTGTGCTCCCTTAGAAATAATCTACTATTACTGACTCACCTGCTTCGGCGATGTACCGGGAATGGTACGCGATGTTAGAGCATGGGACCTCCTTTGCGAAGATGCCTTTAGCGGCCAACTCAGATACGAATTGGGACATAACTTCTGCTGGGCCCGAAATTGTGCTGGATTCTGGGGAGTTGTGACAGGCTACCTCAATCTCTGGTGGGACCATGTTGATGACCTGATGAACATAAGGTTAAAACAATAATGATTTTTTAATTAATGAGTGTACATTATATATTAAACGACCCTGTAGTAATCATTACTGCTTGTAGAGACACGTCTTGCTCGATTTTGGAGCAGCCCACCTCCGCCTTGCAGAAGAACTCAGCCATAATAACATTGTATATTATATAAGTTAACAATACATTTGTTGTGCTCCTGGAGGTGAGCAAGGTTGCTTTGTCAAACTCAAAGTAATTGTACTGTACCGTGATGTTATCACGCTAACGTAGCTTACGATTATGAATAGGGCGTTGTCTTTTGGGGAACTCGGAAACAACGAAGCGGCATTCGGATGTCTTTAAATGAGAGATAAGGTTATTTCGCACATGATAGGGTTATTTCGTTGGGGTGGTTAAACCCTGACCAGGAATATATGATCATGCGCCATGTTGCGGAATTTCATTGCAACTAATTTCTTACACTGGCAATAATTTTAATGACATTGTCAGCACGTCAGTGTCACGGTTGCGGTTTATTTGCATATTAGTTATGTGTTAAATATTTAATAATAAATTAGAAAAAATGACCAAAACAATTCATAGCCAAGAGCGGAATATATTATCAATGTGAGGAAATAAAATTATTGAGCTGCAAAACAATCCATAATTTATGTCAGAGTTGACAGGTAAACAAGATAAAATGTCATAATAGTCTGTTGCCATATAAATCAGAATAATAGCGCCCTCTTGACAGTGATCTCGTATCTCGCTTTAATTTCGTAGAAGGTTTTTATAGAGCATATTATAGTATCAAATTCAAAGTAATAGTGTGGTAGGTAGGTCTTGTATGAGGAGATGTATGGATGTGTTTGAAGCAAAAGACGTATGTAAGGACCGTAGTACTTGGCATTCTTTGGTCTCTGCCTACCCCAATGGGATACGGGCGTGAGTATAATGTATGTATGTAACTACCTGTTCATAGCCGAGACCGACGGCGGCCATTGAGCCGCGTATGAACGCCGTCTCCACGGACACCAGACCGCGACTGTACGACGACAGGATCATTTCGTCGGCCGAGAGGCAGCCGTCGGCGTACGCGCAGCCTAGCTCGCCCACGCTGTGGCCTGCGGAAAATAACTTAGGTACACTTACAATACAATCCATAGGCTAGGTTCACACGGCGACTATTCGATTCGATATTTTCTCGCATAGGGTTTCACCGTATACGAGACGGCCGTTCACATGTGCCGAGATCCATTCGGTTTTTTCACGTATGCGGTCTTCCCGCCCGCCTGCGCTCGCGCACATGTTTAGGCTCTGCAGCATAGTTCTGTACCTACTGGCGCCAGCAAGCCTCCTGGCTCAGCCATCCACCGAGTTGAGTGGGAGAGTTGGTACTTATCCGAACCATCCTAAAAGTGACTACTAAACTCCATGTAAGATCTGATTTGGACTTGGAGCAAATTTCTGATTTGTCTGTGCGGAGACGTGCAGTACAATTTCAGTTGTTGTTAATTATAAAAAAAAATTCGTTACCTATAATCTTATCCGGAACCAAACCCAACTCTTTGAGGACATCAGTCAGCCCGATTTGGACGGCAGCGATCCCCACGAACGAATGCAGAATATTGTCAAAAATCGTCTTGTCGGGCGATGTTATAATGTGGACGATATCGATGCCTTTTGGTTCCAACACTCGGCGGCAGCTATGAAAAGAAAAAAAAACTACATACAGGCGAGGTTTCATAAAGACCACTTGAACAGCAAAAATTCGTTCAACCCACATGGAAATGCTGGCAAACAGTAGTGTTGGGAATCGCTTCCAATCTTTAAACCTTGATTATTCCCAATAAAGGCAGACGTGGACAAAGTATTCGGCAATAGCCAGTAAATAACAAGTTGCTGTCAAGGTTGCTGGACACTGTAAATGTTAAAGTACGTTTATCTAACGAGCGGGGGTGAGCCCTGGTTGTGTATTGAGCTATATACATCATGTTTATGCACATGTGTCAGCGCAGGAGCTATGCGTTCACATTGTCTGTGTTCGTATGTGTCACAACTACAACTATGGCTAATGCGCTCGTGAGAAAAATGTACTGTATTGGGTTTTGAACACTATTGTTTCAATGTTAAAGTAGTTTATTGAACGAATTACTTTGTATTCAAAAGGTTACAAGTAGTTACCGTTCTATAGCAGCAGCAAAGATCGGTATACGCATGAGTTGCGTGCCCATCCCGGCCCATTGCGAACCCATGCCGCTATACACGAACCACAGCGGACGGTCGCCGCCGTCAAAATATTCTGCTTTCTCGACCAGGGAAGTTGTCTTTGATTCAGCGTCCGTATCTGTAAAGGATGTTATTTTAAGAACGTTACTTTAGTGTGTTGCCTTTATTTTATCCCACAGGCATGAATTAAGATATACACAGTGTCTTTCACCTGACAAAATATCAATTATCATAAAATTACTCACCTAAGATTGTAAATCCTCTGCCTAGATGTCCATTCACTCTGGAAGAGTGAATATTATGAATCAAGGCTAACTCCTCGGCGTCTATAGGGCGCGATTTCAAATTGTTAATCATGTTCTTCACCGCTGAGTCGGTACGGCCCGACATCAGGACCAACCGTGGGATATTGGTCTGGTACTTCGTCAAGTCCTTAAACAATAAGAAAACGAACCAGGTTATAGGCAGCTATGTATTAACCGACTCTGAAAAAGATAAGGGTACCAGGTATGATTGTGACGGATTCTAAGAGAAGGAGCAATACTAGAGAAAGGAGGATGAACGAACAGAAGGATGTGAGCGGTGAGATGATGGGTGAAAAGAGATGAATAGACGAAATAACATGTATAAAAATAAAGAAATAAAATGAACTTTATTCTGTAAGTAGGCCGCAATGGCACCTTTACAAGTTAAAATCTATGCATGCTGCGCGAACCCAAAGAACAGTAAACACAAAGAGCTAGGTGATGTGATAGATGGCGATTGTGGCGATGGCGATGGTATTTGTCGTGTACTTCAACGATTCGCGACATGGTAAATGAGATATGCAGATGAACTGACCGGCAATATAGTAAGTGATCACGAGGCCCTCGATAACGCTCATTGGTTTAGTAATAATGTGTTGCTACTTTGAAGATACCTTCTTTTTTCCTCGTTTTGACGCAGTACAAATGCATTTGCGTATCCCCCCCGGACCCGATACCTAAATATATTTTTACCTTCGGCTTGTAATGTCCGTGTAATAGAATATGGGAGTTGACGCCAGTAAGAGACAGTCCATTGATCGCGACGTATCCCCGGCCGGTGGACGCGTGGTCAGTCAAGACCTGAATTCGGTTCTCGCGCAGAGCTGCGATGTCGTCGCGCGGCTGTGTGTAGTGCAGGTTGCCTGCCAGTTGCCCGGTGTGGTAACCCAGGAGCACCTGCAACATATTTGTAGATAAGTTATGCTCACCATCCTCCTATCGTTATCCTAGTACAGTTACATCCTGAAGGATGCCCGGGGTCCGTTACTTAATCCCAAGAATTGGCCTAGGAATTAAGTTTCTACTCAAGACTGTCATCTGACGTTCCAACCGGAGTGGAAACTAGACCTTATTGGGATTAGACGTGTCAAACGCGTGGGCAACTTCACTGAGAGAAATTCTCAAGCCGCCCGTAGGTAAGGTAAAGCTTGGCTTAACGAAGATAAGTATTTATGCTCCTAGTAGGTTAATGTACAAAATTTAATATATATAGGTATAGGTTTATAAATATACAAAGATACAATGGACAGATACTTCATCAACGGCCTTTGAGTCTATTACAGACTATGCAAGCAGTGTCAATCAGGGAGACAAGATAGAAGGAAGGCGAGGCAGGGGAAGACCAAGGAGTAGTTAAATGGACCAAATAAAAGAAACCGTTGGCGTCGTGTCGTATCAAGAAGTCGAAAGACTGGCATACGAGAGGGAAAAATGGAAAATAATCCACCGACAAGAGGATAACTCTTAAATTTGATGATGATACCTTGGTGATGGCCGTTATGCCCGACGCGGATTCGCAGTAGCCAATGTTAGACGTTACGCTGCCTACGTTCAGGGGCTCACTGCGCCCCGAACAGAAGACGGTGTCTATGGCATCCAGCTCGGTTTTATCGCACTCCAAGTCGGCTGAAAATACCAGATAAGATTGGTTCTCTAAATTATTAATGAAGTCATCGTCTACCGCGGCTTTTTTATGACTAAATATGTCGTCGTACAGGCTCTATGATGGGCAGGGCTCGAACTTTTAGTGCGGATGACGTAAAAATGACGTTATTTTGCACACAGGATGATTGATAGGTAAATTAAATTTTACGAAACTTGTACAAAATCAAAACATTTATTCTGCAAATAGGCCTCAAGGGCACTTTTACAAGTCAAAATCTATCTATATCTATTCTATCTGTTGACGTAAGTTAGGAATATTTTAAAAAAATTAAGGGAACGAAGTCGCGGGCAAAAGCTCATTATAATAATAAGCTACGGTAGGTAGCTTAGAGCTTCATGCTTGACAGCTAAGCAGCGTTGTGGGTTCGAATCCCGGCACGTACCAATGAGTTTTTTTATCTGAATATTTACCTGCTCCAAAACCTTCAACGAATTCCACATCCCGAGGGGATATCTTTACTTCATCGTAGAATTCCTTCAAGAAATCGACCATTTCGTCTGGTTTTCGGTAGAAGCTTCCAGTACTTTCGCCAGATATGTATTTTGTTTTGACCGAAACAACATCGGCATAAATTCTATAACAAAATTAAAAGGTTAGACTTTTTTATTTATGTTATTTATTTAAGGGCTTCTTAAGTTGGGCTTTTTAAAATATAAAAATACACTTACGAAACATAAATACCTACATTATAAAACCTAACCTATGGTACCGCCGGCAGCGAGGCAGGGCCTAAGCTACTCGGTGGTTACGGCGATAGAGAGAGGAACCTCCTGACTATCCGCGCCGTGTGATGCCGTAGGAGTACCACCTTCTGTATCTGACCCTTGACCCAGCCATCTAGCGAGAGTCTCTTGAGGTTTTGGTCGAGACTCTTTGCTATTAAACGCACCATAGGTACCTACGCATTTTGGACGGGTGTCACGCCGACCGGCCGGGCCGGTCTCGGTACGGTATACCGTGAATTGTCCTTACCTTAATGCGTCCTTAGCTTTTTGTAAGAACAAAATGCTAATAGATTCAGATTTCACGCAGCCGTTAGCCCCTTTGTCGTAGGATTTAGTTTTCCCATCCTTGCACAATGTGATGTTTCTGAAATTATTATAACTATTTCAACGACATTATATTTATTAAGGCGACGCTCTGATAAACTATGAAACTCAAATAGTGTGCCGAAATCCCCCCACCTCATCCACCCCGGTATTTCTTACACGGCTCGGGATCGAGTAGCGCATGACAGAGTTGACAGACAGAGCGCCGCACGGAACAGAGACATCAAAGGAGACTTATTATACTGTATATTTTTTTTAATACGATGGTTGCAAATAAGCATATGGTCCACCCGATGGTTAGCGGATACCGCAGCCTAGGCTGTCAATTCCGTGCGCGATGCCGAGGTTATCAAATTTGAGGATTCATTTATGCTTTCCACATTTCTTAAATATTTTTTTTGATTCTATTATACCGATAAGGAAGATCGTGTACGTAATAAATGAGATATATATGTATTTGATAAAAAGAATTGTATAGTGTAAAAAAATATATAAATGTAAAACTATTCGTGCCGACATTATTACCGATGCCAGATAAGGAGGTAAGAAATCCAATATTGTACCTACTTGTTTACAGTTAAAGCATGACAAGATTGTATTTGGCCCTGAAATTGAGTCGCTACAAACAACTAACATATGGCAATAATGTGCGTACGTCATGTACAGTCGGTACAGTGTGGCTTCATGTTAACAATGTAGACTGTCAAAACATTGTCTTCAGAGAATCGTAGTTAACATGTTAAGCTATGATAATTACCTATTCATCTAAATCTGATTCCAAATATTCAATATTAAAATATTCTTCAGATTCGATCTCCGATGGTGCTCGGCCGCTGATGGCGCTGATATATTTGTATAAAATTCTGGTAATCCACAGAGAACCCATTGCATATCGAGTTGCCACTAGCGAGTGCAAGACAAAAATTTGAGAGCACCAGGGGACTTGAGTTAAATACCCGAACTTCTGATTAAATTAATTATAAAACCCAACATTGGCAACACATTTTGTAAGCCTGTTGTAAAAAAAATAATGTTAATTAAAACGTCCGAGTCGCATTATGCCGGTTTTTTGAAATTGGTTAAAAATACACTTAAAACAGTTTATATTATAGGTAAGTAGGTTTTATGTCTCAAATACATATAATATATTTCATTCGCAAAACTTATATAACATGTAATTTTTTTCATTTTCGTTTAAATCCGGAGACGACTCCATGCCATTATGTTCTTTTCCAACTAGAACATTGAATGACATTTAGGAACATTGGTAAATAAACATATTTGCGTTTTTACCTACCTTTTATAACCATATTTTTACATTAATCAATTAAACAAGCTTTTCTTTTTCGTCTTGAGTACTTCCTCGTGTTTTTACGCGAATAAAATAACATTTTAAACATATATTTGCGTAATTTTGCGGGAGCGCGACGAGCATAGATCCAACGTTGACAGCGGCCGTCGGCCGATTGACTTGACAGAGGGGGGACGTCTTGTCATCTTTTTGTATAGAAAGCACGGCGCGCGCTGTCTTAAACTATAAGGTCGTATACGACGAAATCGTATTTATCGGTTTAAATAATAATTATAAGCTATTTTTATAAAATGCGACGGCCAATTTGAAGTGTTTGTTTAGATGAATCTATATTGAAAACTAAGAGGCTTTAACAAGTGCCGTTTGTCTGTAAAATGCAAATCCCTGTTCAAACAGAGGTGTTTTTGACGAAGAAAAGTCTGTTACAAAAGTTATCCAATCTTGTAAATACAACGGCCAAATTAAAGCTAAAGGTATGATTGATCATGTGAGTCAATTTCGGTTTCATCAGTTGCTTGGTTGCTGAGAAAAATGCAAATCCCTGCAACCAATTTTCTCATATCGTCGTCTTAAGTAAAATAACCAGTAACTTGCGCCCTTTACTTCTGTGTTCAAAAATATGTGTACGGACAACGTTATCAAAAAATCTGAACACGGCTTTATTATTGAGGTCATGATCACTCAGATATGTTTTAATCTTTCGCAATATTTATGAACTCATATTGCTCAGCAGCTTTGATTATCTTCTGTTTGGGCTAAAAGTTGACTGGTAGAAAATGCCTTATACCTGAATATTGATGAAATGAGCTACTATAATAACATATTAACTATTAAATTGTGACAACATCTACAAGCACAGTATATTCGTTGCATCGAAAAGTAATTCTTGGTGCAGCTCATTTCTTCAATATTTAGAAGTACGGACTATGAAACGACCCATTTATTGATTGCGACCATTTCTGCTGCCATTTAAATATGAAATCTAACTTTTGCACAGATTAGTAAGAGAACCGACGGACATACCTGCCGACGTGTATCGACGTCTGCGGATGCAAGCAGAGGTTGCAGCCGGCGACTATAGCCGCCTCGCAGGCTCCCCGGGTGATGGCCTGGTAGGCCTGTTCCAGAGCAGCCGTGGAGCTACAGCAGCCAGCATCGATGGCCAGGGAGGGACCCTTGGCGTTCAGCCAGTAGGAAACACGGTTGGCGAACATGGACTTGTTGCAACTGGAATAATTGATAAATATTAGGGCGACGGTGAAATAGAAAAAAAGAAAGAAAAGAAAAAAACATTTATACGTGGCGTATAAGACAGTACAAATAATCAAAAACATCACAACACAGAGCATATCCACGAAACGGCCCCAAATCAGCATAAGTATTGCTAGCCATTGGATTACTTACATGCATAGAGTCACAAATACATTAGAAATCGTTAATAAAATAGGAATAGTGAATTCAGCCGCCCGCATCCTTCGCGGGGACTGTGTTCTTATAAAACAGTATTTAAAAAAAGCCATTGGACGCCCTTATACTCCACCGTGGACGCGCACGTCCACGATAAACTTTATATACGAGTATAATAGCCTCCTCAGATTCAAAGTAGGTAATTTTAGATCCATACTAATATTATAAATGCGTATCTGTCTCTCTGTCTGTTACCTCTTCTCACTTAACCGCTGGACCGATTAGGATGATATTTGCTAAGGAGATACTTTAAGTCCCGGGGAAGGACATGTGATACTTTTTATCCCGGAAATCATCCCTGGAAGTTTGTAGGAGCGATAACTAGGTAAGCGCCTGATATAAGAAAATTCCTCGTTGACGAAATCGCGGACAAAAACTAGTAAAAATACTAGTAACTAGTAAAAACTAGTATAAATATAGTAATATTACTAGTAAAACAAACTCCACTGTTCCTGTCACAGGAAATTTCAATTTCTTTGCCAATTGTGTTTGTATCGTGAGCGGCTAGAGGTTAATTTCCGCGAAGACACACGACGTGTTGTTATTGTGTTAAATGTACTGTGCGTGCCTTTTGTATTTGTGTGTCTATTGTGCAGTGAATATTTTTTTCTTTCTTTGTAATTTATAAAATGTTAGGTGTATTGACGATCTGTTCAAGATCACGGGAAGCCGTTGGACGAGAGCGGAGGAAGACTGATCTTTGTGGAGATCCTTGAGGGCATTGGTCCAGCAGTGAATTCTTTCGGCTGACATGATGATTATGATGGGACAATCTTACATTAAATCGAACTAGATCCATAGTAAGCTCTCTCGTGTGATGGGTGATAGGTACCAGACGACGATATTCTTATCAATCTATTTTATTTCCACTCAATCATCGACAAAGACGCATCATTTCCTTAAGAAACCGGCCAAGTGCGAGTCGACCTTCGCACGTTTGGACCGGCAAAATTAAGTTGGTTTGTTATCGTGCCACCTTTGGGTGTATGGGAGTCCCCCTTAATACATTTAAAAATAAGTTTTGACTATTTGTGTGGCTTTTGGACACTAAGATGCTTATAATGTGAAAATTTTAAGACCGTTGGCTGTAAACCTGTGTGACAGACGACGGACGGACGGACGGACAGACGGAGGACGCATGAATGTCAGATACAGGGTTCCGTCTTGACCCTTTGGGTACGGATTCGCTAAAAAGGACAGAAAATGTAAACTTTGTTTCATTCGCTATTTAATTGACCCTTTGGGTACGGATTCGCTTAAAATGACAGAAAATGTAAACTTAATTTGTTTCATTCGCTATTTAATTGAAAGCGTTGTACTTACCCAGCTATACCCAAACCAGTTCTAGTGATCAAAGCGTTGTAAAACACAGTTTTTTCAGTTTCGGATAAACAAGTGCCGACGTAAACTCCTACTCTCTTTCCGGACAGCTGATTAGGATTGAGTCCTGTAAAATGAAAACATAATGGTAAATTTAACTAGAAATCTCTCGTAAGTCTCAGACATATTGAAATATAATAAACGGGTCACTCACGTCTTTAACGTCCAATATCGCTCGACATATAACTTGGAAAAAGTACTGGGCCATGAAAGAAATCCTGAAGGGTGAGTACAATATCTCACTCAAAAAAATTGTATGTGACACCTGTCTTCTACCATGATTAACTTATGGCTCACAAACATGGGTTTACACAAACAAAGTAAAAGAAAAAAATAAAATGCACACAAAGAGCTATGGAGAGGAGCATGCTAAAACTACGAAAAATAAATAAAATAAGACACACAAAAATTAGAGAAAAAACCAAAATCACGGATGCTCTCACCCATGTCCTCAAACGAAAGTGACAATGGGCTGGTCACATCGCCCGAATGTCAGACGACAGATGGGCTCGACAAACCACTACCTGGCGTGGACCAAACGGCAAGCGGAAAGTTGGAAGACCATACAAACGATGGGCTGACGACATCATCCAAACAGCGGGAAAACAATGGATGGAGATTAGAGGACGGAGAGAGGAGTGGAAGGGACTGGAGGAGGCCTTCACCCAAGGAGTGATCCATGATCGGGAAATGAACGCAACCATAGCCAGTTAAAAAAAAACTATCATGGGTAGAAAAGGCTTAAATTAAATTAAATTAATCGCTCGACACGTTTCGGACCAATACGTGGTCCTTAATCATGAGGTCTTTCCGCGACGGCCTCGCGTGCGAGCGCACGACACGCGCGGCTGCTAAGCATAGGCGGCGGCGGTAACAGGACAGGGTAAGGACGAGGTATTGGCCCGATACATGTCGAGTGATATTCGACTTTAAGAACGCGAGTGACCCGTTTATTATATTTCAATATAATGTCGGTTCTTTTAAATTGATGCATGGTAATGAGGTGGGCCCATCTGGCTACTTGGTGGTTACCACAGGACGGACACCAGGCGGCGAGGCAGGTCCAGGCGGAGACGGCGGGATGACATGGACGCATTCGCCCATGATTGGCCAGAGATTGCCGGGGACAGAGGTCTGTGGAAATCCAGAGGGGAGGCCTTTGCCCAGCAGTGGGACACTCTATCAGGCTAAAATAAATAAATAAGGAGAGTGCTAGCAATTTTAATAATTTCCGTACCTGCGTCGTAAATGGCCTGGTAAGCGTGCTCAAGAATCTTCCGAGACATGGGATCCATGGTGATGGCCAAGTAGTGGTGCACCCTGAAGAATTGGGCATCGAACCTGTCCAAGTTGGGGATCAGTCCAACATGCTGAGGTACCTCCGGGTGGTTGTATTTCCAACGGGGCTCGTTTTCTGCGGCCGGATTTACCTGGATAAAAAAATCTTGCCTTGAAGGGAATTTCCTAAATAAGTACATAATATATACAACACAAATTTGTTTGAACTCAGAACTATAAAAGTTTAATAGCATAATCTAATAAGGTATATTTAAGGGAGCAAATCTTGTATATTTATATTTCGTAAAATAGACGCTGGATAGCGATACGTATCCGTTTACCGAGGAAGAAGTAAGCCCCATGATCAGCCATATAAAAAAAAACTTAGTGCTGGAAAAAATCTAACACGACCCGCGTTGGTTTTATCACTGGAATAGGTACTCTGAGAGATTGAGCTAGTAGGAATTTTGTCATTAAATTTTGTTCACTAAACCTAACCTAGCTGAGAAGAGTCCAGCAAGAAACTCAGCTAGGCCCGACCGGTCGGATTTGGGCCTTCTGAACCTGAACCTCTAGTATAAGTTGTTTCGAAACAAAACACAAACGAACGCGTGTGCGTTTTGTCTGATTTTGTAGGGCAACGCGAGCAGCGCCTCTGGTGACCTTAGGTGGTAACTAGTTTTTGCCATATACAGTCAAGGGCACCAATATGTATACACTTTGTCACCTTACATGATTGAAATAAGGTCCAAAAATGTATATATAAATATATTTATGCCCTTGACTGTACATGAAGACTAATCGCAAACGTGTTCGTTTGTTTTTTGTTTCAAAATGTATACTAGAGGTTCTTTTGTATAGTTTGTACTGACCTTGTTGTAAAGCACGTCTGAAAACTCGCCAACATGGCGTGCGCTCGGGAAAGCGCCAGAGATGCCAGAGATGACCACCCGTTCGACGCTGGGCGTGTGCTCCAGCACCTGCCGGCCTTCTTGGGGTGATGGCGCCATTGTAACTAAACAGAAGAACATTGTTTATTGTACTTATTGATTATTTATAATCGGGACACCAACAGAGTACATTATTAACAGTTCTCCTTATAAAAGTTAACATTTCTTTGGGCTTTCATTAAAATTTATAAATACAAAGTGCAATTAATAGGTACCTAATAATAGTACATTACTTACCAAGGGCGATAAAACAAAGAATGTCTCAGATCGCAGGTATTTTACGCCCGAGCCGAAGGCAAGGGCGATAAATATGCGATCTGAGGCTTTCTTTATTATCGCCCGTGGTAAGTACAAAATTTTATGTCACCCCCTGGCCAGGAAGTGGGATTTTTCGCGCGCGGAGCGTGCGATAATGGCCACTTTATGGCCAGGTGTGACATAAAATAAATAAAATAAAAATAAAAATCATTTATTTCGGAGTTATCATCCGTAATTGGTTAGTACAAATAAACTAATTCAATAACAAATATCGTAATTGTAATTGTTAATTGAAAATGCAATTACTATTATCTTGCAATTACATTTCGTAATGGTGCACAAACAATTATGCATTGACTGCCGTAAAAAAATGTTGTTTTGAAGGCTTGCAATTTTGTAATAAATCGTTTTTTAAACCAATAAATATTTAGGTTACTTGGTTGGCAGTCAAATATTAAGAAATTACACTAATAATCTTCATATTTTGTTTAAGTATTTTGTAATCTCATTTCCTAAAGGTTTACTAGTTTTTTTAATAAAATAATGAGAACTACTGAAATATGTTAAGATAAAAAAATATTTTATACAATTTTTTTTTTCAATTTTTTTTTTTGTTTTGTTTATTGCTAATAAATTATTTAAAGTATTAAAATGGTAATTATTACTCTCAATTGCCTGTATCCTAAATAAATTTATATATTTTAGGTCTATATCAAGTAGCGGTCTCCTAGACCGCACGTAGGTGGTTGTTTGTATCTCAGAAAAGCACGTAGGTAGTTAAGGGTTAATATTTTGCATGCCATACCATACGTGATGGCTGATTAGGGAGGCGCTGAATATTTTTTACTAAAATCACAACACATTTTAAAATAAAATAAAGTATTTGTATTACCTTACCTGTAGGTATTTAGGTACTTCCAGAATATCCGAACACTATGTCTATTACCCTGCCACACTCGCGTACGCACACAATCGTCAACAAGATTCAAGTGAGCCATGTTGTTTTTCTTTGCGGCTTATATAGTGGCCATGAAGCTTTAAATTCATGAACACAGAAAAAGTAAACTAAAACTATTGGAAAACCAATTGAAATACATGCCCGCGAAAAACATCGAAAATACGAACTGGCTGCAGAAGACCTTAGAGCCTCATTTATGTACTCCTCTTGTAGTCTCCTGTGATGGCATTGTGGGAACCGAATATGAATCGATCATAAAGAAAACTTCTCTCAAGCTAAATGAGAAATGGTCTAAACCATACTCACAAATAATAAGCTGGCTCAAAGTAAAAATACTAATATCAATAATAAGAGCTGTATCTATAAGATTAAGAGGAACAAGAAGACAAATTTGCAGATATGGGTGCGAAGACGGCTCTGGAATTCCCATCCTAGATCCTAGATCCTGGATGTAAGATGTAATCACGGTGCTATATTTATATTATTAATTTATACTTCATATTTATTTGGTATCAATATCTGTATTATTAGGGTATAACTTTTTAATACATGATTTTATGTTACACCTAGCCATAAAGTGGCCATTATCGCACGCTCCGCGCGCAAAAAACCCACTTCCTGGCCAGGGGGTGACATAAAATTTTGTACTTACCACGGGCGATAATAAAGAAAGCCTCAGATCGCATATTTATCGCCCTTGCCTTCGGCTCGGGCGTAAAATACCTGCGATCTAAGACATTCTTTGTTTTATCTCCCTTGGTAAGTAATGTACTATTATTATTATTGAAATACGGTGGCTTTGTGACCTTTCGGTACGATATCAGAAAGCTTTTTAACTTTTTTTATCAATGTCAATTGTTGTCTGTTCTCTGTATTAATTGTCTCAATGTAACGTTTCTGAAGGTGCGTGGTAAATCTAAACGATAGTTTTCATAATAAAAATGCCAAAAGGGTTGTTGAAATCAAAGAGAGCGCAGCAAAATGTCATCTTGCTCGAATTTGGAGCAGCCCAGCTGCCTGGGGACAGCCATAATAATATTATTTACTATGACAAGTATGTAGTGTCGTTTTCCTGGAGGTGAGCAAGGTTGCCAGAGCTCCCGAGGGTGCACTGTGTTGAGAGCGAGGGACCTAAATTTGTCCCTTCTGCTATCAACACAGTGACGCAACTCACGCATCGCAGTGACGGTAATGCGCACGCGACTCCTTTGGAGTTGCAAGCGTCTGTAGGCTGCGGTGTCCGCTTACCATCATGTGGACCGTACGCTTGTTTGCCACCGTCGTTGTATAAAAAATATTGTATATGTATAGATCTGCCTACTCTGTGAGTTTTTACTCATCTGAAATGAATATTTATTCATCTATTAGGTAGGTAAATTTTAGTATATTCCATATACTATTATCTATGCATCACCTACTGTGAATTGTTATTCTTTGATATGATCTCCGCTACCCTAAGGTTGTCTGGAAGAGATCGCTCATTAGCGATAAGACCGCCTGTTGTTTGCCTCTACTCATTGTCATTATGTACTGTTATGTGTTACTTTTGTTGAGGTTATGCAATAAAGAGTATTTGTTGTTGTTGTTGTTGTAGGTTAAACATTTTAGAAAGAGTCAAGTTTCATCCTGTATATTTTAAAATAAGTATTTTTGATTGAATAAGTAGCGCACACTAGACCTCGTAACGTGTACAATAATGACTAATTAAAATATATTTGTGATTTTTATTCGATTCTTCGGCTAATTTATATTCCACGATCGAGGCCAAAGGTTATTAACGTCTACAATTTAATGCCTATAAGTCCAATGTAGTCTTAGTAGACTGAAAATTTAAATAAGGTTAATGATCCTCTTGTTTAATTTAACACCATGAATAGATTTTCGACAATCATGCACGGAGAAGCAGAACGTACGATCGTGATAATAGGGGGCGAAATCCATCGTTGCCGCGCCGGCGACTATGCGCATTTCTTTTGTTTGTGTTTCTAAATTTAAATATACTGTAATGTCTGTTCCAACATGTCAAAGCTACAAACAGGGGTCCTTCCTTAAGTTTTTACCTATAATATTAATAGGTACAACAGCTTTTTATAGAGGCCGGTATGCGGCGGTACCGGGACGAATAGGGACTATATGTGTCTGTGTTGTCGCGATCGCGCGGTGGACGTCCCCGCCGGCGGGAATGCATAAGTGTACACTGAGCGAAAAAAATACTAATTATTAGTAAGTTTTAGTGAATCCCAAGACAAGGAGATTATATACTAACGGTTACAAAACAGTTTAGTAGTAATTAGTAGTTTACAAGGATAATTTTTTTGGTATTAGTGAATAACTACTATTATCAAACACTGTTTTGTAACCGTTAGTATATAATCTCCTTGTCCTGGGATTCACTAAGGCTGGGTTGCACCAAACCGTCTGTAATCGTAAGCGGTGTTCGTCAAATCTGATTGTATGGAACGTTTGACAAGTTTCTATGGGATGACAGCTGCCGGCGCCATATTTGACGATGACCGGTCTGTGTTCGTACTTTGGTGCAACTGGCACTAAAACTTACTAATAATTTGTATTTTTTTTTCGCTCAGTGTACGCGTCATGTCTAAGTTGGACGCCGTAAGCGCAGCGTTCGGGCCTATGGTCCACCCACACACATTGCCACGGCGCGGTACAAAGCGGCGGTGGAAAGGCTCGGTGCCGCGCCATTTCACGTTTAATACGCCGCGCCGTGGTAATGTGGACATTGTATGCCCTTCCATCTTTCAATGGACGCTGTGATTACGTCGTGGGTCCGTGAGTGTGTGCCTTTTTTTACGTGGCGAAAACCTGCGAACCAGGTACCCAGGCATGGCCTGGGTTATGTGGTATTTCTAGCCACTAAAAACTCCACGGCGACCGCCATCTGCGCTCTCATGCGGGGGACTCCGGGATCTCATACTGAACGCACAATACGCTCCTTTTTGAAAGACAGAAAACAGAGCACACATGTCTTAAGTTCAAGGTGTGACCTCGAAAATATAGGTATTTCTGCTGTCCCTCAGGGCTCCACAATGGGAAATTGCTTATTTTTAATTTTAGTTAATGACGTCACGACTGCCTGTCCTGATATTGAATATGTTACATTTGCGGATGACACGTGTATTCTCGTGAGTGCTGACACCCTTGAAATATTACAGTCAAAGTTAGAAAACTCACTGTACCTAATATCTCAGTGGTTCGCCGCAAACGGTATGATGTTAAACGTAGAAAAAACAAACATAATGCATTTTCAGCTTAAGAAAAATAACACCTACCAGTTTGACATTACGCTAAACAACACCTTGGTGCCTCAAGTCGATACAGTAAAATACCTTGGCTTTACCATTGATGCAGGACTAACATGGTCCCCTCACATTGACATCTTATGCAACAAGCTATCATCAGCATGTTATGCACTCTCCAGACTTGCACCGAGCTTGTCGTTCCAAAATGTAAAAATGGCGTACTATGGGTATTTTCATTCCATACTAATCCAAGGTGTTGATTTGTGGGCCACTGCGGCCGAACGTGACAGGGCATTTAGGATGCAAAAACGAGCCGTTCGAACAATCATGAGAAAGGCACACGACTCCCCTGAAAAAGATCTATTTAAGGAGACCAAGATACTCACCCTTCCTAGCGTATACATACTAACTGCATGCAAGTATGTGAGAGCTAACTTACATACCTACACCACTCATTCTAGTGCTCGTCGAAGCAATTTACTGGTTGTCCCGAGCTGTAGACTCGCAAAGAATCGAAAATCACTCGGTGTCTTGGGCGCAAAATTGTATAACTCATTACCAGTCGAGTTAAAACTGGTGCAAAACGATATATGTTTTGCAAAAAAACTAAAAATACTACTCACAAAGCTCGCATGCTATACTATTGACGAATTTGTCGAGGTGTGCGGTGACCCAAATTGTGCATTATAATTGTAACATGCCAAATAATAGTACCTAATAATCAAATGACATGTAAAAATAATATTTTTATCAATAAATAATTGTATATTGTATATTGTATATTGCACTGGAGCCCCCCTCGCGCTTTTCCGCCTTTTGGCTTGGGCCACCCTCCCTGGGGCTGATAAGTAAGTGCTGCGGCCCCCACCGCATTAAGCCCTTTAGTCGCCTTTTACGACAGGCGGGGGAGACCGTAGACCTATTCTAGTCCGAGTCTGACACGGCTGTGTAGTGTCTGCCGTGACGACAGAGGGGGCTTCGCGTTGCACTAACTATAGCCCTGATTAATGACCTTCCAAACGCACAAAGCCTCCCTTGACCGCGAGCGCACTCCGATATTCGCGTTACTTCCAGCCACCCATTACCCGGAAAACTGTTTCCACACTTCTAAGTGGTGCGAGAGATAAGTTGAAGCGTTCAAAGGAAATTAATGCGGTCTGGCCCTATACTCCGAAACTCGAAATCCGAACTTCGTGTTGTGCCGTCCCTTTCACTCTTATAGTCTCTAACACGAGAGTGAAGGGGACCCCTCAGGTTATAATAGTGCGAAGGTTACTTAAAATATGAGCGCGCAGCACGCAGTCAACGGAGCTAGCCGGGACCTGAATGCCCCATGCAAACCGTGCAAACCGTGGGGCTTCTCATCACCCAGGCGGGTATGGTGTCAACTCAACAGACTGCGTACTGAACATGGACGTTGCGCAGAGTACCTGTATAAATGCGGCTGGCGCGGGTCACCAGCATGCGACTGCGGGGCGCCTGTGCAGTCCATCCAGCATATAATTCAAGACTGTCCGAACCGTAAATTCCCTGGCAATGCCCTAGACCTACACTCACCTGACTCAAACACTACCCAATGGGTGAAGAACTTAGATGTCATATTATAATAAATAAGTAATGCGACTCCTTGAATAATTAATGCCATACGACTAAAAAAAAATGCTATGCATATGCAGCTATGCTGCGAGGATGTGGTAGCTGGCTTGCTCCAAATATGGGCGATATAGCAATGCGCTACGCCCCAAGTCTCTTGACCTCCTGTGAATTGTACCAAACAGGTTAGGTTAAAACGCTTTTCCGCTTTAGGCCGGAAAATATTGAAAGTTCTTTGTGCGATGTTCGTGCATTTCGCTCGTGTTGGATATAGGTACCTACCTAGTTTGTTCCGAGACTTGTTGAACTTTTATAATATTACTTGCAGAACTGACATCCCTGCTTTAGAAAATTTGCTTTTATGTATTCTTTAATAAGTAATGATGGTTCGATATGCTTACACGTCGCGTCGGCCGCACACTGTGTACGCATAAATGTTATGAAATGAAATTAAATGAATTATAGTTTTTTATTTGCTGGAGGCATGGTACGCACACATAGAATGCCTTTAGCCATTAAGTCCCACATTTCTACTCAGTTCTTATGTGCAATAAAGTTTAAATATGGTCATGATCAGCACATGTCATCTCGCCAAATTATAGACATGCAATGAAGACACTGCGTAGAACCGATGGCCGTTGGGGCCGAAAGGTTCTCGAGTGGCGACCACGGACCGGAAGGCGCAGCGTGGGTAGACCCCCCACAAGGTGGACTGATGACCTGGTAAAGGTCGCGGGAGTCCGCTTGATGCGGGTGGCGCAAGACCGGTCATTGTGGCACTCTTTGGGGGAGGCCTATGTCCAGCAGTGGACGTCTTTCGGCTGATATGGATGGATGGATGGAATGAAGACACTATAATACATTATTTGCGTGGTTAAAGAAAAAAAAAATGTGCAACTGAAGAAGAAATAATCTGTAAAATACATATTTTTTTCTCAGGTATGCAGCAGGCCTTCGTTTTTTAATGCTGCATAAATTCTTAGCAATATCCATATAAGATGGTAATTTTTAAAACAAATGAGCATAAACATATCAGTTCAAAAAACATAAAGTAACGAATGTGCCTCTCGGGATAAAAAGCATACAAAAAACAAAATGTAGCATACAGCATAAAATAAAATAAATGTTAAAAAGATCAAATAGAATTCCGAAATACCTACTCGACTAGGAACCAGGGGAATTGATGGCAGAGTGTTTGACTTTACTTTGTTCAAAAGTCGAGAACCAAGTGCTAAGTTAGAATAAAAAAATATCGAGAGAATGTCTTAAGGCCGGGTATAACCACCAGACCCCGTTATCAGTGGTGAAGAAACATTGAAAATACTAGGGCTGGCACTACACATTAATAATTACACGTGTATAATTTGATATACCTAAATATTTGATGAAACAATATACCTAATTATTTCATTCATAGGTATATATAATGTGAAGCCGATTGCCTTAAAAAAGGTTTCATTTGGTTGTTGAACTCTATAATAATACTTAGGCACTAAATTGACATTTATTTGTCAAAATATGTCTGATGTCATATACTTACTTAATTTTATGTTCGGTAAAAATATGAACGTCCTCGATAATCGATCGTGTTGAATCCTCTCAGTTAATGGAGCTAATGGCAAAACTCGAAATAAACCGAATACGACGCGGAAAAAATGGTTTGTAATTTTAGTAAAACAGTGCAATAGATGATAATTTTTCTCCAATAGTTATTGATATTTTTTTTGTGATAATATGTAAAACTGGGAATCATAAATCTTGAAACTAATTTTTTACCTATTTCCTGTACCTATATTACATATGTGTATTTTTACATTTCGTGACATAGATAGAAATTCGGTGACAGTGCAATAATAAACCAAAAATAATGCGTTTCATCTTAAATTGTTTTTAGCGACATTATACCAGTATGTCAAATGTACACGAATTAAATGAATATTGTGTGACAACCCTATGATTCTATTTCAATGAATTTTCACCACTGATAACGGGGTCTGATAACCACTTTTGAGTTTTTAAAAACCATAGTCTGAGACATAGAATATAGTGTTTTAAACACTAAAAAAATGTATGTGTTACATAAGGAAAGTCTAGTCAAAATCGCAGTCAGTTACATGATCTGATGAATTTGACTCGATAGAAAAAATCGCAGTTACTCCTTTTTGCAATACTACGGCTATATTAGATACTGATATTTTTTTTATTTTTGTACTCAATTAAAGATCCTTAATACTTATAGACAAATTCGCTGGATTTGCTTTGATAAAATGATTGGCTTAACGACTATAGCTAAATCTTTACGAAACTACGCGCAGAGCTTGCGTAGAGAGCGGGATGGTTAATTTTAAACTCACGCGTGTTAGAGCGGGACATTTGCGTTGGGGATACCCCCCCTTAAAGCGAACTGCTGCAGAATAATGTAAGACGATATTCTGAGATTTAAGTACTTCGCTTTTTCAGAGTAGAAAGCATTGAATAAAAGATAGAATGTCCCTTATTAATGCATTTTTTCTTTTCCTACCCCGATAACTTTAATTCTGTCGAATATAAAATCTTACGCTCCCTTACCATAACGCCTGCACAAAAGCAGTAAATACCTTTCAACTAACGACAGACGTACGACGTAGTTACAACTCGTTGCTTTTTAACTCAAATTATTTTATTAGGTACAGTCAAGGGCACCAATATGTATACACTTTTTCACCTTATTCCATTGAAATAAGGTCCAAAAATGTATATATATTTATGCCCTGATGCCTCTAGTCCCCACGTCATGTGTATAAAGGTGTACAATAAACTACCTAAAATTATTAGAGACGAAGATAAAGATACATTATTTAATAAAAAAAATACGAAATACTTAATAGATAGCTGTTTTTACTCATTGCAAGGGTTTTTAGAAAGTTAATTCATAATATAGTTTATGTCACACCTAGCCATAATGTGGCCATTATCGCACGCTCCGCGCGCGAAAAAACCCACTTTCTGGCCAGGGGGTGACATAAAATGTTGTACTTACCACGGGCGATAATAAAGAAAGCCTCAGATCGCATATTTATCGCCCTTGCCTTCGGCTCGGGCGTAAAATACCTGCGATCTGAGACATTCTTTGTTTTATCGCCCTTGGTAAGTAATGTACTATTAAAGTTTAGTTTAGTTAGATACGAGGGGCGTTCAATAAATTCTCGGTATTGATATCTTTTAAACCTTTTTAGTAAACTTTTTAATACTGGCCGGTAAGTGTCATTCATTAACATAAAAAAGGTAAAATTCAAACGGCGATGTTCTTTTGTTTTTCTGCAACTGCCGAACAAACGTGATCACAATGAGCGATTTTTCAATGTTAATTAAATTAGAGCACCGAGCGGTAATAAAATTCTTGACCAAACAAGGAAAAAATCAAAAAGCTATAAAAGAAGAAATGGATTATGTTTACCGAGAGTCTGCTCCTTCTTTATCAACAATTCAAAAGTGGTCAAGTGAATTTAAGTGTGGGAGATAGAGTATCGAAGACGACCCCAGACCTGGTCGGCCCGTCGAAGCTTCTTCACAAGAAAATATAAAAAAAGTGGAGAAAATTATATTGGAAGACGCTCGAGTGAAGGTGACAGCAATAGCTCAAATAACCAAGCTTTCTATTGGTACTATACACAATATAATCCATGACAATCTTAATATGTCAAAAGTCAGTGCGAGATGGGTACCGCGAATGCTGACGCCGCTTCAGAAAAATACGCGCGTTGCTTGTTGTTCCGAATTTATTAAGCTGTGTGGTGAAAATCCTGATGAGATACTGCAAAAATTTGTTACCGGAGATGAAACCTGGGTTCATCATTATGACCCTGAGAGCAAACAAGAGTCCATGCAGTGGCACATTAAAGGAAGTCCTCACCCTAAGAAGTTCAAGGTCATGCCTTCAGCTGGAAAGGTCATGGCCACAATATTCTGGGATTGTGATGGAATATTGCTGATCGATTATAAAGAAAAGGGTGTAAATATCACAGGAGGGTACTACGCTAATATTCTACGCCAATTAAGAGAAGCAATCAAAGAGAAGAGAAGGGGAAAATTAACCAAGGGAGTTCTGCTTCTGCACGACAACGCCCCTGTGCATACTGCTCATATCGCCAAGGCTGCTGTTCGGGAATCTGGGTTCGAAACTATTACACACCCACCGTATAGTCCAGACTTAGCCCCGAGTGACTTCTTTTTGTTTCCCAACCTCAAAAAGGACCTACGAGGAAATCGATTTTCTGACGATGAAGCTTTGAAGACAGCAGTGGAGGAGCATTTTGACACTAAAGATAAAAAATATTTTTATGAGGGGTTAGAAAAACTAATTGACCGATCTTATAAGTGCATAAACATAGGGGGGGAGTATATTGAAAAATAAAATAAAAAAACCTATCGTATTCTTTTGTTTTCATTCTCATACCGAGAATTTATTGAACGCCCCTCGTATATAGTAAGAACAATGTTAAAATGTTTGTTGAATTTTATATATTTTGTAGATGTGTAATAAATATTACATATGGTACATATTATAGTAAATTTAGATTTAAGTTATATTGTAGTGGCCTACAGGGTTTCATAGCTGAACTTTAATTATGTAACATCTTGTAACCTATGAAAGCAATAAAGACACTGATTACTGATTACCTAACTGATACCTACCAAGACATTAATTTATTACCCTGCGGACCAATTCTACATGCGCTTTGTTACAAATTCATGAATATTAAAAACCCTTCGGTGTATATGAGTATGTACCTACGGTTTAAAATCATCCACTGTCTTAAATTACTGCATTGGTATTCTTCAAGGCGGTTTTTTGGACTGATGACCTGGTAAAGGTCGCGGGAGTCCGCTGGATGCGGGTGGTGCAGGACCGGTCATTGTGGCACTCTCTGGGGGAGGCTGATGATGAGATGAGGGAGACGATGATGATGATGATTATTTTTCTAAGATTTTTTAGACTGATGACCTGGTAAAGGTCGCGGGAGTCCGCTGGATGCGGGTGGTGCAGGACCGGTCATTGTGGCACTCTCTGGGGGAGGCTGATGATGAGATGAGGGAGACGATGATGATGATGATAATGATGATTATTTTTCTAAGACATTTTTTACCAATTTTAAAATGATTTTTTAAAATAAAGACTGCCATCTGTCTCAACGAAATAATTACCACCATTATAAAAAATATTAAATTATTGAATTAGTCACATAGCGGATTACTTTAATATCTAACAAAATTGAATTATACCTACCAATTCACATTTCAGAAAAAAATACCAAGTTACTAATAAAACGGACTCATTCTTTAAGAATTTTTGCCAATAAAATTTGTACATCGTTCATTTAACATTATACTTTAGCTTTCAAACATACGGTTGAAAATTGATTGCGAGCTGGTCGGTAACCGTTCGAGGCACAGCCAAGTTTCCAACAAGAAAATTAGATTTGTTGTATACATTTTCCGCCGTTTTATATAATTTTCATTATATTTGTATTTTGTATTCACCTAAGGCGAACAAGTTGGGTTTCGCGAGCTGCGTTTAAGATGAGCTTCTGGTTTGATTTTAAATTCTTTTAGATAAGTAAATATGTAAATAATATTTATTTATACCCATAGTACAAGCTTTGCTTAGTTTGGGACTAGGTTGATTTGTGTAAGATGGTCCACAAATATATGTGCATTCCGGTCCGTGGTCGCCACACGAGAACCTTTCGCCTCCAACGGTCATCGGTTCAGGGCTAAATAAGGCTTCATCATCATCATCATCATCCTCAGTCTGTAGTCGTCCACTACTGCAAATAAGGCTTACTGCAGGAAAATTATGACGAAAGCCTTTAACCCTCTAATCCAACTAAATGGCGTCTGTGGAAGTGAAACAAAAAAATCAACTATGTAGCTCTCCCTAAATATTCAATTGATGTTGAAAATCCGTGTTAATAAAACGTACATAACTGTGAGTTATCACCCATTAAGTAGGGTTACCATACAACGAGGCTTATTCAATGATAATTTATTTATTTTATTTTATTATTTATTTGATTTAGACAACAATTCCCATTTTACATAATACCTCATAAACTAACATACATATCTAATAAAAATAAAATAAATAATTATTTTAGGCGACTTAATGCAATGGCAATTTAATGTATGACGTATGTAAGTATAACACTTCATTGCCCATAAGAAAAATATTATACAGAAACTAAAATATAACGTACAAAGGCGAAGTTATCACATAGATATGTGTGATGAATGCCTGAAGTTCTGCGAGAAGATGGATGTACGACCTTCTTCTGTGTAATTGTTATTTTCATTTTTTTTTTCTTTGTATATTAGTTTTTCTGTATTTATTTCACAGTGCTTTGGTATTACTGTAATGCTGTGAAATCCAAGTGTTTGTATATAAATAAATCACTCTAAGGATCTCTTCCAGCTAACCTTAGAGAAAATGAGAAAAGTGAATGGAACGCAAGAAAGTGACAGATAAATTAAATATGCACAAACATGGATACTTAAAAGAGGCAATGTTAGATTTAAAATACACTTAGTCTAATTAGTTTTATATTAAAATAACACAAATATAATTATATTGATCATACAATATCATACTATAAACAATTAAACATATGTAAATATACGTGCATATATTGTCCCGGTACCACCGCATACCGGGTAGTCAGTTCGGCCCAGGTCAGACCTAGCTGAGTTTCTTGCTGCACTCTTCTCAGCTAGGCTAGGTTTAGTGAACCAGCGACAAAACTCCCAGTAGCTCGGTTCTATTGACACCTCAGATTCGGTTGAAGCCGCTCAACCAATCTCTTTAGAGTATTCCAATGTTTAAACCGCCCGCGTGGTCGTGTCGGAGGTGTCCCCTGGATTTTCCCCAGGCCACTCTCCAACCGCGCACTCCTATCGCTGTATTGGGCCCAACCTATAAAGCCACAGGCAGGTTAAAAAAAGAGCTAGATGCTGGCCAAGAGCGATCCCATTTTTAATTTAATAAAAAAAAGAGGGTGGGGGGGGGGGGGTCGCTAGAAGGATGATGATATATACTTAGTTCCAGATTTTTTTATTGATTATAATTTCGCTATAATTGTTAGAAAACGGAAACAAGTTAAAAAAAACCGGCAAGTACGTGGGTTCCGAACCAACCGCAAAGTTAAGTTGGTTTTCATCGGAAAAGTAGTAAAATATAATAAGATTTTAACTATCAAAAAGAAAAAAATACTACAAGATTTTTTCTATAAGAAATTTTATCTATAAGATTATATCTAATTATATCTATAAGAAATTTTCGTCATCTAATCTGGAACGAAATATACTAACTATATCGATTATCGGTATACATACCTACTTAACTTCGTAAAATAATTGGTCACCCTACTCCTAGGGCTATATTCAGTGTCCAGCGAAACGGATGGCGACAAAAACCCGCCTGCCGTATGTCGATAACGATAAACTCCACTTTTCAACTGCCATTGCTGGGAATTTCCGCTTTCCACAGATGGAACTAGAACATTTGAAGTAGGTACGGTTAAAATGGATTGGAACTCTGTTTAAAAAATTATACAGTTTTTTTTCTTTTTGATTGTTGTTAAACACCGCGTGTTACTGGCATGCGGGCTTTTCTTTACGTTAGGAATTTATACAAATGCCATTTGGCATTAAGCCCGCCATTTGTACAATTCTGTGTATTTTGTGCAATAAAGTTTAAATAAATAAATACAAATGCGTTTATTTTTCTCTTTAAATTACAATGGTGTATCGGTTGTTATGGTGTATTTATTTTATTAGTAAATCAAAATTTCGACTTCACTTAATTTGTTAACAAAATAGAAATTGCCAGCAATGTGTACAGCAAAGTAAATTGACAACTCAGTACAAATGTCAACCCTTAATGTTCTGTTTACTATGACGTTATCTTAAGGCGCAGGGTAGGGCAAGGCCTTCCCCATACAAACTTTGTGCACGTTTTATTCGTCGGTTTTGGCACTAACAAATATAATATTTTTTTTGGTTCTAAATATTAGATATGCGAAGATCGTGATGGGAAAATTTTAAAAAAATTCAAAAAAATTCAAAATTAAAAAGTTAAAAAAAAGTTAATAAAAAAAATTACATCACGAAATAGCTATCAGAAAAATAAGCATACTGACCAAAAATCATAACTTTAATGCAAACACAAACGAAGTAAATCCTGCACAAAGTTTGTATGGAGAGAGCTTGCCCTACCCCTCCTCTTAAGCAGTGCACTTAGTACATTGAAGGTGCGGAATTAGGAAATTTAATTTTGCAGTTTATTCACATAATTTTGATTGGCATGGAAATAATTGCTAATGGAACATATTAGTATCAGTATCAGTTTCAATAAATTCCCGCGTGCCGGTAACTTAACCTCCTGATGTTCAAAGTGATAATACTAGGACAAATTCACTTTAATGGAATTTATATCTTTCGAACTTGAAACAGAGTTGCATTTGTTTTGTTTCATGCAGTTCCAAAAGAAAACGAACTCTACTCTATTTTCTGTGACAGGAGATTCAAATTTCATTGCCAAATTTCCTTGTATGGTGGGCGCTAGGAGGGTACACACAACCGAGCCAGGCGTGTATTGTGCTTTTTCAAAAACATGTGAGGAAATTTTAATATTTTAAACATGACTCATGAAAGTTCAAATTTATTTATTTATTTCATACACCACCCCAATACAATAGTGCGTAAAACAGAGTTTTACAATTATAATTAGTTAACCTATAGTTTATTCTAAGGCATAATACGATTATGTCTAAGACATTCAATTCATCATTCATTTTCTTTCATGAAATTAAATTATTTGTGTAAAAATTAATTCTAGCTTCGACTATACTGTACCGAAATTTGCGTCAAGGTTACAAGGTTGTTATATAAGACGTGTACCAGGTACATTTAAATAATAACGCCTAGGGTGAGCGTCAATGGAAAAAGTAATTCGGGCGATAACGCTGAGGGAAAATTGCCTTCGACCTTATCGTATTATTTTGCACGCAGCGGCACCAACGGTTTTCGAATGAGTTCTTTTTTTGAACCTGACTGGCTTTATAGGCCGGGCCCGAAAAAGCGATAGGAGTACGCGGTTGGAGATTGACCTGGGGAAAATGCAGGGGAAAGCTCCGACACGACCACGCGGGCGGTTTAAGCACTGGAATAATCTAAGCGGTTTTCGCTCCAGTGAGATTGGTTGAGCGGTTTCAACTGAATCTGAGGTGTCAGTGGAATCGAGCTACTGGGAGTTTTGTCGCTGTTTCACTTAACCTAGCCTAGCTGAGAAGAATCCAGCAAGAAACTCAGCTAGGCCCAACCTGGGTCGGACTGACTCTACCCAGTATGTACTTATATAAATTCAATAAATTAGACTGTTTTCTTATCAAAATGAATTAATTTTTATTATTTTTTAACATATTTTGTCATCGAGTAGCAAGACTAGAGAATTTTCCTTTTTTGGAAAATGCATTTTGATATCCTTAACGCGGCAAAAATTATGATTTAAATCTATTTCCGGAACTTCATCGAATCGTACGTAAATTTACGTACTTCAACGTAAATTTAAGTTGTAATTTGTAACCAGTGTTTTATTCCCCATACGATAAATAAATAATCGAACATAACTCTGTCGAAAGAGGGATTGCCTGCCTCGTTGCAAAGGCGATTATATTGATTGAAAGAGACGCGCGTATGTTTTTCTTTCACGACAAAACGGGATGCAATACTCTCCGGGAATGGCTTTTTCAGACAAATCTCGATAAATATCTGACTGTGTGCAAATTTATTAAATTTCCTCTTGTCAGTACCTAGAAGAGGAAAAATACCATCATATTAACTTAATCGTGTCTTTTAATAATGCGTGGTTTTAGTAGGCTGAGTAAAAAAAGGAAAATATAGACTCAACTTTGGATTTCTTTTCTATCGAGAAAATTTTAAGCTATTATGTTTCGGCTATTGTCAGTACCACAATCATAGTCAAGAATTATATATCTGAAAATCAGTCCCTATTGTTTCCTCGTGTGGGAAGAACAGCGTTTCAAAATTTCTAAATTTCTCAGTGTAGCGCCTTATCGAGTACCGCTGGTGGCCCGTGCCGGACCGGCGATTCCGCCTGCCGATTATGTCGACCTGCTGTAGAGAAAAGTGCCTTAATTCCTTGGAATTGGGGCCCCCGAGAAATTGTCCATTAATTTAATCAAACGATATGAGGCTGACTTACGTTGGTGACTAATGGATTCGTGACTTTGAATTTGGAAATTGTGTTTGTCTTACCTAAGTTGATAAAGTTTTTTAGGGTTCCACACCCGAAGGGTCCAATCCAAACGGAACCGTATTGCTGTGACTCACGCGTCCGTCCGTCCGTCGTCTGTCACACAGGTTTGCAGCCTAATGGTTGGAGCTATAGCCTTAAAATTTTCACTGTATAAGCATCTTATTGGCCGAAAGCCATACAAATATTGCTCATGTTGACATATTCGATTCTCGCATCAGTAAGTTTAAGAAAGACTTGGCGGCCGTCCTCTTCTCTGCTCACCCCGTAATGGAAATGTAAATGGAATTATGTCCTCTGTAACGATTTTCAGTTGTTCCTAAGTAAATATTTCTTTTTAGTTGTTACCAATGGAAGTACTTTTATTAACCCTAATTAAACTCTTGTTACTAGTGTTAATGTAGTTACATCTTTGGTTCGACTTGACCGGAATAGAGTAGTGTAAATCTGTGATTATAGAATTTTGAACCAGTATTTGACCATGTAACAAACCATTAATGAACCCTCCTCTGTTTTGGTCGACTTGATACCGGTGATGTATAGTGCACTTTGTCAGTATATGTACATATATTGCGCTTACATATTGATCATGCTGTGTGCACTTATTTTATAACTTTATGATATTTATCTCTTTGTATTGTATATTATGTTGTATTTGCGTTCCGTGGGTCACGTACGGTGCTGTCTGAAAACCAGCGCTGCAGGTGTTTAACACCTCAGCATAATGCTGAGGTGTTTAACAACTCAGCATTATGCTGAGACAGCAACCGATTTGCTGCCGCGAAGACACACATTATTTTATATGTTCTGAGTTTTGTACGTCTATTATTATTTTTATCTGTGTGCCTTTGTGCAGTAAATAAATGTTTCTTCTTCTTCTTCTTCACTTGCATGGGATGTCATGCTGGTCTTTAAACTATCATGTGTAAACTCTCAACTAACTCTTACTGTGTGATATCTGTTAAGTGTGCCTTTTGTAATAAAATAAAATAAAAAATAGTCAAAACCTAATTATTTAATTGATCCCGAACAAAAGTCAATCGCCTTTGTCCTCACAAAAAACTTATCTAACATCCCAATCGAGCCCATCCAATTCTGAAAATGTCAAAGGGTCATGAGCTAATAAGGTTCGAGTTACAAGCGGTAGCGAGGCTGTGTTTTTTTAAATATGTCGGACAGCCGGCATCGTAGGTGCGATATTGGGAGATCGAGTATTGAGAACACGAAGTAAATGTATGTGTAAGTTAATAAATGTGTTTTATTGGAATATCTCGTAACAGCTTGATTATGCACTTGGACAATACTTAAATGTAGAATGCACTGTTCTGAGCAGTACGACAAGTGCACCCGGCCAACTCCAACACAAGAATCCCCCCACCAGTCCCAGTCAGACTATTTATAAACATTGGGTTTAATGGCAACTCTGCCAGGTGCAGGCACCAGGTGGCAGGTGGTGGCGTGATGTCGCAGTGGCGCGATGAGTCAGGCCAGGTGCAGTTGTTGTTTACAGTATTTGAAATTCTAGCTTGCAGAACGACGATGCCGCCGTCAAATACAACAACAGTAGCAAAAAGCGTACGGTTCACCCTGATGGTACACCGTAGACTCCAAAAGAGTCACGTGCGCGTTGCCGACCCTATATAAAATTATCTACCTAACCCTATTATTATCGAACTAGTGGCTATGTGAGCTGATGATCTTCGAGTGGTATTTTTTACGTTGTCAGGTTCCAAAATCTTGAAGCGGTGGCAGAAAATTTCCACTTAAGGTTGGGTTTTACCCAAACGGTAAACGGTAGAGAGCGGGATGGTTCATTGCAAACTTACGCGTGTTAGAGCGGGACATTTGCAAAGGGGATACCTCCCCTTAATCATAGAACTTGCTCACAACTTTTGGAGCGGAAGCTACAAATCGCATTTCTCAACCAGTTCTCCTTAAATTTTTTGGAAGGATTCGAAATTATAACGCGATGAACGAGTTCTAAGCGGACAAAGTCGCGGGCAAAACCTAGTACATAATATATATGCTTTGACGACCGCTTTAGCTTAGTTGGTAGTGACCCTGCCTACGAAGCTGGAGGTCCCGGGTTAGAATCCCGGCCGGGGCATTTATTTGTGTGATGAGCACGAATATTTGTTCTTGCTGGGTCTTGGATGTTTTCTATGCACCTATTTAAGTATTTATTTATCTATATAAGTATGTATATCGTCGCTTAGTACCCGTAGTACAAGCTTTGCTTAGTTTGGGACTAGGTTGATTTGTGTAAGATTGTCCACAAATATTTATATTTATTTATATTTATTTTTATACCTGAGCAAAGTCATACGCCAAGATCTCATACATTACGCCTCACCCAACTCTGTGAATGATGTGCCGTGTGTCAATAATACTTGCGGACACGGAAAAAAGTATACTGAAACTATTGTTGGCGAGATATTGGAGCGCTCGTGGCCCAGCGGCGCCTGCGTGCCGCAAGCGTTATTCAAAGTTAAGCAACGTGGGCCGCGGTCAGTACATGGATGGGTGACCGCTTTGAGTGGTTACTAACTGAGCGCTCCCGTGCTTTGGAAGGCACGTTAAGCCGTTGATCCCGGTTGCTGTCTATGGCAGCAGTCGTTAAGCCAAGTTGGAGGCCTTCGGGCGGCTTGAAAACTTCTAATAGTCAAGTTCAGAGTGATCATAACGTGGAAATTGCGGGTGTTCCTATTGACCGTGTACACTCTGCTCGTAATCTTGGCATCTTAATGGATAGCCACCTCCGTTTTGAGGAACACGTTGTCAACATTATTCGTAACTGTTTTTATAGGCTCAAGGTTTTATATAATATACGCCAGTTTATATCTGTAGATCTTAGAGTCAAACTATGCGAATCACTCGTTCTATCAAAATTAAATTACTGCGACATCGTCATTGGTCCCTGTTTATACAAAAAAACCCAAACTTTAATACAAAGGGTACAAAATGCTTGCGCTCGTTATTGTTTTACTATTCCGCCTAGGACATCTGTAACACCATATCTGAATAGTTCAAAACTGTTGAAAATGAAGTACAGACAACACCTCCACCTAGCTTCTCTTCTTTTTGGTGTTATAAATACCGGCAAACCATCGTATCTCCTGCTAAAGCTGAAGTGGCGTCAGCAGCAACGGGCATTGCGTACAACTAGTATGCATAAGCCACTCATTATACCTAAGTACAAATGTGCAGCTTTTCGTGGTAGTTTTCGGTTCCAGGCTACCAAATGCTGGAACGACCTCCCACCCCCTATACGAAACTGCGGGTCCAAAATAAGTTTTCAGCGCAAATTGCGTGAACATCTATTGGTAACCCAAGCTTCTGGAACCGATATGCTCCGGACCAGCTAGTTGCAGATACATAAATTATATAAATTGTATTTTTAACTTTAAATTCGCTATGATTATTCCTATGCCTACTTTTATTTATTTATTTATCACACTTAATGTTTTTTATCTCAATAAAGTTACATTGTCACATACAAGAAACTAAAGTATGTAGCACATAATAAATATGTTTTGCTTGCACTTTTTACTGTTTGATACTGACTGGACTTCTTATCTTATTCATTTTATATTATTTTTCTGTCTCGTTTTTTGTTCAAACCATGCTCACTAAGGCTAGGACAGAATAACAGCGTTGCGACTTGGATTTCTTGCAAATTGCAACATTTTGCTGAGTTTTAGCCTTTTCTTTACTGCACACAAGACATTGCTGGATCTACCTTGTGACCTCTGTCGGCGATGAACCTACAATTATTATATTTTTAAGGGTATTTGATATAGTTGTCTATAGTTGTAGGTAGCACCTGTATAAAAGTCTTGTTTTGTGTGTTTTATGGAATAAATTACTTTTCACTTTCACTTTCACTAAGTTGCCCACTCACTTGACAAAGGGGGTCGAAGTTGCACCACGTCCGTAGGGAAAGTACCCACCGCTACCCTACACGTGACCCCTGAGTGGTTCTAAAAGTGCAACAAAAACTGGCAACCGTACTGTCTTCTCAAAGATCTCACGGTTCGAAAATAAATGCCATACGATAAATAAATATAATTGTTGGCGAGGATCTATCTCACTATGCTTTTATTACACATTAAATAAATCCAGCCCAGCAGTTTTAATGCTGTCAGCATATTGCGCCAGGTACCTGCCCTACCGGGGGACATGCGGTGATTTGAGGGGGTGTATAATTTATTACGACAAAGCATGTTGCGGATATATTTTTTTTTACTTGACGACGCCTGTTGCTGATTATAACCTTTGCAGGTATGGATTGACGAAGTGTGTTGCGGATGCATGTTCTGTATTTTGGACGAAACCTGCGTTGTGGATTTGACTATGTGAGTATTTATTATTTTATATTATGCTTTTTGGTCTGTTTAAATAAATATATCTTTTATACAATATACCTAAAAATATATCTATAAATCTAGCGGTCGATTTTATTGTAGAAAAGTTCCAAAAATTTTACAAATAAAAAACTATATAATTATTGAACCTGCTCACAAAATTTCACGAGAATCATTTAAGAAGTGTGACAAAGAATAATTTAAGAATGTAGTAGAAAAGAACAGCCGATAACACGACAGCATTTTTAGCAAGCTAAAAAAAATAAGCTGTTCATTTCAATAAAAAAAAAACATAGTTTGATAATTACACTACTAATCTTAAATATTAAAAGATTTATAAATTAAGGCGTTGCGAAAATACATTTCAATTATTCAGTATATACTTTGTTGCATATTATGCAATAAACATTGTAAGCAAGACAATTTGCTCGCTTCGCTCGCTTGTGTAGTAGAACTACGAGGTCCCTACATTGCGCCTGACCCGACAGTCCCGACACGCACTTGGCCGGTTTGTATGATTGTTTTTACTCTGTTCTTTCCACTGGCCGCCACTATACACCCTTCGGGAGCTCAGATAAAGACCGTATTATCATCGGTGAATAAATTAGTCTCCATTATTGTGAGTTCACAATCCTGTATTAAAATACATGTGCACAACTACGGTTCCCTACATTGCGCCTGGCCCGACAGTCCCGACTCGCACTTGGCCGGTTTTTATGTTTTTATTTTACTCTATTCTTTCCACTGGCCGCCACTATACACCAGTGGCGGAGCGTCTATACAACTCGATTCCCACCGGCTTGCCTAATTTTCAGCCGGTCCAGTTCTTTTACTACGGCTCATAAAGAATAAGGAAGGCAAATTATTTCCGGCTTCCTTAAGAATATTTTTGACGCGCCGCCACTGCTATACACCCTTCGGGAGCTCAGATAAAGACCGTATTATCATCGGTGAATAAATTAGTCTCCATTATTGTGAGTTCACAATCCTGTATTAAAATACATGTGCACAACTACGGTTCCCTACATTGCGCCTGGCCCGACAGTCCCGACTCGCACTTGGCCGGTTTTTATGTTTTTATTTTACTCTATTCTTTCCACTGGCCGCCACTATACACCCTTCGGGAGCTCAGATAAAGACCGTATTATCATCGGTGAATAAATTAGTCTCCATTATTGTGAGTTCACAATGGCCCGCGATATTCATCTGTTTGTGCCTCATCGATATTGAATGTTTTCGACCCTTTTTGCCTCAATTTACCCTTTGAGGTTAAAATAACATACGCTGTTAGCGTATCATCTTGAAAGGAATGAAATACACGTTACACGGAAAATATGCTGTAAGTTTGGAATTACGGAAAATAGGGATGATGACATTATAAGGAGCGCTCGTGGCCCAGCGGCGCCTGCGTACCGCTTGCGGTATCTAAGGTTAAGCAACGTGGGCAGCGGTCAGGATTTGGATGGGTGACCGCTTTGATTGGTTACTAACTGAGCGCTCCCGTGCTTTGGAAGGCACGTTAAGCCGTTGATCCCGGTTGCTGTCTATGGCAGCAGTCGTTAAGCCAAGTTGGAGGCCTTCGGGCGGCTTGAGAACTTCTAACAGTCAAGTTGCCCACTCACTTGACAAAGCCTAATCCCAATAAGGTTTAGTTTCCCCTCGGGGTTGGAAGGTCAGATGGCAGTCGCTTTCATAAAAACTAGTGCCTACGCCAAATCTTGGGATTAGGTAGCGGACCCCAGGCATCCTTCAGGATGCAACTGTACTGGTATAACGCTAGGAGGATGAGGGATTGAGGGATGATGACACTATAAAAGAAAATCAATATATCCGAATTTTCTACATAAATGCTCAAATTCTCAATCAAATATGGCGAAAAAAGTTATTAAAAAAAATAAACAATTACGTAATTATAAGTCTTAAGAGTGGGTATTGTCTGTCGCTTTTCCGCAAAACGTACCTTTGTATTGAACGATCGTCATTTACTATGGCGCTACTCAACAGTGACGTCACTGTTGAGTAGCACTTTCTCTCTCTAACTACGAATATTCTAACCATTGTAGCTTCGTTATTTTTTGAGATATTTGAATAGGATTTTCACTTTTTGGCATATGGCATAGAAACGAAGGTCTTATTTTTATTACTAATATTACTACTGCGCAAATGTAATACTGAAAGTATTCTGTCAAATGGGAATCTTTGCGACGTCAGTAAGTTTACGTCAAAGAAGAAAATGTCACATATCGATCCCGCCCCGCCAAGTCAGGAAGTCGCCGAAGTCGCCTAAGAGTACAACTATTAACGAACAATAATTATCGTTTTTGTTCCGTAGCGTGCGCCATAAGGCGTGTTTAGAGTTAAGTTTTAACCCCATCATTTACTCGGGGCGAGCCTACCGTGTGCTAGAACGCAGTAATTGGCACATTACTCACCGCTATCGCGGGAATAAAGGAAAAGCGCAAGCTCGGCCGATAACATCTCATTGCACCGCTAAGAACGCAGTGTGGTATTCTTAAATCGCACTCCATTAATTAAAAGGAATCGGTTAAGTGCGACCAGTACTTTCAGTATAAGTTTTTTCGAAACAAAACATAAGCGAACGCGCTAACTAGCTATTCCCCTCTACAGTAGCTCTAGTATAAGTTTATTCTCTAGTATAAGTATAAGTATTAGCAAACTCATGGTAATAAGGGTACCTACTAGTCGCATTTGTCAACCGATTATCGTTCAATTTTCTGAGCAGGTTTGATAATGTTATATTTTTTTGCCGGTACAGATTTTGGATATTTTGGCAAAAAAAACCTAGTTGCTACAGCTCACAGTGCCACAAGGATGTAAGGAATCTTCAACGCGTTAACCAGTACCTCAACTATAAGTTTTTTCGAAACAAAACATAAACGAACGCGTTTGCGTTTAGTCTCAATTTGTGTGGCAAAAATTGTAACCACCGAAGGCCAATAGAGACTTAACTTATATTATTAGGTTACCAAATAGGATAAGAATCTGTCGCAATCCGCCCCCACAAATAATTATGGATTATTTTGCGGACTCCATACGAATGCTGAATGGGCCAGCAAAGTCGAGCTGTAATAGTTTCCTGGCTGACAAACGGTTCTGACCACCCACTTAATAAAACAAAAGCTTATCAGGGTGCCTTTCGACCACAGATAATAATATGTGCTATGCAGCTATGCTGCGAGGATGCGAAAGCATTCGGTTTCCACCAGTGCTATGCTATGACTGTTAGATATACGAATTAATATGATTGGTGGATATCAAACCACCCATAGCAACGTAGCATAACATAGCATATCTCTGGTGGAACGGCACCCTGATAATGGCCTAACTTGCTATTGATTTCGTTCGCCTATACAAAATTTCGCTCCCATTTCTGTTTCTTGGGCCATTTTATTGGAATTATTAATACTTTTGTCACTATTTGAATTCAAAACATTTTAATGCTTATTAAGGCCTCTTAACAATGTTACCATACAAATCGGTGACAGAATACATAAACAAGACATTCATGAAAAGGTCGTTAGAGCGTATAGATATCTTACACTTTGTGGGAACGTACATAGAGGTAATACAGTACAAGGACATTACTATACCTACCCCAAATCTATAGCTAACATAAGTATGGTGTCTAGGAATTTATTGTCACCTCTGACCTCTATTTCAATAGCAAAAGAGTCCAAAAGCGAATAATACATTCATAGGTACCTATATATAGTATGCGATAGACTTGTAACCTACTTGTATAAGGAAAACAGAAATGTCCGTTTGAAGCGAATATAATATAAATAATAGCTCCGCGCGCAATCAATACGAGTCCCGTTCCCGTGGGGCAGAAGCATCAATTACTGCGGGCCCTCTGGGAATCTATGCGAATAGACGTTATTGAATTGAACCAGATTTAGAATTTGTACGCTGCACGCCGAAGAGGCCGTATTTCACCAACTTTGACAATAAGGTATATGGATATGTGATATGTGCGGCTAGCCTAAAACGAAATTAAGGCGTGTATTGTTTTCTTCGACTGTGTAAGGAGCTATCAATATTTTTATCTTAGGTGTTATTATCTGATGCCAAAAGAAGTGTCGGTAGACCGATGCTGCGCCATAAGGACTGCGCCAAGCGAGACTGTCACGCATTCAACATCCCGGTGCACAAATGGGAGGAGCTTGCCGAGGACAGGGACAAATGGCGCAAACTGGTGCTCGATGGGCGCAAAAGTCCACGATAGAGCGTGGTTTGCGACTCTCGCAGACAAGCGAGCCAAGAGACATCGACCGGAGACCTGTTCGCCACGGGCGAACTTTACTTGCCAGGGTTGCGGTCGGGTATGCCACTCTCGCATCGGCTTACACAGCCAAAAAAGACGTTGTCTACCTGCATGACACTGCTTGTATAGTCTGTAATAGACTCGAAGGCCATTGATTGATTGATTAATATCTTTGGTGTTACAATTTCGCTAGAATCGTTATTGTCGTTGAGGTTTAAGGCATGGTTCACAATCTTAGTTGTTTTTAAGGTATATGGTATTGTGATCCGGTGGCAAGGTCGTCAGTTTTTCTGAGGACTCGCTTACTTAAGAGTGAGTGACATGCGTTTGCCTCTTGCCGTGCACGCAAAAAATACTCCAATCATAAAGATCAGTGTGCAATTTGAAAACGACCATAGGTTATTATAACTTCCGCTTAACAGCGGGTCTACATGCTTGTACACCGCCGCGATATAAAATAACGTCGAAACTAACAGGATAAAAAGAGCGAAATCAACAAATGTTAATTTAAATGCTGTACGTTAAGTCAGATACACCCCCGGATGCTGTCTGCTGCGATTGAATCTCGCTATCTAACACGCAACTGTCATGTTGCGATTGTATTGATATATCTGGGTTTTTATAGGGCGCTTTAAATCGGTCTCCTTATACTTTTGTATCACGTACCTTTAGGTTACCCCCTAGCAAATCAACAACTGCACATAGCAACTGTGAACAGGAGAACGCTACGAACTGCCGAGTCCCTATTACAAAATAAGTCCGGAGACAAGGAAAACTACTGGTATATAGGCACAACCTGGACTAGACTCGCACGCATATGAGAAGATTGGAAAGTGTTGGGGGAGGCCTTTGCCAAAGGGCACACAGAATAAAAGAAAAAAAAAGATTAGTAAAGTAAACATGTAACAGAAATAATATGTATTCTGAGATAAGGCTATAAAGTAATAATAATAAAAATAACTTTAGGTTATGTGTTTATTATTATTATTGGTTTTTGTGGGCCTGCTATGCCGCCTCGACCAGTTATTGATCTATTGTGGCAGCCCTTAAAGTTCTTTGCTTAAACCCGTTGCTTCCAGGAATTTCCAGACTCTTTGGGTAGCAATCTGCTGTCATCATCATCATCATCATATCAGCCGAAAGACGTCCACTGCTGGACATAGGCCTCCCCCAAAGAGTGCCACAATGACCGGTCTTGCGCCACCCGCATCCAGCGGACTCCCGCGACCTTTACCAGGTCATCAGTCCACCTTGTGGGGGGTCTACCCAAGCTGCGCCTTCCGGTCCGTGGTCGCCACTCGAGAACCTTTCGGCCCCAACGGCAATCTGCTGTATCTCCTCTGAATGCATGATGTGCTTCCCTAGGTAGATATTTCTTAACTACCAGTTAAATTTAATACAACTCAGTTTTTTTTAGGTTTGTAAATAAATAATGTTACCACATTTCAAACTCTCACGTTTTGTCCACAAAAAGAAAAAAAAAAATCTGACGGGTCTACCTTGATATTTATTTATTTACCTTTGTTACCGACCTTTAAACTTACTACCAAGACTAAACCAAAAAATTGTCTTTACACAATAAAATAAAATCGGTAAAAAATCTTCAACTGTAAAAAGTTCCTCTGTAGACCAAAGGCTCAAATAAAAATATTGCATTCCACTCAAACGGCCAAGTTTGAAACTCGTTCCAAATTCGAATTCGTTCAATATCATGTTGGGAAGTATTCGAAACATGAAAATTGAAACATTCTATCCAGCCAGTTACTTTTCTTGGAACTGAATTGGTTCTAATATTGAAAGTAAAAAAAAATGTAATGCCGATCCTTTCACTTGTGTTTTTACAACGTATTTTTTTTTATTTAGCAACGTGAATCTCTTTTTTTTAAGTATGTTCTCTTAAATGGTAATTTAATATTATATATTATGCTGCCTTACAAGGCGACATTTTAAACATCAAAGCTTTTTGTCTCGTTTAAAAAACGGAGACTAGCATGAAATTTTAATGTCGCGAGAGCATTCTTTCATTATTTAAACTCGCTTTCTTTGGTGTTTTTGAGTAACATTTTCAACCTACTTTATGATCTTGGTGCCTCATTTTCCTAGAGGGCAAAATAGCCAATGACACGGATGACTTACCATAATACTTTGAATACAGCAAAATCGTTAAGACTGGCTGTTAACAAACTAAAACCTCCACTGAAAGCTTTATTCTAATTCCAAACTTATAGACGTTACTACCGACAGTGAATTTCAAATTAGGAATTCATGCCACGAACGGATTTTCAAGCTGTAACTTTCGCGACCTCCTATTTTACTGAGTTCTTTTCTTACAAAAAGAACCTTATTTTGTTCCTAACAAGGTTTATTTTTATTAATAGCAGAATAAAATCATATGAGGTTACGGAACTGCCTGGTTCGCTTAGAGTGTGCAAAGCGGCCAAATAGCAATAACCGCAATTTAAATAGTTGGGTAACGCTGTCTACTGCGTTTTGAATTTCGACAGGTTATGTTCGAACTGCAAATTACACTAAGTCAGCATACCATAGACATCAGGTTGAACTAGACTATGCCATAAATGAATTTGAGAATCTGATGTTTTCTTTAATACTGCCCTTTATACTAAATTTTGGGGAGAGACCAAGGAGTTGATTGACACGGTTCTAAAACATCAAATAAACAAATCATATTTGACTAAATGTAGTTGATTCTGTATGTAAATGATTCATTGGTGCCAGGTGTGTAATATATAGTATTTGTATTGTATTGTATATTTAAACTCTTTATAAATAATTAAAAAAAAAAACGTTCGCGTGACTCAGGATTTTCTCCACAGTAACAGCGACATCTATTAGTCAATAGCATAACTAAATCTTAATTAGAGTACTTTTCTCTTACGAGCGCGGATGAGTCATGGTTGTGTGTTGAGATATACATGCACATTGTCTATGTGTGCGTCAGCGTAGGAGCTATGAGTTCACATTGTCTATGTGTTATGGCCAACCCGCACTCGTGAAACAAAAGTACACATCCTCCTAGCGTTATCCCAGTACAGTTGCATCCTGAAGGATGTCTGGGGTCCGCTACCTAATCCCAAGATTTGGCGTAGGCACTAGTTTTTTACGAAAGTGACTGCCATCTGACCTTCTAACCAAAAGGGGAAACTGGACCTTATTAGGATTAGGCTTTGTCAAGTGAGTGGGCAACTTGACTGTTAGCAGTTCTCTTGGCTTGACGACTGCTGCCCTAGAAAGCAACCGGGATCAACGGCTTAACGTGCCTTCCAAAGCACGGGAGTGCCCAGTTAGTAACCACTCAAAGCGGTCACCCATCCAAGTCCTGACCGCTGCCCACGTTGCTTAACCTTAGCAAGCGCAAGCGGTACGCAGGCGCCGCTGGGCCACGAGCGCTGAAATAAAAGTACTATACAACCTAATTTATGCGACAAATTACAGTTGCATCATGTCTTCATCGCACTAACGTCTATGTACAAGTCTTAGCATCACGTATTCCGCCTGCAGGACCATTAGAAACTCCGCCTGTAATGGCGGCTCAAACTGCATATATCACTTCTCATTGAAATTAGTTAGGTACTCTCAGGTTTATTTTAGGAGGATGTACAATACGTACTTACTATCGAAAAAACTGAATCGTGGCCCACCGTGGAGCTTTGTCACAGAACATGTCATAATGACATCGTACTGCCTGATAAGGAAAATCATTATGACACTTTCTGTGACAAGGTTCCACGGTGGGTCACGATTCAGTTGGATAGTACATGTAAATAATAAAATGCTTTTAGGTCGTTTGATCAGCTATTCTTTATTCTTAATTAAACCGTGGTTACGTCTCCTGAGTCAGTCTTTAAAACTGTGATTTTATAGGGTTTAAATCCACCAAATATGAGTTTTAGCGAAGAGTATAAATCCATTTGGACATTGGTCATCTCTTGAGTCCTGAGAGTATCTTTGTTTTTTAAGAAACTCGGTTACTCTTATTTCTACTCTTACTCTCACTTCTACTTCTTTTTACTTCTCGCTGATGGGACAGAATAACAACAAAGAAAGGATGATTGATCCTTTTAACTCAAATTATGTCAAAAGTATTGAAAATTCTAATAAACTGATACTCATTACGGATTAAGGATACGATGTTTTAGTATACACTTTATTCAGCACAACACAAAATATATAAACAAAAGAACTAAAATAATTGAATTTAAACTTTCGTGAGACATGTTATAACTTTATTTTACTAAACGCCGCCCTAACTTTAATCGTGACGCTGGCTGCGTGTTGCCGCCGGCATGGAAACCTGTGATCCCGATCATAGAGCGGGAAGTGCGTTATGACAATCGAGTGGACATAGTGAGTTCAGTGTGCCTACCATTGATCGGGGGGGACGATCCCTCACCACGACCTCATACAACACCTTCAGCGCCGAGCTGCCCCCCCGCCCCCGCCCCCGCGCTGTCTGCGCGTGCGTCACGTGCCTTGCGGCGGGCGGCGGGTAGTTCGACAGTGTGCAATCGGTGCGGGTCGCAGACGCACTCATCCTGATGAATAGTGAGGGCGTTTAGTGCAAAACCTTACTTTTTTTGACACAAGTATGAAACTTGGCACAGTTATTCCTTGTGTCAAAATAAGCCGATTAAGATCGGTAGCCCACGGGAGCCCCCCCTCTGGCGCCGGGGAGGGGGGTTAAAGTACCGCTCCGCCCGCCTTAATTGTAAAAATTGTAACCGTCCACGGTTAGCTAGTAGGTCGTGTTTGGTATCATTTTCGGATAAATCAATAACGTAGAATTCATTTCTGGTATAAAAAAAAGGCAATTTGTTTAGTAATTTTCAAAAAAATACAAAATTTTCAAAATTTTCAGCCACATGTTTTTAATTTGAGTCATCGTAAATACAAAACTTTCTGTTTTACTTATATACAAAAAATACGATAATAAAGCACATTTAATGCAGATTTTAAAAAATATAACTTTTAACTATACTTGCTAACAATTTATAGTAAAAAAATTTTTTTGAAAGGCGCACGCTAACTTTATTCTTGTCGCCAACAACCGAAGTTCACATTTTAGGTGCCCGACTGACTGTGTCTCATTATATTCTTCCTAAAAAGAAATAAATTTACTTTTCATATACTTTTTCCTTTGAACAAAAGTGGGGTTCCCGGATCCCGGAGTAATGAAATCTCGGAATGATTGAACCTTACATACATCGCAGAGCCCACCTATTGAGAGCGACACTATAAACAAACGCCAATCATTCTAAGATCCCTTTCTCGTAGGTCCAAATAGAAGATAAAGGTATATACAAGATGACGTACAATTACATTACGTGTCTTGTGACTCTTGTGATTCTGAGCAGTTTCCTCCACAAAGACATAACTGCGTGCATTTCAAACTTCTCTTCATACAATTACATTTCGTTTTGCAGCCAACTTTACATTTGCATCTAGTTAATTCTATGCAGATGCTGGCCACAGCAGGGTTGTCAGACCAGTGTGGGACCCATTGGCCAGCATCTTGCTTCCATCCCCAAGCAGAGGGACTGGGCAAATGTTGATGCGGAACTAATGCCTGGCCCCAAACATGTACCCCTTGGTAAACTGCCCGTAATGTGTGTTGGTATAGGGCAGCTTCCGTAGGAGGTATGTTTTCCAGTTGCCGATCTTTTCTAGAAAATAAATGCTTTCGGCATTCATTTACTTTTGTGCATGGGCTTGATCTGAAATAACAGGCAAAAAATATATTTTTGACACTTAAATCTCAACATCTATGTAGTAAACTTTATGCTTATTTGTACCTATAACTCTTACCTGTCATACAAAGTTATAACAAACTTTTGTAGAACGCTAACCGCATCTACAATTAGTTCGTCCTGTAGGATTTTAAAACCTCTTGTTGCCTCGTTAAAGACGTTCCAAGTTTCAAAAGCAGTTCTTTTACCTCTCCCATTGAAAGAAGAAACAGTATCGCATCCAGTAAAAGCATGGAACACGGGCAACACTTCCGCTCTTTCGGGGCCTAATGAATATAAAATAGATGTAAGAGACATTGGGCCTGTTCAGCTGCAGCACCGGCCTGCTTGCGTGCGGCCACTTGTGTCGACACATTTACCCAGTCTCACATACAAGCGACCCGCTCACAGGCCGGCGCTGCAGCTGAACAGGCCCAATGTCTCCTACATCTATTTTATATCCATTAGGCCCCGAAAGAGCGGAAATGCTGCCCGTGTTCCATGCTTTTACTGGATGCGATACTGTTTCTTCTTTCAATGGGAGAGGTAAAAGAACTGCTTTTGAAGCTTGGAACGTCTTTAACGAGGCAACAAGAGGTTTTAAACTCCTACAGGACGAACTGATTGTAGATGCGGTTAGCGTTCTATAAAAGTTTGTTATAACTTTGTATGACAGGTAAGAGTTATAGGTACAAATAAGCATAAAGTTAACTACATAGATGTTGAGATTTAAGTGTCAAAAATATATTTTTTGCCTGTTATTTCAGATCAAGGGCCATGCACAAAAGTAAATGAATGCCGAAAGCATTTATTTTCTAGAAAAGATCGGCAACTGAAAAACATACCTCCTACGGAAGCTGCCCTATACCAACACACTTTACGGGCATTTTACCAAGGGGTACATGTTTGGGGCCAGGCATTAGTTCCGCATCAACATTTGCCCAGTCCCTCTGCTTGGGGATGGAAGCAAGATGCTGGCCAATGGGTCCCACACTGGTCTGACAACCCTGCTGTGGCCAGCATCTGCATAGAATTAACTAGATGCAAATGTATGAAGAGAAGTTTGAAATGCACGCAGTTATGTCTTTGTGGAGGAAACTGCTCAGAATCACAAGAGTCACAAGACACGTAATGTAATTGTACGTCATCTTGTATATACCTTTATCTTCTATTTGGAGCTTCGAGAAAGGGATCTTAGAATGATTGGCGTTTGTTTACAGTGTCGCACTGGGTGTATGTAAGGTTCAATCATTCCAAGATTTCATTACTCCGGGATCCGGGAACCCCAAGTTCAAAGGAAAAAGTATATGAAAAGTAAATTTATTTCTTTTTAGGAAGAATATAATGAGACACAGTCAGTCGGGCACCTAAAATGTGAACTTCGGTTGTTGGCGACAAGAATAAAGTTAGCGTGCGCCTTTAAAAAAAATTTTTTTACTATAAATTGTTAGCAAGTACAGTTAAAAGTTATATTTTTTTAAATCTGCATTAAATGTGCTTTATTATCGTGTTTTTTGTATATAAGTAAAACAGAAAGTTTTGTATTTACGATGACTCAAATTAAAAACATGTGGCTGAAAATTTTGAAAATTTTGTATTTTTTTGAAAATTACTAAACAAATTGCCTTTTTTTTATACCAGAAATGAATTCTACGTTATTGATTTATCCGAAAATGATACCAAACACGACCTACTAGCTAACCGTGGACGGTTAAAATTTTTACAATGAAGGCGGGCGGAGCGGTACTTTAACCCCCCCTCCCCGGCGCCAGAGGGGGGGCTCCCGTGGGCTACCGATCTTAATCGGCTTATTTTGACACAAGGAATAACTGTGCCAAGTTTCATACTTGTGTCAAAAAAAGTAAGGTTTGGCCATTTTATGTCGCTAAACGCCCCCACTAGAAGAACTCCCGAAGAGTTCGAAACATGTCGCCCGAAGTGACAATTAATACGTGAGTTTAACCGTTTAGTAAAATAAAACTAAAATAATATTATAACTATAGTAGATTGTTTGACAAGGGTCTAAAGTAAGCCATATTACCACGAGATAGTTATTTTCCCGAACGTAGAGAGGGAAAATTGTTCGAGTGGTAATATGGCTTTTAGGCCCGAGTTATACACTCTACTTTTCACTTCGATTGCGAGAAAACACATAAACACAAATTATCCATCTTAAATGAATAATTTAACTCTTGGCGGGTGTATGTCTAATTTGACAGCGTGTTTTTTTTTCTAAGGCCAGCACCATTTGCCTCGCTATGCGTGTTTGCTTGGCGTATTCGCCTCCCTTTCTTTTGCTATATCAAAGAAAGAGATGCATCATGCGCTTTTTTTTTCTTTTAAGAGGAGTAATTGCTTTGACCATAGACACCGCTTAATCTTTAAAAAACTGAAAAACGCCTTTCCTGATTGGTCGATTTTAGTACAGCTGTGTTCTGGTTGGTTGATATTTTTACCAAATATGTTTTAATCTGTCAAATTACTTTTCTGTGATTGGTGGATTTAATCGGAGAAGTATTTTGATTGGTCAAATTAAAATGTTTTGTAAATCATAAATATGTATACATATTTTCCCTAGGGCTTAAATGTACTACTTTAGCCCCGCTTCACAAGTCTAATATGACACACTTTTCGAGCATGAGAAGTGAAAAATAAATTAAAAATCGGAGCCCTGTGGAAGGGTTCCCATAAGGCTGGCTGCGTTCCCCCTTTGGTTGGCTATGCCGATCCGCTGGCCAAGGAACGAGCCAGCCCTACGGGCCCCTGACACCTCGGCCAGCCTTTGGGATAGTTGCCCAAAAAGGCGGTGGGCACCGGCGCTCCACGGACCCAGTGTCTCTACGGCAAAGTGTTTTAGTAAAGTTTTAGATAGTACCTAACGGCGTTGTTTGCTTTTATTGTATATAGTAGAATTAAAGAACGAGAAAAACCATTTTAGCTTGTGTTTTAATTTGAAGTGATATTTGGAACGATATTTCATAACTGCAATATTAGAAAAAGAAGGACACAAGTCTACAAAAAAGCAGTGGGCTGGATCGGGGATACAACCGTAAATTATTAAGAGGAGGGGTAGGGCAAGCTCTCTCCATACAAACTTTGTGCAGGATTTACTTCGTTTGTGTTTGCATTAAAGTTATGATTTTTGGTCAGTATGCTTATTTTTCTGATAGCTATTTCGTGATGTAATTTTTTTTTTAATTTTTTTTAATTATTTTTTTAATTTTGAATTTTTTTGAAATATTTGAAAATTTTCACATCGCGATCTTCGCATAACTAATATTTACAACCAAAAAAAATACTAGTGGCTCTGTGAGCTGTAGACCTCGTGAGTGTTTTTTTTATTTCCAAAACTATGTTAGATATCGAATCTGTAGAGCAGGGGTCGGCAACCTTTTTGCACCCACGGGCCACATAGTAGCTAAAAAAATCTTCGCGGGCCGCAGATGATAATAATGATCACTGTCTGTTGATATCAACTCGAAACAAATTGGTACGTCGTACGCGACAGTAACGTAGTAAAAATTCGCACCCCTTTTTACGTGAAAAACGAGAAAGACGAAAAAACCGACTTTTCACAGATAAACCAGCTAGTTTCCTTACCAAACCCAGATAATTCGCATTTCAACCGCATCGTTATTTCGCGATTATATATCGCGATATAGAATAGCAAATATAGAAACTTTAAGGGGGGGACGGGTCATAAAGTCATAACACAGACACACCTAGATGAAAACGCGATTCAAACGCGGCAAATACTTCATACGCATCAAGTCATAACAAATCTTGTTGAAAAGGCGAGCGTAGCGAGCGCGAAATTTTGCGAACATTATTATGCAGGTCTGGAAAATACTTCATACGCATTAAGTCATGTAGACGCAAACGCGAGCGCAGCGAGCGCGAAATTTTTCGAACATTATGATGCAGGTGCGGAAACTACTTCATACACATCAAGTTATGTAGATGTAAACGCGAGCGCGAAATTTTTCGAACACTGATTCAAACGCGGCAAATACTTCATACGCATCAAGTCATAACAAATCTCGTTGAAAACGCGAGCGTAGCGAGCGCGAAATTTTGCGAACATTATTTTGCAGGTCTGGAAAATACTTCATACGCATTAAGTCATGTAGACGCAAACGCGAGCGCAGCGAGCGCGAAATTTTTCGAACATTATGATGCAGGTGCGGAAACTACTTCATACACATCAAGTTATGTAGATGTGAACGCGAGCGCGAAATTTTTCGAACACTGATTCAAACGCGGCAAATACTTCATACGCATCAAGTCATAACAAATGTCGTTGAAAACGCGAGCGTAGCGAGCGCGAAATTTTGCGAACATTATTATGCAGGTCTGGAAAATACTTCATACGCATCAAGTCATGTAGACGCAAACGCGAGCGCAGCGAGCGCGAAATTTTTTGAACATTAAGATGTAGGTGTGGAAAATACTTCATACTGTCTAACGCAAATGCGGCGAGCGCGAAATTTTTGAAAAAAAATTTAGATAGATTTAACTGTAAAATATACTTACAAACACATATCTCGTCCTGACCAACTGTGAAAATATTCGTGGTTGGCGATACAGACGCTTTCACGTATGTTAAGAATTTCAAATTTTACCTTTACAAACAATAAAGCCAGGGAGGCTCGCGGGCCGCACGGAAGGGGCTCGCGGGCCGCCTGTTGCCGACCGCTGCTGTAGAGGAGGACAAACCATAGATTTTTTTTTAGATTACTCGACAAAAATATTCGATGTCATCAAAGAACGTGCTCACAATACTTCACGAGAATCTGTTGTGAAATGCGACCCTTAGAGGTGAACATATCGAAATTCGGCCGCGGAAACACAAAATAATTGATAAAAAAATTGTTTTTTTAAATTTTGAAAAAGTGACTCGATAAAAAAAATCTATAGAATTACCGCACCTGCTCACAAAATTTCACGAAAATCGGTTGATAAATGCGACCTGTAGAAGAGAACAAACCAATGAATAAAATAAAATTAAATTCAATTTACAAAAATTTACTTGCCCAAAAAATTCTATGAAATCATAAAACCTGCTCACAAAACTTCACGAGAACCGGTTGAGAAATGCGACCAATAGAGGAAAAAACGGCCGCAGAAAAATACGAAATCATTGATACAAAGTTTGTTTTTTCGAATTTCAAAAAAGTGACTCGACAAAAAAATTCTATATAGTTACCAAACCTGCTCGCAAAATTTCACGAAAATCGGTTGATAAATGCGACCTGTAGAGGAGATCAGCCAACGATGTAAAAAAAAAAATTTTAAAATTTACAAAAATTTACTCTACAAATAAATTATATGTAGTCATGGAACCTGCTCACAAAATTTCACGAGAATCGGTTGAGAAATGCGACCTGTAGAGGAAAAAACGGCCGCAGAAAAACACGAAATCATTGATACAATGTTTGTTTTTTTGAATTTCCAAAAAGTGACTCGACAAAAAAATTCCATATAGTTACCGAACCTGCTCACAAAATTTCACGAAAATCGGTTGATAAATGCGACCTGTAGAGGAGGACATACAAAAATTCGGCCGGACATACGAAAGCATTTTTGTCGAAGCTAAAACAGAGACCTCGTTTTACTCGGTCAATTATATTTGTTAGTGCCAAAACCGACGAATAAAACTTGCACAAAGTTTGTATGGGGAAGGCCTTGCCCTACCCTGCGCCTTAAGTGGATACTTCACACGTTGCTTACATACGTATTTTCATCACTATTTATAATAATCATCAATGTCTGCTTGTTTTATTTTTTGGTTATGTTTACCGCCATTTAGCGGAGTGCATGGAAACTTTTTAATGTTTTGAGTATTACTAACACTATTTTTAAGTTTATTGTTTGTTACTAATGACTAATTATGGATGATAACTCCGAAATAAATGATTTCTTTTATTTTTTTATTTATTAAAGCGCTATCTATGGCAGGCGTTCTGCAGTACTAATGACGTATTTACTTCGACTACAGACTATGCAATATATCTGTTACTAAAAACTAAAAAAGGGACCTTTACACCCCCCTCCCACCCATTAGATCTACCCCCATCGACCAGTCCTTTTAGTATGTTATTTAGGTCGACTGTACCTATAACTCTGGCAAAATTCGCTTAGTCACGATTTATTTCCGCCAATTTTCCTTTGTTGATGTTGCTAAGCAAATTTGTAATAATAATAAATTATAAAAAAATACTAAATGTAAATATTTTCAAGACTGCTTTCTTGAGGTTTGATATTAGGATATTAGGTACCATATTAGGTATAATTTACAAAAAAATATTCAACGGTACCGTACCAGGAGGAGTTCAAACTTGGTGTGTTTTGAAAATTGTTTTTATTTTAATTTAAGACAAGTGACTTAAATGTAATGATGTGATATATTTTTAGAACTGGCTCAGAAAGCCTTTTCGTTTGATACCACACACGATAGGTTTCAGAACATTTTTTTTTAAATTCCATACAAAAAAAGAAGACGTCATAACTTCTCTCCTCTTGGTTTTTTTTTCGTCCAACGGGTCAAATTATTTCATATGTCCTAAAGATCAATCGTACCGATTTTCATGCTTTAAACACCATTTGCGGCATCTTTTTGCGTACCGATAGGACTATGTTACAATATCGTACTTAGTAGATACTCTACATAATAATTTATGGCTTGTACTAAGTTAGTGCCTCTACTATAAAGTAGGTTTTGGCAAGCTTGCATTAAATACATGGCGCCATTAAGGTACTTCTAACGAGCTGTTGAAAAGTACGACAAAGATTGCTTGTAAGTTAGTATCTTATTCTCGCTACGGTAAAGATAGGTTTTGGCATGCGCATTTAATGGCGCCACCTATTTATAGCTCATCATAACAAACTGTTGAATTTCCCGGAATGTAGCGCCTAATACATACAAGTCGATAACTAACAAGTATCCACTTCAAAAACTCGCTCCGAGCAAGCTAACTTTTACCAACCTTTATTTTCTAAACAAAAAACTAGTATTAATAACTAATAGAATAACAAAGTTTTAAGGGCCTGGTGAAACAAAGAGCCTTTTCTACTTAAAACTTTGAGAACCATCATTAGATACAGGGAGATCAAAGCTAAAGTTTGGAGACAACTGGAGATTAGATTTCGAGGCTCGTATGAAGCCCTAGAAGTGTCAAGGGCTCATATATGTATTACTTTGACTTTGACAATGACACATTATGCTTTTATTCCATTGGAAATTCCACTTTAGCGCTAATGTAATAGGCCGGTCGCACATTGGACACGTTTTCGTACGAAATTACTCGTCCGAACACGCACGAAGCCGCGCGAACGATCCCGACCTTGAAAGTACTACGGGAGCGCGCTCACTGGATGCGAATACGACCAATTCGTAGGTCAGGTGTTAAGTACGGTAATGTTTATCTAATGTTAGTTTTATTTACTTTCTTAAGTTTTAACATGTATGTAATATGTGATGTTAAATAAAGTTTCTCTGTGTCTATGTCTAATTATTATTTTTACAGAACGACAATGTATGTTATCAACAATATTCAATTAACATTTTCGTAGCAAGTATAAAGACCTTAGTCTCTAGAGCTTTCAAGTCCTGTAACGTTACAGAAGCTTACGTTCTTCAGTTGAACAAGCTTTGAGAGGTTTTGAAACTTATTGATCCGAAAGCTGTACGGAATATTACAGGAATTGGGAATTCACGATATAGAGCAAGTTCAGGGGGCCGATTTTTGAGTGTCGAATGCTCGACTTTTCACTCGAGATCAGTCAAAAAACTATGGTGTTTTGACAGATGTCGAATGAAAAGTCAAGCGTTCGACACTCAAAAATCGGCTCCAAGGTTCGTTTGCAAAAACTGCGGACCGGGTATAACGTTAGGATTATAAATATTAGGTACTTATTGTGTTTTTACAAGGTGCTTATTTTTGCATCATAAGCTTTTTTTAATAATCATATTTTCTCAGTAATTATAACTATCAATCTAACAATAACTACCTAGCATTGCATATAACACACTCCAAATGGGATGTTATGAAATATTTTGTGATTTAGGCGACTTCCTGATTTGTCGGTACGGAGGCGGTACGATATGAGAAAACTGTCAAATGTCAGTGTCAACTGTCAGGGACCTCAGTACTGCTTTTTACGGTGCCCTTACATTTAAATGAGTGCTTCCTGACTGGCGCGGGATGCGCGGAAGCGGGACGATACGAAGGCAGTACTGGTCCGCTTCTGCGCATGATATTACTACTGCGCAAATGTAATACTGACAGTATTCCGTTAAGTGGGAATCTTTGCCACGTCAGTAAGTATACGTCAAAGAAGAAAATGTCACATATCGATCCCGCCCGCTAAGTCAGGAAGTCGCCTTAGTCTACCTGAGATCCTCAACTTTATAAAAAGCCATGTTGCCAACCAGGTGTTGCGTTCCCACTATGCTATGATGTCATTAAAGTTTTGGTATGACAAAAAAAATCTTCAAAATGCCATCGTGTGGTAGCTGAATCGCATCAAAGTAATTCTTGCAAAAAGTTATTTTACCATTTTCAAAACCATAAAGTTCTAAATCCAATAACAATTTTATTTGAATTTTTAAAGTGAAAAATAAATTCAAAGGCGTATTTTCTAAACGCTTCTAGCATATTTATTTCCAAGTGTCCAAGTTACATATTCTGTTTGGACTGAATTTTATTTGGTCCAAAGTTGTCTTTAAGTTTGAGGAGTTAGGAGTGCTTCGTAATTGGTGACCGAACAAGGTTTAGTCATGATTAAATGTGTCAATGTCGGTGAGGCCCTCACAAAGCGGGGCTCTTTGTAAGAGCATTGTTACTTATACGACGTTTTTTCAATTTATTTATGTAATTTTAACTTTTTTTTAATTTTGAAGCAATTTATTTCATGTCACACCTGGCCATAAAGTGGCCATTATCGCACGCTCCGCGCGCGAAAAACCCCACTTCCTGGCCAGGGGGTGTCATAAAATTTTGTACTTACCACGGGCGATAATAAAGAAAGCCTCAAATCGCATTTTTATCGCCCTTGCCTTCGGCTCAGGCGTAAAATACCTGCGATCTGAGACATTCTTTGTTTTATCGCCCTTGGTAAGTAATGTACTATTAAATAACGTAATAAAATATATAATAATAAAATAACCTAATCTAAAAACAAAATATACTAAATCCTAACCTAATGTTTTGTACGCCTCTTGGCAAGACATGGAAAATCACAAATTGTATTTATTAACAACTCTGTTCTGTACCAGCCTACCTGTGTCTACAATAAACATTATTCTGATTCTGATTCAAAATTAAAATATTTTCAAGTATATGGTCTCAAACTCGGAGCTCGGCGGTAGGGTGCCCAGAAGGCTGGCCGCATTGCCGCGATTATACGACTTAATTTTATAACGAGGTACCTATTGACATTATCAAGTACAAATATAGTTACAAATATCTCTGAGATATAGATGAATTAGAGGATTCACTGTGTTGACAGCAGACGGGATAAATTTAGGTTCCTTGCTCTAACACAGTGCCTCTTCGGGAGCTCTGGCAACCTTGCTCCCCTCCAGGAACGCAACACTACATACCTGTATAGAAAATAATGTTATTATGGCTGTAGTCTTCTGCAAGGAGCTACTTCCCCGGTTGGTCTGCTCCAAATTCTAGCAAGGAAAAAAACTGTTTATTGCGACACATAAAGACAGGTATTCAAAAATACATTCATCTTAAAAATAAAATAAAAACTAACATATCATTACAAAAAAAGAAAAGAAACATTATTCCAGTAACTTTAGTATCGCAATGGGTATCAATCTCAGCTTTTGCCAGACAGTTTATATTATCTATCCAGCGCTGATTTTCAGTCTGGTCCCTATAGTTGCTGGTCCCTATAGTTGTTGCAAGATGACATTTTGCTGTGTTTGCTTCCTAATAAAAATAAATAAACAAAACTGGGCACTCTACAGTTGACATTAAGCATATTAACTATAAGAAATGTTATGTAAAGTTTTTATCAGCCTGAAATATAATGGATCTTTCAAAGAAAATTTGCGTAGCAAGATAAAAAAGAGCTTTCGAGAAAGATAAGTAGCTCTCGTAAAAAATGTCCTTAGTGAGCAAACCTTCATTCAAGTTAGGCCAAATCTTGAGTACCTACATAACGACTTGGTTTATGTCTAGCATTTTGTAAGAATTATTGTAATCTGTAGAAGCGACTTTCACTCTGCAGCTCTTGGGTTCAAACCACGAATAGGGATGTTGACTCAAAATTTATTATTACTCCATACGAAAGAATACCTAAATCTATGCCAAATATTGAAAATCCTATTCAAATATCTCAAAAAATAACGAAACTACAACCGTTAGAATGTTTTTAGTTTGAGAGAGAAAGCGCTACAGGTCAGTGACGTCACTAACCTAGAGCGCCATAGTAAACGACGATCGTTCAATACACAGGTGCGTTTTGTGGGAAAGGGACAGAAAATGCCCCCTCCTAAAACTTTGATGACTTATAATTATGTAATTATTTATTCTTTTGAATTACTTTTTTCGCTATTTGATTGAGAATTTGATCCTTTTTCGAGAAAATTCGGATTCATTGATTTTCTGTTTTGGTGTCAACATCCCTATTGGAGTCACGAATAATCAATTTTTTTATACTACAACGGTGGCAAACTCGTGTACGGCCCACCTGATAATAATCGAACACCAGACACACACAGACACAGACTATAGACACTCGCAACTCCAAATAAGTCAACGTGCGCGTTGCCGACCCTTTATAAAATATCTGTTTATTTATTCCTTTTTTTAATTCCCTCATATTTCCTGAAATACTGCAAGGTTGTACACCTTTTAATCCGGCCATGATTTATTTAGCAAGCTTTACATCTAAACTGCAAAAATAGAAACAGGTTTAAATCGAACTCGTAAAAATCCGTGAAACAGCGGTACCGGTGCGACATAACGAAAAATCGTCATTTAACTAAATTCAATAGTATATTTTTCCTTCCAGCGAAAAAAAATAAACAAACATTCTTTCGTTATCCGGCCGGGGATCCGAGTCACCGGTAGCGAACGGCTTATTAAAAGATCTCAATTGTTTGTCGATTAAACGGCATTCTAATTTTATATCACGAGATTTCATCTCTTTAAGTAGGTACCTACCCAATCATATTATAATTTCTTATTCCTTTGTTATGTTTTGACATTGATATTTGTATGATTCGATCCGGGAATTGCTAATACAGGTTAGGCGATTTCCTGACTTGGCGGGGCGGGATCGATATGTGACATTTTCTTCTTTGACGTAAATTTTACTGACGGCGCAAAGTTTCTCACTTGACCACTTGACGGAATACTGTACTTTTTGCGCCGTAAAGTAATATCATGCGCAGAAGCGGAGCAGTACTGCCTTCGCATCGTCCCGCTACCGCGCATCCCGCGCCAGTCACGAAGCAGGGGCGCAGTAAAAAATGGTACCGAGTCGACTGACAGCTGACACTGACATTTGACACTTTTCTCATATCGTACTGCCTTCGCACCGACAAATCAGGAAGTCGCCTAGAGTATTACGAAGAATAGCATATTATTCTAGTAATTATCCGGTTTTTAATTTAAGGTGACCCGAAATTTTTACCTCGAATAGACGACGCGGCACCGGCTGCGGCTATTACCTATTTAGTCCCGGAAACGAATTACATTATGTACTTCAAATAAAACGATTTAGATCACATTTTGCAAGCACTAAACGAAGAAGACTAAATTAAACTATGTATTTGGTATATTTTAGACTCAGGGGGCTATTCATAAATTACGTCATCTATTTTTGACGATTTTTGACCCCTCCCCCCCTAAAATCATCCAACCATCATAATTCGAATGACCCCCCCCCCTATCAAATAAAATGATGTCATTTCTAAAAAATTCGTTCTTAGCTTAATTTTTCAATAAAAAACTATTTAAATTGATTTAGTTATTATTATTTCTTTAAAGTTAAAACAATCAACAAAACAACAAATTAACAATCAACTCTAAATATCAAATAACAATTTTTATTCATTTCCCATGGGGACTTCACCCACTCCTCCAAGTTCTAAATTTATTGTTGATTCAAGTTTAGTAGGTAATTTTTTATAGCATTTTAACAGTTTATAGAAACACGAATTTCATTCTTTTTTTACTCATTAAAGCACTTTTTAAAGATGCGAGAGATGATGTCATCTTGGGATTGACCCCCCTCCCCTCCTACGTCATACTACCATCATCCAATGCTATGACCCCCCCCCCCCCCCCCAAATTTGAAATGACGTAATTTATGAATAGCCCCCAGAAATGAGACACTATTAAAGTTATAAGCAACCTTAGGCCAAAATACATAGTTTAAGCAAGGGTATTGGGCTTAATTGTATTAACCATTAATGAACGACCCAACCCATTTACGCTTCGTCGGGCTCTCACTATAGAAATAGTGTGTATAGTCATCGTCAGCCTATATATTTACGTCCCGGAGTGGGCATGTCCTTGACATTTTTACCACATCTTATCTTATCTTATCTAGATTCGAGGGCCCTTGGAGCGCTCGTGGCCTAGCGGCGCCTGCGTACCGCTTGCGGTATCTAAGGGTAAGCAACGTGGGCAGCGGTCAGGACTTGGATGGGTGACCGCTTTGAGTGGTTACTAACTGAGCGCTCCCGTGCTTTGGAAGGCACGTTAAGCCGTTGATCCCGGTTGCTGTCTATGGCAGCAGTCGTTAAGCCAAGTTAGAGGCCTTCGGGCGGCTTGAGAACTTCTAACAGTCAAGTTGCCCACTCACTTGACAAAGCCTAATCCCAATAAGGTCTAGTTTCCCCTCGGGGTTGGAAGGTCAGATGGCAGTCGCTTTCATAAAAACTAGTGCCTACGCCAAATCTTGGGATTAGGTAGCGGACCCCAGGCATCCTTCAGAATGCAACTGTACTGGGATAACGCTAGGATGATGATGATTCGAGGGCCCTTGCGGATGCACTTCGACCCAATGGGATCTTTTGTGCAATGGAGAATGCTAGTAGGTCTGCAAAATCACTTGAAAGTTTGTTATGGTAAAGCTTTGATTCATACAAAGTACAGTGGGCCAACGAAAATGTTGAGCACTTTAGTACTTTGTCAAATTAAAGAGGTTTCAAATTTTATGACGTTTCAGTTTAAATATTTCTTAGATTTCGATGTGACAAGGTTCTAAGTATGCTCAACATTTTCATGGGCTGACTGTACATTAGTTTTTGTTTCATTCAAAAATACCAAGTAGTTAAAGTGAGTTCCGCTAACCGCGTGTGACGTGTGACGTCATTTTGCAACGCTAGTCTAGTACGGAAGCGCGCAAACGGAGTCTGCGCGTGTATGGCGAGTGTTGCACTATGACGTCACGATGGCGGGTCGTCGCGCGTCACTTTAAAATTCAATATCTTTGAAACTAATGGACGTATTGAAATAATTCGTTCACTTATATTTTTCATTTTCAACAGAGAATACAGAAAAATGGAATTCTAAATTAGTTAACATTCTCCATTGCCCCCTCCTTTATACCTACTCCAAGCTTTACCACATCTTAATGCATCTTAATGCCTGCGACGTGTAGGTATATAAACGCAAGTAAGAGTGTACCTTACAGTCAGAGCTCTTAGTGTAGAATCTGAGTCGACGCTCGAGCGTTGCGTCCAGCGGGGCGTGCATGTCAAACAATTGAAACTCATACTGGTGTCCAGAGTCGCCGCCGCACAAATAGTACGTACGGTATAGTTTGGTACGGAACCCTAAAAAGTGAAATCAATAGGGTTCCTTTTTTACCTTTTTGGTACGGAACCCTAAAAATCAACACGATTGTTAGAAATTATTAAGCAGCCCAAAGGCTTATAACTTGGCTTAACAAGTGTTATCATCGACAGCAGCCAGGATCAATGGCTTAACGTTTCTTTCAAAGCACGGAAGCGCCTTTTAGCCTGTCAAATTGGTCACCCATACGAGAGTTGACCTGGGTCGAGGTTGCTTAACCATACGCCTTATTGCGCCTAAGGCGACTTCCTGACTTGGCGGGGCGGGATCGATATGTGTCATTTTTTTCTTCGAGGTAAACTTACTGATGTCGCAAAGATTCCCGCTTGACGGAATACTGTCAGTATTAAATTAGCGCAGTAGTAATATCATGCGCAGAAGAGTAGCAGTACCGCCTTCGCATCGTCCCGCTACCGCGCATCCCGCGCCAGTCGGGAAGCACTCATTTAAATGTAGGGGCGCAGTAAAAAGTAGTACTGAGTTGACTGACAGTTGACACTGACATTTGACAGTTTTCTCATATCGTACCGCCTCCGCACCGACAAATCAGGAAGTCACCTTAGGTCGCATACGTCCACGGGCGCCGCCGGGCCACGAACACACATAGTGTTAATAAACATGAAGACTCATAACTCATAATCGGGATCACACTTTACCGCGGTCCTCTGTCAATAGCGATGATTAATTATACAGAGGCCGGACTTAAGTGTGCCCTGTAGCATTGAAAGGGTTAATAAGGGTGTGATACAGCTAAGTTTATTGGTTATTAAACTTTGGTGTGGCTATGTTAACACCGGTCTTAAGGTGTTACCATATACGAAAGATGATGATAATATTGAACGTGACACTTTAGCTGAGCAGTAAAGCTCTTGACTTTAATTGACAGCATTTCATATTTTTAACTACTTTATTTTATGAACTAGTTAGAAAATAGGTAAAAATTTAAGCCACCCGTATTTTTTCTTTTTCAATTTAACACTTCTTCATACAAAAAAACACGTTGAAAAGTAGGTCATTCCAAAAGGGCGTAAGTAAAATATGAAGATGACTTCCCAACAAGAATCCAGATCCACTCCAGAGCAGCGATTGTCTGTACTTTGTACTAAGGTCTCCCTGAATACAGCGAGGAAGATGACGTCTTTCGGTTTACAGTATTTTGCGATTTTTTCCAAAATTAACGGAGAAAAAAATCTAAAAAAAATGTTTTTTGTGTACTTCACACGTTTTTACCGAAATGGTTTTCGAATTAAGACTTTTGGAAATTATGAAATATTGTCAATTCTGGAGGTTAAGAATTCAACCCCTGTCTGTACAGTAACTAACTAACTACTAGTGGCTCTCTAAGCTGGTAGACCTCGTGAGTGTTTTTTTTTTAATTTCCAAAACTATGTTAGATTGAATATAGCCACCAAATGGATACCACAACAGCGACGCAGACGTGGCAGGCCTAGACGGAGATGGCGGGATGACTTAGATTCCTTCCTCGCCAACTGGCCGGACGAAGCACAGACACGGGAGTCGTGGAATTCATGGAAAGAGGCCTTTGCCCAGCAGTGGGACACCCCTAAAGGCCAGATTACTTACTTCCTGATTTGTCGGTGCGGAGGCAGTACGATATGAGAAAAGTGTCAAACAGTCGACTCGGTACCATTTTTTACTGCGCCTATATTTAAATGCGTGCTTCCTGACTGGCGCGGGATGCGCGGTAGCGGGACGATGCTAAAGCGGTACTGCTCCGCGTCTGCGCATGATTTATTACTACTGCGCAAAAGTAATACTGACAGTGTTCCGTCAAGTGAGAATCTTTGCGCCGTCAGCAAATTTACGTCAAAGAAGAAAATGTCACATATCGATCCGGCCCCGCCAAGTCAGGAAGTCGCCTAAAGTACTATAAGAGCATATGTATGTCAGTGTCATATTTAAAGTAATTACCCTGTATCGCAACTGCGCGGATTTATGCATTTTAATTTTGTTTCAGCTCAGAAGTATTACCTTTCAGAATGTACATTACTTTCAAAGAATGAGCAAAGAGTTGCAATGTAGACGCGGAACTATTTTTACACCACACCTTGCCAAAAAGCGCGTTTTTCTGCACGCTGCGCGATCAGAAAAACTCACTTTTTGGCCAAGTGGTGACGTAAAATTGTGTAGGTACAAAACACGGGTCGTAAAACAAAGAAAGGCCGATATCGCAGATGTTTGGGGCCCGAGCCGCAGGCTTGTATCGTAAATAACTATTATGTTACACCTGGCCATAAAGCGGCAATTACCGCACGCTCCGCGCGCGGGAAATCCCACTTCCCGGCCAGGGGGTGACATAAAATTTTGTACTTAACACGGGCGGTAATAAAGAAAGCCTCAGATCGCATATTTATCGCCCTTGCCTTCGGCTCGGGCGTCAAATACCTGCGATCTGAGACATTCTTTGTTTTACCGCCCTTGTTAAGTAATGTACTATTTTGAGTTTGAGTACTTTTATCTTACGAGCGCGGGTGAGCCATGGTTGTGTGTTGAGCTATACATGCACATTGTCTATGTGTGCCGCAGCGTAGGAGTTATGAGTTCACGTTGTCTGTTTGTTCGTAGGTATGTGTTACAACAATCGCCAACACGCGCTCGTGAGATAATAAGTATTTTTATGTCACACCTGGCCATTATCGCACGCTCCGCGCGCGAAAAAACCCACTTCCTGGCCAGGGGGTGACATAAAATTTTGTACTTACCACGGGCGATAATAAAGAAAGCCTCATATCGCATATTTATCGCCTCGGGCGTAAAATACCTGCGATCTGAGACATTCTCTGTTTTATCGCCCTTGGTAAGTAATGTACTATTATGTCACACCTGGCCATAAAGCGGCAATTACCGCACGCTCCGCGCGCGGGAAATCCCACTTCCTGGCCAGGGGGTGACATAAAATTTTGTACTTAACACGGGCGGTAATAAAGAAAGCCTCAGATCGCATATTTATCGCCATTGCCTTCGGCTCGGGCGTCAAATACCTGCGATCTGAGACATTCTTTGTTTTACCGCCCTTGTTAAGTAATGTACTATTTTGAGTTTGAGTACTTTTATCTGACGAGCGCGGGTGAGCCATGGTTGTGTGTTGAGATATACATGCACATTGTCTACGTGTGCGTCAGCGTAGGAGTTATGAGTTCACGTTGTCTGTTTGTTCGTAGGTATGTGTTACAACTTACAACAATATGGCCAACACGCGCTCGTGAGTTACTAAGTAATTTTTTTTGGGGTCATTCCGTTTTAGTATTTGTAGTGGTGATGTAAGATGTACTTATTATCAGACTTTCTTATTTTTTTTTTCTTTTTTTTCCTTATCCTATTTGGGTGTCCCACTGCTGGGCAAAGGCCTCTCCCCATGCATGCCACGACTCCCGCATCAGTGCCTCCTCCTGCCAGTTGATGAGGAAGCCGTCCAAGTCGTCCCGCCATCTCCGTTTAGGCCGGCCCCGTCTGCGTCGCCCTTGTGGCATCCACTTGGTAGCTATATTAGCCCACCTGTCCGGATGCATGTGACAGACGTGACCCGCCCAGTCCCATTTGTTCCTAGCAGTCTTTTCGCCTACATCAGCTATGCGTGTTTTCTTAAATTAAAAGTAAATATTTTGACATGAATAATTTTACATTCTTCATCATCATCATATATTTAAGAGCCTAGCTCTTGTCGGTGGTGTAATCGCCATTCCGCTCTGTTCTCTGCCAATGCTTTGAGCTCCTGGTACGACGTTACATATATTGACCTTCTCTTTAGCTTGATCCATAATCGCACGTCGCGGTCTTCTTGACATTCTTATTGTAAAACTTTATTAATTGAAAAATAATATTCTGACATGTTTTTTTGTAGCTAACCGTGGCTGTGTTGCCGGGCCCAATAAAGCTATAGGAATGCGCAGTATCCTTGGAGCGCTCGTGGCCCAGCGGCGCCTGCGTGCCGCAAGCGTTGTAAAGTTAAGCAACGTGGGCCGCGGTCAGTACATGGATGGGTGACCGCTTTGAGTGGTTAATAACTGAGCGCTCCCGTGCTTTGGAAGGCACGTTAAGCCGTTGATCCCGGCTGCTGTCTATGGCAGCAGTCGTTAAGCCAAGTTGGAGGCCTTCAGGCGGCTTGAAAACTTCTAACAGTCAAGTTGCCCACTCACTAGACAAAAACCTAATCCCAATAAGGTCTAGTTTCCCCTCGGGGTTGGAAGGTCAGATGCCAGTCGCTTTCGTAAAAACTAGTGCCTACGCCAAAATCTTGGGATCAGGTAGCGGACCCCAGGCACCCTTCAGGATGCAACTGTAGTACTGGGATAACGCTAGGAGGATGATGATGAATGCGCAGTATCCTAGGGAATAATCTATAGCTTACGTTTTTCACGCGTGCAGTACATAAAATATAAACGAATCCAAAATGTACGTCTTTTGTTTGTTACATTAGCAGCGTTAGCTATAATTCTCAGGCTTGTAGTTCCATCTTATATAACCTGACCCTTACATCCATAATCATTGTATGCGAGTGGGGGTCAAGCTGGTGGTGTATGGTGTCATTGTGAAGAGCTCTGGAGTACGGCAGTCGACGACCGTTGACTCGATGTTTGGCGACGTTTCTAATGGTAGACAGTTGGTTTATTCCGCAAGGTACCATGTCTAGTTTCGACATTAAATTTGATTTTGTTTTCTTCGTATAATTGACTATTATCAGGATTGTAGTCTGCATCAGCGGGGCTAGCACAACTGCCGCTCCGACGCGACGCGAGTAGAGAAAAATCTACCCACCTCTTTCTAACTAGGACGGTTCTAGCGAGACAGGAATCGCTCAGTCGCGCGTCTTGTTGTTCTAGCCCAGCTGGAAGAGAAAAAAGTATATTCTGATGACAAAGTACAAAGAAAAGTTCACAAGACCGTAAATATTGCGATAGAAAAGGAATTAATATAAGTAGTAGATTGTGGCACTTTGTTACTGGACGCGCATATGAATGTTTCGTCCATCAGCTGCCCGTATGCTTGTTTTCCACCTTGGTAGTGTAAAAAGTATTGTAATGAGGGCTACCGCGTCATGGGTTCGCCGCTAGAGGCGCTAGTGTGACGTCAGTCCTCCGAAATGTTAAATTTCATACTTTAAGGGTGGGTTACGCGGGTTTATTTCTAATTAGATTAATATGGTGACTATTTTGCAATATTTGAGATTGATAATGGCAATTCAGTGCTTTGCGACAATTGTTTCGTTCGTAAACTTATGTCATAATTTTTTCCGAACAAAACGGGACTGCGCTACAATACCGAATGTTCTATAATAGTACATTACTTAACAAGGGCGGTAAAACAAAGAATGTCTCAGATCGCAGGTATTTGACGCCCGAGCCGAAGGCAAGGGCGATAAATATGGCTTTATTTATTACCGTCCGTGTTAAGTACAAAATTTTATGTCATTCCCTGGCCAGGAAGTGGGTTTTTTCGCGCGCGGAGCGTGCGATAATGGCCGCTTTATGGCCAGGTGTGACATAAAAATATTTACGGTGCGGTTTTAGGCTGGGTTGCACCATGGGTTGCACCAAACCGTCTTTAATCGTAAGCGGTGTTCGTCAAATCTGATTGTATGGAAAGTTTGACAAGTTTCTATGGGATGACAGCTGCTGGCGCTATATTTGACGATGACCGGTCTGTGTTCGTACGTTGGTGCAACTCGCAATTAACGTATGTAGACGATTTCAACGTAAATTTGATTTTAACGCCCATAATAACCAATAATAAACTTTGACAGCTGGACTGAGGGCGCAGTGGCGCCAACTGGTGAGCACAAAAACGGTAGCCCTCATTCATTAGGTAAGTATAAAAAATATCTTCATCTCCGGGTTGCATGTGGAGCATACCTCACAGATGGTGTCAAACGATACTACTTTGATTTATCGGAACAGTCTGGAATGCCTTCGGCTCCGTTTATCTGAAGTGTGAGACATTCTTCAGGAAGTAGCTGGTAGGAAAGTACATTTCAATAGAAAAAAAAAATTACAGCAAAAATGCTTTATTATAGTAACTGGCTGTTGTAATTTTCACTCACTATTTCGTCGCTATATATTCTATCTATCATGTTGATTGTGTTAATGTGTTTTTGAATTATTTCTTTGTTTGTTTTTTTTTATTAATTCTGTATTTTAATCCAAGCTATAAACCTGTTTATACTAAGTTTTATATCCGTTCAGTCGTTTTACGCAATTGAGTGACAACTCCGCTGTCCGTCCGACCGTCCGTTCGTCCGTCCATCCGTCCGTCCGTCTCTCACCAGGCTGTATCTCATGAACCGTGATACTTAGTCAGTTAAAATTTTCACAGATGATACCTATTGTATTTCCGTTGCCGCTATAACAACAAATACTAACAAACAGAATAAAATAAGTATTTAAGGGGGGCGGGGGAAGCGACTGCTTTCTGACCTTCCAACCCAGAGGGAAATGGCACCTTGTCGGGATTAAACCGGTTACCTCATAATGTTTTGTTTTTACTGGATGCGAATACGACCAATTCGTATCCAGTGAGCGCGCTCCCGTAGTACTTTCAAGGTCGGGATCGTTCGCGCGGTTTCGTGCGTGTTCTGACGACTAACTTGGTACAAAAACGTGTCCAATGTGCGACCGCCGACCGGCCTTAGGCTCATTTTGTAAGGCAACACGAGCAGCGCCTCTGGTGACCTTAGGTTAACTATTTTTATCTTGCCATATAAATTGAGACTTAAAGGCAAACGCGTGCGTTTGTGTTTCGTTTCGAAAAAACTTATACTTGAGGTCAAGGCGACGCGACTGCGTTGGCTTGGCCATCTGGAGAGGATGGGGGACGATCGTGCAGTGAAGAAGGCGTATGTCCCCAGTGGAAAACGTCCGGTTGGTCGTCCCAGATACCGCTGGAATGGCGAAGCCCTCAAAGACCTAGCCACTCGGTGTATCCAACTGGCGTGAGGTGGCGCGCAACAGGGAGGAGTGGCGTTCTCTTGTGTCAGAGGCCAAGATCCTTTTTGGGTCGTCTAGCCAGCGTAGTAAGTAAGTAAGTAAGTATAAGTAAGAGGTACAGTTTAGCTCCCATTCCATTTGCCGCTTCTGCGCCGCTATTCTATATGGGCGCAGGTAAGCAGACATCGTATTAAAGGGCGCACCTTAAGGGCCCCTCTTTATCATCGCCCCACAATGGGCCCCGTAAAATGAAATACGGATTCCCAGCCTTCGTCCCGAATTATTTCAGCGAGCACCTTTCTTGTTGTAAAAAATTAAATTGCTTTTTGTAATGTATGAAAGTGGAAGCGATTATTTGGATATTAATCGAAAGGGAGATTTTTTTTTAATACGACGACGGTGGCAAACAAGCGTACGGTCCACCTAATGGTAAGCGGATACCGCAGCCTATAGACGCCCGTAACGTAAAAGGAGTCACGAGCGCAATGCCAGCCCTTTATAATTTTTTAAAATAACAAATAAAAAATATTTGTTAAGTTATATGTAATTAATATATTTAAATTTGTTATAAGTTTTTTATACACATTTGAGTTTTTTGAGTAACCGAACCGTGACTCAAATTGCCAGTGGTTTTAGAAGGTATCAAAACCCAGCTTTCACTTCTACGACAACGGAAGACATAATGTTGCTTAACCCTACTTATCGCCACCGATCCGCGGGCGTTGCAAACAGTCCAGGGTTTCGAGTACTCTATGTCAGCGGTCGGCAACCTTTTTGAACCTGAATGTGACTTTATAGGCCCGGGCCCAATAAAGAAATTAAAAAAAAAACCCAAAAATACAGAGTAAGCTTTCGGTTTCTCCATATTAAAAACTTGTCTGCTTAAACCGACTTCATTCATTCATTCATTCATTCATGCATTCATTCATTCACCACTCACCTCACCCATCCGTTTTTATAAGGAAACTTTTAAATTACAATCAGTTGCGGAGCGTCCATACAACTCGATTCCCACCGGCTTGCCTGATTTTCAGCCAGACCAGTTCTTTTACTATGGCTCATGAAGAAAAAGAAAGGTAAATTATTTCCGGCTTCCCTATGAATATTTTTGACGCGCCGCCCAGCGCCACTGAATGTCATTTCATTTCTCACTTTTTGACTGTTACCATTATAAAAACAGGTGAGAGGTGACACGACAGAGGTGAGTAGCTCTAGTATAAGTTTTTTCGAAACATTAACCAATTCGAACGCGTTTGCGTTTTGTCTCAAAATGTATGAAAGTGGTATGAAAACGTGAACAGCGCCTCTGGTGGTCACTAGTGGAAACTAAAACAGCGAGTATAACATTTGCTGCTAACCGATGAACGCGCGTATTTCAAACTCAGTGAGAGCGTTTTCATACATTTTGAGACAAAACGCAAACGCGTTCGAATTAGTTAATGTTTCGAAAAAACTTATACTAGAGCTAGAGGACGAGTAGGTTTGTGAATAACAGCTCTGATACTGATACTGACATTACACGAAGAACACAACTGAATAAAACATCAACATTGCCAATTATATGAGAAACTTAATACGAAAAGTTAGGCACGCTACCAAAATGAAACGTCACCCAACATCACGGAGTGCAGAAATCGTGTAGCACATTTAATTTGGCCGTATGACATGAAAATTGAGTCGCCTAACTTGAAATTAGTTTCACATGTACAGTCCGAATTCGAAAAACTTCCCTTTGTAACCTCCTATATTAATAAAATTTGCTTGCTTTAAAGCAATCTTATGGAATGAGGAATAAAGTATAGATTTCAAGTGTTAGTCACAGGGAGATATGTGGTTTATAAAATTCGTTGAAATCCGATGTGAGATGCTCGTTAAAAGTTTTGATATGGAAGCAGAATTCTAGTTGTTTTTGGGTCATTTATACAGATTTAGACGACTTTCTGATTTGTGTGATGCGTGAAAGAAAGCCTTATTATTGCGAATCCTATAATAGGAAATAGAAAAGAGTGAGCATTTTTTCATGGTCGGGTTATAAGCACAAGCACACTTCCATAAGTAATACATTGGACATGCATAGTCAAATTGCGTATTACAAATTTAATTTGAATATTCCTTCTCCCCCGGTCACTTGGTGGCGCATCTATAACTAAATTGATTATACTATCATGATGATGATGATGATGATGTTTATACTATATCTATGGTACGATATGACAAAACTATCAGCTGGCAGTGTCAATTATCAGTCGAGTCCGTAGTACCGTTTTTAGGGTTCCGTACCGAAAGGGTAAAACGGGACCGTATTACTAAGAATCCGTTGTCCGTCCGTCCGTCCGTCTGTCACCAGGCTGTATCTCATGAGCCGTGATAGTTAGACAGTTGAAATTTTCACAGGTGATGTATTTCTGTTGCCGCTATAACAACGAATACTAAAAAACAGAATAAAATAAATATTTAACGGGCTCCCATACAACAAACATGAGTTTTTTTGCCGTTTTTATAGATAATGGTACAGAAAACTTCGCATTACCGTACTCGCTAGCGACTGCGTAAACGATTTAGTATGGACAAAGGTACAGCGCCTCTGGCGGTTACGCAATAGAACTAAATTAATAATCGGCATACTAAATCGATTGACGCAGTCGCTAACGAGTACGGTAATGCAAACATTGCAAAGTCATGGCAGATGTAGATGTAGATGTAGTGTAGGGACGCCTGGCCGGAAACAGGCGGGCTGTCGATCTTTGTTCGGGATCATTCAGCCCATTTCCCCAGAGTTTGAGCTCGAGGTTATTGTCCCGGCGGCGCTCCCACACTTGCTCCTTCCAGTCTTCCTGTTTTCCTGCAGAACAGAAGGACATCTTTAAGGTCGACGTCCCTCAATTCTTCCTCCTCCAACACATCTCTACTGAATATATTATAACGCATTGCTGCATACATACTACATTCTGCTAATACATGTTTACTAGTTTCGTCCTCCCCACAGTGTGGGCAGGAGGCATCATCTCTTACACCTATTACCGTTAAGTGTCTATTAAGAGTATTGTGACCGGTGATGAGTCCGGTTAACAATCTCAGATTGCTCTTACCCAGCTTCAACAGATACCTTGTTCTCCTGTGATCTATACCTTCTAGCATCATCTTGGCCTGTCTGCATGCGGTTTCCTCCTTCCATCCTCTGTCTGCCTCCCTTAGGGCCAGTCTCTCTATAACCCCCTTCGTTACTTCTGCTGAGAAGGGAAGGGCCGGTTCAGGACCCATGAGTTCCCGTTCCGCCCCCTCCCTCGCCAGCTCGTCTGCCTTCTCATTCCCTGTTACTCCTTGATGCCCCGGCACCCATGCCACCGTTACATCTTGCATTTCCCCTAACTCATTCAGGTCTTTCTTGCATTCCCTCACTAATGAGGAGGTTACTGTTGCCTTGTTTAGGGCTTTTAGTGCTGCCTGACTGTCAGTGTAAATTACTACTCTTCCGGTCTGCTGTTCACTCTCCTTTAAAATCTGTACGCATCTCATTATTGCATATACTTCCGCCTGAAATACACTGGCATATCTGCCCAGTGCTACAGACTCTCTTGTACCTAGTTTGGGTATGACTATGCCCGCACCCGCTAGCTTAGTCGATTTCCTCCTTGATCCATCTGTGAAGCAGACGACCATAGGATACTCGACTTTAATCTTCCAGTTGTCTCTCTCCCCTATGTGTATTCTATACTTCTTGTCAAAAATCTCCTGCCTTTTTATAAGATCATTGTTGGCCATTAGCATGTCCAGTTTTGATAGCCCCTCCTTCTGAATCAGTGCATGTCCCTTGTCCACGCAGCTTCCTCTCCATTCCTTACATACCTTCATCCTGTACCACTGTTCCGTGGCCCTCTTTTCCACCTCAATCCTGAGGTCCTTCATACCCAGCATTATCTCCATTGCATGCGTCGGGGTCGTTCTCATGGCTCCCGTTACCATGAGGCATGCCAGTCTCTGCACCTTGCTCAATTCCTTATGGTATTCTTTAATACGAGCCCTGTGCCACCATACCACGGCTCCATATAACACCCTGGGTAGGATCACCGCCTTGTAGATCCAGTTGATCATCTCTGGCCTCATCCCCCACTTTCTACCTACTGCCCTCTTGCATTGGTACAGTGTTCTAATTGCCTTTGCAGATTGCTCCTTTATATGATTCTTATATCTGAGTGTGCCGTCCAGTATCACCCCTAGATACTTCACTTCTGTCACCATCTCTATTTCTTTACCCTGTATTTCTATTGGTGTCATCTCCCCCTTTTTCCTCTTGTTGGTAAAGAGCACCAGTTTTGTCTTTGATGGATTTAAATCCAATCCCTTCTCTCTGCACCACCCCAGCACCTGCTTGAGACCTCTTTCCATGATGTCTCTCACGATGCTTAGTACTGTCCCTCTCACTAATAGAACTCCGTCATCAGAGTAAGCCTGCATATACACACCGCCCCTGTTGACCTTCTTCACCAATGAGTCCAGTAGAAGGCACCACATCAGAGGTGATAGACACCCCCCCTGAGGAAACCCTCTTCTTGGACTAATGCTTCTTGAGGTCCCCCCAAGTTCAGCCGTAATGGCCCTATCCTTGAGCATTCTTCCTATCCATTTCGCTACTGCCCGGCTAATGCCTTCTCTGTTTAAACTGCACTCCACCGCCGCAAAGGTCGCCTTATCAAATGCCCCCTCTACGTCGAAGAAGCAGCCTAGCGCGTATTGTTTGGTATCTAACGCTCTCCCCACCCTCACTGTTAGATTGTGTAGGGCGGTTTCAGTCGACTTCCCTGCCATGTATGCGTGTTGACTCCCATGAAGGGGATTCCCACCGCATTCCACTTTTTCTCTGATTGATTTGTCAATCATTTTCTCTAATGTCTTCAATATGAATGACGATAGGCTTATGCTCCTAAATGATTTCACCTCCTGGTATGTCTTCTTGCCTGGTTTAGGTAAGAACACCACCCTCACCTCTCTCCATGCTCCTGGAATATAGCCTAGTGCAAGGCTCGCTCTGTATAGTTTTAATAGATTGTTTCTAATATATTTAAACCCTCTCTGCATCAGTGCTGGAAGTATTCCATCCGGTCCGGCTGCCTTGAAGGGTGCAAAGGATTTGATCGCCCATTCCATTCTCTCCTCCTCCACCACCTCCCCCGCAGCCTCCCAGTCTGGTCTCCCTTCCGTTGTTTCATCTCCTGTTGCTACATCCGTTTCACAGCCCGGGAAATGTGATCTCAACATTGTATCCAGGATCTCGCCCGGCTCCGTGATTAGCTCTCCCTCCACCCTTAAGCTACCCAGCTGACACGTTCGTTCCCCTGCAAGCAGTTTTACCACACGTGCCCCCTCGGAGTAGCTGCTTATATTTTCTGTAAATTTCCTCCACCCATCCCGACTGGCTTTCTCCCTATGTCGGGTATACTCATTTCTGATTCCTCTGTACGCATCCCAGCTAGAGGTGTCACCCTTTTTCAGGGCTACCCTCATCGCCCTACGCGCTCTTTTCCTTAGTTTACCAAGCTCCTTGTTCCACCATGGCTGCCCCTTGCCTGTTTGTATTTGTCTCTCTGGGCACGCTTTGCTATAGGCTTCCATGATGTTTTCTTTCAGTTTGCCCGCACCTATTTCTAGGCTCTGCACATCTCCATACTCCTCTTCTGGGTTGACCAGATTTTCTAATTCCTTCTCGTACCTTGTCCAATCTGTTTTCCTTGGATTTCTTACCCTAATTTTCTCTGTTCGGTAGTCCATTCTGAAGAGTAGTCTGCGGTGGTCAGACATGCTGTCCTCCTCATCCACCCTCCATCCCGTTACCTTGTCACTCAGATCTTTTGATGCTAAGGTTATATCAAGCACCTCCTTTCTGTTCCTGGTCACAAACGTGGGCGTGTTACCTTCGTTTATAATATCCAGTTCGTTGCTAGCAATAAACTCTAATAGCGATTCCCCCCTACTATTGGTGTCTGAGCTTCCCCACACCTCATGATGCGAGTTAGCATCGCATCCAATAATAAGTGGGATTCTCTTACCTCTATATCTCAGTACCATCTCTTCCAGCTCCTTTGTAGGCACATCCCCGTCTCCCGGCAGGTAGCAGGATGCCAGCGCCACCTTGTGTCTCCTCCCTTCCGTGTCGATGAGGTAGGTCTCCACCACAATCAGGTCTCTGTAACATATGGTCATGACACATCCCATATTTCTTATAGTATTGCTCACATATATGCATGTTCTAGGAGGTAGCTCACCATTTCTTTCGTAGTGGAGAGCTCCCCCCAGATGTCCCAGGCCTGTCACCTGATTCCTCCATGCATATGGTTCTTGCAGCAGCGCAATTTCTACTTTATTCCTCGCAACATACTGTCCCATCTCGGACATGGCATTTTTGCAATGTTGGAGGTTTACTTGGCATATGTTTGTGTGTTTTTTTGTGTGTGTCTGTTTGTGTAGTGTCTCGTGTGTGTCCATAGTGTTATTTTATGTGTGTAGTGTTTCTGTCCCCGCCCCTCTACTCGGAGAGCTCATCACCGTCGTCATCCATACTCTCCTTCCCGTCCTTATGGATGACACCCGGTGCCGAGCCCTCGTGCCTAGATGCGGATTCTACGGGTGCTTCTATCGGATCCTCGGGTTTATTTTTATAAGTGTTGTTCACCCTTAGGATCCTAACTCTGACGCTGGTCGCCGCGAAGTCCAGCACCTTCGTGCGTTCCTCCCCCCAGCTCTCCTCTACCCCCTCTGGCACCACGTAGGTGAGTCGAGTCCCTAGTTCTAGCGACTCCCTCCCTGCGGCCTTCCACCGGTTGATCTCCAATTCCGGACGATCCGGATTCTGGACGTAAAGGAATTCCTTTACGTACTCTGTATCCGTCTCGCCCGGAATCCAGACCTGCACCCTCGACTGTTCGAGCTTCCTCACGATGATACGGTGGCCGCCCAGCTCTCCGAAGTCCTGACCTAGCAGCCACTCCCTCGTCTCCGTCGTTTTCGGTGTCACTAGGAAGAACCCCTCTGACACCAAACCCGACGTAGCAAACCTAGGGGCTACTAGGCCCGGCTCCCCCTTCACCATCCGCAGGACGACCACCTCTATCATCTGCGTCAGCCTCCTCCTAATAAGCCTGGCCAGAGCCTCATCCACCGGAACGCCATCCTCCCGGCTCACAGTCACAGCGAGACCACGGTTCGCCTTGGCGACGCTCCGTGGTCCCTCTGCCGCTGCCCCGCCTTTATTCTGGCGCTTCGCTGGAGGACGCTCCGACACCTGCCCCTCATCTGTGCCCTGCCTCTTTATCTTCTGACCGCGCGTGCTGGGACCGGATCTGTCCTCCCCACCAGATATCTTGATAGGGAGACCAGCCCCGCCCCCAGCAATCGCGGCCTTCCTCCTTGCAACCTTCGCCTTCCTCTTTTGCGCCTTGCTCTCATATCTAGTGAAGCCCTGGTCCTCGGGCTTCCTTGGTGACGGCGTCCGAAGCAGTTTCTCAACGTCCACTTCTTCCTCTAGTGACAGGTTGCCCAGTTGATTATGGACATCTGGGGTCCCCTTCCTCTCCCTTCCTGTTGGTTCCCCTTGCCCCGTGGAGCATGGTCCCCCCTCCAGCATCTTCAGCGGCTCGGTCGGAGGCATAGCCCTCTCCCTTGCCACTTCCCCTGCCAGTGTCTTCTCCGCTTGCGCGGTGGTTGTATTTTTTATGTTTATGGACTCCATTATAAAAACTCAATCTGTGGGAAGAAAATTTTAAGAGTGGTGGCAGTGCTCCCTTACCACCACCCAGCAACATTTACCCCTACACAGTGGCGCCACCCCCCTGCGCATAGTCGTTAACGACAGCGATTGTGCGGAGTAGGCTCGCAGGCCTGAGATGACAGCTCCTGTGTTGCTTATTTGTGTAGGGAATCAGTGCGTTAACCGTCCACCCCTAGAAGGTCGCTCGTGACCCTCCGAGGCTAACGACGCACATCACTTCCCCTACACCTCGATTTCCGGTTCGGCTTGGTCTTCCGTTCACCCCAAGGGCGTCCCTGTGTGACACCCCGGGGCTCCCTTCAGTCCACCCATCCCCTTCCACCGAGCACACCACAGGCCCTGTCCTCCCCCCCCCTCGTCCGCTTGCGAGCCCAATCCGCACCAACCCCCCGCTGCCCACAGCCGGCTGTGAGGGTCCTCGGCACGTCCTCCCACCTTGACCCTGGGGGTTTTGGGACGTGCTGCCATGAGGGACCGGGGCCCCAGATAGCAACACGGCCAGTGCACTCCTCTTTTACCCGGGCTTGTGACCGGCTCCTAGCAGACCACGGATGATCTACTAGGAGGCAGAGTTTAAAAGTCATGGCAAGGCCTTGGTCGTTCTGACACCGTCGCCGGCTGCGTGCAGCGGCCCGTCGCACGCGACGTCTGAAAAATGTTCGCGTTTGGACGTCGCTCGCGACGGGCGAGAACGACCGCGCCCGAACATTGTCGAACATACCATTCAGACGCCGCGTGCGACGGGCCGCTGCACGCAGCCGGCGACGGCGTCAGAACGACCAAGGCCTTGGCTGCGTTTCCACCAGAGATGTGCGAGGATGCGTTTTCATACATTTGACACCTCGCAACGCGCCGAGCGAGGTGTCAAATATATGAAAACACATCCTCGCACATCTCTGGTGGAAACGCAGCCTAAGGGTACAGTTGCCCCTCCGTATCCACGCCTTTACTACACGTCATTACCTATATACCTTAACCCGTCCTCTCCCAGCGAAAAAAAAAAACAAAACAAAACATTCTTTTGTTATCCGGCCGGGTATCCCAGTCACCTGGTACCGGGCTTTAGTTCTCAAGTGTCTAAATAAGTAATGTTATTAAATTGTAGACCAAAGCTGTCTCACCTGTTTTATGCAATATTTTGTTTCATTCTCTGAAAAGCCACGTTTTGCTTTTCACCGGCGTGTGAGTGAGGATTAATTAACTCCGTTCAAAGCGTAGAGAAGGCTTCTCAAGCCCGGGATTATTAGTGTGGATAATCCCGGAATCCAGGCATTGGTCATTACAAACAAAATGTATTGTACAGTCCACGAGTCAGAGATACGTACATTTTGTGACCTATTACGAAGGGAAATACAACGTTTTTTTCTTTATTTTATTTTGGTCTGTACCCTAACCATGAGTTTGCAATGTTTGCATTACCGTACTCGCTAGCGACTGCGTAAACGATTTACATACTATTAACAAAAGTACAGCGCCTCTGGTGGTTACGCAATAGAACTAAGAATCGCCATACTAAATCGTTTACGCAGTCGCTAGCGAGAACGGTAATGCAAACATTGAAAACTCCTGGTAAGGGTACTGGTCGCTGATTCAAACCAGGCTTGTAGCATAAGGTTTTCCAACAAATTTATATACATATATAAGACTATCAGTCTCCCATTTATGTGGATTGACTCTAGAAAGAAACCAACGCGTTGCTCTGTAACCAAAGATTTATTTTATCATTTTTGTGTTCTAATTACAAACTAAATTACAAGCACTAGCCACTAAAAACGTACCTGTAACCAAAGAAACGACATTTAAAGTTAATTCTTCCTTTAGTCAGTTCCTTTTTATAGATTTGAAATCACAAATTAAGTTTTATTTCACATGACCTTTCCTAACCTCTCAAACTCCTTTTTGACACAAGTGTCAAGTTTGACATTTTAAAACCTGCTTTGCCAACATCACCGCGCGCTGCTTCACCGATGGAGCAGAGTGTGGTGATATAAAAAATAAACATAATCATTTATTTTGTTACATCTCCCCCGCTTAGGAGAAAATTTTTGTATAAAATTTTCTTTGCTTGAGAAAGCTTGTATGCTTTTGTCACCTCTTATATCTTAGGGATTGGTATAAGCTTTGTTATATGGAAGAGGTTTGATTCTGATTTTCTGTGTCCTGTATCCACTTTGTATATAGAGTCAGAGATTTTCTCAACGATTTCAAAGGGGCCAATTCTAAGTTCATCTAATTTCTTCCTGTTTAGTTTATTTCCATTTTCCACATATACCATATCTCCAACCTTGAATTTAAAATATTTTCTGTTTTTGTCAAATATTGCTTTGTTGTAGTTGTGTGACCTGATTGTATTGTCCAATGCTGTTTTCATATCTGCCACCCAGTTGCTGTGGCACTTTTTTCTTTTTAATTCACTTGGCACAATCGTATTGTCGGTACCATACAGAAGATAACTTGGTGAAAAGCCGGTCACTGTATGACAAGTCTCATTGTATTTCTTAACACATTCATGAGCTATTGTTGTCCAGGCTTTCTTCTTCTCTGTCTCATTTATCTTACATCGGATTTTATTTACCAATGTTTGGTTTAGGCGTTCATTTAGGCCATTTGAGAATGGTGTGTTCACAGCTGTGAAAGTTAATTCTTCCTTTAGTCAGTTCCTTTTTATAGATTTGAAATCACAAATTAAGTTTTATTTCACATGACCTTTCCTAACCTCTCAAACTCCTTTTTGACACAAGTGTCAAGTTTGACATTTTAAAACCTGCTTTGCCAACATCACCGCGCGCTGCTTCACCGATGGAGCAGAGTGTGGTGATATAAAAAATAAACATAATCATTTATTTTGTTACACATATATACGGAATATTTATATACATTCTATACATTCGTAACGAGTACATCCGTGGCAGCCTCGGTGTTCGTGACGTAGCAGAGAAGCTCCAGGAATCTCGTCTTCGCTGGTTCGGTCACGTCTCTCGCAGGCCATCTGACTACGTAGGAAACAAATGCCTTGACCTAGCCCTCGACGGCCCGCGGTAGACCCAAGAAGCGATGGCTGGATGTCATGAAGGCCGACATGAGCGAGAACGAGCTCACTAAAGAGGACGCCAAGGATCGTGCTAAGTGGAGGAAAGTGAGCCGGAAAGCGGACCCTGGCAAGTGCCGGGATAACGCTAGGTAGAAGAAGAATATACGGAATATTATTTTAAATTAAATTTAGCAGATGCTTTCCTGTGTAGTGTGCGCCCGCCGAGCAAAATCGACGTGGCGCAAGAAACATGCCAGCCCAGCATCATCTGACGATGCCTCGGTGAGAGGCGAAACACGTGTCGAGGTTTTCGTCAATAATGGTTATTTGCGTGTGCGAAGGAAAAGTGGGAACATTACCTGCATCTACAACTTATGCTGCGCCGCGCCCCATAATCAAAAGACGGTCACTTTGCCGGCCTCAGCCTTCAAAGCTGTATGAAATTCCATTGCGGGCCGCTAGTCTGTTCCCCCGCACCCGCAACGTGATACTTCGCAGCCTGTTATAATGAACGTAACGTCAATATTTCAATGCATGTTTGAGAAAAGAGTATTAATTTGTATTGTATTGAATCTAACCTAACCTTACCATTATTTGACTTAGGCGAAAAGCGAAAATCTACAGTCCGCACGTCCCCTGACATGTCCGGCCACAATTGCTGGCGTACGACAAGCGGCTGCAACCGCAACATTCTACCCAAATTACGGGAATTAATGTTATCTCACTTTCCCGGTGTAAAGGCTTGACCACACCACTGCCCTAACCCTTTACGACCGGTTCGATATAATCCTGCAAATTACTTTGAAAAAATCCTGTCCGCAAGTAAGTTGTCTTTTCGGGCTCAAACCTATACCGATCGAATCTGCATACACTAGCGCTACGTTTGAGTAGTAAAATACCGTCGGCCGGTCGAATCAGTCGGTCGCGAGGCAGCGTTGAAGATGGCGACTTATTTTGATGGGAGTAGTGGCACACGTAAGATCATAATTTCGTACATTTTTGGTATATAAGTTGTAATTTTACGCTTGATTATTACAGTAAAAGAGTTAAATGTGTTTATTTGTCACTAATTACACTAAAACCAAGTAATTTAGTGCTAATTACATGCCCGTAATAACGAAGTGCACAAATTTGGGGGTTCGGCCGTAGCCCGTAAATCGATTTTGCAAGTTAGTGCTTATTCGGCCTTTGCGCGAAAAATGAAATCAAAAGAGATAGTCATATATTTTGGCGATTTTATAACACATTTCATGTAGTAATGCTGGGTTTATATTTTTTAGGGCGTCCATTAAAAGATGCACCAATTCTTTTCAATTTTGAGCAATGGTGATATATCAGATATTGAATAATTTGATGATGAACTCGAGGAATCCCCTTATTCGCTTTTTGAATGGCTTGATAACGACAGCCAAGAATCAGATAAGATTTCAGAGCGTCAGGTGGGTCAGCTGTTTTTCGAACAGGCAAGCAGGAGGCATCAACATAAATGGCGAGTATACCATTCACCCTTCGGTTTGCCGACGATATAGTGGTTATGGCTGAGACGATGGAGAACCTAAGTACTATGCTTGATGATCTGAGTAGCCTTTGAATAAGTTGGTCTTATAAGATGACATGGACAAAACAAAAATCACGTTGAACGTAGTAATTCCAGTTAAGATCAGAGGCACTATGCTCGATGTTGTCGACGAATATGTTTAGCTGGGACAAACGGTTTAATTCCGCAGTTCCAACATCGAGAAGATCCATTGTCGAATCTGTCTTAGCTGGGCGAGGTTTTGGGAGATTACGCAACATCATCTCATCCAATGTCCTGCAGCGTGTGTTGCCTACGGCTTTGAAACGTGGTCGCTCACTATGGGTGTCATAAGGAGGCTCAAAGTCACTCAAAGAGCAATGGAGGGGGCTAAGCTTGGAGTTACTCTGCGAGATCGAATCAGAAATGATGAAATAATCCGCAGAAGAACCAAAGTAACCGACATAGCCCGAAGAATTACCAAACTTAAGTGATGTAGGCACAGGCAGGCCACATTGTCTGGAGAACCTATGGCCGGTGGGGCCAGTGAGTTCTCGAGTGCCGACCACCATGTACCGGACGACGCAGCGTTAGAAAGCCCACGTTGGAAACGAGGTGAGCTGATGACCTGGTTAAGATCGCGGGGGTCCGCTGGATGCGGGCAGCCCATGACCGATCGCTGTGGCACTCTTTGGGGGAGGCCACAGGGGAGGCCTATGACCAGCAGTGGACGTCTTTCGGCTGATTATGATGATGATGATGAACGTATGGAGGGATTTACTCGATTTTCGCTTGGAAATCTTTGAAACGCTGGTTAAAGCACCAAGAAAACGGCGTAGTAAAGCATTCCTGAGTGACGTTTCAAACGATGAAACACCTGTGAGGCCAAGAAAGTACCAAAGCGTTCGGAAGCCCCCTGTGTTCATTATATCTGATAGCTATGATAATTTTCAAGCCTGAAAATTGTGATAAATATGTAAAATTGAAGACTAATTATTATAGATAGTTTAATTATGTCAAATTTTGCGTTTTATTCATATTCTTCGTCTATTCTAAACGAATTTGCACGTTCGTGCATTTACGAATAGTTCCTGAACGTCACTTTTGTGCATGCGATTTTTTTAATGATAAAGGACAAAAAGATTTTTTTAATTATTTTTAAAATGTATTTTACAACAAATTAGAACGATCCAAATGCATTTTTCATGAGTTTTTGCAAAATCACTTTCCCGGCCGCAAAGGGCTAATCGCCGTGACGCACGGTAAACGCAGTGACGTGAATTTAACACTTTCGCTGTCAAGCTTTTCGTAGCGCTACGCAATTTTCTTTACATACGAGATAGAATAGTTTCATTTATGTTTAACGTATCAAGTAGGTATTAATTATTCCACGAGTGAATAGATTACTTTTGAAGTAATTTGTACATGATTAAAATGATTGACGACTAATGATTAATAATTACAATAAAAATCTGTGGGATCATCCTATATGCAGCGTGACGTCATCGGCATCAAAAGTACGAGCCCTGCGCGGTAATCACGTAACGTTTTCGACCGTTAGTACGATAGATTTAAATGTCATATCCCATACTAAAACTGACATTAAATACGTACCAACGGTAGTACATATCGTTACGTGATTACCCCGCTGGTTATCAGACAGAAAAACAGCCTCAGTCAACTTACTGACTTGGCGGGGCGGGATCGATATGTGTCATTTTCTTCTTTGACGTAAACTTACCGACGTCGCAAAAATTCCCACTTGACAGAATACTGTCAGTATTACCTTTGCGCAGTAGTAATATTATGCGCAAAAGCGGTGCAGTACTGCTTTCGCATCGTCCCGCTTCCGCGCATCCCGCGCCAGTCAGGAAGCACTGATTTTATGTAGGGGCGCAGTAAAAAATAGTACTGAGTTGACTGACAGTTGACACTGACATTTGACTGTTTTCTCATATCATACCGCCTCCGCACCGACAAATCAGGAAGTCGCCTTGGTGTTTGTGTGTGACGCTCCGTACATGCATCGTTACACTTACCCTATTTTAGTACCTTTATTTTGGGTCACACAGATTTGGGTACGCGTCTATCCTATACATAGACATTTTTAACATGTATATTCTTTAAAAATGTTTAATAAAAATATAGTTACGAAGGCCATTTTGATCACGGAAATGTAGTTTTTTTGTGTCAGTAATTCCATTCATTTTTGACTTAAAACACACTTCACTCACTTCACTTTTTAAATATGATGTATGTTACATGGTGAATAAAGATACTTACTTACTTACTTACTTGTTGGAACTAGCGAGCGAAGCGTCTTCTTATCAGCTTGGAAAAAACTGCTTCTTTATGCTGTCAGGCTCTACAGGTCGCATTTCTCAACGGATTTTTGTGAATTTTTTTGAGCAGTGCATTAAGATTTTTTTTGTCAATTGAGGTTTTGATATTTCTTAAAATTACAGAGCCATGGGGGGTTGAAAACGGTATAAAAAAAACTATTTTTCGTCCTGCAGTATCTATTCATCTATTTTATCGTAGGTCTACGCAATAACTCGCAATGGCACAGAATAACTCTGTAACCGAGTTATCCCGCGTTGTGAACAGCCAAGTATTGGGGAAATGGTTTGATACTATCTGAAGTAACTGTAATATTGGATCCCGACTCTCAAGCTTAATAGAGATGTGTACGCGATTCCGTATAAACGACATTTATATTCCATAAAATATTACCATGAAGCTAATAATAATAATATAGCCCATCTTTCATCATTATAAGGTGCGTTTTACTCGTCGTAAGCCACGTTATTTTTGTTTTATGTCGATACGAATTACCGGGCTAGGCGACTTCCTGATTTGTCGGTGCGGAGGCAGTAGGTACGATATGAGAAAAGTGTCAAATGTCAGTGTCAGCTGTCAGTCGACTCAGCACCATTTTTTACTGCGCCCCTACATTTAAATGAGTGCTTCCTGACTGGCGCGGGATGCGCGGCAGCGGGACGATGCGAAGGCGGTACTGCTCCGCTTCTGCGCATGCTATTACTACTGCGCAAAAGTAATACTGACAGTATTCCGTCAAGTGAGAATCTTTGCGCCATCAGTAAATTTACGTCAAAGAAGAAAATGTCACATATCGATCCCGCCCCGCCAAGTCAGGAAGTCACCTTAGGCTTAGAGTACTTTTATCTCACGAGCGCGGGTGAGCCATGGTTGTCTGTTGAGCTATACATGCACAGTCTATGTGTGCATCAGCGAAGGAGCTATGAGTTGAGGTACCTAGTCTATGTGTTCGTATGTGTCACTACTACAACAATAATTCTTAGCTCATTTATTAACCAAATATGGAGAAGTAATACATAGATAAATCCAAATCCGCTACGCAGGCTTCGTCAGGTGGATTAGTAGTTTAGAGTCGAGTCCACTCGACTCCAAACTACTGCATACTAGCTGTCAAGGTACATTTTTCCATTACCATGTCATAAATGTTTTGTGTGGAAAAGAAAACAAATCTTTAAAATCTATCGAGCAGGATAGGTATATATATATATATATACCTACTACACCTAGTTTCAGTCAGTGGTCTCGTAAAAAAAATCATTTTCAATTCACACAGCAAAATATTTAACCGGTTCCCTCACGATGTTTTCCTTCCTGTTAAATATCAAATAGTATTTCGAATCAGAATAAACAAAATACATTTTTTAGCGAAGTAACAGCTGTCTATAATTTATTTTTTAAAAACACATGAAACGACTACATGCAGGCAATAACTAAATACTTTTCACTAAAATTTTAACTCAATTACAGCCTGCAAAATCAATACGGAAAATGAAACTGTCAGTAAAAAATCCGGTTGAAAATATCCCAATACTAAGCTGAAAATAGATTTGCACTCCAAAAGTTGGGGAATATTTTCTATTACATTCGGTCGGTATCGAGATCGACGGACATATTTCCGATATATTGACAGATGCAGATGCGAATTCGTGTTTTGTAGTAATAAAATACCAGTGCGTATATTTGTACATGCACTGGTTGGTCTATCTGGGTTGACGTATTGGTTTTATATAAAACTTTTTGAAGTGAAAAATGTTTAAACTCGGGGGACAGATCGACAGACCAGCTAGGTTGACCCCTCCTAGTATCGTGATTGCGATGTTAGGAGGGGTCAACTCAGCCGGACAGTCAGGCACGCACACTTAAAAGTTAAAACACCAAACTTGAGGAATGAAGTTTCCACTTACTGGCATTTCCATTTAAGTCCAATATTTTAGGCGATTACATTTATTGTGCAGTCGCCATCAGATAAATATCGGAGCTAACGAGGTGCTCACAAATATCTGAACACACCTCTGGTCGGCTACCTCAAGGCTCAAGATTTGGCGTAGGCATAATGTACGTCTTCAAAATTTAAACTAGGAACGAAAGTTTCAGGAACCGCTGAAACTCAAACTAAATGTTAACTAACAATGAACTAAATGGTAAGTTTTGACAGTTCATTTAAGTAAATGACAGGTCTGAGAGCGGTTCTGTTTCAGCTGAATTATTGAATTTCCCAATTAAGTTTGAGTTAAGTTTTCGATGCCTTCTTATTTTGTGGAGCAGTAGGTATTCCAGGAACAGTTGCTGTTTTAATATAAGTTTTAATTAAAATTTCGTTGTAAGTGTTTAAGTTGAAGTTAAGATGAATTTTCGAGCTGGTTGGGTGAAATTGATACGGCGCGGCGGCAAGGGCCAGACACGCTTTGATAAAGAAAGATAGCCTTAAGGATGATTCACAGTAGACCGTTCCGTGCCCGGGCCGGCCCGTTTTCTAAATACAGGGCGCTTGACAGGCCGTCGATTTCTTGTACTAGTAAACGGGCCGGCCCGGGCACGGAACGGTCTAGCGTGAATCATCCGTTATTGGCGAGACCTTTTCGTGACGATTTCTTTTTTTGTAACTTTATTATTTTTAATTATATTATTTTATCTCGTAGCGGACCCCAGGCATTCTTCAGAATGCAACTGTACTGGGATAACGCTAGGAGGATGATGATTTAATCTCGTCATGAATAAATGTTTTTCTTCTTCTTCTAATAAATGGCGACATATTTTTGTCGATGACTGTAGGTACATGAACAGAATAGGTCAACATAGCACAGATAAAAAATACAAATTCATAACATCAATTACACGTCTAATCAAAACCAAATAATAATACTTACTCTAGTCAAATAACCCTCCCCGTGCCATTCCCGGTGCAAAGGTGCCCATTACGCTCGCCGCGTTCCCACGTTGAATCGCAATGGACAGCCTCTGCACCAGGAAGGAGCCAGAGCGAGGGTCATGACCCCTCTCCCTAAGACGCTGCCCCACCTCCCTGATGAACACCTTGGCCTCTGAGCTCCAACAACCGGTTGTCTCGACCGCAAGAGGGACAAACAAGTAATTTGTGAGAGCGGCGTATTTGTCCCGCTTCCTCAAAGCCGCCGCTTCCGCAGCCGCACCCGCAACCCTAACTGTGCGACAAAGGTATGACAGAACAGAATAGTACCTTCAACCATTCCACCACAGTGGGTAACAAAAGAAACATTCCAATTTCTAATTCAAACACAAAATACAATTCACATTTCCCTAGCGTTTAGAATTTCAACCGACTGACAACAAAAGAGAAGTGTGCGTTTTCCAAGTTGGGACGAGTCAGCCTGGGGCATATTTTCTATTGCAGTCAAGTTTGTCTGGGGCTTGGGTGACCATGCTAAACGCCTGCCAGGGATAGTCTCGTTTATTTAGGATAGGTAATTTCTTTTCGAGACATTTATATTTCTAGTTTCTTGACCCAGTCAGCTGATTATCCAGCAAGGTGCTCAAAATATCTGTCATGTTCTTCTTATTTCAAGTTAAAGGAAAAAAATCTTCTTCTGTTACGTATAACCGCCTGACGACCCTGATAGTACATAGGCCCCAAATAAGTTTTGACTCTATCATTTTGACAGAGTATAATTTATTCCGGCAAATTTTGATACCCAGTCGTCAGGAGGATAATGTGTATGATTAAATAATGGTTAAAGTGAACCTTACTATGATACCTATATCTGGGAGCATACAGCGAATGGGTAATGAAATATCTTCCTATCTGTCACTCGAATATACAAGTTCCAAAAAGTCACTTCGTTTTCTTTTCGTGGTAGGCCCTGATCTTTTTTGATTCGCATTTTTGCTAATCGCGTTCGTTTCCAAGTGTCCCTATTTGATATTTCAGAATGAGCCGTCGTGAAACACAATTAAACGCGAAACGGACGCGAAACCGATAAGAATATGTAAAGTGCTGCCTCGCTCCCGCGTATGATTTACAACAGCGCAAATGTAATAGTGTCAAATGACGAAACCTCTGTGACATTAGTAAGTTTACGTCAAAGAACAATATACCAATGTGCCTAAGGCGACTTCCTGAATTGGCGGGGCGGGATCGATAGGGTGTCATTTTCTTCTTTGACGTAAACTTACTGACATCGCAAAGATTCCCACTTGACAGAATACTGTCAGTATTACATTTGCGCAGTAGTAATATCATGCGCAGAAGCGTAGCAGTTCTGCCTTCGTATCGTCCCGCTTCCGAGCATCCCGCGCCAGTCAGGAAGCACTCATTTAAATGTAGGGGCGCAGTAAAAATTAGTACTAAGTTGACTGACAGTCGACACTGACATTTGACAGTTTTCTCATATCGTACCGCCTCCGCACCGACAAATCAGGAAGTCGCCTAAGTCAAAGTGGCAAACGGACAGGCCTGGCGATTTGGAGGGTGCTCAATGTTCATTCTGATTCCCTGCTTCGCTGCAAGGCACACATGTCTTCTTCAGCGGAGCTTACACTCAGGCCGAAAACTTTTCAACCGTCTCACAAACTATGATTTTATAGTCACCCCACGGTGCTAAGCGCATAAGCTATATAGCTTCGAAGCCGCAAGTCCGGACTAGTTGTGACAGCCGCATCGAATAAACATGTTGTGATGTGGAACTTCGTCTTCGATGGTTGCTGCGTCTTGGCTTGTTTGCGAGCCAATAATTTTCAAATGTAGTTGAATTTAAATAAGCATAGTTTCCTATCCTCATAAGTTTTCTCGGTTGTGCCCTAAGGCGTCTGTTTTGACACCGTAACCTAGACTTGGCCACACCTGTGACACGCGAAGGAACGTAAGCGCTGTGGGTAAGTATGTGTGCGTGCGCTGTCGGTACACGCTTCAATTATTTGCGCGGGTGCGGACGAATCGCGAGGCGCGACGGCACCCGATCGACACCAGGCGGGTCTCTCTGGGTTGAGGTAACTGACCTCGGTGCGGGGGGTAAGGTAAGGGGAATTCCGCAAAATAACTGATTCAATCAAGTTCTTGTGTTAAAAATAGATACTTTGTGACAATATCTTATTAGGGTTATTTTGAGATATTATTTGTTTCGCACTTATTCAATGGATATAGGTACTTAATTAATAAACAGTTAGGTATAACAGTGTGTTTGGAAACAGTGGCACTGTTCCCTAATTTCAAACTATTCCATTATAAGTTCTGAGGAACTTCGTCATGCGCGATTTAGTTCCAACAAATGGGCAAAGTTACCCGCTTTGTCAGTGGTCAGCTCGTAAAAAGTGACGATGGGGTCACACAAAGGTCTTGTGACTTTAGAGTTGTATAGAAATTGAATATGATGATCGGATTGCATATTACGGTCCTTTTTTAAAGACATACTGAATTCAATTAAAATTTCTCGTCAGATCTTAGAATCGTAGCTGGGCCCAGTTGTATCAAATTAGTCAGAAAAAAGTGACTTTAGAAGAAATAAGTTTTGTTTAAATGCACGGCTCGTATAGTACCCGACGATAACTATTAAATTGCAGATCGATCTTTGGAAAGAGACTCGGCTAATTTCGGCTACACATGGAACACTGCATTTAAAACCTACGTACCTAATTACGTAGGTATGAAATACAATTTAATATTTACCATTAGCTTATCGGTGAAGGAAAACAGGTTTAGGAAACCGGACTAATCGTATCAAGGTCGAGTTTTCCCACAGTGTTACAAGGTCGGATGGCAGTAGTTTACTTAAAAACTAGCGCCGCCGCCAAATGTTAGGATTTAGCTCCAAAGCGGACCCCTGGTTCTAGAAAATGCAAGGAAGATGCAGATGATGACTAAAATAAACTTTAAACGAAATGCTCTCAAGTCCGTAGGTCATGTGCGCGTGTGATCCACGACGACGCGCCCCTCCACAGCGAATCTCATACTAATCTATGCGCAATAGGGTATTTGACACATGTTAAAACTTATAACACAGTGTCACTTTTTGGATAGTTAGCCATCAAAATATCACAATAAATCGTGAATTATAAAATTTTACCAAAATCATAAAAAACTCTGAAAATTATGTAATTTTTTTTACCGTCCAAAATTTAAATAAAAGGTGTCAATAAAATGCTTATGTAAAAATAAAAATAAATTGTATAGCAACTATTACCTAAACGCATTATTATACGACTAAAACAGCAAAATACTAATTTTCCCATACAACGGTTGGTCGAATGCTGTGCAAGTGACGTCATTTGCCAGGTCCAATTTGAAGGAGCCTTTTTGAAGGCCGCTAGCGTCGAGCTAGGTTTATCCCTAATTTTAGCCCTTTATTGTGCTCTAATAGTTGTTGGTCCCATATAGACATTTGATCATCTATAAAAATTGGTTCGATTGGAATTATAAAAAAAAATAGTCAAATAGAGTATTGTACGGATTGGTCTGTGGAGGGGCGCCCCTTCCTGGATAATACCTACTGTACTTGATTTATTAGAATTAGATTTTTTTACTAAATTAGTGGTAACGAAAGTGTAAAGAACTTTCTTGAACCTACTGGTGTAAATAATACCTCACCCTCTTCAGGCAAAAGGCGACGGAAAGCCACCTCAGTTACTTACTCAAAGAAACCTAATATCAGCCATCCTCCGAGCCAACAATAACTTTACAAAAAGAAGGATTCACTGAGCATCCTCGTACAATATACAAAAAAATTGACAACGTATCAGTGAGTTTTCAAGGGAATGTATGCCTTGATTCGTTAGTTGTAGATGCGAGAGTAGACTGAGCTAGTTTAATAGATGTGACAAAAATTGGCCCCCGTTTGTATTCTCAGAGGGATTACGCGTGGGGGCTCGTACTATGATACTGTAGGTATATTTTTATGACAAGCATAGGTTTAGAGGTATTCTGGGGCCGTATGTTTTCTTATACCTGCTTGGTTCTCAACGTGTGATTTATATAGGGGTTGTTACCTATGAAGAAACATTGAGGCGCTGTTTGAAAATTCTATATGCTTTTTTTAACCTTACTGTGCCTTTATAGACCTAGTCCAATAAAGCGATAGGAGTGCGCGGTTGGAGAGTGGTCTGGGGAAAATCCACAGGAATCCTCCGACACGACCACGCGGGCGATTTAAACACTGGAAAACTCTAAGTGTTTGCGCTCCAGTGAGATTGGTTAGGTGGCTTCAACTGATATATGTTTTTATTTTACTTATTGATGATCTTTTTGTGAATTTGTTATATCCTGTTTGACACAGATTACAGCAATTCAACTTAAATAGTAGTTTATGCAACTGGTACATAATCATCATCATCATCATCATCAGCCTATATACGTCCCACTGCTGGGCACAGGCCTCCTCTCATAGATGAGAGGGATTGGGCGGTAGTCCCCTCGCAGGCCCAGAGCGGGTTGGGGACTTCACATACAACTTTGAATTTCTTCGCGGATGTATGCAGGTTTCCTCACGATGTTTTCCTTCACCGAAAAGCTAACGGTAAATATCAAATGATATTCCGTACATAAGTTCCGAAAAACTCATTGGTACGAGCTGGGATTCGAACCCACGACCGCCGCTTGACAGCCGCATGCTTGAACCACTGGGCTACCGTAGCTTGCATACTGGGTACATAATGAGGGGCATTAAAACACGAGTGTGTTTTAATGCCTAATTATGTACAGTTGCATACATTACTTTATCTACACACATATTATAACTACTCTAAGGCGACTTCCTGATTTGTCGGTGCGGAGGCAGTACGATATGAGAAAAGTGTCAAATGTCAGTGTCAGCTGTCAGTCGACTCGGTACCATTTTTTACTGCGCCCCTACATTTAAATGGGTGCTTCCTGACTGGCGCGGGATGCGCGGTAGCGGGGAGATGCGAAGGCAGTACTGGTCCGCTTCTGCGCATGATATTACTACTGCGCAAACGTAATACTGACAGTATTCCGTCAAGTGAGAATCTTTGCGACGTCAGTAAGTTTACGTCAAAGAAGAAAATGTCACATAGGTATCTATCCTATCGATCCCGCCCCGCCAAGTCAGGAAGTCGCCTAAGATGGGTTCAGAAACCGTAGTAAATAAATACAATAATTGTGTTAATACAACCTTTTTTGCACGGTTGCGGATATATCGGAATCAGAACTGGCAACCGATACCTGAATGTTATTTTAAAAAGTAAAGAGTCCCTATTCTGATGTGATCATGTCGTTCTAGCTCAAATTTCGTCCGATATATACTAAAAAAACATCGAGCTGACATTTCGCATCGACTGAATTTGAATTTTCAGTGATACTAGAATAGGGACGTGTCAACTTTGACATTTAAATTTTGACAGTTTTGTTTGACGTTTAATATTTTAACATCATATAAATATGAGATTAAAATGAAAAATTAAATTACTGCTGTAGCCTTAGCCACAGATAAGAAAATTGCCATAAATTCATTGAAAATGTTGAAATGAGAGTCATTTTCTACGGTTTCCGTAGGCATTAAAACACTCGTGTGACCTTATTAAAACACACTCGTGTTTTAATGCCCCTCATTATGTGTGTGAATTTCAGTTCTACGCACCCGAAGATTTCATTAAATCACCCATCCTTAATGATCGCGAGCGGTTCAAACTGTTTATTTTACCTTTCAAATGCAAGAATTATTCAAAAACTAACATCCAAACGGAACCCCCAGTTTTAATTCGGGCCCAACTAATCTAAATTCATTAGGTGACACTGTTGGTGAAATATTTGAATAATTTGATTTCGCTCAACCGAACAACCGGGCCTGCGGACGGACAAAAGGTTATAATTAGGGACGAGGGTCGATGACATGGTACTGGGAATATTAGGATACGGTAGAAAACAAATACGAGTAGGTACTTAATATTGATTTTCGTCACACTTGCTAGTAAAGTGTGTTATTGCACGCGTGCGTATAAAGCAGTTATAGCCGATTTACCTCCCGCGGGAGTTATGGAATTTTATAACTCCCGTGGGAGTTATGAGTCTGTGTGTGATCTGATTGGTTTAAAAAAATCTAGTTGGCCGCGCGCCGCAAGAATACTGCTTTGTGATTGGTTGAAAAAAATCTAGTTGGCCGCGCGCCGCAAGAATATTGCTCTGTGATTGGTTGCGCGTTGCGCTCCTCTCGCATTGATACTGGAGGTGAAGTTGTCAAGTTCGTCAACTTTTGATTGGTGTGGTTGTATGAAACATAGATTTTTCTGCCTTTTGTAGTTATTGATTTCCTCGCAAATGTGATGAAAAACATTGTGTGTATCACGGGAGGTAAGGGTTATTACAAACCTGCTTACCTTACTAAAGGCACAATGTACTATTAGGCCACAGCTATTTAATTAGGTATACGTAAAGTAAAATAAAATAAGCGATAGACATAAATTTACATGACTACGAGTAATTACCCTGTAGAGGTGCTAAGATGATCGCGCACATACAACAGTAAGGAACGAATGCTAAATGTTTGACATATAAGTTGGATTTTGCTCGTCGCTGCGTTGGTGAACACACGTGCTCGGCGCGACGACGAGCAGAATCCATTACCGAACTGTCGTGGCGTCGTTACTGAACAACGTCATTGAACAAGTATTAGATAGATTGGCGAAATCATCATTAATTTGATGGAAAGCCTTTTTTAAAGAAGAAGAAGAAGACATATAAGCAATCATTTTAGCCCCTCTGCGGGGTAGGTAGTCATGTAATTTTGTGTAGTACTAAAGTTGGACATATTTTATGTAAGAATAAGAATAATATTGACATATGTAGCACGCATTAAAGCAATATGTACCTATACTTAGAAAAAGAAACAGCCTGTACTGTATCTTATGTGTTAAATACCACCACATCACCACCCACTCAGGATGTAATTTCGAATCAATTTCATAGATCTTCAAACTAATACTTCAAAAATGATGAAAAGAAATATTATGTGACCTTCGTATTATGGTTGCAGCTATCGCAAGATAAGCGGCAGGATAAAGCAAATTCTTCTTTAAAAAAGGCTTTCCATCAAATTTATGATGATTTCGCCAATCAATACTTGTTCAAAGACGTTGTTCGGTAACGACGCCATGACAGTAGGCAACTGCTTTTGTTCGGTAGTGGATTCTGCTCGTCGTCGCACCGAGGCACGTGTGTTCACCAACGCAGCGATGAGCAAAATCCGATAAAGCATCTGCCACTTTCTATCGAGTGTTATCAGAAAGTGACAGACCCTGTTGAGGAGAACAAGCGAATATCTGTCTCACACTAAACGCCCTTCGTAACTCCGTTGATATTATTTATTTATCATTTTCGCAACTCCAAAATCGTCCAATCTATTCATTGCCCAATCACGGGAAACTTCACTATTGTCAGGTTCAGGGACTATTTGTTAGTCCAACATGAATGCAAATACAGGTAATAATAATTTGTTCAAAGCACAACTTTGATCGAGAAGTTTGTTGTAAAATTAGTTATTGTTTTGGTCAGGTAGTGTTTAATAAAGGTACATTAATAGCAAATTTAGGGTTTAACGGGACAGTGGTGCTAGTTTTAGGAAGATGTTTATTTTTTATAGACGCAAAGAGAACAGATGGACGAGGGAGACGATGGTTGAGATACGCGTCATACTCGCGATCGGGTGCTGTTTGTGGAGTCCGGTCGTTCATGCTTGCAAGGACATAGTAACTACTTTAATACTAGTGTCTTCTCTTGGAGATTGACGAGGGACATCACCCTGTTATGGATTAGTTTTTGTTGACATTGACTCTGAGAGACACCTCTATATTAAACTGTTTTTTTTTTCCTTTTATATTTAAATCTTTTTTTTTTTGACGCTTTGAGACCATGTACATCTCAAAGCACGTTAGAATAGTCATTATTAAGAATATTATGACGCTCAGAGACCATTTACATCTTTGAGATATTATATTAAATTTTGTTATTCAGACTGAGACCTTATACATCTCTCAATTTTACTATTATTGTAATATTTGTAATAGATAACTAATATTTTGTAATGAAAAATTTATTAAATTCTTATTGATATATTTCTTAAATTGTAAATTAATATTTTCTCATGAAAAATCTATCATATGCTTATATTGTAAGACTTTTTTAAATTGTACATTAACATTATGACATGTGAAAGTGCCCTTGTGTCCTATTTGCAGAATAAATGTTTGAATTTTAAATTTTTTGAATTGCATTTAATCGAGATTTTAAATCATATCAAATTCAAGCACTCTAATATATATTAAATGGAAAATACCGACCGCTGAAGTCGGTAAAGTTCACGAATTAATTTGAAAGTCGGCCACGCAATCAGAGGCCCAGTATTTTCAAACGGAATTCCTCCCCAACTATTGTTTGTGACGGCGATAAAACGGATGAAATAAAGAGGTCAGAGGGTGCGGATATTAGACAAGGTAAAGAATACTGTTGGCATAGGGCATGGTGATTTGGTAGCTTAATAATGAAGAAGGAAGATCGTAAGGTCCAATTTGGGTTGGCACACGGAGAGAAAAATTTAGTAGAAACATGTAAAAAATATTGATCAAGGACAAGGAGGTTGTATTATGTGACATGTTTATTGTTTTAACTTGTTTTTGTGTAGTACAATAAAGTGCTTACATAGTACAGTAGGCCAACGAAAATTTTGAGCACTTTAGTACTTTGTCAAATTAAAGAGGTTTCAAAGGACAATGGGCATTTTGGTACCCGGACCAATAGAGTTGAGTGTGGTGTCGTTGGATAGGTCTCGGCAAGACGATAAATAGTTAGTATGGTGGTCAGTCTCGGATTGCTGTGTGAACGGAGATATTTGGATTTGAAAATGCTACGAGTTTGTTCATTACCGTACTAGCGACGCGTCCCGTCCTAAGTACCTATTTGAATATATGAGCGCAAAAATACACACAATTAATACATAAAAACTTTTCTCAGGAATCAAGCTTTAATCAGGTGAAAACTGCATTAAAATCGGTTCAGTAGTTTTAGAGTTTACCCTGATTTGACAAACTGGCCGTAGCGTAGGAAGAGTGGCCGTTAGCCTTATACCTATAATTAAAATAGATAGCGATGTCGTACACAAAATAGCTACTGAAGCTTTTTTTTTTTAATGTCATGACGGTGGCAAACAAACATACAGTTCGTCTGATTTGACAAGCAGACACCGTAGCTTAGGAACGTCTTCTGTTCCAGGCGATTCGTAAGCTCGTTGCCTCACTTTTATTGATTCGATTTGTTAACAGATCGCTTAAAAAGCATTCTCTATCTATAACCAAGTAATGTTAAATTCTCAAATATAGTACGTACATCGTGCATTTTTAAAAACATAACCAGCGGGGTAATCACATAACTTTTCAAACGTGGTTAGGCATATTTTAATATCATGATTAGTATGGGATTTGACATTTATGTAGATCTAAGTATCGTACTAACAGTAACATCTCTAGATTCTCTAGGATATGGTTTTTATTTCATGTCCCCGTCAGTCTGATTTCAAAGACAGACACATGAAAATGATGGCATGGTGGGAAGGAAAGATCTATCTTTTTTATTTCGAATCAGCATCATTATTCTAAGATTTTTACGACTGTTCTCGTTTACCGTTTAATTTTTGGTAAAATATTGTAGTATGGAATCTCCTTAGCATGCTCCTTGATGTTAAACGGTTACCGTAGCCGAGGGATCCCTTTGCAGGACACTTCATGGTAATCACACCTATAATATGTGCGTTAGGTACCTACATGTCCTATCGTACGAGTTGCCTATTTATTAGAATTATTAGCAGATTATTGTTTCTATTAGCATTGCATTTAGTCGACGATGAACAAAAAATTATTATAAAATACACACACTTTTGTCATGTTTTTAGTTATCTCTTCTAGCTAACTTAGTACAATGGCTTACATTTTAGATTTCAGTGATCGACTGTCGCAAAGGTGTTATAGATTTCTGAGGGTTGGATACCTGGTGACCTGGGCACCAGTCTCAACCGCCAAACTATGTACCTACCTATACGTATCATTATTTAGTTACTTTCTGATGGAGTGAATAAATATATTAAATTATTATCATCTAAAATTAGTTTCTGTGATATTTTGTTTTATTCCGTAATAGTTGGAATTTTTTGAAAACCTGACTGTGGCCGCCGGGTCCAATAAAGCCGGACCAAAATAGGAGTTGGCGGTTGCAAAGTAGCCTGAGGAAAATTCAAGGGAAACCAGGGCGCGACCACGCGGGCGGTTTAAACACTGGAATACTCTAAGACTGCGCTCCAGTGAGATGGGTTGAGCGGCTTCAACCGAATCTAGGGTGTGAGTGGAATGGAGTTATTGGGAGTTTTTCCTCTGGTTTACTAAACCTTTCCTAGCTGAGAAGAGTCTAGCAATAAACTCAGGCCAGACCTATGTAAATCAGCAAAATAGCAGGCTTCATCAAACTTAAATACTAATTAGTTAATTATGCATAGATAGAACCATCCGGGACACGCTTGATAGCTAGCGAAATCTGCTCCACAAGATACAATCCCATATTTATTTCTAATCTTCGATGCAAATCCTTAACGAACTCCTAGACATCCGATTTCTGGGATTCAGCAATCTCAACCACAAAAGCTCGTTCTTTGCTTCCATAGCAAAAAAATGCCATGACTTTGCTTACGCTGCATTGTCCCTAACTTTGACCCACCAGACGCACGTAGCATTCCAAGACGCCAACAGTTCAAATATACTTGTCCCAAGTAAACATAAAACAAATGCGATTCTAAAAAAAACGTTAATCTACAGTATGTTCACTGGGGGAAAGTTAGTGCATGCAGCCATAATTATAAATAGACGTATAAGACGCATACGATTTCAATTCGGCCCGGTTCCTATCCAAATGTCATGACGTCTGAGTACAGTCGAAGTCAAAGTATGTTTACATTTTTGTTCCTTATTCCTTTGTAATAACACGATAACTGTACAGTCAGCGTCATATAGTATGTAGCAGCCAAAGTGGCCAAATAGTTCGGTACATCATATATTTTGTAAGGTGTACCGAACTATTTGGCCAGTTTGGCTGCTACATACTACATGACGCTGACTGTACCTATGCATATCTTTGTCGTCGACTGTAAAGATGCAATTTATCACTTTTTAATTTGTTCACAGTGATATGTCGATCAAACTTGTCATCCTGCCTACATTCCTACATGGTCTACCATACCGTGCTAACAGTTCGACACTCTTATATGGCCCATTGTGCTATTTTGTCAACATGCCGTTTTATTTTCATAAATACATGTCTTTTTAACGTTTTTATCGAGCAAACTAGTTTTTATCATTGACGTCATAGAAATATAGATAGACCAGTGGGGATAGTTGACGATTTAACGATTCAGTTGATTAAGGCGACGAGTGGATAAGATGGAAGTCAGCCTGAGCCTCTTTGTCAGACGTTATTCTGATAACGCTACCCATCATAAGAATCCGTTAGTTAGGAAAGCTGTCAACTACGTTCCCATCCCTGCCCTGCCCCCACGTAACTCGGCGATTACTGATTAGCAAAGATGGAACGCTGCACTTATACACGAGCTGTGCACTTGGCCATTCCCGCTGACAGGGACGTCCACCGCACGATCCTGACAACCCGGCATTCATTTGTAGTCCCTATTCCGTCCCTATATCGCCGCATACCGGGTAGAGTCAGTCCGACCCAACTCGGGCCTAGCTTAGCATCTTTCTGAACTCTTCTCAGCTAGACTAGGTTTAGTGAACCAGCGACAAAACTCGATTCCACTCACATCTCAGATTCGGTTGAAGCTAATCTCCAACCGCGCACGTATATCACTTTATTGGGCCTGGCCTATAAAGCCAGAAAAAATATGTTTGTACGTTGGTACCTACGTATGTATGTATACTTACGTACAAATAGGTACATTAAGTATTTATCTACATCACCTACAATGCATACTAGATCAAAAAGCGCATAAGGTGGTATTTAATGCAATGTGGTGGTGGTATGCAACTGACTGGACCACGTTATCTGCCGACAATCAGACCGTTATTCAGCACTGTTGCTGTGTAGAAAGATATACCTATTTTTTACAGATCTGTAGGTAATTAAAAAATGAAATCGGGAGGGTTAGCCAGCAACTTTCATATGATTAAACATTCAGGTATAGTTATTAAAAATTATAGTTTTAGTTCTGAATGGACACCATGTAAAATATTTGTTGTTAAGTGATATACATAATCAGATTAGGTAGGTAGATAAAATTACCTATCACCGTATCTGTGTGTTCAATCCTAAGAAAATAATGAATTAATGAAATAATTTATTCCAGAACATGTCCATATTGTGTTACATACAAGATCAAATTAAATTAAAATTTAAACAATTACATAAAATCAAAATACAATAAATAATAATATAATAAATAAGTAGGCCTTAGGCTTCTCCGTATAGCGGGTTACCCCGGTCCCCCGACGATAGGCCTATGGTATTCCCTCCAACGCTCATGTAGCGGGCTGACGTCCCACTCTCTCACCGCCGAGAGCATAATGTTCGAGGAGGCGTAAATTGCCTTCCTGGCGGTGGCGGTCCTTTTCAATAATAAATTATTGAAAAGAGACTAGATTATATCCATGTTAGTGCAACGAACAAACATATTTAATGGGAAAGAATGGGAATGAGGTAGCGTTTACTTAGATATATAAGGTAGTTTGAGTAAAGGATGATTCACAGTAGACCGTTCCGAGTCCGGGCCGGCCCGTTTTCTAATACAAGACGCGCGATGGTCGTCGATTTCTTGTGCTAAAAAATGGGCCAGCCCGGACACGGAACGGTCTAGCGTGAATCATCCTTAAAGCGACTCGTTAACGATGTCTGGAGTTCGTTATTAACACCTTACCCTTAATTAGGATTTGCGCAAGCACTGTATTTTGCGGAAGTGACTGCCGTTTAACCTTCTAACCCAAAGAGGTGTTAGGTGTCTTTAATTGTTTCCCGTGAAGAAGGCCTCTAAGTCGGTTGTCCATGTATGAACACCGAGATCAATGATGATCCATGTTTTTCTTATCACGAAAGCGCTCTCTGTTAGTACTAAGTAACTCCAATTTTATTGTTGCACCCGCACCATTACTACGATCGTATATAAGGCTTCATATAAAAAAATACCTAGCGATATTTCGTATACCTAGCGGTATTGAGAGTCACATCTCCTTCGTTATGAATGAAGTTCGAAAATGGGAACTAAACTTATGAGGTTATGACTTATGAGTCAATGTCAAGCACAGGAACGTTACTCTTACTTCACTACTTTATGACAGTATGTATAAACTACCGAACAAGAATCGATGTCCCTAAATGCAACCCCAAAGGTTCCAAAATCCACCAATCCAATTCCAAGAGACCCAACTTTCGAAGAGATCGCTTTTTATAAGTTTTACTTAAATCTTCTTAGTCTTTTTGTATTATTTTCAGTGAACAGAAAATAACAAGTATTTTGTATTCAAACGATTAATACATGAATTAACAAAAACTAACTTAAACTATTACAAATATAAAATAAAACGAATAAAAGTCTAAAAAAGGCCCTTGTGGCATGGTGCCAAGAACGCTGGCAGCGTTTCCTCGCTGTATGGCGATACTAAGGGGTTGTCTCTGGTTCACTAAACCTAGTCTAGCTGAGAACCAGTTCACCAAGAAGCTAAGCTAGGCCCGACTTGGGTCGGACTGACTCTACCTGGTATGCGGCGATATAGGGACGGAATAGGGACTATAAATGAATGCTGGCACGATTTTGAATTTGTATCGATATAATGATTTATACTCTTATGTAGGTATGGCTCGCTTGATTGACTCGGTCGGTACCTATTAAATGAAAATTGCTTCACTTTGATTAGTTTAGATACTTATTTTTCATATGTACCTACAGCTGGCACGTAAAATGTATGAAACTTTCATTCATTTCACACCGATTTGATTTCAATATATAACATTAATATGTTCAAATCAAATCAATAAAATGGCTACAAGTAATGGTCCCCCTTCATCTTCGGAAGTGTCAACAACTCTATATTACTTACGCACGTATAAATAACTGTGCCTATTCCGAATAATGTTAAATTATTCTATCAACTATATAAGCAACTATACAAGCTATAATCACATGAAGCAGCTGAACGGATTATGATGAAAATTGCAAAAGAAAAAAAATGCACCACCACTTTACGTGTAGGGAAATCACTTAAAAAAATATTTTTTTCAAGATTTTATTCTACCGTTTTGTCGGCGTTATGATATGTATACTCATGCCAAATTACACTTTTCTGGTACTAGTGGTCACTGAGCTAAGTCGGGGATGGACGGATGGACGGGGACGGACATTGCAAAACTATAAGGGTTCCTTCCTTCCGGAATCCTACAAAGTTGGAATTTATTAAAGTGTGTCACTTTCTAATTACAAAATCACTGTATCAGCTTGAACTTTTAACAGTCAAGTTGCCCACTCACTTGACAAAACCTAATCCCAATAAGGTCTAGTTTCCCCTCGGGGTTGGAAGGTCAGACGGCAGTCGCTTCCGTAAAAACTAGTGCCTACGCTAAAATCTTGCGATTAGGTAGCGGACCCCAGGCATCCTTCAGGATGCAACTGTACTGGGATAACGCTAGGAGGATGATGATAATGATGATTGGAAAGTCATAGTAAGTTTAAATAAAGCTGGCCATACACACTTAGGGTATGCTTGCGCAGTTTTGCCTGTACAGTTCAACTGATCAGGTATAAAGCCCGGATAGGTTGAGCACAAACCCGGTAGCGGTAAACCTGTGCACACTCTCAGCTGTAACCATGGCACCGTTCGTCTGCTGTACTTGATGCTGACGCAGCACTATTAGGGTAAAACATAGCAAGCAAGCAATGAAAGGGCTTTTCGTAATGTCACTGCTTTTTTGTTTCAATCCTGATGTTCTGTGCCTTTGGTACGCCAGAGGCAAGTCTCTGATTTATACAATACAATAAAATGTACTAATCTTTCATTCGATCGACGACCGCTTTAGCTTAGTTGGTAGTGACCCTGCCTACGAAGCTGGAGGTCCCGGGTTCGAATCCCGGCCGGGGCATTTATTTGTGTGACGAGTACGAATATTTGTTCTTGGGTCTTGGATGTTTTCTATGTATTTAAGTATCTATTTATCTATATAAGTATGTTTATCGTCGCTTAGTACCCATAGTACAAGCTTTGCTTAGTTTGGGACTAGGTTGATTTGTGTAAGATTGTCCACAAATATTTATTTATTTATTTATTTATTGCGTATAAGAGGATTTTTTTTCTATGAGCAAGCGCAATCTACCCCTTCGCGATCACTGGACAACTGAGGCATGCAAACGCCACACATGCTCAGTTTGTCCTGTACGTGTATTATACAATACTAAACTTGGCATTGAATACTGTAATATACATTGATTTTCAGGAAAACTGAAAACATTAGATTTTTTTAAATATTTTTTTCTAACATATTTTTGAGCCTAAATCTCAGAACTGTTGTCATATTTTAACAATTACACTATAATTATGTGTCCATGCCAAGTAAAGGGTTAAAGTAGCCGCAGCAGTATCAATTAGCAAGTTTGAGATAGGTATATCTATGATAGCTATTTTTTCACAAAATATACATTTGTATTACATTTGGTAGGTCGGTGTAGGTGTGTAGCATAGAAAATAACTTCAAATAGTTCATTTAAATATTTCGGCCGCTATAACCTCGCCAGCACCCTCGGTACAAATGCCTCGAGGTCGTGTTATAAACATAAAAACATTGTAAAAACCTAACCTAGGGTGCTGTCAGCAGCGATACAGGGCCTAAGCTCGGTGGTTAGGGTGACAGAGACAGGAACCTCCTGACTTTCCGCGCCGCGTCCAAGAGTATCGCCGTATTATCTAAGATATTTTTGTAAAGATCGTAAGATCGTAACTTTAATTGGTATGGCAAAATCGTGTGAAATTCATTAAAAAAATATATTGAGTCAGCTTCCGTATACATATACCTACGTACTTACATTGAAATACTTACGCCGAAGCCAAGGATTAGGTAAATAAGCATTGGATTTACCGATCCCTGCTAATGTCCAATTTCTACCATTTGTTCCCAACCGACAGTAAGCCAAATAAACAGTGGTTATCAGAATTTTCAGGTTAATAAGGCAGCTAGTTAAACCGTCAGCGTTTTTTGAATGATGGAAAGTTTAGCAAGTTATTTTTTTTTGTCATCATCTTCTTTATCATCCTTGCGTTATCCCAGTACACTTGCAACCTGAAGGATGCTGGGGGTCCGCTACCTAATCCCAAGATTTGTCGTAGGCACTAGTTTTTACTGAAGCGGCTGCCATCTGACCTTCCAATCCAAGGGCGAAACAAGTGAGTGGGTAACTTGACTATTAGAAGTTTTCAAGCCGCCCTAGGGCCTCTAACTTGATTTAACGACTGCCGTCCTAGACAGCAGCCGGTATTAACAGCTTAACGTGCCTTCCAAAGCAGCGGAGTGCTTAGCACGGCCGCCGTTGCTTAACTAAGAACAGACATCATTTTTTGTATTAAAAATAAATCTACAAAAACCCATTGAGTAATTATCAAAACGAAAGGGCTCCATTGAGTTATTCCTATAAATAACTACCACACCATCACATTTTACCCAGTGGCTTCGTAAATAATAAAAATCGTTTTCAGAACACGCCAAGTTTTGGTTCTTTCTGACAGGTAAAGAAATAGGGTGACACCACCAGTAATGGACAAGGCCCAATGATGTACATTAACTCTTATGTAAAAGAAAATAAGAGTCATCCATTTTTTATACAACAATCAATTTGAAACCGTATGATCTTTGAATAAAGTTTGAAGTGTCCATTATTGGTGCTTGTTCTTAAAGTGTCCATAATTGGTGGTGTCACCCTAACGTTTTTTTTAAATACCTATACGCCAAATATTTCGTTATATCCTCATATCCAAACGTAATTAGACGTAACGAGGAGGAGGATTAGGGTCATAAAGACTTGAAAAACAAAAGTCGTCCCTTCTGTGGTCAATAGTTAACGGCTTATGTGCATGTAAATTATGCTTTTATCACGTGGATTAATAGAAACGGAGACGCTGTTGATGCGGGTTACTAGTCCAATCTAAAATTAAGCTTTGTAGCCCTTAACTTTTAATATGTCCACAGGAAAGACGCGAACCTAAATCTCTTTGTGACCCATTAACGTATTGAGGTGTGCAATAAAGAGTATTTGTATTGTATTGTATTGTAATTAGAGGAGTTTGAAAAAAAATATATGCCTCTTGCCTATAGATATACTACCTATTTTTTTAAAAGAGCAATATGAGAAGTTATTTTAACAAAATCACTGTTTATACATTAGGCCGGGTTATAGTAAAAATCTGATTTGGTAAACGGTTTTATTTCGAAATACTACATATTAAAAATGTAAAAAAAATACGATGTTAAATATAACATCGTATTACATCGTATCGGCACTAGATAAAGGTCTCAAATATGAGACCTTTATCTAGTGCCGTCGGATGTCCGTTACACAATTTGCAAAACTTTGTTCGATAGAAAAAAATTCCAAACATACCTCTATTTTCTATCTTAAAACTCATTTTATTTCAATCTTAGGTAACATGATGAGTAGAAAATAATACTAAAATAAACGTATTTGATGGTATGAGGGATGTCGGGATTAATATTGTTAATATAGTAAACCATGTATTTTTCTCACCCAAAAATGTACTAAAAAATTACGAAAATTACGCGCACAGTTCCGTAGAGAGTGGGATGGTCAATTGCAAACTCACGCGTGTTAGAGCGGGACATTTGCAATGGAAGAACCTCGCCTTAAGTGACAGTTTAATTAAATATCTCTATTCACTTTTAAAATAGGTTTCGTAAAAGAATGAAATAGATATCGACTGCAACTGCATGCGTAAACTGCCGAAAAATTATGCGATCCGCAACTGGTTACGAAGCTCCGGCTACGTACGCAGACGAAGGGATTACAAGATAGACTTAATTTACATGCAAAAATATCAGGTGTTAAGACATATAATAAGCGTTCAGAGATTGACCGGCTCGCCATCATTAATGATGTCATAACTGGAAAATGCGTGTGGGCGGATATCCACCCAAGTTTAAAATTCTTACTAAAAGTTTTACTTTTTTTTTTAAATAAAATACCTTACGCGTTACTCCATAGGACTGAATTCAAGTCCATAAAATGCTAGTTTATTATAAATAACCAAGGTAAACGTTCCTATGTTCGACACCTTCATGCCTGTTTACCTAATGCAGTGGTTCTTAACCGGTGGTCCGCGGTCCTATCCCTGGAAGCACCCAAAATGGTCCGCGAAGCCATCAGAAAAATATTATACAAGTGTTTACGAATCAACAAAACAACGGCTCGCGAGAGTTGCGCTATGAGGGAGCCGAGCCGTCGCCGGACCGGGAAATAAGAGGTGGTCCATGGCAAGACAAAAAAAAACTCAAATGGTCCCTTATCACTAAAAGGTTAAGAACCAAAGAGAATTAAGAACTAATGTTACTTTTAATTTTCCCTTTCTTAAGTTTTAACATATGTATAAATGTGATGTTGAATAAAGTTTTTCTACGTCTATGTCTAATTGATGATACCTATTGATCATCTCTGTCATTATGAGATAGGATTGAAAGTGCCATGTATTGGGTTATGTTATCTTGCTTTTTTTTTTAATGAAATAATTAATAATTTCTAAACCGCTATCATTACGTTCCTAAAGGATACTCAAGGACAGGGCTTAACCTAACGTTATCCCAGGATTTGGCGTAGGTACTATATTTACGAAAGCGACTGCCATCTCATCTGACCTTCAAATCCAGTAGATGACAGTTTTATAAAGTATCAGCTGGATCTCAATCATATCCTAAAAAGATTACATAAGACAGCGGCAGGTACCTAAACCTGTACGGTTCCGGCCGCTGTTACAATGTAATTTTTTTGTAATGTTTTATAGGTAGTAAGTAAAAATAAAGAAATACTGTATATCTGGGGCAAGAATTGTTACAAATGTTACAATCATAGAAAAAAAACCAGCTGAATCGATAATTTATTAATTCGGTCCATAAATAGTACCTACTCGTACATATAGTGTAGGATTCACACTACACGGTTACATCAAACACTGAAGGTTTAAATTCCTCTAGTAGTACGCGCGCTGACTCCGTCCGCTTGAGATTTAAATCCTACATAATTGACGATTGTGTCCCTTGACTTACCTATTTTGTTTTAGGATTCCGTAGTAAACTGTCGTGTCCGTCCGCCCGTCCATCCGCGGCTTATCTTGTAACCTTAACACATTCAGAGCGAGGACCCGATAATCGGGATCCTCGTTCGTGGACAGCTTTTCGCTACAAAGCGGAAAAACCATGTGATCAGCTACGAGCGTAGCGCGTAGCAGTCGTCGGTAATGAATGTGTTAAGTTCTACGAGCAAAAAAACTGTAATCTTGCATTACATACTCGTATCAATCACGCCGACAAAACGGAGTAACGTGGGTATGCAATTTTTTTCTTGCAATCCCCATCAGGTGGAGCAGGAATTATCACAAATATTTTGGGATTTCAATTTTTTTTTATTTATGAATAGTTACAATATCTGGCTACAGGGCATGCCATTTTTTTAAGTAATATAGATAATGAATGTAAAAGGAAACCTATCCTATACGTACTACTTAATGAGTAGGTGATAGGTTAGGTTAGGATAGCCGAAATGAAGAAATATGTAAACTTGGAAAACAAACTTTTGTACCGTTTTCATTGATTAGTTACTTAGACAATCTTGTTAGTTGCATAATTTTGAAGTTCGCATAATGGAACGGGTGGATAATTATGCAAACCTACATTGCACACACGCTACGAATATGCCTAGTTTTTTTTTTAAAGAATGGCGATTATTTTTAACAATAACATAAATATGAGATTTGGGTTCACAACGAATTCCTTTATGATGCTAAAAAGCGAAGATGTCTAATCTAATCTTTAATTATAAATATGTTATATTTACTATGTTTTACTAATATTTATGGGGTGCAAGGCTGAAATAAATTATTTGGATTAAATTGATAAATACATTGTACTAACAAAATATGAAAGAAAATAAAGTCCAATACGGCATAGGAAATTATCACAGCTAAGTAGACATTACTATTTAACCAATAATAGTCGGACATTAAGAAATGTACTTTGCAAAAGCAATTTCCGTTGATTACCTTAGATAATGTTGTTAATTCTGTCAATAACATAGTAAATATATGTTTGCATTTTTTTTAAACCTGACTAGGGCTTTATAGGCCGTGGCCATTAATACGATAGGAGTGCGCGGTTGAAGAGTGGCCTAAGGAAAATCCAGGGGAAACCTCCGACACGACCACGCGGAATACTCTAAGAATTTGCGCTCCAGTGAGATTGGTTGAGCGATATCAACCAAATCTGAGGTGTCAGTGGAATCGAGCTACTGGGAGTTTTGTCGCTGGTTCACTAAACCTATAGCCTGGCTGATAAGAGTCCAGCAAAAACTCAGCTAGGCCTAACCTGGGTCGGGCTGACTCTACCCGGTATTGCAAACTTTATAGTCCACATAAAGTATCGGGTGGACAAGTACGGAACCCTACATTTCGCGTGATCCCATTGGCCGATTTCTTAAATCTAATTGAGTTTATATTGTTATAATTTTATATGGGCATATCATTATAATTGGAAGACTGTGATAGCGTAATTCTTTTACATTTGGGAGGCGAGGCGTGCGTGGAGCCGAAGTACCAACGAGTATACCACATAGCCAACACGAAGAGGCCCTTATCCCTTGCATTTCATTAAGGTGACAAAAGTACCCAGAGACAGCACTCGCCAGGGTGTACACTTTACAGGGACTTTTAATGGTTGATGGAGTCTAAATAAACTGAGTTATTGGTTTAAAATGATGGGTGTCACCGGCCGGACGCCTGCCTAATAAAACTGTCTCAGATTTTTATTTCCGGCAGACGTTGACTAGCTCTCTGCTATCGTATTTATTATGTAGGTGTGTAAAAGACTTTATGTTATAATTATTATAATTTAAATGGTTAAGTATATTATCATTTCTACGTATGAAATTGACAGTAACCTAATACACATATGACCTAATGGAGATGCCCGCGTCTATACGCCCCGGCGTCTTGGTGCGTCGATGTCGGTAAGATTATTTACCACAATCGTATCACTAAAACACATTAATAAATAACTTCTGTTTAGGTATAAAGCGCCGATAGGTACCACGATCCTTTTCCGAGATCGTCTGAAATGTATATATATGAGATGATATTCATTATATTACTCATATTCCTAATTCATATCAGTCATAATGTACCTGATCGTAAGTCTTTTGAGCCTGTAACGTATGGGAAGTAAAGCGACTACGAGCGTATGAGAGTGGTTAACATTACAATGTCAGAATTGTAGTTATATTTTTTAACTGGTTGGGTATGAAATGGATTATTGAGATCGATCGGTTTGAAAGTTTTTGATAATTTTTTCATTAAAGGAATAATCACTCGGACTCTTGGCATATATGTAGGCTCTTTTTCTTACTATGGTAACGTTAACGTTACTGTATTATTTTTAATCATCAGGATCAGCAGGATAAAAAAAATCTCGTTAATTCTTTCACCAATATATAAAACAAACTAAGGCTATTTCATTTATTATCGCGGCTTCGTATGGGTTCTTCGTAATACGCGAGCAGGAATAAAGAAACGACCATAAATCGTTTCTCAAAATATTACTTAGGTACATATTTTTTATTGAAATTAGAAACACGAGTATCGTGACAAAATACATAGTGTAACCTGAGATTCCTATACCCTGAAGGATATTTGCGTATGTGTTAGGATTTACATTCTGAAAGTTCAGTAACGAAACAGTCAATCAGTATTCGGCCGAGGAAGTATCGAGAACACGAACAGGAGTTCACATGCTTTTCCTGTAGAGTCAGTTCAATTACAAAGTTAGAGATTGGAAACACTTTATATTGACATAATGACAATTAACATTATCGAAAAATTTGAGATTATGCAAGAAAGCGAACGAATGTACTTATGCCAATGATATTAGGAACACCATGATATTTTTAATAAAATAAAGACGGAACATCCCTTTGATATCTTTATTATGAAAAAATATTTCAATATATTGTGAAAACTTACGGTTTTATTTACTATCATCGTATTCTAGATAAAATAATCTATTCTATTGTTGATTTCATCATTTTAGGGCTACACGGTTGTTGTGTATAGTCTTAACATTGTTAAATAGAGAACTCTACATCCCTGTGACACATAATTTCCATACTAAAATAATATACATTTACGTAAAATTCAAACTAAAATAAATATAAGTAGTGATTAGCCTTTATTTTACCCAAAATATCCGTCATATAGTGTATCCTTGACATAAATCAGTGGCGTAGCATCAAAATATAAATAAACAGACCAATGGAAAATAGTTTATATGGGCACTATCTATACAGCATAAACATCGTAGTTTTATACTTTAAAATTATTTTGAAGTTAGCGTAGCAGTGCGGTAAGGCTCGCGACTTTCTATCTAGAGATCATGGCTTTGGTAAAACTAGTGCCTACGCCTAATCTTGGGATATGGTGCTAAAGCTGACCCCGCCTGTTTTAGGAAACAACCGGGAAAATATAGAAGAAATATGTGATTGCCTAGGCACACATCATCAATTGTGGGTATCGCCTGGGGCGCGCGCGCGCCTTCGTGGATGAAACGCACTATAAGTGTAGTTAGTTCCTTGACACTATTCTGATGGGCTCCCATTCTGCGACACATACTTACCTAGTAATAATTGGGTGATTTAGGTGCGCAATGCGCATCTTTTCGGTGGACATATCAAAAGTTAAGGGCTACAAAGCTTAATTTTCAATTGGTCTAGTACCCTGCAAAATCTGTATCATAAGCTGTTATATAACTATTGACCACCGAAAAAATAAATAAACAAATAATAAATAAATATTTGTGGACAATCTTACACAAATCAACCTAGTCCCAAACTAAGAAACATCCAAGACCCAAGAACAAACATTCGTGCTCATCACACAAATAAATGCCCTGGCCGGGATTCGAACCCGGGACCTCCAGCTTCGTAGGCAGGGTCACTACCAACTAAGCTAAAGCGGTCGTCTGTTATATAACTATTGACCACCGAATGGACAACTTGTCCCTTGACAATGACTATATGATTTGATGACCCTTCTCGATAATTATAAAAAGTACGTGCTTTATTTGTACGGTACAGTGTAAGTTTGACTATCTTTTTCTACCAACCCTCCACTCAATTGCTCGAAGGTTACCTGAAAGAGATCCCTTTAAGGGATAAGCTTGCTTTTGTACATCAATCTATTATGACATGTATGTTTTAGTCTGTAATTGTACAATAAAGTTCTTACATGCGTTTGTTATCACGTCTCTCCTGATGCATTTTTTATTTAATTGATTCAACATTTTGGATGACATCACCAATGTGACTCCTATAGAGACGCCCGCGTCAATAGGCAAGGGCGTCTTGGTGTGTCGTTGTCGGAAAGCTTATTTACCATTGTATTTTATGTAAATAAAAAATAGCAACTGCTTAGAGACAAAGCACTGACAGTTACCGTAAGATAGCAGTCGTGACTAACACGTGCATTGCGTATTCCTGAAAAATTGTTCCAATTGTTGGATAAGGGTTGAAAATTATAACATCAAATATACCGTTTTGTTTTTTAAAACACATGTGTTTAGCTTTTACAACCAAAATGATGCATTTTTCGGACTTTGGTGCATAAAATCGTATTTTTCAGATAAGAGACCTGAAACTCCTGAAAATATTTTTTTCATGGTTCGATACATTATAAGTTTCCTGCTTATACTAAGTTTTTAAAAATCACGGTAGAAAAATAAATATAAACAAGATAAATCCAAGTACGCAAAGTGAGCCGTTTCTATGCACGACAGTGTATTCAATGCTGAATAACTTTTTTCACACAGCAATTCAGGACTGGCGACCTAGTTTTCATTAATCTACATAAAATTACCTTTCCAATGACATATAACACATGTCTATTGGTCCGGGTACCAGGTTCCATACATTTTTGCCCATTGTCCTTTTATGACGTTTCAGTCTAAATATTTCTTAGATTTCGATGTGACAAGGTGCTAAGTATGCTCAACATTTTCATGGGCTTACTGTACATAATACACACGCGGACAAAGAATACGGATCCGTAAAAATCGTCATATTTCCTAAAATACTGCGAGGTTGTAAGTTTTTTTTATCATGTCAATTTCTTTGGCTCATCCACGATCGTGAGATAAAAGGTAGGCAGGTACTCTAACTGACCAAACGCAGAAGAACTTTGCTTATCTTGTTGCGAATGAAGTGAAATCTATGAGTGAAGTTATACAAAAGCTTATAAAAACATGACATAAAGTGAATTTAGGCTTACAGTGAAGTTAAATTTAAGAGAATTTATCAAATTATTTTTAGTAATTTTGCAAAAAATTCTTTATTGAAATTTCGCCTGAGCCAGGCATCTTCGCATCTGCCAAAACATGCAAAGCCGTTGCCTTAATATTCACGGCTGACGTCATCCCTATGCAAGTTTAAAGGCTACTTACACGGTACGACATGTGTACGATCACGTTACGAGGACTGTTTTAGAAAAGGCACATCGGTACAGTCAAATGCGATTGGCCAAGCGCCACTTCGTACTTTGTCCAGTGGCACTAAGAGATTACTAGAAGCTTTGATATAGACATGTTACTGTGACAAGGTACGAACTGGTCTAGAAATCAAATTGGTTGAGCGTACTTAGACCTACTTACCAGTGTTTAAATTGCCAGCGTGGTCGTGTCGAAGTTTTCCCCTGAATTTTTCCCAGACTACTCTCGAACGCTTTTATGAGCCCGGTAATAGCTCTAAAACCACAGTCAGGTTAAAAAGAAGGTAAGTTTGTCGTCTCGCTCATATTACAATCAGCTGGAAAAAAATACGAAAAGTCGGAAAAAGGTAAATAGATATCCTAATATTAACGTTGGTTAGTTTGTATATACTTGCTCTATAACAATGAAGATAAGTAAATCACACACAAAATACACAATGAATAGGTATTTTATTTATATCTATATAAGAAAATCAGTACTCACCTCTTTTCTTAAGTAACCTTTTTAGTTTTTATAATATAACTTGACAGCTGACGTCTGACAACCATTGTGGATTGTCTTGAATAAAATACGGCAAAGGTTAATATTTTTGTTGGTGCATTATAATATTATTGAAGTGATATAATTCACTAGGTCAGAAGTTAAAGGCTTAAAATGTTGTTTCCGTTTTATTACAGGTGAGTGAATTATTTATTTTGGATAGGTGCGGTAATTGCGATGTAATTAATGATAGGTATTAAAATTGTTAATAAATCCGTTTTATTACAGAGAAACGCAATTTAGTCTTGATTTAATAAAACTACCTAGATATAGTATGAAACATCATTATAAAACAACATTTTCTGCATATTCCAAGAAACATGGAAAAGTTGAGGTTTGATTTTGTTGTAAAAGCGACACCAGATGGAAAGTCAAACATCATTATGCATAACTTCAATAGCGACCCCTACTGGCCAGGTTTACGAAATACCACTAGATTATCAACCTGCAAGCCTACATGGAGTAATTACAAATACTTCCAACTATGCCAAGGTAAAAAAAACATTTAATAAAAGACATCAAACAAGAAAAATATGGATAACTTTGACGGATGAGATATCAAAAATATATTTGGATGAAGAACAGAACTTGCAGTTTCATGATTTTTACTTAGAGGAAATAGAGGAAAAAGCAAATAATGCTGATTCTATGCCGAGTGGCTCGAATCAAACGTTAGAGAAATTGCTGGAGAAATTACTTGAAGAGAAACAGCAAAAGACTGAAACTGATAATTTAGGAAAAATTGCAAAAAATTTCATGATTGAGAAATTTACAGGCAGGAACTCTAATGCTTATCAGTGGCTTCAGGATTTTAATAAAGAATGTGAACGTTTCCAAGTCATTGATGACAAGAAGAAAATTGAAATATTACGAAATTTTTTGGAATACTCCAGTGTGGACTGGTACAGCTGTATGCTAATTAAACTTACAGTGGAATCGGAATGGAGTCAATGGGAAAAGAACTTTTGCGAGACGTTCGGAAACAAGGGATGGTCCGCCACTAGATATGCTCTTGGTTTTAAATATCAGGCAGGCTCTTTACTTGAGTACGCTTTGAAAAAAGAAAAATTGTTACTCGAAGTAAGAAAATCGATTGATACTGGTGCGCTTATAGACCTTATAGCATTCGGTTTACCAAATTATGTGTCTGATAAAATTGATAAGGAAACTTTGAAAGAAACGGAAGATCTCTACAATGAACTAGGAAAATTAGAACATCTTGTTGGGAAGAATAAATATGAAAAAAAAAATTATATTAATTCTGACACTAAACCAAAAAAATTTGAAGAAAAAAAGCCATGCCAAATCTGTGTAAACGAGAAGAAAGGGAAACGTTACCATCCCGAGGAAATCTGCTGGTACAAAGAGAAAAATCAGAAAGCGGTTGTAAAAACTGTAAATAACTCCGCTTTAGAAATTGAATTGAATGAGAAGAATCCAAAAAACTAGAAGTGTCACCATTAATAAAAGTAGAGTTACTATTATGTGACACATTAAAAGTTTCCGGAATTTATGACTCAGGCTCAAATGTGTCATTGATTAACGCAAAATTATTGAAAATACAACAAAAAGAAGGAACAAATGATATCAATATAGTTAACTTGAAGACTATTAATGGTGATAAGAAAACGAAAGGAATGGTCACACTAAAAATAAAAATATATGACATTGAAAATAATATGGATATCTTTGTGGTGGATAGTGAAAACTTTAACTACGACTTCCTCATTGGTTTGGATTGTATAAAAAAGTTCAAATTAATACAAAAAGAAGATTTAAAGATAACACAATTAAAAAAACCACTAGAAAATATGACAAAAACAAATAAAGAGACTATGGAAAATAAGAACTACAGTGATAATGATAATAATGTCCCAAATCTGACAAATGTCAAAATTCCTGATGTACTAGGTGACAACAAAGAGAAGGGATCTTATCTATACTCTGAAGTATTAAAGAAAGGAATTAAGCACTTAGACAAACGTGAAATAAACTTTAATGAACATGTGAATTCAGAAGAGTTCGATATTTCAGTAAATCATCTAGATTTATATCAGCAATCGGAAATTAATAAATTGATAGATGAATACAAACAGGTTTTTGCTAAGGATAAATATGACATCGGCACAGTTCGAGGTTATGAAGCTCATATCGACCTTATGTTGGACAAGTACTGTTACAAGCGGCCATACAGATGCACAGCTGAAGATAGGAAAGAAATAGAAAGTCAGATATCAAAACTATTAAAAAATAATTTGATTGAGGAATCTTACAGTCCATTCGCAGCTCCTGTAACTTTAGCATATAAAAAAGAAGACGAAAGAAAAACAAGATTGTGTATAGATTTCAGAGAATTGAACAAAATTGTTATCCCTCAATCACAGCCTTTCCCGTTGATTGAAGATTTAATGATAAAAACGGTTAACTGTAAATATTTTTCTACTTTCGACATTAATTCAGCATTTTGGTCCATTCCTATGAAAATTCAGGATAGACATAAAACGGCCTTTGTAACACAAGATGGACACTTCCAGTGGACATGTCTCCCGTTTGGATTAAAAACTGCGCCAGCAATTTTCCAGAGAATATTGAGCAATATCATAAGGAAACACGAACTTTCTAATTTTGCAGTAAATTTTATAGATGACATCTTAGTATTTTCCAAAACCTTTGAAGAACACAAAATACATATATCAAGACTACTGGAAGCAATACTAAAAGAAGGGTTTCGACTAAAATTTTCGAAATGTGCTTTTGCAAGTAATAGTGCAAAATATTTAGGTCACATTATAGAAAATAATTCAATCAGACCTCTAAAAGATTATCTTACCGCTGTCAAAGACTTCCCGGTCCCAGAAACGAGAAAAAATATACGGCAGTTTTTAGGAAAGATCAATTTTCATCATAAATTCATACCACACACTGCAATCATTCTAGATCCGCTACACAATTTATTACGGAAAGATATGAAGTTCATATGGTCTGCACAATGTCAAGAATCATTCGATAAAATAAAGGCATTGCTATGTTCAGAGCCTATTCTCAAAATCTTTGATCCTGATATACCAATAAATATATACACGGATGCTAGTATTAAAGGAGTGGGAGCAGTACTAAAACAAGAAGATGAAAATGGGAACAGTAAGCCTGTAGCTTATTTTTCTAAAAAATTGAACGAAACTCAAAAAAAGAAGAAGGCAATCTATTTAGAATGTCTGGCAATAAAAGAAGCTGTGAAGTATTGGCAGCACTGGATTATGGGAAAAGAATTTATTGTATACACAGATCACAAACCGTTAGAAAATATGAATATAAAAGCTAGAACTGACGAGGAATTAGGCGACTTAACGTACTATTTATCCCAATACACTTTTAAAGTAAAATATAACCCAGGAAAATCAAATCAAGAAGCAGACTGTTTAAGCAGAAATCCAGTTCTAGAACCTTGTGACAATAGTGATGACTTCTTAAAAATAGTAAATTTAATAACTATAACTGATATAAAAAAAGATCAACACGCAAACATAAGTCTGAAAAATGACAAAAATGATTTTATATGGGAAAATGAAATTTATTACAAAAAGCATAAAAGAGGAAAAAAAATCATAATATCAGAAGAACTTAGTAAAACTCTAATAAAAGATGTTCACGATACTTACTGTCATCTTGGAAGAACCCAGCTGACAAATAAAATAACGCCATTCTACACGGCAAAGAACCTAATAACAAATATTAAACAAATTTGTGACGAATGCGAAACTTGTATTAAAAACAAGTCTAGAAGGAAACCAAAATATGGTTTAATGTCACAATTAGGTCCAGCAATACGACCATTTGAAATTGTATCTATTGATACCATTGGAGGCTTTGGAGGATCACGGACAACAAAGAGATACTTACATCTTCTGGTTGATCATTTCACAAGATATGCCTATATTATTACCTCAAAAAATCAAAACGCCAATGATTTTATTAAACTAGTAAAAATTGTGACACAAAGCTACAACATTGATATGATACTAACCGACCAATATCCTGGTATAAATTCCAAAGACTTTAAGGATTATCTTGAGGAAGAAAATATTAAAATAATTTTTACAGCTGTTGATGCGCCATTCTCAAATGGTCTCAACGAAAGGCTAAATCAGACATTAACAAATAAGATAAGATGTACAATGAATGAAAGAAATAATAAAACAGCATGGACTACAATAGCACATAAATGTGTAGACAAGTATAATGAAACAGAACACACTGTTACGAAGTTTGCTCCAAAATATCTTTTGGAAGGCGAAAATGTGAATATCCTACCTACTGAACTAAAACCTAAATTTACAACAGAAGATCTGCAAAGGGATAGAAAAATAGCTCTTTGTAATACTGTGAAATCTCATAATTACAATAAAAAAATATTTGACTTGCATAGAAAAGACTACAAGTTCGAAGTTGGAGATAGTGTTTACGTGGAAAACGGAAATCGCCTTAATAGAAAGAAAATGGATGAATTAAGGATTGGTCCGTATAAGATTTTAAATAAAATGTCTAATTGTATTTATGAAGTTGATACCGGACACAAGAAAATGGAATCAAATCTCTACCACATTACAAAACTAACTCCAGTTTTGTAGGGTAAATGAACAATTGCATTGTATTTGCAATTGCTTCTCTCCGGGCGGGGAGATATAAGAAAATCAGTACTCACCTCTTTTCTTAAGTAACCTTTTTAGTTTTTATAATATAACTTGACAGCTGACGTCTGACAACCATTGTGGATTGTCTTGAATAAAATACGGCAAAGGTTAATATTTTTGTTGGTGCATTATAATATTATTGAAGTGATATAATTCACTAGGTCAGAAGTTAAAGGCTTAAAATGTTGTTTCCGTTTTATTACAGGTGAGTGAATTATTTATTTTGGATAGGTGCGGTAATTGCGATGTAATTAATGATAGGTATTAAAATTGTTAATAAATCCGTTTTATTACAGAGAAACGCAATTTAGTCTTTGATTTAATAAAACTACCTAGATATAGTATGAAACATCATTATATCTATATATTAACTTTCGGATGGAAATTCTGTATTTTTCATGAATTTAGCATCTTAGAACAACTTTCTAAAGTGAAATGACTAAAAACGTGCTATTATCAATTAGCTGATGTAAATATAATAAAGGCAAGTGTGTGTCATGCTGATATAAATATACAAAAATGCGTGTGAGCTGAAATAAATATTAAATAGGTACCTTATTCCTCATATTTATTTGTAGATTAAATAATAATCTATTGTCATTATAAAAAATACATTGGAAATAATTATGGGTAAGTGTGTGTAAGCTGCCTTTAACGTTCCCTGATGGTGTAAAGGGCCTTACTAGAATGTTAAGTATGAAATGCGATTAAAGCTAACTTCGGCTAACTACGCGTTACGGGCTCGATTGTTCTAAGCTAAACCATCTTAGGTCTATCTAGGTCATATATTTTACAGTAACGTGGAATACAAATTCGCCACTGCACCGCAGGGCCCCAGCCTTACTCTGGAATTCATGCAAGATGGTTCGGTATAATAGCCTTATGAATTTGGCATGGGTTAATTATGGGCCAATGAAGTTTGAAATTTGGGGAGTGCTTCGTCAGACGAGGTCAAGTCGAGTGCACTTGAACGGTATTACAGGTAAGTTACTTTAAGTATGACACTAATAACTGCTATTAGGTATTGCATTGGATATTCTACTTTCATCATCATCATCATAATGCTTTGGAAGGCACGTTAAGCCGTTGATCCTGGCTGCTGTCCATGGCAGAAGTCGTTAAGCCATCGGGCGGCATGAGAACTTGTAACAGTTACGTTGACAAAGACTTCGACCCCCCTTTAAGGGGGGTCGTAGTTGCACCACGTCCGTAGGGAAACTACTCACCGCTACCCTACACGTGACGTGACCCATGGGTGGTGCTAAAAGTGCAACGAAACTGGCAACCGTATACTGTATTCTCGAAGATCTCGCGGTTCGAAATATATGCCATACGATAAATAAATAAATCATCGTCATCATATCAGCCAAAAGACGTCCACTGTTGGACATAGGCCTTCCCAAAGAGACACTAACTACTTTAACACTAATGTTTTGGAAATGAAATGGCGATGGACTAGAAATAATTCCATAGGGGCTTACCACTTAACATGATATCTACACAATGGGCCATATGCAAAAATCAGAGGAAATTGATATTTCTGCTAACATAGCGGGACGTAATTGTTACTTTACGATGCATATAATTTCACTTTTGCAAGGCAGTTTCAAATTATCTCTGTTGAAACCAGTTTCAAAACAACTACATATTTACTTCACACGCGGCGCAGTTTTCGCGTGTTCACGTATTCATATTAACTCGTTGTTTGTCAATTTCCATTATAAATATTTGTGTTCGTCTGTCTGTTTGTTCAGCAAAATGTTCGTCAACAACTCAACACAATGCTAAAGTGAATTGGGGCTTATTCCTACAGCGCGCGACAAGTTAATTTTTACTACCAAGAGACGAATTTTTGTTCGTTGCTTTACATCGTTTCGCATGCGGGTGAAAGAAGATTGTGATGAAGTCTCGCGTAAGGGATTGTCCTAATACAACGCGATTACGCGATGATCGCAAGTTCGCGAGAGCAGATGCTCGCGCGACCGCGCGATCAAACATATTGAACGCGAACAGGTGTCCTAATTGACAATCGCGTCGCGCGATTGTCAATCAGGACACCGCGTTGTATTAGAACGATCCCTAATGTTTCCAAATAAATGTATATATCCTACATCTACATAACTTAAGTGGTAATGGGCGGGGTCCCGTTGGGGTCGAAAGGTTCTCGAGTGGCGACCATGGACCGGTAGGCGCAGCATGGGTAACCCCCCACAAGGTGGACTGATGACCTGGTAAAGGTCGCGGGAGTCCGCTTGATGCGGGTGGCGCAGGACGTCATTGTGGCACTGTTTGGCCACAATGACCTATGTCCAATAGTGGACGTCTTTCGGCTGATATGATGAAAATGAATTGATGATATAAATATATAATTATCATATCACCCTCCTAGTGTTTTCCCGGCTGTGCTCGCTAACTGAATGTGATCCCTTAAGAGGGATAAGTTCGCATTAATTTGTACTTTATATTATGATCCGGGGCGTGTTATTTGACAAGACATGTTTTTGTCGAGTGTTTATTAGTTAGTAAGATTTTATTGACATGTAAGATATAATATTTTACTGACTGAATTTCGATTTAATAAATTGTAAAAAAAATGTTTTTCATATAATACATTCATAAATACATGCTAAAAAACCCGTGATCCGCTTTGGCACCTAATTTAAAACTTTGGCGTAGGCATTCGTATTCGTAAAAATACGGTAAAAATACCCTAACATAATTACAACGAAACCAATCGAAAACATATTGCGCGATACAGAATAAGTCCCCTGCCAAGAAAAGTTAGCTACCAAATAAGATCAACAACTTTAAATTTGAAATAGGTAATGTGTGTAATTTTGTCGCACGCTATGAGTTTAGGCAGTGTAAATTGATTTAAGAATACGTTCTTAGAAAGAGCGTCTTACTCGTACTTAATCTCATAAGGTCTACGGAAATAAAATCAAATGTATTAAATGTACTAGTATTTTGATGATGATTTTGGTCAGTATGCTTATTTTTCTGTTAGCTATTTCGTGATGTAACTTTATTTTCATTGATTTTTTTTAATATATTTGAAAATTTCCACATCACTTTCTTCGCATATCTAATATTATTAACATCCAAAAAAATATTACCTTCGTTAGTGCCAAAACCTACGAATAAAACGTGAACAGAGTTTGTATGGAGAATGCCTTGCCCACCCCTGCGTCTTAAGAAACTCTATGTGAATGGTCGATCTAAATTGACCTCGTTCGTATTACAGACGAAAACTTAGGCGACTTCCTGACTTGGCGGGGCGGGATCGATATGTGACATTTTCTTCTTTGACGTAAACTTACTGACGTCGCAAAGATTCTCACTTGACGGAATACTGTCAGTATTACGTTTGCGCAGTAGTAATATCATGCGCAGAAGCGGACCAGTACTGCCTTCGCATCTCCCCGCTACCGCGCATCCCGCGCCAGTCAGGAAGCACCCATTTAAATGTAGGGGCGCAGTAAAAAATGCTACCGAGTCGACTGACAGCTGACACTGACATTTGACACTTTTCTCATATCGTACTGCCTCCGCACCGACAAATCAGGAAGTCGCCTTACTTGACATGATTCCCAACTTATTTTATTACTAGAGATAACAACCGGAAAAGCCCTCGATTGTACTTTACCCGCTTTATTCCCTTAGCTGGAAATTAATTAAGTTGCAAGGTTTGTTTTTAATTAGAACTTCATAAGGTCGAATTTGGAACAACGGAATTATTATTCCCGCTGTGACAAATTACTAGGTGGGCTCGGGGCGCTTTGTTTCAATTTGGACCTTACAGGTTCTGGGTTGATTTTAGTTTTAATTTAAGACGGAGATCTTTTGTTAGACGTTTGTGAAGTGAGTAGGTTTTGTAATTTGATTTTTGACCGAGCGAGCGTGTAGCGTGAGCGAAGCATTTCAGCTTGAGCAAAACTGCTTTAGTAGGTTAGTATTTTTTCCGGATTATCGGCGAGCGGGTTAAGGCCGTGTATTACCACTTTTGAGTTTTTAAAAACCATCTGAGACATAGTATAAAGTGTCTTAAAATCTAAAAAAATATATGTGTTACATAAGGATCTTGTCTAGTCAAAATCGCAGTCAGTTACATGACCTGATGAATTTCACTCGATAGAAAAAAATCGCGAAGTTACCCCTTTTTGGAATGTATTTTCAATACTACGGTTATATTACTGATATTTAACGTTTTATTTTTGTACTCAATGAAAGATCGTAAATAGTTATAGACAAATTCGCAGGGTTTGCTTTGATAGAATGATTGGCTTAATGACTATATCTAAATATTTACAAAACTGCGCGCAGAGCTTGCGTAGAGAGCGGGATGGTTAATTATAAACTCACGCGTGTTAGAGCGGGACATTTGCGTTGGGGATACCTCCCCTTAAATAATTTTGTTTCCAAACGGGAGCGCTCAGTTAATGACCACTCAAAGCGGACACCCATCCACGAGTTGACGCCGGTCTACGTTGCCTAACCTCGCATACGTAAGCGGGCGCAGGTGGGGACACGAACCCTCCGGGTGAAATATATGTATTATTCTGCTGGAGTCTTTCCAGCTAGGCTAGATTTCATCATCATCATCATCATCATCAGCCTATATACGTCCCACTGCTGGTTGGTGGCAGTAGTCCCAAGTTGTATGTGAAGTCCCCAACCCGCTCTGGGCTAGATTTAATCAAAGATAATAAAGTACTAACACCGGAGCGCTCGTGGCCCAGCGGCGCCTGCGTACCGCTTGCGGTATCCAAGGTTAAGCAACGTGGGCTGCGGTCAGGACTTGGATGGTTGACCGCTTTGAGTGGTTACTAACTGAGCGCTCCCGTGCTTTGGAAGGCACGTTAAGCCGTTGATCCCGGTTGCTGTCTATGGCAGCAGTCGTTAAGCCAAGTTGGAGGCCTTCAGGCGGTTGAGAACTTCTAACAGTCAAGTTGCCCACTCACTTGACAAAGCCTAATCCCAATAAGGTCTAGTTTCCCCTCGGGGTTGGAAGGTCAGATGGCAGTCGCTTCCGTAAAAACTAGTGTCTACGCCAAATCTTGGGATGAGGTAGCGGACCCCAGGCATCCTTCAGGATGCAACTGTACTGGGATAAGACTAGGAGAATGAATAAAGTACTAACACCGATATGTATGTTACCTATACTCGGCAAATAAAATGTCATTCATTCATTCGATTGAAGCCTCTAACCCATCTCTTGCCCCCTTATTCATAAACGTCCATCAAACCTATTTTACCTCAAACTTCCACTCAATTGCTCAAAGGTTATCTGGAAGAGATCCCTTAGAGGGATAAGTTCGCCTTTGTACTTCAATCTTTTGTGACATGTACGTGTTTTAACTTGTTATTGTGTGCAATAAAGTGCTTACATACATACATACATACATTTTAGTTAAATAGCCGCTAAAGTTCGTTTGTCCTTATCTGTCACTTTGGAATTTACGTTTGTGAGAAAGGGATAAAAATCATTTTAGTTAGCATAGGTTTGTTAAGTTTTATGAATAAGGGTTAGAGTATTTTGATGTTCAAATCGCCCGCGTGAGCGTATCGGAGAATTCGGAAAAAGAAAATAAAAACCGGCAAAGTGCGAGTCGGACTCGCGCACAACCCTTCGTGCCATTATTTATAAATAATAACGTTAAATAATATCAAGTAGAAATTTGGTCAAGTGCGAGTCGGATTTAAGTTTTACCATACATTTTGAGACCCAACGCCTGATGACGGCAACGAGCAAAGTTTTTTAATAGTCTTTTTGTAAAGGAGCCCCCCTTAATTTTTTTTTGTATTTTTTGTTATAGCGGCAACAGAAATACATCATCTGTGAAAATTTCAAATGTTTATTTATCACGGAACTAGCTATCACGGTTCATGAGATACAGCCTGGTGACAGACGGACAGACGGACGGACAGCGGAGTCTTAGTAATAGGGTTCCGTTTTACCGTTTGGGTACGGAACCCTAAAAATGATTATATTAAAAGCTCTGCTTCGTATCAGTGTTTCGTATCACTAGGAAAATTAGACACCATTCCTTTCTAACAATAGAAGTCTATTGTTATTGCCCAACCGTCAGCTATTATCAGATCGAGCCAATAAAACACTACGCTAAAATGTCGACTGAACTACCAAAACAATACGCATTAGGTTGCCAATAAGTCTACTGGAAAATAGGCATTTGTAAGTAATAAATCTACTAAACAGATGTACTGGTCGTTGATAATAGATTTAGAAACGACGAACGAAAATGTACGTTGTCCAATTGAGATAGATCGCAGTTTGCTTTGCAGGGTATTGAAGTGGTATTTACTAGCTTTTTTTAGGTTTTTCCGTCGCACTGGAACTAATGAAGTGCCTTCTGTCACTGAAGGTTTTTTTGCTGCCAATGTTTAGGATTATGTAGAGCTGGCTCAATCTTTTTTTTAGAATAATCAAATCAACACTTGGGTCAATTTGTGCCAAGAAGTTTAGATACATACTGGTTGCGCGCTGTACATTCATTTGAAGCTAGAAAATATGACCAAGAATGACGTCACCGTTATCTTGCATGTCTTTCATTAGATCCATCTTACACTAGAGTGAAAGAGATGGAAAATAACGGCGACGTCATTCAAGGCCATATTTTTTAGCTTTAAACGAATGTTCAGCGCGCAACCTAGCTTTGCTTAGTTTGGGACTAGGCTGATTTGTGTAAGATTGTCCACACATAAAAAATAAAAAAAACCTCCAGTATGTATCTAAACTTCTTGATTTGTGCTTAGGGTGATATGTCGCTCTACTACATTGACCTATTATTATGGTATACTAGGGACAAAAGATGTTGTGTTGTGTCACATGCGGGAATTATTAATCATTTATCATATGGCAATTATTTTAAACCGTGAGATCTTCGAGAAGACAGTACGGTTGCCAGTTTTGTTGTACTTTTAGCACCACCCAGGGGTCACGTGTAGGGTAGCGGTGGGGTACTTTCCCTACGGACGTGGTGCAACTTCGACCCCCCTTTGTCAAGTGAGTGGGCAACTTGACTGTTAGAAGTTCTCAAGCCGCCCGAAGGCCTCCAATTTGCAGTCGCCGCGATCAACGGCTTTTAACGTGCCTTTCAAGAGCGCTAGTTATTAACCACTCAAAGCGGTCACCCATCGATGTACTGACCGCGGCCGACATTGCTTAACCTGGGATACCGCACGCGGCACGCAGGCGCCGCTGGGCCACGAGCGCTCCTACATCCGGTATGATATCGGGATATACGGGATGTATGGGATGATACGGAATATCACTCTACATGTTTCAGGACCATATCTTGGCGCTTAGTCATGAGAACTAGTCACGACAGCAGCGCTTCTAGCACTGCCGAGTTCCTGGCCAGGGGGTACGTGACATAAAATTTTGTACTTACAATGGGCATTAGTAAACAAAGCCTCAAATCATATATTTATTGCCATTGCCTTCGGCTCGGGCATCAAATACCTGCTATCTGAGGGAACCACAAACGAAGTTTTCTCTCTCTGTCGCACTTACGTACAGACTTGCAAGTGCGACAGAGATAGAAAACTTCGTTTGTGGTTCGCGGTAGCCTCCCTGAGTAGCTAAGTAATGTTACTATCTATTTTGTCAGATAAGTGAAGGAAAGTTCTTCTACTACCCTCTCCTATTATATAACATTTACTTCTTAAAAATTCTTAAGGAATATCACCATATCTCAAACGATTAATTACTCCTATCATCCTTTTCTATAGTACTCGCAAAACTTTCTTACACGAAAAGAATTTGTAAGCCGGTAGACTGCATTTTAAAGAAAACCTTTACTCACCGCTAGTTAATCTTCTATCTCCAATTGCCACTGTTCTGCAAATTAAACCTTACTTAGTACGGAGCACGATTGCTTTTGAAATTGCGCTATTGACTGTTATAGGAGGCTGTGGAATTAAACTGGTGAACGACGGCATCGCTTATTTTAGGTCTTTCAACGTGTCGCCAACGGTTTCGCAAAATGAACCTTTCACGTGGCCGACCTTTTGAGGCGGCAGGATAAAAGACCTCGTTGTGTACGGTAGCTATTTTGTACCTAAGTAGTGAGGAGTAGTAGTTAATTTCGTACCTTTTTCATAACGGGTCTGAAACTCTGAAAGGATCTATTTGTTCCGTGTTTCCTATTGACTTATGTGGACCAGATGACTTGGTGTTTACTTTTAGGAGCATTTCTATTTCTCTGGTATAGAAGGGCAGTTTTTATATAAAACTTCAGTCGGTTATGTCGTTTTGGGGAAAACCGATGTGCTGTTATTTGAGCTAAATACTAATTCTTGACACTTTAGTATTAAAGAATTATGGAAAGCGTGGAATTAGGAACACATCTTTTATAAACGGAAATCTAGACGCACTAATTCAATTCAATTCAATCATTTTATTTCAGATATTATAATCCATACAATAAAGGCTAATAAAGGCGTTTGTGTTGAAGGCTTTGTTTTTTTTGTACCTAAAATATGTCTGTAGGGTGACACCACCAATAATGGACAAGGCCCAATGATGTACATTAACTCTTATGTAAAAGAAAATAAGAGTCATCCATTTTTTATAGAACAATTAATTTAAAACCGTATGATCTTTGAATAAGGGTTAAAGTGTCCATTATTGGTGCTTGTTCTTAAATTGTCCATAATTAGTGGTGTCACCCTACCTACTCGTATTATAAAGTGGTAGTTTTTATTATTAAGTTTCATCATCATTGGCCTTATTCATCTATGAGAAGATGATTTAAGCAGCGTTCGTATTAAGAGGTAAGGTGCAGCACTTACGTAAGTAGCTTGTAAGACCGATACGGGAGCGACAGCCACGGCCGCATAATTGACATATAAATGTAAAAATTAAGTTTATTTTACTAAGAAATACCAATATACAGATTATCAGATTTCTTCTATAAAATTTCCTAATTTTCCCTAATTACAACAATCAATTAATGCTTTGTATGGAACCCTACACCTGCGAAATCCAGTACGCACGTGCCCGGTTTTTAAGAAGACACGTTTTGTAGCCAGTGAATCGAAGCCTCGTTACCAATAAACATAACCATTGAGGTCTCGTTTTGCCGACGACTGTTCCGGGGAAACGTCTAGCCTGTTCCGAACTGGCCCGCCATGATTTGCGGCCCGGAGTTCCGAATGACTGCAACTGCAGTGCCTCGGGCGAACGGAGATACTCTACTGTTGATGCTTGCCTAATGCCTGTACCCTTACCATGAGTTTGCAATAAGTATATAAGCATAATTTATTGAAAAACATGTTGTACTATAATAATAACTATAGGCTAGGAGCTTACAATTAAATGATAATAAATAGCAGGTGCCTGAGCTAGGAAACCCTGTGTTTCGGTCAAAAAAGGGCTTGCAATTGACAATATTTCATAATTTCCAAAAGTCTTAATTCAAAAACCATTTCGGTAAAAACGTGAGAAGTACACAAAAAACATTATTTTAGATTTTTTTCTCCGTTAATTTTGGAAAAAATCGCAAATCATCTTCCTCGCTGTATTCAGGGAGACCTTAGTACAGAGTACAGACAATCGCTGCTCTGGAGTGGCTCTGGATTCTTGTTGGGAAGATGACGTCATATTTTACTTACGCCATTTTGGAATGACCTACTTTTCAACGTGTTTTTTTGTATGAAATAATGAGTTAAATTGAAAAAGAAAAAATACAGGTGGCTTAATTTTTTACCTATTTTCTAACTAGTTCATAAAATAAAGTAGTTAAAAATATGAAATGTTGTCAATTACTTAAAAAAAATATTCACATGCAAAAAAATAAATACAATTTTATCTTAATAAATAGTATAAAATAAATAATAGGATATATATATGATATCTATGCTGCAAGTTTATATCAATATAAACAATAACTTTTCTGTATCGTCATATGACGTGTTTTGAAGGGCTTCTCATAGCTTAGATTTACATTTACATGCATGCAATGTTTGCATTACCGTACTCGCTAGCGACTGCGTAAACGATTAACGCTGTAGCTCTAGTATAAGTTTTTTCGAAACATTAACTAATTCGAACGCGTTTGCGTTTTGTCTCAAAATGTATGAAAGTGGTATGAAAACGTGAACAGCGCCTCTGGTGGTCACTAGTGGAAACTAAAACAGCGAGTATAACATTTGTTGCTAACCGATGAACGCGCGTATTTCAAACTCGGTGAGAGCGTTTTCATACATTTTGAGACAACACGCAAACGCGTTCGAATTAGTTAATGTTTCGAAAAAACTTATACTGGAGCTACTGGGTTGCACCAAACCGTCTGTATTCGTAAGCGGTGTTCGTCAAATCTGAAGTTGTATGGGATGACAGCTGCCGGCGCCATATTTGACGATGACCGGTCTGTGTTCGTACGTTGGTGCAACTAGCACTTAGGGTCAGTTGCACCAACATACGAACACAGGCCGGTCATCGTCAAATATGGCGCCGGCAGCTGTCATCCCATAGAAACTTGTCAAACTTTCCATACAATCATATTTGACGAACACCGCTTACGATTACAGACGGTTTGGTGCAACCCAGCCTTAGTATGGCGATTCTTAGTTCTATTGCGTAGCCGCCAGAGGCGCTGTACTTTTGTCCATACTAAATCGTTTACGCAGTCGCTAGCGAGTACGGTAATGCAAACATTGCAAACTCATGGTAAGGGTACTTGTATAGAAATGTAGATTTATATAAAGGTAAACCATTAATACGTATTATGATCACGGGCCATGTTGTGCAATTTCGTTGGAACTAAATTCTTACTCTTCTGGCTTAAAATTGAGACTTTAATGAAGAAAAATATTGATAAATCCGATTTTTTGAGGTTGGTTCAGAACCCTTAATGTGCAAAGTCCGACACGCACTTGGAAGGTTCTTAGCTGTAGAACTTGCGAGTGTTAGTTTATATGGTACGCTTTGACTTGACTTGAAAGCGTACCATAAGTAGTACGCTTTCAAGTCCGAATGCTCAGCCATTTTGAACATTTTCAATATACTAAATCGACAAAAGGATTCTATTATTATACTGAATAAATCTATGTCTAATATCGAATAATATTTCGCACATGACTACGGTGTACCGCTAGTAGTTTTTTCGAAACATAAACACAAACGGACGGGTTTGCGTTTGGTCTCAATTTGCTTGGCAACATAAAGTTAGGTACCATCAAAGTCCACCTGATGTGCTGTTCGGGTTGCCATACAAATTAAAACTAAACGCAAACGCATTGGTTTGTGTTGCGTTTGTTTGTGTTGTCATCGAAAAAATAGTACTTACTAAGGTACGTAATACTCTAATCGAATATACTTCTCGATAATACATTCACGAAGCTAACTCAGAACCTAAAGCGAGGCCCAACAATTATAATTCAAGCTGAAATTCTTGCATAAAATATGACATAAATCATACCTGGCCTATTAGTAGGGCCGCCGCATATTTTATAGCCGAAAGTCGAAACTTAGTATTCGGCTTTGTGGGTATTCTAGCCGAATCGTATGTAAAGGTACCTACTAAGGGCGGGTTGTACGAACTAAGGATTGCAGACCGACCGACCGACACTAAACTTGTTAAACTTTCCATCACAATCAGATTTTAACGATTGACGAAACCCTTAATGCTGAGGTTTAGATGGTGCAACTCGCCCTGTAGGTTTTATGTTTAAGGCGCTACACTGACAAATTTGGAGACTTTGAAACGCTGTCCTGCCCAGACTAGCAAACAGTAGGGGCTGATTTTCAGATATATGATTCTTGACTATATGATTGTGTTACTGACAATAGCAAAACATGATTGCTTTAAATTTTCTCGATAGAAAATAAATCCAAAGTCGAGTCTATATTTACCTTTTTTTCCTCAGCCTACTAAAACAACGCATCATTAAAAGACACGATTAAGTTAATATGATGGTATTTTACCTCATCTAGGTACTGATAAGAGGAAATTTAATAAACCTGCACACAGTCAGATATTTAACGAGATTTGTCTAAAAAGCCATTCTCGGAGAGGGTTGCATCCCGTTTTTTCGTGAGCGAAAAACAAAGGGTGTCTCTTTCCATCGATATATCGCCTTAAACCGACTTTTGAAAAGGAGGAGATTTCTGGGACGTCTATATATGTAATATAGAATATTTTCAATATTTTTTTTTTGAATTTTTAATTTCTTATTATCAATGGCCAATTTGCTTGCATGCTTTAACTAAATGCAATAATATTTAGTAATTATCCTCATTGTGAATTTCTGCCATCTGCCCTAAAGAGAATTATGGGCGCAATTTCAATATCTGCAGGGTCGATATTTTTACATGCCTATAATAAGTTAACAATAATATTTTTTGGTTAAATTCTTTATTCGGCCTATTTTCGTCAAAAGAGTTTGTCCATAGCCGAGCCCGTGGGAGATAATAGTAGTTCGCAACCACTATAAATATTGTCTGTCCTAATTAAGAATACCGATATAGCCCTGAATGTTACAAATAACTGAGTTTTATAATACGACTAGGTTTTGCCCGCGACTTCGTCCGCGTAGAACTCGTGTATATATGGCTATTCAGAGTAAGAAAAGTGCTATGAAATAGAAATAAACTCTAAAAACCCTATATCATTTGTTTTGATTTTTACTAAGAAACCTTTATTACAAAGTTTCAAATCTATATCTTTCCAAATGAACGATTTCCATACAACGGTTCAACCCCTATTTTACCCCTTTAAGGGTTGAATTTCGAGAAATCCTTTCTTAGTACAATATAATATGTTCCAAATTTCATGGTTATATCTTCAGTGGTTTAGGCTGTGCGCTGTCTGTCAATAGTTGTCTAAGTAACGCAAGAGTTTTATAATATGTATAACTAGATAGTTTAATTAAATCCTAACATAACAAAAATGCACGAACACTTAGATGCTATTAAAAATAATTATTATCTTAATTCAAAGCATTTTCTACTTAATCCACTTAAGGTAACCATCTAAAAAAAAAACATTTTCTATGTAAAAATTGAGATTTATCTTAACGATTTCTCAATATTACCATTTAGAACACATTCTAAATATATTTTTTGGTTTTTATATAAAAAGAATATTATTATTGGAAAACGGGACTTAATCGCGTACACTTATAATTTATTTACCTTCTGTAAGGTTTTGCCCCGACGTTTCGAATGTATCGCAACATTCGTTCATAATAGTTAATGTGTGAAAATCGTGTCAGTTTATATTGATAAAAAAATATTGTTTGATTTTTCAAACAATATCTCCAAATCGACCATTTTAGTTAGATAGATAGATAAATTTATTCACCTAAATTTTCGACCTAAAAATTACTTTTTTCCTCTTAAATTCTAAGAACACATAATATATTAAAATAATGGCTATGTTAGTATCTAGATATCCAATAACATCATAACGTTTACGTATTATCAACACTTTTGTCTAAATTTCAAATCAAAATATAAAAATTGTGAGGCCTCATAACGGGTACGGTTGAATTGTTTCTTCGCCAATACTTCCATCGAGTTATGAAATAAGGTTCCCTTTATGCACTACTTTGACCTGTTACAGCGAAACAATTGTACTAAATAACGGGCAACCGTTTATGTCTTACTTGGAAAAATGTTAAAAACTGGTTACAAAGTTTACTTTGTTTCAAATCGAAACCTCGCAAATGTTTCTTTCAGTTTCAGTGGGTAGGTAATGTTACATTGTTTTTACTGTGTTAAGGATGATTAACGCTAGACCGTTCCGTGTCCGGGCCGGCCCGTTTTCTAGTACAAGAAATCGACGACCGCCGCGCGTCCATCGAACTTTACCATGTATTAATAATTACTATAAAACTAGTTAAAAAATGAACACGAACATTCGGGGGTTTTAAAAGTCGCTACAAATTTTAATATGTTTGAAACTCAAATTATGATAAAAATATTGATAATTTCAATTTAAACGAATTACGTACATTGCTTTTAATGCGATGCTTTTAATTTTTTACAGAGTAATGGGTCCACTTTTTTATTGCATGTATCTAGTGAAATTAAATCGTAAAAAGTATTTAGCTGGGAAGATATCGATATATTATAATGGACATTCCAAAAATAAATTTTAATTAAAGTGACATTGAGAAAATGTCAAGACACGTGTCATTTAACACAGAAAATAGCCAGGGATAATTTTTCAATTTCCAGATAAAAATATCTGTCAGAATGTTAGAAGACTTTTTCTCTTATTTGGCTTCAGGAAATAAATAATTTCAACCAACGAATTTTTTTTCTGTGGATTCAAACATCGGCCGTTAATAGATTAACTTTTTTAACTGATATACCTACTGAGTTTAAGAGCCGCTTGGTGAGTTCTCTTGACATAAAGAGAAACAACATAAGGAAATAGGGTGTTTGACACACGTTAAAGTGTCACTTTTTGGATAGTTAGCCATCAAAATATCACAATAAATCATAAATTATAAAATTTTACCAAAATCATAAAAAGATATGAATCATCAAAAACTCAGAAAATTATGTATTTTTTTTTTACCGTCCAATATCCAAATAAAAGGTATCAATAGAATGCTTATGTAAAAATAAAAAATAAATTGTACGGCAACTATGTACCTAAACGCATTATTTTACGACTAAAACACCAAAATACTAACAAAATACTAATTTTCCCATACAACGGTTGGTCGAATGCTGTGCAAGTGACGTCATTTGCCAGGGCCAATTTGTAGGAGCCTTTTTGAGGGCCGCTAGCGTCGAGCTAGGTTTGTCCCTAATTTTAGCCCTTTATTGTGCTCTAATTGTTGTTGGTCCCATATAGACATTTGATGGTCTCTAAAAACTGATTCGATTGGCATTATGAAAAAAATGTAGTCAAATAGCGTATTCAAAGAAAGCAAACGATTACACTGGTAAAACGAAATGACAATTCTAGAATAGCAACTAGACATTTCGAATTGTCATTACGGTCGCCCGCTTAATGAACTTTAGACTTTATGATATCCGCCAACGCCGCTGTGTCATTATTTTGCTCAAAAACCGGTGAATTATTTTGCTGGGAAACCGGTGAAAAAGTTTTAATTTTCCGTTTGGAGTCAAGTCACTAATTAAGGCTGCGGAATGTTTGCGGGTCATTTTTGTTGATTTTTAGTGGGTTTATTGTGTTGAAATGCATGTCAGCAGCTGAAATAAAGTTTGATATAACTAACAGAAATGTAGTGATATTTTTGACATGCCCAGTTGCATCCTAAAGGTTGCCCGGAGTCCGCTACCTACACTCTGGTCCACCATTAGGCGAAGTTGTTTGATAAGTCAAAATGCACAAATGTTGCCACAATATGGCCAGTGCTGTTCATATCGATATTATTTAAGGCCTCACTAGACGTACCGATCTTACGGCCCAATTTATTGGGTACCCCTAAGTGCTTGCCGAGAACATTGAAAATTTAAATTAGTAGTGTTTCTCTCAATCTAATATGCTCCGAATTAGACAAATTAAAATTATTTTTGTGTCTTATGATTTATTCATATTTAAAGGACTAAACTTCATACTCTCCATAGGTATTTAAATACTACGTCAGTCCCGCTTAATGATGCTTTATTCGCCAGAAACTTGAAAGCTCGTAGATTACAACATCGGATAAAGTTTGGTAGTACAGTCAGCGTCATATATATAGTACGTAGTAGCCAAAGTGTCCTAATACTTCGGCACACCATACAAAATATATGGTGTACCGAACTATTTGGCAACTGTGACTGCTACATACTATATGGCTCTGACTGTACAACGTTTTACTTATCGATATGTTTTTATAGATATATACAGTCATTATTATTTTTTTCTACTCGGCAACATCTTATCTGTCAGTTTACTTCGCCGAATTATGGAGTTTACCTTAATCCTAAGATTTGGCGAGGGCACAGTTTTACGGAAGCGACTGTCATCTGACCTTCCAACCCGAGGGGAAACTAGACGTTATTGGGATTAGGCTTGTCAAATGAGAGGGCAACTTGACTGTTAGAAGTTCTCAAGCCGCCTGAATACAGAGGTGTATAGTGTCCAATGTCAAACCAATAAAAAATCAAAACTCATTCCGTGTCCCGTGTCCTGTTCGAATTAAGTGTTAAAACGGAACCATTAAACAGGTAGCTATTACTGTAACTACCTGTAACAGCCTTAACCCTCTAATGGCAGGTAAAAAACAATAAATTGAAGCCGCGACTGCGATGCAATCATGCAGCCCCTAGACAGTGAGCTGTAGCCTTGGGAGTTGCCGTTAAACCGTGCGATAAAATGTCACTTGTCAACAACCTCCTAGCGTCCCGGTTATTTATTAAGGAGCCCAAGGTCCAAGTCAAAGTATATGTTGTTATAATATTATTTATTTTTGTTACGACACTTGTGCGACACCTTCTGGCACCACTCCGTACCAAGATGCACTTACGATAACAGTTTTGTGACAGGTTTACAAGTAATTGATACATATCACTAACTAGCTACTTTCGATATCGAAATGAAGTTGTGGACACGTTAACTGGCAAATGGTATAGGAAGAATTAAGTTACATTTACATTGCAGGTATAATATAATTTTACACGGATTTTTAATAAGTTTAATACCTTCTCAGGTGTAAAAAAATATTGAATTTAAACATAGTATCATACCACCGCTTGGGCACATAATCCTAAAATTTGTCGTAGGCTTTTTTCATTAAAACCCCATAGTACGAGCCAGGATTCAAACCAGTAGATAGATTAGTATCGTAGATAAAATTCAAATTTGTCATATTTCTTGACAGGTCCCAGGATCTTCCGAAAAACCTTTCTTTTCGTTACCAGGAGTAACTTTTCTTCTTTTTAGGGTTCCGTACCAAAAAGGTAAAAAAGGAACCCTATTGGTTTCACTTTGTCTGTCTGTCTGTCTGTCACATCGCTAAATATCTCAGGAACTGCTTATCCTATCGATTTGAAATTTGGAATAGTTATAAACAAGGGTAACCCAGATACATAGAAGATGGTTTTTTAAATTATTTTATTTTATTTTCTGTGAATAATGACAGATAAAAGGGGTTTCAAAATTTTAAAGACTGGCAACTATGTCAAGTGGGGTATCATATGAAAGGGCTTGATTCTGAAACAATTTTTAGTTTTTTTTTCGTTGGGGAAATTTCGATTTATGGGGGAAAATGTAAAAAAAAATACCATTCCCCCCCTTATCTCCGAAGTTTACGAAGAAAAAAATTTGAAATTATTACACAACATTAATATACATGTATATTTTACAGGAAAAATACAGCCACAGCCTTATCTAGTTTTTCTTTTTTTTAATCATCAAAAAACTCTTCTATACTAAGTTTGTAATTTAATCACCTTTGTATATATTTTTGTTTTATATTTAAATTTACAAAATTACGTTGAAAATACCTTCTTTCAAATAAAAAAACAATTATTGAAATCGGTTGATGTGATAAAGAATTATCCTTGAAAAACCAACATACGTACTAAGTTATTCAGTCGCGCAAATTAGTAACACAATGCGCCGATAGATGGTGCTGTCATGTTTTTTTAAGATTGTTCTTGAATTAATGGGGTCGGGACGGGTACACAACTACATATACAAGAACTGTGTACGGAACCCTCGGTGCGCGAGTCGGACTCGCACTTGACCGGTTTTATTGTATTAGTGCTCAGGCCTACATCAAGCCAAGTAAAGCCAATGACGGTTTTATATATCCTCGTCTTCAAACCTCTGCTAAAAAGTCCTGACACCGAGATTTTGCGGAGGGCTGCACAGCATCGCAGGGTATTTTGGAAGCGGATAACTAACCTCCGTCTCTAGTATTTGTATCAGTAATGACTTAATTGACTTACGTTTCTATAGATGGGACAGAGGGCTTCCATAGTGCGCCACCATCCCGTTCGGTCTTTAGCTTCGCGATTCAATTCGTTCCACGTCTTCCCTATGTTCACCTCTGCGATGATCGTCCGCTGCCAGGTTTGCTTAGGGCGGCCACGCTTACGCTTTCCTTGGGGATTCCAGGTTAGGGCTTGCCTTGGTATATGATCGGCGTCTATTCCACCATGTGATCGATCCAGTTCGATCAGTCATTAGTAATAACTAACTAAAACTAACTAGGCTGGCACGACGACCCAAAATGAGTCCTGGCCTCCGACACAAGAGCACGCCACCTTGCCCGGTCCCGCGCAATTTCTCGCCAGCTTGCACCAGCTCCGAGCTCACGCAGGTCCGCTTCCACCACATCCCTCCAGCGATACCTGGGGCGACCCACAGGACGTCGTCCGGTCGCTTAATTAGTTAATTGAGTCATTAGTAATAGTGCAGGTTTAATTGATAGTATTTGAAAAATATCGCTCGTCGTAAGAATATCCCCCAACTTTATTGCAAAACCGACAACTACCGGCAATTAAGCGTTGAAACTCAATTACATCAACAACTTTGAAGAAACGCTCGCTCCATAAAGTGCTTGTAATCATGGAAAAATGGCCATTGAGGTTTATGGCCTAAGTGCTAGAGTAGCATGCAGTTAATTGTAGGGTACCTGGTTATTGCTTGCTTGGAGTTGAGGGCGTGCCCACGCCTAATATAAAGTGAAGTGGTACCGTCAAGAAATATATCGGTAAAAAGAACTTACTCAAATATATATCCCAAATGGCTCCTTACTGTCGGCAAGTAAAAATTTGATATATGTTTTTGTTTTAGAAGTAAAGGAAAAATTGAAAAACTTAGGCACCGAGCAGGATTCGAAAACCTGCGACCTCCCGGCACTCGCGGCCAGTCGCTCTAGCTGACTGAGCTATAGGTGCGATTGCTACCCGGCTTGAAAATAAAGGAAGGATTGACAAATTTCAAGCCGGGTAGCAATCGCACCTATAGCTCAGTTGGCTAGAGCGACTGGCCGCGAGTGCCAGGAGGTCGCAGGTTCGAATCCTGCTCGGTGCCTAAGTTTTTAAATTTTTCCTTTATTTCTAAAATTTCTAGTTTGCGTACTGCTTAATACAAAATTAATATATTTTTGTACTTGACTGTACGAGTTTTACTCTACAAAACTTGACTAGACTCAGGCTTCAGTTTTAGTTACTTTTGTTTTGACTTTGCTTATAAATAATTAGTTATTCAGACAGTAACTTTCCCATTTAGTTTCTGCTGACTAGAAAAATGTTACATCTTTTCGCGACATTGGATAGAAGAAAACATTCCTCCATTCATGTTTCTGTTTATCAATGATGTTGACAAAGACTTTTTAAAATTGGAGTATTATAACTAGTTTAGAGAACTCCCGAAGAGTTCGAAACATGTTGCCCGAAATGAATGAAGCCTTGTAGTAAAATAGATGTTAACAGAGACATTAATGTGGGGAAAGGTAACCAAAGAGTCAACGAATCCAATCCTAACCTAACCTTATTTTTTGGTAAAAATGTGTTGTTGTTATCATCTCAAAGGGTTTTTTCAGCTTGTTTACAGGAGTAAAGTAAGTATAATATGCATGTCACTATTCTCTCTAATATCATGGATGGAATACCTTAAATAACAGTTATTCAGTTATCGGAAGTTGTGGTGTCGATGATTGTTACAATATTGATATCGGCTCTAAAGGCCTGTTAAAGTTAAAAGTTAAAGTGCGAGTCCATACCAAAAATACTTGCAAGAAATTAAACACGCTAATACTCTATGAACTAGCACTAAACACTAATCAAAGTACTTAAAGCGCTACAACGAGAAATTTAGAAACTTTGAAACGTTGTTCTATATTTTTCTTTTTTTACTCAGCCTACTAAAATAACGCATTATTAAAAGACACGATTAAGTTAATTAAATACGATCGTATTTTACCTCATCTAAACTCTGTCAAGAGCAAATTTAATAAACCTGCACACAGTCAGATCAGAAAAAAGCCACAAAAGTGTTGCATCCCGTTTTGTCGTGAGCGAAAAAGATAGGGCTCTTTCAATCGATAACTAACGCGACATTTATGTTCACCTTATTTATTTTAGACTCGTTTGAACAAGCCTTTTAAGTAGGTGTACAGAGCGAGGGTTTAAAATGTAATAGTATACAAAGTGTATACAGGCCATAAGTCCCCCGATCGACGCTGCGACGCCTTGAGCCGTTGCTGCCTATCAGTCTTCCTGATTGAGCTATTAATATACACTTAAGTCGATTGAGTTATAAACACAGGGGAGCGCCTTGGGGATTTATCTGTACTAAACTGATAACTTGTAACTTAAAGTATGCATTAATTTACTCCACTTGTCGCAGTACACTATATTTTATAATAATATCTGGGCGGCCGAGCTTTGCTCGGCGTTTTCCCGGGCATGAGACCTAGCTAGACCGATTGCTCGTCCCCGAAAACCCCCACATACAAATTTTCATCAAAATCGTTAGAGCCGTTTCCGAGATCCCCGAAATAAATAAGATATAAAAAATATAATATAATATAATATATAAAAATATAATATAATATAATAATAACGTTAAATAATTTCAAGTAGAACTTTGGTCAAGTGCGAGTCGGATTTTAGTTTTCCCATACATTTTGAGACCCAGCGCCTGATGAAGGCAACAAGCAAAGTTTTATAAAGTCTTTTTCTTCTTCTCTTAAATATCGTCTTTTAAATATTTATTTTATTTTGTTTTTAGTATTTGTTGTTGTAGCGGCAACAGAAATACATCACCTGTCTAGCTATCAGGGCTCATGAGATACGCCTGTGGTGACAGACGGACACACGGACGGACAGCGGAGTCTTAGTAATAGAGTCCCGTTTTACCCTTTGTTCACAGTACTTTCCTTCCTTTATTTTAATTGTTTCTTGTATATAAAGCCTCTAAGCTCTGTGTCCCTTTTGGCAAAGGCCTCCTCCAACTCCATCCAATGTTTCCTGTCTCTAGCAACTCTTGTCCAGTTGGGGCCAGCGTTTAGTTTTATTTCATGAATCTTCCCATCTCTTACCTTGGTGGCATCTTCGTCTTTTTCCGTATTTTGGTTATCACATAGTGACTTCGTAGCGGTGTACGGTGTGTCCAGCCCATCTCCATTTTTACACGACTGCCCAAAAAAATAGTGTAATGTTTTTGCACATCTTATCGGAGCGCTCGTGGCCCAGCGGCGCCTAAGAGGTAAGGCAACGTGGGCAGCGGTCAGGACTTGGATGGGTGACCGCTTTGAGTGGTTACTAACTGAGCGCTCCCGTGCTTTGGAAGGCTGCTGGTTGCTGTCTATGGCAGCAGTCGTTAAGCCAAGTTGGAGGCCTTCGGGCGGCTTGAGAACTTCTAACAGTCAAGTTTCCCACTCACTTGACAAAGCCTAATCCCAATAAGGTCTAGTTTCCTCGGGGTTGGAAGGTCAGATGGCAGTCGCTTCCGTAAAAACTAGTGCCTACGCCAAATCTTGGGATTAGGTAGCGGACCCCAGGCATCCTTCAGGATGCAACTGTACTGGGATAACGCTAGGAGGATGATGTTTTTGCCTATATTTTTAAGGGAGAATGTCTATTACTTTCTGTAACTCGTAAACAACTTTCTTCACCCAAATTAACAAACATTGAACAATATAAAACTCAATGAAATACGTCATCACATATTATAGCCTCTTCAACAAACCAGATACTTGTTGCAAAAGAACGTGGCATCTGGGTATCGTCACGTATTCTTGTTTTAAACAAAGGGTTACAATTTTGCTACTAACAATTCCATTTCAATAAGTTTCAATCTTGAATTTCTGGAGCTCGGTACTAGTTACAAAACAAGTCTTCCTGACTTGGCGAGGCGGGCTCGGTACTCGGTATACTGATATTTGACGTGTGCTTACTGATGTCGCAGAAATTTTCTCGCTTAACGGGTTGCTGTCAGTATTATCATTGTCTTATTTTTAATTCCACTTGCTTCATTTCGCTTCATGGTAAATCGTCGCATTTGTTAGCGCCAGTATTAAATCAGACTTAAGCAGCTGCGCAACTGCGCTCCCTACAGGTGTTCATGGAAGACCAGCGTCGGGTACTCCAGTAGCACCTGACATTATTTGACGACCGCTTTAGCTTAGTTGGTAGTAACCCTGCCTGCGAAGCTGGAGGTTCCGGGTTCGAATCCCGGCCGGGGCATTTATTTGTGTGATGAGCACGAATATTTGTTCCTGGGTCTTGGATGTTTTCTATGTATTTAAGTATCTATTTATCTATATAAGTATGTAAATCGTCGCTTAGTACCCATAGTACAAGCTTTGCTTAGTTTGAGACTAGGCTGATTTGTGTAAAATTGTCCACAAATATTTATTTATTTATTTAATTATTATGCTGAGTGTTCACCTTTTTCAGTATAATGGTCAATGTACGATTTAAATAATAAGTTTGTCCATTGTTATCATTAATATGTACCTATTGTATCACTGTGTTTTTATACTGGAATAAATTATCTTCTATTTCTATAAAGCCGGCGCTAGATGTAGCTTCAAATGTTTGAAAACTCATTTGATTGCTAATGTGTGGCAAAGAACTTTGAATATTTGTGTTCAAAGTTTGAACGACTTGTACCTACTCGTACTTTGCCATGCGGTGTCGGTTTCTGGACACATCAAAGCGTTCAAATGTTTGCAAACCATGTCTGTCCAGTTGCGTCAATATGTTTGCAAGTCTAGAAAGAAGTGTGTAAATCCTTGAAGCTATATCTAAGTGTACAACTTGCTAGATTTTTATATTGTAAGTATTACCTACTACCTACAATGATATTCTCGGAAGCTCCAAGACTCGGCATCTTGTAGTCGTTGTATAATAAAAGCAATATTATCTTCGAATTCAATCTAATTGCGACACAAAATGTAAAATTGCCGGAGTTTGTCTACAAGATTGCATACCTTACTCGCGTTCCAATAAATATTTATTATTTTACCTGCAAAATAAGTGGAATACTGTAACGAAAGTTGTAATAACTTCGCGATAGATATCGCTACGAGCCTCCCTAAGGCTTAATTAGCAGAGTGTTTGATGATTGAAAGATTGACCGTCACAAGGGATTACCACGGTGGCTCAGTTGGTTAGAGCAATGGACGGATTCCAGAGGTCGTAGGTTCAAATACTACCTGTGGCGATGAATTTTTCATTTCATGCAGCGCCGACCCCAACTAATATATAAAGAACAAGCGAATGATGAATCTATTATCAAGTTCATCAATTGTTCAGGTCACACGCTCCTTCAAGAAGTTTTTCATCTAATAGTTAATATTAATTAGTCTGGATGGGAAGTAGGCACCATAGCGTATGGACGCTAGCGACTCCTAAAGAATTACTAGCTCGTTGCTGACTCTTGTTAACTTGAGAACTCATTGTGTTGACAGATAGAGACATTGTCATATGCAAGTCCCACTCTCAACACATTGCACGCAACCTTACCACCAGTAACACCACATACCTCAAAGAAAGTAGTGGTGCTATTATGGTTGTGGTATTCTCTACATTGTGTTGACAGATAGAGGCATTGTCATATGCTAGTCCCACTCTCAACACATTGCACGCTACCTTACCACCAGTAACACCACATACCTCAAAGAAAGTAGTCGTGTTATTATGGTTACGGTATTTTCTACATTGTGTTGATAGATAGAGACATTGTCATATGCTATTCCCACTCTCAACACATTGCAGGCTACCTTACTACCAGTAACACCACATACCTCAAAGAAAGTAGTGGTGTTATTATGGTTAAGGTATTATCTACATTGTGTTGACAGATAGAGGCATTGTCATATGCTAGTCCCACTCTCAACACATTGCACGCTACCTTACCACCAGTAACACCACATACCTCAAATAAAGTAGTGGTGTTATTATGGTTGCGGTATTCTTATGCTAGTCCTACTCTCAACACATTTCACGCTACCTTACCACCAGTAACACCACATACCTCAAAGAAACTAGTCGTGTTATTATAGTTATGGTATTTTCTACATTGTGTTGATAGATAGAGACATTGTCATATGCTTTTCCCAATCTCAATACATTGCACGCTAACTTACCACCAGTAACACCACATACCTCAAAGAAAGTAGTGGTGTTATTATGGTTGCGGTATTCTCTACATTGTGTTGACAGATAGAGACATTGTCATGTGCCAGTCCCACTCTCAACACATTGCACGCTACCTTACCACCAGTAACACCACATACCTCAATCAAAGTAGTGGTGTTGTTATGGTTGCGATATTCTCTAAAGCGGAGGTATTTCTTTCGATGGGCTGCTTCAAATATGAGCGTATCATCCGCTGTTCCGTCACTGTATTAAAATTATATCAGTGCGTCTGCCTTATTTCAGCTACGAGAAAACCAATTCAATAAGTCTGAACGTATTCAACGTTGGGGAAACGCGTCGAGAAATCCAAAAGTTAAAAAGGAATGCTCAAAGAGAAAATCGGGATTAAAACTTTTCAAGATTCCGCCGTTTCTTTTGAAGCACGCACGAGCTGTTTTAAAATTGAAATAAGTAAGCTTTGAAGGAGTTGCATAAGGTTTTTCGGCCTATTACAGCAAGGAATGGAAAGGTTTTGCGGTACTGGACTGGACTGGTGCAGATGATTTCATGTTTTACGAAACGTTCTGGTAAGTGATGATCACTTGTATATTAGGTATCTAATCGGTGAAAACATTTAGGAAGATTTTTGAAGTTAAAACTTCTTTAGCGGCGCTGTGCACTTTTTGTGATGGGGAAAAAATGTTAAACTTGCGTCAGGGTCACGTGACCGTCAGATCGTCAGACCAGCTAAGTTGGCCCCTCCTAATATCGTAAGATGGACACGTGACCTGTAGAAGAAGTTTCTCACAGTGCAGGTTTACAGTGTTAAGATACAACCGACAGCAGCGTTCTGTAGGTCTAGTATAAGTTTTTTCGAAACATTAACTAATTCGAACACGTTTGCGTTTTGTCTCAAAATCGATGAAAACGCTCTCACCGAGTTTGAAATACGCGCGTTCATCAGTTAGCAACAAATGTTATACTCGCTGTTTTAGTTTCCACTAGTGACCACCAGAGGCGCTGTTCACGTTTTCATACCACTTTCATACATTTTGAGCCAAAACGCAAACGCGTTCGAATTAGTTAATGTTTGGAAAAAACTTATACTAGAGCTACTGTATAGTTAGTGCCTTGTATTGTTCGTAGGTTCTTTATCACGTCATTGAGTTTTCACTTCTGCCGGCACTCCCGGAGTACAACCTGTTGTTTTTTATTTAGCTAGTGAGAATAATTTGGCTTTAAAAACTGGTTTCACTTATTGCTTATTTGAAAAGTGAATATGTGTGATTATTACGTATTTTACATACATTCGTAACAATTTTGTCAATGGCCAGTCCAATGTTCTGTTTGTAAACCCATTTACATAGTTTTTTAACAAAATTTAGGGAGATTCGGTTGAGAAATGTGGCCTATAGAGGAGAAAAGCCGGATGGACATACGTAAATCCATACGCACAAAATATTTTTTGTCCACGCTGAAACTCTAAAACCTTCGCTTTACTCGGTCAATAATCATTTTCGAAAACAAATTTTCAAGACGAATTGCACTCCGTTTTTTGTCTATAACAACCAAACGGCCCGCATCGCTCTACTTGGCTCCCCATCTTGCTTTTTTTTTTAAAGTAACTAGTGGAGACATCTTCAGACTACGCCTGTTACTGCCAAAAGCAATATCATTATTTCATATTTCGCGAGATGAGTTCGGAAACGTTCGCTATGTTTATTGTTTGATTCTTTTCTCTGCGTTTACGATTTTGGCAAGCGCGCTATGGCACTTTTCGAGTGCTTATTTTGCGAAAAATTGTGTTTAGATTCTGTTGTTTGGTATTAAAGTAGGTACTTCCAACCAAAACAAGATGGTAAAGATCTATGCTATAAGAAATGATAGTGTGAGGTATACGTAAACCATGTTGAGGTTAGAGTGAAGTGGCGAAGGCGTAGGATTCATAGCCAGGAGAGATTTCGGATCTCATAATTCACGCTCCCAAGTAAGGATGAATTCCCACCGAAGATGCGCGAAGCTGTTAATTCTTATATATTTGACTACTAGTCGTAACATTTGCGAGGTGTGTCAAATAATATTCAGGACAGAAAATATGGGATCTGGATCCCTCCTACTACTATAATTATTCTTAGCGTTTCAAAAAAAAACCGGCCTAGTGCGAGTCAGACTTCGCACAATTAGGGTTCCGAACCGACCGCAAAGATAAGTTGGTTTTTATAGGAAAAATAATGAAATTTCAAAGAAAAAATATAATTTATCAATATATTAGTATTTGTTAGTAAAATATACGTAATAACAAACATTACTACCAAATTTTAAGTTTATAGGTATTTGGGAAGTTAAAAAATTCTTCGGAACAAAATTTCGTGAAAAAAGCTGACTTTGGTGGCTTCTCATTAAAAAAAAAAACATTTAAAAATAAGTTTTGACTATTTGTATGGCTTCGGGCCAACAAGATGCTTGTACTGTGTAAATTTGAAGCCTGCAGCTCCAACCGTTTGGCTGTAAAACCTGTGTGACAGACGACGGACGGACATCTGGGCGTCACCAATAGGCCACCGTTAAGTAAAATAAAGTTATAACATGTCTCACGAAAGTTTAAATTCAAGTCACCAATAGGGTTCCGTTTTGACCCTTCGGGTACGGAATCCTAAAAAGGCCTTTTGGTGTTACCTACTACTGATCTAAAAAAACATAGATTATAAGAATCCGCTAACGGGTCACACCTTACAAATGGCAGGCCCTCATATTTCGAACCGTGTTTTGAACGAAAATCATTTGTTACGCCCTCCCATCACGTATGGTGGTTCCTTTCTGCTGCAGTATCGGGCATAGGCGAAATCGGTTAATAGCGGTTAGTCGAGATTTCTCCCTATAATATACTTAAATAAACAAAAAAACCGGCCAAGTGCGTATCGGACTCCGCAAATTTCGGATTCCAAACCAACTGCAAAATTAAGTTAGTTTTAATAGGAAAAATAAGGAAATTTCAATGAAAAATTGTCAATCAATATATTAATATTTGGTCAAATATGCGTAATAATAAACATTAACACCACAAGTATACGTAGGTCCAACCGTTAAGCTGTAAAACCTGTGCGTGACAGACGACGGCCGGACGCGTGAGTGACAGTTATCGGGTTCCGTTCGGACCCTTCGGGTACGGAACCCTAAAAAGCGAGCCTAATCGGCTGTACCTGTACATACAGAGCTATTTTTCAGCTCGCATTTACGTAAGTATTTTTTAAGCACACGTACGTAGACGAAAGATATTGAATACACAAAAAAGTTATGTGTCTTCGAATGCCAGATTTTGGGTAATTTAGCAAAAAACTTTAAAAAATCGTACCTCTATGACCGTCACTCTTAGGACCCATGGTCCAAGGGTGAAAAGGAAGCACATGACCCAACCAGCACCCCAAAAAAATTTGACGGTCCATGTGCCGAACACCCTGTATATAATGGAGTTAAGACGGTGCCTATTTGGTTAGTGTATGCTCTATAAGTAACAGTAAGTAGTAACAAATAATACGTACTTATTGTTTATTAAAGACATGTAAAAGCGAATTTATCACTTGAAGGAATCTCTTCTAGACAACCATGTGCAAAAACATATATTTGTGATCTATTCCGCCGTCGCCTTCTCATTGTACCATACGTCATAAGTAATTTAAGATTAATTATTCCCGAGCAGTATTAATTACAAGTGAACAAAATGAAAACACGCTCCTTTCACAACAAATTACGCTGTGTTTATTAACAAATAATATGACGGCATAAAATGATAGGTACTAAATTATGGAGCACAACTGAAGGGTTTTTTTTTTTGAAAAGTGAACCTATGAATAATTAATACAAAATGAAAAATACGCTCGGTGGGTGAAAGTCTACGTTAACTTATTGTGATTTTTTATTTTATAAGGCGACTTCCTGATTTTGCGGGGCGGGATCGATATGTGACATTTTCTTCTTTGACGTAAACTTACTGACGTCGCAAAGATTCTCATTTGACATATACTGTCAGTATTACGTTTGCGCAGTAGGAATATCATGCACAGAAGCGGACCAGTACCGCCTTCGCATCGTCCCGCTACCGCGCATCCCGCGCCAGTCAGGAAGCACTCGTTTAAATGTAGGGGCGCAGTAAAAAATGGTACCGAGTCGGCTGACACTGGCATTTGACACTTTTCTCATATCGTACTTTCTGCCTCCGCACCGACAAATCAGGAAGTCGCCTTAGGCGACTTCCTGATTTGTCGGTGCGGAGGTAGTACGATATGAGAAAAGTGTCTAATGTCAGTGTCAGCTGTCAGTCGACGCGATACCATTTTTTACTACGCCCCTACATTTAAATGAGTGCTTCCTGACTGGCGCGGGATGCGCGGTAGCGGGACGATGCGAAGGCGGTACTGCTCGGCTTCTGCGCATAATATTACTACTGCGCAAACGTAATACTGACAGTATTATGTCAAGTGAGAATCTTTGCGACGTCAGTAAGTTTACGTCAAAGAAGAAAATGTCACATATCGATCCCGCCCCGCCAAGTCAGGAAGTTGCCTTACTGTGTCCTTTAATTGAGCTGTGTGCAATAAAGAGTATTTGTATTTATTGTATTGTGAAAGTGAACTAAAAAGTAGAAATATCTTTAAAAATAAATAACGTATAAAAATCTTTGAATTATAAAAATGTGGAGGACTCTATTTTTTGCGTGCCAATCAAGGTAGAACGCGTCTATATCGTCCCGCCATCTTCTCTTTGGTCTGCTTCTGCTCTAGTAACCGTCTAGCAGGGTCCACTCTGTACTTATCTTAGCCAATCTTTTCGGATGCATACGGCAGACATGCCCATCACAGTCCCACTTCATTTATTAAACTCTAGACACATTACAGAAAAAATATTATGAAAGCGAATACCATCAGACCTTCCAACCCATAGGGAAAAACCTTGGACGTTGTACTTGGCCGGTATTTTTCTTTAATAAAGTCCAATCTTTCCCAGGTAAAAATGTCGCACTGACGTGACGAATCCCATATTACTTATTCAGGTTCGTCTTTCTTTTTCAATTGCGACTGGTTCTATAAACCTCTTGAATCATTAACTTAACGAGGCGGGGCAATGAGCGAACTTGTCAAAACTAGGATATGTTTGTAAAACACACACACACAGTAAAACTAATATGTAATTGAGGAACAATATTTTTCTGAAACTAGCGCCAGCGGCGGTACAATAAATTATCCGAATAACTAGACTCTCGCGCTATCAGATAATTGTTTCCGAACTTGGGTGTGCAATTCGCTTGTAGAATATTTAGACGTTGCAAAATGATGCGAAATTGTGTAACTAACTCTTGCTCGCGACTTCGTTCGCGTAGAATTCTAAACGCTTTAGAGGAGTAATTACTATTAAGTAACTTAAGACTAGGTGTTTCGGCCCATACGACCTACTTCAGTTTGGCTCATGAAGCTGCGCGTAGGCGCAATATTGCTTATTGTATTTACTTTACTTGAGATCGCCACGCCATGTTTTTTCTATTCACTCTTACCAACGCCTTCCTACTGTCATGTACCTTTGTACGCAGTAAATTTATAATTATTTAAACATCTGGGTTTTATTTCTAAAATAAGTAAAGCCACGTTATGTGCCAATACACTAGGCTTCATTATGGCTCTTCCATACAAACTGCCGCCCTCATCCAGCGGCTTCCTGCGATATTCATCAGAGCATCGTTCCTCCAAGCTAGGGGCCTTCCCACGCTGTGGTAACAACTCAAGAACATTTCTGTCCCAGCGGCCTACGAGTTATATGAGTAGTGTGCCTCACCTACTATCACTTGAGTCTTACAACTCGCTGAACTATATCGCACTGGCAGTAATACGCTCGACTACTAGCAGTCGTCCACTAATCCATTATTCCTCATCATCATCATCATCATCCTCAGCCTGTAGTCGTCCACTGCTGGACATAGGCCTTCCCTAATTCGCGCCACCACACCCGGTCCTCAGCTCTCCGCATCCATCCGCTTCCCGCCACTCTCTTCAGGTCGTCGGTCCACCTGGCGGAGGGTCGTCCCACAGGCCGAGTCGTTCGCGGTCTCCACTCCAGAACTCGTATGCTCCATCGGCCATCGGCTCTTCGACAAATATGCCCCGCCCACTGCCACTTCAGCTTGCTTATCCTCAGTGCTATGTCGGTAGCCCTGGTTCGCCGTCGGATATCCTGATTCCGGATTCTGTCCCTCAGAGAAACCCCGAGCATAGCTCTCTCCATAGCTCGCTGAGGGACTCCTCGCTCATCTGATTATTCCTCGTAAATCCACAATTGCAAATAAACGGAACACCTACTTCATTCAGTGCTAGAGACGCTAAGCTCATTGGCGAGATGCATATCTATTGCGTCCCGCATTCCGTTAGCTTATCTCAAGATATCCGATATCCTCAGCTAACTTGTTTTCCACTTGAAATTGGACTTTAACACCGAACAGTTAAGTCGCATTTGGAATGACTCAGAAGCTGATGAAGTTATTGTATGCAATATATGTTGAAGGCGTCTTGAGAGATTTTCCTGCATTCATGGAAGGGTTTTAAAATTTCACTGGTTTTGAAATGTTACTTTATGTTGAGTTAAAATCATACTTCAAGGGGTTTTTCCATTTAGTGTATTGGATCGGAGTTTTGTGTTTATTTCGCGCAGTTCAATCTGCGAAGCGTCTCTCTCGTTTTTTGTGTACAAATATTTCGAGTGAAATATGGCGACTACTTTAGTCTAGTTGGTAGTGACTCGCCTACGAAGCTGGAGGCCCGGGTTCGAATCCTGCTCAGGGCAAATATTTGTCTGATGAGCACGAATATTTTTTTCTGTCTTGGATGTTTTTGTATGTATTTCTGTATTAATATCTATTAAATATAGCGTCGTCCAGCTCCCATGACATAACCCTTATTGAGCTTACTATGGGTCTAGTTCGATTGGTGTAAAAAAAGATTCCTCTATTAATATTTCGAGTGACTCTTAAAACGTAAAGAGAAAGTGTTACCTATGAAAAATGTGTTATTGCCGCAACATAAAAGTACGTTTAAGAAATAACCAATGTTACATTTAAAAAAACACCAGTGTTTAAGAGAGTATCGTAATAGTAGTTTACACCACACCTTGCCAAAAAGCGCGTTTTTCTGCACGCTGCGCGATCAGAAAAACCCACTTTTTGGCCAAGTGGTGACGTAAAATTGTGTACAAAACACGGGTCGTAAAACAGAAAGCCCTCTCTCGCATATTTGAGACCCTCGCCTGCGGCTCGGGCCCCAAACATCTGCGATATCGGCCTTTCTTTGTTTTACAACCCTTGTATCGTAAATAACTATTATGCAACTGGTACATAATGAGGGGCATTAAAACACGAGTGTGTTTTATGAAACGAGCCGAAGGCGAGTTTCAATAATAAGGTCACACGAGTGTTTTAATGCCTAATTATGTACAGTTGCATACATTACTTTATCTACACACATATTATAACTACTCTAAGATGGGTTCAGAAACCGTAGTAAATAAATAAAATAATTGTGTTAATACAACCTTTTTTGCACGGTTGCGGAAATATCGAAATCAGAACTGGCAACCGATACCTGAATGTTATTTTAAAAAGTAAAGAGTCCCTATTCTGATGTGATCATGTCGTTCTAGCTCAAATTTCGTGCGATATATACTAAAAAACATCGAGCTGACATTTCGCATCGACTGAATTTGAATTTTCAGTGATACTAGAATAGGGACATGTCAACTTTGACATTTAAATTTTGACAGTTTTGTTTGACGTTTAATATTTTAACATCATATATGAGATTAAAATCAAAAATTATATTACTGCTGTAGCCTTAGCCACAGATAAGAAAATTGCCATAAATTCATTGATGTTGAAATGACAGTCATTTTCTACGGTTTCCGAAAGCATATTAGAGGATTTATGATATGTGTGAAGATAAAGAAAGTTTAAAGATCTTTTTAATACTGCGATGGTGGCAAACAAGCATACGGTCCACCTGATGGTAAGCGGACACCGCAGCCTATAGACGCTCGCAACTCCAAAGGAGTCACGTGCGCGTTGCCGACCCTTTATAAAATTTGAGGATGCACTGTGTTGACAGCAGAAGGGACCAAATTAGCTCCCTCACTCTCAACACAGTGCATCCTCGGGAGCTCTGGCAACCTTGCTCACCTCCAGGAACACAACACTACATACCAGTATATAATGTTATTATGGCTGTGGTATTCTGCAAGGCGGAGATGTAGAAAATGTGATATTGCATTGACAGGATGCTAGCAGATCATCCAAAACACACTTCAACCCTATTCCCATAGGCGTCTCTTACAACACCTACGGCATGAAGAGGAGTTGTGCACAACGGGTTAAATCTAAAAAGGTACTTATGATATTTACGAGTGGCTCTTTAGGCAAAGATAAAGTAACGCTTAATAACACAGGGAAAGTGTTTAAAGTTCATTGTTCCAGACGGGAACAAGGAAGAATTATAGAAAACAAGGATTAAAGCCAAAGACTGTTTATTACAGTTTTTACAATAATTAAATTGTGTTTTTGGGTAGTGTTTCGCTAGGCGATAGGAATGCAAGTGATCGAGCATAGGGCTCTTATGTATGGCCGCGTGTGTGAGGTGAGCTGTGATTGGCTAATTACAGGTATCACGCGATATTTAAGAGAACTAATTGGATAAGACTCAATACAATGCAAAATATGCCTTGTGCAGTGTACATAAGGTGTAAAATCGGTTAACAAATAAACATAACGTTATATTGTGACAATGTACTCCACGCAGCGGCGTGGACATTCATCTTTTCCACAGTTTCCACACAATAATGATCATATTTCAAGGGAGAAAATTTCATGTATTTGAAGTGCATAATAAGTTTTATTATAAGAGTACATAACCGTTAACAACACGTTGAATCCATTTAAAATTAGTATGTACATCAGCATAATATGTCGTGCATTTTGATCTTTTACATTGTCGTCTAGAAATAATACCAACCAAGCGATCTTCTGACACTAAAGATCCTCCCGAATCGCCATGGACTCCCCAGGTTGTCCCAGTTGTGCAAATTATTTCCTTTCTTTGTTGTAGAACAACCATTCCTTCAGTTGGTTCTGACATGGTATTTATTCCTCCGAATCCAGATATCTCGGCTAGTTGTCCGATTTTCGGTAAATCTTCACTCAGTTTTATAAATTTGATGATGTTATTTTCCATTTTCAAATTTAACAAAGCAACGTCATACTTAGCTGCATTGACGTTTCCAGTTTCTTCATACTTTGGATGTACTTTGATTTGCTGAACCGTAATGAGTCCAAGAACTGCAAATCTGCCGTTTTCAAAATGTTCCACAGTCACTGATTCAGTTATTTTATATCTAAAGCAATGAGCTGCACTTATTATCCAATTTTGACTCAATATTGATCCAGTGCAAATTTTCGTTACCTCAGTGCCATCGAGCACTACTCTCAGTTTGATCGAAACTAAATGGTCACTTGACACACCAGTGTTCGTTCCGCCATATACACGTATGTCTAAACTAATTTTTAAAGGGAAAATCAATAACATCATCACAGACACGTGAGCAATGTAGGCCATGATGAAACGAATGGTAACACTGAGTTGATCTTCGTCCGTTGAGATTCCTATTCATAGTGCAGTATTTACAACTAAGCAAATAATGCGTCGGAAACCTGCTTGTGATTATTGTTGAGTCGCTAGTGTCCATAGGCTGGTTTCTATTTACCATCAGGCAGGCCGTAAGCTTGTTGCCACCGTCGTTGTATAAAAAGTTCATGATTATTTATTTGTTTATCGTATGGCAATAATTTCGAATCGTAATATCGGTCCGGCTTTATTTACCTAAATTAATAGAAGGACGTTCAAACATCCAAAACGGACGTTCAACTCCTACGAGATGATCGTTTGTAAATTTTGTGAATGTATAATGATGAGATTTATAAAAATCGAGGGAACTGGTGAATTTTTATGGGCACAATTATCTATGGCAAATTTGGTGTGGTATGAAAATTATAACTTTTCGTTCTTTTCGTTCGCCAACAGATATTTCTCGAAGTTCCTCCCCATTTTCCGTACATTATGCAGATTTTCTGTACAAAAGATGTCCCATAGCTCTTATGTCGGTGAAAATAAGGTAATGAAAAAATTAATTAATAGAGTCATAATTATCAAAAGGATTTGGTAATGAATGCGGAATTTTATGATAATTATCTAGAAAAACTTTCAACAATAATAATATCAAAGAAAATTTAACTTTAAAATGAACTATGAATTAAGCATCACATTCTAACCTTCAGTGAAATGTTCTAGATTCTTGGAATATCTCTGCGTACGATTCCTAAATTATGCATCTAGCTCATAGGTACTTGAATATGCATTATCCGTATGTAGGTACTCATTATTTTCCGTTAGAATTACGATTAGTAACGGGATATTTACCATACTATGTGTCTGTGAGTTCCCGATTAGACATGGGGAAAAGCGTTACTTTTCGATCACCGTTATTGTTATTCCCGTTCCAAAAAAATCACATTGAAAAATCACCGTGATTTTGTCACTTCGGTTATTTCGTGTCACGACATTTGCGTGTCGATCGTTCCCGGCAGTAACTGATATTTTTGTAACAACTGATGTTACTCTGTGACAGCGCGCCGCAGTCACAGTCACAGTTAGTAACAGCGGTCACGAGGCACGACGCGACGCGTCGTATACACACTGTTCCAGTGATATCGTCGCCAAGTAACAACGTTATTTTGTAACGTTGTTACTTCGCGACAAGTCACACTGTTACTTTTTAACGGCGGATCACCGTGATTTTTTCATCGTGAAGTTATTTATCACCCACCTCTATTCCCGATATTTCGGCACTATTGCAAGCGCCAACCCTACAGTATACAGCTGTATAATTATTGTAACCGTACAATATAATGCTGTATAATTTTAGGGATGTTCAGTATAACTGTGTGCTTATTCTAGATATTTACAAAATATACGGTTCAGTAAATTCAGAAGTAAGAAAACATTGAGACTATGAGCTCCAACGGCAACGCAACTTAGCGATACTACTTCCAAGGAAATGAGGGAGAAGTCTCGGAATTAATTCCAACAAGAAGTTTAAATAACTGTGAAACTAATCCGCAGAGACGGCTGTTGTTCGAGTCTTTGTACTACTTTAATAACACTTGATGTCTTTTTTCTTGTCATTTTGCAGGTAGTCGCTTTTTCATTAAAGAATGACTCGCAGTATAACCACAATTGCACTCTTCAATAAATGAATCTATTACAGAGTATGTAGATACCACACATCACATCACACCACGCCACAATATTATCTTCTCTGAAGGGCGCTTTCACTTTTTTATTGTTTCACTTTGCTTCACAGAACTTCAATTTATTCCTATTATTGAATCTGGGATATCAAAACATGATTTTCTGGAAACTGTAACAAAATCGGTTCATCCAAAGGTGAGATAGAGACAAACATACATACATACATACGGGACAAACTGAGAACCTCTTTTTTTAGTCCTTGAATAATGCCATACGACTAAATAAATAACTTAAAAAGTCAGCAATTGACTAGACATTTCATAGATTTCCTCTATGCGACGTATACATAATATCACATACCTAGTCGAATAAAAAAATCATTATGCATTTTAATTACTTTTATGTCACACCTGGCCATAAAGCGGCAATTACCGCACGCTCCGCGCGCGGGAAATCCCACTTCCTGGTCAGGGGGTGACATAAAATTTTCAAATACCTGCGATCTGAGACATTATTTGTTTTACCGCCCTTGTTAAGTAATGTACTATTATACACAGTTTGCAAATTATACTATTATTAAACATTTCAGCACTCTGTCAAATACAAATGCTGTCACTTACACGCGATGACACGGAAATCTCAAAAGTGAAGTTGAAACTAAGGCGACTTCCTGACTTGGCGGGGCGGGATCGATATGTGACATTTTCTTCTTTGACGTAAACTTACTGACGTCGCAAAGATTCTCACTTGACATAATACTGTCAGTATTACGTTTGCGCAGTAGTAATATCATGCGCAGAAGCGTAGCAGTACCGCCTTCGCATCGTCCCGCTACCGCGCATCCCGCGCCAGTCAGGAAGCACTCATTTAAATGTAGGGGCGTAGTAAAAAATGGTACCGCGTCGACTGACAGCTGACACTGACATTTGACAGTTTTCTCATATCGTACTGCCTCCACACCGACAAATCAGGAAGTCGCCTTATAGAAATGCATGTATTTAGCTTGATATCGTACTGGATGCCGTGACGGATATACGAGTCTTTTGCGTTGAAAAGGTTAAAAGACACTATCTATTTTTACACTCCCAACTTATCATTTTCAAAAACGGTTACACTTAAATTTGAAATATACTTCCTAACACGAGGGTCTTTCGGGCGTTGGTATAAACACTCCCCGCCCGCACCGCGTAATTTCCGTAGCGGCCCAACAGCTTACAGTCTTCCTGTGTAGCTTCGGCAGAGGGTCCAAATGATGAGAGGTAGCGTGGTGAAAAACCTTGGTTCTGTAGGGTGGATTTTCTGTTTGGGTCAGTGAGGGCAGCTACCAGATCCCGTGCTGCTATGCGAAAGTGGTCTTAGACCTTCCCTCGATTTCAAATTATTGAAGGTTGGCGTTAACAGATTTTGCAAAAAAACATACAGGGTGCGAGAAATAGGTAATTTTCGACAAACTTTTTTGATGCCATATGATCCCATTCCTATCCGATCAAAATGTTTGAAATGGTGTGCCATTTGGTTAACTTTCAGTCAGTGCGATGCTTAGTGTGGATGTTATTAAGGCTCCAACCGTTTGACTGTAAAATCTCTGTGACAGATGACGGCTAAATGGCGAGATGGAAGCGTGAGTAACAGCAATAGGATTGTTTGGACCCTTTGGTTACGGAACCCTAAAAAACGGCTGTGCGTGTCAAACTTCGCATATTTAGGGCTCCGAACCAACCGCAAAATTAAGTTGGTCTTACGAGTAATTAGAAAAATAAGATGATTTCAAAGAAAAATCTGATTAATCAATATATTAGTATTGTTGGTAAAATATACGTTATCAATCAAATTTCAAGTTAAAAAATTCTTAGGATCAAAATTTTTTTATAGACTATGGACGGACAGGACGCCAGTGACAGTAATAGGGATTAGGGATCCGTTTGGTTCCTTAGGGTACGGAACCAAGACAAATGAGGAAAGCACCTCCTCTGCCCTGTACCACCTCTGGTCACAGCCATTTGCAGAACACCCGACCCGCAATTTGGCCTATTGAATTCGCTGGCCCCTCGCAACTGGTACATTTGGTTTGCTTTGTTAACCCCACTAATGCTCGAGCTGCTTCCATACTTTGTGTACCGTGAGGTTGATTAAAATATTAATTAATATGGACCTTCTCCGCTGTTTTTAGCGTTATACTTTAATTAAAGCAGCGACTAGTTTAATGTCAGTCTGCTGGCGTTTTCTTAGTTGTATTCGGAATAAGTCCGAGGTTCGCTTTGGCGTCTAAGATTTAGTAGCTCTAGTATAAGTTTTTTCGAAACATTAACTCATTCGAACGCGTTTGCTTTTTGTCTCAAAATGTATGAAAACGCTCTCACCGAGTTTGAAATACGCGCGTTCATCGGTTAGCAACAAATGTTATACTCGCTGTTTTAGTTTCCACTAGTGACCAACTGAGGCGTTGTTCACGTTTTCATACCACTTTCATACATTTTGAGACAAAACGCAAACGCGTTGGAATTAGTTAATGTTTCGAAAAAACTTATACTAGAGCTACCGGATGGGTTGCACCAAACCGTCTGTAATCGTAAGCGGTGTTCGTCAAATCTGATTGTATGGAAAGTTTGACAAGTTTCTATGGGCTGACAGCTGCCGGCGCCATATTTGACGATGACATGTGTTCGTACGTTGGTGCAACTGGCACTTAATGATATTTCTAAGATTTGACGTAGGCTCCAGTCAGGGTTCCGTACACGAAGGGTCAAATCGGAACCCTGTTGCTGACACTCACGTGTCCGTCCGTCCGTCGTCTGTCAGGTTTACAGCCAAACGGTTGGGGCTACAGTCTTAAAAAAATCACAGTATAAGCATCTTGGTATCCCAAAGCCCTACATACCACGCCTATGATCCCATTTATAATTTGATTATTTTTGAGTATCAAAATACGCGCAACGACGCGTAATAAAGGTTCGTATCTTTAAATTGTTTACTTAAAATTTTGTTTCTTTTTCCACATCCAAGAAATTAAGGCGTGAGTTCTTAATTTTATTTCGAATTTGATACGTTCGGATGTTCATGGGAAAAATGATAGACGCACCACGAATTGATCCTATATAAAACCATTTTTGAGGTACCTTAAAAGTGTTACTTTTAAAACTAAAAACGTCGGTACAATCACTGCATCTCGTTTTCAACAAAAACTTAACGTCAACTTTGCGTTACTCCCGGCAGATGCCGCTTCCGTCCAGCGCGCTGGGAATTCTCACTGGAAACTTTATAACTATAATTATTTTTATGTCACACCTGGCCATAAAGTGGCCATTATCGCACGCTCCGCGCGCGAAAAAACCCACTTCCTGGCCAGGGGGTGACTTAAAATTTTGTACTTACCACGGGCGATAATAAAGAAAGCCTCAGATCGCATATTTATCGCCCTTGCCTTCGGCTCGGGCGTAAAATACCTGCGATCTGAGACATTCTTTGTTTTATCGCCCTTGGTAAGTAATGTACTATTATAAGAAAGCATTTTTGTTTACCATAGAACTCTTAAGGATGCGCTGAGTGTGAGGGATCTACATTTTGAGAAAATTTCTATAGAGTTCGAGATAATGTTAAGATACATTTTTTTAATAAATAAATAAAAACAGAATTAAATAAATATTTATCCCATACAACAAACATGATTTTTTTGCCGTTTTTAAAATAATGGTACGGAACCCTTAGTGCGCGAGTTCGACTCGCACTTGGCCGGTTTTTTTTACCCTTACTTTATGACAATAGCCCATAATCCTGCCTTGCAGTCGGGTAATAAAGAGTCAGAAGTTAGCCGTGAAGTATTCTAAAAAAAAGCCTATAAGAAAATCCGTTCCAGCTGATTAAGTTCCCAAAATTTTACAGCCATGATCATAAAACACCGAAATTTAAACACTAAGCGTAAATCCCAATTTGCTGAACCAACAAACTAAAGTTAAGCCCTGTAAACAAAGAAAATCAACTTATTTCATTTGGCACCGACGGAGTTTCGTTAAAGAAATTAAAAAATTTCGCTTGTTCATTAACGTGAGACTCGCTTTTTCACTGACATCCGTACCGATTCGTACTTTTTTAATTAATTAAAACTGGACAAAGCCGGATAACGGATAAATTAGTGTGTTGAAGTTTCATTTCAAATCAAATAAGTATAATTGTAACTTTGTTACTGGAGAAGATCGCTGGTATTTAAATTTAGAATTTCATTGGTACTTTAAATCCTCTGTTTATGTATACTCTTCGTCAGGTTCCATGCTGCGCTCACAACCTCAAATAATCATCATCATCATCATCATATCAGCCGTAAGACGTCCACTGCTGGACATAGTCCTCCCCCAAAGAGTGCCACAATGACCGGTCTTGCGCCACCCGCATCCAGTGGACAAAAAAAAATCCTCAACTAATATAAATAGGTAACTCAGAATGCGGCCAAGTTAAAATGCGACTGGGCTGGTCACATCTCCCGCATGCCCAGTGAGTTATGGGCAAATACCACTACGGAATGGAAGCCTCAGAAGTCGAGGAGACGTAGCAGACCCCATCGGCGATGGCGGGATGAACTGGACTCCTTTTTAAAGGACTGGCAACAAGAAGCCAAAAACCGTACGTAATAATTAGAAAAAGAGTAGGGAAGGCCTTTATCCAGCAGTGGGACACATTAGGCTCTAAATAAAAAAATAATAATGTATACTCTGTTATATATTATAAGGCTCTCTGGTAAGGTGCAACTATGGGCTGCTGACAGCTGCTGGTTGTATCTTGAGAGGAAATTCCGACTGCCCGGAGTTAGTAGTACCTACAACTGGTGCGATTCTTTCTCCACTCATTGGCGAGGGCCAATTTTAATCTCCGCCCACGCACCCGTCAACTCTTAGCAGTGCAGTGCTGAAAACCCGCCACATAACTCACGACAAGCAGCACGGCTCCCAGCAGCTGAACATAACGGTCAGTGATGCACTCCACCGGGCGTCTGAGCGGAACCGATGGCGGCGACTTTTTGACAAGATGAGCAAGAGTCACGATCCTCAGCAGTGAGGGAACGATCAAGAAGAAGAGAACTCACGGCAAATCGCCTCTTATTCGCGCGCTCAATTTCATGAACGCGCTGCTCGCATCAGCATCTGAATGTGATGTTTTTGGAAATGGCTGGATGACCGTTTGTGAGGAGTGTATGAAGTTCTGCGAGGCGATGAATAAACGGCAATCATCTATAGACTTCCGCACTTTTGATATTAGGAATTTTAAAATTAAACGTTTTGCTAAAATTCGTCTGCAATTAGTTTCGAATCCCCAATTATTAAAAGCAAGTAAAACAGACTATTCAATAGTCATGACGATGCTATGACTGCTTTTAACTCCAAATTTAGCCACGGCAATTTGACACTCATTTCCCTAGTGCGAAGCCTCAAAGTTAGCTGCAGCGGCAATTTAGTAATCCAATTTTGAGAAGACGTAACTTCAGCATCACTGTGCTTCAAAACTACATCTTATTGTTTCGGACTTAGGGTTACTTTTAGAAGTAATTATAATAGGATATACTCTATTTTCGAAGTAACAAAACAATTGCATCTGATTCACTTTGTCCAGGAAGTAATGTTTTTATCTTCTCGCTCGTATTCTAATGCAAATTGCTGAGAGACCACTTGGCTTAATTTATGTTATTGGTCATACAGATTAAGACTAAGTTAACTCGTTGTTGAGATTTAAAAGAGTCTCGGGGTGGTATTCTGGTTGGTTCTATTTTAAATACGTTTTCATGGCAAGGCAACCTATAGCTGAGTGGGTCGATTCGGCTTTTGTATATTCTCTCTAGCTGTAAGTGTGTCTAGACTCGGGTTCTTCCCGAATTACTATTTGGACTATCAATTTTCCTCTTAGTATCCATCATCTCGCTGGAGATTTAGTCTTCGGTTTGTCTTGATTTGTTAGTCTTTTTAGAGTTCCGTACCCAAAGGGTAAAACGGGACCCTATTACTAAGGATCCGCTCGCTGTCCGTCTGTCTGTCTGTCCGTCTGTCACCAGGCTATATCTCGAGAACCGTGATAGTTAGACAGTTGAAATTTTCACAGGTGATGTATTTCTGTTGCCGCTATAACAACAAATACTAAAAAACAGAATAGAATAAATATTTAAGGGGGCTCCCATACAACAAACGTGATTTTTTTGCAGTTTTTAAAGATAATGGGACGGAACCCTTTGTGCGCGAGTCCGACTCGCACTTGGCCGGTTTATTAATTTTACGTATCTAATTTATTCAGTTCGTTGGTCGAAAATCGACATCCGATTGACCGATCAAGGTAGCCGCTGGATCGACGAAGTCCAAAAGGATCTGTGCCAGCTTCAAACGACCGACTTTGATTGGCGACAAAGCTGCCAAGAGCACAACACAGTGGCATGTCTTAGTATCGAAGATCCACTTCGGGTCGCGGAGCCAGCGTAGCAAGTACTACAGTTACTAGATTCTGTTAAAAAAAATAGTATACTTTCCCGTATGAAGTTTTTGACGTTTTAGGTTATGTTTGTCAAATCTTAATTCAGATTTTGTCTTATTTTCCCCATTTTTAAGAAAAGCACTATATTAGCCTCGGCCGGAATGGCAATTGCAGGCTTCGTATTATAATTAAACGGACTCGTAAGCTCGTCCGTTTAAAAAATATTCAGCCGGCAATTACCCCCTTCCCGTTCACGGACATAATGTATTATTTTAGTATAATTTAAGCAGAATCAGAATAAGATTTCTGCCAGACAATCGAGTTACGTCTCAGTGTTCATTAGTGTAATATAATTTCATCTAATTTTGACACTGTTTCAGTGGGCTTTTGCTACATTTTGGGCACTCTTTAAACCCGTTGTCAGTGAGTTAACGACTATTCATTAACTGACGACGTTAACATTGACGTTCACTGTTAAGAATCCTTAACTGTTAATAAATTAATAGTTTAAAAACACTAGAAAGACACGCCTTGCGTGTTAATTGAAACCTGATCGTGTTCAAAGTTCATTACGTGACCTTTCTCAAAAGTGCAAACACGACTATGATACGATATTCCATCATGGAATGCCAGTGCCTATCTTCCGGCTTCATCATCAGACCTAGAAACCTAATCGTGGTCAAAGTTCATTGCAAGACTTTTCTAACAAATCTAAACACAGCTATGATACGATGTTCCATCATGAAGTTCCGGTTCATATCTTCCGGCTCCATCATCAGATCAGTTCGACAGTACCATATTATTGTATAGTCATCAGAACTACATACAGCTGCCAATTTTCATGACGCTGCGATGCTTGGAAGATGGTTAAATTAGTTACCTTAGATTCCATTTCATAGTTACATACAGGTCGACCTAATAAAAGCGTGTTAAAAACCGGAGTCCTTTCCGAGTTCATATAAACTAGAAATTAGGTATTACGAGTAGAGAGGTGAAACCCTTTACAAATTAAAACAAAACATGCTTGCCTCGCTTTCCCTGCATTTTAGTTGTGCCTCGATTCCAAGTTTCCGAGACAAAATATTAATATCTCCAGCTAATTTGCTTCATCTCTCATTACCCAACTTATATTGTACCTTATATTTTACTAACAAGGCTGTAATTTCTACGACGGCATGTGTGTCATATGTTGTGAAAAAATCACATTTTTACAACCGGAAAGAAATGATTTACATGTCCTTTTGTCTATGATGTCTTTGTTATTTTTTAACCAGAATATGTGAATTAACAATAAGGTTTGCTGAACCACCTTGGGTCTGAGTTATTGTGACTGAGCCTTCCGTTTTTTACGATGATGTATATTCATTTTTAGGGTTCCGTACCAAAAAGGTAAAAAAGGAACCCTATTGGTTTCACTTTGTCTGTCTGTCTGTCTGTCTGTCTGTCTGTCTGTCTGTCTGTCTGTCACATCGCTAAATATCTCAGGAACTACTTATCCTATCGATTTGAAATTTGGAGTAGTTATAAACAAGGGTAACCCAGATACATAGAAGATGGTTTTTTAAATTATTTTATTTTATTTTCTGTGAATAATGACAGATAAAAGGGGGTTCAAAATTTTAAAGTCTGGCAACTATGTCAAGTGGGGTATCATATGAAAGGGCTTGACTTGTACATTCTGAAACAATTTTTAGTTTTTTTTTTCGTTGGTGAAATTTCGATTTACGCGGGAAAATGTAAAAAAAAATACCATTCCCCCCCCCTTATCTCCGAAGTTTACGAAGAAAAAAAATTGAAATTATTACACAACATTAATATGCATGTATATTTTACAGGAAAAATATAGCCATAGCCCTATCTAGTTTTTCTTTTTTTTAATCATCAAAAAACTCTTCTATACTAAGTTTGTAATTTAATCACCTTTGTATATATTTTTGTTTTATATTTAAATTTACAAAATTACGTTAAAAATACCTTCTTTCAAATAAAAAAACAATTATTGAAATCGGTTGATGTGATAAAGAATTATCCTTGAAAAACCAACATACTTACTAAGTTATTCAGTCGCGCAAATTAGTAACACAATGCGCCGATAGATGGTGCTGTCATGTTTTTTTTAAGACTGTTCCTGAATTAATGGGGTCGGGACGGGTACACAACTACATATACAAGAACTGTGTACGGAACCCTCGGTGCGCGAGTCGGACTCGCACTTGACCGGTTTTATTTAGTTTATACGCTGGAAAAACTGTATATCACCATATCACAAAGTGTAAATATGATGTAAATACTAAGGTTTGTCTCTCATTCTCGCTATAGTGGACATTTTTAGTCAGACAACAGCCAGAAAAAAATTAACACGTCAAAAGAATATCACACCCAAAGCAGCATGCAATACAAGTTTAAAAACAGTATATTATATAAGTTAGTATATAGTTATTTTAGTCATGTTTTTATATTTATGTATATTTTTTTTTATTTATTCAATAAATCAATCGAAACTGATTAATTGTTTGATTTCCATAGATTCTGATTACAATGGGTATGTATATTAAATGGTTCAAGTGAACCTTGAACAATGAAATAATTACCGAATCTGTTCGCAGAATCGATCTTCAAATTCACCTCTTGATTTTAATATCGGTCATAATTTATAGCTGTCAGTATACAATAACATCGTAATTAATATTAATTGAACCATTTAGCCCATAACAACCCCCTTCCGGTGGGAGGAGGGGGATCTTAACCCCTTTAATACGCCCCCTACTTTTAAAGATAATATTGATGGTAGGAGAAAATTAATTTTATACTTAGGTTTGAATAGCTTTTGCTTGCGTAATACTAAGAAAAATAAGCTTTTTTCATTTCATTGGTTTGTTTAACACGGCTGTCCAGGAAAAGGCGTGTAATGTTTTCAGGGTTCATGTGTGTGTGTTACGGTGTTTTGAAAATGGAACCGTTGTCAACTAGTGGCTCTCTGAGCTGTAGACCTCGTGTTTTTTTTTTGTTTTCCAAAACTATGTTAGATATCGAGCTCACAAAATTTCGCGAGAATCGGTTGGGAAACGCTGTAGAGGAGGACAAATGACACAATTGACTCGATAAAAAAAATCTATAGAATTGCCGAACCTGCTCACAAAATTTCACGAAAATCTGTTGAGAAATGGAACCTGTAGAGGAGAACATTTCAATCGACGAAAAAAAAATTTCAAAATTTGATAAAAATTTCACAACTGCTCACAAAATTTCACGAGAATCGGTTGAGAAATGCGACTTGTAGAGGAAAAATCGGCCGCCGAAAAATACGATATCATTGATAAAAAGTTTTTTTTTAAACTTTCAAAAATTGATTCGACAAAAAACTTTCTTTTAATTCTCGTACCTGCTCACAAAATTTCACGAGAATCGGTTAAGAAATGCGACCTGTAGAGGAGAAAAACCGGAAACCCGGACATACGAAAGCATTATTGCCGAAGCTAAAACAGAGACCTTCGTTTCACTCGGTCAATGAAATAGAGTTATAGTATATAATGCCTGCCGTCCGTCACTCCATAACGTTCACGCGAGAAACCGGCGACGCAACGAATCCTCAAATAGATAAATGTTCAGCAACGCGCATCTCACTCCTCCAGGGTCACAGATGTCCATAATATGACGAGAACGTACGCTTACTGCAGTCGTTGCACAAAAAATTCGGCAACACGCGTCTCGCACCTTTGAAATTGCAGATATCCATAGTACCTATACGGCATATGCTTAAGGTTAAATATCATTTTTTTAATTTATTTGTTACTTTTTTGTCGCGTAGAATTCGTTCATCGCGTTATAATTTAATTGCTATTCTTCTTTTTCAGGCGCTTAAATAACGTTATCACTCTTCCATAAAAATTTCCACCTCCTTCAGGGATGATATCCGGGATGGGATAAAAAGTATCATTTCTCCTTCCACGGGACAAACTATCTCCATACGAAATTTCATCAAAATCGGTTTAGCGGCTTAAACGCGAAGAGATACCTAACAGACACACTTTTGCATGTAATACATATATATAGTATCAGTCTGGATTTATTTATTTTTTCATCTGGCTGTGTGTTTGTAAAAAAGTTCAAGTTCCCACTTCGAATGCACAGAATGTCCCTCAAACGTTGAGTAAACAATAACACAAGGAAAGTTCGGGAGGCGTTCACTTAATTAAAAGATTCAACATTAATTTGGGCTGTAAACAAGTTGTATCCGAAATGTAACTTGATTTGTTGTGCCTTTGCTGCGCTGTTGCTGTTAGTTAAGGCCGGTGCACACTGCACGGTATAGTCTGGGGCAGATCTTTAAGGCGAACATCTTCTTCGTCGTTTCCTCAAGGCTGAAGGTCGTGACCACCAGAGGAGCAGTTCTTCACCACCGCTTTCCAAACCCCTTTTGGACTAGATGTAGTGCCCCCTGGATGTTGACGCCCGTGGCATCGCGGATTGCATCTGTCCATCATGTGGACCTCTGCTCCTCTTTCCTTCAACGCAGCCAACCACTATCAACTTCTCCAGACTGGACGGATCCTGGCGGGCTATGTGGCCAAAGAATGTCATCAGCCTCTGGAAGCATGTTGTATTTTCATTTCTTAAGGCGAATGTAGCCGATTTGAACAATATTATCTCGCCTCGCACAAGGGCGGATCCAGGATTTTTATCTGGGAGGGGCACAAAAGGTTAGGGCTGTTTTTTAGGATAGCAAAAACACACCAACGATACAGATTATGAAATATTCTTCTTGACATTTCTGTGTTTTTGCTCTCATGAAGGTAGATTGTTACTATGGTGAACGTAATGGCGGCTGCCTTTACGGCACGGATAAATAATAGTGAAATTAAAATAATAAGCATATATATCAATCAAAACATAAAAAAAAATTGAGGAAGCGAAATCATTTTGAGGAAATAAAAATACTAGTTGACTGACTATACGAACATTTAAAAAAATATTCAAAAAACTATAGACATGTATCTGGAGGCACGGTAGTGCCCCCGCCAAGTCGAGCTAATATTATTTCCAATAAGTAAATTCGTTACTACGTATTTTATTATTACAACACCTACCACTTTACTATTACTCGTATACCAAAACACTCAATTGCCGAAGTGGGTAAAGTTAAGCCGTGTCACTTTCTGTATCACCTTATAAATAGGATACTTTGGTATTATAAATCTATGTGAAAGATATGAAATTTAGTAGGTATGACGTCGGTGTATTCATAGCTTTACGGGGTCGTAATTCCGCTTGATCTTGTTCGGTTTGTGTTCTCATTCAATTCACAGTTAGTTGTTCGTATAAATTGGGGCTATTTTAGCCCTCTAACGCTTATTAACTATACTGTTGAGCTATTTAAAATGACAATGACAACTATAATATTTACTCCATAATAAAAAAAAATAAAAAAAAAATATTTGTGGACAATCTTACACAAATCAACCTAGTCCCAAACTAAGCAAAGCTTGTACTATGGGTACTAAGCGACGATATACATACTTATATAGATAAATAAATACTTAAATACATAGAAAACATCCAAGACCCAAGAACAAATATTCGTGCTCATCACACAAATAAATGCCCCGGCCGGGATTCGAGCCCGGGACCTCCAGCTTCCTAGGCAGGGTCATTACCAACTAAGCTAAAGCGGTCGTCAAATTATACTAGTTTTTGCCCGCGACTTCGTCCGCGTGGAACTCGTTCATCGCGATATAATTTAATTGCTATTTTTTATATCAGGCGCTTACCCAGTCATCGCTCCTCCATATAAGCTTCCACCCCCTTAAATGATGATTTCCGGGATAAAAAGAATCCTATGTCCTTCCCCGGGACACACTGAGCGAAAAAAATACTAATTATTAGTAAGTTTTAGTGAATCCCAAGACAAGGAGATTATATACTTACGGTTACAAAACAGTTTAGTAGTTGTTACGGCCAAGGAGCCTGAACAAACTATGGTGACAAGAAGTGAATATTGCTCTTGTGTTTTATTAGGCGCTTATTCTACTTTTGTATGTCTACCGTGATTTTTTATTATTATCAAACGAGCTCTCATACGAGCTGCACAGCTCTGTACTTTGTACAAGTATTTTACCATTAAACCTGTTAATTTTGGAAATCTGGAGTTTCAATTAAGCTCCGTTATGTCCGCGAAGACATAAATTGGAGGCCCCGACGAGATTCAAGGAGTAAATTGTCTACAAATGGGATCGGAATTCGCCATCAACTCCATGCAATATCTACGCGTGAACTACAAGAGTTGACGACTTCCATGACCAAACGGAGTCAGAGGAACATCACAGCGGCACCATCACGATATCATTGTCACCAGCTCGGCCAGTGAAGGAACAAAACCTCGCACCGTGCAACGGAGTCTTTCGAAAGTTAAGTGCCCTTCCTTTGTTTCCTACCTAAATTCGCAAGTCATTTACCTTTGTCTAAAACCAATTTAAGAAATAAGTCTCCACTTGAGAAACAACTATTTACATTCATCATTTAAAGGTGCGAATTAAAAACTATAGGTATAACATACGTAATCATTATCTAAAATCTAATAAGCGTAACTGTAAAAAATAAAACTTGAACATTCCTTCCGTGAACGCTTATTTATATCGGTACATAAGTATAAAATTAACGTAATATTGTAATTTGATAGTTTTATTCGATTAGCTAGTTGTTGTAACGTCGATATACCTACAAACCTAGGAACAAGAGATATTGAAATCATCTGTTTGTTTACGTAATTAAATCTGTGCAGCTGCTTATTAGTAACTCGTTAGTTGTTAGCAAAATATAATCGTAAATACTTTTTAATATTCCCGCAGTGATTAAGTAATAGGTAAAACAATTATTGAGTTAGTTGGCCGACTATTCCAGGATCACGGGATCGCGCTTGGAGTCTGTGCTGTGCAAGGGGTTCCGCGCGCTGTCAACAACGGCACCTACTCGCGGCTGCGGGCCCGACCGGTTTCTTATCAGCTGTCCCTGCGAACTGAGGAGCGTGAGCCAATATTTTTATTGCTAATTATTGCACGAGTCATTTATATTGTTTACAATGGGAGATAGCAAGGAACTTAAAGATTTAATTACTTCACGTAGCTCCATAAAGGGTCGCATAACTAAATTTAAAAATTACCTAGCGAGTTTAAACTGCAAATCAGAGCTAAATAATGTAGAACTGGCCGAGTTGAGCCTTAAGCTGACGAGGTTCGAAAATCTATCAGTAAAGTTTGATAATTTACAAAATAACATTGAGATTTTATGTCCGGAGGACATTGATCGTGAGATTGATGAGCGGGAAAGCATTGAACAGGACATGATCGTTAGTATCGCTATGGCAAAAACATTGATAGACAATTACAACACTCTTCAAAATCAACAAAGGCGAGAATCGGCTGCTAATGAGTCTCAATGCTTACTCGACCATCAAGATATGGGTTTTAAATTGCCACAAATACAAATATCCAAATTCGACGGCTCATATTTCCGCTGGCTGGAGTTCCGCGACACTTTTGAGAGTCTAATCCATAAGAATGCCCGGATCAAAGATATACACAAGTTCCACTATCTTATCTCGTACTTGGAGGGTGACGCGGCAAGGATTATTTCCAACTTAGAAGTGTCATCGGCTAACTACACGGAGGCCTGGAAGTTGCTCGGTGAGCGTTATGATAATAAGCGATTACTTATCAATCATCACCTAAGTTCATTATTTAATATTCAACCGCTCACGCGAGAAACTGAACGGTCTTTGCGTTTTATAGTGGACCATGTTGTAAAAAATTTACGCGCGCTGTCCAGCTTAGGCCATCCTACAGACAAATGGGATGTCATTATAATATTCATGTTGACATCGAAATTGGACAGTAATACATTAGTCAAATGGGAAGAGTATCGTAACTCGCTCGACGATGTGCCGTCTTTAGAACAATTCTATAAGTTTTTAATTGATCGCGCAGACGTCATCGAAGCTCTGAATCGTAACCGGCATGATGTCTCTCAGGCCAAAATCGCGCCGTCTGTGTCGTATCAAAATAATAGGAATAATAATAATAACAGCAAACCTCAGTATACAAATAATAATAACAAGCCGTTTAAGGCCGCCGTCACAAAAACGTTTGCGAGTGTGAACCAATCCCGCCAGGCGACTTTCGTCTGCGTTATATGTAACGATAATCATAGAATATATGATTGTACCACTTTCAAAAATAAAAGCCTCAAAGATAAATTAGCGGACGTTTCTACATATAAGTTATGTGCAAATTGTCTTCGACAGGGACACCCTTTGAACGAGTGCCGAATGGGCCCTTGTCGCGAATGCAAAAGAAACCATAATAGTTTGCTGCATCCAGAATCGTCTGAAAATACTAATGCGGTATCTACTAATTCAGCGTCTGTGGTTAATTTTTCTGAACAAAATTGTACTCAAGTTTTATTGTCAACGGCAATTGTCGAAATCACAAATCCTGCTACAAATGAATCCCTAAAGATTCGATCGATGCTTGATTGTGGTAGCCAATCCACATTTATTACAAATTCCCTAAAAGAAAGGTTGTCGCTAAAATCCAACAAAATTGACTCGCTAAAGGTCATTGGGATTGGAAACAACTGCACGAATAATGTTGTCGAAGCTTGTAACGTTCAAATGAGCTCACTAAATAGCGCATTCAGTGTAAGGTTATCTTGCCTAGTGCTAAAAGAATTAACAGGTGTACTTCCAAAGTCTCCTATAAGTATCAGCGATATAAATATACCTAAAAATATGGTTTTGGCTGATCCCAATTTCCATAAGCCGGCTCCTATTGACATGCTCATTGGTGCCGACATTTTCTGGGACATTTTAGGAAATGAACAAAAATCCTTAGGCCCTGAGCGTCCTAAATTACGCAGCTCTAAATTAGGTTGGCTAGTGTCTGGTCCGACTAATACGAAAACGGATCTGCCTCACAACTGTTATACACAATGCAACCATGTCACTGTCACAAAAGATACACAAGATTCGATAGAGGATTTACTGACTAAATTCTGGGACTTGGAAGAAGTGCCCGAGCAAAAACGGTTAAGTATTAAGGAAAAGTCTTGCGAAAAACACTTCTTAGCTAATGTGTCTAGACTTAGTACTGGGAGATTTGAAGTCAAATTACCCCTAACAGGCTCACCCGATTCTCTTGGAGATTCATATAATTTGGCGAGACGAAGATTTATAAATTTAGAAAAGAAATTCAGGCGCAACCCCACATTAAAAAATGAGTATTCGAAATTTATTAAGGAATATGCTGACTTGGGACACTTGAGTGAGTCTCCTGAGGCCAAACCGACCCCAAGCTTCTTTCTTTGTCATCACGCCGTATTTAAAGATAGCGAATCAACGGCCTTGCGCGTGGTCTTTGATGGATCAGCTGCGTCCTCGAGCGGTTTGTCTCTAAATGACATACTAGCGGTAGGTCCAAATGTCCAGGACTCTCTTTTCTCCATCTTAGTGAGAGCGAGGCAATATAAATACATTTTAACAGGCGATTTGGAGAAAATGTATCGCCAGGTGCTTGTTCACAAAGATGATCGCAACCTTCAACTCATATTATGGAGAGAAGATGAGTCCCAGCCTATCAAAACTCTGCAGCTAAATACTCTAACTTACGGTACGGCAAGTGCGAGTTATTTAAGCACGAGGTGTCTGCAACAGGTAGGAGAAGAGCAAGAGGACGAGCTGGTCAAAACTATAATAAAGGGCGACTTCTACGTCGACGACCTGATCACGGGCGCTAACGACGAAGAGGAATTGCGTCGCATTCAAACATCGGTCACAGAAGCTTTGAAATCGGGTTGCTTCAATTTAAGAAAGTTTAAAACTAATTCTACAAAATTATTTCAAGATTCTGACTTGAACACTAAAGAAAAATTAACTATAAGTGAATCTTCAAGTACTCTCGGATTAGGTTGGGATCCTTCTAAAGACTGTTTGCATTTTCCAGTTAAAAATGTAAATCAAAATAATAACAAAATTACAAAAAGACACATCATGTCCAATTCGTTTAAAACATTTGACCCGCTAGGGCTTCTGAGCCCTGTTGTCATTCAAACAAAAATGATGCTTCAAAAATTATGGCAGCAAAAAATTGATTGGGACGATCCCGTTCCACTTGATATTGAAAAGGAATGGACCAGGTATTGCGATAACTTACCGTTCGTTTCCAAAATACAAATAAATAGAAATGTTATCTGTGACAATCCTAAAATGATTGAACTGCATTCTTTCAGCGACTCGTCGGAACGTGCTCTAGGTGCATGCATTTACATGAGATCGACCAACGATAACGGCGACGTCACGGTTAGATTGCTATGTTCAAAGTCAAAAGTAGCACCATTAAAGTCAGTAACAATTGCACGTTTGGAGCTCTGCGCCGCGTTGCTGGCTGCTAGACTGTGCAAGGCTGTCACAGATTCCTTGAGATTCAAACCGGATCGTCTAGTACACTGGTGCGATTCAAATGTAGTGTTAGCGTGGATCACCAATGACCAGCTACGACTAAAAACATTCGCTGCGAACCGCATTGATGAGATTCGCGAAATTACTAATCCTAATTCATGGCAATACGTGCCCACATCGGCTAATCCAGCTGATTTAATTTCCAGGGGGGTGGACGCTGGCCATTTGCTTTGTTTGAATTTATGGTGGGCTGGTCCCGAATTTTTAGCTAAAAATGAATCCGAATGGCCAATGTCAAAGCATGCTCGCAATCTACCCATTGATCAAATACCGGAAATTAAATCAAACTTGGTTGGCATTTGTGAGAGTGTAATCAATTTTGAAAATTATTCTAAATTTACTAAACTTCAGCGTTGTTATGCGTACGTAAAAAGATTTATTCACAATGTAAGATATCCTAAGGACAAACGTTCAGGAAATTTGACCACAGACGAGTTAAACATGTCTTTCCATGACCTTTGCGCTCTCGCTCAAAGACAGTCATTTCCTGTCGAGTACGAATTGTTCACTAAAAACAAATCTCTAAGTCCTAGGTCTAGCTTATTGTCATTATCGCCTTTCATGGATGAGCAAAAGGTTATTAGAGTCGGTGGACGAATAGATGCCTCTAACTATAGTCATGACAAAAAGCATCCAATTTTGCTCCATTCATCTCACCGTCTAACGAAATTGTACTTTGAATTTGAGCACTTACGATTGTTACATGCAGGTCCTCAATTATTGCTAGCCGCTGTAAAAGAAAGGATTTGGCCAGTGGGAGGTAGGCATCTAGCCAGACGTACTGCTAACAGATGTATACGCTGCAGACGCTTGCGTGCTAAAACATTGTGTCCTAAGATGGGCAACCTACCTGCTCAGCGCGTAACTCCTGGCTCCCCGTTTTTGTCTGTCGGCGTGGACTTTGCTGGGCCATATCAAATTCTAAATCGTAAGGGGAGGGGTAGCACTTTGATAAAATGTTACCTTTGCCTATTCATATGTTTGCGATACAAATGCGTTCATTTAGAAGCCGTGAGCGATCTAACAAAAGACGCATTCATTATGACTCTTCGTAGATTTATTGCTCGCAGGGGTTTGCCAGCGGAAATATTCTGCGATAATGGTCGAAACTTTGTGGCTTCTGCTAAAGAGGTATCTAATTTCATAAAACAAGTTAGAGATCCTTTATGTGACGCGGTGAATCAAGAAAATATTAAATTCACATTCACGCCAACTTACGCTCCTCACTTCGGCGGAATCTGGGAATCCGGAATTAAGTCGGCTAAATACCACCTAAAGCGCGTAATGGGTAATAGTCATCTAACGTTTGAGGAAATTTCTACGTTGTTTTCTCAAGTGGAGGCAGTTCTAAATAGTCGTCCGCTTTATCCAATGTCTTCCTCTCCTGACGACCTGCTCTCCCTCTCCCCAGGGCACTTTCTCCTTGGAAGACCCCTTACTGCATTACCTGCGCCTACATTGGAAGCTTCCGCCGAAAGCAGCCTGCGTCGATATGCACGCATAGAAAAGCTACATCAGCACTTCTGGCGAAGATGGCAAAAGGAGTACATCAGTGAGCTCCAGCAGAGGACGAAATGGCGCGTCAACCACGCAAAATTGAACGTCGGTGATCTCGTGTTGCTGCATGAAGACAACGTGCCCCCACTTAGCTGGAGATTGGGTCGCGTCACTCGCCTATTTCCTGGTCCGGACGGAATCCATAGAGTGGCAGACGTCAACACTGTAAGAGGAGGTGTGAGGCGCCCCCTAACGCGTCTCTGCCCGCTACCAACGGATGAAGATCTTCTTGGTTGAAAGACTGGGTCTTTCAACGGGCGGGAATATGTTACGGCCAAGGAGCCTGAACAAACTATGGTGACAAGAAGTGAATATTGCTCTTGTGTTTTATTAGGCGCTTATTCTACTTTTGTATGTCTACCGTGATTTTTTATTATTATCAAACGAGCTCTCATACGAGCTGCACAGCTCTGTACTTTGTACAAGTATTTTACCATTAAACCTGTTAATTTTGGAAATCTGGAGTTTCAATTAAGCTCCGTTATGTCCGCGAAGACAGTAGTAATTAGTAGTTACAAGGACAAATTTTTTGGTATTAGTAAATAACTACTATTATCAAAAACTGTTTTGTAACCGTTAGTATATAATCTCCTTGTCCTGGGATTCACTAAAACTTACTAATAACTAGGTTTTTTTTTCGCTCAGTGCACAAGCTATCTGCATACCAAATACTTATAATCTAAATCGGTTCAGCCGCTTAAGCGTGAAGAGGTAACAGACAGATAGAGGGACAGACAGACACACTTTCGCTTTTATAATATTAGTGTAATATAGTCCAGCGTCCTAGGCATACACTCACGGACCCGAACGACGTTATCACAGCGTCCATCGAAAGATGGAACGCTGCGCTTACGGCGTCCAACTCAGACACGACGTAAGTAAGCCGTTCCCGCCGGCGGGGACGTCCACCGGGTGATCGCGACAACACAGACACATATAGTCCCTATTCATCCCGGTAACGCCGCATACCGGGTAGAGTCAGTCCGACCCAGATCGGGCCTGAGTTTCTATGAGTATTATCCTTTTTCAATTTAAATCTCGACATGGTATGTGTTCGGCCATATTGGCTTCTTGCTGGTTCTTTGTATGGATTTTATGGATTTAAACAACAAGTTACTCGTATGACGTTTATTTGGCGACTAAAAAAAGAAAAGTATACATTTTGACAGGTCAGTTGTACAGATAAGGTAAGATTTAAGAAAGAACGAATCGATAATTGTGCGTTATGATTGACAAGTGCTGCCAACATACAATTTGGGATAATAATGCGTGAACATTCCGCCCACCAAGAGCAGTATGGTCTTCCTACCGCCCACCATGACAGTATAATAGTATATACCGCCTACCATGACATAGGATAGATAACATAAGAATTAACACTAAAGCAGCACTACTAAGTTCAGCAGACACAGTTTAACAAGGATAACAATAAACACTTATAATAATCTGGCAGTATTATTTAAAGACCTATAGAGTAAGCTTCACAACAGAAGATAGATCACAGAATTACTACAAGATTTATACTTGAGACCCATGAATTACACTAATAGTTAAATTGACAGTAAATACAAGCAATGGTGTGAGTACTTAAACATACATTTACACATTTAAAATAGCCCTGCTTGTATATTAAACATGAGTGTACTTAGCATATCTAAAGCTTACAAACAACACTCTTAGTAACAGACTAATTAACAGTCTTAATTATCACAACATTTCGGTGTAATACTGGTAATAACAATACTTTATTGCATACAGTTACCTTAGGACAAAGATTAGGCTTATACCTACATAAAGGAACAATAACGTTTTGGTAACAGTATACACTAGACTTACTAAACATAAACAGATACGAGACATACCTGGACGGATAAATTCACATTCTTAGTACTAATTAGCAACAGGCAATATAATCAATTTGGACACAGGTCTGACAAGTTTGGCATTTTTTACATTTTAAGGTCACTACGCGTGTGACATTATCTGGACCAGGGTGCTTTTCCTCTATTAGACCAAAGAGCCATTTCGAGGGTGGGAGGTCATCCTCCTTAACAAGAACAACGTCACCTACCTTAGGTTCCGGAGTGATTTTAGTCCATTTGTACCTCTGATAGAGTGTAGTTAGATATTCCTCTGACCATTTACGCCAGAACTGTTGCATCAGCTTTTGAGTCAGCTGCCATCTGTGTAATGGGCTGATTACACAATCTTCATAGCTGCGATCTGGAGCTGTCACCAGGGCTTCGCCAACTAAAAAGTGAGATGGAGTGAGTGGATTAGCATCGACTTGATTTGAGGGTAACTGGTACATGGGGCGTGAGTTTAGACAAGCCTCGACTTGTACTAATACTGTAGACAGTTCTTCGAACGTGAGGGTGGTGCCATCTAGGATACGTTTTAAGTGGTATTTCGTGGAAGCAACTCCTCGCTCCCACAAGCCTCCAAAATTGGGAGCCCGGGGTGGAATGAAGTGCCACTCGGTGCCTTCATTTGCTAATGCTTCGGCGACTTCTTTAATGACACAGGACTCTCCCTGCTGGAAGAGTACACGCAATTTTTTGGCAGCGCCAACGAAATTAGTTCCGTTGTCGCTCCAAATTTCCCTACACGGTCCGCGTCTCGCGACAAAACGCCTGAATGCAGCTAAGAATCCCTCAGTGGTAAGTGAACTTACAGCTTCAAGGTGTATACAGCGTGTCACCATACATACAAATAATGCGATATAGCCCTTATAACTTTTGCACCCTCTACCCTTGGACATTCTCAAATTGATTGGGCCCGCGTAGTCGACCCCGCTGCGATTGAACGCGCGAGCGACTGTAACTCTAGAACTAGGCAAGTCTGCCATAAAAGGGTGATTTTTAGTGGATTTGTATGTGATACACTTTACACACTTGGATAAAATTTGTCTTATTAAGCTCTTTGCGTTCACAATTAAATACTTAGTCCTCACATAATTGAGGGTTAGCTGTGGACCTCCATGTAGTGTTTTGGCATGAGCATCACTGATTATTAACCTTGACAGGTGATGGTCACGCGGCATTATAATAGGATGCTTAACGTTATAAGCAAGATCACTTTGTTCGATCCGTCCTCGGGTTCTCATGATACCGTCATCGTCTAAAAATGGGCATAAGGATAAAATACTGCTTTTACGCGGTATTGGATTCGCATTTGTCAGTTGGATTAATTCTCGGGGATATGCTGACGCTTGACTTGCCTTAATGCCTATTTTCAGAGCGTTATCTAACTCCTTCGCGGTCAGATAAGGAGGAACGGACTCGTGTCTTATTTTCCTGATAAATCTGAGACAATAAGCTACAACCCTAATCGTTCTGGTTAACGATGAATATTTTGTCCAGACACTGAGCTCCTCTGACTGCGCAGGGGTGGATAAGACAGTGGACAAATTTACCTTGACGGGCTTAGCTTCATGTTCAGTGGATAATTGCTCTACAGTTGGATGAGTATAACCTGGCTCACGTAGCCAAGGTGGACCGTGGACCCACAATTCCAATTGGATAAAATCACGAGGGCTTACGCCGCGTGAAGCACAATCGGCTGGATTATTACTGGATTCTACATGAGCCCATTGGTCGTTGTTGAGTATGGACAATATTTCTGCCACTCGATTGGCAACAAAGGTTGTCCATCGATTTGGTTGACCTTGCAGCCACGCCAGAACGATGGTGGAATCTGTCCATGCTCGACAGCGGGATAAGGGTATGGATAAGACTGCAGCTACTTCTGCCATCAATTTAGCTAGGAGCACCGAACCACAGAGCTCCAAGCGTGGAGTGGATAATTGTTTAACCGGTGAAACCTTTGTTCGGGCTGCCAGCAAACTGACAGACACATTACCTGCTCGATCCACTACTCGCAAGTATACGACACCTGCGAAGGCGTCGTTGGATGCGTCAGAGAACCCGTGTATAGAGACGTCTGGAATATCCTGGCTCACGCCTACCCATCTGGGCACGACGAACTCGTTCAGGGCTGGTAGCTCCTCTCGAAACTGGTTCCACTCCTCTAGCAGACTGGGATGGCTGGATGAAATTTCTTGATCCCAGGTGACACCTGAAAGCCATAGTTTCTGCATGAATATCTTAGCTCGGATGACAACAGGCGCAATCCATCCGAGTGGATCAAAGAGTCGTGAGATATCGGATAGGATTGATCGCTTGGTAATGGGTGTTCGCTGGGGGGGTAAGTTCACTCTGTAGTGAAATGAGTCCGACTGATAGTTCCATGAAAGGCCTAGAATGCGAACGATGTCATCCATCTTAATGACCTTTTCAGCGCTGGTGACAGGATTTGGATAAATAGCCTGCATTAGTCTTTGGCTGTTGCTCGTCCATTTCTGTAATTCAAACCCCGCTTTACCTAGTAAACCGATTGTTTGGGAATGAATTTGCAAGGCCTCTTCTTCGGTCTCACACCCAGTCATGAAATCGTCCATATAGAAGTCAGTCAGCACCCTATTTGCAGCCAGTGGATAATCTTTCCCTTCATCAATGGCAACTTGCTGCAAGCTCTTGACTGCAAGATAGGGAGCTGACGAGACCCCAAAACTTACTCGCAACATCCTATAGTCCTTCACATCTTCATTTGAATTCTCCCGCCACAGCACGCGCTGGTAGTCCGTGTGCTTGTCCACAACCTTGACCTGCCTATATATTTTTATTATGTCTGCCCCTAGACAGATTGGATGAGCACGCCATTTTAGGATAATGTGGCGTAGGTCTGGTTGTAGCCTAGGACCTACCAAGAGATCATCATTTAGAGATCTTCCATTTGCACCACGACAAGAACAGTCGAATACAATACGTACTTTGGAAGTGGATTTATCATCGCGCACCACAGCGCAATGTGGCATGTAGAAACAGCCAGGCTTATGCACCTGCTGCTGGTCATGGATCATTTCCATGTGGTTTAGGGATAAATACTCGTTCATTACCTTTGAGTATTCCTGCTTTAGGAGTGGATTCTTATCAAGCTTTTTCTCCAAAAAATGGAATCTCCGTAAAGCTACATTTCGTGAATCGCCATATTGACAAGAGGTATTCTCGTCACGAAACGGGAGACTTATAACATAGCGGCCTGAGCCATCTCTAGTTGTAGTGGATGCATAGTGAGCCTCGCAGGCCTCGTCTTCTTTAGACAGAAAGGTGCGTGGCTGATCGGTCTCAATTTCCCAGAATTTACGCAGCATGTCATTCATCGAATTGTCCAGAATGTGGGTAGTAATAATATTATCAGAGTGGTTACTTACTTGTACTCTTCCGGACAGGATCCAGCCCAGCAAGGTATTCTGAGCCGTTAAAGTGCCCAGTGGATGACGAACAATTCCTTCTGTCAGGATCTGCCCGTAGACCTCAGCACCCAGCAACATGTCCACATTGCTCGGAATGCCGTAACCTGGATCTGCTAAAACCAACTCTGTCAATTCTGGCCAATCCTGGATCTCTATTTTCTGAGAAGGGAGAGTGGATGTTAACCGACTCAATACATAGGCTTGGATAACACAACTATAAGAGCTACAAATGGACTGTATTCGGAATTTAACCATGTATTTAATCGACAAAGTTTTGTCTCCTCCCAACCCCGAAACACTACCATGTACTGGCAGTTTGTTAAGTTGCAGCAGTTGTACTGCATGCTCTGTAATGAATGACGCCTGAGAACCCTGGTCCAGTAATGCCTTAAATTTATAACAATTTGACTTATTTTCTACTTTAACTAAAGCAGTGGCTAACATTACCTCGGTGTTTGACATTACTGATCCATTAGAGAAATGAGTAGCAATATTACTTGTCCCCGCTTCTCCCTGCTGCTGGATACTGTGGATGTCCTCTCGCCGCTCGCCTGCCACAGCTTGGCCAAGCTGCGCCGGAGGTGGATAAACATTGTCTTGATGCAGCAGGGAGTGATGACGTCGACCACAACGTTTGCATGTTGTGTGTCGCTTGCACTGAGTGGATGAATGATTCGCCCCGAAGCAGTTGAAACACAATCGTTTCTCTTTAATGAAGTCCCGTCGACTTTGGATACTCTCCTGGGCGAAGCGCTGGCATTGATACAGTAGATGATTTTCTGAGCACAATGGGCAGGATGCTGTGGCATTTGTGACACTAAATACCTTCGGTGAGCGACCTTCCTTTGGATCCTTCATCGATTCTCTTTTTGACTGCGGCTCCAAGAACTCCAAAGCCCGGAACCTCGACTCCAAGAATGATGCAAATTCTTTGTAACTTGGTAGTGTGTCAGAATAGTCGCTTATCTTTTGTTCCCATTGTTTTCTGGATTCTTGGTCAAGCTTCTGTGTGACCAAGTGGATAACAAGAATATCCCATGTTGAGATGTCCACACCCATGTTGGTAAGAGCGTTCAAGCAATCGCTTGTAGTGTCTAAAATCTGCTTAACACCATTTGAGGATTCGGATGATAATGGCTTTTGACTCACTAATCTGCTTAGGATACATGATGCAATATAACGCTTGTTGTTATATCTTTTCTTTAGCTGTAGCCGACACTGTTCATAGTTTGCTTCTGTGATAGGTATGTGCCTGGTATGTGTAATTGTTCTGCCTCGCCGGACAGATGGCTTTTCAGATAGTGTAGCTTTTGTACATCAGCTAAAGATGGATTTGTGTGGATTAGCGAGTTGAACAAGTCGTGAAATGTCGGCCATTCTAAGTAGCGGCCTGAAAAGACCGGCAAAACAATCCTCGGTAATTTGATGCTAGCAGTGGATTCACTGTGGCTGTGGTGGATGACGTTGTTTTGCGTGTTAGTTGTTGTTGGTGGATTTTGAGGTTGGATTTGATGGAATGCGTCCTTTAATTCGGTTTTGTACTCGATGTATTTCTCCTCTGCGTCGTCGTACATATTGTCCTTGAAATAATCATCATTTTCGTCATCTGATAAAACTAGAATTTGTTGGTGATTTGCTTCAAATGTATTCCAATACCGGTCTAAAACTTCCAACCTCGTTTCCAAGTACGTAATAGTAATCCGAGCCTTCGGTGTCTTTTTGAAGTTGACCGCCGCTTTAATTATTTTCCCGAGCGTGTCCTTCTGCAGTTTAACATAACCTATTACGTTCATGGTGGATAATTTATACACTTAGGAGCCAACACAACTTTACAAAACCACGTGTTTGCTAATATTTTGGATTTCACTTTTGTCTTTTAACACAAAACAAGTTCGTACATGATGCACTGTGATTGCAATCCCGAGTCGCCGGTGCGATAACAACACTGATTTATTGCTAAAAGTTCGTATTGTCACTCATTTTAACTTTAATTATCCGGTTCGAAGGACCATGTTCGGCCACATTGGCTTCTTGCTGGTTCTTTGTATGGATTTTATGGATTTAAACAACAAGTTACTCGTATGACGTTTATTTGGCGACTAAAAAAAGAAAAGTATACATTTTGACAGGTCAGTTGTACAGATAAGGTAAGATTTAAGAAAGAACGAATCGATAATAGGCATGATGACTCAAAAAAAATTATTACTTCAATAGAAAGAAGACATAAAACTATGCCAAATAGTGAAAATCCTATTCAAATATCTCAAAAAATAACGAAGCAACAACGGTTAGAATGTTCGTAGTTAGAGAGAGAAAGTGCTACTCGACCGTGACGTCACCTTTGAGTAGCGCCATAGTAAATGACAATCGTTAAATACAAAGGTGCGTTTTGCGGAAAAGCGACAGAAAATACCCACTTTTAAAACTTTCAAGACTTATAATTACGTAATTATTAATTTTTTTGAATTACTTTTTTTGCCATTTGATTGAGAATTTGAGTCATTATGTAGAAAATTTGGATTTATTGATTTTCTTTTATAGTGTCATCATCCCTATTGTGCGTTATGATTGACAAGTGCTGCCAACATACAATTTGGGATAATAATGCGTGAACAGTATGAGTATTATCCTTATTATCACTATTTGTACATCGGAATGTCTGTCAAATAAATTAGACCAGCTTGACAGGACTGGCTTCCCACGAGGCGGCTTGACCCAGTGGGTCGCACTAACCGAATGGTTCTGCCGTTCTCGAGGTAATTTGGGCGGAAACCGTTTTCCACTTAAAGTCTTTTTATGAGTTTCTTGCTGGACTATTCATACTCATACTCATACTCATACTCATTTATTTATAAAATGTGAAATTTTACATGTCAAATATAAAGTTTACAATATTAAGGTATGTTACTTGAATTCATTTTCAAATATGATTAAGGAACTTATATAAATTGTCAAAATGTCAAGGTTTTTAAATACATATAATATATATATATATTCTCAGCTAGGCTAGGTTTAGTGAACCAGCGATAAAGCACCCAGTAGCTCGATTACACTGACACACTTCAGTTCGGTTGAAACCGCTCAACCAAGCTCACTGGAGCGCAACCTCGTACCCTCTTATAAATAAAACGTCCATCAAACCTCTATTAGTTAAAAAGCCGCTAAAGTTCTTTTGCCCTTATCTGTCACTCTGACATTTACGTTTTGTGAGAAAGGGACAAACGACATTTAAGTTAGCAGAGGTCTGTTAAGTTTTATGAATAAGGGGGTTAGGGTATTCCAGTGTTTTAAGCCACCCGCGTGGTTGTGTCGGAGGTTTCCCCTGGACTTTCACCAGGCCACCCTCCAACCGCGCACTCCTATCGCTTTAATGGGCCCGGCCTAAAAAGCCACAGTCAGGTTAAAAAAAAAATCGGCCAAGTGCGTGTCGGATCACGCACAACGAAGGGTTCCGTACCGACACCTAGCAGTCCACTTTTGAAAATTCAAAAATCCTTAATCTCATCTTGTTCAAACCAAAATTCGTTGAAAGTATTTATTATTGTAGGTACCTACACCACCTCAATTTTTTTCAGAATTTTAATCTACATAGTTTGGAAATAAGAGTGGGTGGCACATTTTGTACAACTTTGGAAGCTAATATCTCACCAACGATTGACTTAGATGGAAAACTTTCTTAGTAACCTCGATATTATTTTTAAAGGTCTATCCAAAAATACCCCTTACAACTACTTGCATTGAAAAAAAAATTTCATCCCCCGGTTACATGTATTTTGTAAAAAAAATGTTTTCCTATTTTAACATTACTTTTATGTAGCGGTTAATAGAATACATCTTCCTACCAAATTTCATAATTGTAGTACTTATAGTCTCCGAGTAAATCGGCTGTGACATACGGACAGACAGACAGACCGAAACTATTAGGGTTCCGTTTTAGCCATTCTGGCTACGGAACCCTAAAAAAGGCTCGGGCTCAGCGTGTGCTGCGAGAAAGCGTTTTTCAGCCCGCAGAGCGCAAGTGGAGAAAAGTGAGCCAGGAAGCGGACCCAGGCAAGGGCCGGGATAACGCTAGGTAGAAGAAGAAGACAGCGCAACATCTACCTATCTTGCATTTCAATATCATCGTTTCGATTCATGAAGCATGTTGAAATGCGAAATACAACCCCCCCCTGGCTAGATGCTGGACAAGAGAAAAAATATCCCATTTTATATTAAAAAACAAGATATAAACAAGTTTCCTAATAAAGAACTCAAGGAAGTATATTTTGTTTGCAGTCGTGGGACCTAATATTTTGGTTTTACTTGTATGTAGAAGGTCCCCCGACTGCAAACAAAATATACTTCCTTGAGTTCTTTATTAGGAAACTTGTTTATATCTTTTTAATGCAGTCGTGTTTTTAATTTTTATAATTATTATTTTATTCCGAACTTTTTTTGCTTGAAACATATATATTATATATATTTATCTACACACATATCATAAATCCTCTAATATGCGTTCGGAAACCGTAGAAAATGACTCTCATTTCAACATTCAATGAATTTATGGCAATTTTCTTATCTGTGGCTAAGGCTACAGCAGTAATAAAATATTTCATTTTAATCTCATATATGATGTTAAAATATTACGTCAAACAAAACTGACAAAATTTAAATGTCAAAGTTGACATGTCCCTATTCTAGTATCACTGAAAATTCAAATTCAGTCGATGCGAAATGTCAGCTCGATGTTTTTTTAGTATATATCGCACGAAATTTGAGCTAGAACGACATGATCACATCAGAATAAGGACTCTTTACTTTTTAAAATAACATTCAGGTATCGGTTGCCAGTTCTGATTTCGATATTTCCGCAACCGTGCAAAAAAGGTTGTATTAACACAATTATTGTATTTATTTACTACGGTTTCTGAACCCATCTTAGAGTAATTATAATATGTGTGTAGATAAAGTAATGTATGCAACTGTACATAATTAGGCATTAAAACACTCGTGTGACCTTATTATGAAACTCGCCTTCGGCTCGTTTCATAAAACACACTCGTGTTTTAATGCCCCTCATTATGTACCAGTTGCATAAACTACTATTTTGGAATCGTCTCTTCAAATGCTTCATTTTGATACCTCACTTGCTAGGATAGAAAAAATAAATTTCACAACACAACAACACTCAAAATGGAGTCTTATGTCCGCCATATTGTTTTTATTGCAACGTCACATATCCTATGTCACCCGGGATGACGTAAGGATTCCAACGATGCCTCACACATCGAAATCGGTTAAGGCGTTGAGAAGTTCTGGGGGAACAAACATACATACATGAAATCTGAAAACATTACACTCCTTTTTTTGGGCAGTCGTGTAAAAAATACAGTACCGGCTAGCTCAACCGAACAGGTATAAAAATGTTTTTGTTATTGGATTGTAGTCTACAAAATTTTACTGATATAAAAGTCGATGGATAAATGAGAGATTAATTCTACTAGTGGTAGCCGTACAGGCCCAATTTCAAAGAAAAACCGCAAATCGATGTACAGTTTAGCCATTTGGCACACGCATACTAGAGGTCAAAACAAAATTTTTGACCCGCAGTTCCTAAAAAAAATTCCCTTAGAGGGGGAGAGCCGAGACATTCTTTTTTTTGTATGGAAAAAACAAAATTTTTTTTCAGAAACCTATCGTGTGTAGTATCATATGAAAGAGCTTTTTGAGGCGATTCTGAAAATATACCACATCATTACATTTCAGCTATTTTTTTTAAATTAAATCAAAAATAATTTTCGAAACATACCAAGTTTGAGGTCCTCCAGACACGATACGGCTGATTTTTATTTTGTACAATATACCACAAATGATACTTAATATCCTCATATCTAATCTCAAAAAAGCAATTTCGAAATGGTTTTCGGTAAGTATTTTTTTTTTAATTTTTGAATATTACTAAGTGACACGGTTCTACTTTAATACCAATTTTACGTGAATTGTGGAACTTTAGAGCAGATACGTTACATATTAATCATAAAATGATACGTAGTATCCATATATCCAACGGGAAATACCTCTTTAACCCTTTACCCCCCCACCACCCACCCACCACCTACCCACTATACCAACTGATGACAAGGTGCAGTTAAAGGGTTAAAGAGGTATTTTTCGTTGGATATATGGATACTACGTATCATTTTATGATTAATATGTAACGTATCTGCACTAAAGTTCCATAAATCACGTAAAATTGGTATTAAAGTAGAACCGTGTCACTTAGTAATATTGAAAAATTTTAAAAAAATACTTACCGAAAATCATTTCGAAATTGCTTTTTTGAGGTTAGATATGAGGATATTAAGTATCATTTGTGGTATATTGTACAAAATAAAAATCAGCCGTATCGTGTCTGGAGAACCTCAAACTTGGTATGTTTCGAAAATTATTTTTGATTTTATTTTAAAAAAAATAGCTGAAATGTAATGATGTGGTATATTTTCAGAATCGCCTCAAAAAGCTCTTTCATATGATACTACACACGATAGGTTTCTGAAAAAAATTTTTGTTTTTTTCATACAAAAAAAAGAATGTCTCGGCTCTCCCCCCCTAAGGGAAATTTTTTTAGGAACTGCGGGTCAAAAATTTTGTTTTGACATCTAGTATGCGTGTGCCAAACGGCTAAACTGTACATCGATTTGCGGTTTTTTTAATCGTACGGCTACCACTATACGTACCTGAGTGATTACTTAAAACTTTACCTACATAAATTAATTAGATTACTGGTCATATTAGATTAGTGCTTGTCATCCACGTTGATGCGCCCCTCCACAGTGAATCTCATACTATAATATTATGCGCAATTGTACGGATTGGGTTATGGAGGGGCGCGATAATTATATCACTGGATGAGATCAGAGTTACCCGGGCTTTTTTAAATGCAATACAAACTAATACCTATTATTAGTGTGACAGCAAAATACAAAACTGTCCCCAATTCAGTTTGTTAAGTTCCCAAGCCGCGTCATTGTACAAAACTGAACATTCGTTTAGACACTCGCGAAAACGCCTCCTTTTTATCGCCATTACCAAACTCCACATTTTCGCCAACTGACACAAAGTAATTTGGTCCCCAAAAAAACAGGCGACCCTCCCGGTCCCTCTGGCGAGTTCACGTTTAATCTCTTTATTCAGCAGTAGAAAGTTAAAAGGTTCGACTCCCGGGAGAGGCAAAGGCAACATTTTTCTAGTAGCAGGTGCAGCAGATTAGTTTTCTCGATACCCGTACAGTTTCTAGTTTTCCGATTGGGGTGGCCATAGATCTGGAAGTTCTGTACGGGAAATAGTCAATGCATGAATTAAATAAGTTTATTTAGCATTTTAAAGAAATACAAACAAAAATACGGGATAAGGTAATATGGATAGGTAAGGCTTTTTTTTAATGCTTACCATTCGTCATTCTATGATTTCATTTGCCACAGCGATTTTTTCTGAAACCGTAATATATATTTTCATTATAATTTCAATAAACTTTGTATATAGCCCTATAATTTGGTCAGATCTGTTTTATAACAATTCTGCAATAATTACATAAGATTTAGGGTAAATTAATATATTCAGATTCGTTTATTATCATAATCTTACAAATAAATCATTGTAATACAATGGGTATACAAGATAAATGTCCAAATATAATGATTCGTCAGTGTTGAACATTATTTGAATAGTTTATCACCACAATAATTTCAGATGAATGGTGTGTGCTATGAGATTGAATAGCATAATAATCAAAAGAAAACAAAAAACAGAACAAAACTCATTTAAGTACAATGACTTGAAAAAGATATAATTTTGGCAAACATTACATTTATGTCTTATGGCCCTTAAAATTACGAATTTCATTAATAAACTATTTTCTAGGACTGATAAAACCTTCTCAGTCTTCAAATTACATAGTTAAAAAAGTCCTACATAATATTATGTTGTAGTGTGGTGTCCCTAGCATGCCGTATTTCACGAACTCTGCGCTCTTACACAATCAGTTTGTGTTATTGAAACCGACTTTATTACTTAATGCCTACACTTATTACTTCTTCCTTGGTATTAACAATGTTTTCTGTTTAACCTTTATAAGCTAAATAAAATCCCAATGCTCGACGGCTTAGGTGACACCTATTTTATCATCAATAAAGTATAGTTTACTTTTAGTATGAATCAGCGGGCTGTTTGGGGAAGGACGCAAAGTACACTCAAGAGCAAAAATAACGGGTACACTTTCCGCGCTATCGCTATGGGTACTTTTGCACCGCGGAAGATGAGGGGCGGGTTATAATGAATTTTTTTTTAGTTGTATAAACAAAATATTGCTTCGTTATCTATCATAATTATCAAATTATCCTCTGTACGAATTATCAAATTATTCTCTGTACGAATTATAATAATTCGTATTTAATTGACTGATTAATCAGTTTATGTGTCCAAACCAATTTGGGTTCTGGGCATAGATGTACTATAAAAGAACTAGATACACAGTCAGGCGAAAAAAATGGCACCCTCAAATGTACCGCGTTACGGTACTTTCGTGTTGACGGCAGACAGTGACAGTGACAAAGCGTGTATGCAACTGACAATGTCAATCAGTGCCACATTTTCCGTCATTTTTGTTCGGCATTGTGTGTCTATTTCTATATTATAAGTCAATGGTTCTGGGCCTCTTCGTACCTTGTCAAAGTGACATTAATATGAGATCTATAGCGACTTTCATAATAGATTTTCACTGTCACAAGGTACGAAGTGGCCCAGATATCAATTTGTATGACCTATAAACAGACTATCACTGTTAAATATGTTAATCTCGCAAACAAAGTTATCGCGTCAATAAATTTACTATTAAAATCAACTTTTAGATATTGAATATCAATAAAATTATATTACGTTTATCCTAAAAAACTTGTGAATATTTAATATTTTGTTTAATTCTAACCCTTGACATATTGATTAATACTGCAATCGATATATAGAAGTATGTGTGTGTTTTGTTTTCTTTAATGAAAAAAAAAACATGCTATAAGACTATTGAGAAATAATGATTATGAATCTGAATTTGGTATCTCAGACGGACGATGACAGGGCATTATCTGTGCGGACAGCCTATTTAACTATTATTTGAAGCGTTTTAATTCTTCCCACTTCATTGTATATTTTGGGCTTAATAAAGATTTGCTAGGTTTAGTTAGGACATCTACCTAAGTCCTAGATCGATATCACCGTCCCAAATATACGCCTCGCAAAAGCACGTGTATCAAAATGCAAATTGACCCTCACTCGCACTAAAACTGTTAGGTCCTTTTACGGGTACTACCCACCCCGTAAAAATAAAAAGTCAATAATGCTACCAGGAGCACATAAACTTAAGGCGTTTTGAAGTTAAACGGAAAGTACAGAGTAACGGAGACAACATCGTACCTAAAAAGACGTATGTAGTAGCGTTGACAACACAGCCTGCTCATTCGTGAACTTTATTGTAACCGGTTAAGGTCTAATATTAGGCGTTCCAGCTTGTCTCCGTTTGTACCTCCTGTCTGAACTACATTTTGGAGTGAAAAGGAGAGGTGTTGTGGACGTTCCTTGGAATTGAATATTGGACATGAGTGTCGCAGGAAATTTGCAATTGATGGTTGTTTTTAGACTGGATGTTCTAATCTCCTTGCGAAAGGTTTAATTGGGCCGCCATGTTGGAACGTCATTAAGCTTTAGGCCACTTTTTCAATGGCTCTGAAAAAAAAACATGTAAAACATAACTTGTATTCATTCACACGCGGCACGTGTAGAGCTAGGGTTGTAGGTATTTAAATAAAATGATCGACTCGTCGCTCGTCGCGTTCTAGTCTGCGGCGGCAGCGGTAACGTGCATGTAGCTACGCGTTCGCGCGGCGGCGGGCGGCCCTCGACTGACGGCCGGCCCCGGGCCGAGCGAGCGGTAGGCATTTAAAGCAACGCGCGCCTCCCACTGCAAGCCCCTTGACAATTGTGCATAGATTAGTATGAGATTCGCTGTGGAGGGGCGCGTCGTCGTGGATAACACACGCTTTACTAAATTTTATAGTAACGAAGAGAAAATGTAACACAGAATATTTACAGCCTGTGTAATAGATGAGCGCCCTTAAGCTTGTTTCTTCCATTTTTATTTTCGTGTTTTTTAATAAAATCTCCTTATATAAGAAGACATTCGAGACAGTCGTTTAGCATTAATAAATATAAAAGTGTATTGTAAGAGCGGTATATCTTTTAATACTGCTTAGCGTGGAATTGCGGGCCAGCTGAAAACCGCTTTATCTTCCAACCATTGCTGTGAGGTATGTATGTAGCTGTCAAGTCATTAATTTATTTTTCGGTTTTCGGCGGTTTCAACTGAATCTAAGGTGTCAGTGGAATCGAGCTACTGGGAGCTTTCTCGCTGGTTCATTAAACCTAGCCTAGCTAAGAAGAGTCCAGCAAGCGGCTTTGTACCGTGTCGCTTTAATGTGTTTAAACTGTCACACTAAATTTCCAATGAGTAAAATTGACAAAGCCCCAAAATGTCCAGCTAATTATGAGGCCGCCTGTACAATAACACAGAATAACTAGCGGCTCTATGAGATGTAGACATCGCGAGTGTTTCCTTGTTTGAGAATGATAATTATTGAAAAAAAAATTAACAAACCGACTAGATTTATAAAAAATAATCGATAAAAATTATCGAAGTAGCTCACAACATTTCACGAGATAAATGCGACCTGCAAACCATTAAACAACAAAAAAATATATTTTTTAATTCGAAAAACAAACTCGACGAAATTTGTTTAATTATCGAACCTGGGGACCGATTTTTGAGTGTCGACCGCTCGAATTTTCATTCGACATGTGTCAAAACTTCATAGTTTTTTGACAGATCTCGAGTGAAAAGTCGAGCGTTCGACACTCAAAAATCGGGCCCCTGTTCACAGAATTTCTCGAGAATCGGTGGAGAAATGCGACCTGCAGACAATGAATAGTATACTTATAATAGTATCAGGAAATCTCATAATCCGGAAATCCGGACATATGAAAGCAGAGCCGAGTTTAGCCGAAGCGGCATAAACAGGGGCCGATTTTTCACTCGACATCAGTCAAAAAACTATGATGTTTTGACAGATTTCGAGTGAAAAGCGTTCGTTCGTTCGAGCGTTCGACACTCAAAAATCGGCCCCCTGGTCTGACAGTAATTTTAAATTTCTCGGACAGCTACATACGTCACCGCCCGCACCTGCAGCGACCGCGGCCTTTATTGTGCCCGTGACAAACTACATCAGCCGTTTAATAAAAGCACGTTGAGAAATGTCGCGTCCAGCCCTTTGTTACGCCGTAAATATAGGGGTTACGGGGCGAGTATGAGAATGAATATGAATATGTACGCTTTAAGCTGGATTGTTTGCTTTGAATGCGCTCTGATGTCTATCTAGTGGAGCCAGCACGTCAGAAAGCAACAGGTGAATGCGAATTTAAGCATAATAACTTTTTCTTTTATTTATTTGTGTGTTGTTTAAAATTTTATCTTTGTAGTATTTTTTGTGTTCTTTCTTGCTGTAACTTCTGAATGGGGAACAATTAAATTTCATTTCATTTCATTCATTGCAACCATGGTATTATACGCATTGTACAGATGTTAAAAGTATTTACAGTCTCGTGTGGGCCCTGTTAGGGCATAGCATTAATATAAATATTTATATACACACATATCATAAATCCTCTAATATGCGTTCGGAAACCGTAGAAAATGACCGTGATGTGATTTCAACATTCAATGAATTTATGGCAATTTTCTTATCTGTGGCTAAGGCTACAGTAATATAATTTTCATATTTTAATCTCATATATGATGTTAAAATATTAAACGTCAAACAAAACTGTCAAAATTTAAATGTCAAAGTTGACATGTCAGCTCGATGTTTTTTAGTATAATATATCCCACGAAATTTGAGCTAGAACGACATGATCACATCAGAATAGGGACTCTTTACTTTTTAAAATAACATTCAGGTATCGGTTGCCAGTTCTGATTTCGATATTTCCGCAACCGTGCAAAAAAGGTTGTATCAACACAATTATTGTATTTATTTACTACGGTTTCTGAACCCATCTTAGAGTAGTTATAATATGTGTGTAGATAAAGTAATGTATGCAACTGTACATAATTAGGCATCAAAACACTCGTTTGACGTTATTATGAAACTCGCCTTCGGCTCGTTTCATAAAACACACTCGTGTTTCAATGCCCCTCATTATGTACCAGTTGCATAAACTACTATTATATCATAACATTATTATACCATTATTATACATAGTCAACTTTATTAATATGTCATGAACACCCTCAGTGTTTACAAAACATAGTTATTGTACATTAATGATTATAAATTATTATTTATAATTATTACATTTTAAATTATTTTATTACATTAACAAATATTAAAAAAAAAAAAAAAATTATTTTATTACATTAACAAATATTTAAAAAAAATACATGCATTACATTAATTTTGTTTAAAATGACGAATGATGGTTGTTGTAAATGATGATCCTTAGTGGGAGATAAAAATACATTTTTAGTTGACATGTTTTCTATGCATTTTTATTACATTTTCGAGGATCATGATGTCAATTTCTATAAATTTGTCTCTAAACGATATTGTAATTTTTAACATGTAATAAACGAATCTATATCTATCTACAATATCTGTATCTATGTATACGTATCTTAAATATATGACGTTAATATTGTTCTATTTCGTTTGGAATAGTTAAGCAAGGCTAACCCAATACATTGACATGATTTTCATTAATATTACTCTAAGAATATTTTTTGTACACTCATTGTATACTTTGTGGTGGAGTTAATAAACAATTTTTTTTCATTTATATTGTTTTTTCTTACACATGCAATTTCCTATTTTTAATTCATACTCAAGTTCTCTTTGGTCGCATCCCTAGCTCAAAAGTATGCCACTAGAAAGGAATTGTTAATATAAACGTTACACTACAATAAACTAAAAACGAAATGGCTCAACCGACGGCAATGCCAAGCCGACATCCGCCATCTTGTCATAGGAGATAGGGATAGCTGGTTGATTGACGCAGCCCTCGTCTCTTCTCTGCCTTTTATTTTTTAACCAAACCGTGAATACGAAACATTCTTCTTCATATTTTGTTAACAATAAAATACTTTGTTTTTAATAAAAGGAAATAAAAGAGGGATAATTTTAGGGTCTTTGAGAGGAATACCTAGTTCAGAGGTATATTCATTTCACATCATCCGAATCACTTAATCCTAAAATGCATGATGAAAACTTTTTGTGGGGACGATCGCGACAACACATACACATATAGTCCCTATTCGTCCCGGTACCTCCGAATACTGGGTAGATTCATTCCGACCCAGGTCGAGCCTAGCTGAGTTTCTTGCTGGACTCTTCTCAGCTACGCTAAGTTTAGTGAACCAGCGACAAAACTCCCAGTAGCTCGATTCCACTCACACCTCAGATTTGGTTGAAGCCGCTCAACCAATCTCACTAGAGCGCAAATGCTTAGAGTATCCCCCAGGCCACTCTTCTACCGTGTTACCACAGTCAGGTTAAAAAAACACTTTTTATACCTACTCACCTGCTCTCTTCACCTGTCGATCTTCTCCCACCCTCTCTAGGTGGCCAAGCCAGCGAAGACGATGGGCTTTGGAGAGAGCATACTTGGGCCGACCGACCGGACGACGTCCTGTGGGTCGCCTCAAGTATCGCTGGAGGGATGTGGTGGAAGCGGACCTGCGTGAGCTCGGAGATGGTGCAAGCTGGTGAGAAATTGCGCAGGACCGAGCAAAGTGGCGTGCTCTTGTGTCGGAGGCCAAGACTCATTTTGGGTCGTCGTGCCAGCCCAGTTAGTTAAGTTAGTTATACCTACTACAAAGAGGAATTATCTTACCTTCGCCATATGACGACCGCTTTAGCTTAGTTGGTAGTGACCGTGCCAACGAAGCTGGAGGTCCCGGGTTCGAATCCCGGCCAGGGCATTTATTTGTGTGATGAGCACGAATATTTGTTCTCGGGTCTTGGATGTTTTCTATTTATTTATTTATACAAGCAAGTACAAGCTTTGCTTAGTTTGGGACTAGGTTGATTTGTGTAAGATTGTCTACAAATATTTATTTATTATATTTGTGCAAATATTAGTGCTGTATCTCTTTCTGTAATATCGCAAAAGAAAGTGATGCGAATACTCAACGCGAATACGCATAGCGAATAGAGGTGGGTGATAAATAACTTCACGATGAAAAAATCACGGTGATCCGCCGTTAAAAAGTAACAGTGTGACTTATCACGAAGTAACAACGTTACAAAATAACGTTGTTACTTAGCGCTACGATATCACTGGAACAGTCTCCCTTTCAGCCGATATCATCCTAGACCTTATTACATCGTATCAAGGTTCAAATAATTCGCGACAGTCTTGTAACGTCCGGAACGGAACGTAGAAGTAGCAGTCACACTAGTCACAGAGTAACATCAGTTGTTACAGAAATGTCAGTAACTGCCGGGAAAGATCGAAACGAAAAATGTCGTGACACGAAATAATCGAAGTGACAAAGTCACGGTGATTTTTCACTGTGATTTTTTTGGAATGGGAATAGCAGTAACGGTGATCGAAAAGTAACTCTTTTCCCTATGTCTAATAGCGGAGTGTAATAAGCGGCCTTACGCGCGCGACCCACAATTTGTTTATTTTACATTCCATGAAACGTAATCGTGGGTTAACTTATTGATGCCTTTAAAAATCAGGCCTATCATGATAAGGGTGCGTATGATTGTGTAATTACGGCAGTTAGTCGGTATTAGCGTACGTGCTGGATAATAATCGGGGCTGTTGCTCGTTAGCCGATAGCACGCCTCGTTTTAATCACTGCTAATAATCACAACTCCAGTATGGAACGAGCGTTCGATGCCGTTGTACACGCAAAGCCTTATTTACACAATACGAGAATCGCATACGAGTTTCGTTACACTGCTGGTCATGGTAGTATAGCGAGTTCAATCGCTCTATAAAACCGCGCAATGTAGTTAAGCTTGCATACGAGTCTTGATATTAGAGCTTGAGGCATTTTACACGTTGCAAGAACTTGTAGCCGATATAGCCTTTCGAATCGCTAAACTTAAGTGGTAGTGGGCGGGGAAATTTGCACGTAGAACCGATGGCCGTTGGAGCCGAAAGGTTCTCGAGTGGCGACCACGGACCGTGCGGCGCAGCGTGGGTAGACCCCCTCAAGGTGGACTTGTATTTAATCGAAATGTGGCTTTATACGCCGTGCCCAATGAAGCGATAGAAGTGCTCGGTGGGAGGAGAGAGTAGCCTCGGGAAAATCCACGGGACCAGCAGGAAACTCAGCTAAGTCCGACCAGGGTCGGAATAACTCCACCCGGTATGCGGCGGTACTGGAACGAATAGAAACTGTATGTATCTGTGCTGTCGCGCTGGCGATGGACGTACCCGCATAATGTCGGGCATATAGCATTCGTCCCTCTTGAACCTATACACTTAATAGTTTATCTACACCCATATAGTTAATCCTCTTTAAAAAGTTCAAAAACCGTAGATAAGACCCCGCTTTATAATATACTGTGCGGCTGTTGCGCGCGTCCCCTATAAGATCACCAAATAGAACACTCTTAAGAGATCACGTACAATATAAGGACACAGCTGCGGGCTGGCGGCGGGGCGCGGGACGGCCTGTCGAGGCAAACATGGCGCACGCCGGCGAGATGTGCCCACACGAAACACATGAAAGAGGATTTAATATATGGATGTAGATAAAGTAGTGTATGCAACTGTACATAATTAGGCATTAAAACACTCGTGTGACCTTATTATGTAACTCGCCTTCGGCTCGTTTCGTAAAACACATTCGTGTTTTAATGCCCCTCATTATGTACCAGTTGCATAAACTACTATTACGAATGCTATATGTCCGACATAAACGCAATCATCCTAGCTAGGCCGGTGTCTAAACCTTGTCATTAACGGATTGCCACCGATAGTATCGGCCGGCTAAACAGGCGGACATCGGCGCATGCCTATATTATGCCTGTGCTCATTTCATGTGGCCTCGTTTGCGTTCGTTGAATAAATTTCATGTTAATTATCGAAATTTTCAGTTCGGTTTAGGGAGGCGTGCTTGCGTATTGGCTCGCGGTATTAGGTTTAGATTTATTTTTTCTTTATTTTTTCTTTAATTAATACTGATTTAGAAATAAGTTTATTTTAATTTAGCTATAGTTGTTTTAGTTTAGACTTTAGTGTAGTCATTATTTGTTATTTCATAATTATTCTCTTTGTTTATTTTTCTACGGGTAGCATTTAACGAACCACCAAATTAGTTGCCGAATGATGCTCTAAAAAATTACATAGATTGCCAAAAATACTAGATTCGCACCAAATTTTCAACTCCTTTTAAATATAAAGTGCAACTCAAAGAAGTAACATGTCGATAACCTAATAAATTAAATTGTTACCAAATAAATTAGTCACTACCCAAAAATACTTAATGATCACCTAATTTCAAACACCAAATTTCATATAATTTACATCCAAATATTACAGGGCTCGTAATCCTATTAAAATTATTTACACCCAAATAATTCTTTCGATACCCAGAAATACTACATGATCACCAAATTTCACGCGGCAATTGTTTTTTAATGTCCGACGTGCAAAGCAGTTCCAATCTAGTCTAACCTCATTGCTAGCACACTGATGCGGTTTTCCATACGGTCCGTCTCGCTCGCACCTCGCACCGCGTGCGAGCAAGACAGCGCTAAATGATTTTAAGAAGTTGAAGTTTGAAATAAAAATAGCTATTTTAATTTCAAACTAGTGGAGATTGGAACAGTATTGACGGATCTCCGCTGGCGCGGAGCTCCTATTTTGAGTTGTTTTGGCCCTTCGGGCCGATGCAAAACTAACATAACCTAAACCTACCTATACCTATTTCTACCTATTAACTTCCTTTAATTTTTCCATGAAAGTCTATCTATATTAATAAAGTAAACTCATTTGAGGACCTTTATCCATTTTCATAACAAACTAACAATTTAATAAATCAACAAAACTCATTTTCAAATAAAAGGTTTCAATCAAACGCGCTCACGTCAACGCATTAAAAAAAAAAAAACCTTCTTGCAGTTTGTAAACCATCGGCAATAGGTAGTTAGAATGAAACAGCAATAGGTACCTTTCACTCTAACGACATATCAATAGGTTTTATGCTTCAGACAATTCTTTGTATTTGATTGAGTGAGATAGCAGTATACGTGTTATTATTTCACACAGCCACATTGCGCGTTGCTTTTTAAATTAATTTTAAATTTTACTTTCTAATTTATAACATTTTGGAAATAACTGAAATATTTATAGTGCTAAAAACAATTAATTTGTAACTGTTTACTAAAATGTAGCATGCGATGTATATAATATTTGGATGTAATTCTAATGAAAAAAGGTGCATGAGATTAGGTGGTAGTTTAGTGTTTTTGGTGGTACTTGACAATTTTTTTGATGCGATTATAAATTTATAGGAACGCAATAAGTAAAATAGGTGCAAGTGCTGCAAAAATAGGTAGAATTTTTTTGGTGACTCGGAATTGCTGATCGATAAATTTTTTTGAGTGTTCAACCTTATTTTAGGGTTTGAAAATTTGATGATATCAAAAGTTATTTAGGTGATCATTTTATTTGTTCCCTTTTTCTACTTAGCCTAGGTTTGTATTATAGTGCTATAAAAAGTAAAATATTATAATTAAGATGTAATCCTTAAGGACGATTCACGCTAGACCGTTCCGTGTCCGGGCCGGCCCGTTTTCTAGTACAAACAATCGACGAACGCGCGATGGCCGTCAATTTCTTGTAGCATGAATCATCATTTAGTAGGTTAATTAAATAATGAAATAAATAAATAAATATTTGTGGACAATCTTACACAAATCAACCTAGTCCCAAACTAAGCAAAGCTTGTACTGTGTAAATTTGAAGCGTGTAACTCCAACCGTTTGGCTGTAAAACCTGTGTGACTGACGACGGACGGACGGACGGGCAGACGTCTGGGCGTCACCAATAGGGTTCCTTTTGACTCTTCGGGTACGGAACCCTAAAAACAAATATTTAAACAAATCTGCCGTCCTATGTCTAAAACCGAACTAAGCTGCTTTTTAGCAGTTTTCGATAGTTTACATGGGCTAAAATAGAAAAAACAGCTCTACCGAATGGTCTTGGAATCATATTTTTATCATTTGTAGTTGCGAAGATATGGAGTCGACCTACCACGTTAAGTGCATGATAATATGACACTTTACAATACTATAAAATCGCTAACCAACATTACTACACTATAAGCAATATAAAAGCCCTTAGCTGTTGTTTTATTGAGTAAATCACTTGCATGATTCATTGCTAAAAAACGGTTATTCGACAAAAACACCGTTAAAGTCCTTTTACGTTTTTCTTAACTTTTTTTATACATATACTTTTTTATCAAATACTATACAAGAAAACAGTTACTACGCTTAAACACGGCTAAATACCCATAGCCCTATTTTTGTCAGTATTTGCTTGTGATTCCTATTGAAAATACAACACTAAAACCTAGTAACTGTGATTAAGCCATGAATAATTACATTAAAAACAGAAGAATGCAACACTTAAACCCGGATAACCAGCAATGCTACACTAAAATGTAGCTAGGCGCAAAACATTATCCTCCCGATTTTACTTCATAGGGCCAGTCAGCCAAGCAACGCGTGCGCTTGAGGTTGTGTCTAGTGGTGTAGTGAGTGATGGATGCATATTTCTCATCTCAAAATGTCTGGAAACCGGAGCAAAGTATATAATATATCTCGCTATACATTTTTTGTGCACTTTACTCAGGATATTGTGTACATTAGAAGTGGTGTAGGAAGATTTTTATGTACTTACCCAGATATTAACATTCAACCTTGAATAAATATCATTTATATAGTTACCAATACTACCTACGTAATTGGTGGGATAAAATAAGCAGTATAGGACCATCCTTTGGATACTTCCCGCAAGCTAAGAAAACATTGCTCATTGTATCCGAAACAGACAAGCAAACAGCTTACCAGATCTTCAGGGGCACCAATCTAAGCATTATGACTGGATATCGCTTTTTGGGAAGCTACATTGGTGAAGTTTCCTTCAGAAGATTTAATAAAAAAATAATTCAAATTGTTTTCGACAGTAGAAAAAAAAACTCAGAAATCTCCAAAAACTCCTCTAAAGCGGACTACAACTATACAGCCCTAACAAAAGAAATTCAATTCCAATGGACATTCTTACTACGATTCCTGAAAAACTGCCATGAATTTTTGAACCACTGACACAATGCACTACGCATGATCTTCCTGCCAGCACTCTTTGGTAGTAATAAAATACACATAAAAGCAAAATCCGACCCACACGCCACAAGCTTAAAATACGAAAATTCCAAGAAAGGTTGCACAGCTCTCACGGATGCCTTATTACTCTTATTAGAGAAGAAACAAATTGTCCTATCCGACTATAATATATTTCTAAAAGATGCATGCAAAGAAGGCCGTAAAGAAAAATATGCCCACAGTGACAAACTTTTAGAAACCATCCCTAGCAAAATTCACCACTAACAAGAAAAGAGCGATTGAAACATCCATCGCATTCAAGATGAAAACGAAGTCCTCAAACCGGCTCTCAGTTATTCCTACAAAAAACGATCACTTTGACCTATCCCCACTAGAATTCAGATATACGCTATCAATACGATACGTACAATAGAATATCAAACTCCATGACACAGTCATAATTATGCGATGGCTGCGGAAACAGCCAATTCAATACTGATCACGCGCTCTGTTATAAAACCGGAGGCCTAAATCACTAGGCGACATATATTCTGCCTTGGCGTATGGGATGTTCAATGTTCAGAGGAAGGCGTTACTGTGTTGTTAATAGACACCGACGCTCCTTCCTACCTCTCACGTCCAGTCACATCGCTCCATAATCAGCCGAAGATAAAAACAGAAATTACTCTAATACCTGCGAAATACGACATTCTACTTTCACCCCACTTGTAACATCAGGTGATGGCGTCGTCTGTCTTTCATAAAAGACATGAGTGAAACCATATCTGAACCCTGGAATTGCTGTCTAAGTACCATACTGAGCTGGCTCAGAGCAAGAATCAGCGTCGCTGTGATATGTGCCACCAGTACGTGGATCCGCAGCACGAGGCACCGATCCCTCAGCCAGGTGGCCCTCCCGCGCATCGATTAAAACAATTTTTTATTTAATAATTTAAATATCATACTGTACGCATATTATTAATAATTTGTAAGTTATTGAATAAAGATTTCACATTAAGCTTAATGAAGACTGATTTGTCAGTATTTTTCCCAAAGAGATTTTTTTATGTAAACAAATACAATAAATAAATATGCATCTGCAACTATCCACGGTAACTAGTTAGTACCAGAAATGTGTGAAAGCACGCAAATGGTAATCCTATGTACATAGGATGGCTTTACATGGCAGCCAAAGTTCAGTTAACATCTGTCTTTCGTACGGTGCAGACGCTTATGCTCTATTTAGATCAGCTACTTTCAACGATAATAATTTGCTTAATGGATGGTTATTTTCTGCATATTTCATGACTCTGCTTTTTTACTATTTCCCACTTACTCTGCGTTTCGGTTTGTGTACCCAGTAACGTAAATCAAATAATAAAATTATTCAAATTCTGTAAGTCGCGCCGGTATGTAAGCCTGCTGTGCCATTCAGGTGCAATGGTTTACGCCCACCGACATTCTTTTGTCCCTTCCGTTTACATACAAAAGTGCAATACTAACTATACATGGATACAGTGTATACAGTTTTGTTTTATTTATTTAAACAATTCAATTATTTTAATAACTTACTTGTATAATAGTGCAACTAACGAGGTTTTTTGCCAAAAACACTAAAACAATTTCAGCAGGATTACATGACTAAAACACAGTTAGAGGCGATGGTTCATCATTTAACGTGTTTTTAAATTAGGAACGCATACAGCTTGCTTGAATGTTTGCAGTTATTGCATAGCTACAAAACGGTTAAAGTCCAATAACGTGCTTATTTAAAGTTTTTCAGTGTAATCTTTTCCCAATAACAAATACTATAAACTCGTTAAGTGACTTAGCCGTTATTTAGCTATGTTTGGTTTATTATGCGATGTTAAAGAACGGCTAAGGTATACTTAACGGTGTTTTAAGTGTAATATCGTTGATAGTTTAGTAATTATTTGCAACACTAAAACACAAAAACCTTTCTGTAAAAAAACCTTTTCATTATTTTACGAAGTAGTGCAAAAACAATGGAAGCACAAATTTAGTTTTAATTTTTATATAACAGAAATCTGGAATAAATGTACACATTTCCTAGAAATTTTGGTTTTAACGTTTTTTGCTCATATCTCAAAACTATAATTTGTGGGTTAGTTTGGTTTTAGAAATAGGACGGCAGAAATGCATCTTCCATATCCCTCTGTCACACATATCTACAGAAACAATTGTTTTGGCATTTGTACCTACATTATTGTGTCTATATAATTATTTTCTTTGTGTTTGTATTAAGGGCACTTGATTCACTCAACAACCCTACGAGATTTGAATCGAAACGCTACCGAGCGTTATATCTCGTCTCGTCCGGTTTCAAGATGGCCGCCGGATATCCGGCTCTGTCGCATTGGGTAGTCGATAGAAATACATCTATTCTGTACGTTACATTCAGTCGTTTTAATTTAACTAGTTTCCAATGCCAATACAACAGCTAGATTCAACATTTTCAAAAGGGGTTCGGAGATATAACCTTATAACTGGATTGGAGCTTATGTCGAAGGAGCTCAAGTAAGTAAACACTCCAAAAAAATGTCTATTTACTTAGACAACCCATATATATAACCCATATATATATATTATTCACCCATAGACAATACATAAAGGCCGTTACCGTAACACAATCTATTAAATAAGGTGCTGCAATGCCCTTAAAAAACCCGTAAGCTACGTATATTTAAATAAATAAAAATAAATAAATATTTGTAGACGATCTTACACAATCGACCCAGTCCCAAACTAAGCAAAGGTTGTACCTACTACGGGTACTATAATGCAACAATATAACACACTTATATACATAAATAGATACTTAAATATAAAGATAACATCCAAGACTCGGGAACAAAATATTCGTGCTCATCACACAAATAAATGCGCTGACCGGGATTCGAACACAGAACCTCCAGCTTCGTAGGCAGTGTTACTACCAACTAGGCTACAGCGGTCGTCGTATTTAATTTGATACTTTACACAATCCACATGTATTTATCAAACAACTGTGATGACATCCAAGTGATTTGAGCAAAACAATAATAAAATAAAAAAAAATAACAAACACATATTTAAATAAAAATTGGTATTTGCATAAAATAAAGATTCGTTAAAAAAATAAAAAATGTATCTAGTTAAGGATGATTCACGCTAGACCGTTCCGTGTCCGGGCCGGCCCGTTTTGTAGTACGCGCGACGGCCGTCGATTTCTTGTACTAGAAAACGGGCCGGCCCGGACACGGAACGGTCTAGCGTGAATCATCCTTTAAACTGTAAGATAAGATAAGATAAGATAAGATAAGATAAGATAAGATAAGATAAGATAAGAAAGAATTTATTGCCAAACAAAGAACAAAAATACAATTATACAATTCATGACAATGTGAAAAACCAGACCATTAATAAACAGAATGTAACTAATGTATAATAACTAAAAATTAAAAAGCGAAGGCAAAAGGAGCACATTCAAAGATTGCTGGTGGCCCATAAATGTGCCACCAGCGCTGATTTTCAATGTGCCCCAATGTGTGTGTGTTTTCAAACTGTACAGATCTGCGTAAAAAAATATCTTCACAAATCTAGCTAGTTCCGAACTAGGCAGTCAATAAACACACATTAAAGTAATGTAAGCAAGTAGATGAAGAATAGAAAATGGTTACAGCTACAAAGGAAAATATTTCGGAGAAAAGATCAAATCATATCGACACGAAGGGTCAAATTGTACTTCGCCATTGTATTGTAAATTCACCATTTCCGTTACATGATTTATTGAGGTTTTCGGCTGATAGATGGCGTAGCTAGTAACAATAAATGAAAAGGGAAAAAATCGTAATTCATTGATATTTTGGACGTAACGAATTTTACAGCTTGGCGGTTACTTTTTTACCGACCCCATTGTTATGTTATCGGACAGTGTGTTCCATTAGCAGGTAATTACTTGAATAATTAGACTTTGACAGGACTTTTCCACCTTTTTACTGAATGATTCAGTGAAACAATCCATCATTTTTGTACAGTCAGCGTCAAAAGCAGCTTTCCATAAATATGTGAAGTCTAAAGGTCTGTAAGTAATAAAGACTATTGGCCTCTACATCTGCGTAGCTACTTTTGATTGTCTCTGTACATACAGATTTTGGTTTAATATTAGTTCTAGTATATTAGATCCCATCAAAAACATTACATGTAAAAAGATGCAAGTCTCGCAACACAGTTCTTCTACAACAAAAAAGGAATGATAATGTAACGTTAAACCAAGTCGGTTATATTTTAGTCAATAGCACCGGAGGCGTGTCCACAGAACAAGATTTCCACCGACTTGCATCGGCATAACATTTTTTTTTTTTAATATATATAGAATGACTTGGCCATCGCACACAACGCTTTACTTATACATGTGTATCGCTCAAACTCGCTCAAGCTGCATGTCATTAGGGCTAGCGCTATGTTTAATTAGGAATATTTTAATCAGCTGACGATTGTTCTTTTGCCATTATGTAGCCGTGCGATGGCCAAGCCATTTTATATGTTTCAATGAAGATCAAAAAATACGTTAGGAGTTAGGAACGCATTGGGCTAATAATCTTTCGAGATTTATTTCATTTTATTAACTTGATAATGTCCTTTTGAAATACTCAAATGTGATTTGTTTACATGAATTGTACGGTCATAGTAAACAGAGTATAGTGCACCTGAGTTTTCAGCAATGATTCTTTACCAAACTGTCCAGTGCAAAAGTTACTGGGCACTGCAAATCTCCGTCTCACGCCACAGTGCTTCCGCAACCAATGAACTGAGACTGAGTAATGTGTGCGAACATGGTATCGTTTGCCATTCTAAGCTTTAACTTTTAGTTATACAGGGTGAAATTTTATTTACCGTCCAAATTTACACAGTAGATTCCTTGGCGAAAATTAAAATATACGTGTTTTTTCTTTCGGTATCTTTCAGTACTAAAATGTTGAGATACAGCAGCTGAAAGATATCCGAAAAAATATGCGTTCGTGGATACCGCCGAAACGGGTTGTGTGGGAGGCAGCAATAACGATCGCCCTGGCTGTCCCCACGTTTAGTCGCCGAGAAAATTTTCGCATAAAACCGATTTTTGACAACTAGGTATCAAAAAAAACATTTTTTTTTGCAAATATTTCTTCATACTTACTTTCACGGGCTTAGGACTCAACCATTATTGTTTCATGACCGCGAATTTTTTTTTTAATTTTACCAGTTTTTGAACGGTCAATAAAATTTCACCCTGTATCATACTAGTAGGATAAAATAAAAAATAAAATACAAGTTTCCTAATAAAGAACTCAAGGAAATATATTTTGTTTGCAGTCGTGGGACCTAATATTTTAGTTTTACTTGTATGTAGTAGGTCCCCGTCCCCCGACTGCAAACTAAATATATTTCCTTGAGTTCTTTATTAGGAAACTAGTTTTTATATTTTTAATGCAGTCGTGTTTTTAATTTTTATAATTATTATTTTATTTCGAACTTTTTGTGCTTGAAACACATACATTATATACATTTTTGGAATCGTCTCTTCAAATGCTTCATTTTGATACCCCACTTGCTAGGATAGAAAATTTTTTTTTACGGAACACTCAAAATGTATTCTACTGTCCGCCATATTGAGTGTTACCCGGGATGAAGTAAGGATTCCAACGATACCTCACACATCTTAATCGGTTAAGGCGTTGAGAAGTTCTGGGGGAACAAAAAAAGTTCAAATACATACATACATACATGAAACCTGAAAACTTTACAATCCTTTTTTTGGGCAGTCGTGTATTCATCATCATCATCATCATCATCATTAGCCTATCTACGTCCCACTGCTGGGCACAGGCCTCCTTTCATAGATGAGAGGGATTGGGCAGTAGTCCCCACGCTGGCCCAGAGCGGGTTGGGGACTTCACATACAACTTTGAATTTCTTCGCGGTTGTATGCAGGTTTCCTCACGATGTTTTCCTTCACCAGTCGTGTATTAATAATTCAAAATTCAAAATTCAAAATTCAAAATTCAAAATTCAAAATTCAAAATTCAAAATTCAAACATTTATTCTGCAAATAGGCCACAAGGGCACTTTCACATGTCATAATGTTAATTAATGTACAATTTTAAAAAGTCTTACAATATGATCGATTTTTCATGAGAAAATATTAATTTACAATTTAAGAAATATATCAATAAGAATTTAATACATTTTTCATGTCAAAATATTAATTATCTATTACAAACATTTCAATAATAGTAAAATTGAGAGATGTAAATGAAATGTTCCAGTGAAGCCAAGTGGTAAAGCAAGCGACATTTAATCTGTGTGTGTGTGGGTTATAATGTTATAAACAGACTTATGTTCGCGTCTTTCCTGTGGACACATCAAAAGTGAATTGCTACATAAGACAAGACAAGACTTAGAAACCAATATTTATACTAGCACACAAATGTTTGTCCTGACCGGGATTCGTACCCCGAACCGCGAGCTTTGTAGGCAGGGTCTAACCACGAGGCTAAACCGATTGTTAACCTTTTTACCGCCGAATGTCAAAATAGTTACTCGTAATTTTCAACTTTGTTAATATCTCACGAAACTGTTATTTACGTTGTCACTTTGATATAAATAAATAAATATTTGTGGACAATCTTACACAAATCAACCTAGTCCCAAACTAAGCAAAGCTTGTACTGTGGGTACCAAGCGACGATATACATACTTATATAGATAAATACATACTTAAATAAATAGAAAACATCCAAGACCCAAGAACAAATATTCGTGCTCATCACACAAATAAAAGCCCCGGCCGGGATTCGAACCCGGGACCTCCAGCTTCGTAGGCAGGGTTACTACCAACTAAGCTAAAGCGGTCGTCCGATATATACGATGTTGGCGGTTAAATGGTTAACAATATCTCTGTTTACGCTACAAAGCCGGGTTAGTGACGAGAGTGAACTAGTGTGTTTGATTAAATTTCACGGTCTAGCTATCAAGCGAGATCGCTAGCAATATTCTTCCACCGAGCTGTATTTTCCAAACGATAACCAACAACTCGGTTCAAGGGACGGGGGCTCGCTTCAGTATTACGTACTCAAATCAAGAGTGCAACGTATCTGTAAAAAACCCGGCCAAGTGCATGTCGGACTCCGCACATTAAGGGATCCGAACTAACCGCAAAATTAAGATGAAGTTCATGAATCAATAGAAAGTTAAAAAAAATTCTATTTATACATTTTTACACCTTAGTCCATTAAGATAAAGCCCATGCAATCTTATGAATGGTATGCATTCTTATGAATGGTATGCATTCTTATGAATGGTATGAATTCCCTTTCCTAGAATAAACTTGTATAACCTAGAATAATTTGAAAAAATTGATGTCACGTGATACTCACTTTTTTTCACGTTTATTCTAGGAAAGGGGGAATTTCGCGCAAATGAAAAGCCAATCTATGCAAGTTTGTTACATAAGTTTCTTGAAATATCACGCCGCTAGCCTGCGAATGTCAAAAGACGTTTTGTATGGAAAGCGAACCACCTTAAAGAGGATTTACTTGCACTTTATTTCAAAGTGGACTTTTGTTGTAAATCAGAGTTCTGGGTAGGAGATTGGATGAGTAACTCTTAGGTATTCGCATTAGGTACTCGTATTTAATGTAAAATAGTTGTTTCATTCACCAAACCATATCTCGTTTCAAACTATAATGTAATCTAAACTTTATTTCAAAATAAACAAAGACTACTTTCCTTCCAACACAACTACGTTAATAGGAGTTTGGATAAGTTACTGTTAGATACTCGTTTATATTAAAATACTACGCTCTTTTGCCTATTCACTATGCAAATTTGCTGGTACAATTACCATGAAACTGTTTAGAAGGGGCCACTAATTAAGAATACGGAGTTTCGGGAAATTTCACTTTCAAATTCTATCGATTCTTCGCCTGATTTGCTGTTCTGGTTTTTACGAGTTGAAATTTTGAAGTCAGTTTAAATTTCGTTGTAAGTTGTAAAAGAGTTGTTAATGTTGATTTTCAAGCTTGAGGGAGTTAGATAACAATTTTCGTATTGTATTAATTTCAATAAACTGAATTTTAAATGTTTAGTTCCTAGTTAGCGCTCAGGAATTACTTTGTTCGAGAGTCCCAGTATGCTTCTAAGAATGCAAGAATTCTTAAGGTTATTTTGTTTATGTGTTGGCCCAGTTTTGTATAAAAACGTTATTAGATTTTGAACCTTATTGCTTCAACTGTAAAATAGATTTTTAAAACGAATTCGATGTTTCTCGCCCAACTCAAATGATTTGAAGTATACCAAAGATACGTCGCCGAACACAATATCGGTACTAAATCTCCACAAATGAACACGTCGGGACCAAGCTTGGGTACTATACATCTCTCGCCCGGAACGAGGTCCGAGCATAAATTGCTTGGCGACACAGCAACTGATGCGGTCCAATTTATAGTTACACATAGCAAAGTGCATCGGGTTTGTGGAAAAGGACGTAAGCGCCTTGACTTTCCTATCTAAATTCGTCGTTTTTTGTGTGAAGACCTGAAGAAATGTTGCCGATTTGTTGACCCGCTGAATTGAGGTAGGTGCGATTATATTTCGGAAATAGAATTGGGGATTGGGTAGGAAATATAGAAATAATACCGTTAGGAAATCTAATGGAAATATCAAGTCCGAAGTGGCGTGGGCACTACGTTTTGATGAAGAGTTTGATTCCAGGGCTGGTAATACCATTTTAAATTTTTTGCGCGATATTTGGCGGAAAGGGATTTCGCCTCGCCTCTAACCAGTAGGTACTGATTCTTTAGTGGTGCGCTCACTGAGCCACCATCGGTGCTCACGTGCCGCGTGCGGTAGGTACCTATCCGTTCGTGAACGGGTGACCGCTTTGAGTGGTTACTGAGTGAGCACACCTATGCTTTGGAAGGCACGCTAAGCCGTTGATCCCGGCTGCTGTCGTTAAGCCAAGTTGGAGGTCTTCGGGCGGCTTGAGAACTTCTAATAGTCAAGTTGCCCACTAACTTGACAAAGGAGGTCGAAGTTACATCACGTCCGTAGACAGTAGGTACCCAAACTACACGTGACGACTGGGACCACCCAGCATCAGCTAAAAGTGCATAAAAAAATTGGGAAGCTGGTCTTTTCGAAGATCTCACGGCTCGAAATAATTTCCATACGATAAATAAATACTGATTCTTTACTGCGCACCTATTTAAATGAGTCGTGAGGAACGGGACCATACGAGTGCATGATAATACTACTGCTCAAATGTAAAAATTACCATAATACCTATCTCGTCAACTTCTTCTTCTTCTTTCGTGTCGAGGTTCCTCAAACAAGGTATGCCCAATGAGCAGCGATGGAGACAGCCTTGACCGTCGCGTCTCTCAGGTCGTGTTCTGAGCAGGATAGTGGGCATGTGGGGCACGACAGCAGGTGTGCCATAGTTTGTGGTGCTGTATCGCACACACATTGAGTAGTGTGTCCTCGGTGTAGTCCCCATTTGGCCATGTTCTCCTTGCAGCGGCCAACCTACGATCTGAGCCTGTTTAGCGCCCTCCAGGTTGGCCATGGTTGCTTGTAGCCTGGTGGTAATTGCTCCGAAACTGGCACATAGACGTTAGGCGGAGGGCGTTGAGTCTGCCACAATCGGCAGCGAGCATCGTAGGATCTCGTCAACTGAGAGTAAGCGCACGTCAAAGAAAGAAAACCCACCATACCGATCCCGCACTGTCAAGTCAGCAAGTCGCCTAACTATTTGATATATCCTGTTGCAACCGCGCTGTTTATTGGTAAATCTTTCATCACATCTGTATTCAAACAATCCCTTCACAGTAATTAATTTATATCTACCCACTGTGACGGCGGTACAGATTCACCAACTTATCGAAACGACAACTACAGTCTTAACTCAAAGTTGTAAGGGTCAATTTCGCTCGTCGTGTTTGTTTTAATAAGTCGAGCGAGGTTTATACTTCGTTTCGCGGGTGGCTCGCTTTGGGCAAGGGTCGAAAAAGGTGTTAATTATACGAAGCAAGATAAGAGGGTCTATTTGTGCCATAGGTCGCACATTCGTGTTGGATTTCAATGTTTTTCGCGGGATCGCTTCTAAGCGGGCAAGATAACGTCAACAATCCTTAAGCGGTTATTACACTGTCCTGAATTCAGAACGTTTAGAAGGGTTCGGACCTATACGTTAGAGCGAGATGGTTCAACTCCCCTCCACTAGTCGGGATTCTGAATTCAGGACAGTGTAATACCCGCTTTACAAGCGATATTAAACCGTAAGGCGATTTCCTGATTTGTCGGTGCGGAGGCAGTACGATATGAGAAATGTGTCAAATGTCAGTGTCAGCTGTCAGTCGACTGGGTACCATTTTTTACTGCGCCCCTACATTTAAATGAGTGCTTCCTGACTGGCGCGGGATGAGCGGAAGCGGGACGATGCGAAGGCGGTACTGCTCCGCTTCATGATATTACTACTGCGCAAACGTCATACTGACAGTATTATGTCAAGTGAGAATCTTTGCGACGTCAGTAAGTTTACGTCAAAGAAGAAAATGTCACATTTCGATCCCGCCCCGCCAAGTCAGGAAGTCGCCTTAAGTTTAAGAAGAAACTTTGCCTCCTTGTGCGTGTTCTATCGCTTGAAGTGTGCTCTGAAGAACTGTTCGACATGATGCCCACGGCCGCTTTCTACCTTTTCTTTTTGAACCCAATAAAGCGATAGGAGTGCTCGGTAGGAGAGTGGCCTGGGGAAAGTCCAGGGAAAACCTCCGGCACGACCACGCATGCGGTTTTAACACTGGAATACCTACTCTAAGACTTTGCGCTTCAGTGAGATTGGTTGAGCGGCTTCAACCGAATCTGAGGTGCGAAATTGAGCTACTGGGAGTTTTGTCGCTGATACACTAAGCCTTGCCCAGCTGAGAAGAGTCCAGCAAGAAATTCAGCTAGGCCCGACCTGGGTTGAATCGGTTTCTACCCTCGCACAGCTCGCCGTTGGCAGGGTATTTATCCTCACACCTTATTTAGAACCTAAATGGTCGCGTACGGTAAGGTTTCCGAGCAATAATCCTCCTCCGGTCCGGCAGCGTAAGATACAAGTGAATGCAGGTTCGCTCCAAAACTTGGTAAGATATTTAAAAAAATCCTCCTACGGTATGTAATGAGCTTGCTGCCGAGGTTTTCCCATTGGGTTCTTCAAGAAAGCAGTGTATATGTCGCAGGCAAATCGTATAATCCGCCGTATTACATTATGGCTAGGCGTTTTACAAAACAGAGCTGTTTTGTATTACGGCGGGTCAACGATTAGGCGGATTGAATATGGCTGATTGAAAATCCGCCGAAATGTGCTTAGCGTTCTTCAATTCGCCTAGTCGCCTAATGTAAAGAAACGGTTCAGTCAGATTGTATAATTCGCCGTAATACATTACCTACGGCTAGCCTTTTTACAAAATAACGTCGTTTTAGCTGTCACCTCTTTGACAGCTTTTAGTTCCCATTTTTAACACTCGCAATGATAATCCGGCCACTTCGTAAAACAGCTAGCCTAGCCGTAATGTAAACCGGCGGATTATGCAACCCGGCAAGTACAATCCGGCTAAACATGAGCTGCCATATTGTAGAACGTATTGCAATGACAATCCGGCTAATCGTTAACCCGCCGTATTACAAAACGGCTCTGATTTGTAAAACGGCTAGCCCTAATGTAAAACGGCTAGCCCTAATGTAAAACGGCGGATTATAAAATCCGGCTGCGACATATACATTTTTAAAGGGCCAGTAACGCGCATATGACTTTCAAGCTTCCATAGACCGCGGTGACCACTTACTATCAGGCGAGCCTTGCGCTTGTTTCCCACCGACGTAGTATATAATCAATAATTAGTAATTTCAAATTCAAAACATCTCAAATTTATCTATGGACAATTGGATTTATTTCATTTCATAAAAAAGTGAACTTTAAATCAAACTGGAACTCAAAATGTATGTGTCAAATTGACCTGAACGTTGTGGGTTCGTTAGTTTAAAATCTGGTTTGCGGTGTCAGACTTTTGAGGTGAAGGGCAATTGAAAAGATGAGATCTGAAGATAAATTAAGTGTATCGGGTTTTATTTTGGTAAAAAGTCAGTATTACGCTCACACTTCTACGTATAAAGGGTCCTTTCCTTATCAGTAAAAACCGCTCAGGTTGAATATTCAGCCTTTATAAATGGCGATTTTCTTTTCGTCTCTAGCGTCGTAAGCCTATGCGCTGCGCGCTCTCCGCTGTCTGACATATAAAGGGTTGATCACATGAAAAATATTCTAAGGGATATCCCAAAGTTTGACGCAAGATATGAATTAGCCTCCTTGGTACAGTATGTATGTATGTAAATACTTTATTGTACACAAGCCAAGAAAAAGAAACAATACAGACAAAACAGATTATACACACATCTTTATTAAAAGGCAATAAGAGCATGTGTCGATCATTTTGAATACCTCGCCCGCGTACCCGCGTAGCAACCATTGCTGCTGACTGTACGGAAAAGTACAGCGGGGTAATCACGTAACTTTTCGAGCGTAGGCATATTTTATTTAATGTCATTTTTAGTAAGGGATTTGACTTTACATCTACCTTACGAACGGTCGGAAACGCTCCGTAATCGCACCGCTGGCCACTAAACAATACAACAGTTTGACAGCTGACAGTTTAGGGTTATTAAAAGTAAAGCAGTACACGAGAGAATAATTAAGTGTGGTTTCGAAGCAGGATTCGAACCTGCGACCTCCTGCCATTCACAGCCAGTCGCTCTAGCCAATTGAGCTATAGGTGCAACCCACACCCGGCCCCCCAAATTCAATTTCAATTTATTCAATAATTGCAACCATGGTATTACGAGTTCTTATTTATAGATATTCAACCATTCCTTCATTTATACAATCGCCTTAAGGGAGGAGTACAGCGACATCTACCAGAAGACTCAGGCTTCATTTATTTCTAAATTTGTACTAATACTTACGTATATTTAAAAAAATATTAAACCTCACACGTCTTAAACCCTTATTAGTCTCACCTGATGGAAAGCGACAACAAGGCCTAAGATCTCACTGGTTCAGTAATAGCCTATTAGCCTAAAAAAGATTCTCCACTGACCCTAGTTTCTTCAATACCTACATTATTCCAATACCATAAATCATACCATAAAATGTATGATTAATCACGTTTACAGGGCAAATAATTGTTCGTCGCCAACCATCCGTATTCAGTTCGAGACAAAGATTTGAATGGATCTCGCGGAATTATCCCGTCCGTTACAATGGTTAACTGGAATTTCAATCGCTACTATTGGTTATTCTACGGAGATAGTAATTTCACCCACAAACTAATTAAAAATCATTGAAAAGACTGGACTAGACTGGTTGGAGACAGATGGAAGGAATCAGTTTTACAGAGAAGAAAACTAACAAAGAAGTTTTAAAATTAGTTAATGATTGCTGGATTGTTGTTGGACTTGCTTGAAACTGATAGAAAACAGAAGAGGGAAAATGTTCGGATATCACATACGCCATGACGACTGGATCAGAACCATACATACAGGGAAAGATAGAGGGAAAAAGTAAAAGGGGAATACCTAGAATGATGGAAGATAAAATAAATGCTTAATCACACAGAGAAGTGAAGGACAAAGCTGAAGGCAGAATAAGCTGGCGATTACTCCACCGACAAGAGCCCAGCTATTAAATATTATGATGATGATGAAATAACTGAGGGTGTCCAGCTGATTCCTCTGCCAAAGGATGCGTAGCCATTCAGCGGGGACATGTAGCCAGTCTCGGCGGCAGCCCGCCACAGGGAAAGGATTTGGGAGACTTATGGATAAGTTCATCATATCAGCCGAAAGACGTCCACTGCTGGTCATAGGCCTCCCCCAAAGAGTGCTGCAATGACCGGTCCTGCTCCACCCGCATCCAGCGGACTCCTGCGACCAGCCTTTTTATGAAGCCCATGAGGTAGTAGTTATTACGTTAAATGATGATCCATGCTAGACTGTTCCGTGTCCGGGCCGGCCCGTTCTGTGGAAAAAAAATCGACTTTCTTGTACTAGAAAACGGGTCGGCCCGGCCACGGAACGGTCTAGCGTGAATCATCCTTTTTTTAGTCACAGAGTAGTTTTACTAGTTCAAAACCCCGCTTGAACCAATAAGTTCTTCAAAAAAACTTATGTAGGTACGAAATATGATTTGATATTTATCAGTAGTTATTCCATGAAAGAAGACCGTACGACACTAGAGGTTACGTGACAGAGCTCCCGAAGATGCACTGTGTTGAGAGCGAGGCACCTAAATATGTCCATTCTGCTGTCAACACAGTGAATCCTTAAATTTTACAAAGGGTCAGTAACGCGCACGTTTCTCCTTTGGAGTTACGGGCGTCTATAGGCTGCCGGTGTCTGTTTACCATACGGGTACGCTTGTTTGCGTTCATTTGTATAAAAATATTGTCTTAAAATTGTTTCGAAAAGAACATAGCTAATAGAACATTCGAGAACCAATAGTAACGTATCGGGCCAGAGCGGATTGGATGATTTATTTGACCATTACTTTCAACCCGTTGGAAACTGAAACTGGTTATGTTTGAGGTTCGAAATTCTGCTGTTCGATCAAAAGACCTAACCCCCCCGCTCATACAAAGGTTCTTTGTAAAAAAGTGCCTTTAGAAATCCCGGTCTCTGTAATTGACAATATTTCAAAATTTCCAAAAGTCTTAATTCAAAAACCATTTCGGTAAAAACGTGTGAAGTACACAAAAAACATTTTTTTAGATTTTTTTCTGCGTTAATTTTGGAAAAAATCTCAATTTACTGTAAACCGAAAGTTGACGTCATCTTCCTCGCTGTATTCAGGGAGACCTTAGTACAGAGTACAGACAATCGCTGCTCTGGAGTGGCTCTGGATTCTTGTTGGGAAGATGACGTCATATTTTACTTACGCCCTTTTGGAATGACCTACTTTTCAACGTGTTTTTTTTGTATGAAATAATGAGTTAAATTGAAAAAGAAAAAATACGGGTGGCTTAAATTTTTACCTATTTTCTAACTAGTTCATAAAATAAAGTAGTTAAAAATATGAAATGTTGTCAATTGAAGGCTTTACACTGGAATGTAAGGAGTAGTGGTTTTTTGTGTTGAAGACAGTGCGTTAAAATCTGAAAACGTATATAGCATTTGTTTGTGCAATATGTAAGACATCAAATGGGAACGTATAATATAAAGATCAAGTTTCATTTAATAATTGGTGCATAGATTTAGATGCGTCGAAATTGCGTGACAGCCTTTTCTCAAAAATGACCCGCAATCTGAAAATTACTCGCTACATATTGGAAGGTATTTTGGGTGTATCAATCATCAAAACCAAAAAATAAAAAAACATTGCAGGCTCGGTCCACGCGCCTAAAATGTAGGTACCTACATATAAAATTCCTTTATTTGTAGAGTTCCAAACTTTTAAAAAGTAGCATAAAAGGCAGCGCAGGTCGTATTCAGCCAATTCAACTCGTATTTTTCTGTTGGTAACGCGATGTTTTGTGTTTCAAATAATAATTGTGTTTTTCGGTGGAAAGATACACTTGCGACTCTGTTAAAAAAAAACTTAGAGACTTAAGTTTTTGTCGTTTTAAGATTATGTTTATCAAATCTTAACCAAAGTTCGTCTAATTTCCCTCACTTTTGAGAAAAAAATTGCAGGATTCGTATTATAATTAAACGGACACGCAAACTCGTCCGTTTAAACAATAGGTACTCGTCCTGCAATTGCTTCCTTCCCGGCCACGGCAATAATAATGTACTTATTCACCAGTCACTTTTACAATATCGACGTAATTTGTTACAAAATCGCATATTGAAATTTTAATTGAAATCGGAGCCACACACTGTACCTGCAAGTCTCTCATAAATTCCACATCCGATATTTGACGTTCAGTAATGGATGCATTAATATTAAAATTTTAATGAAATTCTCATTGAGATATTAACAATTTTAAAATTGAATCGGGTGCCGTTTTTCATTTTATGGTGATTTCAAAATATTGCTTGAAATAGTTAAATGTATTTGTTTTGTGTAAAATACAATGTATAGTTCTATACGGTTCTACTACGGTCAACCAATTTGATTTTTGGCCATTTCGTACATTGTCACAATGAAAATCTATATGAAAGCCGTTACCGATTTCATAATTATCCACTCACTTACCTATGGTAACTCTGGTTGCCAGGCATCGTCCTTATTTTCTAGGGAATAGAGTTCAACTCAAAAATAAACTTCAAATAGCTCGCATGAAATGGAAATTAGTTGACTCTTTCTAACGATCGATGTGCAATCTCGTACTTGTCGCTTGGTACCCTACGTACACTTATGCCGTCGAATTGATTTACAAATATGCGTGTTTTACATTAAAAGCCAGGAGCGGTCCCTTTGTTACGCAGTTTCGAGTACTAACTAGGTACTTTAATTAAAATCACATCAATTAACCGCTATTCTCTTTTAATAAAGTGGCCGCAACACTTTCAATTTCCATAACACCCGGTCTATTATTCCTCTGTGCTTTGATAATGTGACAAAGAAAACTAGGAACACAATTCAGTCCATTCCTTGACGTTCCATTTTTAAATAAAAATAAAATGATTTTATGTGACACCTGGCCATAAAGTGGCCATTATTGCACGCTCCGCGCGCGGTAAAACCCACTTCCTGGCCAGGGGGTGACATAAAATTTTGTACTTACCACGGGCGATAATAAAGAAAGCCTCAAATCGCATATTTATCGCCCTTGCCTTCGGCTCGGGCGTAAAATACCTGCGATCTGAGACATTCTTTGTTTTATCGCCCTTGGTAAGTAATGTACTATTTTATTATCCGGCAAAGGCATATAATATATAAATATATTATAGCCAACAAACGGTCAACCAATTTGATTTCTGGGCCACTTCGTGCAGTCAAGTGCAAAAATATGAGTGCCTACAACACAACTTGCTCAAAAATATGTCCCATGGCTCTTATGTCGGTGGATTTAGGCGTCGGTACATAATATATTTATGAGAGGAATCATTCCATACATGACGACCGCTTTAGCTTAATTGGTAGTCATGACCCTGCCTACGAAGCTGGCGGTCCCGGGTTCGAATCCCGGCCGGGGCATTTATTTGTGTGATGAGCACGAATATTTGTTCCTGGGTCTTGGATGTTATCTATGTATTTAAATATCTATATCGTCGCTTAGTAATAGTACAAACTTTGCTTAGTTTGGGACTGGGTTGATTTGTGTAAGATCAGTGTAAGATAAGATTTGTCCACGTTATTATTTTCTTTTGTGCTGTAAAGATTACATTACATAATTTTGGATAATAAAGTGGTGTTTTTGGATAATAAAGAATTTATTATTATTGTTATAAATTAGGCTTTTACTACTGTATGAAACCGAAGAAGGCGTCCGGACAATTTTATTTTATACAGGATAAATTAATTCGAGTCGAAAAAAATAAAATCCAAATAATTGAAAACATAAAAAAATAAACATTTTTTTGAGGTTAGGCTAACTAAAAAATAAGCGTACTGACCAAAAATCATATGCATAATGCAAACAAAGCCAAGAAAAACTTGCACAAAGTTTGTATGGCGAGTGCTTGCGTACACAGGCGCCTTAACACTAATGTATTTAATATAGTTTTTATTCCATATGCCCTGTCTAAAATCATATATTTGTAATATAAACTCTATTACTATGATACTAAAGTAGAATATCCAATGTACTAAGAGCATAAATCAGTGTCAAATTCAAAGTAATCTTACGGCAATGCTCGCATAGGAAGAGCTCACATGTCGTGTTCCTTAAAAGCATTCCAATTTCACACAACTTTCCTTTTTGCCGTAAGCAAATATTTTTCTTTCCCTAATGTCTTTGTCGTCCCTAATTCGAAGCTAAGCAAAAAAACATCATATATAAGGAAAATTAATTATCGCCTTTCACGTTCAAAAGAGATTGCCGAGGGATTTCCTGCGAGAAAATGACTTTTGGGAGAAGTGCTTTTGCGTTAGTTTTGGTTTTGATGCGAGTTTTACTCGAGTTATCTCTATTATTGTACCTACGGAGGAAAAATGATAAAAATCTACTGCAACTACCCGCGCTAAAAATTCCGACCGATGCATACAAGACTTATATCAAACAAACTACCGGATGTAATAAAAAATGAAACCGAAGACAAAGCGTTCAAACGGGAATTAAAAAAATTGTTTCTCAAAAAATGCTACTATTCTATAGATGAGTACCTAAACGATAAATCTCTGCCCAAAATATAATATTGCTTATACCCGAAAATGCATGTAAAAGTGTTATTGTATACCTAATTATAGTTAAATTTAAGAAACATTGATGTGCCCTAACAGGGTTCATGTGTGAGTGAACCCTTATGTGGGTCATTGTCAGATTTAGGTGCGCGTCTTTTCGGTGGACATGTCAAAAGTTAAGGGCTACAAAGCTTAATTTTCGATTGATCTGGTAATCCGCATAATCTGTAATTCCGTGTCTATCAATCCATGTAATAAAAACGTAAATTACATGCACACAAGCCGTTAACTATTGACCACCGAATGAACAACTTTTGTTTTTCCGACTGACAATGATCCATGTATAACACCTTCTTTGTACCACATGATAAAATGCAATAAATGAATTATGAATTATTATAATGAATTACAGTATATTCAATTGCAATGTCAACCCAGGTCAGTTCTTGGATGGGTGATCGCTTTTAGTGGTTATTAACTGAGCACTCTCGTGCTTTGGAAGGCACGGTAAGCCGTTGATCCCGGCTGCTGCCTATGCGCCTATGATAGCAGTCGTTAACCCAAGTAAGAGGCCTTAGGGCGGCTTGAGAACTTCTAACAGGCAAGATGCCCACTCGGTAAGCCCAATAAGGTCTAGTTTTCCCCTTTGGTTAGTAGGTCGTATGGCAGTCGCTTGCGTAAAAACTAGTGCCTACGCCAAATGAATTAGGCAGCGAAGTCCGGGCGTCCTTCAGGATGCAACTGTATAAGGATAACGCTAGGTGCAAAATTTCGAGAATTTTGAGTGAAATCCTTACCTCAAAAACAAGGAGATCTAATTAAGGAGTGAGGGAGGTGCATTTGTTTCTGTTAACGAATCCACTGCCTATTCAATAGAGTCAACCACAACATGCTAGTGACTCCTCTGGACTCACTGGGAGAAGCTTATATAGCTTACTGTGTCTTCTTACCTTCAGAGAAATCAGAGGGAGAATTTGGAGCGGCCAAACTGGGGAAGTGGCCTACAGAAAACCGCCGCCATTAACATCACTGCTTGCTTTTTAGGAACGAGGTGTGGTGTTACTGGACGTTAGCAAGGTCACCAGAGCTCCCGAGGATGCACTGTGTTAAGAGTAAAGAACCTCTAGAAACTTCTAGCTGTCAACGCAATGAATTCTCGAGCCAAAAGTCGGCAAACCGCGTGTGATTCTTCTGGGGTCGCATGCGTCTATAGCGGCGGTGTCTGCTTACCATCAGGTAGGCTGTAAGATTAATTGCCACCGTCGCTCTATAAAAAAAGTCAAACAAAAGACCATATGCCTATTAGCCAGCAGCGCATATTAAAAAGAATGCACGCCGTTATCTCCTTTAATGAAGCCATGTCAACAAAATTCACAATAAAAAAACCATTATAGAACACAAAAGGTAGACACGCTTCAGGCTGAAACGGACAGTTGACGTGAAACTACGCTTTAAACAATTACAAGCAAAACTCGACCTTATCTACTGCTTAATAGAGTTCAACAGCAAAATGAGGAGTCGTGTTTTGAAGGCTTTGAGTTTTGTAGCTACGAGCGGTATGCTGTTTTGTAGGAAATTTTTGTAAAGTTCTTTTTCTTACATATTTTGGTAGTCTGATGAGTTTTTTTATGAATGAAAGAAAAATGAGAAGCAATTAAAGCGATCACGGATAACGGTGATTTTTGCGAAGAGTTTTTAACGGGAAAGCAAAATTCTGACACTCCTTTAATTTATCTATAATTTCTAATACTAATACTACTACATACAAACTACTTCATTTTCTATTATACTCCGTTTTTTTCAGATGAGAAAAACCTTGCGATTGTCGTCATGCGATTTCAGGGAAATAATCTTGAAACGGGAAAAAATGCTGCGTGCTATCTTTGAGACGTAATAAGCTACTGAAATAAGTGAAATTAGTACAATATCATCCTCTGATGTCTCAGGGAAATGAAGAATTGTAGGCGAAAATTACCGTTAAAATTCTCATCTTAAAAAAAACGGGGTATAAATTACCACTTGTCTTATCATCACAATATTTAATGCTGCATCTATAACTACTTGTATATACTATTATTATTATCCTCCTAGCGTTATCCCAGTACAGTTGCATCCTGAAGGATGCCTGGGGTCCGCTACCTAATCCCAAGATTTGGCGTAGGCACTAGTTTTTACGGAAGCGACTGCCATCTGACCTTCCAACAGTTCCAACCCCGAGGGAAAACTAGACCTTATTGGGATTAGGCTTTGTCAAGTGAGTGGGCAACTTGACTGTTGAAGTTCTCAAGCCGCCCGAAGGCCTCCAACTTGGCTTAACGACTGCTGCCATAGACAGCAACCGGGATCAACGGCTTAACGTGCCTTCCAAAGCACGGGAGCGCTCAGTTAATAACCACTCAAAGCGGTCACCCATCCAAGTCCTGACCGCTGCCCACGTTGCTTAACCTTAGATACCGCAAGCGGTACACAGGCGCCACTGGGCCACGAGCGCTCCTTGTATATACTATATCTTTGACTATGTATTGTAGCCTGTTGTATTAAAAATGTAAACGTCAGCTGTGTGCCAGCCAAGAGCTGTGAACAAATGTCGGTAAGGCTTTGACGCACGCTTCCGAAACCCAGGCGACATTTGGCAAGCAAAGCATGATTAAAATCTGCACAACATATAGCAGATAACCTGGCGAGGTACCAGGGGCTCGATTTTGCTACTAACAATTTCATATCAATTTTATTATATCTAGACATGATTTGCACGTAGAACCGATGGCAGTTGGGGCCGAAAGGTTCTCGAGTGGCGACCACGGACCGGAAGGCGCAGCGTGGGTAGACTCCCCCACAAGGTGCACTGATGACCTGGTAAAGGTCGCGGGAGTTCACTGGATGCGGGTGATCATTTGTATTTGAATTAATTTTTGAATTTTATTTGATGTCAATTAATTTGTTCTACATTTGTTAGATTTCTGACGACCGCTTTAGCTTAGTTGGTAGTGACCCTGCCTGCGAAGCTGGAGGTCCCGGGTTCGAATCCCGGCCGGGACATTTATTTGTGTGATGAGCACGAATATTTGTTCTTGGGTCTTGGCTGTTTTCTATGTATTTAAGTATCTATTTATATCTATATAAGTATGTATATCGTCGCTTAGTTTGGGACTAGGTTGATTTGTGTAAGATTGTCCACAAATATTTATTTATTTTATTATTTATTTGTAGGATAGCGGTGGGTACTCCAAGGCCGTGGTGGAAATTCGTGCCCCCCCCCCCCCCCCCCCCCCCTCCGCCCCCCAAATCATTTATTTCATCATCATCATATCAGCCGAAAGAACGTCCACTGCTGGACATAGGCCTCCCCCAAAGAGTGCCACAATGACCGGTCCTGCGCCACTCGTATATGATATGTGACAATAATATAACATCGTTAAACCCGCCTGCCCTCTATATAGGAAAACGAAATATGATTTCAATACATCAAAAACACGTTTCAGAATGGAGCTCCGGAAAATAATACGTGCGACGCTTGTTACAAATAATACAGAATTTCTTACTTTTGTGTAGGTATTTCGCCATTTCTCAATGTCCTTGCTTTGGAAAGAAGGATTTTCAAGTATAGATGCCAATTGTATTGCTAGAAAGTCCAAATCTCAGAAAAAGAATAATATGTATTTGTAATTTTTTTTTATTGCTACAGTACTGGGGAAGTACCTCCACCTTATATAAAACGCAGATAATAACACCAGTACTTACGTACCAGTTGTATTGTGTTTCTGGTGGTGGGAAAGTCGCCAGAGCACTCAAGGATGAGCAGTGTTGAGAGTGATGGGCCTGCACATGTCTAGCTGTCAACAAAACGAATCCTCAAGTAAATAGAGAGTCAGCAACGAGCTTTTGATTCTTCTGGAGTAGTAAACTACCATTATGTACGCTTATTTGTCACAGTCATTCCTAACCTGCCTGTAATTACAGATGTGTAAGTTGCAGAAACTTACTAATACCTATGTCGGGAAAATCCTCGGAAATTTCTCAAATTTACACATGAATAAAAAGTTTCAATTTCTGAAATTTCTTCCATGTGGAAAGTTTTAGAAACTTTCCGCCGGCACATCATTATTTGTTACAATAACAGACACAGAAAGAGAGTTTTTTAAGATTATGTTACTGTTCTGTTAGACCAAATATGTAAGATCCGTCAAGAAAATAATAAATTTCCGTAACATAGCACTTCGTTCAAAGTATCTCAGATACAAAACTAAAGCGCAATATATCAGAAAACATGCCACTCTACAAAAACTACCCAATTACCCTTATCGGGGAGATACGGGGAATTTACGTCCGGACCCTGCTTTGTTCCTTGTATGCGCAGGTAAATGAATGCAAATTGTTGGAAGCGCTCGGCCCACTTTAGGCCTTTTCGTAAACTTGGCAATGAGAAGTTTTAGAGGGTAAGTAATGATGGTGCGCTATGGTAAAGGGCTTGTTGTTTTGGCACGGTTCCGTCTATGGAAGTTGCGCTCATAAACAAACTTGCACCCCCGTTTAATATTAACACCTGTCCTGGCTCTCTAAGTACATGGTACTTTATTCAGGTAATTTATTAATTAATGACACAGCATTACAGTTTGCACCAGGGCGCTGGGAATTTCAGTTAAGTTGTACATGTGGGTATTGTTAAGTATAAAAGCTCCACTCTTCATTAATTACATGGTTTAATACATTATAATACAGAAAACAGGCATGGCTAAGGCATTCTCTTCAATACGCGCAATTGATCCGACCGAAGTGACAGATGACATGACGCCATAGGGCCGCGACACGTCGATAGTGTTGTCCGTCGTCGTACAAATCACCGTTCCTCTGGTCAATGGCTAATAGTTCGGCCAACCTGACAAGACCTTCGACCTCGAAGGTTAGAAGCTCGGCAACAACGCCCATCTCATCTATCATTATTCCGTAACCGCACCCTCTATGGACCTGAACCTGTAGGGGAAGCAGAGAACAATCTCGACAGACGCTGGTCGGTTCGGTGGCTGGCGATTAACCCATATGCCTGAATCTAAACCGACTCACGTCTGTCAGTTTCACGATCAGTACTACACTCAAGAGCAAAAATAACGGGCACACTTCCCATGGAAGTTCAATACAAAGTGTATGAATTATTCCCGCTCGTGAGTGTACATGAATTAACAGTTCTTCTTCAATCTTCTTTGCATGAACGGTCTTAGCATTTTCTTCGGGTATCATTGTACTTTAGGACTAGCTTGTACATTTTTCTGCCAACTACTAGTAAACTCAAAGCAGTTTTCATTCTCATCTGTTGTAATGAATAGCAGTCAGTTCGTCTCCTTATTTCGATTTTAAGGTCAAACTCAAAAGTAACACTGCAGTACGAGTATGATAGATCTTAGAAGCAGGGAGACCCTTTTAAATATTTTCATTAGGTATTACGGCTTCTGTTGGACAATCTACACTGTCCCTGTTTTTTTTTGTCACAGCATTAAACAAAATTACTTAGAACTTTGTAAACATTCAGATAATTTGTGTTGTGCCTTTAACACGTAGCACTGGAATCTCAAAAATATTATCCCATACAAATATATTCATCAAATTATTTTCATTTTATCATTCACATCTTTTCCCATACAGTGTGTACGTGATATATCGTCAAGCGACTTGGATGTGAGCTCATTAAGCGAACAGTTTTCACGATTGTTCACTACATCAATAGCTCGCTAAACTAGTAACTCTTTCAATCAACTTCACATGCTCGCTAACATAGAACCATGAGTTTGAAACCAACTTTAAATACTCGTTAAGCTGAAAATGTGAGCCCCTCTCGGCAAACGTACAGTGTGAGCCCCTTCCGGCGATCGTGATCAACTTCTCAAACTTATCGTGTGAGCCCCTGTCGGCGATCGTGTGATGTGAGCCCCTACCGGCAATCGTGATCACCCAAGCCTACTGTGTCTGCCCCTGTCGGCAATCGTGATCACCCAAGCTTACAGTGTCAGCCCCTGTCGGCAATCGTGATCACTCAAGCTTACTGTGTCAGCCCCTGTCGGCAATCGTGATCACCCAAGCTTACTGTGTCAGCCCCTGTCGGCAATCGTGATCACTCAAGCTTACTGTGTCAGCCCCTGTCGGCAATCGTGATCACCCAAGCTTACTGTGTCAGCCCCTGTCGGCAATCGTGATCACTCAAGCTTACTGTGTCAGCCCCTGTCGGCAATCGTGATCACTCAAGCTTACTGTGTCAGCCCCTGGCGGCAATCATCGTGTGAGCCCCTACCGGCGATCATCGTAAGCTTAGCATGTGAGCCCCTGTCGGCGATCATCGTGTGAGCCCCTTACGGCATTCGTGTGAGCCCCTTACGGCGTTCGTGTGAGCCCCTGACGGCGTTCGTGTGAGCCCCTTACGGCGTTCGTGTGATCCATGAAATATCGTCTAATATACTTCCTTTCGCCTTTTGCTCGTAAGGCGTACTTGTACCTCGTCCTCTTAAAACATTCGTGTACTTCGTCTGTTTAAGTATTTGTACCATTTTGAGCAAGTAACATATAATATCTCAAGCACACACCGCTTCTGCATCACGAGCGGCTGCTCCACTTGCTTCACATAAGGTGTATATCCTCGGCTCGGCTTGCACCATTTGCAACCAGTCTCAACTTTGCCATCACATTTCATCAGCCTGAAATCACAATCATGGAGCACCATGCCAATGCACAGCGCCCTACATTTGAGATTATCATTCAAAATATTAATTACAATATTTCTGTTGGATACACATAATTGCGGAACTAAATTTACGCCATCAACAGCAAAACTGACTTATAGCACAGAATAAGTAATAGTACAAGTACAGAAGTTTCTCTGTTAACAAATCCTCCGTTTAGGTATGCCAAACGTACCTAAACGTAGCCATCTCTTTCTATCGCACGCAACCATTAAATAGTCCTAAGACTGGAGACCCGTCCCGCCGCATGTACTTTGAGCGGCGCGATGACGTCACGGTAGTGTGCCACTCCTGCTTATAGTTAGAATCAATCGAATTTGAATACACACACAAACCACCATTTTCCACATTAAAGTTCTCCCCTGTCTAGTGGAGGACACATATCTCAGCAAACATACTTGCAGATCAGTTTATGCTTTAAGCTTGATGGTTGGAAATATCATATTATTCATTATTATTATTATTTACTGTCTTTCTTAGCATTAAACATCAATGTTAATCACCACAACCATTGTAACATATTGAAAACAATTGCCTTTCGTGGACAAGTACTTTGGAGCATGCAATTAGGTAACCTTAATTTGGAGAGATGTTGCATGAATGCATTTAGCTTTACTTCAACTTCACTTCTTTTTCGACTAGGTATCAAACTTCAGGATATCACCTAATTGTGAAACCAGTCAAGACATTATAACAGTTTAAACTCTCTGTGAGAGTCTCTCACATTGTAAACGTACTTATATCGCGTTAGACCCACTTAAACAAATCTTTTAAGTATAGCCAGAATACTATAATATATTTCTTTTAAGATGTGTTATTCATAATACTTTATTTTTCTCTACTGCAGCCTTCTTTTATTTTTAACCTGACTGCGGCTTTATAAGCCGTGCCCAATAAGGCGTTAGGAGTGCGCGGTTGGAGTGGCCTGGGGAAAATCCAGGGGAACCCTCCGACACGACCACGCGGGCGGTTTAAACACTGGACTACTCTATGAGTTTGCGCTCCCGTGAGATTGGTTGAGCGGTTTCAAACGACTGCAGTCTATCCTATCTCATTGAGCTACTATATTATCCATTTTAACAGGCCTTGTGATTACAATACAATACCCCTCAAAGAACACAGTACATAACATAAGTCAGTAGAGGTAAACAACCGGCGATGATTATATATACCTGCAATCATCTTTTACCACACACATCTACATCTAACACAACTTGCCATTCATTTTAGAGTCTGACATTGTGTCTCTTTCTTTACCTGTATCAGCCACTAATGAAAGTTTTTCCATTAACATACAATATTTTCAACATTTGGCAGAACTCTTATCAACATTTAACATTAACAATAATTCTTATCAACAGTCTGCAGGATCCACTGGCTGGCACAGATCTCATCTTAGGAATGTGACAACAAAGAATCAAATGCACATGTACCTATGCTGTCTCAAAGTGTTCGAGAAACACATTCATTTACTGACTTCTGACCTTCTCTTATTTACCTTAACTGACTCTATAACAGAATGCTCATTGGGGAATATGTCAAATACACGAGCATTTAATGTGATGAATCAAATTCCCATGAAGTAGACATAAACTCTAATAATAATGATACACTTACAGTTTTCCAATACCATTACAATCATACCAATCTTTTTGGGTAGTTATAACAGTATTTCCCATTTCTTGTTCAATTGGTCAACTCACTCTACTTCACATGTCTGTGACACCACTGCGTTTCAACCTCGTACTGGTAATTTGTTCATTCATTTCAACCATCCATATTCGATGTCCATCCATATTCAACATTCAACCTTGTCCATATTCCACCTGTAAAAATACTTCCAAACATCTTATTTAAAAGTAAATATATAAACTTCAACTGTAACATGGTGTATATACTCTTTCTGCGACAAACACCTTACAATGTGGTAGTACTTTATCTCTGTACCGGCTTCCTAGAGTAAGCGACTATGGATATTTAATCTGGTTACAAAACTCATCTACTTCAGTTTTGTATGTTCACACACAAACATGTTTTTCCTATAGAAATACCATCATTCAATATCAACGCAACACCATACAATTATGTACAAGTATAATTATGTACACAGCCAAGTTTCTCTATTATATTAATAGTATCTCACAAAATTAATCATGCTTGCCTTATAGCACAGAACATAAACTAACTAACTGGGCTGGCACGACAACCCAAAATGAGTCTTGGCCTCCGGCACAAGAGCATGCCACTTTTCTCGGTCCTGCGCAATACACAGCGCAGAACATAAAAAAGACCTTATAACTTCCTTACTCAATACTCTTAGGTAATTATAGTATTACCTATTCACCGCAGTACCACCTATACACAGACCCACTATACTTACTGCTTTAACTTTAATTGTGTGTTATGTGTAAATATGAGTAATGAATTCCACTCCAAAGATACTGATTATTAAGATAAGGTAGCTACTTTATCATCCGTTTTTATTCTGTTTTAATTTCCTTATATTAACTCTTGTGTACTTCATTCACCGGTGTACATGTACCATACCTACTGTACAATTTCTTATAAAACTTCTTATAACACTTACTGGTCAAAGCAGCCATTGCTCTATGAACACTAGGTAACAATACCTAACCATTTAGTTACCCATTCACCGATATTCAATAATATTAAAAGGTATTCTTTTAAAATGTTATTTAAGTCATGTCTAGTGTACTGTCAAACAATCAAGTTCTAGGTTTTGCTTGCATTTCAAACTGTTTTCAGACAAGCTTTTACATGCTTTTTGTATTACATATGCCAGAGATAATTAATCATTCAGATATTCAGTAGGTATTTTAGGTATGAAATGTTTGAGATTCAGTTACACACTTAATGCCTATTAAGGACTAATCTCGTTATTTCAAACATTTCTCTTACACGCCAGTTACAACGTAAACAATGTCAGAGTAGGTAATTTGTTTAAAGCACCCATTGATTAACTTGTAAATACCGTAGAATACACAAACAATTTGTACCAGAAACTGCTTGAGACTTAATTCAGATACTTTGCAACGATACAGCTTACCATAAAGTGTATAATTCATCCAGTTTACTTGCATACGCATTGCCTTTAGTCCAATCCAACGCCATGAGCGCGTCTCGGACAACTCATGCAGTACTTATTTCTTTGTACATTTGTACCTTATGCTGCCTCAACTCTTCTGATAAATGCATTTGCATTGGCTACTTTGCCGTATGATATGATTGAGTGCAATCCTTTGGTACAACCACGTAAAATTAAATTATGTTGCATGACAAAACACAGCTTCTCAACCACGGAACAATCATGCACATATTCTTGCCAAACAACTTGCAGGCGTAGAGTAAAACATGCCACTTCTGATACTGTTAAGTATAAAAGCTCCACTCTTCATTAATTACATGGTTTAATACATTATAATACAGAAAACAGGCATGGCTAAGGCATTCTCTTCAATACGCGCAATTGATCCGACCGAAGTGACAGATGACATGACGCCATAGGGCCGCGACACGTCGATAGTGTTGTCCGTCGTCGTACAAATCACCGTTCCTCTGGTCAATGGCTAATAGTATACATGTTTACAACAGCACAATACAATACAATTATTTGCAAGAGAAGAATCCATCTGCTAGCAAACAAGTCATAGTTAAGTGCTGATGACAAGCGTATTAAGCATGCTGGATGCTTGGAGAGCGGGGAGAGATTCTGTGAGAGATAGTGCACGCGTAATAAGTATGGCGATATTCTGACTAGTCGGTGCATGAGTACTATACCTATCAGGAAGCTATCAGTCGATTCAGTAACTCTTGTTTACTGCGCGCCCATTGTCTGAGAAAACAAGGTCTTACAATACGGATCGTAACACAAGAGTGACGTCACTGTCGACGACACGATCACGCCTGATGCCGTAGCTGTACCGGATTGCCATGGCGCAGTATTTGTATCATGTGCGCGCCTACATAAATGACTGCTGCCTGTCTGGCGCGGGATAAGCTGAAACTGGACGATACGAATGCAACTGCCCCGCTTCCACGTATGATATTAAAACCGCACAAATCTAATAATACTAATAGTTTCCTGTCTGGCAATCTCAATCACGTCAAAGAATAAAATAACGCATACCGACCCCGTTCTAAGTCAAGAAGTCTCCAAAAAATTCGGTACATTCCAATTAATAGACGCGCGCCTTGGCACCTGTGCATCAAAACGTGAATTTATTCAAGTGAAGTAAAGTGAGCTAGTTACTAATTCGATGTTTCAAAAATTGACATAATATAATAATGGCTCATAAACCATTAAATATATTTGTACTTAGCCAACCCGCTGCGCACACTTATCTTTCCGTATTCCAAAGTTTTCTTTTACCTGCAAAGTTTCAGCTGCAAAAAACTTCAACACTTACATTAGCGAACACCAAGTCATAATACACACTCAACACATTCTAAATACAAACACAACTAGGACTGAAAGTTTGGGAAACTTTCCACTTAGCCGGGAGTGTTAACTTGAAGAATGCCAAAGTTTGAGCGCCGTTTCAAGGTTCTGTGGCCTTTTTGTGGGCATTGTTTAGTTGTTTGGCGAAATATGTTTGTCGAAGAACTAGGGTTTCCATTTTGGAAGTAATAATGTCATTCAAAGGGTCATCGCAATATCAATAATAACCCGCTGTCTTGTCTTCGTTTAGTTGAACCGGGCTAGATTATCTTTGCCCTATCCAGAGTTTTTTTTTACTAGAGATACTACAATGGTCTCGATTTTGGAATGCATCCCATTAGGTGGTCCAGACCAAATTCAAATTGAGCAAGTTGAGCTGTTAGGTCATAATCTGATTAAGTACGCTTCTGATTCTGATTTGTCATAGGGTCGTTTCTGAATGAGACAGTTTCAGGATACGACTTAGATATGAACTGAAAGGTCTGGAAGCCATTTTGTATTGAAGTTTCGGAGTAGGCCAGATTCTAAAATTGATAAGACGAATTAGAATTTAGAATTAAAAGTTCATACAATAGAAAGTGAATTCACAAAAACATGATGCGGACAAAACATGTTTGCGTCTTTATACCTTGAAAATAAGTTTGAAAATTGTATAGATATTTATGATGCTGACTGTACGTTGAGCGGCTGCCGAATCACCCAAGTTGCTTAAAGTCATCTAAGTGCAGAATAATTTCGCCATAGCCATGCACGCGTCAAAGAACCGTGGTCTAAAATCCCATAGCTGGTATATACGGTTGGACCGAGCGCCTGATATAATGCCGGTTAAATAAAATAAAACTGGCCAAGTGCGTGTTGGACTTCGCATATGCAGGGTTCCGAACCAAACGCAAAATTAAGTTGGTTTTGATATGATAACTAAGGGAAGGAAACCGTCTGTCCAATTTATTTGTATTTCTTGGTATATATACGTCTTTTATCAATAAAATTATCTGAATCTGAATCTGAATCTGAATAATAAAATCATCGCCAAATTTTAAGTTTATTAGATCTATGGCAAGTTAAAAAAATCTTCGGATCATAATTTTGTTAACTCGAATTTGTGTTCCGTTGGGACCCTTCGGGTACGTTATCCTAAAAAAATAACGCGACTGAACAAATACCGTGATTGAAGAGATTCCGCTAGACAACCGTACTACCCGTGAAGCACAGCAACAGCACGTACGAAAAATCCCCAAATCTGGCTCAGAAAGGCGGAATTTTATACAAAAATGAAAGCAGTTATGCCCTTTGAAGCGCTCCGTGCAGTGCGGAGGCCTAACGCTCAGCTTACCAGGTTTAGTGGCGGAATGTGGCAAAAAACGATAATCCTGGCTTAGTGCGGCCACATACGAGCCTCGTGATATTTCTGAGGGCAGCCGCATTAAGGCATGGTCGGGTTGGGCGCCACTGTTTGTTAACCAAAATCCACAGCGTACTTACTTTTAATCCAAAAAAATCAACAAACCTCTGTCGTCATTACAGCGTTGCAAAGCATTTTCGGCACATTTGGACCAGGTCAGAGCCGGACATAGTTCAATAATATATATACCTCTACGGCATTACAGTGATATCAATACGCCGAGAAACTAACTTCACAATACTTACTTACTTACTCATTCCGATGGCTCCGCGACCCGAAGTGGATCTTGGCCTCCGATACGAGTTGGCGCCACCGCGCCCTATTCTGTGCGATCTCCTCCCAGTTTTCTGCTTGTAGGGCGCGAAGGTCTTTCTCCACCTCGTCCTTCCAACGGTATTTAGGCCGGCCAACCGGTCGCTGACCACTTGGCCGTCCCGCGTAGACCTTTTTCACCGCCCTGTCTGCCGGCATCCTCTCTAGGTGTCCAAGCCACCGGAGTCTCGCTGACTTGATTTCGCCGATGATATTGGGCTCAGACACCAAATCTTCCAGCTCTTGATTCTTACGGATCCTCCAGCTTCCATCTGCTCTCTGCACTCGGCCCAGTATCTTGCGGAATATTTTATTATATGATAATTTTATTGTAACAATGGAATATTTGACACTCATAGATTACCTCGCATCGAACAACTCACAATAAGGAATTAAGTTTATGCGGGCTACACCAAACTGTTTGTAATGGTAAGTTGTGTTCATCCAAATCTGCTGCCTTGAATGCTAAAGGACGCCATCGCATGCATGCTGAAGTATGCTTCGTTTGATAAATGATGCCATCAAATAATTACATCTGCTATAAGATACCATAGCATGTTTTCAGTTATTTAATCGCATAACCTTACCGTAGCATGTTTTCTAGATTCTTTCATTCAGCTGCTAAAAGATGTCGTAACATAAATTTAATCGTTATAGAATGCCATCCCATGTTTTCAACTGTTAGGCCGGTCGCACATTGGACACGTTTTCGTACGAAATATACTCGTCCGAACACGCACGAAGCCGCGCGGACGATCCCGACCTTGAAAGTACTGATTGCGAATATGACCAATTCAAGGTCGGGATCGTTCGCGCGGCTTCGAGCGTGTTCGGACGAGTATATTTCGTACGAAAACGTGTCCAATGTGCGACCGGCCGGATCGTATACTTTCACTTATATTATAAAGAATGTCATCGCATGCTTTCATTCAGCTGCTAAATGATTGCTACACTCTACAATCAATGCTGCATGCGGTATGATGACCTGACCTTTACACAAGCTGACAATATATATAAAATGCGGTTCGATGCTGACTTGCGATGCCCTTACATAGTCCATGTTTGATACTTATATTTTAACATATAACACCTATGTATTTGTAACAACATGAGTGCAATAAATACTTGAATACTTGACTAAATGAGTTTTCACACTAAGAGGATACTTCTATAATATCCTTTTCTCTGAAACTGGGACCCCACTCAAGCTTTAAGCCGTCCATGCTTAGGTTAGATTTTCTGGAATAATATTACATTTTCTAGTAGAAAGATTTATTAAAGTACTACGGTGAGGTAGAGCTGTACAAATTTGTCGTTATGAATTTGCACTCCTGCACTGCGTTGCATCTACTTTTATGATACCTATTCAGTCCATTTTGACGAAATTATTATATGAAATTCTTTTTCTTTTTAAACATACAACTTTGACAAAATTATTATATGAAATTCTTTTTTGATCAAGTGAGCGAAGCGATCGAAGGTGACCGTTTCAGTTTGGGCAAAATTGCTTTCCTTTTTCTGACTGTTCTCCGCTACAGGTCACTGTCTCAACTGATTCTCGTGAAATTTGGCAAGCTAACTCGATAATTATGTCTTTTTTTCTTTAAGCCAGTTTTTAGATATTATCCGAAATAGCTGGTGGTAGAAAATGTACAAAAAATCGCAAAATCTACACCTCACAGAGACACAGTAAGATAACGTTACCTAGACAAAGATAATTCTTTATACAGTTGTTATTTTTTTATTAGGTACCTAACTATTAATAATGTTCGTTTTAGGTATAAATCTCTTTCTTATGTACCAGAAACGCAGTTAAATCACTACCTTTCTTTCCTAGTCTGTTGATAAAATATTGTGATATATTTTCAGCAACGCCTCGGCTTAGAATGCTATAAATATTGTGTACTGGAAATACTTGTCAGGTTGAGCTAGAATTATATTTCTTATTCTGTTCAGTGGTTTCAGATTTGATGAAACCGACTGTGATATTTCTCAGGATTTCAAAATGAAACAACATATTGGAACTTTTGCGAATAATTCCATTTATTTCCATTTCCCATTATTTTACTGAAAACATTTTGACAGTTAAGAAAGGTTTTAACTATTTACAAATCATTACTAAGCATTTACTAAGGCTTGCGTTTTACAAAGATCCATTAAACTTTATATCATTGTAAGGACAAGAATGTTACCAAAATTTCATTTGACAATTTGGTAAAATGGATCTTCATGAAAACCGAGCCTGAATTGGACAAACTTAAACTTCCGTAAAATTATTATCTAGCAAAACAACAGGATATCTTATATCCTCAAAACAATGGATATCAAACAATAAAAAGTCGTCTTATATAAAATTTAAAGTTATTAGGTCGACACGGGCACTTGAAATACAAGTTCAGTTATTTCTCAACCAAAGAGTTGTTCTTTGTGGGAATAATTTTACCTTATAAGTAAACTGTTATTAAGTACCTATCACATCGGTATGTATTTCGTGTTAAAAGAATAAAATTTTCAAAATTGCCGCACGTTCGATGTGACACCACTCGCTGGTTATTTTGTGCATCTTTTGGGTAAGTAAATTAAGATGAATGAAAATATAAGTTTTTAAGAGCGGATTGCAAGAAACTGTAGAAAAAATAGCGAACACAGGTGAAACAAATATCTCTTGTGGAGAAGTTCAACGTTATAACCAGCATAATATTTTTCATAACGTAATTATTTATTGTTTCTTTTTACCTAAACCAATAAAGTGCCTGTCGACCTTAAATAATTTCACGACTTATATTTAGGTAATTTTTAACTTAAAAGGCATTTACCACTGTCTTCCCATGATAATGTAAAAGAGTTTTAATCGTTTGCTTTAAAAAAATAGGATAATTAATAAATTCATATATTATTTAGCTTTCCTGCATTTGATAATATACAGTGGCCACAATCGACTTGGGGTTGTGAAAAGTTGGCAACTTACTCTGGGGCCCGTTGCATAATGACTTGTAACTAATATTACAAGCGGAAGTCTCTTTCGAATGAAAGGGGTCGAAAAGAGACTTCCGCTTGTAATATTAGTTACAACTCGTTATGCAATAGGCCCCTGGTTGCCAAAAGTAAAGCGAGCGGGCAAGAATGAACATGCATATTAAAGAAAACACCCGATGAACACCACTGCACATTGATGTTCTATTATATTTATTTATTAGTTACAAATTAACACTATTCTATTTGCTGTCATTCAGTCAGTTGACATCTCATTCTCACTACAACAGAAACCATTAACATATGATAAATCTTTCACAATACCATGTTTAGAGTATAGCCTAGTTTGGCACACTGTTACAAACAGCATTATCAATTTTAACAACATAAACCAGACATAGTACAGATACAGAGAGATAGTAGTAGTAGTAAACACTTTATTGCACAAATCAAGTACATACAAGGAGAACAAACTTAATGAGAGATTATGAGTATTTTAGTATAACTTGCTTTTAGACGGCATCTGTAATTTTAAAATAACCGTATCTTTCATTTTGAATTTTGATAGTTTGCTTATTCAATTTCACAGAGGAAATTTGTAATCAGTCTCAATCAATCAATCAATCTTCCTTGCCCTCTCGATCACGAAGTCTCCGTTTTATCTTGAGCGAAAATTCTTGAAAGACCCCTCGAGGCTTCAGCTCGCAGAGCCACTAATTTATTTCATGAATAATCGCCGAAACGAAAAACAATATTAAAAATAAAACTACTTTTCCCCTTTCTGCACGATACAGACGCCGCTAGCAAATGAGACAGAAGAGGATGTGATTCGGTTTTGCATTGTTGGCACTGCTATTGTGATGCTTCATATAATGACAAAGGAGCGGTGGTGTTATGCCATGCTCAGAGCCGCCACTACAAACGCGTGAACCACAGAGGTAATGTGACAGTGTGGGGCTTTAGTCTTGAATGAAAAGCTGGAATTACGACTATGCTTTGTATATCGAGACTATAACCCGACCAGTTGAAGTAGATGACAGGCACAACCGAATTATGCATTACGTATGTAGATATAGTAGGCTCGGTCGGTCTCAGTAATATCGGAGCAAATGGGGTGCTCACAAATATCTGATCACGACTTTATTGTCAAGGTATTAAAGTGTATGTTCCGATAATTATGGGCACTCTGAAGTGTATTGTAAGGGAAGACTGAGTTACAATTCTAAATACAAATTTACACACTGCCAGTATTTGTTTCGCAAGGAGGTCTGTAAAGGTATCTATACAACATTCACAGCATATTTGATGGAGCCTGTGCAGATTCAAGAAATCAAATATAGCAAGAAAAATAGTAATAACGTTTGTAACAATGTGCCGAATAGATCGAGACACAAATAGGATTATGACTGTTTTCTTTTAAATACAAAACATATTTACAAACTTCAACATTATTTTATTTACAAATTTATTTATTGTTACGAATAGCTACCTCGAACGGACTTATATTAGGGCAGTGATAGATCGTTATAGGCTGACAGCGTGAGATTGAGACGGCGCGGACAGGCTACATTTCTAGGGTTCCGTAGGTACCCGAAGGATCCCCGAGGGGTCCCGGAACCCTATTGCTGACACTCACGCATCCGTCCATTTGACCGTCGTCTGTCACACATGTTTTACAGTCTTCAAATTTTCACAGTACGTACAATCATATTTTTGATCCAAAGCCATACAAATTATCAAAACTTATTTTTAAATGTTTTACTCGATTTTTTTAATGACATCCCATATAGTTGAATATTGTTGTTTACGGCTCTTTGAGCAGATTTTTTTTAATATATTGGAAAACAGAGGAATGAAGTGCCACCAAAGTTTTCTTTGAATTATAGGTTGCGTTTGGTTTCTTGTGCATTTATTTGAGTATGCGTTTGGTTGACTTTGCATTTGCGTTTCCATTTCATTACCTATGCATTAGATTTTGCATTTCATTTGCAATAGAGTTTGTGTTCTGTTTCCTTTGCTAATGATCTTATGTTTGGATCCTTTGCATAACAGTTTGCATTTTGGTTTCCTTTATTTTCACTTTCCATTTGATTAGGTACCTTATTTGTATTGACATTTATTTATCTTCGGTGCCCTTAACATTAGTGTTTAGGAATTTCGTCGCCATCACGCGAGAGTCACGTCTATTTATTATTGCTAAATGATTTAATTCCTTATATTGTAGATACACTGACTTTCATACTCTCTTTCACTGACTCTGGTAAAGGCCATCGAGGCTACCAGTTCTATTTTATAATAATAATATTATAAAATTAGTGTTTGTGTTTTGTGACCTTTGCATTTCAGTTTGCGTTTTGTATTTGTGTTTCCGTTTTGTCACCCTTTGTTTTGACATTTGAATCCGGTTGCCTTTACAATTCGCATTCATCCTTTGCTGTTTTTATGATTAAGCGTTATTTCATTTTCTTTTTTTCCATTTTGTTAGATTCTCCTTGTATTTTGCGTTCTGGTTTGCTTTTGGGCTGCCGTTTTTTTTCGATTTGTTCCCTTTTATCGTCGGTGTGGAATGATTTTGCCTTGATTGCCTTTTGTATTGAATTGAATGTCGTATTATATCCGTGAATAAGAGTCAATTATGTATTCTAAGAGGTAACCATTCGTAGATTATTAATTTTATTATAGTTAACAGTATCACAAATCGTGATTATGATGAATAAGTACAAACAGTTCCGATTTGAATTCCTAACTTATTTATTATGGATAACAAATAATACACCAACATATTTATTTTTTCAAACAATAAACAACTTAAACAAGCACATTATGAAAATGATACTTTACTAAAATACACTATCATGTCTCACAACCATTTACCACGAGAAAACAATAATAATACTGAAATAATTAATACTGTTACACCATGATACTAATAAACCAATACTTTGTATTGTTCCTCTATTACATACAATATATTATTTAATTTAAAAATTTCGCCACTATTCATTGAAAAAATGCATTTATTTACAATAATTACATTAAGTAACACAATTCGTTATTTCATTTTACCCTAACTATTTAACTGTAGACTTTTAAAATATTGTAACCTAATAAAAAACACATTTTTCGTTTCGGTCACGCTCGTACCGTATCGTAAGGGACAACTGTCAAATTTAGATTTATGAAGCATCTATATAAACAACATTAATGAGGTGAATGAGCCTTAAACTTATAATAGTAGTTTATGCAACTGGTACATAATGAGGGGCACGAGTGTGTTTTATGAAACGAGCCGAAGGCGAGTTTCATAATAAGGTCACACGAGTGTTTTAATGCCTAATTATGTACAGTTGCATACATTACTTTATCTACACACATATTATAATTACTCTAAGATGGGTTCAGAAACCGTAGTAAATAAATACAATAATTGTGTTAATACAACCTTTTTTGCACGGTTGCGGAAATATCGAAATCAGAACTGGCAACAGATACCTGAATGTTATTTTAAAAAGTAAAGAGTCCTTATTCTGATGTGATCATGTCGTTCTAGCTCAAATTTCGTGCGATATATACTAAAAAAACATCGAGCTGACATTTCGCATCGACTGAATTTGAATTTTCAGTGATACTAGAATAGGGACATGTCAACTTTGACATTTAAATTTTGACAGTTTTGTTTGACGTAATATTTTAACATCATATATGAGATTAAAATGAAATATTTTATTACTGCTGTAGCCTTAGCCACAGATAAGAAAATTGCCATAAATTCATTGAATGTTGAAATGAGAGTAATTTTCTACGGTTTCCGAACGCATATTAGAGGATTTATGATATGTGTGTAGATAAATACTATTACAGTACATAATTTTCAGAAAAGGCCTTCTAGTGGAGAACATAATTTTTACAGTACAAAAAATCCAATTTTATTTTTGTAGTGTTTTGCTAACCCACGACTCAAGTTTTTGTGAACTACACTCTAAAAAAAGTTGTGCGAGAAAAGGTAAAAAAATATTTCAACCCGTTTCTCATTTGTCGCGCTAATAACACAAAATCGTGCTATACTGTAATGTTCTGGTACCCACGAGAATACAATACATTACACATACTCTTTGTTGCATAACCTCAACCAAAATAACACAGCCCAGTACATCATAACAATGAGTAGAGGCAAACAACAGGCGGTCTTATTGCTAAAAAGCAATCTCTTCCAGACAACCCTAGGGTACCGGACAATGATGACGACCTTTTAAATCTAAACTTGTCACCGTCCCACCGAAAAGAAACTTGAGCACTCACTTTATAAGTCTATTTACATTTCCTATAGCTGCGTTGTTTGTCAGAGGGGTGTGTCGCGCGGGGTGAGGCGAGGCAGGGGCGCGGGCGCGGGCAGCGGGCGGGGCAGCGTGCGGAGGTGCTGCAGGGGGATTCCGCAGCGCTCCGGGGCCAGAGTGGTGCCGCGCGGCAAAGTGCACGAGCCCGAGGCGAAGCGCGCTGGCGGCGGGATGCCGGACGGCGCGGTCTGGAACGAAACAAGGTTTAGGATGTTTTTTTACAGGGTGGTCAGTTTTCAGCGTCGCGACGTCAGAGAGCTGTGAAATAATAGGAAACAAAAAATAATAATGAATGCTGCATGTATTTCTTAATTTAAAAAAAAACAGTGTCTTGAATTGACTACAAATAGGATGAAGGAGAATAGAGTTCTGTGGAAGCCACGCCAGTGTCTGAAATTGAATTTTGGCAAAATACTATTACTGTATATTGATGAAAATTTAATGACGGAAAACTCTCATTATGGTCAAGCAAATATCTTCTGTATTCTCAGCATTAAAAGTAGCTTGGCATATGAAAACGTCAAAAGTCCTTCTTACAAGGAAATAGGATTTTTTTCCCTCTTTCATTTACTACTTTTGATTCACAGAAAGTGTCATAATGATTTTCCTTGCCGGGCAGTACGATGTCACTATGAAATTTTCTGTGACAGGGTTCCACGGTGGGTCACGATTCAGTTAGTTCGATAGTACATCGAGGTATCATTATAATTTTATCAAATTAACAACAAGGTCTGGTGTACCCTCTAGGTTGAAAGGTCAGATGGCAGCTTAGTTGCTTTCAAAAAACTAGGGCCTACGCCAAGTCTTGGAATTAAGTGACAAAGCGGACCACGGGATGGATAGGGCACTTATGGGAAAATGCTAGGAGAATGATGAGAATAGTTTAGGAGTCACTTACCCCAGTCTCATGCATAGGTGGATGCGAAGGCGGAGGCGCGGTGCGGAGAGGACAGTACCCCGGCAGCCCGCCGCGGACCCCGGCCACGCTGCCGCGGGGTCCGCGACTGCCAAGCGGAGGAGAAATCGTGGACACTTGCTGCTGACGGTAGTAGTCCATCTGTTGGGAGAATATGCAGTTACAGCTAGATCAACTACGTCCAGTTGCATCCTAACGGCCCGGCTAAGACTTTGCGCAAATTGCGACGAGGCAAGCGTTTTCTATGTTCATTGCATGGTCGAATCGTGTAACGCACTGCGGTTAGTTGGTATCACACGCAATGTATTGGGAAAACCGCTGCTGCCGTCGCTCGAAAGTCGTGGACGTGGACGCCTTACGTCCACGACTTTCGAGCGGCGACGTCGACTTTGTCGGTGAGAAGGCAGTGCAAACGAGAAATGAGACAAGGCTAAGCTACAATGCCAATGCCAATGTTATTAATAAATTTTACATGCAACGTTGCTGTCACTCCTGTCTTGACAAGTTACAAGAAACGAAGGGGTAGGTAGGGGTGGAAGTTCGTTACTATTAGAGATTCTACTTGATTATTTTTTACGTAGATTATGGTGCTGGTCGAAATTCCTCTTACTCGAACCAAGCGCTTCATCTTCTTTTATAATGCGCACTGCTAAGGTTTGAAATTCCCTGCCGGCGTCTGTATTTCCGAGTTCATATAATCCAGACTTTTTTTAAGGCACGAGTGAATAGGCTATAATCTTCTAGGTCAGTTCGCTCCACCGTCGGCCTCATTTTTGCCCCCTGGCTAGAAGTAGGCCAACAGCATTCCATCTTCAATAAAAAACAATGAGCCTATGAACTAAACTGAAAAAGAGGAGCAAAGGAAGAGCACCTATACGATGGACATATGTGATTCGCGATGTATTGCAACCCACCATAGAGGGATTTAGAGAGCGATGGAGAACTGCTCTTCCGGTGGTCATGACCCTCAGCTTTCAATAACAGGTGAAGATGAATTCTTGTTTCCACGTTAACCCTTTTTATATTCTCACCTGCATCTGGTCAGTATCCGAAGGTATAATGTCCGGGTTCCTATCATCGCTCTCGCTGTCGTCCTTCTCCCGCAGCTTGTCGGGCGAGGCGGGCTGCGAGGTCGGCGCGGGCGCCGACCGCGGCTTGCGCTTGGCGCAGCGCTGCCGGACAGCCACCATGAAGAGAACTATGACCACCATCAGGACGCCGCCGCCGCCGACCGCCGCTGACATGGTGCCGGACATTTGGAAGGCTGTTCGTGGTAAGTCTGTGGAATGGAAGACTTGTCAAAGTGGCGATTGACTTGTGTCATTTTGGTATATATTACATGAGCTTTTTTTTCTATTGTCTCAAGATTAACGAGCTACATGGTAACTGACCTTGCAAGCTCTTGTCATGCACATGGTGTTTCTCTGGCGGGCGCAGCGTTCCAGCCCGCAGGGGGAACGACTCCCCCCTCCCCTTGGCGTTGTACGCCAGCACCGCCGCCGCATACGTCCGGCCCGGGACAAGCCCGACGGCTGTGAAGCGAGGTACGGCGCTTGACACGTTCGCCACTATTTGCTGGTGGGGGAACAAAATAAGCTATTAAACAACAGACCTATTAGAGTGAAGGAGATCATAATAAACATCATCATATATCATCCGAAAGACGTTCACTGCTGGACATAGGCCTCTTCAAAGAGTGCCACAATAACCGGTCCTGCGCTACCCGCATCCAGCGGACTCCCGTGACCTTTACCAGGTCAGTTCACCTTGTGGAAGTCTACCCACGCTTCGGCTTTCGGTACGTGGTCGCCACTCGAGGACCTTTCGTCCCTAACGTCTATCAGTCTGAGTGAAGGTTGCGTACTTTATCACTCGCATACAGCAAGTTATAAAAACTCAAAGCGAATCGTCCGTTCAAATGCGACTTTACCGTCATAGCAAGACGATTCAAAATATAATGACCAGTTATTAAAAAAGTCAGAAATTTTTGATTATTTCAACTGTGAATCATAGTAGCACTCACTTGACTAACGATGTCCCGAACCTCCAGTAGGAAAGACTGTGGCATGCCTCCATTGAAGCCCTCCATACAGCGCACTCCAAAAGAGGTTAGTGATGCATTGACCACTGTGCAGTTGTGCACTTGATCTGGCTTACCTGTACAACAGATAAATACAATACAATACAAATAGTCTTACTCTTTATTGCACACCTCAAAAAGAACACAGTATGTATAGAACATTAGGCTTAAAGTAGACTAAGGTAAACCACAGAAAAGCGAGTAAGTAAATACATTATTTATCTAGGGCGGTGAAATAAAGTATGTCGAAATCGAACGTATTTGACGCACGAGCCGAAGGCAAGGGAGATAATTATGCGATCTGATGCTTTTACGTCTGCCCTCGGCCAGGAAGTGGGACTTTGGGGAAGAGGGCGGTAATTGCCACTTCATGGACAGATGTGACGTAAATTGCTTTTTGTACTCAAAATCTACCTAGCTGCTTAAAGCCCCGTTTACGAGTACACACGTGTAAGATTGGCATATGACTTTAGCTATATTGCAGGTTTCTTGGTAACCCGTAATTTAGTTGAACTGCGTAGAAAAGTATAGTTGAACTCATAAGTAATTGGAAACTTTGTCGCTTTCACCGGTCGGTAATTTAGTATGACAATCTAAACATGACTTTAAAGCGACACGGTAAGGTAAAGGTTCCTGTGCTCGACACTGACCCATCCATGACACTTTCAATGCTGATGATAAACTGATTAATAGGTTTCATCTATTGAGCAAAACAGTAAGGTGTCTAGCACTAGGACGTTTAACTTAGAAGGATTTCATGGTACTTGTACCATGAAACGTGTAGTCTTGACTACAAGAGGAAGGCAAGGCATATTTATAGAATAGTTTAACTTAAGTGGGGCTCTCCTTTACAGGAATAAGAAGAATGGTACAAGACTCACCAGCAGCAATAATATGGTAAACACACGGCACCCGCTGCTTCCCGATCCTGTTATGGGCCCAGCACAGCAGCGTGCCGTAGTCCATCTCCGTATGAGGAGTGTAAGTCACTGTGGAGCTGGTACCGGCTCGAGACACGTAGGAGTCGCTCACTTCGTTGCTGTTTGCTGTGTTGTTGAAGGTCCAGCGGAACTAATAGTAAATATAGAAAATAGTAAATAATTTATTTGGCAATATACTTCCCAACATTATTGCATGGTATAGTTAGAAAATAACCACCAGACTCAAAACTGGTGTTTCAAAAGTCAGTCCATGTAACTAAAAACCTGTTGACTACCGGCCAAAAAAAATCAATTACATTTTATTGTTATGTGGACGGAGATCTACGGGATGATGCGTCATATCTGTGATGGAATCAGTTCAGTCGGTATTCCGTGATTTCCATAAGGTTTGTTCATAGTTTGATTGTTGTTATCGCCTTCCCGTATTGGTGAGTTCTGTATTCTTCTAAGTTAGAGTAAAGATTTAAAGCAATGTAAGTAACAAAATGGAAAGAAGCCTATTAAAAATAAAGAAAATACAAAAAAATAGGAGTGAAAGCATTAGAAAGAAAACTAAACTGACAGATGCTCTCCAGCAGGCTCTCCGTTTGAAATGGAAATGGGCAGGACATATATCTAGGTATAAGGACAAGAGGTGGACATTGGAATCTACAAAATGGATTGGTCCTGTGGGAAAAAGACACAGAGGTAGACCAAAAAAGAAATGGACAGACGACATCAACTCAGTAGCAGGAACAAACTGGATTCAAGTAGCCCAAGACAGACATAAATGGAATTGTGATGAGGAGGCTTTCACCCGAAAGGGATCCACAACTGAATAAATTACAAACGATATAAAAAACAAACTCTATATGCAAATATTGTGGAAATATAAAAAGCTTTAATATTAAGAAGTGGCGTCCCTTGGGTCCCTTGCCCCCGAGAGTCGGTCAGGCCCCTCTCTCCGCTTGCCTTTGTTGGCCGGCGGAGTGGACCCCAGCAGGGGCTGCAGGACTCTCACCTCTGGCTTGCCTTAACCGGCCGGTCAGAGTGGGGTGCCAGAGCTATATGCTCGCAAGGTGGAAGTGTATTGCACGTAATGACGTAATAGCGAGGAAACCCGCTCACGGGGGTAAACCCCGCGATGGTGAAATCGGGGCCGCACCTCTCTACACCCTGAGCTGCTTACACCAGTGTTGCCACCCTCGCTGCCATCCGGTAGCCTTTTATAGGGGGCCCACCTAGTGAGTGGCGAGTCACCGCCTGCCTTCTTACAATTCTGAGACTGATTGTTACGGCAGGCGTCCGCTAGTCTCCTCCCATAACCCATTACCTATCCAGTCCATCCAACTTTCAACTCAATAGCCCCATGACCTTAGTTCCCATCGCAGCCAAAAGGCTGCACTACAATCGTCTTTGCACCTGGCGGGGACCGTCTCCGGATGTATCATGTTGTGCGTTCGGAGACGGTATCCGCCATGTGTATCCCTTGCCTTTAGATTATTATTGTCTTAAAGGGGCCTCTGCGCTGTTGGCTTCGGCCCCACGCATGCCTTCCAAAGGTCCGGGACCCCATGGTCCCGTGAAATGGAAAAGACATACAATAATAATAAAAGTAACAAAATGAGCCTGATAAACTGACCTACAGATGAAAATATTTCCTGTCTCTACAATGGTTACTATGTCACTAGGTGTCAAATTCGTTTTCTAATTAAAATTACCTTCAGTATTCTATTGATTATTTCGGAAGACAGCAGTTTCCTTTTCATCTTTCAGCGATAATCAATATTATGAGTTTTTCTTCAGTAACTTCTGTTGATTTGGCGTTGACAATGCACACGATATAAGGTTCGTGTGTCTCTTAACTAGTCTGTTGTAAATATTACTTACGGTAACTTCAGGTGGATTGGCGTCAACGTGGCACGTGATATGAGCTCGCTCCTGCTTCGCTACTCCGTGCACTCTCTGCTGAGAGCTTCTGCACGTTGGTGCGTCTGTTGGCAGACAAATTTGTTTTAAAATTGCTTGGAAAATCAGGTCGTTTGTAATTGGACAGAATTTAAGAATTTAACATCATATGGAATTCCGAGCGGTTGAGTAACGCCTACCCGGCTGTTGGAAACCGCTCGCAAATAGCGAGTATGTTATGAGAACTTTAAATTCTTGCACCTTAACATAATGGACACTGGCAACTCTTGAAAGCAACAAGCGCAAGAGTCCAAACTAGCAAAACTTCTAAAATTAAATCAAACTTCGCGGCAAACGACGAGTTTCTAATACAGAGCATTGGATTTTGACAATGTGTTATCTCGGCCACAGAACGAGCGAATAATTTGCATCGAATTCGCTATAAAGTGTTTTTATTGCACAGTTTCTCGTAGAAAAGCAACAAACACCCACCGGAATGACCTGCATTAGGATTTCACAAATACGCTCGCGAACGCTGAATGAACGCAAACTCTTCAAAAGAGCTTACACAATCCTTTCAGAGCTAAACTGTTTTCATTGGGGCTCAGATGTTGCAGACGTATTTAGATGGTTTAGAGTTTAAACAGCTGAAAAGCTTTATTTTATCATGCTTGCAGTATTCATAGTGTATATTTTAATATACAAAGGAGGATATGTACTTATATTAAAATATTTAACGGTGCATAACAAAATTATAAGGGTTCCGTTTTAGCCATTCAGGCTACGGAACCCTAAGAAGGGTCTTGAAAGACTGACAGATGGACGGATGAACAACAAAGTGATCCTATAAGAGTTTCGTTTTTTCCTTTTGAGATACGGAACCCTAAAAACATGAATAAGGTACTTACAAAGAACATCCAACGTAAAAGGCTTGCTCTCTCCATCGCCCTCGGCATTGAAGCCGACACAGGTGTAGTTGCCAGCAGTCCGCCTGCCGACTCCTTGTAGCACTAACGAGTGGTTGCTGATGATGACGCCCTGCCCAATATTGTGGAGCAGGGTTTTACTCTAAAGAAAAAATATAAGATGCTTAATATATGGAAAATTTTAAGACTGTAATCTGTGCATTACAGTTACTAGAGTAGAAGGTTTAATAACGACCAAGCATCGGTTATAAAGTCTGAAGTCCTTTGAAGGAATCACGTCCGTACAGACAGCACTTTTGTAGCTCCAACCGTTTGGCTGAAAAACCTGTGACAGCTAGCAATTGAGCTCCGTTTGGATCCTTCGAGACCGTAACCTTAAAAAGGTCAGGGGTTATTCATAATCACAGACATGCACAGCGGACACAGGCACTTTAGTCGAGCAGTAAGACACCCGTCTTTCAATCTGCAGACCGCGTTCGAACCGCGGCCCGACCACTCGGCTTTTCATAAATCGTATGTACTAAATACCATTTGATTTAACGGTAGCTTTTTGGTGAAGGATACCGGTCTTATCCCAACGGGCTCTTGTTTTCTCTCTGCGGTAATGGCAGTCGCTTTCGTAAAACTAGTTTTTTGAATATGAATAAAACCGGTCCTCGCACAACGCTATTTTCCTTGAAATTTTGCTTTGACCGAGTTGCATCAAAGTAATTCGTTCAGAAATCAATTTTACCGTTCATAGAATTAGCTTCAAAACACAATACCTAACATTTTTTTTAGATACGGCAAACATAATTACAAATGTACTTACATTATGTCTCCATTCTACTTTGTAAACGTAGGGATGCGCCTTGATAATGCAATCGAAGTAAACATCAGAGCCTTCCCTGATGTTGTTTGGGTCCAGATTGGTGCCCAGTCGGACTGTGGTCTCGGGAATATCTGTTGACAGAAAAGTTGAAATAGAAATAGTTATTTACAAGAAAGATGCTACCTAAAAATTCAAGTTTTGGGCAGACCTGTTCATCTTGCCGCTTCGGCTAAACCAAAGAAGATATATACTAACGTAAATAATAAGAAGCGACACCGAAGCATGTGTGCTGTGAACCCGTCTCGCGGCTGTGTGTGCGTGTCCGGACGCGAGCGGGGGCGCGCGAGGGTGGCGCGGTGTGTGGAAAACACTCCTCGGACGGGCAAAGTTGCTAAATTGCTTAAGCCGTGTACAGAATGCGCGTACATTGGTACGCGTAGTCGGTTACGCGTGTCCTGGACAACCAACCAACAACCAATGTACGCGCAGTCCGTACACGGCTTCAGAATCGTAGCGTTCCCAAGGTCACTGGCACTCGGTTCACACCGATAGACCCGTTTCGCGCCTTTGGCTAAACACGGCTCTAACACACTTCCATGATGTCCAGATACGCTATCGCGCTGGGAATGAAAGAGTGCTATGCAAAAAAATCTTTACAAATTCAAGGTCAAATTTGAAAGCATGTTTCTAGAACCTAAGTACCAGTTCAAAAGATATTTTCGAAGAAAAAACATCATATTTACATAATAGGAAAAATGGCTTTTAAATAATGGCTTTAATAAACTGGCGCGATAACAATTCGTAATTTTCCAGTAGTGACATTTTAATATCATATTTCTGGCGAACCGCGATTCAATGCCAAGTATTTTAATAAATAACGCGCAACGCGTATTGCTTCCGAGGGCAGTATGATATGCATTCCAATAACATGATATTGGTTTTTGTATAGATATACGTTCTCTGATTAATATTAATCCCTCTGATCAGGATTCTCCATAGCTTTAGGTGCGGCTATATTTTCCACCTGTATTGAGTACGTACATCAAATAACACAATTATAGTTTACGATGATAAAATGCAAATACTACTTGGATTACTGCGTAAACAGTAATCCCATCAAAACATTCTGTAAAAAAACTAGCCAAGTCGCGATGGAGCTGCTTGTTTATCTCTAAAAAGTAATGAAATCTAGACAAAGTCGTACCAAGTCTAAGGTTCCTTACTGCGATTTCTTTATTATTTATAGTTAATGTTGTGCGACTTGGCCGTTGACTTGTACCCACTAACGTATAAAGAGAGTAATAAATTTAATCAACAAATAGTAAAATATATGTGCGAAGTCCGACTCGTACTTGGCCAGTTGTTTTAAAGGTATAGCCAGAGGGTGATCAGGATCAAAGCGGAAGGAGCGAGGCCTTTGCCTATCAGTGGGATATAAAGGGGTTCCCACTGATAATAGTTTAGCTGGTTCATCAATCGGAAGGAATACGGTTGAGAATGATGTTCATTGCTAATTTTAATATGATTATTGATGCGAAAAGTGATGCGGTCACGAGCACCGAAACAGCTTCAAGCTCATCCAATTACCGTAATTGCATCATTAACGGCCTCTCACTTAATGGCATTATTAATAAAAACATTACCAACGAAATAATATTGAAACTGAACGAAATTTAATAACGCAATCATGAATAGGTCGCAATAAGCATGTTGTCGTACCGAATTTTTAATTAAATGAAAATATACGACACCGTAATACTGAAGGATTACCGGGAATAAATGAAAACCAATTTATGGTCAACATTTATATTAATGATGGTTAAAATTTAAAATAGTTTGATTGGCCTGCAGTTGGAGTTTAAAATGAATTAAAGTTCAATTGAAATTAAGGCAATAGTCCTGTATATTTGCCGTTTCATTTAGTCCGTGTTGAGTACGAGGGTACGAATGTAATGGTTCATGGCTTGGTTTGACGCGCGGCAGACCAGCCATTTGACACTGTTAACGTCGAGCACCTTACACTTATGTCCTCTAGCATCGAGCCATCTCTTCCTTGACAATAACTGCGACATGGCCGGGTTTGACGCGCAACAAGCGAGCCAAGCGCCCGCGACCACCTTGCTCGGCAATAAACACTGTTCACGTGGTCGAGCAACTTACACTGTATATCTAACGTCCAGCCATCCTCTAGCGACGGTATCTGCGGCATGGCCGGGTTTGACGTTCGGCAAGTGAGCCAAGCGCCCGCCACCACCTTGCTCGGCAATAAACACTGTTGACGTGGTCGAGCAACTTACACTGTATATCTAACGTCCAGCTATCCTCTAGCGACGGTATCTGCGGCATGGCCGGGTTTGACGCTCGGCAAGCGAGCCAAGTGCCCGCGACCACCTTGCTCGGCAATAAACACTATTGACGTGGTCGAGCAACTTACACTGTATATCTAACGTCCAGCTATCCTCTAGCCACGGTATCTGCGGCATGGCCGGGTTTGACGCGCGTCAAGCGAGTCGAGCGCCAGCGACTACCTTGCTCGACAAAAAACACTGTTGACTTGGTCGAGCAACTTACACTCTATGTGTATGTCTATTTTCCAGCCATCCTCCAGCACGGGCACCACTGTCCGGGGCATGGCTCAGTTTGACGCGCGGCTGCCCAGCCGTGTCACAGTGTTGACTTGGTTGAGCAACTTACACTGTATGTCTAACGTCCAGCCATCCTCTAACGACGGTATCTGTGGCATGGCCGGGTTTGACGCGCGGCAAGCGAGTCGAGCGCCCGCGTCCGCTTTGCTTGGCATCAGCGACACTGTTGACGTGGTTGTGTTGCCGTCTGTTGATAGCTGTTGACAATAGTTAATGAATTAATGAATGTGACAATTTTTTTTTAGGTTTTGATCAATAGTATGTAAGAAGAACATTTCTTTATTTATCGTATGACAATTATTTCAAACCGTGAGAACTTTGAGAACATTTTACCCGCGCAACTTATTTTCTAATTACCTATAAGAGACTTTATTATACGAGGCTAAAATGTCACGTTATTATTAAGTGTATTATCCTTTAGTATTGTTTGTTTCTTCCACCGTAAAAAGAAGTGTAAGGTGACAACTTTCAAACAATTCTGGTAACTTTCTAGAAAGTAATTAAATGAAACTTTATTAGCACTCAAAATCCCTTCCTGACAAAGTAAAACCATTCTGTACAAAAACATCCCTTCTAAAAGCCTGAGGACATTCCGACTTCATAAAATCATTTCCCAAAGGCATTTCGTGTCATAGTTTATACGAGCTCTTATCGTTGGCTCTTATTACCCGGACACACATTCTCATCAATTGAGAAATACATTACTACGGTCACAAGGAACATAAACTTGGGGATCAATCGACGTTTGTGGGCATTTGGGAGCTCGTAATCAATGCTCATGGCTGGGTGTGATGATGACAAAATGGCAGTGAGTTACTGGGTTTAAACTAGGAATGGATTTCGCAAACCGGGAATTGCACATCACTAGTCAGGATTAAAGCGGCTTGGTGAGGTGGGATCGATATTGGTATAGGGATGTTGACTGATAGTCAAATCAACTACTTTTTACGAAAAGTCTAAAATGCTTTGTTAGTGTGTTTGTAGCGGCATTAAACAAATGACGTCACGACGTTTCTGCTGTCAAATATCGTCCTTTTATACGTTTTTACACATTTAAAAATGTTTAAAATAGCAGAAAAAATGTGAAACTGTGTGAGTTTTGCGAGTATCTTCGTGAGTTTGGTTCATTGATATTGTAAGACTTAATCTATTTATATAATTGTCAACATCCCATGTCGCAGAGGTTTCATCATTTGACGGGGTACAGAACTGAGGGTCTACTCCAAAATTCAAAATCCGAACTTTGTGTCCCTTTCACTCTTGTGTTAATACACTATAATGAGTGAAAGGGACGAGTATCGGTATAGAGGCTCTGTATTAAAATTGCTCAGGAGTAATATCGTATCGTATCGTTATCGTATCTGTGCCGCGCCAGTCAGGTAGCACTAATTTTAAAGAAGGGTCGCAGTAAAAAGAACTACTGATTCGACTGACAGTTGACAATGACAGCTGACAGTTTTCTCACAACGCACCGCCTCACCACCGACAAAGTCGGACGCCTTACGGTCCAGCCACGACTTCGATCGGCGGCGGCGGTTTTCCTAATACACTGCGCGTGATCCCTACTAATCGCAGTGCGTGGCGCGTCTCGGCCGTGCAATGAACAGGCAAAACGGTTTAAGATTAGGTTAGGTTGTAAAATAGCTGTTGGAATCCTTCGAGTACGCTGAGCATATTGTATAGATAATGAAATAGCTAGTAACAATCCACTTGAATAAACAAGTTATCACAGTTGCAGAGAATTCGGGGAATCTATTATAATTAAATTAACCCAGCTACCAGCTAGGCATGTTCGACTACGTTAATTATATCGTCTTAGTAATAATTAATATTGGGCTTTGATTCGCTTCAGGTTAAGGCATCCACACAATAGTTAATTGATCGTATCTCGTTATAATTAATGTCAACCTGGGGGCCGATTTTTGAGTGTCGACCGCTCGACTTTTCACCCGACATCCGTCAAAACACCATAGTTTTTTGACAGTTAACTCGAGTGAAAAATCGGCCCCCTGGTCGCTTTAATTTGAAAATTGATAACAAATTACCATAATACTGTTCTGTCTTAGGAGGTCATCAGTATACCTTCGCTACAAGGATGTATATACGGGAAAAGCAACTTTACCTCGCAAGAAAGCAAAATAGATCGAGGAAATTGATGTTTTAAATTCCGTAGCAGAACCATTGACAACCTAGTTATGCATAACTGCTCTTCGTTAACATAATGAACCGTAAAGAGAGGGAAACAAGGCGTAGACAAAAAGATGGCTGTCGAGAGACCTCGTTAATATAAAGATTTAGCTTTTGCCTGCGACTTCGTTTGCGTGCCAGCCGTTTATATCAATTCGTATTTCCATACAAACTTTCGTTCCCATTATAACATTATGGGATTAAACTCGTTACTATATATTGCTAACTTGCTGTACTCAGAGAGGAAATCCCTAATCGGGTAGACAGGCATTTATCTGTTTCAGTGCTGATTTGTCAACCCCCAGATAAAATCATTCGTCGGTTAAAATTATGATTGTCCTTTTTTGAGTTAAATAAAAGAAAAAGCGAGAGCTACCATTTATCTGACAGATACTATTACATGGGGATTGAAAAATCGGCCCTTAACATTCTTATCGCTACATATTCGTACTCATGTGAGATTTATCACAAAATAAGTTGTTGGCAAATTTTCTTTTGTTTTAATTAAGAAGCACTCACTTTCAATTCTTCCTTCGGTTTAATGCCTAAAATACTACTTTGGAGATGAATTTATGGACCCCTAACAAACCAGCTGCCGTCTTCACTTACGATAAAGTTGGCAACTTGGGCGGCCACTCCGTGCGTCCCTTACGACCAATTCGAGCGTGCCCAAGCACTGGATGTCCCATTCAATCTACATTTATTACAGCTACGTGGCCTTATTTTAAGTTGACTGTAAGATGTTTGTCTTTTATCGCAATGAAGATTAGGGCAGTAAGGAATTTCGGTCGAGTTTAGTGTATATTGGCTTTGTTTTTTAAGTTTTGTCGGCTTACTGTAGGCGTTCTAACCGTGCTTTGCTTACTGTGGGCACTAGTTTTAACGGTAGTGGCTGCCGACTAATCTTCCAACGCAGAGGATTAGATCAGTTTCCTCACTCATCAAGAGATTGAGAAAGAATGAGGCAAAATTCGCGAAGAGTAAGTAACAGGGCAATAATACCTAGTTTTAAAGAAATCGGTTCAAAGCATTTTGTTCTCCTCATTTCAGAATACAGATAATAATGAAACTTTATACTAAAATCGGTAATGTGTTTTTCATATAGCTAAACGTTGAATTTATGAGGAGACACGTGTACACGTAAGTTCAAGTAAAATTGAACCTAAAGGGCAACACGTAGTACTCAATTTTGAAGAGAAGAGGAAGTTTAATAGAAGCGTAGGTATTTATTTCACGTTTAGTGTTAAAGTAGATCATTGAATACCTATACGATTGTATGATCAGGGAAGGTAACTATTCGGGTTCATTTAACACTAGCTTTTTTCAACGACTTTTTCCGCGTAGAAATTGTACAACGCGTAAGAAATTAATTGCTATTTTTGTATTTTAGGCGCTTATCTAATTTTCACTCTACCATACAAATTTCGACCCCGTCAAGGGATGATTTCCAGTAGCACAACGGTTACGAGTAGAAAAAATTGGGTAAGTTGATGACTTAATTTATCTATTTTTTTTTTATTTAAGTATGGATTTTGATGAAAGGTATATTGTTTTATGGTATACTTAAAGATTGTAATAATTACAAAACCAGATACTAATTTTTACTATAGTTTACTTACGATAAGCCTTAATAATATACCTAATTTCTTAAAACGAATCTGTGGTTGCCCGCAGAAAAAGTGGCCGCCATTTTAAATGTTTTTATGTCACACCTGGCCATAAAGTGGCCATTATCGCACGCTCCGCGCGCGAAAAAACCCACTTCCTGGCCAGGGGTTGACATAAAATTTTGTACTTAACACGGGCGGTAATAAAGAAAGCCTCAGATCGCATATTTATCGCCCTTGCCTTCGGCTCGGGAGTAAAATACCTGCGATCTGAGACATTCTTTGTTTTATCGCCCTTGTTAAGTAATGTACTATTATTTATGATAAGATTTTTTTGGGAACAGAAAGGTTAGTTTCTCTTACCGTTTCCTTAGCGTTGTTGATCCTATGGCCGTTTTTCCACCAAGTGATGGAGGCGGGAGGCCGGGAGCCTGAACTTTGGCACAGCAAGTCGTATCGCCGGCTGGCTGAGAGCGGCTGGTTCGAGCCCAGGATATGGACTGTTAGAGGCGGAACTGTGGAAAAATCTACATTATCATCATCATCATTGGCCTTTGCGTCTTTATCAGGCGATTTATGCAGCGATCTGCGAACACTTTCTGGTGTGGCTATGTAAGCCTATACGGGAACGGCATTGTCTCCCGCAGAGGTGGCAGCATTGAATCCCGGCCGGGGCATTTATTTGTGTGATGAGCACGAATATTTGTTCTTGGGTCTTGGATGTCTTCTATGTATTTAAGTATTTATTTATCTATATAAGTATGTATATCGTCGCTTAGTACCCATAGTACAAGCTTTGCTTAGTTTGGGACTAGGTTGATTTGTGTAAGATTGTCCACAAATATTTATTTATTTATTTATTTATCTAGATACGGTACACCCATATATAGATGGAGAGCGTATTGCCAAATTTCGTACCGACTTGATACCGCGACGAAATGCACAATCTGCCAGGTACTTCTGGCAAAAAAAATTACAGATTTCAGTTTTCTGTATCGACCAGTAAATTTCTAACTGATGCCCTAACTATTATTTCAGTATCAGATGGGTAAAGTGAGGCCCCCTTTTTTGCACCGGAAGTGACTGTTTTTTTCTTACTTTCGGCAAGTTCCGCTGTGACAGACTATCAAATTCGGACTTATCATATCATCACTTTTGTGAGTAATCATTATGCATTTTATCGCGGTATCAAGCCGGTACGCAGCGTATCAAGTATTTTGCAGTCTGCTCTCCACCTAATAGTAAATAGCCTAATACTAAAATGAGGGAACATTACAAAGGTCCGACTTTGATTGATTTTAACAATGACTCTTTTCTGAATGGCAGGTGTGAAAAGTATACAATACAATACAAATTTTCTTTATTGTTCACCAAATAATGTACACTAAAAACAAATAACAGAGACAAATTGCACAATTGTAGACAACAGGCGGTCTTATCGCTAACAAGCGATCTCTTCCAGACAACCTTTGGGTAGTGGAAACGATGCAGTAAAAGTTAAAACTTGAGTAGGTGAAACAGGAAAATAGAGTATGAACAACCTAAAATACTAATTATGACTATGAGAAGCATAAACTTACTTAGTAGCTCTAGTATAAGTTTTTTCGAAACATTAACTAATTCGAACGCGTTTGCGTTTTGTCACAAAATGTATGAAAACGCTCTCACCGAGTTTGAAATACGCGCGTTCATCGGTTAGCAACAAATGTTATACTCGCTGTTTTAGTTTCCACTAGTGACCACCAGAGGCGCTGTTCACGTTTTCATACCACTTTCATACATTTTGAGACAAAACGCAAACGCGTTCGAATTAGTTAATGTTTCGAAAAAACTTATACTAGAGCTATAGATATGTAAGCTTACAAGTACACTTACAATACTAACAATTACAATACACAGTATACTTACAATTCATGTCTAAAGTAAGCGTAGTCTCAATGGGGTGCGCTCGCTGATGGTTGGAGGCCCGGCACGTCAACGTGGCCCTCACATCGGCCCTGGTCAGGGGGCCCACTCGGAGCACCCCTCTAACACCATTGTTGACCAGGGGCGTCGCTGGCGTGTCCGTCTCCACTTCATCCCTGAACCATTTCACCCACGGTCGGGGACGGCCTGCGAAAAAAATAATTGTTAAGGCGCTACAACGAGAAATTTAGAAACTTTGAAACGCTGTCCTGCCCAGACTAGCAAACAGTAGGGGCTGATTGTGGTACTGACTATAGCCAAAACATGATTGCTTAATATTCTCGGTAGAAAAAAATCCAAAGTCGAATCTATATTTTCCTTTTTTTACTAAGCCTAATAAAACAACGCATTATTAAAAGACATGTTTAAGTTAATATGATGGTATTTTACCTCATCTAAATCTGTCAAGAGGAATTTAATAAACCTGCACACAGTCAGATATTTAACGAGATTTGTCTAAAAAAGCCATTCTCGGAGAGCATGCATGCTTGCATCCCGTTTTGTCGTGAGTGAAAACATAAGGGCGTCTCTTTCAATCGATATATCGCCTTAAATCATAGTACGATGACGACCGCTTTAGCGTAGTTGGTAGTGACTCTGCCTACGATACTGGAGGTCCCGGGTTCGAATCCCAGTCAGGGCATGATTGTGTGATGAGCATGAATGTTTGTTCCCAAGTCTTGGATGTTGTCTATGTGTTTAAGTATCTATTCATCTATATAAGTATGTATATCGTCGCGTAGTATGCGCTTTGCTCAGTTTGGGACTAAGTCGATTTGTGTAAGATTGTACACAAATATTATTATGAATTAGTCTGAGTCCAAACACGACCGGTTTTATCTTGTGTCGTTTAGGAGTTGCAATGGGCACATTCAGTCTCCATAATCAGATCAGTAGCTCTAGTATAAGTTTTTTCGGAACATTAACTAATTCGAACGCGTTTGCGTTTTGTTTCAAAATGTATGAAAACGCTCTCACCGAGTTTGAAATACGCACGTTCATCGGTTAGCAATAAATGTTATGCTCTCTGTTTTAGTTTCCACTAGTGACCACCAGAGGCGCTGTTCACGTTTTCATACCACTTTCATACATTTTGAGACAAAACGCAAACACGTTCGAATCAGCTAATGTTTCGAAAAAAAATATACTAGAGCTATACAGCTCGGTGGTATCATTATAATTATTGCAATATCACCGAACTTACATAAATACGTGAAATTTCAGTTCGATTGGTCGAGGATAATAACTGCTTTAAAATTTAGTTCCAAGTTTTTGACCCGAACACACTTGACTAATATTATGATTATAACAATAATTCTTCAAGAACTTCTATTAAACTTAGATTAAGATTTCGTTAATTAGAAATTGTTTAAGCAAATATTAGCTAAGGTAGAACTTAGTAATTGTTCAAACTACAATAACTTGATTTAATATTGTACCCATCTAATTCTAAGTTTGCAAAATTAAAAACTTAAATTAAGTTTTGATTGTCTTAATTATTAACTCAATTATGCCTGGATATTTAATTAAGCCTTATTAATGCTACTCGATCCTAACAGTTAATCATCATCTTCCTAGCGTTTTAAGGTCCGTTTTGTTACCTAATAATAAGATCTGGCGAAGGAACTAATTTTATACAAGCAACTGCTACACTCGCGGACGAAGGATACGGGTCGGTAAAAAAACAACATATTTCCTAAAATACTGCGAGGTTGTAAGTTTTTTTTAATCATGTGATTATCTTTATTTAATTTTACATCTATACTGCAAAAGTAACAGCCAACAAAAGTAACGTTTCCAGATTTAAAACGGACTCGTAAAAATCCATGAAAAAAATAACGTTAACGGAGCGAGATATCGCGAAAATCGTCATTTTTGGACGTGGTACAGTGGTACAGTAGGTACTTTTATCTCACGAGCGCGGGTGAGCCATGGTTGTGTGTTGAGCTATACATGCACATTGTCTATGTGTGCCCCAGTGTAGGAACTATGGGGGTGGCGGGGCCGGCCACCGCGTGATCGCGACAACACAGATATATTATATAGCCCCTATTCGTCTCGGTACCGCCGCATACCGGATAGAGTCAGTGCGACCCAGGTTGGGCCTAGCTGAGTTTCTTGCTGAACTCTTCTCAGCTAGGCTAGGTTTAGTGAGCCAGCGACAAAACTCCCAGTAGCTCGATTCCACACGCACTTCAGATTCGGTTGAAACCGCTCAACCAATCTCACTGGAGCGCAAACTCTTAAGAGTATTCCAGTGTTAAAACTGCCCATGTGGTCGCGTCGGAGGTTTCCCCTGGACTTTCCCCAGGCCACCCTCCAACCGCGCACTCCTATCGCTTTAAAGGGCCCGGCCTTTAAAGCCACAGTCAGCTTCAAATAAATAAATAAATAAAAGGAACTGTTCACATTGGTGTGCGTAATGCGTATGAGTCACAAATGCAACTATGTCTAACACGCGCTCGTGAAATAAAAGTACTACCTATAACAACGGTAGTTGAAAGCCTGTTGTCCGCCTCAACCTACATGTTGCTATTTTGTTTCTGTAAGTTTTTTTTAATTTAATAATGGGATTGCTTTTGGCCAGCATCTAGCCTGGGGGTAAAGATGAGGCCGACGATGAAGCGAGCTCACCCAGAAAATACCTAGGGGAAGGTTGCTATCATTGGACCAGCGCTTTGATTGGACCACCTAAATATTTTAAAATCTGCGCATGCAGAGACAACCAAGGTACAAAATGTTCTTGGGATACCCGGCCGGCCCCACGGAAACCTCAGTCGCGCCGCGCTTCTCGGCGACGAGTGACGTGAGCAAGTGTGTTTTGAGCGCCGGCGATCTAAAAATTACGCGAAGGAAAACTCGTGTAAGTATCATTAAGGGTTTTTATTTAAGTGTACTGCCGTGTAATGGTTAGAAATGTATTAATAATCATATTTATAACAACAGTTTCTGGCCACTTATTTTCTTTTTTTTTTGTGACTTGATACCTAGTTGCTATCATTGGACCGCTCCAATCATGGGAACTTTTTTCGATTTTAAATATTTTACCCATACACAAATACACATATTAAATATACAGTATACGCATATTAAAATGTTGATTTCTGTTATTTTTTCAATAAAAAAACAAAAATATTTAAAAAATACATTAAAGTGTCGATTTCCATAAGTCTCCTTGATTGCAGGACCATCAGTATAAATTTCCTTAGTCCATTGATGGCGACTCAGTGGTTCAATCAAGGTGATGGTCCAAACTGTCCAAAGAAAGCAACAGCCTGGGAAACCCTTTTCACATTTTTTCTCCAAGATTATTATACCTTATTGTGTTGTGTTTACGGTAATGAATAAATACTTGATACTTGATAATAAAAACTTGTTTTATTTTCTTACATACATTTTGTACATTATACTCGTAAGGCAGCGAAGTTAAGTGGTCCAATGATAGCAACCTTCCCTATTCACTCTTGCCTTAAGTAACTGATTCATTTATGTGAGGTGTGCAATAAAAAGTATTTGTATTGTATTGTAGTTACGGTCTTATGCCGTAAAGCCATAGCTTCACTAGTTATAACTCAGCGCATACTCGTAACAAGTTTCAATCAAACGAAGGCTTGACCGGAATCGCATTCGGCTTGCATGCAGACAAATAATCAAATAAGCGATCAGCCGCACCGCAAACGTACAGGCCAAACAAGGGATTAGTGGAACAATGGATAGGTTATGGTCAAATTTACAGTCCAACAGAGCTTGGCAGTAAACGTGTTAGGAACAGTACAATCACGTCAGTGCTGGGTCGCGTTAGGCGACTTCCTGACTTGTCGATGTCGGTGCGGAGGCGGTACGATATGGGAAAACTGTCAAACGTCAGTGTCAACTGTCAGTCAACTCTGTACTACTTTTTACTGCGCCCCTACATTTAAATGAGTGCTTCCTGACTGGCGCGGGATGCGCGGAAGCGGGACGAAACTTACTGACGTCGCAAAGATTCCCACTTGACAGAATACTGTCAGTATTACATTTGCGCAGTAGTAATATTATGTGCAGAAGCGGACTAGTACTGCCTTCGCATCGTCCCGCTTCCGCGCATCCCGCGCCAGTCAGGAAGCACTCATTTAAATGTAAGGGCACAGTAAAAAGTAGTATCGAGTTGATTGACAGTTGACACTGACATTTGACAGTTTTCTCATATCGTACCGCCTCCGCACCGACAAATCAGGAAGTCGCCTTAGGGATAGTCGAAACGGAATTCTGTAGTTGATGCGGGGATATACGAGTAGGTAGACACGGAGGAACCCCAAATGATATATTTTCAAACTCTTAACAACTCAACTCATTTTGTTTTGTTTGTCACGAATAAATGTTTCTTTTCCTTTCTTTTCTTTTCTTCTCTTTTCGTTTCTTTTCTTTGCTTTTCTTTTCTTTTCTTCTCTCCGCTTTTCTTTTCTTTTCTTTTCTTTTCTTTTCTTTTCTTTTCTTTTCTTTTCTATTATTTTCTTTTCTTGTCTTTTCTTTTCTTTTCATTCATAATCGTTCATCTAACATAGTTTAGTTACTTAAATTGCCGCTAAAATTCTTTGTCTTTATCTGTTTAAATTGCCTCGATAGAAAAGAATCGGAAAGTAAGCTCTAATCTTACGTTTTTAGACATGTTTTATAACTAACTATATATATCTCCTAGTCAGAATTAAACATTTGAATTGTATTGAATTGAAAATCAAATTTGCCTGATTAAAAAATGTTACTGAAAAGGCCAATTAATTCAATTTAATGCAATTAATTCATTGAGCATTTAATGCGAGCCCCCGATCAATCATTCGTTATAAATATTTAACTGCAGTCGATTGAGTTCACTTTTTTCACAGCCCAGTGGCAGTTTAAGGGGATTATTAGCACCAGATGGTCTACCTATTTCAATGGCAAGGGGTCTTTTAAATGAGCCGGTAATTAGTAAAAAAAATAGTGCATTACTAACCAAGGGCGGTAAAACAAAAAATGTCTCAGATCGCAGGTAAATATTTGACGCCCGAGCCGAAAGAAATGGCGATAAAGATGCGATTTGAGACATTCTTTACTATTACGAGTAATTCAACATTCAGATTATTATAGTAAACATTAAAGTATAACATATGTATATACCTACAAGGTGACAAATTATTTTACATGATAAAGACAATATAGGTATTTAACGCCCGAGCGTAAGGCAAGGGCAATAAATATGCGATCTGAGGTTAGGTAAGTGCCGCTTTACGGCCAGGTGTGACATAATAGTACATTACTTAATAAGGGCGGTAAAACAAAGAATGTCTCAGATCGCAGGTATTTGACGCCCGAGCCGAAGGCAAGGGCGATAAATATGCGATCTGAGGCTTTCTTTATTACCGCCCGTGTTAAGTACAAAATTTTATGTCACCCCCTGGCCAGGAAGTGGGATTTCCCGCGCGCGGAGCGTGCGGTATTTGCCGCTTTATGGCCAGGTGTGACATAAAATATGTTAAGTGAAGAAAAACTTAAAATGGATGATCGTACTGCGGGCTTTTAGGGTTCCGTACTACTGTTTTGCTAACGCTCGCTAAACATTACCGTTATTCCGAGTATAATAAACAAAATTGCAAGCTTTAATTGCGCCGAATCCCCTCTGATTTAGTGACAAAGGCCGTGTTAGGCATGATTCAACAATTTGGTAAAACAATTATAATTGTCTATAACAAGGTTTACTAGATCAGTGGAGAATATAAATGAATTGTACGGGGAATTGTGCTTTTACTGTAATCATAACGAACCAGTTGGCGGAGAGAAGAAGCAAATAATACTAGGAATAGGCATGATGACTCAAAAAAAATTATTACTTCAATAGAAAGAAGACATAAAACTATGCCAAATAGTGAAAATCCTATTCAAATATCTCAAAAAATAACGAAGCAACAACGGTTAGAATGTTCGTAGTTAGAGAGAGAAAGTGCTACTCGACCGTGACGTCACCTTTGAGTAGCGCCATAGTAAATGACAATCGTTCAATACACAGGTGCGTTTTGCGGAAAAACGACAGAAAATACCCACTTTTAAAACTTTGAAGACTTATAATTACGTAATTATTTATTTTTTTGAATTACTTTTTTGCCATTTGATTGAGAATTTGAGTCATTATGTAGAAAATTTGGATTTATTGATTTTCTTTTATAGCGTCATCATCCCTATTCTACTTTAAACTGTAATTGACTACAATTAATTTTATCATACCGGCTTAACGGCAGCTTTTCAGTGAAGGAAAACTGGACTAATCCCAACAAGGACTATAGTTATCTATAAGTTAGACGACGGTAGTCGCTTTCGTAGAACTAGAGTCAATGCCAAATCGTAGGAGGCATATTGTTAAGGAGATCTCCGCAGTATACAAACGGGAAAAACGAGTAGGATTTAGGCCGGGTTTAAAAAGATCCGTTAGACCAAATGCCAGATCGTTTGGCCGGCCTAAATAGCGTTGGAAAGACGAAGTGGAGAGTCTTTCGCGCCCTACACGCAGAAAACCATAGGAGGAGATCGCACAGAACGGGGCGCGCAGGCGCCAGCGCTATAGAGCGCGCCATCCACGACGACGCGCCCCTCCACAGCGTATCTCATACTAATTTATGCGCAATTGTACGGAACGGGCGGTGGAGGGGCGCGTCGTCGTGGATGGCGCGCACTATAGCGCTGGCGCCTGCGCTATATTATCGGATACACATCGGATACCATGATCCACTTCGGATGGCTGAGCCAGCGGAGTGAGTACGTCAATCTCTGATAAAATTATGATAGGGTTGCTGGGCCAGTTACGCGGCCTGCGTCAGTTTGCGGCCGCCTGAAGAACCAAGTTTTTTCAATTAGAGATTTACATTTTTACATGACCTAAAGAAACAGTGAGTCACCTATGCGGGACGGCTCCGCAAACTATGGCGCATATGTTGTCTTGCCCGGCGTGCCCGTAATACTGCTCCGAGCAAGACCTTAGTGACGCAACAGACAGGGCTCTAGCTGTAGCCAGTTTCTGGTCCCGTACGATTTAATCAGATAAAGAAACCATCAACACTAGAAGAAGAAGACCTATGCATTTCAATTGGTAGTTATTGCATGGAAATATATCAAAAAAAACGAGAATATATCCTTTCAGTTCATCAACTCATCCAAGTGGCCGCAAACCGGCGCATCAAGCTAGCCGAAAACCCACCTATCGACCCAAAGTCTGTACATTTTTTGGTCATTTGCCGACAAAGTCTAACACATCTTCATAAAATCGATCATTAGTAGCTCGAACATACCACAGTGATAAATCATGAGTAGGTACCTAAAATGGAACAATCTAAAATGGTTGCCCGAGTGAATTGTTAATCGAAATGCCAACTTGAACTCTCTTCGGCTTGAAATGAATTATTTCCTTGTAAAATTGATTCAAATCGCTTTCAGGCGCCCATACAAAAATATTACAGCAGGAATAATTTTGGCAAAGCTTAGATTCTAGTTTCGTAAAAAGTATTTGATGCTATAATTTTAAGGCACCCATTTAAAAGCACATCAAAAAAAAACAACCTCATAACTTACGAGAAAAACTACTGATATGCACATCAAAAAAGTGCTTACTCCACATCATAACCGCGTTTTACTGTGCGTGTTTTAGCTATGTAAATCAGTATTATTTTAATGCGCACTCAAATAATATATCCATAAAAACCATTTCACTTGCAGTGTGTGCGGCCTTCTGTAAGGAGGATAATACAGCTCAATTACGTCACGTATCATAAGCACGTTAGGCGACTTCCTGATTTGTCGGTGCGGAGGCAGTACGATATGAGAAAAGTGTCAAATGTCACCGTCAGCTGTCAGTCGACGCGATACCATTTTTTACTACGCCCCTACATTTAAATGAGTGCTTCCTCACTGGCGCGGGATGCGCGGTAGCGGGACGATGCGAAGGCGGTACTGCTTCGCTTCTGCGCATGATATTACTACTGCGCAAACGTAATACTGACAGTATTATATCAAGTGGGAATCTTTGCGACGTCAGTAAGTTTACGTCAAAGAAGAAAATGTCACATATCGATCCTGCCCCGCCAAGTCAGGAAGTCGCCTAAACTCGTAGTTAGATTTAACTGTCCACATCAATTAAAGTCCCTGTGAAATGTATGAGGTCTCTTAGCGTCAGCAATATACTACATATGTAAATTTACACTAATGTGAAACATATTTTCATTTAATAAGAGAACAACGGTTGACTCTCGCTTGGGAAAGTTTTTTTTTATTTTCCAAGTGAGTGACCCGGCTGCCCCATATAAAACCTTCCTTTCTTCTTCAGAGGCTTCAAGCTCACAAGGATACTACTATAACATTTGTATGGCTACCGGAGGCGGCCGAAGACCTTCTTAATTGATTTTCAAGTCACGAGTATAATTCGTGGTCCGTAGGGATGAATATAAAAGAGTCCGAAGGGTTGAGGACTGCTGATTTGAATAGTGACGAAACGAACTCGTTACCATTGCGGTTTTGTATAATATCATCATCATAAATTTAAGAGCTGGGCTCTTGTCGGTGGAGTAATCGCCATTCCATTCTTTTCTCTGCCACTGTCTTGAGCTCCTGATACGTTACATTAACTTTTTCCTTGGCTTGGTCCATAAAAGTCCGTCTCGGTCTTCCCTTCCTCTCTTTCCTTCTATTTTCCCCTCAATTATGGTCTTTATATAATTTTGTCATGCCGTATCAGGTGTCCCAACATATTTCCTCTTCTATTTTCAATAACTTCAAGTAGACGTCTTTTCTCTCCTACCAATTTCAGCACTTCCTCGTTTGTTCGTCTTTCCTTCCAGCTTATACCTTCCATCCTTCTCCATCCCCACATTTCAAACGCACTCATCCTTTCTCTATCACTCTCTATCTATCGCGTTGGGTATTGGGTATTGTATAGTATAACCAGTGTTAAAATAAATGCGGATCTCCTAGTAGATTTTTGTATGTGTGTTTGTGAATATTGCGCCTGTGTGTTGAAACAATGAAAGGGAATTACGTTCAAGAAACCATCATCCTCCTGTTTATATCAAATTAAAGTGTTGAAATACAGCTTATTCATGTTTAACTCCATGACCCCGTAGTGTACATAAACTCGCATTCGAGTCTCACGCGTGTGTAAATAAGGCATAATGACATTATAGGGTATTAAACTAAGGTAAAAATAAATTATTTTTTACTTGACTAATAAAAGATCTATCGAAAATACTCGAAAAACATCAATTATTAATTTATTTTAGCTAATTTAAAGATTTTATAAGGATAAAGATTTAAAAAGGACGCTGATTTGAACAAACCTACTCACACTGTCTTAGTGACGTCACTAAGACAGTATTTCCCTACAAACTTCATATTAACAAATCGTTTTTGACATTTAATAAAAAGTTGCTGATTTGACTAGGGGTTTAATACCGTATTTAAACGTATTGTAGCTAAAATGCCAACAAATTATCTTTTTAATAGGAACTCTATTACATTCGCGTTACAGTTGAACATTCAATGGAATAAGGAGCATAATATCTCAGTGTCAAACTTAAAGAATTTTATCTGGCCCCTATTTCACCACGTCGACAATTGTCAGTGACATATGTCGAGTGACAATTGTCAAGCGACAGGTGACATGTGACAATTTTGAAAATTATTTTGTATAGAAATACATATAAACACACAAACAAACAAATGTTAATGTTACTGTTGTGTGTGTGTGTGTGTGTGTGTGTGTGTTATGTGTGTTTGTGTGTGTGTGTGTTGTGTGTTGTGTGTGTGTGTGTGTCTTGTGTTATATGTGTGTGTTGTGTTGTGTGTATGTGTGTGTGTTGTGTGTGTTATGTTCAATACAAACAATTGTAACAAAATGCCTGTCATGTTTATATGCATTTCTATAGAAAATTATTTTCAAATTTGTTACATGCCATCTGTCGCTTGACAATATTTATTATTTATTTATCGTATGGCATTTATATCGAACCGTGAGATCTTCGAGAAGACAGTACGGTTGCCAGTATGGGGTGCAGTGCATATGCCACTGACAATTGTCGACGTGGTGAAATAGGGGCGAATATCTTTAATTTCCGTGTACTTACCGCCACTAACGTCGCACTTAAGCGTGAAGGAGTCCCCTTCTACATATGGGCCGACAATGGCCTGCTTGACATCTCCTTGGTCGTCCGTGATCACCATCTTGCTTGGAGGCACTGGTGACAATACGCAAAATGTGAGATTACAGATACAATAATTCATTATTGTCGAGCGGAAAGTAACGGGTTCTTGGCGAGGCCTCGGCAAAAACAAAAATATTTTTGATTATTTTTATTTAAGGCGCAGGGTAGGGCAAGGCCTTCCCCATACAAACTTTGTGCACGTTTTATTCGTCGGTTTTGGCACTAACAAATATAATATTTTTTTTGGTTGTAAATTTTAGATATGCGAAGATCGTGATGTGAAAATTTTCAAATATTTCAAAAAAAATCAAAAAAAAATTTACATCACGAAATAGCTATCAGAAAAATAAGCATACTGACCAAAAATCATAACTTTAATGCAAACACAAACGAAATAAATCCTGAACATAGATTGTATGGAGAGAGCTTGCCCTACCCCTCCTCTTAAGCATGACATTTTTCTCTTAATATCATTATCAAGATATTATCAACCAGTAGTTATGAAACTCATTACTGGATAATAACACTTATGACATGGATTGAGACAGCATCCGCTCGGTGTACACCTTGCTTTTCATTAAATTGTCTAAAAGGCCTCTACGTGTTGGCTATGTGGTACTCGGTGGTACTTCTTTGCTCTGTTACTTCGGCTTCCGCGCACGCCTCCCAAAGGTCCGGGACACCATTGTCCCATGAACGGGAAAGATATAATAATTCTACACCACTCTGTCTAAAATACTTTAGTTACTAAGTACCGAGGCTTCAGCTCCGCGCACGCCTCCCAAAGGTCCGGGACATCATTGTCCCGTGCGCGGGAAAAACATACTACTCAAAACTAAATCGGGGCCACTTACATATTTCTGTTTTATTCTTAAGTATGGGGCATAAACTGTAATTGATAAGTAGCTAATTAAATGATATCTGCATCTTTCAGTGTCAAACGTATTTCATGATGGTGTTTAAGTTTATTTATGGCTAATACTGTTAACAAGCAACTTTCAAAATACTTAGTAGCCCCTATTTTATTTTAAGTAGTATAATACACTGAGCGAAAAGAATACTAATTATTAGTAAGTTTTAGTGAATCCCAAGACAAGAAGATTATATAATAACGGTTACAAAACAGTTTAGTTGTTACAATGGCAAAACTTTTGGTATTAGTAAATAACTACTATTATCAAAAACTGGTTCGTAACCGTTAGTCTATAATCTCCTTGTCCTGGGATTCACTAAAACTTACTAATAATTAGTATTTTTTTTCGCTCAGTGTATTCATCACTACTAAAATACATAATGTACCGAATTTTGATCTACACCTTGTGTATGACAATACTGGAAGTATTAGAAATGAGACACGTCCTGTCAGTACCTATCAAAATCTCGAGATAAATTAGTAACTTCATTTAAGCATTCCACCCTCGTAAAAACTTAATAAAACTCCCGGAAGATCTGTCAACATTACACCGAAGTTATGACGAGAACTTCACACGTTATCGCAGAAACCATACGAAGTTGAACATGTCGAATAATTTATTAAGAGGCGGGAGATTATGGAAGTTTTTGTGATAAAACATTTTATAAACGTGTTTTCGGTGACCTAGTTCAGCTATGTTTTTGTGACATATCTTTACGTGACCGATTACGCAATAGGTAAAACTGACAATCACAATATGTAAAATGGGAGCAAATTGTGATGTTGACTAAACTCAAATCAGCAACTTTATTCCAAAATAGAACCAATTAAAATTTCGTACAACTTATTAGCCCCCGAGAAATAAATATATAAATTAAAGTAATGTGTTTCTATCAAAGTAACAGGCCGGCCGTAAACCATGGTATTCCCCAAAGACCAATTTCTGGAGCGTTGAATGTTAGTCGTAACCGTAATGGATTAATTATCGATATCTTTTCATCGATAGCGAGGGTTTTAATTATGGGGGACCTGTGGCAGCATAGGAAGCTTCGGCTGCGTAGGTCCAAGGTCAATAATAGTCTATGTTACTGAGCGAAAAGGCTTCCTTGCCAACTTTACTTCTTTACTATTCTCTATCACTGAGCGAAAAAAATACTAATTATTAGTAAGTTTTAGTGAATCCCAAGACAAGGAGATTATATACTAACGGTTACAAAATAGTTTAGTTGTTACAAGAGCAAATTTTTTGGCATTAGTAAATAACTACTATTATCAAAAACTGGGGGCCGATTTTTGAGTGTCGAACGCTCGACTTTTCCCTCGAGATCTGTCAAAAAACTATGACGTTTCGACAGATGTCGAGTGAAAAATCGAGCGTTCGACACTCAAAAATCGGTCCTCTGGTTTGTAACCGTTAGTATATAATCTCCTTGTCCTGGGATTCACTAAAACTTACTAATAATGAGTTTTTTTTTTCGCTCAGTGATTTTGTGATATAATGAATAAGGTTACAATAATTCAATGATTGTCATGTATATTCTAAATGTTTAGTAATTTGATAAAACGGGTATATATTTTAATATTGTCTTCAATATTACTCATAAAAAACACATTTTTTTTATCTAGTAGAGATAGGAATTTAAATGTAGCTACACTTTACAAATTTTATTATCACACCACATTTGTACACAGACTATACAAGTAACACTAGTATAGTCAACAGCAAAAATAAGTCAACACTTTGCATTATCACAATGGGGTAATGACTGTGCAGAAGTGTTAATTGATTGAATGTTTTCTTCGTAACTGCCTGAAAACCTGTAAACAAGTCTTTGTATTGTTACAACAACGAGGTTGAATCAGACCCGATTTTAATATTAAGGAAAATTTAATGAACCCAAGCGAATACCGCATAAAATTAACCAACAGGATAAAATCAGGCAATTTACTTCCCATTATGCTGATTAGGGAGGACAAATCCTCTGGATCGGGAGAAAAGTACAGATTTTTGCAGCGCTTATGGTTTTTCTAATAACAACAGGATGATAATAGGGTATTTGGGGAAGCTGATTTCCCCAAACGTTCCTAGCTATTTGTGGGTTGAATTAACATTAGCATTCAATTGGTTTCCATTTTTTTCGGTTTTAAGTTTACCAACTGATTTCGAAATAGGCTATTTGGTATCATTCCAAGTAAGCCTCTAAAGTTGACATTAATGAATTCAACCTTACGGCAGCTGTAATAAATCTTTAAAACAAATATACTAATTTGCCATTGTCGACAAATAAGTCCGGAAGGCCATCACTTATGAATAATCATATCTCCGGCACCAGGACTATCATCATTATCATGGTCAATATCATAATCTTTATCATTTTCATTATTCACAACATCAACAAAAAATCGGTCTTTTTATTAATACCGTTAAAATTAAAATGATTACACTCTATTACAATATTATTAGGTACAAAATTCTTGTAGGTATAAAATTTATCACAGTTGAGAAACGAATAATTCAAAACTGTAACAAAGTTAACAAAATAAATGTTAAATATATAATTGAACCTTCTCAAGATCTCAAACTTAGTTTCCGCGATATGTGACTCGCGGTTCAACTTAATACAAAAGAACATAAATGCGGTACGCCTTCAAATCATATTACGCTATTTTACTTCACAACAAAATACAGAATACTACGGGCTCTGCCGGATACAATAGGGATGACGACACTATAAAAGAAAATCAATAAATCCAAATGTTCTACATAAAGGCTCAAATTCTCAATCAAATGGCGAAAAAAGTAATTAAAAAAATAATAATAATTACGTAATTATAAGTCCTCAAAGTTTTAAGAGTGGGTATGTTCTGTCCCTTTTGCGCAAAACGCACCTTTGTATTGAACGATCGTCATTTACTATGGCGCTACTTAACAGTGACGTCACGGTTAGGTAGCACTTTCTCTCTCTAACTACGAACATTCTAACCGTTGTAGCTTCGTTATTTTTTGAGATATTTGAATAGGATTTTCACTATTTTGCATAGTTTTATGTCTTCTTTCTATTGAAGTAATAATTTTTTTTGAGTCGACATCCCTATTTCTGGTAATCTAAACAGTAAGACTTCCGATTTGAAAGGATGTTTATGGGAATGGTAATTAATTATAAAATTTGCTAATTAGTTTGCGACGTTGTTTTGTATTATATTTAGACGAGAAAATAGCAAAATATATAGGTAAAAGGGTTTTAAATGATCCCATAAGTAAGTTGTGTTTGCACACCGAGGTATCAATAAGAACAGATGGGTCAATCATGATTTTTTAAGATAACCTGACTAACAATGCTTGACATTAAAATGCATTATGTACTTAATGATGATTTTAAGAGGATTTCTGGCAGTGGGTGCATGAGAAATGCGGTGGCAAACGAACTCACGGCCTGCCTGATGGTAATCATCTGACAAAGTAGCCTATGGACGCCCGAGGCTTCAGAAGATACACTCGCGTTGCTGACACTTTACTAACTTGAGGATTCGTCGTTCTTTGTGTCGGAGTATGACAACAAACCAATAAACTGTCCTGCAGTTTGGCAGAAGAAAACATTGTTAACCAAGGGTTGTTTCGTAAATAATTTTTAATTTTTAATTTTATTTATGATGATGACAATGATGTAAATTTGGAAATAGGGCCTTTTAAAAAAAACTACAATTTCGAATCAGACAATCTGTAGTCGGTCTCTTTAGTCCTGGTTTGGCCACTTAAATTCTGCCTTACGTATCTGTGATAATATTTCTATAGGCATTTATTTGTAGAACTTGAAGTATGTACAAATACAAATCGTTAGCAACAATAGACAACATTTCATATTTTTAACTACTTTATTTTAAGAACTAGTTAGAAAAAAAGGTAAAAATTTAAGCCACCCGTATTTTTTCTTTTTCAATTTAACTCATTATTTCATACAAAAAAAAACACGTTGAAAAGTAAGTCATTCCAAAAGGGCGTAAGTAAAATATGACGTCATCTTCCCAACAAGAATCCAGAGCCACTCCAGAGCAGCGACTGTCTGTACTCTGTACCAGTGGCGGCGCGTCAAAAATATTCTTAGGAAAGCCGGAAATAATTTGCCTTTCTTATACTTCATGAGCCGTAGTAAAAGAACTGCACTGGCTGAAAATTAGGTAAGCCGGTGGGAATCGAGTTGTATGGACGCTCCGCCACTGCTCTGTACTAAGGTCTCCCTGAATACAGCGAGGAAGATGACGTCAACTTTCGGTTTACAGTAATATGCGATTTTTTCCAAAATGAACGGAGAAAAAAATCAAAAAAATTGTTTTTTGTGCACTTCACACGTTTTTACCGAAATGGTTTTCGAATTAAGACTTTTGGAAATTATGAAATACTAGCTTTTGCCCGCGACTTCGTCTGCGTAGAACTCGGTCATCATCATGTTATTTCATTCTTCTATTTCTTGCGCTTACCTAGTTATCTCTCTTCCATTCTAACTTAAACCCCGTTAAGGGACGATTTCCGGGATAAAAGTATACTATGTCCTTCCCTAGGAGTCCTAGGACTCAAACTATATCCATACCAAATTTCATCTAAATCGGTTGAGCATTTTAAGGGGAAACAGGCAGACAGAGTTACTTTCGCATTTATAACCCGCCCCGGTTTCGCACGGGTAGTCCAGTTTTACATTTATTTATCTAAGCTTTTGCCCGCGACTTCATTCGCGTGAATATCCATATCAACTTCTACACCGTATTTCGCCGGGCTGTCTCGCCAAACATTGCGCACGCCGGCTCAATGTGCCCACATGAAACACATGACAGAGGACTATATATATACTACCAAGGAAGTGGATGAAAAGGCGCGCGAGCGAAGCGAGCGCGAAATTTTTCGGATTTCGGAATTTCGGAAAAATTTACGCATCAAGTAATGAAGATGAAAACGCGAGCGTAGCGAGCGCAAAATGAAAAAAAAGAACATTGTGATGCAGGTGCGGAAAATACTTCATACGCATCAAGTAATGAAAACGCGAGCGCAGCGAGCGCGAAATTTTTCGAACATTCTGATGCAGGTGCCGAAAAGACTTCATACGCATCAACTATAATGTAGATGAAATCGCGAGCGTACGGCGCGCGAAAATTTTCGAACATTATGATGTAGGTGCGGAAAATGCTTCATACTCATCAAATAATGTGTATGAAAACGCGAGCGTAGTGAGCGCGAAATGTTTCGAACATTATGATGCAGGTGCGGAAAATGCTTCATACTCATCAAATAATGTGTATGAAAACGCGAGCGTAGTGAGCGCGAAATGTTTCGAACATTATGATGCAGGTGCGGAAAATACTTCATACGCATCAACTATAATGTAGATGAAAACGCGAGTGTACGGCGCGCGAAAATTATCGAACATTGTGATGTAAATGCGGAAAATACTCCATCAAGTAATGTAGATGAAAACGCGAGCGTAGCGAGCGCGAATTTTTTCGAACATTATTATGCAGATGCGGAAAATACTTCACACTCATTAAGTTATGTATATGAAAACGCGAGCGCAGCGAGCGCGAAATGATTCGAACATTCTGGTGCAGGTGCGGAAAAGACTTCATACGCATCAACTATAATGTAGATGAAAACGCGACCGCAGCGAGCGCGAAATTTTTCGAACATTTTGATGCAGGTGAGGAAAATACTTCATACTCATCAAGTCATGCAGATGAAAACGCGAGCGTAGCGAACGCGAAATTTTTACGAACATTATGATGCAGGTGCGGAAAAGACTTCAAACGCATCAAGTAATGAAGATGAAAAAGCGAGCGTAGCGCGCGCTAAAGTTTTTTGAACATTATGATGCAGTTACGGAAAATAATTCCTACGCGTCAAGTAATGTAGATAAAAAAGCGAGTGCGAAATGATTCGAACACTATGATGCAGGTACGGAAAATACGTCATACGCATCAAGCAATGTAGATGAAAACGCGAGCGCAGCGAGCGCGAAATATTGAACAAAAAGAAATTGTTGACCTATCAAATCGCTTTGTAAAGAGGTGGTTGAATAGATATTTTTTAGGGTTCCGTAGTAAACAAGGAACCCTTATAGTTTCGCCATGTCCGTCCGTCCGTCCGTCCGTCCGTCCGTCCGTCCGACCCCCGTTTTTCTCAGTAACCGTTAGTACTAGAAAGCTGTAATTTGGCACGAGTATAGATATTGATGACGCCGACAAAACGGTAGAATAAAATCTTGAAAAAAAAATTTTTTTTAGGGTACCTCCCCTACATGTGAAGTGGTGGTGCAATTTTTTTTTCTTCCAAACCCCATCGTGTGGGGTATCGTTGGATAGCTCTTTTAAAAATATTATAAGGTTTCTAAGAGTATTTTTCGATTCAAGAATCGGTTAGCGTAATATTAAGCTTTGAAGTGATAATTTTCGTTATGGTCAAGTGTCCCCCCCCCCCCCCCTGCCAGCTAAACGGTGGCTCCTAGGCATGTGAAAAAAATCATGGTAGTAGTCAATACAATGAATTTAAAAGGAAAACTATAACAGCTAAGTAGACATTACTAGTTAACGAGTAATAGTCGAACTTCAGAAATGTACTTTGCAAAAGCAAACTTTCGAACAATTTCCATTGATACCTTAGATAATGTTGTTAATTCTGTCAAAAGCATAGTAAATATAAGTTTGCGAACTTTTTAGTCCACATAATGTAACGGGTGGACGACTACGGAACCCTACCTTGCGCGTGGCCCGACACGCACTTGGCCGGTTTTTGTTCATAAATTAGTGGAATACCTTTCAAAGTTCAAAGTGCTTTATTGTAAAACATAGGTATAACTGAATACCTACTTTGGTCTGTTCTTTCACTTTCGAAGATGGAATAGAAGCCTAGGTTGATAGCGCACCCACCCTGGTTTTTATTTTTTATTTATTTTATTTTATTTTATTTAAATTGGTTGCTTCTAAGAGGTATGTGATTTTCTGAGAATAGTTTTTTTTTGCTTCCTATCCGCCTATAACTTTCGAATTTGGTCATACTTTTGATGTTTATTGTTACGTAGGTATATTTTACTAACGAATACCAACATACCCTAAATTTATGTCTGTTACGCGCTGAACGTATTTTATACATTTTGCTGACGGAAAACGCAATTAATCGGCACCTCGAAGAACCTCAATGACACCCATATCGATTATTAAGAAAAGTAAATAAGTAAATGTCCGCCATCTTCGATTTGAAAATGGATATCATTCTTGTAATGAGCACCTAAAAAAACAATATTTTATACAAAAATGCGCATACCTAATATATAGGTACATATCGCAAGTGCTACCATGCAACCGAGAGCCCGCCGCTCCATCGAAAACAAAAAAACCGAGGTTTCGTAGTAAGGTTTGTGAAAATTGTGAATATTGATAGCGACTGACTGACCAACATAATTAGATCTCTCATTTCAAACAGTTGATATGGTTTGAGGGACTTGTGTATTTTTGTCTTTAGCCTTGAGAGGCAGAGGTATTGTTATTTCACCCACATTTTTTCAAATACTATCTGTTTATTATACAATGTTTGAATGGGGTTCTATTTACTTTGCGTCCATGTATATACTTACCAATTTTCAAGCCTGTAAATCATGAACTAAAAGACTTCTCATACAAAGTTTAACCCCTCTTTTTACCCCCTTTCATCCCTAACCTATATGATTTTTATAACCTATAACCTGGCCGAAGATCCAATAAACATATTAGTGAAGGCTGTATTAAAATCCATTCGCTAGTTTTCGCGTGATAGTTAGACAAATAAACAGACAGACAAACAGACAAACAGACAAACAGACACGAATTCTAAAAACAGTTGAAACGTGTTCTGTTATCGATTCTTAGACCCCTCCATCGACTTTTTTACTAATATCTTCAATGTACAGATTTTCGACCCTCTTCTGCTTTATTATATGTATAGATTGTCAATTCTCGCTTGTCTTACTTCGATCAGCCGAAACCTGACCCATTCCTTTGCATGTGTGAACGTTTCCGTATCACAACCAACGTGGGTCATTTCAGCATGTCGAAATACAATTTGCATACACTACCAACTCCCATTGCAAACCTTCTCTTTGTGTTCAAGAGTCGTGCACTTTACGTAGCCTCTCTGAATAACCTTATTCAAAAGCAGAGTTGCGCTGAGATGTGAGGTTGTCACGTGATTCTCGGAACTAGAATGAGCTAACTTGATACACACACATGCGGATTAAAACCTTAATTCTAGCACTATAAGCTCCAAGTTAGTAAATTATGAATGTTTAGCTATCTTGACTGGAATTCCCCGTAATGGACTTTAGACTAAAATATATTCGCGGAAGTTCCAGCTGCTTAGCTCTTTAGCTCATATTTTATGTAATTTTAGTATCTCAAAAACAACTAAAGTCAGGTAGTCTGAAAGACGGGTTGATTACTGAGGCGGATATTTTAAAGTAAATAATGTTAACGTTTTAATTAAAGCTAGAATTAGAAAAGAAAGAAAAGAAAAGAAACATTTATTCGTGACAAACAAAACACTTACAAACAGGACATTACAAACCGAATTTTGTCACGAAATGGTCACAACTCAGCGTTATGCTGGCAGTGCCAGCGCTGGTCTTCCGTTGTGACCATTTGGTGAAATTAATGGCAACATCCTTAACATCCCAACATCCAATCATCGAAACATCTAAACTTTCGCATTTATAATATTAGTAGGATTACGTTCCAAGGGGTCAGTATATAAATCCTCCATAGGTACGGCTTATCCAATATTATACATATAAGCTCTTCTGCATTGAAAATTGTCTGCGGGCATATAAAAATTTAATCAAGTTTGTGCTACGAGATGTATATTTTTAGAGTTCCGTACAATTATTAGAGGCAGGTTTTAATAAGGCTGGCTCAGTTAGACGTATTAAACCACAGCAGCTGAGCATTAAAGATTTTAATCTGCAGGTCATGGGTTTCGAATAACATATTAATATCATATTTTACTGGCCTCATAGCGATTTCAGATGAATTTCCTCCCTCGACCGCTCCGGTTGTGGAATGAGCTCCCTGCCGAGGTTTTCCCGAGGGTCTACAGTATGGGGTTCCTCAAAAAAGGAGTGTATAAGGTTTTAAAGGGTCGGCAACGCGCATGTGACACCCCTGGAGTTGCAAGCGTCTAGAAGCTGCGGTGACCGCTTACCATCAGGCGCGCCGTACGCTTATTTACCGAGTTAGACAGTTTCACGTGATCATGTGTCATCAGTATGTTCCAGCAATCTGCGCCACTAGTTAGTACTTCACTTGTTCGGTAACGACGCCATGACAGTTAATTAGGCAACTGGTTTTGTTCGGTAGTGGATTCAGCCCGTCGTCGCGAAGAGCACGTGTGTTCACCAATGCAGCGACGGGCAAAATCCTAGTTAGTACTTACGTACAGAAGTTTTTCTAACAAAACCGATGTTTGACAGTTAATAACGGCATCGTGCTCGTACACGCTCGCCGCATGTTCCTAGCGCGATATGGTATTTGGACACCTCGGGGGTGTGTCAGAGCCGCGTTTAGCGGAAGCGGTAAGAGGAAAAGGCCTGCCTTTAGACGCAAAATGCCAAGAAGGTAACTTCAGAAAACTTTTTAATTAGATTTATTTAGAAAGCGTTCGCGAGTAAGTAAAGCGTTTTGTTTTGACATGTTTACAGTCACGTCATCCTTATGTTGTAACATGAGTGACAAAGCTACTTTATTAAATAAGTACCAAACCCTTACATTCACTGCCACGACCCGCCTAACTTCGTTCGAGACTTTGACTACGTTGACGCATCCCAACTGTCGTATTGTTACGTTAGTGTGATCATCTACATCTACATTTGCCATTGACTGTAGTACCATAAGACCATAAACTATGCAGTTTTTAAGAAAATAATGGGTTACAGTTGCAGTCTTGGCCCATAATACTGGTACCTATCCATAACTCATTCACGGCTGGGCTGAAGTTTGATTTAGTATTTGTTACGTATCTAGGTATCGGAACTCTTGTACCGTTATTTTACGGCGTTTAAAATGTTATCTGGCTCATACAAGAGTAATTTTTCCTTATACGTGCATCTGTGTGATTTCTTTTTGTAACACCTGGCCATAAAGTGGTATTTACCGCACGCTATGCATGCGAGAAGTCTTAGTTCCTGGTCAGGGGGAGACATAAAACTTTGTACCACGGGCGATAATAAAACAAGCCTCAGATCGCATATTTACCGCCCTTGCCCTCGGCTTGGGCATCAAATACCTGCGATCTGAGACTTTCATTGTTTACCGCCCTAAGTAAGTATGTAAGTAATGCACTGTTATAGCATAAAATGATATTTATTTTATTACAAAAGGTACCTACACTTAACAGATAACACACAATAGAGTGATTAGATATTTATTCTGTTTTTTTCTTTAACTTTTTTTTTAATTTTTGTTTTTTCTTTTTTTTTCTTTTATCTTTCTTCTTTTATTTTTTCTCTTTTTCTTTTATTTTTTCTTTTTTTTCTGTTTTTCTTTTTTTCCTTTTTTTCTTTTCTTTTTTCCTTTTATGAACATCTAACTAAAAATTTGGCTTAAAAGTTTAGCTGTATAAGAGCTTAGAGAGAATTTGAAAGCCAATGCGGAACGTCCTCCATGTATTCAATTCGTTCTTGACCCTATCTCTCTGAACCAATAATCTCCCAACAAGCGGCCACACAAAGAGGCTTAGCGTGGATTTACCCCATGTTAATTTTTTGAATTGAGGCAACATTTTACCTGTGACCGACCTTTTTGACAAAAAGGCCGTATCTCCCTTTTTAATAACGGGGACTTATGAGCTTATGGTACTGATGGGCTTTGTAATTTTCCGATAGCGGAGGGATGATATGATTAAGTCCGGTTTTAATAAAAAATGTCCTATGTATGTAAATTGGTTGCCGTGGTAACCGGTTAACGAGTTTTATATAAACTTCAAGTTATTAGAGGAGATTTTAAGAGGGCGTAGATGGCATTGCAAAAGTCCCGCTCTAACACGCGTGAGCTTTCAATTAACCATCCCGCTCTCTACGGAAGCTCAACGCGTGTTTTTCGTAAATATTGATGTTTATTCTAAACGTGCACATTTATAGGGATAATCTTTTTTATCAGGTTTGAGAACTTATCATTTTACAACTATTAAAGCAAAAATCATTGTTAAAGATGGGAGGGTTTTAAAGATCCAACCAAAAACATCGAAAAAAAAAGGTTATGTTTGAAAAATAAAAGTATCGAGAAAATTTTTGCAATACGTTTTTCACTTTTAACAAACTGTAGGAAAATAGTTCAAGATTAATATACTGAAAGGAAAGATATTTAATCACTATAGATGTTGAGATCTAGGTCGATAAACATTGGCAAAAGTGCATATGTGGGCTCTTAAAGAATCTTGTGGAAACTCATCATCATATCAGCCAAAAGATGTCCACTACTGGACATAGGCCTCCCCCAAAGAGAGCCACAATGACCGGTCGTGCGCCACCCGCATCCAGCGGACTCCCGCGATCTATACCAGGTCATCAGTCCACCTTGTGGGGGGTCTACCCTCGCTGTGCCTTCCGGTACGTAGTTGCCACTCGAGAACCTTTCGGCCCTAACGGCCATCGGTTCTAGGTGCAATGTGCCCCACCCATTGCCATTTAAGTTTAGCGATTCGAAACGGCTATATCGGTTACTTTTGGTTTCGGTTGGTGGTGGGTTTGGTGTGAAAACTCGGTTTTAGTGATTTACCGTGGTTATTAAATACGTTTGTTACTATGCCGTTGATGGAAACTTACTCTCTTATTCATTAATCCTTCATCAAACGTATTTTAGTTACCTAATTTTTTTTTGTTTAAAAATGGCTTTCCATCAAATTTATGATGATTTCGCCAACCACGTGTACAAAGACGTTGTTCGGTAATGACGCCATGACAGCAGGCAACTGGTTTTGTTCGGTAATGGATTCTGCTAGTCGTCGCGCCAAGAGCGCACGTGTGTTCACCAACGCGGCGATGAGCAAAAACCAGTTACCTAAATTGCCGAGATAATTCGTTTGTTCTAACTGTCACTTTGACATAGATGGTTAAGTTTTATGAATAAGGGGGTTAATGTTCTTAATAAAAATTAAAACAATTTATGCCCTCAAACTTTGTGCCTTATTCCCTTACAGTAAGGCAAAAGTGTAGATATACATTGTCTTTAATGTTGACAACAACATCGCCGCAGTAAGACCAACTTTTACTTAATATTCATGTAAACTGCAAAAGTGTTCTATAGATGATAATTTGACTTTAAAATGTCGATTTCCGAACTCGGTTTGGCTTCTGTCCAATCGTCGGATTATTTTATATGTTTAATTCATGACTTTGATAGCATACGGTCTTGTGTGAACTTTAAACGTACGGGAAATTAAGGCGTATTAGCTAGGATATTATGTAGATCTTATTCTAAAATTATAATGAAGTCTTTAAGTTTCGCCATATGGCACACAAAGGTACAAACTACAAAGGTGCATGCATTGCATCACAATCATTGAAATAAATTAATATTCAATTATTCAAAAATCAATTTTAATAATAACAATAAGAAACATCGCCGTTCAGCGCAGGTCTCCATCGCCGTTCAGCGGGGTAATGCTGCCGGTATCATGGGGACCTTTGAGCCAGGTACGATGCGAGAGTCTTAGGTAATTATGTTGGAATATTTTAAAACTGTATTTAAATTAATGTAGGTACTTTGTAAAATGGCATTGTTAATACTAGTGGTTCTGTGAGCTGTAGACCTCGAAAAAAAAAAGTAACAATCGCGCAAAAAAAAGTAACAAGCGATACATCGAGGGTTATACGTATCGTCAATGAATCCGACCTGTTAAAACTGAAGTGACTGTTAATTATAATTAAACTGTGTCAAGATTTTTACTTAAACACCCAATGGTGTATTGATGAAGCTAAATGTCATTTGTATTCAAACCTGTTATTTTCAATGCCATACTTATTATATTGTCGCGTTTTTCATGTAAAAATGTTATATATACCTATTACATCTTTGTTATTGGATGGTCTTATGTACATTTTGAAACTTAATTTTCCTATTACATTTTGGGCATACTTTGAGCAGCGCTATAATGTTTCTTTTTCCATATTTCCTGCTACACTCACTAATGCTAAGCATAAATAACTTAAGCATTTACTATCAGAACGTGCGTGGACTTAGAACTAAATCTCACTCTTTTCTGGCGAATGTACTTTTGTCTAATTATGATATTATCTGCTTAACCGAAACCTGGCTCACGGATGACTTCAGCGATGCGGAATTTTTCTATCATAATTATGTAGTCTATCGTCGGGATCGACCGGCGGCGGTGGCGGCGCGCGGCGGCGGCGTGCTGGTGGCGGTGCGGCGAGGCTTGCGCGCGCGCCGCACTGACAATCTCTGCAGTGCGATGCACTCCGAGGAGATATGGCTGTCTCTACCCCTGGCTGTAGCTGCAGCTGGGGCGTCTCCTACCGTGCCGGATCGTGGTCGCTCGTTACGCATAGCTTGTGCATATTTCCCGCACAATTGTAATCATGCTAATTCGTTACAATTATTTTTTGATAATGTAAATGACCTTATATGTCGTCACCCAAACGATACCTATCTGCTTTTAGGCGATTTTAATATTTCTTATGCAACTTGGCACCTCGACAATTCCTCAATATTAACACTTAATCATAACAACAACCCTTTGGCCATTGCACTCTCTGATTTCCTATCTCTCTCTGGACTACAACAGTATAACGGTTGTACCAATGCTTACGATCGTATCTTAGACCTTGTTATCAGTAATATTAGTTGTGAGGTATCAGTTTGTTTATCTCCTCTTACACAAGAAGATTTACATCACAAATCCTTAGTAATTTCTTTCCCTTTGTCATTAATGAATTCTTTAAATCCCGCATCACATTATAAATATCTATATCACGTAGCCAACTTTGACAATATTCGGCAAGGTCTGTCTGAGGTGGATTGGTCTGTGATTGATGATATGGATACTGAAAGTGCTGCAAGTTATTTTTATTCTGTATTAAATACGTTAATTAGTGATTTTGTTCCTAAGAGTAAGGTTTGTTCAAATTCCAAATATCCGCCTTGGTATAATAGACCTTTAATTAAAATTATTAAAAACAAATTAAAAGCACATGCGAGATGGAAAAAATATAATAATACAATTGACTATGCTGAATTTAAACTACTTAGAAAAAGAGAAAAGAAACTTAATACCGATTGTTATAACAAATATATTGCCCTCAGTGAAAAGAAAATTACTTCCTCTCCTAAATATTTTTGGAGCTTTATAAAATCAAAATTTTCTACAAATGAAGTACCATCGAACATGTATCTTGATGACAACTGTTCCTCTGATGGCGAAGTTATTTGTGATCTTTTTAATAGTTATTTCAGTTCTGTTTTTGTGACTAGTAGTAATCAACATCAATCACAATTTTCTTCGCCTCAGTCATCTTCGCCCATTGATATCTCTAGTATTAATATTACTGATGAATTAGTATATAGACATTTAAAATGTATATGTGTTAATAAGGGTGCGGGGTTTGACAACATTCATCCATTTTTTGTTTCCAAACTTTATGCAGAGTTGGCGATTCCCTTGGCTAAACTTTTCAGAAAGTCACTTAGTGAAGGCACTGTCCCTTGCATCTGGAAGCGAGCTATCATTACACCTGTGCATAAGGGCGGTGATAAGCACAATGTAAAGCTTTATCGACCAATTTCGAAACTCTGCATTTTCGCTAAGGTATTTGAAAAAATAGTTACTAACGAATTGACTGCTGTGGTGTCTCGACACATATCTACTCACCAACATGGTTTTTTCCGAGGTAGAAGCGTGGACACGAACCTGATCACTTATACTGACCATATTATTAATGCTTTGGATGCCGGGTTTCAGGTGGACGCCGTGTATACTGATTTTTCTAAATGCTTTGATAAAATAGATCATTTTATTTTACTTCAGAAGCTATCTGATATCGGTATACACGGTGATCTCTTCAGATGGTTAATGTCTTATATTAATAATAGAAGTCAGGCGGTTGCGCTTAAGGGCTATAGGTCGAAGTTTCTACCCATTCCCTCGGGGGTACCCCAGGGCTCGCACCTGGGACCTTTTCTATTTATCTTGTATGTTAATGATATTGGTACTTGCTTTCGGTCTTCCTCTCATATACTTTATGCTGATGACACTAAAATATACAAGGTAATTAGGAATTATGATGATTGTGTAGCGTTACAGTCTGATTTGTCACGTTTTGAGGACTACTGTCAGCGCAATCACTTAGTTCTTAATTCTGATAAATGCTATACTATATCTTTTTCCCGTAAAAAGAATCCCATTACTTACTATTATAAATTGGCTGGTAATAGTGTCTCACGTGTGTCATCAATTCGAGACTTAGGCATTACTCTGGACAGTAAACTCTCCTTTAATGAGCATATAGATATTATTGTTGCAAGAGCATATAAAAAATTAGGAATGATTCTACGCTTAAGTAAACCTTTTAAAAATACATTTACTTTAAAAGTCTTGTATTACTCTTTCGTACGGAGTATATTGGAGTTTGGCAGTGTTGTCTGGAGCCCACATTATGATGTCCATAAGTCTCGAATTGAAAGGATTCAGAAAATTTTCTGTAAGTCCCTTGATTATAAAATTGGTAGCTATAACCGTGACTATTTTTCGTCGGCAACCAGGCACAGTCTCCCTTCCTTAGAAAAGAGAAGAATCTATCTTGATGTTTTATTTTTATTTAAAGTTATTAGAAATTATATAGATTCTAACGAATTGTTAGGGAAAATTTCCTTTAAAATTTCTCGTTTCCACACACGTTCTAAGCCTACTTTCTCTATCTCATCCTGTAGCACAAGGTATGCCAAAAATTCTTTCTTTAAGCGCACTTGTAATGTCTATAACGAAATGTTTAATGACATAGATGTTTTTGATCATAGTTTGTCCTCTTTCAAAAATAATGTTCGGCATGGTTTGTTTTCTAGACAATAAGTTAGGGATAACATTGTTTTGTAAAATATTTCTTTTACTTAATTTTTTTTTTTTTGTTAAAATACTTTGCATGAGTACACAACTAAATAGATTGGTAATCATAACAATATACCCGTAACTTCTTAGTAAGTAATAGTTATATAGTAATATATGAAACTTTAGGCCTAATTGGCGTCCATTTTTGTATGCGTTTTTTGTACATGGCTGTTTGTTTTCTAAATAAACTAAAAAAAAAAAAAAAAAAAAAGTAACAAATACAAATAAAAAATAACTCAATTTTGTAATAAACGTATAAAACTTACAAAACTCAGCAAAATTAAACATACCGAAAATCAATCAAATTGAAACTAAATAAAAAACGGGAATTAACTAAAATTTTAAAGAATTATAAAAAATAAACGATTGATTTAAAAAGTCAATTTTAAAAGGATTTTTAAAGAATAAAAGGATAAAGATAAGCGACGCACTTATACAGTGCGCGCCATACACGAAGGCGCGCCCCTCCACAGCACAGATTAGTATGAGATTCGCTGTGGACTATAACACTTACCAATGACAGTGAGATTGACTCGGGAATTCCTAGTCTGTGCTTGTTTGAAGTCGACCCGGCACCGGTAAATACCCTGGTCGGTCGCTTTCACCCGGTCTACTCCCAACTCGGCCGGTCTTCGCTCAGGAAGGAAATAAGCTCGGGATGCGAAGACGCTCTCATCAGACCAGCGCTCTGCCACGCCGAAGTCCCGTTCACGGGCGTCCACGCTGTAAAAGAGTTAGGTATTTAACAATAGTAGTTTATGCAACTGGTACATAATGAGGGGCATTAAAACACGAGTGTTTTAATGCCTAATTATGTACAGTTGCATACACTAGTGTGGGCACTTCTCGCCGGCGTGCGCCATGTTTGCGTCGACAGGCCGGCCCGCGCCTCCGCCGCCAGCCCGCAGCTGTGTCTTAATTTTGTACGTGATCTCGTTAAAGTGTTATATTTCGTGATCTAATAGGGGACGCACGCAACAGCCGCACAGTATATTATAAAGCGGGGTCTTATCTACGGTATTTGAACTTATAAAAGAGGATTTACTATATGGGTGTAGATAAAAGTATAATAAGTACCTACGGAACTACGGAGGCCACGATACTAAATGTTGGGATCGTTAGGACCTAAAGGCTTGTTCTGAGTAGGCCAGTATTTTAGTCTAGTAGCGAGTAATTTAGTAACTAAACTATCCGCTACTGCTTAAAAATCGTTCGCATTACAGTCGAGTAAAGTTCACAAGTCAGCGGTATTCTGCAAGATGAACAGCCTCCAGCGAAACGACATTTTCACGCCAACTAATGAACTCTACTAAATCGACAGGTTCGGACTTGTTATGCATAGAATAAAATGGATTGACTCGGCTAGTTACTTACAAATCTACTCTACAAATTTTTTGGTGTTCAGACACGTTTAGCTACTAAATTACTCGCTACTAGACAAAAATACTAGCCTAGTCCGAATAAGTCTTAAACGCTGTATAAGTGTTAGGTATTTAACAAAAGTATAAGTACCTACGGAACTACGTAGGCCACGATATTAAATGTAAGGATCGTTGGGACCTATTGGGGATTGGATGATGGGAAGGAAAAAATTCAAGTGGTGGGCCCAAGGAAAATCCAAAATTGTAAATCATAAAATTATATCGTCTGACTAGCTGGTGCTGCTCTGTTTTTAATTCCGAATACGAGTAAATTAAAAAAAAAAAAAATATGCGAAAACAGCACCTAGTTGAACAATGGCCCACTTTTAGACTTTTTTTAATTAAAAATGGGATTGCTCTTGGCCAGCATCTTGCCAGGGAGCAAAGATGACGCCGACGGTGAAGAGAGCTCACCCAGAAGATGCATATTCACTTGTGCTTTAAACAGGTCCAGGTTATATGAATTCGGAAATATAGATGCCGGTAGGGAATTCCAAACCTTAGCAGTACCCCTTATAAAAGACTATGAAAAAACTTGTATCTCACACCTGGCCATAAAGTGGCCATTATCGCACGCTCCGCGCGCGAAAAAACCCACTTCCTAGCCAGGGGGTGACATAAAATTTTGTACTTACCATGGGCGATAATAAAGAAAGCCTCAGATCGCATATTTATCGCCCTTGCCTTCGGCTCGGGCGTAAAATACCTGCGATCTGAGACATTCTTTGTTTTATCGCCCTTGGTAAGTAATGTACTATTCCCACGTGCAACGAACTTAATCTGACTTAAACTGAGGCATAAATGTTGCCACATCATTAGATCAAAACCTAAGGTTGTATATTACAATTTGTTTCCAAAGTATTGCGGCGTCTGTCACTTCAGCTCGAGTGTGAAAGTGAACACGTGAAGCGATGAAATCAAAATTCAAAATGTAAATGCGAATCTACGCCTCGAATATTAAGCAACTGTCTTGAGTAAAAAGCAAAGGTCGGTATTATTCTTGTGTTCGTTAGCATCGAAGATTCTTCGGATATTTTCTGTTAATATTTTCCTTTGTATCGCTACCTCTGTTATTAAATTTGTATTTGTCGGTAAAATCGGAGAAGAGAAATCGTAACTATACCTACAGTGCGATATCGAAGTAATCACAAATTTCTTTTTAATAAGTGTGGTTTTCCGTCAGAGATGACTGTGCTAGCTAAGTTGCTATAGATGGTTATCTCTATCCATCCAGCATAGGACAGGTGGAAAATTTGCAATAAACAAAAAGTAACAAAATATTTAGATGGGTCAATTATATTAGGAAGATCGCGGGTCACTCTTGGATAAGACTGGCTCAAGACCGGGACGAGTGGCGTACTCGAAGAGAGGCCTATGCTCAGTTACGTTGTTCTATGCGTCAAACGCATGCGTTCCATATAAATACGTTGCGTCAAACGCATTGCGCTGAATGGATTTATACGGAAACGCATGCGTTTGAAGCGTTTTTAAACGATAAGGACTCTTAAGGTTTTCTCCTGCACAAGAAAGGCTTTTATGTAAAAAACACACAGTAATACCATTAGCTGTCGCGTTTACTGAAATCGAATAAATTGTTCACCTGAAAGCCCTTGCCAAGTTTCGAGTTGGCTTTACAACGTTGCAAAGAGTTTTGGACGAGGCTCGATTGTGGTACCAGTGACAAGATAATCATGCAATCAAATTTAAATATTGATCTCACCTTCGACATAGCGTTTTCCCAAGGAGCCCAGGGTCCAGTTTGGACCCCTTTGAGATCCCTTATAGGGATAAGTTCGCCTTTGTACTTAATTTTTATGTAACATGTATATTGTTTTAACCTGTTTTGTGTACAATAAAGTGCTTACATACATACATACACTTTGACTCCTAAGGTCCACTTGTCACCCTCAAGATTTGTCACTCAAGAGAATCACAAGTTTTACGAAAACGACTGAAATCTGAACTTCAAACTCAAAAGGTTAAACTAGACCTTGTTGGGATTAGGCCGGTTTCCTCGCTGTTCAATGAACAATTTAAACTCCCCACCCAAATCCTACTAATATTATAAAGGCGCAAGTTAGTGTGTCTGTGAGTATGTTTGGTACTCAAACACGCAAAAACGGCTAAGCGGATTATGATGATTTAGATTTAGATTTAGATTTATTTATTTCATAATATAAATTACATTATAGATTAACTTAAAGCTAATTTACAAGAATTTACATTATGATCGTCAAATAGTGAATATTATAATAATTATGTCAGGTATATATATCATTATTCATTATAAAAAATATGTTATAACAATACCAATCTAAACAAGGAATTCAATGTCAATATCTCATGATGATATTTGGTATACAACTTTGGTAAAATCTACCTCACATTTTAATATTAACACTCCTAACTATAAGAACTACATACATATTTTATAAGAACTACATATTTTGGCTTTTATGCACTACTACCAGATATAAATACATATAAATATATTAAGATTTTTCTCTGTATCCACTGTTAAAGTTACTTTTTGCCTCAAATGTTTAAAACACACTTTTGTAATGTGTCTCTGTATGTATAAACCACACGTGTATTTTTTAATGTTAAAACTATTTTGGTTCCCAAGATACAGGCACGGCCTAGTTTGGGATCCGCTGACTATCTTTCCGTGTAAAATGTGTTTAAGTTAAATAAATTATCTTATTATCTTATCTTACAACGAGATTAAAGCCTGGATTAACATATAGGATACTTTTTATCCCTGCCCCTCTAGCACAACATGCATTCCGTATCTACTCGCGCGCGAGATAAGCTACCTGTCACTTTTTGACAGCATTAATCAGACAGTGACAGGTAGCCTATCTGAATGAATGAATGAATAAAATAAGTTTATTTAGCATTTTAAAGAAATACAAACAAAGATTTGATATACAGCGATATAGCGATATCTCGCGCGCGAGTAGAGACGAGATGCATTTTATGCTAGCCCCACTGGAATCGTCCTCCAAAGGGATGAATTAGGGAATAGAAGTTTACGCAGACGAAGTCGCGGGCAAAAGCTAGTATAAATATATATAGGACCGTGACTATGGTCAGGATCTAAGGTATTTAATATATAGGAGACGAATGTATGTTTTTTTTAAATGTTTATGACCCAAATTGAAATCGCTATCACTAATGGCTCAAACCGCCCGCACATTATACTCGCCGTGTTAAGGGTACTCATTGAATTTAGCCAATAAACAGCCAGGAGAGTTCTCACTCGTGAAATTCTAATTTTGTTTATACTTTTTCTTTATTATGTATTATTGTTTGGCCTGTTATCAAGTCAATATTGAATTTAGCGAGTTAATTAAACTGTATTTATAGTATAAGGGCCCTTGTTGCCTGAAATAAATTATTTATTTATGTATAATATTGAAATTAGATACAAACCAACCACCAGGAGTATAAGGAAGTCACTTAAAACATAGGTCATTGGTTAAATCCGGTTCGAAGGACCATGTTTATTTAGATGGTTAACTGGGGAGTGTAATTTCTGGTGAAAAACCCGTGATAAAAAAAACTGTGAATAATATAATCGTTGCTTTTCTGAAACAACACTGTATCTCAAAAACGTGTTTTTTCAGGAGAGAGGTTTGAAAGTTAACAGAAGTTACTCTGTAATAACTTTTATTTAAACTAACAAAAAATTTATCCTATTTTTGTAATATCTTCATTGTTTATTGGAGTATACGACCAACCAAAGAAAACCTACAAAACAAAACAAAAATAGAGTCCCGGGTACCTGTCGTACTGGGGATTTGTTGTAGCGCGCCCCCCTTTTATTTTTTAAATTGTTAATTTTTTAGGTGTTATCTAGACTGACGAAGCATGTTGCGGATTATATACAATTAGAAATTTTGACGAAGTTTGTTTGCGGATTCTCAGAATGTTATGATTTGGACGAAACCTGCGTTGTAGATACATTCCGCATCTAGTTTAATTTGTCTAATAAAATACAAATAGAGTTAAAAATCCAAAATTAGTAACATGTTCAGAGTTGTGACTCAATATTTATGGGTGTTTGAAACGTATTTATAAGCAATAACGTCACAAGATGAAATAATGAAACAAAGTGGTGATGATGAATAACGGCTTATTCGTCTTTAAGACATATTTTTATATAATATGTATCAGCAATACAGGAGTATCACGTGTTATATACCATTATCATCATCCTCCTAGCGTTGTCCCAGTAAAGTTGCACCCTGAAGGATGCCTGGGGTCCGCTACCTAATCCCAAGATTTGGCGTAGGCACTAGTTTTTACGAAAGCGACTGCCATCTGACCTTCCAACTCCAAAGGGAAACTAGACCTTATTGGGATTAGGCTTTGTCAAGTGAGTGGGCAACTTGACTGTTAGAAGTTCTCAATCCGCCCGAATGCCTCCAACTCGGCTTAACGACTGCTGCCATAGACAGCAACCGGGATCAACGGCTTAACGTGCCTTCCAAAGCACGGGAGCGCTCAGTTAGTAACCACTCAAAGCGGTCACCCATCCAAGTCCTGACCGCTGCCCACGTTGCTTAACTTTAGGAAGCGCAAGCGGTGCGCAAGCGCCGCTGGGCCACGAGCGCTCCTACGTGTTCTATACCATAAAGTATCTTATTAAGACGTGTCTTCTATCTTCGTTGAGTGATAGTCTCACAGTACATAGTTTAGTACGTTACCTGTATATGGGCGTCCCGAGGTCTTCCTTGTACCACAGCACAAGCAGCACAGCGTCGTCTTCATCGATGGACGCGATGTCGCACGGCAGATAAACCGGCTCGCCCGCCACTGCGATCACTTGCGTCATGGTTGCTGCAACAAACAGAATAGGGGTGTTTATCATCATCATCATCATCATCATTATATCAGCCGAAAGAAGTCCACTGCTGTACATAGGGTGACATAGGCCTCCAAAGACTGCCATAATGACCGGTCCTGTATCTAGCGGACTCCGGCGATCTTTACCAGGTCATCAGTCTACCTTGTGTGGGGTCAACCCACGCTGCGTCTTCCGCAAAAGGGGCTTTTGCAATAGGGTTGTTGATAGCAAATACAATACGCTAGCTATAATTTCTAATGGAGAAAAAAAAAATTAACACACAAGAAATAATTACGAGAGACTACAGCAAAATGTCATCTTGCTCGAATTTGGAGCAGCCCAACTGGGGAAATACCTCCGCCTTGCAGAAGACCACAGTTATATTACTTAACAGCTATATTACTTGTTAAGTACATTACTTAACAAGGCGGTAAAACAAAGAATGTCTCAGATCGCAGGTATTTGACGCCCGAGCCGAAGGCAAGGGCGATAAATATGCGATCTGAGGCTTTCTTTATTACCGCCCGTGTTAAGTACAAAATTTTATGTCACCCCCTGGCCAGGAAGTGGGTTTTTTCGCGCGCGGAGCGTGCGATAATGGCCGCTTTATGGCCAGGTGTGACATAAACATTATTTACTATAAAAGTATGTATAGTGTTGTGTTCCTGGAGGTGAGCAAGGTAATCAGAGCTCCCGAGGATGCACTGTGTTGAGAACTAAGGCGCTAAATTAGTCCCTTCCGTTGTCAACACAGTGAATCCTCGAATTTTATAAAGGGCAGACAACGCGCACGTGACTGCACTTAATGTAGCAGCTGACCAGGACTTAACGGTTCAAAATCACTTGTATAATTTCAATCTAACAGTTTCAAGCTATAGGTATTTTATTCCCTTTCTAAAAGGAAACGGAAATCAGACAGCGAGAGAGTTACACCCTCCTTGAAAACATATAAAAATACCAAAGTAGGCCTCTTCTTATCTCTGGTTTCGTGTTTCAGCTATTTTTAAACCTCTATAAGCATTAACCTATTACACCAAGCAATTTCGTTCGTATTTTCCCTGAGTCATAGCTGAACAAAAAATATCCCAACAAAAACGAAGCTGAAAATACAGAGTAGAAATATACTATAGCAACAAAGATATTAGAAGTAGCGGCGTGTTGTTTACTTCGGTACACAGGGTAAATAAATACTCAGAGAGCGCTAGTTTTGATGACGTAGTTTTTTTTATCTTGATCAAAGTGTATATCTTGTTTAGACGTAGGATTACTAAGGCTATTTTCTGGCTAAATAAATAAAGTGACAGAACATTTTATTTTGTTGTTGAGAAGGTATTTTAGAAAGAAAGCGGTTTCAGATGTGCGTGTGCCCTGTGCCAAAACATAATTATCATTACTTATGATGATGATGATAATTATCATCATTCTAAGAAATTCGGGGTCCGTTTTCTCACCTTGCCGTAGGAACTTGTGTTACGAAAAAAATAATAATATAAAAATAACGACTTTTAATTACACCACTATGACAGAGTGGTATTTCTAACTACCGACAAAGTTAAGTAATATTTGCCTGAAAACAACTTGAAGACTTAGGTCAAATGTGTATTGAAAATGAGTAGTTCATAAACTGCGATTGTAAAACACATAAATCAGTTACTTCAATTTCCACAATGTTTTAAAAGTCTAGAACACATCGAAACAATCTAAAAGTACAATAAATCGCCACACAGCCGGATAGCCGGATAAGTGGGTCGGGCCGGACATCCGGGTCGCGTCTTGCCCGCCCGGACGCAATGAGCCAGCCAGTGCAAGCGCACTGGATTACTGGAGGTCTGTTTTTATGCGTCGCTTCTCATCGCTATCTTTATTATCTAGAACACCTCCGACACGTTTACTTGGCGCATGCAGTTCTTGTAACATGTTGAAACATGTCTGGCGTGTGAAAAAGAGGCCGATAGAAAAATCTATTGGTAAACATGTTAACATGCGAAAAGTACCCATTTGGTTAACTTTTAAGGCTGGCGTCCACTAGGCTCGCCGAGCCGAGTCGAATCGAATCGAAATAATTCGCCTTCATACATTAACTATGAAAGTGCGTCCATTCGGTCGATTCGATTCGGCTCTGCGTCAATCGACGCACTTGCATAGTTAATGTATGGAGGCGAATTATTTTCGATTCGATTCGACTCGCCTCGGCGAGCCTAGTGGACGTCAGCCTATATTCTTGTGGCCGATTTTGCAATCCCCACAGATTAAATTATCCGTCGGTTAAATTTACGACTGTCTTTTCAAAAGTCAAATAAAAAATAAGACAGAGCTAACATTTATTTAGAGATTAAAAAAATCGGTCCTTTGATGACCTCCATTAGGTAATGGGATTATCACTTCAATTCGTCGAAAACGGATTCTGAAATTAAACTTTTCAATTCTAGAACACTGCTAAATTGTAGTGTTAATACCTACGGACTTTTTATTTATCATCATCATCATCATCAGCCTATATACGTCCCACTGCTGGGCACAGGCCTCCTCTCATAGATGAGAGGGATTGGGTAGGAGTCCCCACGCTGGCCCGGAGCGGCGGCGGCGGTTTTTACTTATAACATGTAAAATACCTTACCATCATCGAGACGCTATGAAGGTAAAATACTGCACATTTTTCACATTAAATATAATAATTATCATTGGGAAACGGGACTTAAACGCGTACAATTATAGCTAATTTACCTTTTTTTTAAGGTTTACCTGACGTTTCGACTGTGTTACAACATTCGTGGTCGCGAGCTACATGGTGTCCCACGTACATGCCATATGGAGGTAAGGAATTAAAACATTGAAGATATGACATTTCACAAAAACAAAACCTCATTTCAAATTTTTAGCGGCATTTACAGGTTTCGGAGTGAACAAAAGAGAACAATTATTTGAAGCCATTAAAAACAAAATCACCGACCTCGTGTATTCATCGATACGCCGTGCCAAAGATAAAACATATGAAGCCTGAAAACTATACGGTATTGTTGGAAAAAAAGAAATGTTATAATATATTTTCTCATGAATATGATGAATTCTCCAATATATTATTTTCAATTACTCCGTTAACCTTTGAACGCCTTTGCACGGCAGTGACACCTACACATCAAATCATTAATAATAGATCGATGAACTTTAGTGCAAAGCACGAAGGTGACTTTGACAACGTTACGTACGTAATAAAACGCGATACCTATAGGCGGACCGCCGTCCGTGTCCGGACCACGGAAGGTCCAACCTTGGACCCCCACATAATGTTAAATATGCTGCATGCACATTGATTTCATTAAAAGTGTTTTTTGGACCTCGAAATTTTTTTTTCTGTCATTTCCGGACCCCACTTAAAACTAATTGCCGACCGTGCCTTAGGATATTCCAAAGGGTTAAGCTACTTCCATATTGTATTGCTAAAACGTACAATAAACGTACCCAGAAATTTAACCACGAAAACGAACGAGGTTCATACATACGTGAACTGATATTGAGCTACATTTCAGAAACGTCAGTATTTCACCTTCAGATATTTCTGCGAAAAATTGAGGGAGTACTAGAACGGGCTGACAGCTGATGTCCGAGGACAATGTAAGCGAAATATTTTGTTTATTTCGTGTTCACGCGAGTTTGGCTTGGATTTGAGCTCCAGCTAAATATTCGTGTTGGTGTAGGTATGAAACATGGAACGTGAATTCCTTGACGTATGTTTCGGTTAACCAACTTTATCCTACCTATAAAGCATTCCCAGGCTATGGGTAAACAGATCCTCAACTTGTAGTGTAATTTTTGGCGTCATCATTATTTTTATAAATAAATCTTTTTTAATATGTATTAATATATCTTTGCGTTGAATAGTAGTTTATGCAACTGGTACATAATGAGGGGCATTAAAACACGAGTGTGTTTTATGAAACGAGCCGAAGGCGAGTTTCATAATAAGGTCACACGAGTGTTTTAATGCCTAATTATGTACAGTTGCATACATTACTTTATCTACACACATATTATAATTACTCTAAGATGGGTTCAGAAACCGTAGTAAATAAATACAATAATTGTGTTAATACAACCTTTTTTGCACGGTTGCGAAAATATCGAAATCAGAACTGGCAACAGATACCTGAATGTTATTTTAAAAAGTAAAGAGTCCCTATTCTGATGTGATCATGTCGTTCTAGCTCAAATTTCGTGCGATATATACTAAAAAAACATCGAGCTGACATTTCGCATTGACTGAATTTGAATTTACAGTGATACTAGAATAGGGACATGTCAACTTTGACATTTAAATTTTGACAGTTTTGTTTGACGTAATATTTTAACATCATATATGAGATTAAAATGAAATATTTTATTACTGCTGTAGCCTTAGCCACAGATAAGAAAATTGCCATAAATTCATTGAATGTTGAAATGAGAGTCATTTTCTACGGTTTCCGAACGCATATTAGAGGATTTGTGATATGTGTGTAGATAAATCTTATTTATTTACTAGTGGCTCTGTGAGCTGTAGACGTCGTGAGTGTTTTTTTTTTTTAATTTCCAAAACTATGTTAGATATCGAACCAAAATTTCACGAGAATGAGTTGAGAAACGCTGTAGAGGAGGACAAATCATTGTTTTTTTTTTTAATTATTCGACAAAAATATTCTATGTAATCAAAGAACCTGCTCACAATAAATACTTCACGAGAATCGGTTAAGAAATGCGACCTGTAGAGGAGAACAGCCGGAAATCCGGACATACAAAGCATTTTTTGTCGAAGCTAAAACAGAGACCTTCGTTTCACTCGGTTTATTAATCGTTAGGCGATTATTTCGAACCGTGAGATCTTCGAGAAGACAGTTATATGGTATTTACCTATGAGTCTGTGCTGCCTGAAAATTAATAATTTTACTATCACTATAGTAGCAAGAGTTCTTTCGTTTAATTCGCTGGCATTTAATGGTTTCAACTGGTGCATTATAGTAGAAATTATTTAAAATGTCCGACATTTTATAAAACTTGTCATTGGACTTTGAATCTTCACGTTTGGTCAGTATGAAAGTCGCTTTTTAAACGGCCTAATTTGAGACAACACGGACACTTCAAATAATTTTAAGTATACCCAGGACACATGTTTACATAAGAAATAAAAACACAGTTTTATATATATCTGATCTAATTCCCGAATAACAACATTAAATACCCTTTTAGAAATCTTTATTTAACTATTTTCTAGTCATGGATATAATTAAACGTCTAAAATTCAGAATATACAATAAAATCGCCTGGTAAAACGAAATTCCTTAAGGTTCCTACCTAAAACTTTTGACCGGTGGTTTATTTGAAGTAAAATAAAACGAGAGTTTAGAAACAAAACGTTTTGTAAAACGTACTCTCGAAACTAAAGTCTAAAAAGAAATCAGCGAAATGAATAGTCGTAAGGAAATCCAGAATAACGAGCTGAAAGTTCCGTAAAAGAGTTGAAGCATTAAATCGATGCCGCATTCCACTGGACGCGGCGGAAACGCGCCTATTTCCGCGCGCCCACAGCGCCGCTAATGCAGAATTAAAATGATTTATGCTCGGAAACCAGCGCATTGGTTACGTCACAAATGATACAAGACAACTGCATGTTGTATAGTAATTTTAACATAGCTTGGGGACGGTGATACCTGTTATTGAGCTGTCATCCCTATACCCCTTATTTATCTTAAATTCAATTTCAAATTCAAAATATTTTATTTCAGATTTAAATCCATATATGGTTAGTTACATTATATACTTATATCTATGTGAGTAAGGTTACATAATAAATAAATTAAATATTAAACGCACATGAACTTTTTTGTCGTCATTTTATGTCGCATATAATGCTGTCTACGTGCTCAAGCTGTGTAATTACTGTAACAACAAGTAAGTTATTTTGATAGGTACTTCGACTGAATTTTGAAAGAAAATGGCACAAATATACTTTTGGCGTTAATAAACTGATCTTCATTTATTCAGACTGCCCATGGGCATGGGCCCATGTGAGACTGTAAATACTTTTAAGATCTGTAATACCATGGTTCCAGTAAACAAATAAATGAAATCTAAATGAAAATTCACCCAACTCACACTCAATCTGATAATATTATTATTCATCTTCAGGCGCAAATTTTTTTTTTGCAATAACGATGAATTTTAGTATGTAGTTTTGATGTGTTAGGCACCAATAAAACGACATTCAATACTACCCTGTTTTTTTAACAGCGATCTACATCAAACGGCAATTTGCAGTTCACAAGAATTCCCTTTGGTGTAATCTCAACGAAGCAGGTGAAATTGCATTAAAATTGATAATGTTGCGAATATATCGGTTTGGAATCGCGCCATTCCCGGTCCATAGATTTTGACGAGCGTCGCTTGGCACATGGTGGGACTATAAACTTAATGGGGGGTAAAGCTGTTTGTTTTGCCCCGAACCGGCTCGCTTGGGTTGTGATTTTAGGCCGTATATCGTATTTTGTTTATGTGACAGGTGATAGCTTGATAAAACAGTTTTATAAGTCGTTAAATGGGATCTTAACTTTTTAGGGTTCCGTAGGAAACAAGGAACCCTTATAGTTTCGCCATGTCCGTCCGTCCGTCTGTCCCCCGTTTTTCTCAGTAACCGTTAGTACTAGAAAGCTGTAATTTGGCATGAGTATACATATTAATGACGCCGACAAAACGGTAGAATAAAATATTTAAAAAAAAAATTTTAGGGTACCTGCCCTACACCTACATGTATAGTGGTGGTGCAATGTTTTTTCTTCCAAACCCCATCGAGTGGGATATCGTTGGATAGCTCTTTCAAAAATATTGTAAGGTTTCTAAAAGCATTTTTTGATTAAAGAATTGGTTGACGCGATAAGCTTTGAAGTGATAATTTTTGTTATGGTCAAGTGCCCCCCCCCCCCCCCCCCCCCCCTACCAGCTTAACGGTGGCTACTAGGCATGTGAAAAAAATCATGGTAGTAGTATATACGATGAATTTAAAAGGAAAACTATCACAGCTAAGTAGACGTTACTAGTTAACGAGTAATAGTCGAACTTCAGAAATGTACTTTGCAAAAGCAAACTTTCGTACAATTTCCATTGATACCTTAGATAATGTTGTTAATTCTGTCAAAAACATAGCAAATATAAGTTTGCGAACTTTTTAGTCTACATAATGTAATGGGTGGACGACTACGGAACCCTACCTTGCGCGTGGCCCGACAGGCACTTGGCCGGTTTTTTTTATATTTTGTGAACTGACGGTATACGAATGTAGGTGTAGCTCAGACAGCTTTAAAAAAATTATGAAATAGGTTTACTCGTACTTAGCCATAATTCATGCTGTGTCACCAAATGTACGTCTTACTTTGAACTCATGATAGTAATGAGAATTATTCTATTTATAATAGGAGGTTTATTAAGCCCACAACAAGATTGATAAATCATTATACATAAATATCTGAGGAATCACTTCTATTTGCCAAATAAATGCAAACTATTTTGCAAAATAAATGATTATGATTTCAATTAAAGTTTTCTCCATTAAATACCTATTAGGCCCAAGAAAATAAAGACGTAGTAAAGAAAATTGTGTTGTTGCTGTTCTCTTATTTCAGCAGCACAAAGCATCAACTTTTTCAGATCTCTCGACTGGAACAAATTTCTCTGTCAGAATTTTTTTCCAAAGCCTACAGGCTGCGCATAAACTGATTAAAAGTACCCAAAAAAAATTCACGCACCCAAACCCGATAGCCCTATCTGAAACATCCGGCGAGTAACAGTTCGAAAGTCGATTTAAGTTGGCCCTTTACGAATCTCCCGCTCGCCCCAGGCGAAAATTTATTTCCCATATCTGCGAAAACAAAGCATTTCCATTCGCCGAGGCGAGTCGCGAATTTCGCATTTTACCAATTGAATGCGCGCGAGCGCAGTGGGCGATTTCAGAACAGTAGTTGTAGATAAAACTCATTGTTTCGTATTGATTCATTTACTTACTTACTAACTTTAACGGCGCAGCGACCCAAAGAGGGTCTTGGCCTCCGAAACGAGAGCACGCCACCTTTCCCGATCTTGCCTCCTGCCAGTCTCCGACCTGAAGCTGCCGAAGATCCGTCTCCACACTGTCTACCCAGCGATACCTTCTGACTGCGCCTCCTTACGCCAGTTGGGTACTCCGAGTTTGGTTATGTCTTTGAGAACTTCTGGGACAACCAAGCAGATCGTTTCCATTAGGCCACCCCACATACGCTCTCTTCACTTCACAATTGTCTCCCATCCTCTCCAAGTGGCCAGCCGCATGAACTTCGCTAATTATGTTCAGCATTCGTTTTATTTTAGCAGAACAAATTATTTTTCAATCGTTGCCAGCATTCCAAATATTCATATTCAGTCTGGTCATCACGGTCTTACTCTGTGAACTGTGTCACCGCGAAACTTTTCGATTATTTTGAATGAACCGAATCAACATATACGCCAAATTGGATCGCGAGCAATTTGAATTTTTTATAGGGCTGCTTTCTTGGCATTTGCGAGTAGTTCCAAGTAAAAAAAGTTGGATCTTACGTGCCTCGAGAGACGTGACTTAAGAAATAGTTTTTATCCCCAAGGCCATTATCTGTAGCTAGTCTTTGGTATCTTTTATGCCTTTGACTTCAGCTCTAGTTAAAAAGTCGTTTATTAAAGTTTTTTTTTCTTAAAGTCTGCTTTTTGGATTGTAGTTTGTGAACATTGGGTGCTAAAAATTCTTAAAACGGAGTCTACATAACATTTTATAATAGAAGAATGATATGTGAGTTTAGGTGATATTTTTGTTACAAAGATAAATTTATAGTAACGAAAACGTCGTTTAGGTATGAGTCCAACCAAAAATGAGACATTAAAATATTCCTTAATTTTAAATACATCTACAAGAAACACGAGAACCTACTCCGTCACATGACCCTGATATCTAAAAAACATTTCAATGGAGAAGAAATGCTATCACAATTTTCAAAATTTCCATCTCAACAAACAACTTTAAAACTGAATAAGTTCGAATTGCAGCAGGGTACTTGTAAACTCCATAATCTTGTTCATGACCTGCGCCATGCGAAGTCAAATCCGATCTGCTCCGATGCATGCAGAATTTCACTCAGAGCGGTCGGTGTTTCGTTAACTCGGTCCCAAGCTAGCGATGGTAATGTTTCTTTCGAGTGACATGAATTCGCTTTTGCAAACAGAAAATTGGAGAGAGACCATTCAATTCTCGGTCGTGATTGTGGTCACAACGAATGGCCACCATTGAAGACATCGTCATACGTTTTCTTGAAGGTTCCTTTATTTTTCGCTTTAAAAAGCAATGTGCCGTCATTTCAACTTATTTAAGTCGATAGAAATATGCGTTTACATGGGCATTAATATTTTCAGTTACATCAATAACCAAGTCACTACCGCTCAAACGTCAATCCAATACGAATTATTCGACCTGCAAATCCTTTTATCAATATCACTTTAATTTAATTTGATACCCAAATGTGCAACCATTAGTAACACCAACTAGACTATAATAATTATGCATCTCGTGTATTCAACGTTTTAAACCAATTCAAACTCTATGCATTACACATGAGGACCCAACTTGGGCATCGATTATGATAATCAGGTCATCAACACAACTAATCCAATCTTTTTGTCGCAAAACGTTATGCCGCTTGGAGAAGTAATACAGCGGGGATTCCGGCTTGCATTTTGAAGTATTCATTGAAATTTAAACTTCAATGTAATGGAGATACAGTTTGGTTTCATTTGGATGGTGGTCGAGACCGCTGTAGGACATCATTTGAATAATTAAAAAGCTTCATCTATTTATTCAGTTGGTAGCTCTGGCTGTGCAATTGTGCCAATTTCAGAGAGGGCTTCTTTACCCGGTTATACTAAAAGCCTATCATATGAGAGAATCTCTTGGAGTTCCGTCGTTTGGAAACGGAGTGTTGTTAGGGTTTTTAGTGTCCGCTTTCGTAGTCTCTAGTGGCTGAATTGAGTTTTTGGTTTCAACGTTGGGATATTAGGGTAGGTACCTTTAAATATTGTTTTTGTGCAAGGATTTAGTTTTATTTCATTTGCATTAAAAAAATATTTGTACAGTAAGAGGAATTGCAATAAAATAGAAAAGATGAACACGTACCTACACAGTTATTAAACCTACCATTCACTAAGCTGTTTGCATTGATAAATCTTTTATAGGTTATTGATATTGTTAACGCAACGCGTGTCTGGCAACGAATGAATAAGGAAAGCGTATAATATGATAAGTACTAGTGAATTGATGAATTCTTACGCAATATTATCACTAAATTATAGTCCTATACAGAATATTTATTATTATTCTCAAACCAATCAAGGGATAATATCTTAGTACATGTAAAAATGTGAATACTCGTACTTAGTGAAAAATACAGTGAAGGACTGTAACTGAACAAGTCCAATGACATTGGACGCAAAAAATATTAAGTTAATTTAATGCGATCAAAGGCTCAAATTTGCCACTAAGAGTTTTTGTGAAAAATCCTAAGTGTAGCCCTAACAAGTTTATCGAACAAAGATATTCAACTGAATATATAACATGTTGAACTATCTGTAACTCTTAAATATTGCTTCAATTTAAAAGGACACACGTCTTTCAGAAATGTAATTGGAGCTTACTCATTTTTCACTCAAGCATAAATAAGTATTACCATAAAAAGGAAAAATCGAGTTCTAAGAATAAGAATCCTATTCAAAGTATACTTTGGTAAAAAGTCAGTTTATAAGTCCGTTGAAATCGACTGATATGATTTGGTTTGGGAATAGTTTGATCCAAGTAAATTTAATATGTTTGTGACGAAGATGAAATCATTATTATGACACGATCTTTTATCATTTGGTTTGGTGAAGGTCGATAGATTCGTGTATGTGTGTGATGATGAATAACGACAGCTTAGTAGCGAGTTTGGATGAATCAGCTTAACTAACAACAGAATTTCCCCCTAAATTTCGCACCACAAAATTTCCAACGCACGGCCAGCCGAAAACTAGCAAATTCCCGACAATGTGTAAAGTATACCATCACTGGCCGTGTAGAATATAAAACGATGCACGTACCTCAAACATTGCCGTGCAAACATGCAAAAATAACCGTATCCTGCACAAGTATTATGTGATTTGGGAGAATATTTGATCACGTACAGCAACCAATCTGTACGAGAATTGGCTTTATTTTAGACGTGTTAAGGCGTCATAGTTTATGCGTGAGTAAAATTCGTAATAAATCAAGCAATCAAGGACTCAACTTAAGAAGATTTACGGCACAGCGGATTTTTAGTGTTCCGTACCGGAAGGGTCGAAACAAACCCTATTGCTGCCACTCACGCGTCCGTCCGTCCGTCGCCTGTCACACAAGTTTACAGACAAACGGTTGGAGCTATGACCTTAACATTTTCACAGTATAAGCATCTAAGTATCCCAAAGTCATACAAATTTTGCGATTGGTTCGGGACCCTAAGGCGACTTCCTGACTTGGCGGGGCGGGATCGATAGGATAGATACCTATGTGACATTTTCTTCTTTGACGTAAACTTACTGACGTCGCAAAGATTCTTACTTGACATAATACTGTCAGTATTATGTTTGCGCAGTAGTAATATCATGCGCAGAAGCGTAGCAGTACCGCCTTCGCATCGTCCCGCTACCGCGCATCCCGCGCCAGTCAGGACTCAGGAAGCACTCATTTAAATGTAGGGGCGTAGTAAGTAATGGTATCGCGTCGACTGACAGCTGACACTGACATTTGACACTTTTCTCATATCGTACTGCCTCCGCACCGACAAATCAGGAAGTCGCCTAAATGTGCGACTTGGCCGTTTTTTTAACCTGACTGTGGCTTTCTAGGCCGGGCCCAGTAAAGCGATAGGAGTGCGCGTTTGGCGAATGGATGGGTAAAATCCAGGGGAACCTCCGACACGACATTCAAACACTGGAATACTCTACACATAATCGAATTGTTTAACTCGGGTGAAAGTACCCATTTCACCCTTGAACTATTACACCTTAAAATATATCGGTTGAAATAAAGAAAATACTCATTATTGCCCTCAGGAGCGCTCGTGGCCCAGCGGCGCCGGGTACCGCTTGCGGTATCTAAGGTTAAGCAACGTGGGCAGCGGTCAGGACTTGGATGGGTGACCGCTTTGAGTGGTTACTAACTGAGCGCTCCCGTGCTTTGGAAGGCACGTTAAGCCGTTGATCACGGTTGCTGTCTATGGCAGCAGTCGTTAAGCCAAGTTGGAGGCCTTCGGGCGGTTTGAGAACTTCTAACAGTCAAGTTGCCCACTCACTTGACAAAGCCTAATCCCAATAAGGTCTAGTTTCCCCTCGGGGTTGGAAGGTCAGATGGCAGTCGCTTCTGTAAAAACTAGTGCCTACGCCAAATCTTGGGATTAGGTAGCGGACCCCAGGCATCCTTCAGGATGCAACTGTACTGGGATAACGCTAGGAGGACTCATTATTGCCCTCGAATGAGGGATCAAAGTCGTACTTTTCTTCCCTCATTTGAGGACAATAATTACACTTTTCCTCATAGAAATTGGTAGCAAAATTATTTGTAAGTCATTTCATGTTTTATCAAAGGGCCTCGTTATTTGGTATGAAAAGCAGAATGTGTCACACTAGTAACAAAATTATCTCCGTCTTGGGCGTAAACACTTGAATCCCTCGCTACGCTCAAGATTCTACTTTAGAATCGCTCTCTACGCTCAGGATTCCATTGTAGAATTTTTCGCTTCACTCAGGATTCAATATACCGCTTCGGAAGCTTGTTCAATCAATTATTATATTTTGAAAACAACACAGATTGTAAGAATTGTGAGTGAGTGAGTGTGTGTCCTTTATTATCAAAATATTTATATTAACGATCCAGACAGAGAAAGTCACAATAAAACAAGATATTCCACATTATAATAACCAACCATGTCCTTTTTAAATCACATTTCAAAGCTGCTAAGACACTGCACTAATCCAACGACGCAATATGATACCACTGTCTGTCTCATTCTAATCCACATAATCCATGTAGCGAGCATTATTCTTCGTCTCGCGCAGTCATATCTCACGGAGATAGGAAAACGGCGCAGATTTCCCTTAGGACGGAAGGTCATGTACGGTTTCGACTAATATTAGGGAAATATCTTTCGTTCAATGCTGGAATGTAACAGTTACGAGTATATGTATGATCTGAATACGGGTATATGACAAGTAATAAAATACTAGGTAATAAAAACGGACAGGGCTCCTTTATTTAAGTATTTATTTTTTAATCAACGCATGTGCAAGTTCACATACATTCACACATATTAACATTTACAGACACATTATAAAATTGTGTAATACTTGTTGTCTTACAGTGTAAATGTTTTAGCTCTGTCTTTTTCTATCATTTGACTTCAGAAGGTATACGAAAAGATGCAGTTCAGTTGAATCATTCATTCATGAGTTACACATCAATATACCTACCTATTTAGGTAGCTCTATCTTTTTCTATCATTTGACTTCAGAAGGAGACAGTCATAATTATAACCGGCCCTTAAATGTCACAACTGAGAAAATGGCAAAAATCTTCCTACGTCAAATCTTAGAAATTACTTATTAAAAAAACTGAGAGCATCGGTAAATTTAACAGTGTTAATATTTATAAATACAATATCGAAGCACTTTGCTTAATAAAAATCTTTTTGGGGCTCTCGGGTCTTATTAATATTTAGGTCTAATGAATTCTGCATGAAACTCGCTCGCAAAACCTTTCTATAAATCGCAAATGCCACAAGATGGCTTCATGCAGTAGATTAACTACGAAGAGAGGTAGGAAAGAAAGAAATAAACATTTATTCACAGACACGGAAGACACACATCATCCCCTTCCTAGCGTTATCCCACTGCAGTTGCATTCTAAATAGTCTTGAAGGATGCCTGGGGTCCGCTACCTAATCCCAAGATTTGGCGTGGGCACTAAACACAAAAGACACATATATTTGTCAAAAATAACAACAGCAGAAAAACATACACACAGATTCCATAACACGTGTGTCCCCTTCTTCTTCTTTAAAAAAGGCTTTGTTCCATCAAAATTAAGATGATTTCGTCAATCAATACTTGTTCAGTGACGTTGTTCGGTAACGACGGCATGACAGTAGGCAACTGGTTTTGTTCGGCAGTGGATTCTGCTCGTCGTCGCGCGCGTGTGTTCACCAACGCAGCGACGAGCAAAATCCACGTGTGTCCCCGCGACAGTGAAACGGACACTGGCTCAGAATGATGCTGAGGTGTCAGAAACAGGACAGATAGAGAAAATCGGACATAGGACAGATAGAGAGACACAATTAGAGAAATTGCTCAGCTCTGAACCAGGCCAACCGGGGAAATACCTCTTCCTTACAGAATCCCACAGCTACATACTACATACCTTAGGAAACTTCCAGAAAATGCTACGAGAATGATGAAATTATAAAGTGAAGTAAAACCAAATCGGACCTAGTATTAAAAATGTATCCTTACCGTTCTTTACCGTCCTACCCGCATTCCAATCCTATGTGTGTAGCTCGTAAAAACCGAAGGGTACACGAAATATATAATTCACTTTTTCCTACACGTGCCATTCGCCGGGTTTCTCGCACTAAAGCACTAAACCCTGCATTATGCTGGGGTAACACTAATACTTTATTATTTCTATTTTCTGAACTGTTGTGAAATAAGTATTTTATTGCTAGTAGTGCGAAATGTGGATAATGCAAGTAAGCCGCCGCTCAAAAGATAAATAGATTCTAAAATGGAATCCACTCTCGCGCTATCTCGGTCACAGCATTAGTTCTAGTACTTTTTTCTCACGTCTTTCACCACTTTCACCGATATTATCAGCAATTGGGGCAAAATTGTTAGGGCCAGGACCAGAGATGGAATTAGAATATACAACTCTACCTAGCTCGCCATCTCAGAGTTCCAACATACCCTCTTCATCTCCGGTCCCGCCAGTATCTAACCCAACACCATCTGCTGAAGACTTGCCCGTTGCGGAGGTCCCTACTCCGAGCAATACTGCTCCTTATGACATCTCATCTCCCGCTTTGAGAAGATCCGGCAGAACTCGAAACCCGCCTCGATATCTACAAGACTATAGTGTGGGAGAATGACGTGATATGCGAACTATTAGATGCTTAAAGTTTCTTCGGACCATTCCTATAATATTTTTCGACATACGTCTTGTTTTGGGGCTGCATACAACGTGTTTTGTAATCTCCTACTTGAAAAATACTGGCACTCATTCGGATTCGATTTCACATACGTACGAACGAAGCTAACGTTCTTGAACTTTCTAACAAAGCAAACATTTTGTTGTGTTGTAACGAAATAATGTTTTCTTAATGTTATCTTATTATATCTTTAAACGAGCAATTCTTGTATATTTATTTATTTATTTCGGGGATCTCGGAAACGGCTCTAACGATTTTGATGAAATTTGGTATGTGGGGGTTTTCGGGGACGAGCAATTGTTCTAGCTAGGTCTCATGCCCGGGAAAACGCCGAGCAACACTCGGCCGCCCAGATATTTTATATCTTTAAACGAGCAATTCTGATAGAAACAAACAGGTTAATGATACGAACACTTTATTATTCCCACCATAATAATCTTTAGGCTACAATTTCACACAATACAGATGATATTATATTAGATGTTGCACATATTACATGCTAATAATACAGGTACACTCCTCGATAGCAAATCTGATAATAATCTTAGTCAGTTACGGCAAAGTTAATTACAAAGCTGATCTGCATTATTAATTATGATTGTTAATATTTACAATCATAATTAATAACGATACCTAATAAATACAAGTACGATACTTAGGTTGACACTTTATCCACTTCTTGTCACCTTCACGGCTGCTTGGCAAGAGAGAGCTCCGTGGAAGGTGTCCGGCTATTTATGAACTCTGCTTTGTGACGTCACCGGAAAGACTGGATTGGTTCCGTCATTGTTGCCAGCGCCACCAAGTGATGGTGTTGCCACCCAAAATTACCCGGGCGACAACATCCGGCCGTCCTGCTAACGGGGTCGTCCTCGACTCCCGTCATGGGCTGATGTTGGAGCTGCGAACATGACAAAAATATCTTTTTAATATCTGTTTACTGGTATACACTTGTGTTGGCATATACTCTTATGCTTACGCCCTTCAACAGTTATTTGTACGTAATCGGAACCAGGAATCGGGCGTGTATCGGCTTGAACTTTGTGATGTTATTCGATCACATAGTTGTGTATCGCCTTAACCCCATACAGCAGTGTTCACCCTCGGATTTCTGCTACATGTTCACATTCCTTATACATACAATGTACATGTTCGAAGCGTAAACATTAGGCCAGCACAATTGCCACTGCTATTTATACAACAAAGTTTCTATGTATGCCATCTTAAAATACCATATGGAAAATTATAATATTTTACCCTGCATGATATACAAATAAATATGAGAAATATGTACAATTATCTTGATTTCTCCTGACAACATCCGGTTATTACTATATTTATCAGCAGTCCTTTTTATTTTGGCATCTACCTGTTGCCTCAAGGAGGTAACACAACCAAGTGTTTGGTATCATCATCGTCAGCGCAATTTTTACCTATAGAAGACTTCATTCAATACTGCGACAGTGGTTGGTTTATTTTTCTAATTATTAATGTCCTGATGAATTTTAGTCTCATGCAATATCCACCCTAAGCTACGCAAAGCTTTTAGAACTGTCATATGACATTGTTTTACCTGCATATTCGATCTAGGTACTGCTATCGCGATAACATGTCGCCTGATATTACGGTCATTACACAAGTTCGTAAAGAGCTATGATGCATGCACTACCATTAGGCATTAAGCCCGCCATTTCTACAATTCTGTATCTTTTTGAAATGTCGTGTCGTTGCTGGTGCGTAATCTTTCTATGGTCTTGTCTATAGCTAAATTACCTATGGCACATTTACAAATAAAATGCAAGTACATAAAGCGTTTCATTTGGGTGGAGTTCGTTATCCCATCGCCGGCCAACTCGCTCCCACATACCCAAATAAGTAAACAGTGGCGCTCACTACGGATGCCCACTGCTCTACTCTTTCAACCACTTTAAGTACCTACACTACATTCCTCGGATGAAATTTATGCTATGCAAGTACATAAAGCGTTTCATTTGGGTGGAGTTCGTTATCCCATCGCCGGCCAACTCGCTCCCACATACCCAAATAAGTAAACAGTGGCGCTCACTACGGATGCCCACTGCTCTACTCTTTCAACCACTTTAAGTACCTACACTACATTCCTGGGTCGAAATTTATGCAATGCAAGTACATAAAGCGTTTCATTTGGGTGGAGTTCGTTATCCCATCGCCGGCCAACTCGCTCCCACATACCCAAATAAGTAAACAGTGGCGCTCACTACGGATGCCCACTGCTCTACTCTTTCAACCACTTTAGGTACCTACACTACATTCTTCGGACGAAGCCACTGCATTAGATCAAATACAAGATTCACAGTAAGTAATTATCAGTTTAAACCACAAAACCATTTCATTTAACCTTATAAGTACTACTTGAGTCAATTATAGGAACAATGTCACATACGTTTGTTCGCTTCGGCCTCGCCTGACAACACAATTTCACGAATACTAATTATACTGGGATCTCGCAACTGAACTGATTTACTCATAGCAACCAATCACCCTCGATATTGAACATCACAGATTCGACATTGACTTTGTTGTCACAAATCTGGTTTCTACTCAAGACGTCCACTAGCTGCATTTGGGCTTCCTGCTCCTTGGACTACATCATATCATATGTGTGCACTGTTGCACTAATGCGGGGTAACGATATCCCGCTTGCTTTCTGTAGAAATTTAAAAAAGTAATTCCTATTAAATAATGTCTAAACCTCTCTGATCCCGCCACTAAGGCCATTATCTCGACTGTAGTTTGGCGGCTGTAAGGATATCTAGGTATTAGTCAAAATACACCTTATTCCATCCCTACTGGCGTCTGTGTAAATATTAATCAGCAATTTCGAATTGTACACATTTTGGGCTCAGTGTTATCAATTAAGGGACTTATCAATTTATTTACAACTTGTTCATGTTCGTGATTGCAAATCTAATTGTTTATCTGATTCAAATACTAATATTATAATCCGCAACGCCAGTTTCGTCGGGGCAACAACAAATCATGCAGCAACATGTTTTCTGATCTGATTTACAAACGCTTCTAGGTGGCCATTTTTGTTAATTGAATTGCAACGTTTATGTATAAAAGGTTTCTTTTGTGACTGCTCTCACTACAACAAAATAACGTTGGAAGTAGGTGTGTAGATACATTGCTGCGCACGGATCGGTTCGGTTTTAAGGGGAGGTATCCCCAACGCAAATGTCCCGCTCTAACACGCGTGAGTATACAATTAACCATCCCGCTCTCTACGCAAGCTCTGCGCGTGGTTTCGTAAATATTTAGCTATAGTCATTAAGCCAATCATTTTATCAAAGCAAACCCAGCGAAATTGTCTATAACTATTTAGGATCTTTACTTAATTGAGTACAAAATTTAATGTTCAATATCAGTAATATAGCCGTAGCACCGAAAATACATTCCAAAAAGGAGTAACTTCGCGATTTTTTTTTTATCGAGTGAAATTCATCAGGTCATGTAACTGACTGCGATTTTGACTAGACAAGCTCCTTATGCAACACATATTTTTTTTTTAGATTTTAAGACACTATATTCTATGTCTCAGATGGTTTTTACAAATTCACAAGTGGTAATACCCGGCCTTAATGCTACCGTTTAGACTATAGCCTATCATTGCTAAAGTAGCCGCGTTAGATTGTCGGACACTTGGTTTGTTTAATACGCTGTTTATCTATCATAATTATACTGTATTCACATTACCATGCAAAAAAAATGCTTATTCGTCACAGTCAACTGTTTCAACAATTATCGAAATAAGGCAACTGAAGTTTATCTATTCTACCCTCTTGTTCGAGAAAGGACTAGAAAATTCATACAAGTCCTCAATTAGCCACTTTATTAACGTTCCTATATAGACAACATACAATTCTGGTCAACTTGAAATGTTAAAATGTGACAACGTAACATCACGCAATTGGATCCATTCCCACTTCCCACTTGGTCCAATTCGTTTCATTGTTTAGTAAAAAGAAATCTAAGCACATTTTGACGGTATTCCGTAATTATTGCAAAACCTGATTTCATCCTGTTATCAGCTCATCCAAAGCACATGAACTAGCATCAACCACGTTAACCCTAATCAATATTATCAACAAGACTTTCAAAGTCAGTTATCACTGGCGATACTTAATATAACATTTTAACTCACAGTTTACGGTTGTTTACGTCTATTTTACTTCCCACTTCTCCACCTCCGATCCCTGCTGATGTCACTGCTCGCGGATCGTGATTGTGACGATGTCGGTGATGAAGTAGATGATACTCTTGCTCGTAGCCTCGATCTCTTGCGCTTGCGACCACGTGGCCTGTTGTGAACGTGTTTTCGAGCACTTCTGATGATAGAAACAAACAGGTTAATGATACGAACACTTTATTATTCCCACCATAATAATCTTTAGGCTACAATTTCACACAATACAGATGATATTATATTAGATGTTGCACATATTACATGCTAATAATACAGGTACACTCCTCGATAGCAAATCTGATAATAATCTTAGTCAGTTACGGCAAAGTTAATTACAAAGCTGATCTGCATTATTAATTATGATTGTTAATATTTACAATCATAATTAATAACGATACCTAATAAATACAAGTACGATACTTAGGTTGACACTTTATCCACTTCTTGTCACCTTCACGGCTGCTTGGCAAGAGAGAGCTCCGTGGAAGGTGTCCGGCTATTTATGAACTCTGCTTTGTGACGTCACCGGAAAGACTGGATTGGTTCCGTCATTGTTGCCAGCGCCACCAAGTGATGGTGTTGCCACCCAAAATTACCCGGGCGACAACATCTCTTGTATATTTATTTATTTATATATTTCGAGGATCTCGGAAACGGCTCTAACGATTTTGATGAAATTTGGTATGTGGGAGTTTTCGAGGACGAGCAATCGATCTAGCTAGGTCTCATGCCCGGGAAAACGCCGAGCAAAGGTCGGCCGCCCAGATATTTTATATCTTTAAACGAGCAATTCTTGTAGATATCTATATATATTTATTTCGGGGAACTCGGAAACGGCTCTAACGATTTTGATGAAATTTAGTATCTGGGAGTTTTCGGGGACGAGCAAGCGATCTAGCTAGGTCTCATGCCCGGGAAAACGCCAAGCTAAGTTCGGTCGCCCAGAAATTTTTATATAATACGTATTAAATATCAAATCAGATTAAAATTAAACATGAATAGTCAAATAAACCCCTGAGTTTGCTCGTCCGTTTGTAACAGTTTGTAGCCCCAATACCCGGAAGCCATGGCAAGACATACGAAATATCCATATTTCATTCATATTCACAAATCACATGCGATACGGTGACGCGGGTCTCGGCCCATTTCTCACTGTCTCCCGTCGATGTAAGCCGGGTTCGCGTGCACAGGGTGTTCTGAAGACAGACTCACAAAAATTGGGTACTTGCTTTTTTCAAACCAGGTTCTAGACAGAATAAAATGTATCCTACTAATATTATTAAGTAGGCCTCAATTTACTATTGTTTAGATGAATAATACTTGATTTCACATAAATTATTTATTTCATTTTCTCGCAATCAACGTGAAAAGTAGAGTGTATAACTCGTCCATAAAACCCATTTATCACAATAAAACGTCTCTAGTAAAATGGTGCGTTTTATGCACTTGTTGTACAATCTACTATTGTATTTGTATTTTGTATACGAAAGGAACTAGTTCTGCAAATGCGACAGCTAACTATCAAAATTATATTTCGTGCATACTTTTTCTGAAAATTCCAGTGGTAAGTACGAGTTCGTAGTACGAACCGGGATTCGAACCCAAGACTTCCGGATTGAAAGTCGCGTGCTACAGTGGCTGTTTGAGTGTATGGGACAAATTACAGCTACAAAAAGACGAAAACGAGAGTCAAACAAATCTTTTAGACAATGAAGAGTCAAAAACGCAGTTCTGACTTGTCTGGAGTCGCAAAGGTTATGGTGTCCGCTTACCACCAGGTAACCATAAAACTTGTTTGCCACCGTGGTTGTATAAAAAAATGTGATCAGTTTCCAAACACTCTGTACATCAGTACAATATGTTTCACGATTTTTGTGATACAAGGAAACGAGAGCACTTTATACGTGAGCATACCTATATTTTATCGCCTATCGTGCATTATCATCTTTACATTTCAACGCATCGATCTAGGCCTCAATTTTGGAATTAGTTAACACATCTGAGCACAGGATATTTCAACTTTTAAACTTACACAAATAATCTAAATGTATGGTCAGAGGCGGAGACAATGCCGTTCCCGTATAGGCTTACATAGCCACACCAGAAAGTGTTCGCAGGTCGCTGCATAAATCGTCTGATAAAGACGCAAAGGCCAATGATGATGATGGTCAGAGGTTATTGTTGCAAGATCAATCTTCATAGCGTGATTAACGCCATCTAGCGGCAAATTCGACCAACATTTTTGACACTGACATTTAATGCAATACGCGGCTGAACAGTCAACGTCCAAAATCCAAATATTTGGCAACTTAATGCGCAATAGTTGTACTTATATCGTTTATGTTAACCAAAGTAACCGACAAAGCTTTCCAAATTAGCAAACTGAAGTGGCAATGGGCTGGCCACATGTGTCGTAGAACTGATAATCGCTGGTGTAAGCGTGTTCTAGAGTGGAGACCGCGTCTCGGCAAGCGTAGTGTGGCTCGTTCGCCAGCCAGGTGGCGGGACGACATAATATCTAAGAACCGGGCTTCGTGGCGTGCCTTGGGGGAGGCCTATGTTCAGCAGTGGACTGCAGTGGGCTGATGATGATGATGATATCGTTTATGCAAATAAGTAAATAAATAAATAAATACTAATAATATAATAAATAATAATAAATAAGTAAATACTAATAATATACATATTTGAATACCTATAATTTATTTATTTAAACTTTATTGCACAGTAACAAATATGTAGTACAAAAGGCGAACTTAATGCCAAAATCAACTATAGACCGCCCGCCTCAATGAGTCCTCGCCTGTGAAGGGTAAGGGGCAAGCGGCGAGACGTCAATGGTAGCAGACGGGTAGCGAGCGGCGGGTCCATGCCTCCCGCCCCGCTACCCTTTAGTGTCTCAGTAAAGCAGTCAACCTATAGCTTCACTTGTAAGCGAATATTATAAATAATATTCTCCGGGTCAAAACACAGGGCATCAACTCTAAGGATTTACAACCAGCGCTCGAGCATGAAACCGATTACTTCGAGGGCTCACAGTTACAGCCAAATCATTCAAGTAGGCTAATAAAATACGTTAAATAGAAGAAGACTAATATTGTCGGCAAAATATACATAAACAAGACAAAATAACTTAACTAAAGGTAGGTTCTCTTCCATTATTTATACAACGAGGGATTAATGTCTACGAAACACAATAAAATTAAAAAATATCGACAATTACTACTACTAATGTACACTACATTGCTATACAGGATGGTAACTGGACGGACTTTCCCGTTGGTGATGATTATACACAAGGGCACATAAGTCATGACACAAATAAACAAAATTGGATTCCATCCACCATTACGAAACAGTTTTACTATGGGACCAACTTTGTCCATGCAAAAGAATCTGCTTCTTCATGACATTTTGATTAGTCGATTGGATGATGAGACAACAGTTTTATATTTTGTAGGTAAGTATCATGATTTATTTGTAATAAAAGAAAATATTATATTATTATTGTATTAAAGCTAACCAATTTTCTATTTGCAGGAAAGTCCCTCGTTCTAACTACGTATAAATGTCAATAAAACCATCTTATCCTTATCTTTAATCAGATTATTGGTAATACCAATACTTTTTTCATATTATTGATCTTCAAACCGTTATTTGATCAGAAATCATATCATCATCTATCCTTTGCGTCTTTTGCAGACGCTTCAAGCATTGCTGTGTAGTTGCGAGCATCGTTTTGGTGGCTGTAGAGACCAATGCGGGAACGGCACGATCTTCCACAGGTATTACAGGGAAAGTTGACGTCAGAAGCTCTAGTTCCGATTTGTTTTCTGCGGCACCTTTTACTAGCTAATTCGTCAAACCAGGCTTCATCGCATAACTTTCTGCCGTCCACAACACGTTTGCGCCATCCGTCTCATCGTCATCATATATGATAGATATAACTTGTGACCTTTTTTAGTCACAAGGTTTAATTATCATCATCATCATCATCATCTTAAGAGCCGAGCTCTTGTCGGTGCAGCTTGATGCAGTTCTCTCCATCTTTGTCGGTCCGAGGCCAGCCTCTTGACGTCCTGATACGACACGACATCCACATCCTCCTTTATCTGGTTCATATAACTTTTCCTTGGTCTTCCTCTTCCTCTTTTCCCATTTATTTTCCCTTCTATAATGTTTCTGATGTAGTTGTCGTGTCGTAGCAGGTGGCCTATCATTCTTCCTCTTCTTGTTTTAATTATGCTTATTAAGCTTCTCTCTTCCGATACTCTATTCAGGACGGCTTCGTTTGTTACTCTTTCTGTCCATTTTATCCTTTCCATCCTTCGTTCGAGAAGGATGGAAAGGTTTAATTATAACAAATATTTTTATGTTATGCAATAAAGGGATAAGATAGTCACTAGAGATTCCAGTATTTATCAGTGACCTACTTATTTCATTACACTTCGCTCCTTCTAAGTCTTAAAGCACACAGCCCAACACAAAGACTGTTTCGACATTGAATAATACAATGCCTCCGTCTACATTCATAATAGAATTACACAAGGGACCGACGTGTTTGCTCTACAGAATAAATAGCCCGAAAGTATTTATTATACTCGGATTGTATTTGTTGAAGATTATTCTTGTCCAACATGTGTTTTCGCGGTTGAGATGTTCATAACAGGGGTTTTTTTTAGTGAAATATCGTTGTAGATAGATAAACACTTTATTCATTCCCACAATATACATGACATGATATTTAAGAAAAGAAATATGCAACTTAAGAACTAACATGATTATTAATCAGAAACAATTTAAAAAATTAACTAAAAGTCGTACGTATATGAGCCATGTGTTGTGGCAGAGAATGAGCGCTGGCTCAGCATTATAATAATAAATATATAATAATAATATAAATTCTTTATTCAGATTACTTAGATCCAATTGGTTAGTAAAATGATTATGATTATGATGCGGCAGGAGGCCATATCGCTGATAATTTGCCAATAGGCCACTATTGCTGCCGCGTGATTATGTTGCACTCGTCTAGTGTTTGGTTGAAAAAATATCAGCCCAGTTTTTAGTTTTTACAAGCTTTAATATTGAAAGCTTTTATTAATATTTATTATTATTTAACTTGCAGTGTTCGCATGTAAGTATTGTAAGTATGTCATTATTTACCTAAGTATGTAAGTCGTCCTCAAAATTTGAAAATTTACTTTTTTTCCGCCACTTCCTTGTAAAGGCCTCCCTCCTTTTTCGCCACTCGTCTCGGTCGTGTGCCAGCACCTGCCATTCCGTACAAAACTTATAGCAAAAAATATTTTTTTGACAAAAACTTCGTTAAACATCGCTTTACGTGGCCATAAGCTACAGTCAAGTTCGAAGAAAAAGGCTGCTGGTGACCTCACAACAAAGGTCACATCACATCAAAGTATAAAATAAGATTCTTAAGTATATGCTACTTACGAACTTGGCAGGTCGGGATCAATATAACATGAGAATCAAATATTCTCATTCCATAAATAACAATAAACTTTCTAAGCGTATTATTATGTAGCGACCTCTGTGACACCTACACAAAAATATCAATCTTATTATTATTCTGTATAAAGTGCGTTACCGACAAGCGGGTATTTATTGACAGATACTAATATTTTCCATTAGCAATTATTCCCATGTATCAGCAAATCATAGTTATGTGAATTAACTGAAAAATTTAATTTCCTAACTCCGCACCTTCAATGTATCAGACGGCTGTTATTTGTACTGCGTTGTCAATTTACTTTGCTGTACATTGCTGGCCATTTAATTTGTTTTTCTAATAAAATTAAGCACTTTGTTAGTTTAAGAAACTACTTTTAAATACCTACCTAAACAGAAGCCCGTATGCCGGTAACACACGGTATGTTATTGTGTAGATTGTTATCAAGGTTACAATACAATGTTCGTATCACAAACGTATTTCAATTATCTGAGATCATATGTCACCCTTTAGCTCAACTAATGATTACATAGGAGGCATGTTAATCCCGATTTTGCTAATTATCGACGACGAAGTGAATTAGGTCTTGTTATGTTACGCACAGGGCTCAAAATGGTTTGTTACGAGTGAAGTAAAGTGAGCCTAATTTTCGATCAAGGACGACCTACGGTTTACCACGCCTTTTGGAACACATACACACACAAACACATATACCCATTAATTCACAGATTCAAGGCCTGCCTGATGGAAATGAGATATCGTAGCCTACGTCCACTTTCTACACCAGAAGAATCACAAACGCATTACCAACTCTTCAAAAAAATTGAGGATTGGTTATGCAGACAGCCAGAGACATGAAATTCGGATCCGCACTCTCAACACAGCTTATCCTAGGGATCTCAGGCGACAACACCACACAAGCGGGCTGTTTGAATACCGAATCTGGGGTGTAAGTGGAGTCGAGATATTGTGAGTTTTCGTAGCTGGTTCACTAAACCTACCCTAGCTGAGAAGAGCCCAGCCAGAAACTGAGCTATTGTATGTCTATTCCCTTTATCAACTTGAGGATTCGTTGCGTTGACAGCTAGGGAGATAATGTAGATATGTACCTTTACTCTCAACACAGTGCATGATCGGAAGCTATGGCACCCTTACTCACTGCCAGCCAACACAACACCACATAACTAAAAAGGAAGAAGTGGAAGAGGTCTTATCTTATTTTGTATAGATGAGGGCGCTTGCGGATGGACCCAATGGGATTTTTGCGCAATTGCCTTCTCCTTTATACTTACTCCAAGTTGCTCTCCGACTTTTGCCTGCTTTGTGTACAATAAAGTGCTTACATACATACATACTTTTCCACAAACCGGCTGACGGAGCCCAGTGGGAGTACTCTGAATTCCTTTGGTTCTGGGTAGCCATTGCCAAAGTCATTTTCTTTCTCTGGCAAGGGCGTAACAGTGGTGGCGGTACTAGTCGGGCTGCTCCAAATATTCACGATGAGTGAGATGACGATCCGCTATGCGCTCTTCTCTTTGTGAATCTATCATAAAAACCGCCTGACATTAATGATTCCTCCGAACCCCAATAATTCGCGCGCCGTCGACCCGTCGACTGGCCAATCCGTATCCACCTAATACCGTAATGTACTGGCATGGGTTAATTTAAACCTGGGGATCTATTCAACTTAGCGTGCTGAAATGGAATCAGTATGGAGATTATTTTTAGAGGACCGCTCAATACTTCGCGGTAGGCCCTAAGAATTTAGAATGCTTGAGTCTTCGCTCGCTCGTAAAAATCAAAACTCATATTTACTCATATGACAGTTATTTCAAACCCTGAGATCTTCGAGTAGGTAGATGGTCGCTAGTTTTTTTCACTTTTAGCACCACCCAGGGGTCACGTGTAGGTACTCCCTATAGACGTGGTGCAAATACGACCCGCCCTTTTGTCAATTGAGTGGGCAACTTGACTGTTAGAAGTTCTCAAGCCGCCCGAAGGCCTCTAACTTGTACTGTATTTTAAAAGAAAAGTGTTAAAAATAGGATGACGACCGCTTTAGCCTAGTTGGTAGTGACCCTGCCTACGAACCTGGAGGTCCCGGGTTCGAATCCCGGCCGGGGCATTTATTTGTGTGATGAGCACGAATATTTGTTCTTGGATCTTGGATGTTTTCTATGTATCTAAGTATTTATTTATCTATATAAGTATGTATTCTATATCGTCGCTTAGTACCCATAGTACAAGCTTTGCTTAGTTTGGGACTAGGTTGATTTGTGTAAGATTGTCTGCAAATATTTTTTTTATTTTTTAGGATTATCCTCAAATATTCGAGCAAACGGACATACCTACCCATTAATTGGGGTAAGTATACCAATGTCTATGGAAATCGAGCACTCCTCCAAACGGAAACTAGTGACGCCATCTTAATGTACGGTGTTTCATGTTCTCGTGCTGTAAATCACAGGTTATAGCGTTCCCGTTTCGGATGGGGGAATTTCCGGGACACTGATAGGTAGGGGCGTCTCTATTGGGGGTTAGGGGGTTCATATTTCAGCAAGTTAATTTTCAAATGCGGTTTTATACACTAACGGATACAGTAACGGAGGCATTTAAGCTGCGGTATTTTTTTTATCAATTGATATAATATTTTATCGATTTAGAGTGATGTTTTAAGGCATTCACTACCGAAAACGCAATAATTTGTGCGTTCACGGCGATACAATTTTGTTCCTAGGGAGTGTGGCCTGGCAGCGAATGTGTTAAATAATTATTTTTTAATAGAAAATCTGAAAAATACATATAAAATGCTCAGCTCAGCTCAGCATACCAAAACATTTTCACGCGCCATTTTAAAGGAAAAGTTACAAATAATTTCAGTCAACATTGAAATTAAAATAACTAAACTTATAGTTAAATAGTTAATGATTGTATAAAAGTTCGCTGCATAAATTAAAAAGTTTCTTTTACCGTGAAGTCTTCGGAGTAATCAGTGAACCGAAACGAAAGTTTTAACAATCTATTAGTTATAGTGCACTGAGCAGCAATATTAGAAAACTATACTGCAACCCGCAAAAATAAATAAATAACCTGCAAAAAAAGATTAAGGCACAGAGCTGTATGTCAGCTCGATATATTTCCCATGTATTTAACACATTCACTGCCACGAACCAGTCAGAGGGCGCTGCCATGCGTTTTCCCGTAGTTCCCGGAAATTGTAGCGCTACGAATATCTTTGCAGCGCAAGTGTTAAAGCAGTCCATAGGAGCCATTTGTATTTTTTTGTGGTGTTACCTTCTTTTGCAGAAAAATATTTCATAGAATGAATTGTTTCACAGAATTTTTGTTTCATAGAAAGTTTTTTTTTTTTTCAGAAACCGTTAACTTTTTTTAGGTACAACTTAAATGCCATTGTGTAGAGCCTAATTAGATCTACCAGAAAAGTGGGTTAGGTTAGGTTAGAACTGCGACCCCTTTGTAAAAAAATGTTTTCTATGAAATGAAAATTCTGCGAAACAATAAATCTATGAAACTTCTGTCTGCGAAACAAAGTACAACCAATTTTTTGTACATAGTTACACTTAATTTGAGCCCACTTCGTAACGAAAGTTCCGCATATAAATTGTATGAGTAATTTTCTTTATGCAATGGAATCAAAATGTAGTATAACTAAGTACTTCACTAGGTACAAAAATTGGCAAATGACCCATGACACCGGCTTGTATATACTTACTATAAGGACAGGACAAGCATACCTACTGTTTACAAGCATAGGTACAATTGACAATATTTCATAATTTCCAAAAGTCTTAATTCGAAAACCATTTCGGTAAAAACGTGTGAAGTACACAAAAAACATTTTTTTTGATTTTTTTCTCCGTTAATTTTGAAAAAAAAAAACGCAAATTACTGTAAACCGAAAGTTGACGTCATCTTCCTCGCTGTATTCAGGGAGACCTTAGTACAGAGTACAGACAATCGCTGCTCTGAAGTGGCTCTGGATTCTTGTTGGGAAGATGACGTCATATTTTACTTACGCCCTTTTGGAATGACCTACTTTTCAACGTGTTTTTTTTTGTATGAAATAATGAGTTAAATTGAAAAAGAAAAAATACGGGTGGCTTAAATTTTTACCTATTTTCTAACTAGTTCATAAAATAAAGTAGTTAAAAATATGAAATGTTGTCAATTATAACAAAGTTTTACGTCGCAAACATCATTAAATCAATATTCAATACAATACAGTCAGAAGTTCACGCAACCGACGAGCCTGTATGAGGAGATGTATGGATGTGATTAAAGCAAGAGATGTATGTAAGGACCGTAGTAATTGGCGTTCTTTGGTCTCTGCCTACCCCAATGGCATACATGTATGTATGTAATACAATATACCTACTAAAATCTCTGCAATCGGTCAGTAATTATACCCATACATCGTCATTCTGCATGCGCTCGCAAAATTTATAAATTGTCTAATATCTACTGATATAAACATATGTATAGCATTATTAAGCAATCCTGACCCGCGAAAGAAACCGGATTGATGCTTTCGAGATGTGGTGCTGGAGACGGATGCTGAGGATACCTTGGACTGCGAAGCGCACTAATGCATCGATCCTCAACCAGCTGCGAATAAAAACTCGCTTATCTACTATGTGCCAACAACGGATTCTTGCGTATTTCGGCCACACAGTGCGCAGAGGCGGCGAAAATTTGGAAAAACTGATTGTGGTTGGGAACACCGAAGGCAAAAGATCGCGTTGTCGTTCACCAACACGATGGACCGATCAAGTGAAAGACTCGTCGTCCTCCAAATTTTACACGGTTGTACGAGACGCGCTGGACAGGAACCGGTGGCGTAATATCATCCGTTCCAGATGCAACCCTGATGCTGACCACGATCCTCAGATATGAGGGACCGACCAGAGAGAGAGATAGCATTATTACGCTATTGGCTTGTCACAATATTGATTCTTTCTAATCGCAATTGTAACATACTAATAAACACACTGAATACATTCTACATCTCTATTCGGTTATCTATAAAAACACATTACCGGCTTACTCATATCATGATCGCAAATTCCCTGAATCGTCTTATAATATTTATACCGTAATACGGAAATGATATGAATTCCGATTCCGAACAACGGAGCTAGTAATTTGGTATTGTATAGTTTTATGAGGCAGATCGACATTTATGGGACGTTTATATTTGAATTTTATTTTATGTTTGACAATTTTGTTAAATCTGGTTTGCGATATTATTCTATTACCTATTTATTAAAAAAGATAATGTATTATTCAGCATGCAGTAATATCTTTCCCTGAGATCCGAAATATAGTTTACGTAAATTTTGTACTATACAACGGTAAAATAATGTTTGAAATTTGATGCAGCAGTTTCGTGGTAATCCACGTACAAACATGAATGTCATAGAAAATAAAACTCTATATTAAAAAAAAAAAGAAAATACCCGTTAGCCTCAGAAATGTGTGTTACTTTTACCCCTCTGAACTGAACCATTACCATTTTAATTAAGGCGCTACACTGAGAAATTTGGAGACTTTTAAACGCTGTCCTGCCCAGACTAGCAAACATTAGGGGCTGATTTTCAGATATATGATTCTTGACTATATGATTGTGGTACTGACAATAGCGAAACATGATTGCTTAAAATTTTCTCGACAGAAAATCAATCCAAAGTTGAGTCTAGTTTTTCCTTTTTTACATCAGCCTACTAAAATAACGCATTATTAAAAGACACGATTAAGTTAATATGATGGTATTTTACCTCATCTAGGTACTGACAAGAGGAAATTTAATAAACCTGCACACAGTCAGATATTTAACGAGATTTGTCTAAAAAGCCATTCTCGGAGAGGGTTGCATCCCATTTTGTCGTAAGCGAAAAACAAAGGGTGTCTCTGTCAATCGATATTTCGCCTTAAACTGCCGCTAAAATTCATTTTGTCCCAATATGCCACTTTGAAATTCATGTTTGTGAGAAAGGAAAAAAACACATTTTATGAATAAGGGGGTAAACCAGGTATAGATTTATGTAACGAGGCATGTTTTATAAGTATTTTGTAGGGAAGTATCTAAAATGTTTAGTAGAGAACAATTTTTCATACATACATTAACATTGCAAAGTACCAATGCATTAATTCTCTTCTCGGATCGTATGCAAATATATTGAATACTAGTAACGAAATTTACGTTAGACTTACGATGAATTATTTACATTAAAATATAAAGACAATTTCATGACTAGGTACCTATACTTTTATTATATATATGGATCATGAAACATCTTCACATTACCAGATATATCTCAACAAACTAGAACCTCGTAAATATGGTGCGTGGCATCCACGAAGGCGCGCCCCTCCACTGTCCAATCCGAACAATGGCGCATAGATTAGTGTGCGATTCGCTGTGGCGGGGCGCATCGTCGTGAATTACATAATTATCAGATAAACTGTCGGATGTCAGTGTCAACTATCATTTGAATCAGTACAGATTCCTTGCTGCGCGTCTAAATGCAGTACTGTAGCTCTAGTATAAGTTTTTTCGAAACATTAACTAATTCGAACGCGTTTGCGTTGTGTCTCAAAATGTATGAAAACGCTCTCACCGAGTTTGAAATACGCGCGTTCATCGGTTAGCAACAAATGTTATACTCGCTGTTTTAGTTTCCACTAGTGACCACCAGAGGCGCTGTTCACGTTTTCATACAAATTTCATACATTTTGAGACAAAACGCAAACGCGTTCGAATTTGTTATTGTTTCGAAAAAACTTATACTAGAGCTACTGACCGTATAATGAAATACTGACAGTATACCTATGTAAGTGTATGATCTTTCTTATGATTCAGTTGTTTATACTGCTTAATATCTTTGTGTCACCTACTCATGTCAAATTTCTGTCGTGTCTCCACCACCCAAAGGTTGTCTGGAAGAGATCGCTTTTTAGCGATAAAACCGCCTGTTGTCTACCATCAACATGTTTAGTTTTAAGCCCAACTTCTATGTAATTTTTGGTGAACAATAAAGAATATTTGTATTGTATTGTATACTGCTAAATACACGTCATAGAACTCGATCTTGCCACTACTAAGTTAGGAAATCACCTTACCCACTTTAGATGTATCTAAATGATGATTATAAAAGGCTCCTTCACATTGTTAGTCCGTGTACCTAACCTCAATAGCCGTGTAAAACCCTCCTACCTAAACACCCGGGCATTATCGATCCCCATAATGGAGCAGATTTCAATATTTATGAAGTATCTTTTGTTACACCAGAGTTATATGTCTGGTCATTAAGCACAGGCGTGCATAATCGTGGCTTATTTGGGGTGTGTGCTGTATATTTAAATAGGTTGAGGTCGTTTGCTTGAACAGAAAAATTAAGTGAAAATCTCGCCTTTCTGAGGCTCGTTTCGAAAATGTATGAAATAAATAAATACTTATTTGGGGACAGTCTTACACATATCAAAGCTTGTACTATGGGTACCAGACGACGATATACAAATATCTAGATAAATATTATTAATAAATACGTAGATAACATCCCAGACTCACGAACATAATATATTCGTGCTCATCACAAAACTCGACTTTCTGTTACAAGCCCCTTTATGTAAATATTGTTTTGACTACATAACTTTGTAATACTTATAAACCTGCGTTTAGACATAGACATAGACTGGTTTTATTAAACATCACATTTATAGTACATCATTGAAACTTAAAACTAACAAAAGGTAAAAATGAAATGTTTAAAAGGGCTTGACTCGGCATATATATTATGTTTCAAAACCCAATAATTTGGGAACAAAATGCATGTGATGTCGCACATATAGACGGACATGACAAAACTATAAGGGTTCCGTGTTTACCATTTTGCCACGAAACCCTAAAACTGGATCTTTTTCAACCATTTTCAATATCGGATTCATTCAGTCTTTGAAGGTTTCCATTAATTTTCCAACTCATTGATCTCTTTTAATTCTTCTGATACTGACGCTTATATTTTTTTATTTGAATAGATTTTATCTCATTTTTATACGAGGTCATATTTTTCTCTTGTACCTATTTAGTTCAAATAGGTGTCACCTTGTACAAGTACGTTTTAGTAATAAGTAATATAAATATCCCCTTTTTATAAGGGTAGCATTTAACGAACCACCAAATTAGTTGCCGAATGATGCTCTAAAAAATTACATTGATTACCAAAAATACTAGATTCGCACCAAATTTTCAACTCCTTTTAAATATAAAGTGCAACTCAAAGAAGTAACATGTCGATAACCTATTAAATTAAATTGTTACCAAATAAATTAGTCACTACCCAGAAATACTTAATGATCATCTAATTTGAAACACCAAATTTCATATAATTTACATCCAAATATTACAGGGCTCGTAATCCTATTAAAATTATTTACACCCAAATAATTCTTTCGATACCCAGAAATACTACATGATCACCAAATTTCACGCGGCAATTGTTTTTTAATGTCCGACGCGCAAAGCAGTTCCAATCTAGTCTAACCTCATTGCTAGCACACTGATGCGGTTTTCCATACGGTCCGTCTCGCTCGCACCTCGCACCGCGTGCGAGCAAGACAGCGCTAAATGATTTTAAGAAGTTGAAGTTTGAAATAAAAATGGCTATTTTAATTTCAAACTAGTGGACATTGGAACAGTATTGACGGATCTCCGCTGCCGCGGAGCTCCTATTTTGAGTTGTTTTGGCCCTTCGGGCCGATGCAAAACTAACATAACCTAAACCTACCTATACCTATTTCTACCTATTAACTTCCTTTAATTTTTCCATGAAAGTCTATCTATATTAATAAAGTAAACTCATTTGAGGACCTTTATCCATTTTCATAACAAACTAACAATTTAATAAATCAACAAAACTCATTTTCAAATAAAAGGTTTCAATCAAACGCGCTCACGTCAATGCATTAAAAAATTAATAATAAAACTTCTTGCAGTCTGTAAACCATCAGCAATAGGTAGTTAGAATGAAACAGCAATAGGTACCTTTCACTCTAACGACATATCAATAGGTTTTATGCTTCAGACAATTATTTGTATTTGATTGAGTGAGATAGCAGTATACGTGTTATTATTTCACACAGCCACATTGCGCGTTGCTTTTTAAATTAATTTAGAATTTTACTTTCTAATTTATAACATTTTGGAAATAACTGAAATATTTATAGTGCTAAAAACAATTAATTTGTAACTGTTTACTAAAATGTAGCATGCGATGTATATAATATTTGGATGTAATTCTAATGAAAAAAGGTGCATGAGATTAGGTGGTAGTTTAGTGTTTTTGGTGGTACTTGACAATTTTTTTGATGCGATTATAAATTTATAGGAACGCAATAAGTAAAATAGGTGCAAGTGCTGCAAAAATAGGTAGACTTTTTTTGGTGACTCGGAATTGCTGATCGATAAATTTTTTTGAGTGTTCAACCTTATATTAGGGTTCGAAAATTTGATGATATCAAAAGTTATTTAGGTGATCATTTTATTTGTTCCCTTTTTATAAGTGGGTGCGTCGCAAAATATCTTTCTGCTACCTAATTACACTCCAGAAAATCGAATATTATTATCGTCTAATGTACGAAATTTCGAAAAGCTCATGTTTTCGAAAATCATAATCATCATCCTCCTAGAGTTATCCCGATACATTATCCGCTACCTAATCCCAACATTTGGCGTAGGCACTAGTTTTTTTGAAAATCATAATTTTAAATCCCTCCCTCCCTGCCGAGGTTTTCCCGAGGGACTACAATATGGGGGTCTTCAAGAAAGGAGTGTATAATTTTTTAAAAGGGTCGGCAACGCGTGTGTGACTCCCTTGGGGTTGCAAGCGTCCATAGGCTGCGGTGACCGCTTACCATCAGGCGGGCCGCACGCTTGTTTGCCACCGACGTGGTATAAAAAAAAAAAAAAAAGAAAACTTCCGTGAGTCTCAGACATATTGAAATCTTATAAACGGGTTACTCACGTCTGTAGCGTCGAATATCGCTCGACATGTCAATCATAATTGACAACATTTCAAATTTTCAAGTTAACCATTTTATGTCCTAGATCGATGGAAAATGGAACTTTAAGGTCCACATGTTTTTTTATTTCTCCCGAAATCCTAATTTTCATTCAAAAATATCTAATTTAAAAGTAGCGAATCGTAAGTGAATTATGACCATGCCGCTACTTCAGCTGAGGACCTCAAACGCCGAAAATATGCTACACTTGGCAGTGGATACATATTTGAGGCGTTTGGGGTCGAAACGCTGGGGCCGTGGGGACCAGGTGCGCGCCAACTCTTTAAAGATTTGTCGGCGCGCCTGGTAGACACATCCGGTGACCAGAAGGCTGGCCAATATTTCGCTCAGCGAATAAGCATTGCCATCCAACGTGGCAATGCAGCCAGCCTTCTGGGCACACTGCCCATTGACGGCGATCTCAGCCAAATTTATTATTTGTAGTTTTAATTTTATACTTTGTAAATATTTAGTTTAAGTTTTTTTTATTGTTGCTAATTTGTAATTATTTATTCTATAAAATAAAATAAATAATTATGACGTATTTTTTATGAATTACCTATGTTTGACAGCATTGCTCCTTAACAGTCGTAGGAATGACGTCACACTTTCATTTTATACATTTTACCGATTTTCTTCAAATCTAGCGACGAAAAAAAAACAAAAAACTATTTCATTACGTTCAGGTAGCATATTTACCGAAATGGTTTCGATTTAGGCATCATTATAAATTTTGAAATGTTGTCAATTCTGCCACAAAAAATGCCAAATGTTATGAATACTATATTATCATCTTATTTTACATATTATTATATTATTCGTGCATAATAGTCCTTCTTCTAAAAAATGTCAATAAAATTTGTCGACGAATATTTATTGTACAACTTTTTGCCCGCGACTTCGTCCTCATAGAACTCATTAATTGTTATTCTTTTATTTCAGGCGCTTACCGTTATCACACTTCTATACAAACTTCATCCCCTTAAGGGATGATTTCCGGGATAAAAAGTATCCTATGTCCTTTCACGGGACTCAAACTATCTCTATATACCACATTTCATCTAAATTGGTTCAGCGCTTGTTCATCGGTTTAAGCGTGAAGAGGTAAACGACAGACAGACACACTGTCACATTTATATAATATATTTAAGCATGGAATATTAGCTGGCAGGAGGCTGCGCAGGATCGGGAAAGGTGGCGACGAAAGGTGACGTGCTCTCGTTTCGGAGGCCCCGATCCTCTTTGAGTCGCTGCGCCGTTAAAATAAGTATGGATTATTAGCACTTAACCTCACGTAAGACAGGTATTGAACCCATGACCTAAAACTTGAAAGTCATCACTAGCTCCAGTCTTCTCTTCTTTGTTTGAGTTTGAGTTTGAATTAACTCTCTCCATTTGCTTCGGTCTTGAGTAATTTGGGTTAGGTACTAGGACCCTGTGTGCTAATAACCTGTAATGTAAATCTGAAACGAAATAAATGTTACTGAAACTTGAATCAAAAATCGAAAACTAGCTTCTCTAAATGCAATATTTCTTCAATTTCACTACGCAGTTCAATATTAAATCATCAGTATGAATACGGTCCACCGGTTCACAAGAGGCCCTCAGTTTCTTTGTTTCTCCATAATATCAGATCGTCAAACGAATCCCCTACTTATTTCACGATTCGCTAAACCCTTTGCTCGTCTCGTCTGTCCTTTAAATTAGATGGTTTCAGTGTAGACGAATCCTTTTGGATTGTCTTTGTTATCTGTTTAGAAATCAGATGAAGTGTTATATTCATTTAATAATGGCTAGAAGTAGGGTCCGTCATTTTACGATTTTCCGAAATTTACAAAGCATACCTACCCCCTAATTCGTTTTCTTTTATCCCAAAATACACTTAAACCAATTTCAGTTCATTCCTGTAACTATAACCCGTGCCGAAACTCATGAGATTCTCCCAATGTATGAATATGACCAATATGACAATCAGCTAAGGAGCAACTAAAATGGTCGCTGCTGAAATGAAAAACGAGAAACATCGTATAAATTTATTTTGATCTACGTAAGTTCAATTACTGTACACATGTTTTTTAAAAGGTCTATGATACTTGAAATAAATTAATGAACTATTCTAGTTACTGGTTTTAATGAATATGACCATATTTAAATTAAAAAATTCTCTTTTATTTTTTATTTTCAAATCAACCTTTTATAAATTAAATACTACCATAAACATTAACAATTTAAGAAAAAAAACTCGACGCGAACACAAAACCATTAAAAAATCATCAAATTACTGTGTTACTTACCAAATTTTTCCATTGTAATTTGTATGGAAATTTCAGTTGTGAGTCGCCACGGGTTCCTGTTACAGGAATATCCTGATTCTTTTTAGGGTCATTTGAGGTAGTATTCTTATATTTAGGGGGTATTTATATTATTATGTTATTAATTTCTTAATATCGTAAAATAAGGGTCCCAATGGCTTGTTTGATATGTCGAATGCCTATCATGCCTAATTTTGCCTACTTAAAAAAACAGCGATTTATATCTAAATGGTGGCATAATAATTATCCCGTCGCCGATTTTTCGGATTTTTCTCTATATTTAATGGTTTTTTATACCTGACTCTGGCTTTATATGATAACCTATTTTATCGGATATGCCGTTAAAAATCTGTATCTTTGACATCTGTGTTTGTTAGAAAGACACAAAATAAATTTGAGTAAGCAGAGATTTGTTATTTTTATGAATTTGAGTGAATATCCACTTTAAAACCCAACAGAAAGCCAACAATCTCACAAAACAAACGATGAAACCTAAAATCCTCCCCGAAACAGAATCTTGATTAAATAAAATATCGCCCGAACGCAAACAACATTGCCACATTATGTGCACACCGTATAAGTGATTGTGAGCTCCGCAAATAAAAGAAATAAAGTGTGGACAAAAACACCGACAGGTCTTCTATCCAACCCGGCGCATACCAGAATATTGCCACTTTGTCACCCGTGCTTGTTGGCGCACTTTTAACCTTTTTAGGGTTCCGTAGCCAGAATGGCTAAAACGGAACACTTATAGTTTCGTCATGTCTGTCTGTCCGTATGTCACAGCCGGGGGGGGGGGGGGTGAATTTTTTTTTCAATGCAAGTAGTTGTGTGGGGCAAAATGATATAGAAGTTACTAAGAAAGTTTTCCATTTAAGTCAATCGTTGGTGAGATATTAGCTCCCAAAGTCGTACAAAATGTGTCCCCCCTCTAATTTCCAAACTATGAAGATTAAAATTCTGAAATAAATTGAGACGGTGTACATTAATAAATACTTTAAACGATTTTTGGTTTGAACAAGATGGGATTAAGGGTTTTTGAGTTATCACTGAAAAACTGTCTTTCCCAAATTCCCTATGAAGATACGACCATTTTCGATTCAAGGCATTAAATAGTGTTTTGAAATGTGGACTAGTAGGTGTCGGTACGGAACCCTTCGTTGTGCGTGATCCGACATGCACTTGGCCGGTTTTTTCAATACCACAGCGGTGACAAAGCATGAGGCCTTGCTGATGGTAAAAAGACATTAGCCTATGGACGTTTTTGACATCAGAGGAGTTAGAAGCACGTTGCAAAGGATTCTTTAGGTCGATAGCTAGCGACAAAAAAGTAAATTCTCTCACTCTCACGACAGCATGTGTTAATAAATAATTTCATTTCATTACAAAATGCCATGCTAATATGAACAATGTCGGGTCAAATAGACCTGCAGCGATATCTGGTAGCCAATCGTCGATTGTTTTTATTTTAATCTGTAAATATCCCCCAACGTGCATTGAGAGTTTTTTTAACATTTCGCTGAAGTTTTGTTACTTTGGGTAAGACGATTTGTCATGATTGGATTACACAAAAAGAAACAAATTACACAAAAGTCATCAAGACACTTGTGTGTAAGAAAACTGATTTCAGCGGTTTTGGAAATTCACCTTCTGAAGGGATGAAAAGGGGGTTGAAACATTATAAGGTCAAGCTGTGTATTTTAAAGTGAGTGACTTCATATTTCACGGGTAGACTTGTGGGGTCTCAGTTAAGATATAAATAAACAAAATGCATTTTTTAATTCACCCCTTGTGTGTTGGTAAACGACTAATATTCGAATGTTTGTATGGTAAACGACTAATATTCGAAATGAGGGGCTAGAGAAATGTAGTTTGTAGTAATACATAGAGCAGGCAAGTAGATCAAAACATTAGGTAAAAAACTAGACTACCCGTGCGAAGCCGGGGCGGGCCGCTAGTATAAAATATCTTACCTTGCAATGGTTTATTTTTAAATATAAAGGCAGTATTGCTTAATTTCTTAGGTTATTTTAGTGCAATTGTTGTTGGTATAAAATACACAATTAATCATAAATTATGATTAGGTACTTGTGTTATGCAGAAATGTTGATGGCTAAATGATTCAGGTGAACCCTTTTAGTAATGATTGCAAGGAATACATGTCTAAAGACATTTCACAGAAACGAATATCTCAAAAATAAATAAATCGTGTTGTTTGAGCCACTGGGGGCGTAACGCCCGGACCCTTATCACTGCCGATACAGCCCTGTAGGGAACCATTCGTCGCGGCCTACGGAAACAATACTGGACAGAGTCAAGGAATTACGAACTTGCTTTGGTAAAACAGATATCAGTTCCAGACACGACGCAATCAAAGTCGGTAGTTACCTTGATTACGAAGCGTTTGGTCACAGGCTCGAATCCCGGTCGTGGCATTTATTTGTGTGAGCACAAATAAATGTTCCAAAGTCTTGGAAGTTTTCTATATGTTTTATGCATGATACAACATACATGGAATTATGCTTACTTGTAAAACATCATCCTGAGAATTTTGCATACAGATCATCGAAGTACAATGTTCGATCTCAATACAAACACCAACACGATTTGATACTTCCGAAAGCTAATTCCTTAATTTTCAAGAAGAGTGCATTTATATCGGCAATTCGGGTCTATAATAATCTTCCCATTGAAATAAAAAGCCTAGAAGGAACTCGTTTTAAAAGGTCCTTGAAAACTTTCTTGACCGAAAATGTTTTTTATAGCTTAAACGAATTTTATAATAATGTTCATGCAGCGTAAAAATTTCCATTATTTATACTTAGGCTAAGAATTTAAATATTGTTAGTGCAAGGTAGTGCGGAAACACCAAGCATAATGGTGGATGGCACAGCTCTTGAAGTAGTCGACAAATTTTGCTATCTCGGGTCGACCATCTCGAACAATCTCTCACTTGATGCAGAGATCGATATTCGCATCGGCAAAGCGGCAACGATGTTCGGTAGGCTACGTACAAGAGTTTGGTGTAACAAACATCTTACTATCAGAACCAAAATGATAGTTTATCAAACATGTGTTCTGAGCATTCTCTTGTACGGAGCCGAAACCTGGACCACGTATGCCAAACAAGAGCGACGACTTAACACTTTCCACATGCGCTGTCTACGTAACATCTTAGGTATTACTTGGAAGGACAAAATCACAAATCAGAGGGTTCTTGATGCGGCACAAATGCCCAGCTTGTATGCTCTTCTCAAGCAGAGACGCCTGAGATGGCTGGGGCATGTGTGCCGGATGGAATCCTCTCGAATACCCCGTCGTATCTTGCTTGGCGCTATAGCGAACGCTAAAAGGAACATTGGGAGACCAATGCTGCGCTTTAAAGACTGCGTTAAGCGTGATATGGCGGGCTTTCGAATTGATAATCAGGCCTGGGAATCACTTGCCGCTGATAGAGACGGATGGCGCAAACGTGTTGTGGACGGCAGAAAGTTATGCGATGAAGCCTGGTTTGACGAATTAGCTAGTAAAAGGTGCCGCAGAAAACAAATCGGAACTAGAGCTTCTGAGGTCAACTTTCCCTGTAATACCTGTGGAAGATCGTGCCGTTCCCGCATTGGTCTCTACAGCCACCAAAAACGATGTTCGCAACTACACAGCAATGCTTGAATCATCTGCAATAGACGCAAAGGCCTATGATGATGCCCGAAAAGGGTAAAAACTGTTGAAACGCATAAAAATACCTGTATACCTAACCATTATAACTACACAGTTTTATACAATAAATTTTCTGTTTCTGTTTCTGTTACAATAATATACTTCGCCAGGTATGGCAATCCGGTACATCGGTTACTAGTGTGGGTGACAAAAGAAATGCATACGCTGTATGTGTGAGTAGAGTAGCAGCGTTGCCAGTGGTGTATTATGATGGCTTACTCGTAGTTTGGGACTAGTTCGATTTATTTATGATTGTCCACAGATATTTATTATTTGATATATACATATGTGATTTACATTTAATGTATTAGTATGTTGAGGGTGACAGCATACCGGGCAAAACATCTCGGATCACCGAGGTCACTACCAGAAGTCGTTGGCACCATCAGAGGCCTGCTAGGTTTTCTGGTAGAACTGGGTTGGCATGAATAGCGTTGTCGACTCATCACGCAAAATAGGCGCATTTTATAAGATGTCGCGTTAAGGAAACCAGCCCGCGTAAACCTATAACCTAAGAGTATGTTGATGTCCTCCCAGACGTGTCCGTCGACGGCGACATCCTGGCAAAATTTACCTTTAATATTTAAGGTCCGGAGACTTTACGCGCATGGGCGCGAATGTGACTCGCAAAATCGAATTTGGTTTTGAATGTGCGGTCGCAAGAAACACAGTGAAGCTGTCCGTCACTGTTATACGTGTATTGGTAGGAGGGTTTAGGCCGAGTTTTACGGAACTGGCGTTTGGCGTCTTGATATTCAAGACGGGCGCGTTCAAAGTCTTTAATACCAGTACTGACAGCAGTACGCCAGTCCGATCTTCGAGTCGCAAGATCCTCCCACGACTCACAAGGAATGCGGGTGGCTGACAAGTGACGTTTTAGGACATCCTTGTAACGTAAGTACTGCCCACCAGCCTTACGCTTACCCTGGGATAACTCAGAGTAGAATAGAGATTTGGGCAGCCTCGATGGTGACATACGTACAAGGTGTCCAGACCAGCGCAATTGGCCGTTCATGAGTAGGCATTCCATTCCGGCCATGTTTGTCCGACGTAAAACCTCCGAGTTCGGAACACGGTCCTTTTTTTTTTAACGTTGGGGAAATGCATTTACGCATCCCGTCCTGTCGGGGAGGCAGGACGGGTATGACGGACTAACCGCGGCTGGAAGGCCTTGGACTACCGTCTAAAACCACCAACGAAGACCGGCTCCACCTTGAATTGGGGGGCGTCGCAGGATCACTCATCGCATTCGACCGCGTACGTCCCGGCGGGCGGCCTACCGGCTAGTAGGCCGCAGACATAATGAGGCAGCAGCTAGGTGAGTGCCTCCAGTCCTGTGGAAACTTTTCTTACAGGGCTTGTCCCCGACTCCCTGCAAGGTTCCACTACGGCGGAGGCATCAGATGCGCATAGCGTCTAGCTCTGCCTCCATTCCGTGGTCGACGGAGCGGATCCGCGAGAGGATCGTTCTCGCGAGCCCGCTCCGCAGCCTCCTTCTGCGACATTACATCGTCACAAAAGGAGACCATCGCTCTCCATCCCTCTTCGCTGCCGAGCATGGCGTCAGTAACACAAAGCAACGAGAGATTTGCGCCTATTACCGCCTGTAGAGCCACACGCTGTGGCCCCCACGCGGCACACTCCACTAGAGTGTGGAGCGCCGTAACGGAACACGGTCCTGCCACCTTAGCCGAAGAATTGCTTTAAGAGAGATGAGTATGTTAAAAAGTGTATAAAAGCTACGAGATAATGATATAGATGAATGAGATAGATATAGTTTAAGTGAATATTTTCTAAAATCTGGCAGTTAAATTGCTGCTAAATACTATTGTATACCTGATGTAGGTAGAAAATGGAGACACTGTACTTACTAATCACTAACCACCTATGTAACCCATTTTCATGCAATAAATATTTTTTACTTTACTCTACTTTAATGAAGCTTAGGATATTACACAATAAGTATAACTAAGCCTCATTATCTCCTATCTATAATCTGTACACAATAATTCTACCAGCTAAATTTAATCGCACATGTACACGTTAACGTACATATGTACATGGTTTATCTAATTAGGTGCGTGTTTATTTCTACCCGTCGTTTGTCATCCGGGAAATCCCGCGTTCAACGCACCTGCGCCCCGGTAACTCGAAAACAATTATATTATAACGGGATTATAATGTAAGGTGTAAGACGTTTCGTTAGCTTCCCATTCAAGTCACACCAACGCTGTGTGCTACGTAAGGTATAGCGCGTGTGTAGAATTTTTCCGCCTTGTACAGCACTTTTATCACGCGAGCGCGGGTTGGCCATTGTTGTAGTTGTGACACATACAAACTGATACACAACGTGAACTTGTAGCTCCTAAGCTGACGCACACATAGACAATGTGCATGTATACCTCAACACACAACCACGGCTCACCCGCGCCGCGCTCGTCAGATACAAATACTGTGTACCCTAATGTAATAGAACTTCCACATGCACACTCTAAAAATCATACCTTAGTTTGTAATACATTAATGTACTGTTAATTGTACACTACCCAATGGAGTAAGAGCATATATGTCACTATCAAACTCAAAGTAAACGTACGAGTTTCGTTGGGATGCAAAACATCATAATTTATGATGTTGTAATTACCTGATTGCAAGTTCAGTTGCGGCGCTCCCCTGTGAAGCAGGGAGGATCGTATTGAGCCCGGGCGAGTGATATCCAGGTTATCTGCGAACAAGTTTAATATCGTTTAAATGAAGAACAATTTGGCCTAGTCGATGCTGCTACATAGCCGGTGGCGTTAGTAAAGATACCGAAAAACGACAATCAAACAAAAATAACAAATTAGATTTCGTGTAAGGTTTTTTTGAAAAGCCCAGTAGTACGAAAGTCGCAATACCTTTCCCGATTTTTTTTTAACCTGTGGTTTTATAAGCTGGGCCCAATAAAGCGATAGAAGTGCGCGGTTAGAGAGTGGCCTGAGGAAAATCCAGGGGATCCTCCGATACGACCAAGACCGTAAGAGTTTTAGAGCCTGTCCCGCTTGTCTACGGCTTTGCCGAGCAAAGAATTATTGAATTGCAACGGATTTCGTAGTATAAAGCATACGTACATGTGTCAAACGAAATAAGATTGCAGATCATAATATCTAAATTCAAATTCAAACATTTACCCCCTTATTCATGAAACTTAACAAACCTCTGCTAACAGTGCTAACTAAAATGTTGTATCTCCCTTTCTCACCAACGTAAATGTCAAAGTGACAGATAAGGACAAACGAACTTTAGCGGCTTGTTAACTAATGTAGGTTTATTGGACGTTTATGAATAAGGGGGTTATTCGTTACACTTAAAACAGACACTAACAACAACACACAATACACTAACAATAAGCAGAAGGAAACCTCAAGTACCTGGTCGAAATTCCTCTTATTTGAACCAAGCGCTTTGCATCATCTTTTATAATGCGCACTTCTAAGGTTTGGAATTCTCTGCCGGCGTTTGTAAATCCAAACCTTTGCAGTGCACATTATAAAAGATGATGAACAGCGCATGCTTCGTAAAAGAGGAATTTGAACCAGTTAAGGATGGTAGCCAGCCGTACGTCCGGTCTGGATGTTCGATAGAAGAAGGGGGAAGTTGGTATGAGCTCATGAAGCTCCTGAGAACACTCACCAAAGTACTTGTAGAAGACGCACTAGACGGGCAACTTTAAGGCTATGTTTCTATTAATAGTTCCTACAAATACAGTACCTAATAACTGATATACTTGTCTTACTCTATTCTTTGAACTATTGTTAAAACATAGAAAGCAACGTCACTCAAGGGACCGTCCTCAAAATTTCATCGATCTGTCTGGAAATTTACGAGATAACTTTGGATTCTGTGACCCCTTTCACGCAGGGTTGCCACTTCGCAGTAATACACAGAATTGCTTACTAAATAGTCAAGTGGTTATGCTGACGCATTACTGATCAAATATATAAGCCTAAAACAGTGATTTGGACTAAAGGGGGTACGTGAGGTGAGTTTCTTACAATAATTTAAAGATGAAAAGACGAATGTTTTAAACGTGTTTTAACGGTTCCTCTCTCTGTCACTGTAACCACCGGTAGCTTAGGCACGCCTGGCTGCCGTTGGCTAGTTCATTATTAAGTCTTTCTTTTGTGCAGTAAATATTAAATAAATAAGGTTAGTATTTAGAGGCACATATTTTAAAAGACCAAACAACCTAAAATTGCTGATTTGCACAGTTAAAATATAAATTCTTCACAATCGTACCATTGTGCAACTATTGCGCAATAAATTGCTGTCTTGCCCAGTGTGACTATATTTCTGCTCCGAGCAAGACTTTCTTGACAAGGTTCTAGCTGTAGCCAGCTTCTGGTCTCGTACGATCTAAACCAGAGGCAGGAAACTATCGAAACGAGATGAATTGTTCATTAAAACTTGGTATTGATGTGATATTGGTAAATTTTGATTCAGTATAGGTACTTTTTTCATTTCGTTCATTTTATTTCATTTATTTTGGTGAGTAGTAAGTATTTTGGATAAGTAATAAACATTTCTCAATAAAGAAAAGAAAATACATCAAGGGACACTCAAATTAATTACCTCCAAACCCACCCTTTCGACGAAACCTTTAATAAAATTGATGACATAATTCCATTCGCGATAGCCCTACATTTAACCCTGTCACCGTCGGCCCAACATATATTACCCGTTGCCATAGAAACGTCTCATGGGGACGCGAATTTTACGCCGATTGGATTGTCCTACGTAACTCGAAACCAAACGTGATTTCACGTCGGCTGACGGGGTTTTTTCACCGGTATATAAATATAAGTGAGGGTGTGCGTAAGCTACGGTAGCCCAGTGGTTCAAGCATGCGGCTGTCAAGCGGCGGTCGTGGGTTCGAATCCCAGCTCGTACCAATGAGTTTTTCGGAACTTATGTACGGAATACCATTTGATATTTACCGTTAGCTTTTCGGTGAAGGAAAACATCGTGAGGAAACCTGCATACATCCGCGAAGAAATTCAAAGTTGTACGAGTATGTGAAGTCCCCAACCCGCTCTGGGCCAGCGTGGGGACTACTGCCCAATCCCTCTCATCTATGAGAGGAGGCCTGTGCCCAGCAGTGGGACGTATATAGGCTGATGATGATGATGATGAGGGTGTGCGTAATTTGGCGCGTATGTTGCTACCATAGAATCTATGTTTACCCTGTAATCGAACGGTTACAGTAACCAGTTATGCGATTCACTTAGCACCGTCCTCACCTGTCACCTATCAGCCCACCCGTTCTTATATGGAACCTGTCAATAATGATTTGTCACTTTTTGACGGTTTCCATATAAATACGGGTGAAGGATGAGGTGAGGACGACTTGGTTTGTGAATAATATCTCGGTGATATACGTGGTTCAGTAGCTCTAGTATAAGTTTTTTCGAAGCATTAACTAATTCGAACGCGTGTGCGTTTTGTCTCAAAATGTATGAAAGTGGTATGAAAACGTGAACAGCGCCTCTGGTGGTCACTAGTGGAAACTAAAACAACGAGTATAACATTTGTTGCTAACCGATGAACGCGCGTATTTCAAACTCGGTGAGAGCGTTTTCATAAATTTTGAGACAAAACGCAAACGCGTTCGAATTAGTTAATGTTTCGAAAAAACTTATACTAGAGCTATAGAGCTACTGAAACCGTTCGCGAACGACTCGCAACAAGCCTATGAATGGAAATGGTACTATCTCAGTTACGTGCGATAGAGATAGGAAATGGCTCAAAGGAAAGTCAATGTACGAAATTATTTGTGCTTGCTGCATCCTTACTTAGCCTTATTATACATCGCCCGCTTTTATTATAGCTTACATTAAATCCTAAATAATAAACCTCGTTTGATGTCACAAACACATGTTCCTTAGTTTGCGTACCAAACAAAAACGCCCAATTTTACCTCGATGACATCATAAAATGCTATGCGTCCTATGATTTGCATTACGTTTTAATATTAATCTTATGACCCAGGTTTTAAGGATCGTAATAAAACGGGCCCATATTCTTACTCGAGCCTCGGGCGGACTTATATTAAAACTCGTTACTAAGTCTCAATTCTAGAAAGACTTAAGTTTGTTTTAGCGTACTATCTAGTACGCCTTCTTGTAAAGAATCAGTTTTATATCCTGCATACCTTATATTAAGGTTTTTTAAGGTAATAATTGCACATGCTCTATATAAATTAGATGAAAGTATTATGTACATTTCTGAGGGAAAAATTGTCATTGGATATTATTGTAGGTACATGTTTTAATAGTGGTAATTTTCTGTTTAAATTATAGGTCTAACTTCCTATTTTGCCTATTGCTTGAGTCACTCAAAATCGCTTTAATTATTTTCCTCAAAAACTCATTACCTAATGTCATTGCTTAGCACTTTCGTGAGTCCAGTAGCTCTAGTATAACTTTTTTCGAAACATAAACTAATTCTTTAGTTTTGTCTCAAAATATATGAAAGTGGTATGAAAACGTGAACAGTGCATCTGGTGATCACTAGTGGAAACTAAGGCTGGGTTGCACCAAACCGTCTGTAATCGTAAGCGGTGCTCGTCAAATCTGATTGTATGGAAAGTTTGTCAAGTTTCTATGGGATGACAGCTGCCGGCGCCATATTTGACGATGACCGGTCTGTGTTCGTACGTTGGTGCAACTGGCACTAAAACAGCGAGTATAACATTTGTTGCTAACCAATGAACGCGCGTATTTCAAACTCGGTGAAAGCGTTTTCATACATTTTGAGACAAAACGCAAACGCGTTCGAATTAGTTAATGTTTCGAAAAAACTTATAGTAGAGCTACTGAATCTACCGCTACGTTCGGGTAGAGTACCGTGGTGATATTATGCTACGGTAGCTCGCGCTTATGAATAGGGCGTTGTGTATTGAGGAACTTGAAGCGGCATTCGGATGTCTTTAAATAAGAAATAGGGTTATATTTATGGTTAATTTCGTAGGTTTTTAACATTTACTCAGACAGATTAATATTTGTATCTAGAAGTCAAGAACGCCCTATTATCGAGGGTTGTACTTTGACTGTCAATATGTTTATATTGAATTGACATTTGTTTGGCGTTTATTAATGCCACATTTTTTCTTATTCTATACCTTCACTCAAACAGATCCCTGTATCATCAATGTAAGTTTTAATGGTTCATTCAGCACTTTACTGTAATACTCAATACACAAATGGTAAAATTAACACAAAACATAAAACTTATAAGAAGTCCGGTTTAGACATTAATTATACGTTAATAGTATGCATTACCCACAGTAAAATTCATATTTGTAGCAATAATATTCAGAAAAAAATAGAAAAACTGTAAGAAAAAAGAAGATTTTTCAAAAATGTCAAAGGTGGACTCGACTGCGTGCGGGAAAATCCTATAACTGAAAATCCAGCTTTTCACAAAAGGGGCCTAAATCGCGCCGTTACTTACTTCCGAATTAATGTTCTGAATTTAAAAAGTATTTTTAATTGTAATCTGAAAGGCATCCGTTCAGCGGCCAGCATTAAATTTGCTTCAGCAATTACCTTTTTTATTGCAATACTTTGCAACGGAGTTTGAATATTTGTGGCCTCGTTTATGGATTCGAAAAGTAGCCAGTATTTTATATTCAAAATATAAAAAAATATATAAGTTACGAGTTGTTTCAGGTATCGTCATAACTAGTTAATTTATGTCACGCCTGGTCATATTGTGGCAATCGTTCGTGCCGTAAAATCCCCTTCCTGGTCCAGGGGTCTATGGTATATGATCATAATACGGGGCCAGGGTGCGACATACACATTTATACTTACTACTGGCGGTAATAAAAGCCTCAGATCGCATATTTATCGTTCTTGCCTTAGGCTCGGGCGTCGTATATCTGAGGTCTGAGATATTCTTGTTTATACCGGCCTATGTAAAATACTAATATATAAAATTTAAGTCAATTTTAGGTCGTTCAACACATACCTTGCCGACTTTCTCTTGATATTAATGCTTTTAGAGATAGAGTGAGAAAAGTATTTCCTTGTTAAACTTAATATGACATTAATAAAATGAACTTTATTCTGCAATTAGGGCGTAATGACACTATTCTAATAGGTATGTCAAATTCTACTAGGGTTTCGTAAAAAGAAGACCAATTTGTGTGTTTGAACTACTAGGATAGGTCTTCGAATTCAATTTAAGTCAGACGGACCACTGTCCATCGTAATGTAATTAATATTTAATATGGCGTGGCCCTGGGCGGGTAACTTTGGGTTTCAGCACTTTCAGCCAAAGGGAACATGAATTAATCATTTTGAAATTATGTGTTACATATTTGACCGATGGGTTACTTTGAGCGAGTACATATTTGTAATGTTTCGTTTATATTTTAAACAAACACATCAACAAAATGGTCATTGCAAACAGTCCTTGAGTTTAAACTTTTGTTACTGAGTGATTGTTGAATTTTATTAAACGGTTAAAACTCTTGTGTTAATTGTCACTCCGGGCGACATTTTAAAAAAATACAATATTGCAATATAGTTAGTTACTTAATGTGTATATTATATGTATACCTACTTCGACGACGATTGACAAACTTCACATAGATAGTGCGTGAAAATGCTCTACGAAGCCGAAACTATCCGAGTCTCTTTCGATGTGCAAAATGTATAGCCGGGCAAGTATACTTCGTTCAGTCTGGTCATCTTTCATACTCCATCATACGTTCACTCATTAGTCAGTCAGAAATAATTCAAACCATATTCGAATATTCTTTTTTAATCATCTAGCAGCCAGCACCTTACACAACTATCAAAAAGTAAGATCCCGACATTTCTATTTTTTTCTCCCTTTAAATCCTATTTTTACTTTCATTTACCCTCTTCCGAAGGAAAAGATGAGATAAACTCCTAAGCGCTTTACGCCCACTTACTTGCTACTTAAATACTACATTTTAAACACAAATAAATTCTTTATTTCCTCTCCAAAACGCTACAGCAATAAAATAAAATAACATTTACAGTTACACTCCTGCAAAGAAGAATAAATTCTCGAAGTTCTAAAATTACTTCTTTTAATTTTCTCAATCGTTAGCACGGAAAAAGGAAAGTTCCAACAGTGCAATAAATACAAATAATCGCTGGAAAGAAAAAGTCCGGTTCCATCGTTTTGTTACTTACCTTTATTGCAAACCGTGCTGTTTATTTTGATATCTGATTCTTTCTGTTTGACGACTTTTTGTTTGGTGTAAACATATTTTTGAAATGAACACTCCAGCGTTTCCGTTCTCATATGACTTTAAGCATACAGACACAAGGTGTAAAAATGCACACATGCACATATTGAATAAAAATAAAATGAATAAAATGAACTTTATTCTGTAAGTAGGCCGCAATGGCACTTTTACAAGTCAAACCCTACTAGCTAATTGAACCAGTTTATACCAGCGGAGGGGCGTACATTGTAAAAATTATTAGTATTTTATACAATCATAAAGGTAATGAGAATGAAGTTGAGTAACGCGTTTAGACTTCTAAGATTTCAATATAAATCTTGCAAGATATGTGTTATTTGGACGATTTTGCTTTTTTTTTAATTTTTTCATTAAACTGATTTTATTTTTGATTTATAGAAATAGATTTTTACTTCTAATAGGGGCCTATTTACAGAATCGGTTTGCTTTTGGATGTTCATAGGCTTCAACGACATTAGTGCTCAATCATAAAGAGAACAATATCTGGGCGGCCGAGCTTTGCTCGGCGTTTTCCCGGGCATGAGACCTAGCGAAATCGATTGCTCGCCCCCGAAAACCCCCACATACCAAATTTCATCACAATCGTTAGAGCCGTTTCCGAGATCCCTGAAATAAATAAATATACAAGAATTGCTCGTTCAAAAATATAATAAGATTCTAATATCAGCTACTTACAGATGTCAAAAAAATCCACACCTCACCTCTTTCCTCATGTTTCTGACTGTGCTTAGGTTAAAGGCATTTTACTCAAAAACTATAAGATTTATAAGAGTCAAATTTGAGATGTAGATGTATAATGTAGGCCGCCACATAGTTATGAAATCAAAATACTAAAATAAACATGATTTAGGGGCGCACCCCATACCTACATGTAACAGGAAGACAAAAAAAATTACGTGAGTAAGCATGTAGTACATCAATCGATAGTTCTTTAAAAAAAACCGACCAAGCGCGAGTTGGACTCGCGCACGAAGGATTGCGTCCCATTATCTTTAATTCCGTCAAAAAAATCACGTTTGTTGTATGGGAGCCCCCTTAAATATTTAATTTACTCTGTTTTTTAGTATTTGTTGTTACTCGTATAGCGCAAACAGAAATCTGTGAAAATTTCAACTGTCTAACTATCACGGTTTCTGAGATACAGCCTGGTGACAGATGGACAGACGGACAGTGGAGTTTTAGTAAAAGGGTCCCGTTTTACCCTTTGGGTACGGAACTCTAAAAATGAGTGTAAGAAAATTCAAAATTCTCAAAGAAAATTTTAATGTACCTAGTGTAATTCGGAGATAGCTGCTCCGAGAAGAAAATAAAATGGACTATTTTCAAATGGCCCTTCCTTGGCCCCTTGAGGGCTTGTAGATTTGTGGTTGGGCTTATTTTGTTGCAAATTTAATTTACTTTAAAATCGTAGTACACGTAGTCTTCGAAAAAATGCAGTTTATGAGCTTAAGAACATTAAGTGATAAACATGGGGAGAGGCCTTTGCCCAACAGTGGAACACCATAATAAGCTATTAAAAAAAAGTGAAAAAGGTCCCAAAATTTCACAGTTTTCCGCGTGCTGCTCCAGTTTTTCGATAGGGCAAATTGGATACACACTACCCTAAGTCCCTAACTGATACATATGATTTTTACCTTTTTAGTGTCGAATTCTACTGCGTAGTATAAAACAAAAGCACTTATTTAAATTATATTTAGATCCAGTCTTTGTTACACGCGGAGATTTAAGCTTGCGTAAAAAACGAAAGAGGAAAATTGATGCGGCCAAAGATGTCCCCTTTGACCTTTTGTCCCAGACAATAATACCTGGGGTAGCTTCAATTCAGGTCAAAAATATCTAAAGTACGGAATTAGAGAATATGATTTATTAAAATTATTAAAATGTAACGTTAGTTTTGAATTACCTGACTCAATGAGCGTCATTTTGAAAAACCGGCCAAGTGCGTATCGGATCACGCACAACGAAGGGTTCTGTACCAACACCTGGCAGTCCACTTTTAAAAACACTATTAAATACCTTAGATCCAAAAAGGTCGTATTTTCATAGGGAAATCACGGACTTACGTCCTTTTGTTTGGGCAAGACAGTTTTTCAGTAAAAACTCAAAAACCCTTAATCCCATCTTGTTCAAACCAACATTCGTTGAAAGTATTTATTATTAACACCACCTCAATTTTTATAAAGAATTTTAATCTTCATAATTTGGAAATTAGAGGTCGGGGACACATTTTGTACTGGCAGCTAATATCTCACCAACGATTGACTTCATTGGAAAACTTTCCTAGTAACCTCGATATTATTTTTAAAGGCCTATCCAAAAATACCTGCATTGAAAAAAAATTTTTCATCCCCCGGTTACATGAGTGGAAGCCATCATTCACATCACTTTTTTGTAGCGGTTTATAAAATACATCTTCCTACCAAATTTCATATTGTAGTACTTATAGTCTCCGAGTAAATCGGCTGTGACATACGGACAGACAGACAGACAGACCCAAACTATAAGGGTTCCGTTTTAGTCATTCTGGCTATGGAACCCTAAAAAGAACCACCCCGGTTTAGAAAAGGCTTAACCGTTATGACTTCTTTAGAAAAATGCGTCATTTTCTATGATCTGGGCTGGTACAGTCAAGGGCACCAATATGTATACACTTCTTCACCTTATTCCATTGAAATAAGGTCCAAAAATGTATACATATTTATGCCCTTGACTGTAGGATGACGTCACCTAAGAGGCCTTTAAATGGAAAGAAAATATTTTTGTTATTTTTTCCTTCGCCGGTCGCCGAGGCCCGGCTATGAAGAGCCACTTCATTTCGTAATAAAACTGGAGATGTTTTACTTTTAGTATACTGGTGGCTGCTGGGTGCACGCTAGCTTGAGTTTTTATGAAGGCTTATAAGTAAGCTTATTATGAGTATGAATGTGAGGATTTTATTTTCCAACCACCCAGTCACTTTGCAATGCATAATTCCAAAAAGGTTTTATGTCACACCTGGCCATAAAGCGGCAATTAACGCACGCTCCGCGCGCGGGAAATCCCACTACCTGGCCAGGGGGTGACATAAAATGTTGTACTTAACACGGGCGGTAATAAAGAAAGCCTCAGATCGCATATTTATCGCCCTTGCCTTCGGCTCGGGCGTCAAATACCTGCGATCTGACACATTCTTTGTTTTACCGCCCTTGTTAAGTAATGTACTATTAACTTTCCAGTCATACATACTCTTATAGGGTTTTAACCCTAATTTAACAAATCGTGGACATTGCAATGTCTTCTCCGTTTATCTCGATCCTAATTTGTGTGTTGTACCTATTTCATAAGACAAAAATAACCGACTAAGGCGACTTCCTGATTTGTCGGTGTGGAGGCAGTACGATATGAGAAAAGTGTCAAATGTCAGTGTCAGCTGTCAGTCGACGCGGTACCATTTTTTACTATATACGCCCCTACATTTAAATGAGTGCTTCCTGACTGGCGCGGGATGCGCGGTAGCGGGAAGATGCGAAGGCGGTACTGCTCCGCTTCTGCGCATGATATTACTACTGCGCAAACGTAATACTGACAGTATTATGTCAAGTGAGAATCTTTGCGACATCAGTAAGTTTACGTCAAAGAAGAAAATGTCACATATCGATCCCGCCCCGCCAAGTCAGGAAGTCGCCTAAAGTGCGTGTCGGACACCACATATTTAGTGTTCCGAACCAACTGCAAGAATAAATTGGTTTTAATGAGGACAATAAGAAAATTTCAAAGAAAAAATCTATGTAATTTATCAATACATTAAGTATTTGTTGGCGAAATTTGCGTATTTAAGTAAAAACATTATCGCCGAATTTCAAGTTTATATATCAACTGGCACTCTTTGGGGGAGGCCTATGTCCAGCAGTGGACGTCTTTCGGCTGATATGATGATGATGATGATGATATCAATAGGAAGTACCAGGTGGCCAGGTTCATACAGTATATATATAATAGACATAAGTATAACTTACATAAATACAATACAATATCAGCCAAAATAGATACAGTAGAATATGTTACAGGTCAGTATGAACTAAGAGGCAAAATACTACCCTCGCTATAGTAGAAATTATTTAAAATGTCCGACATTTTATAAAACTTGTCATTGGACTTTGAATCTTCACGCTTGGACAGTAAACTCGCGTTTTGTACGGCCTAATTTGATAAAACTCGGACAGTTCAAATAATTTTAAGTATAAGTATCCCCTTAAGAATAAGAATAAGAATAAGAATAATAAGAATAATAAAAGTTTATTGTCACACAACATAATGTACAAGCAAAACAACACTATACAAAAATACTGACACAGAAACAATAAGTCCGCGCACATTACAGTGTGACAATAGGAGCGAACTCAGCATATGCCGCGACACTAGGTGCACCCAGCGCTGGTTTTCAGTTCACCCCTTCACACTTTGAGCGTTATTAACTGTATAAGGGCTTTTCCACCTTAAAGGTTATAGCTCTGCTTTATAACTCTAACTATCATTAACACCCTTTTACTCAAACAAACTGTCCCTTGACCTTTAAGTCTGACATTATACTGTGTTTATGTTGGGCGTCTTAAAGCTCCGACATTTCGTGACGCGATAAACTCGCGAAACAAATTGAATGACAGTTTTTATTTCTAACGCAATACAATTAATGGTATTAACAGTAAAGTTTGTTTACATAAAATGAAATAAACTCGCTAAACTTAAGTGGCAGTGGGCGGGGCACATTGCACGTAGAACCGATGGCCGCTGGGGCCGAAAGGTTCTCGTGTGGCGACCACGGACCGGAAGGCGCAGCATGGGTAGACAAGGTGGACTGATGACCTGGTAAAGGTCGCGGGAGTCCGCTGGATGCGGGTGGCGCAGGACAGGTGATTGTGGCATTCTACACATTCATTATTTAGCTTAGTTGGTAGTGACCCTGCCTACGAAGCTGGAGGTCCCGGGTTCGAATCCCGGCCGGGGCATTTATTTGTGTGATGAACACGAATATTTGTTCTTGGGTATTGGATGTCTTCTATGTATTTAAGTATTTATTTATCTATATAAGTATGTATATCGTCGCTTAGTACCCATAGTACAAGCTTTGCTTAGTTTGGGACTAGGTTGATTTGTGTAAGATTGTCCACAAATATTTATTTATTTATTTATTTTATTTATTAAGACTTACAACCCTAAAAAAGATTGTAGCATGATAGCTTTGGAAAAATGCCCCGAAAGCTTTTTGTTTGAAACTATAGCTAACCAATAGCCTTATATTTTAAGGATATTTAATACCATGCACAAAATGAATGTTGAACCCCCTACTACCCGCAGGGGGCTCACGGCACCCAATGAACTCTAAAATTCTTTATTTTTATGTACAATTTATTAGATATAGTCGAGGGCATAAACATGTATACATTTTTGGACCTTATTTCAATGGAAGGAAGCGCTCGTGGCCCAGCGGCGCCTGCGTACCGCTTGCGCTTGCTAAGGTTAAGCAACGTGGGCAGCGGTCAGGACTTGGATGGGTGACCGCTTTGAGTGGTTACTAACTGAGCGCTCCCGTGCTTTGGAAGGCACGTTAAGCAGTTGATCCCGGTTGCTGTCTATGGCAGCAGTCGTTAAGCCAAGTTGGAGGCCTTCGGGCGGCTTGAGAACTTCTAACAGTCAAGTTGCCCACTCAAACTTGACAAAGCCTAATCCCAATAAGGTCTAGTTTCCCCTCGGGGTTGGAAGGTCAGATGGCAGTCGCTTTCGTAAAACTAGTGCCTACGCCAAATCTTGGGATTAGGTAGCGGACCCCATGCATCCTTCAGGATGCAACTGTACTGGGATAACGCTAGGAGGATGAGGATGATTTCAATGGAATAAGGTGAAAAAATGCATACATAATGGTGTAATTTATCGGAAGCATTGTGGGCAGCCTCCTCGCAATACCACACAGTGACTTCCTTTTTGGATGCTGCAACAATCATCTGCAAAGATGCTGTGGCCAATGATAATGGTGCCCTTGACTGTACTACTCACATAACTAGTAGATACTATGTATTATCTACTTACATACACTTTTCCAAGGCTAGCCTGCTACACCTATTTGCATTTTCTTAAAGATTTTTTTCTGATATTTAAAACTTTGGTGTGACATGTTTAATAAACAAATAAAAACTTCCTTGGAGTTCGAAAAACTTAGTGTTACGAGTGGTCGTATAATTTTTTGTTTGTTTTTCTTTTATTTTGAGTCCCTAAAACTGATTCAAATGGCACCGTCAAAATATATGTGTCAAGTAGCCAATTACTATAGACCCTCCACATTAACGACCGTGTAGCGTTGTACAAAGAGTCGGCCCTCTCTGTCCAACATCTTTCCTTCAGAAATTTGATTCGGTGCTGCGCAAAAATATAGAATTTCCTGTGAACTCCTTTGGTATAAAGATGCTTTAAAAATAGAACATTTTCTACGTGTATTTTTAAGGTAAATGCACTTTAACGGCTATTAGTGCGTTGGCAATCCAATAATAAAGAGCGAAAGTATAGTTCTCGTTCCTTGTTATTTATAAAAAAAATCTTCTTTATTTACTATTTGTTATCATATCTCTCAAACTGAAATGTGTCAAATCGGTAGAAAAACAAATGAATTTTAATGGTCTAAGTTGCGTGCCTTTGCCGCATGTTTCAAGTTATTTATGTATCAATTTTAATTACATGTAAACAAGGTAACTGTCCTAATGCCCGACACCTTAATGCCCAATAATTCAATACCTCTTGATCAATGATAACCTCTGTCACTATGAGATATACTGTCAGATTGAAAGCGCTTAGTATTATGTCAGTGTCAACATTTGCCCAACATTTACCTTACAGCGTGCAATCGATTTATGACTGATGAATGATTATCGATTCTATTGTCAGTTTCGTTTTCGACCAGCCTGCGATATGGGATGAATACTGATGTTCCATACAATAACACACTAATTAGCCGAAGGGTAACTTCATTACACCGGACCGGCCCGATACAGTTTCAATAATAACCTTTAACCCACCCAAATTATACGGAATTATACCGTAATTTACATTTGATGGAAGTTTGCAGTGCATGTTTTAGAGCAATCGATGTTTTTTTTTATTAAAAATGGGATCGCTCTTGGCCAGCATATAGCCAGGGGGCAAAGATGAGGCCGACGATGAAGCGAGCTCACCCAGAAGATGCTTATTCACTCGTGCCTTAAAAAGGTCTAGGTTATATGAGCTCGGAAATACAAACGCCGGCAGAGAATTCCAAACCTTAGAAGTGCGCATTATAAAAGATGATGCAAAGCGCTTGGTTCGAATAAGAGGAATTTCGACCAAGTAAGGATGGTATCCAGCCGTACGTCTGGATGTCCGATGGAAGAAGGGGGAAGGCGGTATGAGCTCATGGAGCTCCTGAGCACACTCTCCGAAGTACAATTTGTAGAAGACGCACAGACATGCTACTTTGCGTCTATGTGCTAGGCTCCGTAGCTTGTTCGCTACTACCTGACCGTCGCCAATGAGCCTCCTGGCTCTGCGGTCCACCGAGTCGAGATGTGTTAATGATAAAACGATATACTCCGCTACAAGCCCAATTAGCCCAATTACCCATGCAATTTACAATACCTTTAACCTTATTATAAACCTTTAACACTCGTACCATGGAAAACAAATAAGTAATCTTTATAGTTGAACATAAAAAATATTAACGCTTTTCCAAGCATAGTACGATTTATCGACCATATGCATGTAGTGGCCGAAACGTGGCCACTCACTGTGCGTCTTGTCCACCAGTTTAAATTCGCTCAGCGAGCTATGGAGAGAGCTATGCTCGGAGTTTCTCTTAGGGATCGTATCCGGAACGAAGTTATTCGTCAGAGAACCAAAGTTACCGACATAGCTCAGCGAATTAGTAAGCTGAAATGGCAGTGGGCAGGTCACATATGCCGAAGAACCGATGGCCGTTGGAGCAGACTGGTTCTTGAGTGGAGACCGCGTGTCGGCAAACGTAGTGTAGGACGCCCTGTAACTAGGTGGGGCGATGATATACGCAAGGCAGTGGGCAGGGATTGGAGGAGAAGAGCTGAAGACCGAGCTCTGTGGCGTGCCATGGGAGAGGCCTATGTCCAGCAGTGGACTGAAACAGGCTGATGATGATGCATGTAGTTAAAATTTCAACCATAACTCAAAGTTAAGGTTTTAATCGAATTGAATTTCGGCGAAAACACATAACTGTTTTGAATATATACCTATTGCGTTTTTCGCAAAACCCTGTAGGTTGCGGCATGGCAAAGTGTTAAAATATAAGATAATATTACTTCGCAGAATTTTCATTTCATAGGAAACATAATTTTTTAATTTTTTTATTTAATCAAGGTTCACCAAATGTTTACACCAAAGCCATTCCCGGAGAGTGTTGCATCCCGTTTTGTCGTGAACGAAAAACATACGCGCGTCTCTTTCAATCAATAAAATTATCGCCTTAAAGGTTTTTCATAGCTGAAAGAAACTTGCTAGGTGGGTCGAAGTGGCTAACTGACACAACCTGCTAACTGGAGAATTCCTACCTAACACTGACTTTCTGATCGGTGGATATAAAGGTGTAATACGATTACGGGATTTTTTTCACAAAGGGTCGCAGGTCTAACCTGAACTACTTAACTCTTCTAGTATACCTACTGGGTTTCAGCCTAAACAGTGCTCGACCGACGGTCAGCGCGTATGGTCGCGCCGCGCTGGTCGAGTACTGTTTCCAGCTTCACAATAACTCTTTCATCAACATCAACATCAGCCCACTGCAGTCCACTGCTGAACATAGGCCTCCCCCAAGGCACGCCACAAAGCCCGGTTCTCTGCTTTCCGCATCCAGTCGACTCCCGCCCTCTTAGATATGTCGTCCCGCCACCTGGCCGGCAGACGACCCACACTACGCTTGCCGAGACGCGGTCTCCACTTTAGAACACGCTTACACCAGCGATTATCAGTTCTACGACACATGTGGCCAGCCCATTGCCACTTCAGTTTGCTAATTTGGAAAGCTATGTCGGTTACTTTGGCTTAACTCTTTAGCTTTACGAAAAATTTCCGTATAATCCGTATATAAATGTACGTATTGCATTCTAAATTTTATATTTCACGCGCTCGCTTTTAAACGCACCGTACTAACTTTGTTACTATCAGGGACTATAAAAAATGCCAAAATATCCGAAGTGAGCCCTTTGCAAAAGCATAAGCTATACAAGCATCGGCTAATGGTATAACTGCATAAAATGTTAATAAAATTATACAAGCACTTGGATACCGGCCTAATGACCCCGCCCGCCCATGCCCACAATTAATGCTTTTTACACAAGGGCGGTACAAGGGCTGGTTAAAACATGACTAAACTCGAGCACAGAAGCCTTATTTACGCATACGAGATTCGCATGCGGGTTTCACTATATGACACGGTTCGATATATCGATTCTTCTTCTTCTTTATAAATGTCTTTATTAATCATTAAACTTACAATAGTTACTTATCTAGTGTACATTTAAATCCTAGAAAGTAAAATCATGACTTGAAACAGTTTAGTGAGCTAATGCGCTCATTTTAAACTTTTTAACACGGTCTTTTACATATTTTTTAAACTTAATAATTAATAATTTACACTTAAGGTATAGCAACAATTTTCTTTTATATGTTAGCTTAGAAAAAGCCCACATTTCTTGCATGCTTTTAGGTAGTCACATAGATCGATTGAACGAATTATTCCTAGGCAACGCGCAATGTAATGAAACTCAGGTTAACTGAAAGAGATCCCTTACAGGGATAAGTTCGCCTTTGTACATTTGTATAATCTGTTTTGTCTTTATTTTTGAAGTGAAAACTTCTTTAGCGGGGCTGAGCACTTTTTGTGATGGAGAAAAATGTTTAAACTCGCGACAGATTCGTAAGGAGGTCTCAATAGTCTGTATATAGTGGAAGGAACTACGCCTAGGACGCTCTACGACCAGCAAGTTGACCCGTGTCCGTCTTTAGAGCGACACGTAAGGTCTCAATATAGTGGACGAAAGTACGCCTAGGACGCTCTACGACCAGCTAACTTGACCCTTCCTAATATCGTATGACCTGTAATAATACAAATAAGTACTAACAAACAAATGATTTTATCCTTCTCTCTTTCTACCGCGCGGCGAAAATGTATGCCTGCGCCTGCTGTTTCGTTTAGGCGGCTCAGGGCGCTTGCGCGAATGTGCGTGTGATTTTCACTTCTGCCGGCACTCCCGGAGTGCAACCCGTTGTTTTTTTTTCCTTTTGTCTTGTGTATAATAAAGTATTTACATTAGGTACATACATACATACATACTCCCATACGAGCCTCGCACGTGAGTAGATAGGCTTTAGGGCTCGTTTTTTATCTCAGGGTTTGTGAGCGGGTTCGATAATTATAAGAAATATTATTGAAATCTTTTGTGGGTCGAAAACGTAAAAAAATATCGACATATTTTCCGCTCCTTATTAATTCGTCTATTTTATCTCGAAGTCTACAGTCAGAGCATACTTAGTAGTCTCTGATATCAATTTAATCGACCTATCTATAGTGTCTATACTTCAACAATTCATTTCTTAAACGTTATCCCATCATATTACAGTATAACATTATACTTGCCAAACGCGAATTCGGTGCCAAAGTATAATTTTACTGCACTTTTATGTTAACTACAACAAAAATGTGGTTTCAGATGCTTTAATCTAGAAAGATGTAACCGTTTTGTTTTTCCGGAAAACATTATGCTTATTATTGATTAATGTTAAGATTATTATTGCGGTATCTAAGGTTAAGCAACGTGGGCAGCGGTCAGGACTTGGATGGGTGACCGCTTTGAGTGGTTACTAACTGAGCGCTCCCGTGCTTTGGAAGGCACGTTAAGCCGTTGATCCCGGTTGCTGGCTATGACAGCAGTCGTTAAGCCAAGTTGGAGGCCTTTGGGTGGCTTGAGAACTTCTAACAGTCAAGTTGCCCACTTACTTGACAAAGCCTAATCCCAATAAGGTCTAGTTTCCCCTCGGTGTTGGAAGGTCAGATGGCAGTCGCTTCCGTAAAAACTAGCGCCTACGCCAAATCTTGGGATTAGGTAGCGGACCCCAGGCATCCTTCAGGATGCAACTGTACTGGGATAACGCTAGGAGGATGATGATGTTAAGATTATGTACTCGCAACGCTTACAGCAATGCTTCGCCGTGAGTAAAAACGTTCTTCCTGCGCCAAAATGTGGAAATTGCGTGCTAAACATTGATCTTGTAGAATGTCCACAGGGTGTAAGCAGAAGTCATAAATAAATCAATTATTAAAGTCAGGCGAGTAGAAAAACATATTATCTATACTACATTTTATAAATGCGAAAGTGTGTCTGTCAGTCTGTTACTTCTTCACGCTTAAACGCTGGACCGATTTAGATGAAATTTGGCATGGAGATAGTTTGAGTCCGGGGAAGGACATCAGGATACTTTTTATCCTGGAAATCATCCCTTAAGGGAGTGGAAGTTTGTATGGAACAGCGATAATTAGGTAAGCGCCTGATATGAAAATAATAGCAATTACATTCTGTTGCGATGAACGAGTTCCACGCGGACGAAGTCGCGGGAAAAATCTAGTTTTTTTATAAATGCTTCAAAACTAAATGCGAAATATTTCCAGCGCCATAATAATACCGAATTGTTAAATTCCAAGCGAAATATTGAAAATATTTAAATGAAATCTATTTTACACGCAACACAGCTGTACACAGAACAATACCACAGAAAAATTCACTGAAAGCCCCATTGTTAACCTAGTTTTGTCCTCTTTGAAGCGTACAGCAATATCAGGTTCTATAAAATATGGCATGAACGAGAGCGACATTTATTAAAATAAAAGCAAGGGTCTTTTTAATTTAATGTAAACTTTAATAAGCCGTGAACCGTTACAAACAGACTGAGGCAAGTCAGACAAAAAAACAACTGAAACTTTTTTAATCACACCAAACGAGTTCCATTACAACCCGAGGGGGTGAAACACGCCTTTATGAACCAGAACAATGTTTAATTTAACACGGTTTTAGCTAGCAGTCTGGGTATAGCACGGGGCTTAATTTAGACAGAAATGCAAGTCAAATATTTGATGTCTAGGTAATTAGAGAGACGTGGGAGATATACGTTAAAATGAGTGTATTTTTATGGTGGCAGTATTACCCAATGTACACATGACACTTTTAATCTTATGTCACAATATTACAACGGCTCACGGCCTGCCCGATGGTAATCAGACACCGTAGCCTATTGACGCTCGCAACTCCAAAAGAGTCACGAGTGCGTTGCCGACCCTTTATAAAATTTGAGGACCCACTGTGTTGACAGCAGAAGGGACTAATTTAGGTCCCTCGCTCTCAACACTGCATCCCCGGGAGCTCTAGCAACCAATACAACGAAGTCGGCAAACGCGCTTAAGTCCTGCCTGCTGGTAATTAAACACCATAGCCTATGGACGTATGCAACTCCAGAGGAATCACACGCGCTTTGCCGACCCCTTATTGACTTGAGGATTCATTCTATTGACAGATAGAGGCTTATACAAGTCCCACACTCCCAAAACAGTGCATCCTCGGGAGCTCTGGCGAACTTACAATACAATATAATACAAATACCTACTCTTTATTGCATAACCTCAACAAAAATAACACAGTATACTCGTAGTACATAATGATAATACTACCAGGAACGCAACAGCACGTACCTATAAAGAACAAGTAGTGTATATTAGGAGTCAAATATTCTGTACTAAGGTTGTCTTGAGGTGGCGACCACGTACCGGACGACGCAGTGTTGGAAGGCCCCCCACGAGGTGGGCTGATGATCTGGTTAAGGTCGCGGGGATCCGCTGGATGCGGGCGGCCCGTGACCGGTCTTTGTGGCGCTCTCTGGGGGAGGCCTATGTCCAGCAGTGGACGTCTGCAGGCTGATTATGATGATGATGAAGGTTGTCTTGATAACCAAACGTGACACGCTCGAGGCGCCTTCACTGGCATCCCACGCCATAAAATACTTCTTCTTCTTTAAAAATGGCTTTCCATCAAATTCATGATGATTTCGCCAGTCAATACTTGTTCGGTAACGACGCCATGACAGTAGGCAACTAGGTTTTGTACGGTAGTGGATTCTGCTCGTCGTCGCTCCGGGCACGTGTGTGTTCACCAACGCGGCGACGACCAAAATCCGCATAAAATACTATTACGCCATCGATTCACGTGTTCCCGGTAAAAAAGAACATGACGCCGTATATTAATTGCGTTCTGCACGATAAACAGTGATATTGCTCCGCCATCTTTAAAAGATATTGTTTTAACCGAATGATTAATTGCCCATATCAGTTTTAATTAAACGGAAGATTAAACCGTTAAAGAAACAGTTAATATAAATCTGCCTGCAAATTTATATTAATCTTCTCATTTTATGAACTTTTACTGTGCAATTTTCCGGGAGGGGTAGGTTTTTCACTGATGGCGTAAAAATGGTGTTAAAAGATTAGCACTATAAGGGATGTTATATAAAAACCTGTCACGATTACTCCATAGTACCAATTTTTCATTACATTTCCAACTCAAAAACTTTTGGAATAGAGTTCAATACATAAAAAGGCTTCAACCGTAAACTATGTAGACGCATCACAATTAGGTCGAAAGCAATATACTCGAACGCCGACCATTCCGTTCCACCCGGCTTCCTCAAAGGATACAAATTACTGTTACCTGATTTTAAGACTTTCGTGTAACGAAACGAAACGTGGGATGCTCAAAGCTAAAAACAGGCAAGTATTTTTTTAAGCTTTCTTAAAGTAATTTTATAGGGTTCCGTTCACGAAGGAACCCTGCAGCTGTTACTTACGCACACGTCGGTTCTTCCGTCGGTCGGTCGTTTGTCACACGGATTTTACAACCAAACGCTTGGAGCTACAGTCTTCAAATTTTCACAGTGAAATATTTTTGTTTACCCAGAGCCACAAATTATCAAAACTTATTTTTAAACGTTTTAAGGGGGTAGTGGGGGAAATTTCTTTATTTTTCCTATTAAAACCAAATAATTTTGCGGTTGGTTCACTCACTTCACTTTAAAAAAAAATGGCTTTCCATCAAATTTAAATGATGATTTCGCCAACCACGTGTATCTACATTAGACGTTGTTCGGTAACGACGCCATGACAGTAGGCAACGACAGTGATGTACGGTAGTGGATGACACGCACTTGGCCGGTTTTTTAAGTTTATTTAACTTCTTTAAATTGTCTGTGTTGTTGTTTTTTGATTATCTTGTGTGTGTTGTTGTTTAAATAGTTTTGTGTGAGATCATACGTTAAAAAAATGCGTAGGGCGTTAGACAGACAATTTAAGAAGAATATATATTTAATAAAAACTATTTCACGTCTAAAGTAAACTAAAAAAATAGGGTAGTACTTTGGTTTTATTCCTATTGTTCCTAATAATAATGGTCCAACCTAACACAATAAATCCGATAAACTTTCAAAATTTACTAAAATCTACTTACTAGTTTTTAACTTTGGTCAGCCGACGTAGCGTGCGTTCAGTAATAAACATTCATTATACAGAGTGAAACGGAATAAAAGGCACCGTTGGTGTGAAAAGAAGCAAAGTGACCTGACAGACGGTGCGAAGGAAATGTAGCACACAAAGTTCACGTTTCATAACGACGATGCTTTCTGCACAAACAGTATTATCTGCAGATTTGCTTATTTAAGCCATAATTTGTTATTATACTTAGTTCTTACATGTAATTGCGTGTTAAATTGTAGCTTTCTAACCCTATTTGGGTCATTGTCAGTTGGAAAAACAAAAGTTGTCCATTCGGTGGTCAATAGTTAACGGCTTGTGTGTATGTAATTTACGTTTTTATAACATAGATTTATAGATACGGAATTACAGATTATGCGGGTTACCAGATCAATCGAAAATGAGGCTTTGTAGCCCTTAACTTTTGACATGACCACCGAAAAGACGCGCACCTAAATCTGACAATGACCCATTTATTAGATCAGCTGATTCAGAATATAGTGCCCAATGGGACCCAGTCGAACCTCAGACTGCACCTTTAGACATGGGGATTAGCACCACGTATGATTTCTTTAAGCACACTGCCAGACGTTATTTCGACAACGCTCTTTCATAGGAATCCGTTAGTTAGGAAGACTTTCCACTACGTTCCCATCCCCCCTCTGTCGTAACACGGCGATCACTGATTAGGGGCCGCACGGTCCGGCGTTCTACTTAGGCACATACACACTCCATTGAAAGACGAATAAATAAAATATAGGTAGATCTATTATTACCTAGTGTAATGGATTGCACGAATAGCGTAGGTATTGTTAAAGTATGTCCATAAGTCTCTAAAAAGTTCCTACAGAACAGACATACATTTTAACGGTAAAAATATATTCTTCATGTTCCATGAAGCCTTATTATTTATTACCTAATTTAACTTAGTAAATTATTTTTAAAAATAGCGGCAGAACCTCAGAGGGGCTATTCCAGATTTTATTTAGAGATAAACGACGGGGAAGTCTTATTAAAACTGACAGAGAACGGTACTAATCTCTTTAAGGATGATTTTATTCGTGTCTTACACTTTTTAATTTTGTTGAATTCATTTTGTAGTTAACCGATTACGCACTACCCTACCCATCACTTTAGCCGAGCGGTCAACCCTACCACGACTTTGAGCGAATTGCGAGGCGGTAAGCGTTTTAGCTGTTCATCGCGCGGTCGAGACACGCATCGCTCTGCGGTTAGTTGGGAACACACGCAATGTATTAGGACAACATTCAAAATCCGGCTGACTGAGTTTTTCAAAAAAACGTATGTGTAAGATACTAGCTTTTTCTCTGGGCTTCGTCCCCGTAGAACTAAGTCATCGGGTTACAATTTAAGGAATGATTAATGGGATAAAAAGTACTCTGTCCTTCCCCGGGACTCAAACTATCTCCATACCAAATTTCATCTTAACCGGTTTAGCGGTTTAAGCGTGAAGAGGTAACGGACAAACACACTTTCGCATTTATAATATTGTATGGATTATTTGATATAAAAACAGTGCCCTTTCAGTAAAGGAAATTTTCGAGAAACTGGTCTAATCCCAAAATGGGTGGAAATTCAGATGGCAGTCACTTTTGTAAAACTAGTACCTACGACAAATCTTAGGATTAGGTGTCAAAGCGGGCCCTGGACCTTTTTTTTAATTTTGTTGTATTTTCATTTTATAGCAGCTATGAAATGAAAATTCAACAAAATCAAAAGTGTTCTAACAAAATGAATTTCATATGTAGACGCCCTTGAAAAGTAGATTTATAAAACAAATTCAAATTTTTAGGATACTTGATTTCTGCGTAGGGCAGCCGAGCGAATTTCGATACAAGTTTAACTATGTACAGTCAAACTCATAAGTAGGTAAATAGTTTTAACTTGTCACTATCACCCGTTCGTAATTTAGTGTGGCAGTTTAAGTAAACGTGACATCAAACCGACAAGCTTTATTTAAGGCGTATAAAGCCCCTAGTGAGTTTGAGCGATGTAAATTAGCAACATTATAAATGATGTGTAGTAATATAAAAATTTGAAGCAATACTTTCTTATACTTCTGTTACCAAATTGCTGAATTGACAACACCTAAATAGTGCAGATATGGGCTTGAAATGAATTGGCAAAATGTTTATAGTTGTCTTTTTAAGGCGATATATCGATTGAAAGAGACGCCCTTATATTTTTCGCTCACGACAAAACTGGATGCAACACTCTCCGAAAATGGCTTTTTCAGACAAATCTCGTTAAATATCTGACTGTGTGCAGGTTTATTAAATTTCCTCTTGACAGAGTTAAGATGAGGTAAAATACCATCATATTTACTTAATCGTGTCTTTCCATATTGCGTTGTACTGTTGTAACTACTAAAGTAGGCTAAGTAAAGAAAGGACAATATATACTCAACTTTGGATTTTTGTTCTATTGAGAAAAATTTAAGCAATCGTGTTTCGGCTATTGTCAGTACCACAATCATATAGTCAAGAATCATATATCTCAAAATCAGCCCCTACTGTTTGCTAGTCTGGGCAGGACAGCGTTACAAAGTTTCTAAATTTCTCGTTGTAGCGCCTTAATCAATCCCTAAATATTCCGTGTTGTTCTCGAAATAAGAATACATTTTTCATTCAGGATTTTTCATCCAGCAAGGGTTTCCTCGAATTCCAACTTTCCAATGACGATACAGCTGGAAAGCTTACTTAACCGTTTAATTTCTTAGAAATCTAATAAATTTAAAAGGCAGATTAAAGGATTCTAAACTGTTGTATCCCAGACGGTAACATGCTGCGGTAAGCGGAGCAATTAACTTTCTAATTAATGTGCAAAACCGTGTAAACCAGCTCTGCGAAATACGTTTAGTTTGTAACTGCATGGTGCAAAGATGCAATATGAATAAAAATAACGTTTACATACTTAATTTTTCAGCTTCAGACATTCAAACTTTTTTGTATACATATCCAATTTCGTCAATGTTTTACTACGTGAGAATTGTACGTTTTTAGGGTTCCGTACCCCTAGGGTAAAACGGGACCCTATTACAAAGACTCCGCTATCCGTCCGTCTGTCCGTCTGTCACCAAGCTGTATCTCATGAACCGTTATAGTTAGACACTTGAAATTTTCACAAATGATGAATATCTGTTGCCGCTATAACAAAAAATACAAAAAACAGAATAAAATAAATATTTAAGGGGGCTCCCAAACAACTGACATGATTTTTGTTTGCCTTTCCATAGATAATCTGACTCGCACTTGGCCGGTTTTTTGTATAAATGCCAAGTCCTTTAATGAGCTCCATACAAATACTCTTTATTGCACACCTCAATAACTATAAAGACATGAAACCCTTAATCTAATCGCTAATCAGTCTTATCGCTAAAGTGTGTTCTTTTTCAAACAACAATTAATCAAAATACTGTACCGATTTAATATCACTAATTTCGTTCAACTTTACAGACGATTACAGACATTTTCCATGTTTTTATACCGATTCGTCACTACTTTCGTTCAACTTTAAACTTAAAATCATTACAGTTGAACGAATTGCTCCAAAGCAATTCCTTCAAACAGCTACTTTACTGTTCAAGCAATAAGGTTCAAAATCCAATAACATTTTAATACAAATGCGTTCAACAAAAAGAATTTCAAACATACTAAAGCCAATACTTTTAGTCAGAAATAAGCATCAGTTATTAAAGTGCATTCATATAGGGCAATTTATACATTTAATAAAGGGTCGTCGACACGCACGTGACTGCTTTTAGAGTCGCGGGCGTCTATAGGCTGCGGTGTCCACTTACTATCAGGTGGACTTTACGCTTGTTTGCCACCGTCGTTGTATAAAAAAAAACAACGGGTTGCACTCTGGGAGTGCCGGCAGAAGTGAAAACTCAATAAAGATAGTAAATGGGTCATTGTCAGATTTAGGTGCGCGTCTTTTCGGTGGACAGGATATGCCAAAAGTTAAGGGCTACAGAGCTTAATTTTCGATTGATCTGATAACCCGCATAATCTGTAATTCCGTGTCTATAAATCCATGTAATAAAAACGTAAATTACATGCACACAAACCGTTAACTATTGTCCACCGAATGGACAACTTTTGTTTTTCCGACTGACAATGACCCAAATAACAAAGATATTCATATCGGTATCGGTATCGGTATCCGTATCCGTACTCATACTCATGTTCATATTCATATTCGCATAATCAATTTACATATATACATAATATGTCCCGAGTATCATTGTGTCTTACGCATCCTGAGTTTAGCTGATATGACACCTCCTAACATCGCAATCACGATTACTAGGAGCGGTCAACTAGCTGGTCTTAGAATCTTAGAATCTGTCGCGAGTTCAACAAATTTTCCCCCAGTACAAAAGTGCTCAGCGCCGCTAAAGAAGTTTTCACTTCAAAAATTGTAAGCAATACTACTACCTATTTCCCATTTTTATTTCTTTAGATTCGTTGAGTGTGCTCAGGAACTCCATGAGCTCATACCGCCTTCCCCCTTCTTCCATCAGATATCCAGACGACGTACGACTGGCTACTTTCATTACCTGGTCGAAATCATCTTTTTTTTAATAATGTGTACTGGTTTGGTATTCGAATGGCGTATGTAGGTACTTCCAAGTTCAAATAACCTGGACCATTTTAAGGTACGAGTGAATCTTCTGGGTGAGCCCGCATCACCGTCGGTCTCATTTTCAATTTAAAAAAATATATATGACTGGTTAGAATTAGGCGTTTATTTAAGAAAATTTAATTTAGCTGTTTGCTCTAAGGAAGAACGAAGAACCCAACTTTGGTGTATTTTGAAAATTAATTTTATTTTTTAGGAAATATTATATTATTATTATCTATTCATTGAATGTGACTCGTTTACTTTATTTGTCTATTCTAACAGAATCGTGCTCTATCAAGGTCATAGGGGCCCCATTACCCTAATGTGCCCAGGGCCTCAAATTGGTTAAAAACGGCCCTGTGCGTTTCCGTTACTTTCACCCAGTGCCTTGAACGCACAAACGCGTTCATAATATTTAGTGACTTTCGCCCTGTGCCTTAGTTCCTTAGACTTAGAATAGTCGGATGAACTTGCATCTACCATCTACCTACTGTGACATCTTAAACTTAACTCCTAAGGAAACTTGAGGCGCTGGGAGTCCGTGGGTTGGCTCATGACTGGTTCTCCAGCTATCTTACCAACAGACAACAAGTGGTAAAGATCGGGGAGTCCAAGAGCAGCAGAGATCGTATCTGCTTTGGCGTCCCACAGGGCAGTATTCTCGGCCCAACGCTTTTTGTCACTTACATTAATGATATTCTCCTACAGTCCATTCCTAGCTCAGAAACAATATGTTATGCCGACGATACCGTAGTACTTTTTAGCAACAACACTTGGGAGGAGACATACCGGTCAGCTGAGGTAGGACTAGCTAGAATATCGAACTGGCTCGATAGCAACCTTCTCACACTAAAATTTAACTAATGTGAATAAGAGCCACTACATTTCGTTTTCGAAAACGGTAGTATCCTCTCCGCCGGATTCAATTCAACTTAAAATGCACTCCTGTGGAAATTTCGGTGGAAGCTGCTCATGCGGCACTTTAAGCAGATGTACCACAGTAAAGTATCTAGGTCTAATATTGGACGAACACCTGTCCTTCAAATGTCACATAATAGCTCTCTCTAAAAAAGTTAGGAAACTGATTTATTTGGTAAAACGTCTCCGGGACTGCTCACCTCCTGAGGTTCTACGTGTAGTATACCATGCGCTATGCCAATCAATAATTCAATATGGTATAGCAGTCTGGGGTAATAGCGCTGGTAAGACGGCGCTTCTTGACCTTGAACGCGCGCAACGGGCGGTGATCAAGGTAATGTTAAGAAAACCCTTTAGGTTTCCTACCAACACTCTATATCAGCAAACAGGTTTCCTTAGAGTTCGCCAATTGTTTATCATGAATGCTGTTATTCGAGTCCACAGAAGTACCGCAAAGTCTCCTCTTGTTGACGCCATCATGAGCAGACGCATATATCGAGTTCCCATTCCCACAGTCAGATCGGCACACGCAAAACGCTCCGCATATTTCATTCACCCTTTTGTATATAATGCTGTCTGCAAAATCTGCGACATAAAACAGTGCAATATATACAAAGTTAAGTCAACTCTAAAGAAATGGTTTGCCACTTTGTCGTATAGTGACACGGAGGATATCTTACGTTCCTGTTATTAAGACTGTACGAACAAAAAGTTGGTATTTTAGAAAATATAGGGTTTTTTCTAACGTCATATCTTTGTTCAAGTGACTACATTGTTAAAGTAAACTTCTGTTTTGTATAGATAAACTCTTATTCTAGACCATAGCGTTGCTAAACTTTTATTTCTATGTACGATTATTTAAAACAGTCAGGTTTTCGTCGGAGTGTTTTGCAAAAATACGCGTCAGAGCTATCTTTCAGGTACAATATTTCCATTTTAAATTGTCAAAAACGATTGGAGTTTATCTTTTAAAATAGGATGTATAGTCTTTTAGTACATAGCGATCGCACTAGTTCTGAAATATTGGTTTTTACTATCTAAAAAAAATACTACAAAATGTCTAAATCGGTTTGTTTAAACATTTTTTTCCTCACATGTTTTATAATATTTTGAAAAAAAAACTTATTATTATAAAACTACAGGTTTTGCTTGATATTTCTTATTTTTTTTAACGCTTATGGATAACCCACTTAATTTAGACGAATTTTTAAAAACCACTATAATTCACAATATAACAGCGCGCGACAACGTTGTTCGATTCATTACGCGCCGGGCCTTCCCAAGGAACGCACGTGTCGCTCTCCTCGGTGCGTTAAGGTCGGTGACCAAGCTCACACCGATACTGCTATTCTGTAGATGTAGCGCGTCCGCTACAGATTAATAATTTGATACTTGGTATTTTATTTCTTCTCAAAGCAATAAAGTAATATGATTTTTTACAGAAATGGGCAATAAACGTAAATTGTTTGGGACGAAAAAATCCAACAGTACTACGGCCACACAAGTTAAAAGGTAAAGGTATGATTCCGCTGCCGACTGCATACAGCAACTGCACGTTCCGCTGCACTCCAAATTGAACCATAATAGTATGCGTAAAAAGCTCAATTTGAAATGAGCGGAGAAGTGTCGGAACAGCACACGCCGCTCACTCTAAATTGGGACTTTTAGTCTTATGATTACAGTTCAATTTGGAGTGCGGCGGAAGGTGCAGTTGTTGTATGCAGTCGGCAGCGGAATCATACCTTAAGGCACCATGTTACCTATTACCTATTGCTGCTAGTGATATTTCTATGTCTGGATATGTGCTTCTATGTTCTTGACGTTCTGTGAACATTTCGGATCTTTCCTTTAATTGTAAAATTCAAACTAATATTTTTTTATTCTTAACGAGCGCCCGATAATTTATGATTGCGTTGTTTGAACTAGTTATTGAATTATATGTATGTGCAATTTCAAATTTTTAAGCCAAGTAGTTTCTGTGGAAAGTAATTTAAAGTAAAACTAGTCCCCGAAACACGTGGACTCCACGTAATTATCATTCCAAATTTGACTTTTTTCCTGACAAACTTATTCCAATTTTGTTGATTAATTCGTGTTCATGCACCTCTAAAAATAGTTTGTATAGTCTCCCAACATATGTTTACTGGTTGTTATCTTTTGTGTGAATTTACTCTCATATTCATATTCATTTATATTTTTTTATTCTTAACGAGCGCCCGATAATTTATGACTGCATTGTTTGGACTAGTTATCGAATTATATGTATGTGCAATTTCAGATTTTTAGGCCAAGTAATTTCTGTGGAAAGTAATTTAAAGTAAAACTAGTCCCCGAAACACGTGGACTCCACGTAATTATCATTCCAAATTTGACTTTTTTCCTGACAAACTTATTCCAATTTTGTTGATTATTTCATGTTCATGCACCTCTAAAAATAGTTTGTATAGTCTCCCAACATATGTTTACTGGTTATCTTTTGTGTAAATTTTCTCTCATATTCATATTCATATGCATTTATATTTTTTTATTCTTAACGAGCGCCCGATAATTTATGATTGCGTTGTTTGAACTAGTTATCGAATTATATGTATGTGCAATTTCAAATTTTTAGGCCAAGTAGTTTCTGTGGAAAGTAATTTAAAGTAAAACTAATCCCCGTAACACGTGGACTCCACGTAATTATCATTCCAAATTTGACTTTTTTCCTGACAAACTTATTCCAATTTTGTTGATTAATTCGTGTTCATGCACCTCTAAAAATCGTTTGTATAGTCTCCCAACATATGTTTACTGGTTGTTATCTTTTGTGTAAATTTACTCTCATATTCATATTCATTTATATTTTTTTATTCTTAACGAGCGCCCGATAATTTATGACTGCGTTGTTTGGACTAGTTACCGAATTATATGTATGTGCAATTTCAGATTTTTAGGCCAAGTAGTTTCTGTGGAAAGTAATTTAAAGTACCAGGCCGAACGTCACAATGTACATGACAGTTATCACGCTCCCAAACGTAAAATTTATAAAAAATTAACTTTGTTTTTTGCGTAATTTCTGTATGAAACACAGGTTTTTTATTAATTTCGCGAAAATGAATAGTCAGAAGTAAATAGATTAACACATATTTAAGTATTAATAATGTGTAATGAGATAATAAATGTCGATCGTTTTTTGTATGAAAATCGAACCACCTTAATAAGTGCGTAGGTACGTAATGTTAATAAAATAAAAACATTTAAAACTCAGCACATTTTTTCCTACCTCACTCTAACTCTATAACAATGATCAAGACATGTCAGTTCAACCGGCAGCACTCGAACCGCACGCACACAGTAATCGTTTTAGTGTGTAGCTAAACATGGCCGCTCGCAAGGAGATCGCGGCTAGGATGAGTTGGAGCGAAATGTTCGTACCCTCTTAAATGAGGTTGCTATCTAAACACACACACACACACACACACACACACACACACACACACACACACACACACACACACACACACACACACACACACACACACACACACACACACACACACACACACACACACATACACACCCTCACCCAGACTCACGTACGCACACACAAACACATACACACAAACCGTAGCTTATGTTCTTATAAATTGTGTGTTCCTAAATTCTTAATGTAATGTACCACCTACTTAATGTTAAAAATGAATATGTTTATATAATTAATAACTTAACTTTCTTTTTGTAAAGCTCATGTCGTGCTACTTATGTAAAGTATGATGTTCATGTGATTTGTAAACCGACTCGGTGGGTCCCAAGATACAGGCTCAGCCTAGTTTGGGGCTCAACGGATATTCGTATCATTTGTAATTTCTTTTCATGTGTTTTTGGATAATAAAGAATTTATTATTATTATTTCTCTTTATTTATTGTGTTTCTTAGGTTAGATTTTATAATATTTCTATATAAAATATAAAAATACACTTACAAAACAAAAATATTATAAAAACCTAACCTAGGGTGCCGCCGGCAGCGAGGCAGGACCTAAACTACCGGTGGTTAGGGCGACAGAGAGAGGAACCTCCTGACTATCCGCGCCGTGTCCAGGAGTACCGCCTTCTGTATCTGACCCTTGACCCAGCCATCTAGCGAGAGTCTCTTGAGGTGTTGGTCGAGACTCTTCGCTATTAGACCGTTCGCAGAAACGACTATCGGGACAATGGTCGTTGAATCAACATCCCACATGGCGGTTACCTCGTGGGCCAAGTCTAGGTACTTGCTGAGTTTGTCCTTCTCGGCCTTCACGAGGTTCTCGTCATGGGGGATGGTGATGTCAACGAGCACTGCCTGGCGTTTCGATCGATCTATCAGCACGATATCAGGCTTATTGGCTACAATAGTCCTGTCCGTGATGACAGATCGATCCCAATAGAGCGTGGCACGACCATTTTCGAGAACTGGCGCAGGTGTGTACTTATAGTACGGCACTTCGACGTCCACAAGACCGTATAGGAGAGCAAGTTGCTGGTGAATGATCCTGGCTACAAGGTTATGTCTGTGCAAGTACTCGCCGTTCGCAAGATGTTATTATTATTATTATTAAACTTCCCGAGGCAATTTCCCACATTTTAAATTGAATAATGGTTATAAAGTTATTCTTTTCAGAAGTCATAATTTACTATATTTTTTTAGTATGACAATGGGGAAGTTTATACGGAAAGGTTAAGATGCCACAGTAGGTATATAGTACATGAACAGTATTTTATTGTTTACTTTTATCTATAAAAAATCTTTCTCGGATTGGCATGTTAACTCGTCAAATTTGAGTACAAATTATAATCACGCCGTACTGAAAGGGTTACGTGATTTGTACACAAATAATTATTTCAGTCAGGAGACTAATAAAATTAAGTTGTATATATAATATCATTTACTTATTTTTGACTAACTTATTTATGAGTAGTATATTAAAAGAAGGATTAAATACGATTACCTATAACTTGATAGCGATTTGTTTAACTTCTTCAATCACTAACTGGTAAACGAATTGGTGAAGTACAATCGTCTACAAAAAGATGTATCCATTTTTTTCACCTTGAAATGGATGCACGTTGTAGATATCTTCCTGATTTCATGTATTGGCCCAGGCTAAGTGTTGTTTTCTCCAACAATTGACATCCATGTTGAAAATACCTCTGTCCTGACTTTTTCTCAGCATGAGGACGTGGCACAATTGTATGCACTATGTACCTGCAAAACATAACATTAAATAATGAAATGAGAGCGTAGGAGGTATGTGTGTATTTTTGAAATTATGTCCCTAATTATCTACTATACCTATTTCAAAGACAACACGAAGAAGAGTGGGCTTCATATTCGTTTATCGTATAGCTCACGTAGTTCAATACTCAAACGTTTATATTGCTAAGTAATCAACTGTTTTCGTTGATATTCATTTATGTATGAGCTGCATAACCACCCGGCAAAACAGACTACCTACCTAAATAAATCAATTGATTGGAATATAAATATAACATCGCATCGGTGTGAACAGGGATAGTAAATAATGAATTAAAAAATACTTACTTTACTCGGCGGCGTATCTGATAACTGCTTTTCACAAGAATAATGCAGAAAATCTTATAATTAATCAAGATTGTTTTATTTTCAATATGTTGACACGTTATTGACACACGTGTTATTTCAATATTTAAAAATAACCATGGCAACCATACGACCATAGAGTATTATAAAATCTGTGACCATAGAGTTGAAAATTAATTTTTTACGATAAATTGTAACGTTCCTTTTCATGTTTAGCTTTGATTAAGGCTAGATTCTTCCATTGCGAATGTTCCGCTCTAACACGCGTGAGTTTGCATTGACCATCCCACTCTCTACGGAACTGTGCGCGTAATTTTCGTAAATTTTTAGTACATTTTTGGGTGAGAAAAATACATGGCTTACTATATTAACAATATTAATCCCGACATCCCTCATACCATCAAATACGTGTATTTTAGTATTATTTTCTACTCATCATGTTACCTAAGATTGAAATAAAATGAGTTTTATCTACACACATATCATAAATCCTCTAATATGCGTTCGGAAACCGTAGAAAATGACTCTCATTTCAACATTCAATGATTTTATGGCAATTTTCTTATCTGTGGCTAAGGCTACAGCAGTAATATAATTTTTAATTTTAATCAAATATATGATGTTAAAATATAAAAACGTCAAACAAAACTGTCAAAATTTAAATGTCAAAGTGGACATGTCCCTATTCTAGTATCACTGAAAATTCAAATTCAGTCGATGCCAAATGTCAGCTCGATGTTTTTTTAGTATATATCGCACGAAATTTGAGCTAGAACGACATGATCACATCAGAATAGGGACTCTTCACTTTTTAAAATAACATTCAGGTATCGGTTGCCAGTTCTGATTTCGATATTTCCGCAACCGTGCAAAAAAGGTTGTATTAACACAATTATTGTATTTATTTACAACGGTTTCTGAACCCATCTTAGAGTAGTTATAATATGTGTGTAGATAAAGTAATGTATGCAACTGTACATAATTAGGCATTAAAACACTCGTGTGACCTTATTATGAAACTCGCCTTCGGCTCGTTTCATAAAACACACTCATTATGTACCAGTTGCATAAACTACTATTAAGATAGAAAATAGAGGTATGTTTGGATTTTTTTTCTATCGAACAAAGTTTTGCAAATTGTGTAACGGACATCCGACGGCACTAGATAAAGGTCTCAAATATAACATCGTATTTTTTTTACATTTTTAATATGTAGTATTTCGAAATAAAACCGTTTACCAAATCAGATTTTTACTATAATCCGGCCTTAATTGTATTGGGAAAGATGAAATAAAAACGAAACCTGCTTGAGACGGATTACACAAAATTTGTCGACATCAAATATAATAGGAGGCAGCACTTTCTACGCCAAATTCACGCGAAACTGGTCTTTTCTTTAAGTTTCCTCCCCCTGTCCATCACTCTTGGCCATTAGGAATTTTGAAGTAAACTGTCACCGTATTTAGGGACAATAAGAACTACTTTCCATGAGAATTTATTTGAAATATGATCTTTACGGAAATCGGTCAGTCTGGCTATCCGATATTGGACTTTGGAAACGCTTTTTTAGGGACAATAAGAGCTACTTTCCATGAGAATTTATTTGAAATATGATCTTTATGGAATATCTTAGGATTGACTTAGAACAGTTAGAACCTTGGCTTTCTAAGAAGACCAGCTGGGGACCCCTCGTAACATAGCAATCACCATACTAGGAGGGGTCAACTAACCTGGTCATAGAATTTATCGCGAGTTTATACATTTTTCCCCAGTACAAAAGTGCTCAGCGCCGCTAAAGAAGTTTTCACTTCAAAAAAATATTTGCTGCTGGAGGTCCCGGGTTGGAATCCCGGCCGGGGCATTTATTTGTGTGACGAGCACGAATATTTGTTCTCGGGTCTTGGATGTTTTCTATGTATTTAAGTATCTATTTATATATATAAGTATGTATATCGTCGCTTAGTACCCATAGTACAAGCTTTGCTTAGTTTGGGACTAGGTTGATTTGTGTAAGATTGTCCACAAATATTTATTTTATTTATTTGAGAAGAAATAAAAATAAAAACTAAACTGCAGTGTAAATACCAAATATGGCATTCAGTTAAATTCGGCGTGAAGAAGGCTGTCACCAAAATCATAAAAATATAGGTTTAATCACAAATCGCTCAACGCTTCTAATTCAGTCCATGTGTATAGCTTGCATGGGAATAGTTTACAGACATTAACAATTTGGTAGTGCTGAAGTGAGCTTTTATGTCACGGGTCAGGTTAATATTCAGAAATGTTGTCATTTTAAGCGAATAGGTTGGTTTAATTACTTTGAGCTGAATCTGAGACGCGATGTTTGTACAATGTATAGGTTACAATATTAAGTTTCTATCTAGTAGTTAAAATTAGGACGTTATTTTTTGGAAAGAAGCTAAACTTTAGTTATAATGTGGAGTCTGCCAAGGCACTTAGAGTAATTTGTGAAGTAGTTGGCACAGAGTTTGTATTCTACTTACTACACTTAACTAAGATTGTCTTAAAGGTGGATTACTTGAAACAAATACAGCCATTGGTATAATCGAAATTCTGAACTTTCAGGTTCTCAATTTATTTATGTACAATTGTGTACATTGAAAACTCATCTCCTATCAACAACTAAAAAAAGTCATCATCATCATCATCATCAGCCTGTTTCAGTCCACTGCTGGACATAGGCCTCTCCCATGGCACGCCACTGAGCTCGGTCTTCAGCTCTTCTCCTCCAATCCCTGCCCACTGCCTTGCGTATATCATCGCCCCACCTAGTTACAGGGCGTCCTACACTACGTTTGCCGACACGCGGTCTCCACTCACGCGGTCTCACTAAAAAAAAGTGTTTCTTGTTAATTGTGTCATTAAGAGGCTGACAACACCTAGTCACCTTTTTATTTTTTTTATTTTTTATATTTACTGTTTTTGAAAGAATTAACAATATTATCTAAGGTATCAATGGAGATTGTACGAAAGTTTGCTTTTGCAAAGTACATTTCTGAAGTTCGACTATTACTCGTTAACTAGTAATGTCTACTTAGCCGTGATAGTTTTCCTTTTAAATTCATCGTATATACTACTACCATGATTTTTTTCACATGCCTAGTAGCCACCGTTTAGCTGGCAGGGGGGGGGGGGACACTTGACCATAGCAAAAATTATCACTTCAAAGCTTAATATCACGCTAACCAATTCTTTAACCAAAACATGCTTTTAGAAACCATATAATATTTTTAAGAGCTATCCAACGATACCCCACACGATGGGGTTTGGCAGAAAAAAAAATTGCACCACCACTTTACTTGTAGGGGAGGTACCCTAAAAATATATTTTTTAAAGATTTTATTCTACCGTTTTGTCGGCGTTATTGATATGTATACTCATGCCAAATTACAGCTTTCTAGCACTAACGGTTACTGAGAAAAACGGGGGTCGGACGGACGGACGGACGGACGGACGGACGGACATGGCGAAACTATAAGGGTTCCTTGTTTACTACGGAACCCTAAAAAAAAGTGTGGATTATTTGTGAAATAGGTATGACTCGTTAGCGGTTTAGGTATGAATATGTTGACTTCATGTTTTTAATTGCAGACCCATACGTAATAAAAATAAAGACATAGAACCCTTTAATGATGATTTTAAGACCAATCTTTGCAATTATTTTCTATTGAGCCGATTTCGTCCAATTATGTATCGAGTCCGTCCACGGTCTTTCAAATATGATGAATATTAACTTTTTTTTTTGATGTGCTAGAACAAATAGTTTTTCTTAAAGAAACTGCTTAAATGACATCAATTTCAAAAAAATTAGGTCTTGACAGCCTCTTAACCTTTTTTGCATTAAATAATTAATTGCATTCGGGTAGATTAGCTCCACCAAGCATAACGATTATTACTACAATACAACGTATTACATCTTAACAGTCCCTGAGGCATTAAGTACTAAGCCAAAGCTCCCGTCTTAAGTAACTAAGTCAAGCTGGTCCGAGTAGCTAAGCCGGCATAAACAAGGCATGAACGAAGTCGGCGCGACAGGACTTCATTCCGGAAATGGAAAAACAATGTCAACGGCAGTGGGGTTATAACGACTAGTGCAGTATACGGTGCTGTATTCATACCAAAAGGGAGTAAGTACTTACGTCGATTCTGATGCTCATATAGCCAGGCGAAATATGCTGCGTTCCATTTTACGTTTTATTTTTTTAATGTCAAACTTAGTTTTTTGTCGTTCTTTTATTTTTAAGTTAATTGTATATTTTTATTTTATTTTCTCCTTTATTTTCTTTAATTCATGTTTGTTATTTTTTTATTTCCATCCATAAGGCGGGTGACAGAAGCCAATGGAGGAGTCTGGTCAACAAGAATGGGACATGATGTCACGATCCTCAGCATTGGTGGAGCGACTGATGATGATGATTTTTTATTTATGTATATTCTTTCTCCGGTTTTCGTGTTACTCACCGTGAGCTCACTCGACGGTTCCATCGGAAGACCAGCGCTGGCGATTGCCCTCATTATGCTGAGATGGAACCGTTTCGTAACAACACAACTTTCCTGTTTTTTATTTTTATTTTTGCTTTGTTATTTGTTAGTTGTTTTTGTCCCGAATAAATATTTCTCATATAACTTTCAGTAGCCGAAGTTAGGCTTTGATATTGTATTTACACCCTTATGTTCACGAGCATGCATTACACTTAATCCAAAATGGCTTAATTACATTATAGTTAGCCACGCTTACGCTGTTATTGTAATGGCTAAGTGACTTAGTTGAAGTGAACGTTTGTGATTGGTTTTTCTTGTAACCGGCAAAGTGGTTCTTAAATAGTTAATCACCACTTAGGGTATTCGGAATTGTAACTAAAATGGCTCCACTCAAATAATTAAGGTTACTAGTCGGCATTTGCGCCATATGGACTATGGTTAGTAGTAGTTAGGTTTAATAGGATTTTGTTTCTTACCTTAACTACCTACCTTTTTACTAGCCGCAGGCTTGCCTAAGGCGACTTCCTGACTTGGCGGGGCGGGATCGATATGTGACATTTTCTTCTTTGACGTAAACTTACTGACGTCGCAAAGATTCTCACTTGGCATAATACTGCCAGTATTACGTTTGCGCAGTAGTAATATCATGCGCAGAAGCGGAGCAGTACCGCCTTCGCATCGTCCCGCTACCGCGCATCCCGCGCCAGTCAGGAAGCACTCATTTAAATGTAGGGGCGTAGTAAAAAATGGTACCGCGTCGACTGACAGCTGACATTGACATTTGACACTTTTCTCATATCGTACTGCCTTCACACCGACAAATCAGGAAGTCGCCTAAGGCGGTACAAATGAAAAATATCGGGTTGTTTGAAACGCTGTTCTGCCCAGACAAGGAAACAATAGGGATTGATTCACAGATATAATAATATGGTTCTTGACTATATGATTGTGTTTTTGACAATAGCAGGAACATGATTGCTTAACATTTTCTCGATAGAAAAAAAAACCAAAGTTGATTCTTTATTACACGACTGCCCAAAAATAGGAGTGTAATGTTTTTTCCTCTTTTTACTCAGCCTACACGCAATATTAAAAGACACGATTAAGTTGATATGATAGTATTTTACCTCATCTAAACACTGTCAAGAGGAAATATAATAAAACTGCACACAGTCAGATATTTATCGACATTTGTCTAAAGGAGCCATTCCCGAAGAGTGCTGCATCCCGTATTGTCGTGAGCGAAAAGCATAAATGCGTCTCTTCACGTGGAGCGTGGTTAAGCGAATCGATATATCCACTTAACACATTAATTGCTGACGAATGCTACGCACTAACGCTTTTAACCTATGCAGATACCATGCCTTTTCTCAATAGGAATGATGACACTATAAAAGAAAATCAATAAATCCAAATTTTCTACATAAAGGTTCAAATTCTCAATCAAATGGCAAAAAAAGTAATTCAAAAAATGAATAATTACGTAATTATAAGTCTTCAAAACGCACCTTTGTATTGAATATTGAACGATCGTCATTTACTATGGCGCTACTTAACAGTGTCGTCACGGTTAGGTAGCACTTTCTCTCTCTAACTACGAACATTCTAACCGTTGTAGCTTCGTTATTTTTTGAGATATTTGAATAGGATTTTCACTATTTGCCATAGTTTTATGTCTTCTTTCTATTGAAGTACTAAAATTCTTTGAGTCGACATCCCTATTTGTAGCGAAAACTGTCTACGAACGGTGGACATACATGTCTCCGGCGGTAAATGTGTTAAAAGTATACACATAGCGTATTGTATGTCTTCCGAACTTGTATTTTAACTAACAACAGTTTTAAATTTTGTTGGTAGTTTTTTCAAACAATTATAACAATAACTCTTAATTAAATGGTGCGTAATTTATTTTCAAAGCTTTTTCGAGCAGCAACGTTATGAGATATGCATACTATTTGTTCGACACTTCTTGATTTCGAATGCACTTCGACCCAAAGAACCCATTAGGTCGAAGTGCATCTGCAAGGGCCTCCTTCTTCTTTAAAAAAAGGATTTCCATCAAATTTATGATGATTTCGCCAATCAATACTTGTTCAAAGACGTTGTTCGGTAACGACGCCATGACAGTAGGCAACTGGTTTTATTCTGCTCGTTGTCTCGCCGAGACATACACCGTGCGTTCACCAACGCGGTGACGAGCAAAATCCTGCAAGGGCCTCGAAAATTCTTAGAAACAATTAGATATCAGTAGTATAGGTTGTTAAGCATGATATTGTCATCCTAAGGTTTCCCGTCCTTAGTATTAAGAATATATTCACAAAGAATATATAATTATATACACAAAGGAATCAATAGTTAAGTTTTGTTTTAATTAAAGTCCTTAACTATGTACAAATTTTTTGAAAACGACTCTTAAATATGAAAAAAATTAAAAGATGATGATGATGAAAAATTGGAATATACATTTTCTAGTGATTTGTTTTAAATCTTACTCTATTCGTATAAAATAATTTCGGCTTTTCTTGTACTGCATTTACCTGAAACAAAAATGTTTTGGTTAGTTAAAATTCTAAACGCTTACTACATTAAATTTGTCCCATAGCCAATAAAATTGACGCTACCCTTAGCTTATGAAATGGAAATATAATGTTATGTTACAATGTCTAAACGTACGTGCTATGTTATCGCTATGACTTAACATGTGATAAATTTATTTTTGACGTAATTAATGTTTTTATAATCATTATTGGTTTGCTCTTATCCCATTTACTTGGGATTGACAGATATTGCCCGACATAATTCACCTTCCTTCCTTTTGCTCAATATTCCTAATTTCCATGAAAGTTACATTATAACAACGAAGCCGTTATAGGTACCATGGGCTGCAAAATTGAACGGACATGATTCAACCGTAATACTACGGCAGTACGGTCCACATTTGTCCATGCAGTTTTGTTGTCCAGTGTATTGGACATCAGACATCACACAGAGTGGACCATATCCGTAGGTATAACATCTGTGACAGTAGCGCATAGTTCTATACAAACTCTGTAAAAGAAAATGACAAGATCATGTCGAATTACACAGAAAGTAAACCAAATAAATGATAGTTAGATTATTGGTTTGTTGTGGGCCTTCTATGCTGCCTCAATCAGTCATTGATCCATTGTTGCAGCCCTTAAAGTTATTTGCTTGCACCCGGTCCTTCCAGGAATTCCCAGGCTCTTTGGGTCTCGAAAACAAAGGATCATCATCATCATCATCATAATCATATCATTTAAGAGCTTGGCTCTCGTCGGTGGAGTAATTGCCAGCTTATTCTGCGTTCAGCTTTGTCCTTGATTTCTCTGTATGTCGAAGCATTTATAAATAAATAATTAGGGCCCTTAATTATTTTCGACACAAGGGTAACGGAAATCACCAATGATAATATTTAATTTCCGTATAAATAGACTATTTATTTCCCTTTCATGCCCGCCCCATTAATTTGCTTCCCAAAAACGAAACAGCGAAATGCTTTTTATGCAGACCGGAAACTACCCTTGAGAATTTAATTATATTTTCAGGTAATGTTTCTGTATGCTGCAGCGCGGTTGCCACAGTTTGAGAAATACAGTACTTATCCACAAGAATCCATACTAATATTATTATTGCGAAAGTATGTCTGTCTGCTAACTCTTCACGCTTAAACCGCTGAACCGATGAAAATTATGGAATAATAAATAAAAAAATAATAGATAAATAATAAATTTATTTACGAAACAACCCTTGGTTAACACATTTTTATTCTGCCAAACTGCAGGACAGTTAGTTGCAGGATAGTTTGAGTCCATGGGATAAAGTGGATTTTATCCCAGAAAAAATGAAATGCCGAGATCCAAGAATTGGTGGCCGAACCGAATATCATCGGCGAAACAAAGGCACACAGACTTCGCTGGTTCGGTCACCTACTGAGATTGGGAGAGGATCGAGCCGTCAAGAAAGCATACTTGGGGCGACCAAGTGGGCGCCGCCCGGTTGGCCGACCCAGGTATCGCTGGGAAGACAGTGTGGAGGCGGATCTGCGGCAGCTTCAGGTCGAAGACTGGCAGGAGGCTGCGCAGGATCGGGAAAGGTGGCGTGCTCTCGTTTCGGAGGCCAAGATCCTCTTTGGGTCGCCGCGCTAAAGTAGTAGTAGTAGTAGTTATCCCAGAACTCATCCTTTTTAATGGGGTGAAATTACGTACGTTTGTATGAAGATACCATATTTATAATCGAATTCCACGCGGATGGAGTTGCGGGCGGAAGCTACCTAGTATAAAATATGTGCCTACGCCAAATATTTGGGAAAGCTAAAACGGTCGTCATTAGATATCACACTTTTCTCTAGGTTTACAATACTTTGTGAGCTTCTTTAAGTATACAAAAACATTGTATGTATGTATCAGTGGCGGCGCGTCAAAAATATTCTAAGGGAAGCCGGAAATAATTTGCCTATTTACTATTCTTCATGAGCCGTAGTAAAAGAACTGGACTGGCTGAAAATAAGGCAAGCCGGTGGGATTTTTTTTTGTATGGACGCTCCGCCACTGGTATGTATGTATGTAAGCACTTTATTGTACACAAAACAGGTTAAAACAAAAGTCAACATTGTAAGTGATGATTATTGCGTAATTCTAGTGCTAGTGGCACGCCAAAAGATGCTGCAAATGGTCATGAGCATTAAAATCGGTACGATTGGTCTTTAGGATATATGAATCAATTTGACCCGTTGGACGAAAAAAAAACGAAAAGGAGAGGAGTTATGACATCTTTTTTTGTATGGATTTTAAAAAATATGTTCTGAAACCTATTGTGTGTGGTATCAAACGAAAGGGCTTTCTAAGCCGGTTCTAAAAATATATCACATCACACAAGGGCTACATTTTCCATAATATGTAGCCCTTGTGCCAGCACTATTCTAGAGAGTTTAATTATATGATCGGACACGTAAGGATGAATAAACTGTACGTTGTCAGTTGTTACCTTTTGTGAAATAATAATATTTATTTACGTATTTTTCGTGACGACGTAAAGTTGTTCTACTGTGTTTATTCCAACTATGTTCCATTTACTTCCCTTCATAAACGTGGGTCAGAAATAAAATCCAGAGCCTGGACATCTGCCTCGTTTACCCAAAATGACTCATGTTATTTATGAATCTATGTCATTTACGTCGTTTAAATATAAGAGAGGAGTACAATTTGTACCAGCTGGCGCTATTACTGAATAAAATATTAACGCCACCGTAATCTTTTCAAGGGTTTTTATATGACTGTAAAAAAATATTCGGTTTTTAGGGTTCCGTAGTAAACAAGGAACCCTTATAGTTTCGCCATGTGCGTCCGTCCGTCCGTCTGTCCCCCGTTTTTCTCAGTAACCGTTAGTACTAGAAAGCTGTAATTTGGTATGAGTATACATATCAATGACGCCGACAAAACGGTAGAATAAAATCTTTAAAAAAAATTTTTTTTCAGGGTACCTCCCCTACATTTAAAGTGGTGGTGCAATTTTTTTTCTTCCAAACCCCATCGTGTGGGGTATCGTTGAATAGCTCTTTCGAAAATATTATAAGGTTTCTAAAAGCATTTTTTGATTAAATTGGTTGGCGTGATATTAAGCTTTGAAGTGATAGTTTTTGTTATGGTCAAGTGTGGTTACTAGGCATGTAAAAAAAATCATGGTAGTAGTATATACGATGAATTTAAAAGAAAAACTATCACAGCTAAGTAGACATTACTAGTTAACGAGTAATAGTCGAACTTCAGAAATGTACTTTCGTACAATTTCCATTGATACCTTAGATAATCTTGTTAATTCTGTCAAAAACATAGTAAATATAAGTTTGCGAACTTTTTAGTCCGCATAATGTAACGGGTGGACGACTACGGAACCCTACCTTGCGCGTGGCCCGACACGCACTTGGCCGGTTTTACGCTTTAGGGTCAATGTCACTTGTTAAGGATAAACACTGTTAAGACGTTATTGAGTGATACGAAGTGTAAGTCTCGAGCATAGTGAAATATAACTGTTAACGATGATTTAAGATCGAGTGACCATAAAAAGCGACATTAATTTAATTAAACGCGATTATGTATGATCCATTTAATACAAAATATACAATAAAGTCTTGTGGTAAAGTTTGCAAGTGCATTCATTATAGCATCATTAAAACAAATTTTAAAAAAAACAAAACATTACGCTCCTTTTTTGGGCAGTCGTGTACAGGGCACACATTTATCGAGAAATACATATAGAATACGAAAATCACATTACAAAAATAATCAATCATTTTAAATTGTCAGTTGGAGATTTACCCTTTTATTCATAAACGTCCATCAAACCTCTTTTAGTTAAAAAGCCGCTAATGTTCGTTTGTCCTTATCTGTCACTTTGACATGTAAGTTTGTGTGAAAGGGACAAACAACATTTTAGTTAGCAGAGGCTTGTTAGATTTTATGAATAGACTATGTAAAGTAAAGAAGCTTCGATTTATGTATACAATATAATAAAAGAAAAGAACTTAGTATGACATACATTTGCATATACAAGAACATTAAGCAAAAAAGAAATGAAGCCACTTATTACTCCTGAAAAGAAAAAAGATGGAAATGGCGGCTACGTTATAAGTAATGACTTCCATTAGTGTGCTATGTATCGGGCAATTAAGATAATTTGGGTTTTGCTAATTACCTACTGTAATGTTCGAAAGCGGAGCGAATTGGAAATTACTGGATAATACCGGTTATGGCTACATAAATCTAGGTATTACTAGAAATAGTAGGTAATCAACCGCTCTCACTGGCATTTCGACGACCGCTTTAGCTTAGTTGTTAGTGACACTGCCTACGAAGCTGGAGGTACCGGGTTCGAATCCCGGCCGGGGTATTTATTTGTGTGATGAACACGAATATTTGATCTTGGGTCTTGGATGTTTTCTATGTATTTAAGTATCTATTTATCTATATAAGTATGTATATCGTCGCTTAGTACCCATAGTAAAAGCTTTGCTTAGTTTGGGACTAGGTTGATTTGTGTAAGATTGTCCACAAATATTCATTTATTTATTATAGAAAACGTGTAAATAAGAGCAGCTTTTTTATATGAAACTATATAAAAAAAACAACGGGTTGCACTCTGGGAGTGCCGGCAGAAGTGAAAACTCAATAAAGATAGTAAATGGGTCATTGTCAGATTTAGGTGCGCGTCTTTTCGGTGGACAGGATATGCCAAAAGTTAAGGGCTACAGAGCTTAATTTTCGATTGATCTGATAACCCGCATAATCTGTAATTCCGTGTCTATAAATCCATGTAATAAAAACGTAAATTACATGCACACAAACCGTTAACTATTGTCCACCGAATGGACAACTTTTGTTTTTCCGACTGACAATGACCCAAATAACAAAGATATTCATATCGGTATCGGTATCGGTATCCGTATCCGTACTCATACTCATGTTCATATTCATATTCGCATAATCAATTTACATATATACATAATATGTCCCGAGTATCATTGTGTCTTACGCATCCTGAGTTTAGCTGATATGACACCTCCTAACATCGCAATCACGATTACTAGGAGCGGTCAACTAGCTGGTCTTAGAATCTTAGAATCTGTCGCGAGTTCAACAAATTTTCCCCCAGTACAAAAGTGCTCAGCGCCGCTAAAGAAGTTTTCACTTCAAAAATTGTAAGCAATACTACTACCTATTTCCCATTTTTATTTCTTTAGATTCGTTGAGTGTGCTCAGGAACTCCATGAGCTCATACCGCCTTCCCCCTTCTTCCATCAGATATCCAGACGACGTACGACTGGCTACTTTCATTACCTGGTCGAAATCATCTTTTTTTTAATAATGTGTACTGGTTTGGTATTCGAATGGCGTATGTAGGTACTTCCAAGTTCAAATAACCTGGACCTTTTTAAGGTACGAGTGAATCTTCTGGGTGAGCCCGCATCACCGTCGGTCTCATTTTCAATTTAAAAAAATATATATGACTGGTTAGAATTAGGCGTTTATTTAAGAAAATTTAATTTAGCTGTTTGCTCTAAGGAAGAACGAAGAACCCAACTTTGGTGTATTTTGAAAATTAATTTTATTTTTTAGGAAATATTATATTATTATTATCTATTCATTGAATGTGACTCGTTTACTTTATTTGTCTATTCTAACAGAATCGTGCTCTATCAAGGTCATAGGGGCCCCATTACCCTAATGTGCCCAGGGCCTCAAATTGGTTAAAAACGGCCCTGTGCGTTTCCGTTACTTTCACCCAGTGCCTTGAACGCACAAACGCGTTCATAATATTTAGTGACTTTCGCCCTGTGCCTTAGTTCCTTAGACTTAGAATAGTCGGATGAACTTGCATCTACCATCTACCTACTGTGACATCTTAAACTTAACTCCTAAGGAAACTTGAGGCGCTGGGAGTCCGTGGGTTGGCTCATGACTGGTTCTCCAGCTATCTTACCAACAGACAACAAGTGGTAAAGATCGGGGAGTCCAAGAGCAGCAGAGATCGTATCTGCTTTGGCGTCCCACAGGGCAGTATTCTCGGCCCAACGCTTTTTGTCACTTACATTAATGATATTCTCCTACAGTCCATTCCTAGCTCAGAAACAATATGTTATGCCGACGATACCGTAGTACTTTTTAGCAACAACACTTGGGAGGAGACATACCGGTCAGCTGAGGTAGGACTAGCTAGAATATCGAACTGGCTCGATAGCAACCTTCTCACACTAAAATTTAACTAATGTGAATAAGAGCCACTACATTTCGTTTTCGAAAACGGTAGTATCCTCTCCGCCGGATTCAATTCAACTTAAAATGCACTCCTGTGGAAATTTCGGTGGAAGCTGCTCATGCGGCACTTTAAGCAGATGTACCACAGTAAAGTATCTAGGTCTAATATTGGACGAACACCTGTCCTTCAAATGTCACATAATAGCTCTCTCTAAAAAAGTTAGGAAACTGATTTATTTGGTAAAACGTCTCCGGGACTGCTCACCTCCTGAGGTTCTACGTGTAGTATACCATGCGCTATGCCAATCAATAATTCAATATGGTATAGCAGTCTGGGGTAATAGCGCTGGTAAGACGGCGCTTCTTGACCTTGAACGCGCGCAACGGGCGGTGATCAAGGTAATGTTAAGAAAACCCTTTAGGTTTCCTACCAACACTCTATATCAGCAAACAGGTTTCCTTAGAGTTCGCCAATTGTTTATCATGAATGCTGTTATTCGAGTCCACAGAAGTACCGCAAAGTCTCCTCTTGTTGACGCCATCATGAGCAGACGCATATATCGAGTTCCCATTCCCACAGTCAGATCGGCACACGCAAAACGCTCCGCATATTTCATTCACCCTTTTGTATATAATGCTGTCTGCAAAATCTGCGACATAAAACAGTGCAATATATACAAAGTTAAGTCAACTCTAAAGAAATGGTTTGCCACTTTGTCGTATAGTGACACGGAGGATATCTTACGTTCCTGTTATTAAATGAGGTTGCTATCTAACACACACACACACACACACACACACACACACACACACACACACACACACACACACACACACACACACACACACACACACACACACACACACACACACACACACACATACACACCCTCACCCAGACTCACGTACGCACACACAAACACATACACACAAACCGTAGCTTATGTTCTTATAAATTGTGTGTTCCTAAATTCTTAATGTAATGTACCACCTACTTAATGTTAAAAATGAATATGTTTATATAATTAATAACTTAACTTTCTTTTTGTAAAGCTGATGTCGTGCTACTTATGTAAAGTATGATGTTCATGTGATTTGTAAACCGACTCGGTGGGTCCCAAGATACAGGCTCAGCCTAGTTTGGGGCTCAACGGATATTCGTATCATTTGTAATTTCTTTTCATGTGTTTTTGGATAATAAAGAATTTATTATTATTATTTCTCTTTATTTATTGTGTTTCTTAGGTTAGATTTTATAATATTTCTATATAAAATATAAAAATACACTTACAAAACAAAAATATTATAAAAACCTAACCTAGGGTGCCGCCGGCAGCGAGGCAGGACCTAAACTACCGGTGGTTAGGGCGACAGAGAGAGGAACCTCCTGACTATCCGCGCCGTGTCCAGGAGTACCGCCTTCTGTATCTGACCCTTGACCCAGCCATCTAGCGAGAGTCTCTTGAGGTGTTGGTCGAGACTCTTCGCTATTAGACCGTTCGCAGAAACGACTATCGGGACAATGGTCGTTGAATCAACATCCCACATGGCGGTTACCTCGTGGGCCAAGTCTAGGTACTTGCTGAGTTTGTCCTTCTCGGCCTTCACGAGGTTCTCGTCATGGGGGATGGTGATGTCAACGAGCACTGCCTGGCGTTTCGATCGATCTATCAGCACGATATCAGGCTTATTGGCTACAATAGTCCTGTCCGTGATGACAGATCGATCCCAATAGAGCGTGGCACGACCATTTTCGAGAACTGGCGCAGGTGTGTACTTATAGTACGGCACTTCGACGTCCACAAGACCGTATAGGAGAGCAAGTTGCTGGTGAATGATCCTGGCTACAAGGTTATGTCTGTGCAAGTACTCGCCGTTCGCAAGATGTTATTATTATTATTATTAAACTTCCCGAGGCAATTTCCCACATTTTAAATTGAATAATGGTTATAAAGTTATTCTTTTCAGAAGTCATAATTTACTATATTTTTTTAGTATGACAATGGGGAAGTTTATACGGAAAGGTTAAGATGCCACAGTAGGTATATAGTACATGAACAGTATTTTATTGTTTACTTTTATCTATAAAAAATCTTTCTCGGATTGGCATGTTAACTCGTCAAATTTGAGTACAAATTATAATCACGCCGTACTGAAAGGGTTACGTGATTTGTACACAAATAATTATTTCAGTCAGGAGACTAATAAAATTAAGTTGTATATATAATATCATTTACTTATTTTTGACTAACTTATTTATGAGTAGTATATTAAAAGAAGGATTAAATACGATTACCTATAACTTGATAGCGATTTGTTTAACTTCTTCAATCACTAACTGGTAAACGAATTGGTGAAGTACAATCGTCTACAAAAAGATGTATCCATTTTTTTCACCTTGAAATGGATGCACGTTGTAGATATCTTCCTGATTTCATGTATTGGCCCAGGCTAAGTGTTGTTTTCTCCAACAATTGACATCCATGTTGAAAATACCTCTGTCCTGACTTTTTCTCAGCATGAGGACGTGGCACAATTGTATGCACTATGTACCTGCAAAACATAACATTAAATAATGAAATGAGAGCGTAGGAGGTATGTGTGTATTTTTGAAATTATGTCCCTAATTATCTACTATACCTATTTCAAAGACAACACGAAGAAGAGTGGGCTTCATATTCGTTTATCGTATAGCTCACGTAGTTCAATACTCAAACGTTTATATTGCTAAGTAATCAACTGTTTTCGTTGATATTCATTTATGTATGAGCTGCATAACCACCCGGCAAAACAGACTACCTACCTAAATAAATCAATTGATTGGAATATAAATATAACATCGCATCGGTGTGAACAGGGATAGTAAATAATGAATTAAAAAATACTTACTTTACTCGGCGGCGTATCTGATAACTGCTTTTCACAAGAATAATGCAGAAAATCTTATAATTAATCAAGATTGTTTTATTTTCAATATGTTGACACGTTATTGACACACGTGTTATTTCAATATTTAAAAATAACCATGGCAACCATACGACCATAGAGTATTATAAAATCTGTGACCATAGAGTTGAAAATTAATTTTTTACGATAAATTGTAACGTTCCTTTTCATGTTTAGCTTTGATTAAGGCTAGATTCTTCCATTGCGAATGTTCCGCTCTAACACGCGTGAGTTTGCATTGACCATCCCACTCTCTACGGAACTGTGCGCGTAATTTTCGTAAATTTTTAGTACATTTTTGGGTGAGAAAAATACATGGCTTACTATATTAACAATATTAATCCCGACATCCCTCATACCATCAAATACGTGTATTTTAGTATTATTTTCTACTCATCATGTTACCTAAGATTGAAATAAAATGAGTTTTATCTACACACATATCATAAATCCTCTAATATGCGTTCGGAAACCGTAGAAAATGACTCTCATTTCAACATTCAATGATTTTATGGCAATTTTCTTATCTGTGGCTAAGGCTACAGCAGTAATATAATTTTTAATTTTAATCAAATATATGATGTTAAAATATAAAAACGTCAAACAAAACTGTCAAAATTTAAATGTCAAAGTGGACATGTCCCTATTCTAGTATCACTGAAAATTCAAATTCAGTCGATGCCAAATGTCAGCTCGATGTTTTTTTAGTATATATCGCACGAAATTTGAGCTAGAACGACATGATCACATCAGAATAGGGACTCTTCACTTTTTAAAATAACATTCAGGTATCGGTTGCCAGTTCTGATTTCGATATTTCCGCAACCGTGCAAAAAAGGTTGTATTAACACAATTATTGTATTTATTTACAACGGTTTCTGAACCCATCTTAGAGTAGTTATAATATGTGTGTAGATAAAGTAATGTATGCAACTGTACATAATTAGGCATTAAAACACTCGTGTGACCTTATTATGAAACTCGCCTTCGGCTCGTTTCATAAAACACACTCATTATGTACCAGTTGCATAAACTACTATTAAGATAGAAAATAGAGGTATGTTTGGATTTTTTTTCTATCGAACAAAGTTTTGCAAATTGTGTAACGGACATCCGACGGCACTAGATAAAGGTCTCAAATATAACATCGTATTTTTTTTACATTTTTAATATGTAGTATTTCGAAATAAAACCGTTTACCAAATCAGATTTTTACTATAATCCGGCCTTAATTGTATTGGGAAAGATGAAATAAAAACGAAACCTGCTTGAGACGGATTACACAAAATTTGTCGACATCAAATATAATAGGAGGCAGCACTTTCTACGCCAAATTCACGCGAAACTGGTCTTTTCTTTAAGTTTCCTCCCCCTGTCCATCACTCTTGGCCATTAGGAATTTTGAAGTAAACTGTCACCGTATTTAGGGACAATAAGAACTACTTTCCATGAGAATTTATTTGAAATATGATCTTTACGGAAATCGGTCAGTCTGGCTATCCGATATTGGACTTTGGAAACGCTTTTTTAGGGACAATAAGAGCTACTTTCCATGAGAATTTATTTGAAATATGATCTTTATGGAATATCTTAGGATTGACTTAGAACAGTTAGAACCTTGGCTTTCTAAGAAGACCAGCTGGGGACCCCTCGTAACATAGCAATCACCATACTAGGAGGGGTCAACTAACCTGGTCATAGAATTTATCGCGAGTTTATACATTTTTCCCCAGTACAAAAGTGCTCAGCGCCGCTAAAGAAGTTTTCACTTCAAAAACTGCTCTTTACTGAATCGTACTAATATTATAAATCCGAATGTTTACATGTTTGGATATTTCTTACTCAAGCACGCCAAAATGGCTGAACAGATTATAATTAAACTCGGGATTTGCAATTATCAATAAAATATACTATCTACTCAATAAATATATTAAAAAAAATTAAAAAAACAACTGTCATAGGAAACTGCAGCCTACAGACGCAACTCCCGAGCAGTCCATTTTCATACAATTAATGCTGTCGAGAGCCCGTTTCATTTCCTGGCTTGCAACTTATCGCCCTCAATCTTGTACTTTGTTAGCTCCACTCTCATAGACTGATAAGGGCATTCGAAAATAGCTCTTATCGCATTGTAATAGGATTGATGCCAATTACTAATCAGTTCAGTCTAAAGGAATCTATAGACGTGTGTTTAGTTAGGCACTCACGAAAGTTAGATATTCAAGGTATGTTGAACCAATACGCTTTGATAGAGAAAGATAGCCTTATTGCGATTCCTATAAGACGAAATAGAAAAGAGTGCCATGTTTCGTATCTATCACCGACTGAGTATTGTTTCATGAGACGATTTACACCATGCTAACCGATCAAATTGCGTAGTACAAACCTTTCTCTTACAAGATCGCTTAGTTGCGCATCAGCATCAGAATATTTATTTTGTTAAGGGGAGGTATCCCCAACGCAAATGTCCCGCTCTAACACGCGTGAGTTTACAATTAACCATCCCGCTCTCTACGCAAGCTCTGCGCGCAGTTTTGTAAATATTTAGCTATACCTAGTCATTAAGCCAATCATTTTATCAAAGCAAACCCTGCGAATTTGTCTATAACTATTTATGATCTTTAATTCAGTACAAAAATTAAAAGTTAAATATCAGTAATATAGCCGTAGTATTGAAAATACATTCCAAAAAGGGGTAACTTCGCGATTTTTTTCTATCGAGTGAAATTCATCAGGTCATGTAACTGACTGCGATTTTGACTAGACAAGATCCTTATGTAACACATATATTTTTTTTTTAGATTTTAAGATACTATATTCTATGTCTCAGATAGTTTTTAAAAACTCAAAAGTGGTAATACACGGCCTTAAACATAGGTTACAGCGAAATATGTAACTACTTGTATACGTAGGTATTACTATATCTATGCTCACGCCGGTAAGATACAATACAATACAATACAAATTCTCTTTATTGCACACCTCAAAAAGAACACAGTACAGGATATAACATAGCACAGTATACGATATTTAGATATTCAAGTTTATTTATTTATCGTATGGCATTTATTTCGAACCGCGAGATCTTCGAGAAGACAGTACGGTTGCCAGTTTTTGTTGCACTTTTAGAACAACCCAGGGGTCACGTGTAGGGTAGCGGTGGGTACTTTCCCTATGGACGTGGTGCAACTTCGACCCCCCTTTGTCAAGTGAGTGGGCAACTTCACTGTTAGAAGTTCTCAAGCCGCCCTAAGGCCTCCAATTTGGCTAAACGACTGCTGTCATAGACCAGCCGGGATCAACGGCTTAACGTGCCGTCCAAAGAACGGGAGCGCTCAGTTAGTAACCAATCAAAGCGGTCACCCATCCATGTACTGACACTACTGACCCCGCCCGACATTGCTTAATTGCATCTAACTAACTGGGCTGGCACGACGACCCAAAATGAGTCTTGGCCTCCGACACAAGAGCACGCCACTTTGCTCGCTCCTGCGCAATTTCTCGCCAGCTTGCACCAGCTCCAACCTTAACCTTAGGCTTAACCTTGCATACCGGTTCAATTTTCTTCTATTTATCCTGCAGACAGCTCGATTATAAAAATAAGAATAATAGACAGCCAGCACTGTAGAGGTTGAATAAACAACCTCTTCAATATCAAGAATAATCAAATGAAGAAGCCTTACAAAATTTAAATGTTTTGAACTTAAATTATGACAAAAGTTTTGAAAAATAAAATTATTTAATCAAAAGAGATGGTTTTATTAAAGTTTTAGATAACGGTGCGATTTATTTGATTTAACATATTGTGTAGTAGAATTTAAGAGGAGAAAAACAGTGTTTATGACTGTACGAACAAAAAGTTGGTATTTTAGAAAATATAGGGTTTTTTCTAACGTCATATCTTTGTTCAAGTGACTACATTGTTAAAGTAAACTTCTGTTTTGTATAGATAAACTCTTATTCTAGACCATAGCGTTGCTAAACTTTTATTTCTATGTACGATTATTTAAAACAGTCAGGTTTTCGTCGGAGTGTTTTGCAAAAATACGCGTCAGAGCTATCTTTCAGGTACAATATTTCCATTTTAAATTGTCAAAAACGATTGGAGTTTATCTTTTAAAATAGGATGTATAGTCTTTTAGTACATAGCGATCGCACTAGTTCTGAAATATTGGTTTTTACTATCTAAAAAAAATACTACAAAATGTCTAAATCGGTTTGTTTAAACATTTTTTTCCTCACATGTTTTATAATATTTTGAAAAAAAAACTTATTATTATAAAACTACAGGTTTTGCTTGATATTTCTTATTTTTTTTAACGCTTATGGATAACCCACTTAATTTAGACGAATTTTTAAAAACCACTATAATTCACAATATAACAGCGCGCGACAACGTTGTTCGATTCATTACGCGCCGGGCCTTCCCAAGGAACGCACGTGTCGCTCTCCTCGGTGCGTTAAGGTCGGTGACCAAGCTCACACCGATACTGCTATTCTGTAGATGTAGCGCGTCCGCTACAGATTAATAATTTGATACTTGGTATTTTATTTCTTCTCAAAGCAATAAAGTAATATGATTTTTTACAGAAATGGGCAATAAACGTAAATTGTTTGGGACGAAAAAATCCAACAGTACTACGGCCACACAAGTTAAAAGGTAAAGGTATGATTCCGCTGCCGACTGCATACAGCAACTGCACGTTCCGCTGCACTCCAAATTGAACCATAATAGTATGCGTAAAAAGCTCAATTTGAAATGAGCGGAGAAGTGTCGGAACAGCACACGCCGCTCACTCTAAATTGGGACTTTTAGTCTTATGATTACAGTTCAATTTGGAGTGCGGCGGAAGGTGCAGTTGTTGTATGCAGTCGGCAGCGGAATCATACCTTAAGGCACCATGTTACCTATTACCTATTGCTGCTAGTGATATTTCTATGTCTGGATATGTGCTTCTATGTTCTTGACGTTCTGTGAACATTTCGGATCTTTCCTTTAATTGTAAAATTCAAACTAATATTTTTTTATTCTTAACGAGCGCCCGATAATTTATGATTGCGTTGTTTGAACTAGTTATTGAATTATATGTATGTGCAATTTCAAATTTTTAAGCCAAGTAGTTTCTGTGGAAAGTAATTTAAAGTAAAACTAGTCCCCGAAACACGTGGACTCCACGTAATTATCATTCCAAATTTGACTTTTTTCCTGACAAACTTATTCCAATTTTGTTGATTAATTCGTGTTCATGCACCTCTAAAAATAGTTTGTATAGTCTCCCAACATATGTTTACTGGTTGTTATCTTTTGTGTGAATTTACTCTCATATTCATATTCATTTATATTTTTTTATTCTTAACGAGCGCCCGATAATTTATGACTGCATTGTTTGGACTAGTTATCGAATTATATGTATGTGCAATTTCAGATTTTTAGGCCAAGTAATTTCTGTGGAAAGTAATTTAAAGTAAAACTAGTCCCCGAAACACGTGGACTCCACGTAATTATCATTCCAAATTTGACTTTTTTCCTGACAAACTTATTCCAATTTTGTTGATTATTTCATGTTCATGCACCTCTAAAAATAGTTTGTATAGTCTCCCAACATATGTTTACTGGTTATCTTTTGTGTAAATTTTCTCTCATATTCATATTCATATGCATTTATATTTTTTTATTCTTAACGAGCGCCCGATAATTTATGATTGCGTTGTTTGAACTAGTTATCGAATTATATGTATGTGCAATTTCAAATTTTTAGGCCAAGTAGTTTCTGTGGAAAGTAATTTAAAGTAAAACTAATCCCCGTAACACGTGGACTCCACGTAATTATCATTCCAAATTTGACTTTTTTCCTGACAAACTTATTCCAATTTTGTTGATTAATTCGTGTTCATGCACCTCTAAAAATCGTTTGTATAGTCTCCCAACATATGTTTACTGGTTGTTATCTTTTGTGTAAATTTACTCTCATATTCATATTCATTTATATTTTTTTATTCTTAACGAGCGCCCGATAATTTATGACTGCGTTGTTTGGACTAGTTACCGAATTATATGTATGTGCAATTTCAGATTTTTAGGCCAAGTAGTTTCTGTGGAAAGTAATTTAAAGTACCAGGCCGAACGTCACAATGTACATGACAGTTATCACGCTCCCAAACGTAAAATTTATAAAAAATTAACTTTGTTTTTTGCGTAATTTCTGTATGAAACACAGGTTTTTTATTAATTTCGCGAAAATGAATAGTCAGAAGTAAATAGATTAACACATATTTAAGTATTAATAATGTGTAATGAGATAATAAATGTCGATCGTTTTTTGTATGAAAATCGAACCACCTTAATAAGTGCGTAGGTACGTAATGTTAATAAAATAAAAACATTTAAAACTCAGCACATTTTTTCCTACCTCACTCTAACTCTATAACAATGATCAAGACATGTCAGTTCAACCGGCAGCACTCGAACCGCACGCACACAGTAATCGTTTTAGTGTGTAGCTAAACATGGCCGCTCGCAAGGAGATCGCGGCTAGGATGAGTTGGAGCGAAATGTTCGTACCCTCTTAACTCGAAATTTTTAGATAATAAAGTTAAGTATATTTTCTTAACAAATAACGAGAGAAGGATAAATAATCAACAAAAAGATACGTAGACTTAGGCTGGGTTACACCAAACCGTCTGTAATCGTAAGCGGTGTTCGTCAAATCTGGTTGTATGGAAACTTTGACAAGTTTCTATAGGATGACAGCTAGCTGCCGGCGCCATATTTGACCATGACCGGTCTGTGTTCGTACGTTGATGCAACTGGCACTTATTGTATGATAAGATGCATCATGTCTGTACTCGATAGTCACGAAGAAAAAAATGACAAAGTACGTGTCCATTTACACAGAAAGTAGCCTACATAAGCGAGCGTTTTTCAATAGAAAACTTCCTTGAGTCTCAGAAATATTGAAATATAATAAACGGGTCACTCACATCTTTAACGTCGAATATCGCTCGACATGTTTCGGACCAATACGTGGTTCATAAACCACCACGTCCACGAGTCGCGGTCGTCGACGTTAAATTAAAGACGTGAGTGCCCGTTTATTATATTTCTATACATATTGTGAACAAAGATAGATCTCCTTAGTGGTAGCTCAAAAAAGACGCATTTATAACAATCACAATTTTTAAGCGTGAATTATTGACATTGTTGGTAGGTAAATGCTACTATAGCTTAAATGACTTTTTTAATGATTATAGTTTATAAGGTAATTGACATAGATTCAACCAAGCATAGATTATTATTTATTCATTTTTTATTGTGACATGTATTTAAATTTATTAACTTTATTGTACTGAATGTGACCGTGGCTTAATCAATAATAGCATCCATAAACTGTAATTTGTACGCCGAAAGGCAAAACATGAAGGACTACTTAATCTGTAACATCTAAATATATTTTATACTCATGTTTAAGCAAATAAATTATCTTTATCTTTATAATAAGTTAAATATACTCAAAATAAACACCTTTGTATTGTATAATTAGCGCAAACGTTTTTACAAAAAGCTGTACAAATACTCAGACACTCGTCGCTAAAGCTCTCTTAATGAAGATGGGTGTAAACAAAAGACAAATGAAAACCCTCCGGTGCAACCTTTCGCTTTGTTCCTGGCAGCAGTGGCTAAGCAGGGCAAAGCTCATATTCATCTTTATAAGTAGACAGATCTTGTTTCCTTCGTAAAAATGCATAGTTTATTTTATTAGGTTTAGATCGCATCCGGAACACCACGCTGCGCTCTAAAACACGCATAGCTGATGTAGGCGCAAAAACTGCTAGGCTCAAGTGGGACTGGGCGGGCCACGTCTGTCGCATGCACCCGGACCGGTGGGCTAATATAGCCACCAAATGGATGCCACAACAGCGACGCAGACGTGGCAGGCCTAGACGGAGATGGCGGGATGACTTAGATGCCTTCCTCGCCAACTGGCCGGACGAAGCACAGACACGGGAGTCGTGGAAGTCATGGGGGCCTTTGCCCAGCAGTGGGACACCCTTATAGGCTAGATAAAAAAAAAAAATATTAGGTACCTTTATTTATAAAGTAAAATAAATTCGCAAAATTCGCAGTATTAAGAGCCTACCTGGGAGATTGTTTTCTCGGGAATTATCTAGAATGATGGATTGTTCGCCCCCGAAAAACCACCAACTAGCAAATTCTCATTTCAATAATGAATTAGAATTAGATAAAATATTAGAATTAAATAAAGAAACTGGCTGTCGAAACGGAGGGACCTTGGTGCTCCGAAGCCAAACAATTCATTCAGGCTTTAGGCAAACCTTTACGTGATAGGGGTTGCGATCCAAGGTCTAGTATGTACCTGGTTCAAAGAACCTCACTGGCTATCCAGCGCGGGAACGCCGCCAGTGTTTTTGGGTCGTTTGAGCCAGGCACATACCAAGCGAAACGTTAGTATTAAGTACTTATCTATGTTTTTGTATTGTTTTGATTCTCTATATTTGTGTTGTAAATACATTTTTAAAATAAATAAATGTCAAACTTACATTATTCTGCGAAGAAATTCCAAAGTATCTGTGAAGTCCAGCATGGGGACTACTGCCCTTGCCTACTCATAAATGGGAGGGCATTTATGAGTGTAGGCATGTCCCCAATGGGACGAACATTAGACTGATGACGATCATTAATACAAATAATATTTTTACTGTTATTATACAAATGTTAGACCGGACTCCCGCTTGTCCAAGAAGGCCCTGGCTTGGCAGTAACCGGCCAGCAGAAAAAAGGTCGCCCCTGAACTACTTGGCGGCGGCGTTCCAATGATCAAGGGTTGAGCTCTCTGGAGATGAACTGGGAAGAAGTTACCCAAATTACCTAAGACCAAAGCAAATGGAGAGAGTTGATTCGAGCCCTACACCCCAGCAGAAGGCAACAGGATAAAGAAGATACCGGATGTTAGTTATTCCTGTGATACTCATAGATAAATTATATTAGATTTATTTATTTCACAATTTACAATGTCCTATGAACCAAATCAAATTATGTATGTATGTCTTCAGCACAATGCCGCAGGGGGCATTTTTAGATTTAGTTTAGTTATAATTTTTTATTTTATAGTTAATAGATTTATGTAAGTATTGGTATGTAGGTATTTGTTATTGTATTTTTGTTTCTTTAATGAATAAATCGTTTTTATGTAACAACTTCGTAGTATTAGATTGTCCAAATAAAAATGAAATAATTATGTAGATACATTAAGATTATCATAACAATGAATGTTTACCAGTGCGATCTACCAATTTGAACTCTGGGCCACTTCGTACCTTGTCACAGTGAAAATCGATATGAAAGCCGCTAGATCTCATATTTAGGCTGGGTTGCACCAAACCGTCTGTAATCGTAAGCGGTGTTCGTCAAATCTGATTGTATGGAAAGTTTGACAAGTTTCTATGGGATCACAGCTGCCGGCGCCATATTTGACGATGACCGGTCTGTGTTCGTACGTTGGTGCAACTGGCACTTAATGTCGCTGCGACTAGGGTCGTATTTAATGTCGAAATAGCCCAAAAATCAATTTGGTTGACTGTACATGTCAATGAATTATCTACAAAATTTATACTCATACTCATATTCACACCGCCCCACTCTAACCGTTGTTCGTTGAGCCGATTAAATTCAAACAACGTGAGCTTTCATTCTGGTTTTTATTTATTATTTTATCGGAATCCACGATATTTCTGCTAATGATTTCGACATTTGAGCTCCGCTCCTATTCTTAACTTATTGTTCATTCGCCTCACGGTTATTTTCTAATATAGCTTTGAGTATGAATAAATCCATACTAATACTAATATAAAAACCCGATGACATTCTTGATAGTAAAGTTGGCCTGCTGAGTTGTACGTACATAATACCTATAACGGCTTAATATCTGATCTCTGCGTAATTGGCGATTTAGGATTTAGGTCCAAGGTCGAGTCGAGATTCGGTATTCCTCGACCAATTCGTACGGTCCACCTGATTGTAAGCGGACACCGCAGCCTATAGACGCTCGCAACTTCAAAAGAGTCACGTGCACGTTGCCGACGCTTTATAAAATTTGAGTATTCACTACGTTGACAGAAAAAGGGACCAAAGGTCTCGGTCTTATCACAGTACATCCTTGGGAGCGCTGGCAAACATTGCTCGCCTTCAGGAACTCAACACTACATACTTGTATAGTAAATAATGTTATTATGGATGTGTTCTTCTGCAAGGCGGAGGTACTACAGACCCACAGTGGGGTTCCTTCAAGTTCGAGCGTTCTCTTAAATTTGATTTTTCAGTGTTATTACACGTCTTCATTTATTTGTTGTATTGCAATTTATCTTTTGATTGGGAGAGGATCGAGCCGTCAAGAAAGCATACTTGGGGCGACCAAGTGGGCGCCGCCCGGTTGGCCGACCCAGGTATCGCTGGGAAGACAGTGTGCAGGCGGATCTGCGGCAGCTTCAGGTCGAAGACTGGCAGGAGGCTGCGCAGGATCGGGAAAGGTGGCGTGCTCTCGTTTCGGAGGCCAAGATCCTCTTTGGGTCGCTGCGCCGCTAAAGTAAGTAGTAATTTATCTTTGGTTCTCAAAATAGTAGATTGTTGTAGAGGCTAGAAAGTAAGCAATAGATGGACGAGTTAATTCGAGGGCCGACGCGCATGTAATATAACATTGTTGTAGCTATGTATTTAAGTATTTATTTATCTATATAAGTATGTATATCGTCGCTTAGTACCCATAGTACAAGCTTTGCTTAGTTTGGGACTAGGTTGATTTGTGTAAGATTGTCCACAAATATTTTATTTTATATTTTATAGTTGTCCTGTTCATGAGTCTACTACTATTGACAATTTTGACGCCCCAATTCCCGCCATCTATAGCCATATTTCCGAGCAGTGGCGTGAAAACGTCTTTAGCAATCTTGCTCGCTTTTCTATTTTGGTTAATAATGGGGCCTACAAACGGTTTGAATTGTAATAATCGTAATCAAGGGATAAAAATATACCCCATTCCAATAACCAACTTTAAAATTTAATCCTGCTCCAATTAGGCTCGTAACTTGGAGTGCTTTTATTTCATTAAAAAATAATTAAGTTTCCTACCCACATGATTAATGAGGGAGAGGTTAATTTTTATGGCTCAGAATTCCCGTATATTTAATGTTTACGTCCATATATTATGCTGGAGTTGGGTAACATGAAATATTACGTTTCATTGCATAAAGCTAGTGAATTTAAAACAATACAATACCTACTTTTCACGCTAAAACCACTTAACTGATCTAGAAATAGTTTAGGTCCTGGGAAAGGACATGGGATAGTTTTTATCCCGGAAATTATCCCTTAAGGGTATAAGTTTGTATGGATGAGCATCGGACATAGGCAAAGGCCCGAAATTAAAGAATATCAATTTAATTGTATCGCCATGGACGAGCTTTAAGCGGACAAAGACGAACGAAAAAGCTATGGCAGTCGCTTTCTTAAAATTAGTACCTATGCTAAACGGACCCCGTGCTTCTCTAGGACACAACCGGGAAAACGCTTCGAGGATTATGATTTATAAGTTTTTTTTATTTTTTTGGGGGAACCTGACTGGTTTTATAGGCCTGGCCCCATTAAAGCGATACGAGTGCGCGATTGGAGGGTGGCCTGGGGAAAGTCCAGGGGAAACCTCCGACACGACCACGCGGACGGTTTAAACACTGGACTGCTGTTATTCCATTGGCCATTCTACTTTTACACTAATTTAATATAATTTCTATTACATACACTCTTCTTCCTCCTAGCGTTATCCCAGTACAGTTGCATCCTGAAGGATGCCTGGGGTCCGCTACCTAATCCCAAGATTTGGCGTAGGCACTAGTTTTTACGATAGCGATTGCCATCTGACCTTCCAACCCCGAGGGGAAACTAGACCTTATTGAGATTAGGCTTTGTCATGTGAGTGGTAACTTGCCTGTTAGAAGTTCTCAAGCCGCCCGAAGGCTTCCAAATTGGCTTAACGACTGCTGCCATAGACAGCAGCTGGGATCAACGGCTTAGCGTGCCTTCCAAAGCACGGGAGCGCTCAGTTAGTAACCACTCAAAACGGTCACCCATCCAAGGCCTGGCCGCTGCCCACGTTGCTTAATCTTAGATACCGCACGCGGTACGCAGGCGCCGCTGAGCCACGACCGCTCCAATTCTATTACATACTCGTATACACACTGCCTAAAACTCGTATATGTTTGCAATTGAAACTCTATTTGGATTAGCGTTAATGAATGTAGAATACAAAATAGCAAGTACCTAACTTGAACAGTCATCATCATCATCATTATCAGCCTATATACGTCCCACTGCTGGGCACAGGCCTCCTCTCATAGATGAGAGGGATTGGGCATTAGTCCCCACTCTGGCCCAGAGCGGGTTGGGGACTTCACATACAACTTTGAATTTCTTCGCGGATGTATGCAGGTTTCCTCACGATGTTTTCCTTCACCGAAAAGCTAACGGTAAATATCAAATGATATTGAACACAACTTGAACAGTGTTAAAGGATAATTATTACCGTACTGAAAGCCTAGAATATTCTGTGAATTACTGTGAATGCTTTGGACGCATGCATCGACCGATTACGAGCGAAGTGGCGTTAGAACAACTCCGGCATTCACTACACCGAAAGGCATATTGTCCTATTGTTCTGCTTTGTTCGCTCACACAATGGCAGAAAAATTGGCTTTCCATTGCCTTGCTAATTTATTTTATAATAGATGGATCATTTCTGAGGAGCGCTCGTGGCCCAGCGGCGCTTGCGTGCCGCAAGCGTTATTCAAAGTTAAGCAACGTGGGCCGCGGTCAGGTCTTGGATGGGTGACCGCTTTGAGTGGTTACTAACTGAGCGCTCCCGTGCTTTGGAAGGCACGTTAAGCCGTTGATCCCGGTTGCTGTCTATGGCAGCAGTCGTTAAGCCAAGTTGGAGGCCTTCGGGCGGCTTGAGAACTTCTAACAGTCAAGTTGCCCACTCACTTGACAAAGCCTAATCCCAATAAGGTCTAGTTTCCCCTCGGGGTTGGAAGGTCAGATGGCAGTCGCTTTCGTAAAAACTAGTGCCTACGCCAAATCTTGGGATTAGGTAGCGGACCCCAGGCATCCTTCAGGATGCAACTGTACTGGGATAACGCTAGGAGGATGGATGGATGATGGATCATTTCTGGAGTTGTGGATAGTTCAATTTACTATAGCGCAGTAGTTTGCGTTATATTCATAGTTTAGTTTAGTTTATAATATCTCATTATACAAGTTTCATATAATACAACACTGTTTATACTACTAGTCATATAGTGATCGTTTTACAAAATATAATTATAATTGGGCAATACAGTTTGCAGCATATATACAAAATATATAGCTACATTTAATAAAGAAATAACAATATTGATTATACACAGAACAAATTCATTACAATGTCAATTTAAATAATAATATTAGGAATAAAAATACAATAAAATAAAGGTACTAAAGAAGTACCTATCAATTAATTAAAAATAACTATGTCAATCTTAATACTAATAATAATAATAAAAATGTGGTATCAGTTGAGTACCTATCAATTCGATATCAACAATGTCAAAGTCATAATAAAAATAAAATAAGTTAGTCTAATAATAGTCCAGTCAAAGAAGTATCCTCTTATTTAATTATGTCAATATATTCTTTTACTGAGTAGTGTAGGGCACTCTAGCTGCCAATGTATCTTCTTCTTTAACAGTCTCTCAATAATGAGGATTGCGACCACGTATGCTCTGCCTCTGCCTCCATAGAGTGCGCTCATAAAACATGTAAGGGTGCCGCCAGCTACCTTCTTTAGAACACCTAAGACTAGTTCTTTTTTGGCGCAGCATAAATGTGTCACTGGAGATTTTGCATCTGATTTTCTATGTATATAAATCTGTGCAGTCCGACACGCACTTTACCGGTCGTTTATACTTTCACTAAAAAGCAATATTATACCTATGCAATAACCATGTTTTACACATGTCGTGTTTCCTTAAAGGGCGTGGGCTTAAAATTGCGTGCTTAAAGAATATCAATTTATTACACGATTTTACGAACTTCTGTGATTTTTGTTATTCACAATATAAAGAGAAAAAATAAAATAAAAACACGTTTTAATGATCTGTCCAACGTTGCAGGTTTAGGTCATTTTATTTCTTGTTATAGGCAGCTAAGTTTAAACGAAACTTTTTATATGTGCAGATTATGAAAGTTTTATTTCTCATTTTCTTTTATTGGGACTTCAACAATCAGAACACTAAATATTTAAATGCTAAGTATCTTATTAATTACAGAAATGTTTGTGAGGGTAATGTTTCAATTCATACGACTGAACTTGTCTTGGAGAGTTAACATCATCATCATCATCATCATCATCATCATCATCATTTTCAGCCTGTAATCGCCCACTGCTGAGCATAGGCCTCTCTTCGAGTACGCCACTCGTCCCGGTCTTGAGCCAGTCTTATCCAAGAGTGACCCGCGATCTTCCTAATGTCATGACAATAGAATGACATTAGAGTTAACATACTACAGATAAAGATTAACTTAATAAAGTCAGTACAGATCGTAAACTGCGCATTTTATGCGAATCTGAATTCAAAGACTGTAAGGTCGGTATGCATTCAATTTTAATTAGCTAAAAACAGTCTACCATAAAACAACACCTGAATTCGACCAGTTGATTAAAGAAATTTCTCTATTTTAATTTAACGTTGCTGTTTATTTTAAACAAACATTTTCGTTTATGAGCTCCGGTAATGAAAACGTTGAATTTGAAATGCAAAACTCGCCGCAGTAAGAGGTACCACCGCTTATTGCGCGGCGATGAAATATTTCAAGTGGTTTGGATTTAACATAATATTATTGGGCTATGCTTTTAAAGAAATTACAGCACTATAGCCACGCAATTAAGTATGCGAGTTTGAATCTGCAGGTAGGCAGTAAGAACCCTGGGAACCTTTTTCATGATTTAATTATAAATGTATTGTTTTCAGATTTTTCCCTGTTTAGTATAAGATGATATTAATTGCCAAATTTCACAGTTTTAGGTCAACGGAAAGCGCAGCATTATGCTGAGGCCGGTAGCTCATCTAATTAGGCTATTGTCTCGGAGAGACAATAGCCTAAATAGATGAGCGTTTTCAGGGTTCCGTAGCCAAACTGGCGAAAACGGAAACCTTATAGTTTCGTCATGTCTATCCGCCCGTCCATCCGTTTGTCACAGCCGATTTATTCGGGTACCATAAGCACTACAATGATGAGATATTAGCTGTCAAAGTCGTAAAAAGTGGGTCCCCCGCCCCTCTAATTTCCAAACTATGAAGTTTAGAATTCTGACAAAAATTGAAGTGGTGTTCATTAATAAATACTTTGAACGATTTTTGTTTTGAACAAGACCGCGGTTTAAAGGTTTTACCCTAAAACTGTCTTGCCCTAACAAATAGACGTAAGTGCCACGAGTTTCCTATGAAGATACGACCTTTTCAGATTCAATGTATTGGATAGGTAGTGATTTTAAATGTGTAAACTTTACTATTTTAGCAAGACTGTCGACTTAAAGCTAAACAACTTTTCGCTTTTTTATAATAACATTGTTATTTTGTTGTGACTCATGTATTCTCTATATTATGTATATTTTTAATGAGCTACCTTAATGTTTTTTTTAATGATTTGAAATTATTTATCTACATATATTGTTTCAAATTCTGTAGGCATGTAAATTGGCTTTACAAATAAATTATATAGTGCTCCTCGCCTCCGTCAACTGTTTTTATTTAGGAACCGGCTCTGATGTGGCTCGCAAATCCAAACTTTGTTTTGAAAATGCGGTCACACGGTGCACAATGTAGCTGGCCAGCTAAGTTGTAGGTATAGGTATACGAGGGCTTTGGCCGAGCCTTTCGGATATGGCGCTTAGCATCCAGGTCTTCTAAGCGTCGCTGTTCATATTCGTCAACTTTTTTCCGAACATTGGAGCGCCATTCCGGTCGACACCTCGCAATTTTCTCCCAGCAGTCACTCGGTATACCGCAAGTGGTTAGGTGGCGTTTGACAACGTCTACAAATAAATAAATTATTATGAGTATAACCTGTAACGCGGAAAAGTGGATCCACATAAGGTTACCTGCCGTGATTCTAATTACTTATTTAGCCAACGTGGCGAAGTTGGTTAATGGATCCGCCTCTTTCGCGTACAACCTCTGTTGTAGTAATAAATAAAATTACAGTAGGTGTTCTATTGGGTGAGCTTCTGTACGCGTTTCCAGTTTGCAGGCCGTGGGTTGAAACCCCGGCATACCACTTTTTTTACTTTTTTTTATTAGCCTATTATGTGTCCCACTGCTGGGTAAAAGGCCTCTCCCCATGTTGTCCAGACGTCCCTGTCCAGAGCCTCTTCCTCCCAGTTGGAGACAAATACGTCCAGATCATCCCGCCGTCTCCGTCTGGGCCTGCCTCGTCTGCGTCGTCCGTCGTGTGGCACCCACTTGGTAGCTGCATTAGCCCACCTATCCGGGTGCATGCGACAGACGTGCCCAGCCCAGTCCCACTTGAGCCTGGCTGTTTTGGTACCCACGTCAGCTATGCGTGTTTTGGAGCGTAGCGTAGTGTTTCGGACACGGTCCGTCCTTTTAACACCTAAAATGCTACGCTCCATAGCACGTTGGCAAACCTTCAGTTTGGATTTCTGGATTTCAGTTAAAGACCATGTTTGCGCACCGTAGGTTAGGACAGGCAAAATACACATATCGACGAGTTTTCGCTTTAGTGAAACTAGGATATTTAAAAGGAAAACTTATAAAATACATTCTTTTATACAAAGAAGCATACTGTCCACCTGATAGTAAAATGGACACCGCCAAAGACGCTCGCTATAAATGATCTATTTATGCTATTTTGTCTACGTAAAATAAATATAAATTGAGTCTCAACTGGCCCACTGTATTGCCTCGTGTTTATATTTGGCTATCGCGTGACCAGCTGAATTAACTCACTTAAAAGGCTGCGTTTTATTTACCAAATCGTGGGGTGATGTTACAAGGCCATAAATTAGCCTAGATAAGAAATTTTACCCTAATCTTACCTGTATAGTAACGAGTATCTAATTATAAATAACTAGGAAAGCATGTAAAAAGATTGCAGTATATTTTTATCATGGGGATTTATGTGTAAATTTTATACCCTGAAAAATATCTTTCTATTCTGACTCTACAGTATAATGTTTGTTTAAAAATTGATAGAAATGTTGCATTTGGTTGGTAAATTCACGAAATGCTAATATGCTCATAAACTCAAGATCAAAAATAACGGGTACACTTTGTATGGAAGTTCAATACAAAGCGTTTGAATTATTTTTGCTCGTGAGTGTATTTATGGCGAGTTTTGTAATTCTGTCTTTCTGGACACTGGCCACACCCACAACTTTTCTCTCTTGTATTTTAATATGTATGACTCGTACAGTCATTTCCATAAATATGTATACGTTCCTAAAGATTAAAAAAATCTGAGCAATTTTATGCCCTTGACATTAAACAATGCATTCGTGTTCACATGTTTTTGGTCATTTTGTGCGTGCACATATGTTCAAACTCTACTCTTCCGTTGGGGGGAGCCATCTCCACTTTACAGAAAATAGCAGCAATAATAATCCCATCCCCAGGAGCGCTCGTGGCCCAGCGGCGCCTGCGTACCGCTTGCGGTATCTAAGGTTAAGCAACGTGGGCAGTGGTCAGGACTTGGATGGGTGACCGCTTTGAGTGGTTACTAACTGAGCGCTCCCGTGATTTGGAAGGCACGTTAAGCCGTTGATCCCGGTTGCGGTCTATAGCAGCAGTCGTTAAGCCAAGTTGGAGGCCTTTGGGCGGCTTGAGAACTTCTAACAGTCAAGTTGCCCACTCACTTGACAAAGCCTAATCCCAATAAGGTCTAGTTTCCCCTCGGGGTTGGAAGGTCAGATGGCAGTCGCTTTCGTAAAAACTAGTGCCTACGCCAAATCTTGGGATTAGGTAGCGGACCCCAGGCATCCGTCAGGATGCAACTGTGCTGGGATAACGCTAGGAGGATGATGAGCAGCAATAATAATCCCATAATCAAAATGAAAATCTTCAAAATCAAACATTTATTCTGCAAGTAGGCCACAAGGGTTCTTTATAAGTATGTAAAAAATTACAATACAATTACAATGATAACATTTAGTACATATGTATATACAAAGCAACATCAACCAAAGATAAATGAGTCGTTTTCAAAACCTTTGTGTAACGAAAGTTAGCCATACATAATATATCACAAATACAAATACAAATACAAATAGTTTATTACCAAAAAATTAAAGAAACATAGTTACATTATTAACTGACCCCCACACTAGGCGTAGCCTGTCCCGTGGGTGAATACATACGATTGACATAAGAGACATTTCAATATCATGAGTCATCGTTACACAAATGAATCAATAGTTAAGTTTTGTTTTAATTAAAGCCCTTAACTATGTACAATTTTTTTGAAACCGAGTCAAATACCTGGACACATATTTGCTGAACATATTCTATAATACCAAGGGGCTTGCAGTGAGAGGCGCGCGTCGCGTTAATGCCTACCGCTCGCTCGGCCCGGGGCCGGCCGTCAGTCGAGGGCCGCCCGCCGCCGCGCGAACGCGTCTATATGCACGTTACCGCTGCCGCCGCAGACTAGAACGCGACGAGCGACGAGTCGATAGCCCTAGCGCTACACGTGCCGCGTGTGAATGAATACAAGTTATACGATAGACAGAGATGCACAAGCACAGAGTAGGCATGTTTTTTATGCCTAAACGCCGTTTTTGTTAGAAAGTGAAGCTTCTGTACTTGTACTATTACTTATTCTGTGATAATACAGAGATGTAAAAAGTCTCTGTGGTCAAATGTACATTTTACACTACACTGGACACAAACGCAAATACCAGCAATATAAATATATAATCTGCTTTGCTGGTATTTGCGGTTGTTACGTAGTGTATAATCTGGTCTCCAAAATAAAAAAAATCAGCAACATTCTGTTTTTCAAACATAAAACAAAATTCAAAACGCATGTTCTAGACTAAATGTTTACTGTTTGGGTAATCTATCGATGTTTCGAAATATTCTATTAATTTCACTTGTGTTGTTGTGGTAAGTGCTTGAAAACCGGTCTAAAAAAATAACAACATTATTTTTTACAACATCAAACAAAATCCAAACCACCTGTTTTAGACTAAACTTAATACTGTCTAGAGCCTAAATTATTTAAAAGATCTCTTTGTATTTTCAAGCTCTTGTGCTATAATATAATACAAACTTTGTAACAAAATTAATACCTAAAAGCTTAAAGCTTTGTCTCTTGTCGCGGTGCTTGCGGGCATGTCTCATGACAACAACAGATTTATAATTTAGGACATTATTTTAGTATTTCATAATGTAGCTATTACCCTAATGGTGTCAATAGTTACTTACTCAAGGTAAAACAAAGAAGGTCTGTAGCTCTATAGCTCTAGTATAAGTTTTTTCGAAACATTAACTAATTCGAACGCGTTTGCGTTTTGTCCCAAAATGTATGAAAGTGGTATGAAAACGTGAACAGCGCCTCTGGGGGTCACTAGTGGAAACTAAAACAGCGAGTATTACATTTGTTGCTAACCGATGAACGCGCCTATTTCAAACTCGGTGAGAGCGTTTTCATACATTTTGAGACAAAACGCAAACGCGTTCGAATTAGTTAATGTTTCGAAAAAACTTATACTAGAGCTACTGAGTAATAAATGTCTATAAACCTAAACCTAAGGTCTCACACGCAAGAAGTCCTTGTGAGTATTTCACGTTACAAGGGTGGCCGTCAAAAATATAATTGACAATATTTCATAATTTCCAAAAGTCTTAATTCGAAAACCATTTCGGTAAAAACGTGTGAAGTACACAAAAAACATTTTTTTAGATTTTTTTCTCCGTTAGTTTTGGAAAAAATCGCAAATTACTGTAAACCGAAAGTTGATGTCATCTTCCTCGCTGTATTCAGGGAGACCTTAGTACAGAGTACAGACAGTCGCTGCTCTGGAGTGGCTCTGGATTCTTGTTGGGAAGATGACGTCATATTTTACTTACGCCCTTTTGGAATGACCTACTTTTCAACGTGTTTTTTTTGTATGAAATAATGCGTTAAATTGAAAAAGAAAAAATACCGGTGGCTTAAATTTTTAACTATTTTCGAACTAGTTCATAAAATAAAGTAGTTAAAAATATGAAATGTTGTCTATTTTTGGTGCTTATGTACTGGGAGTTCGGACCCACTAGAAAGTCGCGTATTTTACCGCTCTCGGTTACAGAGGACTGTAATATTTCATCATTTTAATATCTTATGTAGGTACAGTCAGCAAAAGTAGCTTGACATATGAAGAGGTCAAAAGTTCCTATCGCCTTGTAATAAAGACTTTTGACGTTTTCACATGCCAAGCTACTTTGACTGACTGACCAAAAAATACATCATCATCATCATCATAATTTTCAGCCTGTAATGGCCCACTGCTTTTTTATTTATCGTATGGCATTTATTTCGAACCGTGAGATCTTCGAGAAGACAGTAGGTACGGTTGCCAGTTTTTGTTGCACTTTTAGATCCACCCAGGGGTCAAGTGTAGGGTAGCGGTGGGTACTTTCCCTACGGACGTGGTGCAACTTCGACCCCCCTTTGTCAAGTGAGTGGGAAACTTGACTGTTAGCAGTTTTCAAGCCGCCCGAAGGCCTCCAACTTGGCTTAACGACTGCTGCCATAGACAGCAGCCGGGATCAACGGCTTAACGTGCCTTCCAAAGCACGGGAGCGCTCAGTTAGTAACCACTCAAAGCGGTCACCCATCCATGTACTGACCGCGGCCCACGTTGCTTAACTTTGTATAACGCTTGCGGCACGCAGGCGCCGCTGGGCCACGAGCGCTCCACCACCACCACCGGTCCACTGCTGAGCATAGGCTCTTCGAGTACGCCACTCGTCCCGGTCTTGAGCCAGTCTTATCCAAGAGTGACCCGCGATCTTCCTAATATTATCGACCCATCTAGCCGGTGGAAGTCCGGCGCTCCTTTTACCACGAAGTGGCCACCAGTCTGACACACTTTTGGTACACCTGCCATCACTCTGCCTCACAAAAATACGATCTTTCGCAATTAAACAGATTGGCATCATAATTGACATAGCTTTCCCCACATGTGAAATTATTCCAAGCATAACCAAATAATATATATGTTAATGTTCTCAATTTAAACATAAACGACCAACCTTCTCCACATTTCTTTTTAATTTAAACATTAAATCGAGGGAATTCCACGCAGAATTCATGTTCACTCATGAATTATAAATGTGTTTAATTATACTATAAACATTTTGTATTTACAATGTGGAACGTCACGGGTAATGTAAAATTTAAAACGAGTGATGGGAAAAACGGGAGTCGTTTAAATTGTAAAGTGTGACATGAGTGTGACTAGAGAAAAGAAAAATCTGACTATGCGAGTTTCGTTGGGATAATATTGGGAAGGAACACACATAACTTCCGAACAATGTTAATTTACACTGGCCAAATGTGTCAAAACACCAGTGAATTCGGTTCATTTCCTCCTCCAATTAGAAAGTGAGTGAAAGTGGTATGGAATTCCCTGCCGGCATCTGTATTTCCGAGTTCATATAACCTGGACCTATTTTAGGCAAGAGTGAATAGCCATTTTCTGGGTGAGCTCGCTTCATCGTCGGCCTTATCTTTGCCCCCTGGCTAGATGCTGGCCAAGAGCAATCCCATTATTAATAAAAAAAGCTGCCTTATCGCTCGGCTGCAATGGTTAACATTTCCTTCAACCTTATCCCTCAAGTTCCGAGCCCGGAGATTCGCGACAACGTATATACGAACTTACCTAATTTTTTGTTCAGTGTTCAAAGAACTATTATTTCACATTATTATTGGGGAACGGGACTTAATCGCGTACAATTATAACTAATTTACCTTTTTCAAGGTTTTGCCCGACGTTTCGAATGTATCACAACATCCGTGGTCGCGAGCTGACTGGCGTGAGCGGGTATCAACATCTTCTAGCCGCACGGGTTTTCCGAACTACCCGCACTTGGTCTTTATTAATTACATTCTCACTAGGGTTGTCACCTGCACGACACACAACACTAACAATGACTAACTACACACACCCACTATACTCACTATAATGATAACTATTATTTCGATGGGTAACTAACATATGATCACTCGTTTGAAAAGTTATTATTGCCGACCGAAATGGAACAAGCATTAAAACGGGCGACTTCCTGACTTGGCGGGGCGGGATCGACATGTGATATTTTCTTCTTTGTCGTCAACTTACTGACGTCGCAAAGATTTCCACTCTGACAGAATACTGTCAGTATTACATTTGCGCATTAGTAATATTATGCACAGAAACGGACCAGTACTGCCTTCGCATCGTCTCGCTACCGCGCATCCCGCGCCAGTCAGGAAGCGCTCATTTAAATGTAAGGGCACAGTAAAAAGTAATACTGAGTTGACTGACAGTGGATACTGACATTTGACAGTTTTCTCATATCGTACCGCCTCCACACCGACAAATCAGGAAGTCGCCTTACACAGTCGGTGCCAGTACCTGCCTATAGCAAGCGCTACGCTCGTAGACACTCGTAGGCTTGTAGCCGATACTATGCGTGTCCCAATAATATGTAGAGGAAATTCCTTAGAGCTACGGAAAGCTTCGCAGCAAAAGGATTTAGACGTATTCAAGTGCTGAATATTATAAGCCAAATATCAACGCCAACATGATACTTATTGGCGCCATCTTTTTCTTGACTGGATCAATATAAACATTACAGTTCCAATTTAAATGTTGTCAAGCAGATGCGTCCGCTAGCGAAATTATAATTTTCAATCAAAGTGAAAAATTTAAAAATAAATGCCACAGGTTATGGGTGGGTGGTTGAACCCACGAATTCCCTCTGGAATCCGTCCATTGCTCAACAAACTGAGCTACCGAGTATCCCTTGCGTGATGGTGAATCTTTCAATAATTACATTCCTCTAATTAAGCGTTAGGCAGGCTCGTAGTGACATCTACCGCAATCAATGAACGAGTTTCAGAGGTCGTGGGTTCAAATACTACTTGTAGGGTTAAATTTTTCCATTCTTCACTTTGATTGGAAATTATTACAGTTCCTGTATTGTACTGGCGCGCCCGCCTATTGGTGCCAGCAATACTGCCTACGTATAGTCAAAGCGGTGAAGAAAAAACCAAGTCCAATTGAATATATACTAAATAAAAAGTCAACCGGTTTAGCCTTGTAGTGACCCAGCCTACGAAGCAGACGGTCAGGCAAATAGGTATTTGTATGATTAGCATGAATATTTGTATCTGAATCTTGGATGTTTTCTATGCATTTATGTATTCATATCTATTAAATATATCGCCGTCTGTTACTCATAACACAAGTCTTATTGATCTTACTATAAGGTTAGTTCGATTTGTGTAAGGTTGTTAATATTTTTAACTTTTCCACCCTCTCAGTAGATTCCGTAAGTCGTCTCTCACGCGCCAAACTCTTTATAGCAAAAAACTATAAATATGAACCTAACTTGATAACGCGTTGGTTGCCTTTACATCGACTTAATATGAATTTATGGCGTGTGGGGCATTAAATGTACTGACTTTATATCAAGTCGATGGCGGCGAAAAGGTTAAAAGACAAATAAATTTTGGACAATTTTCATAACGCTTTTATAAAGCAGACAATTAAGGCGCCAAATTTTAATTCAAGGAAAACCTTAAACGAAAATTACAATAAAAGAACATGTATAATTTGGGGACAGTTTATTTAAAATTTCCTTTGTTTCTCTCGGCAACTTAATTTCGGCAGCTGAAGCATAATTTGCGTCGAATCTACATGTTGTCGTTTAAGGAAATGTTATGTTTTCTGCCCTTGTTCATGGCTTATTTTGCGTCATAGAAATAAGGAAATCCACACTGTAAGGTAAGAAGGCTTCGATATGATGACGACGATTTAGGTTAGGTTAGTCTTTGCGGGATTCAGTTAATAATGAACCAAGCGAGCGCAAAGCATCTCCATTTCAGCTTTCGTAAAATTGCTTTCGTTTGTCCCATTGTTCCCCGTCGCATTACTTAACCGTTGCTCATGAAACTATCTGAGCTGCTTCGATAATTATAAAGAATATCATTTGTTCATTCGTATTATTATAGTTTAGTTTTAGACACAGCGTAGCCCACCACACTAGATGGACTTATGAATTGGTAAAGTCGGCTGGGTACGGATGGCGCAAAACCGGCCCTTGTGACACTCTTTGGGCTAGGCCTCCGTCTAGCAGTGGACGACTTTTGGCTAATACAAAGATGGTGATGTTGACTAAAATATATTACGGTATTTAGGGTGAGGCAAGACGAACGTAATTTGTGAGTCGTGTGCTGCGTAATTTTAGCCGAAGTTCGGTTAATGTCACGAGTACGGCCTCGGCTGAAATTGTACGTCTAGCAGTGGACGTCTTTCGGCTGATCATCATCCTCCTAGCGTTATCCCAGTATAGTTGCATCCTTAAGGATGCCTGGGGTCCGCTACCTAATCCCAAGATTTGGCGTAGGCACTAGTTTTCCATCCAGCCATCTGACCTTCCAACCCCGAGGGGAAACTAGATCTTATTGGGATTAGGCTTTGTCAAGTGAGTGGGCAACTTGACTGTTAGAAGTTCTCAAACCGCCCGAAGGCCTCCAACTTAGCTTATAACGACTGCTGCCATAGACAGCAACCGGGATCAACGGCTTAACGTGCCTACCAAAGCACGGGAGCGCTCAGTTAGTAACCACTCAAAGCGGTCACCCATCCAAGTTCTGACCGCTGCCCACGTTGCTTAACCTTAGATACCGCAAGCGGTACCCGGCGCCGCTGGGCCACGAGCGCTTTCGGCTGATATAATGATGATAATTCTTTAGGATTTTGAACTTAAAAAAAATTACACTTATTATGTTTTCAGCTCACAGAGCCACTTCGCTCAACAAGCCGGTTGCAATATTCTGCTTTGTGCTTCTAAATTGCTATGGTTCACCGCACAGTTCTCGCAAGACTAGAGTAAGTGGCGAGGTTCATTAGGAATACAAGCGGTGATGTGAAATATCGGGGCGTCTTGTTGTGTTCCGGGCATTGTAATATCTTTCAGGAGTAAATAGGAGGCAAGTTATGCACAAACAAAGCGAGGAAAGTGTTTCCATGTCATTATTCATAAAGAATTTATTGTGTACACCTATATGTTGCTGTTGTGATTATGTATGTAACTGATTAATTTGTGCGAGGTGTTCTATGAAAAGTATTTGTATTATATAATTATATGATGATTATGATAAATACATAAGTACTCTAATTAATTAAGAAAATAATATAGATAAATTTATGCGTACTACATGTAGTATAAAATAATAATTATGGTTGGCTGGTAGAGAATGCCATTTGGCATTAAGCCCGCCATTTGTACAATTCTGTTATTGTGCAATAAAGTTTAAATAAATAAATAATTAATTAACAACATTGTAGGAAATTGCATTTTTTATGGACATAACCAGTAACCAATGTAGCCGAATGTTTTCATCCCAAAAATCATTCAATAAGAGGGTGAAAACGCGGAGAGACAAAGATGCCTGCGCCTAAAATAATTTACTATCAATTATTTTTCTAACGTGATAACAAGTTTTACGCGGACGAAGTCACGGCTGAAACTAGTAAAAAATAATAATAATTCTATATTCAAACATGTATTTAACTAAACAATCGACTAAATACTTTTTAAATCACAATCAATCTCAATAACAGTTAATAAGTTTAGTCCCCGCTGAGATTTCCACTCCATCACCTGCCGATGCCATGTTCAAATGTCATTTTCTCGTTCGAAATTGTTCGTAACTTGTTACATTCTGGTACCTTAAGTTCTGGTTATGAACGTACCATGTCGTGCGGACTATCGCACCAAGCAGAGTTCATAACAATTATTAACAGAGCCTGTAAATGCCGTATGTACCTACGGCTACGGTACAGTCAGCAAAAAATATGGTCTACCACCTTACGGTCGAGGTTCATTTGAACGTCATGAAACAACAAGGTCGATCTCCCCTTGCAATAATATTATGACAGTGACAATTGCTCCTTTCATTTATTACATGTATTTACGTCATGTCATGTGCAAGTTCAGTTCAGTGTCTAGAAATCTCACTATTATTGAAGCCCTCGTTATGAAGTGCTTTATTAATAGCTCGTTCGGCTCTTGTTAAATTACGAGGCATTACAGCAGTAGGAAATCAAGAAATTATAATAATATATAATAACACGATTGTTGAATATTACGTTCACAATAATACTTGACACTATTTGTCAGTGATACTTTCTTTTTCAGTTGCAAAAAGGTTTTCTTGAAAAAGATCGTAATGGTTTTAATTGAAGACGAGAATATATAACATTATTGCAAAATAATAGCCTATTGCATTGATAACATAGGTCAAAATAAAATAACCCATGACTTTATATGTCAGGCATCTCAGATAATAGACGTACGTCAATTTGTGCAACTCTTACACGCCGTTAGAAAAGTCAACCCTAGCGATAATTAGATCTCACAGAAAATTTTGTCAAAACTGGTAGACCACTTCCTTGGCCGACTGTACATGATTGCCTTGCTAGGAGTCGTGCGACGCTAAAATGGATTTAATATTAAACTTGAGTTGAAATATGGTTGGCGATTTAACAGAAAAAGTCGATTTTAGTTTTGTAATGAGCGCTTTTTCAGTAATCCCATGTAATCAGTTTCATATAGGGATACTTACGTATATTCTGAATGGTGTAGATAAAAAAATATATTTAAAAACTCCTGTAGGCTTACAGTTGGCCCCATAATTATATAATTAAAAACTTTCAGAGAACATTTGGGTACAAGATTAATTCAATTAGAGCTGCTACACACGAGTGTCGTTTTTAAAAGGCCTAATTATGTTCTATTCTTATTCTATTCCATTTAAAAATATAATGTAATACGAAGCTGGTCGTTTACGAATGAAGCGAAGACTTTAAAAAGGAATCAAGCGCGCGTATTCTTTGTTTAAAGACTTAGAGCATACGAATGAAAACTTTACGAGTAGTAAAACAATATTGTTTTGCGAGCCAGCTGCAACAGTTGTATATAGGATAAATATGTTTACCCTCTCTTATGGAGTTAGTGCTGTTAAAGTCCGTCCCCGTCCATTCTTTATGACGTTCGATGATTTTATAGCTTTGATTTCAATATTTAATAGTTAAAAGTATAGCCCGTATACTATACCGTACTATACCGTACTCAGAGGCTCTTCGAGGAAAGGAGTAAGATGCTTCTACAGTCTTCAGTCGATGCGACATTATATCGGCAGCTTAATAGACAGATCTCCAAATCCCTGACCCGTGATCTGCGCCAATTCAATACAAAACGTATTGAAGAGGCCATCGAGCGGAATAAGGGCTCAAAAGTTTTCGCAAGAGATCTGTCTATTGGGCAGAGCCAGCTCGCCAAGTTAAAAACTGAGGATGGTAGAACAGTCTCATCCAGACCTGAGCTTCTGAGCGAGATAGAGCGCTTCTATGGACAGCTCTACACGTCAACTAGCAGACCCGAAGTTGGTCTAGTAGAAGATCCTAGAGCTAGACTAACCCGGCACTATACCGACGACATCCCGGACATCAGCCTGTACGAGATTAGAATGGCTCTTAAACAGCTCAAAAACAACAGGGCACCCGGTGAAGACGGAATTACAGCCGAACTCCTGAAGGCGGGTGGAAAACCGGTCCTTACGGCCCTTCAGAAGTTGTTCGACTCCGTCTTACTGGAAGGGAGAACGCCAAAGGCATGGAACACAGGCGTGGTGGTGCTGTTCTTTAAGAAGGGTGACACCACTCTTCTGAAGAACTATCGACCCATCACGCTTTTGAGCCATGTCTACAAGCTGTTTTCAAGAGTCATTACGAACCGTCTCGCACGCAGGCTAGATGACTTCCAGCCTCCTGAACAAGCCGGTTTCCGAAGAGGCTTTAGTACCATAGACCACATCACACGCTCCGACAGGTTATACAGAAGACTGAAGAGTACAACCTGCCCCTCTGTTTAGCGTTTGTGGACTATGAGAAAGCCTTCGATTCGATCGAAACCTGGGCGGTACTACAATCTCTACAGCGGTGCCAAGTAGACTACCGCTATATCGCAGTACTGAAGTGTTTGTACGAAAACGCCACTATGTCAGTCCGACTCCAGGACCGGAACTTGAAACCTGTTCCGCTGCAGCGGGGAGTCAGGCAAGGAGATGTTATTTCTCCTAAACTGTTCTCCGCTGCACTGGAGGATGTTTTCAAGAATCTGGACTGGAGAAGGCTAGGCATCAACATAAACGGTGAGTATATCACTCATCTTCGGTTTGCTGATGACATAGTAGTCTTGGCTGAAACCATGGAGGATTTAAGTACAATGCTCGATGACCTCAGTAAAGCCTCCGAGCGAGTTGGTCTAAGGATGAACATGGATAAGACGAAGATCATGTCAAATGCCCATGTAGCACCAACTCCCGTTACAATCGGACGCTTTACGCTCGAAGTTGTAGACGATTATGTATACCTAGGACAGACTGACCAGCTAGGTAGGTCCAACTTTGAGAAAGAGGTCAATCGTCGAATCCGACTCGGCTGGGCAGCGTTCGGGAAGCTACGGCATATCTTTTCGTCCAATATTCCGCAGTGTCTCAAGACGAGAGTCTTTGACCAGTGTGTGTTGCCAGTGATGACATATGGTACGGAAACGTGGTCGCTCACCATGGGCCTCATAAGAAGGCTCAAAGTCACTCAGAGGGCAATGGAGAGGGCTATGCTGGGAGTTTCTCTGCGTGATCGCATCAGAAATGAGGCCATCCGTAGCAGAACCAAAGTAACCGATATAGCCTTTCGAATCGCTAAACTTAAGTGGCAGTGGGCGGGGCACATTGCACGTAGAACCGATGGCCGTTGGGGCCGAAAGGTTCTCGAGTGGCGACCACGGACCGGAAGGCGCAGCGTGGGTAGACCCCCCACATGGTGGACTGATGACCTGGTAAAGGTCGCGGGAGTCCGCTGGATGCGGGTGGCGCAAGACCGGTCATTGTGGCACTCTTTGGGGGAGGCCTATGTCCAGCAGTGGACGTCTTTCGGCTGATATGATGATGATGATGATAGCCCGTATTATTCTATTTTATTTCTATGTCCAGCAGCAGTGGGCATTTTCCGGCTGATATGATAATATAATATATTATATTGATGATTGTACCTATTCATTAAAATCCAAAAAATAACACACCACTGGGACAGACTGGGATTCGAACATACAGCCATATGGCCATTGCATGTTGATTGTATTTCGTAGTTGTTCCCTCTTATTTATGAGAGAAGGCATGGGCCCCATCTATGAGTATGTAATGTATTAGGCTGATGCTCACGATGATTGTACCATCGCCAACACAGTAAACTTACCATTCGTGCAATTTATGCGCATTGTAAAAGTAAGGGTCACGAATGGTCAGTTTACTGTGTTGGCGTTAATACTTACACCTGCGTACGTATGTATGCTTAGTAGACATTCGTTTTTGCGTATACATACATAGGTACTTGCGATAGTACACTTTACGTGTCATGCTAATATTCAGGTGCTAATTTGGCCATTTATGTCTTTACAAATTTTATGTTATGGAAAGCCATAACGATAGGTACCGTACATAAAAGGTTCATGACAAATAATTCCTTTCCTCCTCCTTCAAATAACTTCTTTTTAAATTTGTATATAACTGTATATAACTTACTAAAATGTAAGAGAAATTTGTTATAAAACGGTTTAGAAGATTTTTCTCCCCTTCCAACTAGAAAATATTTGCGTTTAATGAAAGTAAACATTGTCGTCACCACAATTTTAAAATTATAAGTTCTCGAAGCTGAAAGTAATGCACGATAACAATCTAAGCAGTAAAACGTTTTTTTTATAGACAAAAAAGTACCGATAAGGCCTAATTGTGTTTTTAAAGGGACAAACTCAATGATAATCTGGGTGGGCAGCGTTAATTTTTGTGGCCCGAGGTCTGAAAATTCGCTGACTACCTCAATTTTATTAGAAAATCAAAAACACCGACCACTCGTAAAGTCACGTTCTACTGAATAAGCCTTTTAGTTAATTAAATAAATATAGACTATGCTCATCCATGTTTTGTTGTTATAAAAAACCGGCCAAGTGCGTGTCGGGCCACGCGCAAGGTAGGTAGGGTTCCGTAGTCGCCTACCCGTTACATTATGTGGACTAAAAAGTTCGCAAACTTATATTTACTATGTTTTTAACAGAATTAACAACATTATCTAAGGTATCAATGGAAATTGTACGAAATTTTGCTTTTGCAAAGTATATTTCTGAAGTTCGACTATTACTCATTTACTAGTAATGTCTACTCAGCTGTGATAGTTTTCCTTTTAAATTCATCGTATATACTATTACCATGATTTTTTTCACATGCCTAAACGGTGGCTACTAGGGGGACACTTGACCATAACAAAAATTATCACTTCAAAGCTTAATATCACATTTAATCAAAAAATGCTTTTTAGAAACCTTATAATATTTTTGAAAGAGCTATCCAGCGATACCCCACACGATGGGGTATGGAAGATAAAACAATTGCACCACCACTTTACATGTAGGGGAGGTACCCTAAAAAATTTTTTTTTTAAAGATTTATTCCATCGTTTTGTCAGCGTCATTAATATGTATACTCATGCCAAATTACAGCTTTCTAGTACTAACTGTTACTGAAAAAAACGGGGGACAGACGGACGGACGGACGGACGGACATGGCGAAACTATAAGGGTTCCTTGTTTACTACGGAACCCTAAAGAGACCTCGTTTCATTTTGTAAAATACAGTATTTTCCTTCCATATGATCTCAAAATTGTTCAGAGTTCTAATCTAATAAAAAGCCTAATACCACAATAAATCAATTTCACATTAAATTTATGACTTAATATTATTTTTCATTACTTAAGTGGATAACATTCACCTCTACGAGCTCGAGTTTCTTGCGAGAGATTATAATATATGGTTTGTTATACTCAAAGGTAGGACATTTCGCACCCTTGGGAACAAAAGGCTCATTTTACTATTAAGCTCTAGTAAAGTTGAAATGCTTTGTGTTGGCCAATATTTTATAAAATTGTTATTGAATTATGAATCTTATTACTTACAAAATTAAGTAAAATTAAGTAGCTTTTGTTTGTACGGATTCCTTTGACACGACTCGGCCAACTAAGATAGTCTTAAGTATATCAAAGGCACATTTCACATCGTCACTTTAGACTATAGTGGGCCTATGTCCCAAACAATGGCAAAGTATCCAAAAATAGACCGTCTACTATTGAAATAAGGTAAATGTTTAACCAACTGTAGCCATGGTATTAAACTGATGAGGATTCCTATTTAGGGTATTAAGACAATGCTTTGTCATAAAGTATTTGTGTGGAAGGGAAGGTGAATTCAAGTTCAAGGTACAGTCAGCAAAAAAGGTGGTATACCACCCTACGGTCGAGGTTCATTTGAACGTCACGAAACAACAAGGTCGATTTCCCCTTGCAATAATACTATGACAGTGACAATTGCTCCTTTCATTTATTACATGTATTTACGTCATGTCATGTGCATGTTCAGATGTCTTGAAATCTCACTATTATTGAAGCCCTCGTTATGAAGTGCTTTATTATTAGCTCGTTCGCCTCTTGTTAAATTACGAGGCATTACTGCAGAAAGTAGAATAATATTATAATAACACGATTGTTGAGTATTACGTTGACAATAATACTTGACACTATTTGTCATTGATACTTTATTTTTCAGTTGCAAAAAGATTTTCTTGAAAAAGAATGTAATGGTTTCAATTGAAGAGAAGAATATATAACATTATTGCAAAATAACAGACTATTGCATTGATAACAAAGGTCAAAATAAATTAACCCATGACTTTATATGTCAGGCATCTCAGATAATAGACGTACGTCAATTTGTGCAACACTTACACGCCGTTAGAAAAGTCAACCCTAGTGATAATTAGATCTCACAGAAACTTTTGTCAAAACTGGTAGACCACTTTGTTTGCCGACTGTACAGTGACATTATACATATAATGTTATGTTATTATGTTATGTGTGTGTATGTGTGTTATGTAATGTAATGTGATTTTCCAATGTAATGAATAATCGAATTGATATAATCTATAATGAATGTACAATTGACTTGTAATACCTATTATTACCAATAAATTATGTCTATGTCTATAAATAGAATTAACATGTACACAATAGCAATACATAGCTAGAGATCGCGGAGCGCCTTATTGAGACTTTGGGTGACCAGAGGGGGCTGGCAGCTATTACCCAGGGGTACAGAAATATACTTACGTACCGAAAGGTTTCCTCTCACGCGCTCGCTGCATAGCACACGCTCCTTCGTTCCTAGCGCGATAGGATATCTGGACACCCCGGAGGTGTACCAGAGCCGAGTTTAGCCGAGTCGGCAAGAGGCAATAGGCCTGCCAGAGGACAAGTTTAAGGGGAGGTATCCCCAACGCAAATGTCCCGCTCTAACACGCGTGAGTTTACAATTAACCATCCCGCTCTCTACGCAAGATCTGCGTGCAGTTTCGTAAATATTTAGCTATAGTCATTAAGCCAATCATTTTATCAAAGCAAACCCAGCGAATTTGTCTATAACTATTTAGGATCTTTGAGTACAAAAATTAAATGTTAAATATCAGTAATATAGCCGTAGTATTGAAAATACATTCCAAAAAGGGGTAACTTCGCGATTTTTTTCTATCGAGTGAAATTCATCAGGTCATGTAACTGACTGCGATTTTGACTAGACAAGATCCTTATGTAACACATATATTTTTTTTAGATTTTAAGACACTATATTCTTCGTCTCAGATGGTTTTTAAAAACTCAAAAGTGGTAATACACGGCCTTAAGTGAAGATTAAGGAAATCAGAGTTCAATTTAAACTTCCCAAAATAAACGGCAATAATGGACCTTAAACTTCATTTAACAGAGATCCTTTTCGCTTCACTTTCATCAACTACTATCCCTGTCCCGTTAAAAACGGCAATACGATATGGATCTTAAACTCCATTCAACAGAGTTCATTCCGCAATACAACAGTTTAGTCAATATGAGTTTGAGAAGTAGGTTTCCAGATTGAGAAATTCGATTCCTAACTTTCAGATGAGATTCTGGATTGAACTTCGATAGGTCTCTAGCTATTGATTCCACTTGTGAATAGTTCCGTGCGTGTACTAGACCGCAAATTATATTTAACAAATTGGCGACGGCTGAACAGTCAAACACATTTTTTTTTTTGATAAGAACTCTACATCCGTTTTTTAACGTGCCTAATCGGATTTGACTTCTCACCACTTGAAATATAGGTTGTATACAATAAAATCAAAGAACTGGCGTTAAGTAGAACGGACTGGAGAGAACTGCACCGACAAGAGTGAAACTCTTAAATAATGATGATGATGACAATAAAATACAAATACTCTTTATGTCACACCTAGCCATAAAGTGGCCATTATCGCACGCTCCGCGCGCGAAAAAACCCACTTCCTGGCCAGGGGGTGACATAAAATTTTGTACTTACCACGGGCGATAATAAAGAAAGCCTCAGATCGCATATTTATCGCCCTTGCCTTCGGCTCGGGCGTAAAATACCTGCGATCTGAGACATTCTTTGTTTTATAGCCCTTGGTAAGTAATGTACTATTATTGTATACCTCACACAAATAGATCAGTTATATACAGAATTAAAACAGAAACATCAAGATAGAGGCGAACAGGCGGTCTTATCGTTAAAGACAACCTTTGGGTAGCAGTGCATCATCATGCAGTGGGTGGTGCAGAAATTATCATGAAACACATACAAAACAATTAATAGAATATACTAGCTTAAATACTTATATATATATATATTACATAAAAAACATACAAAATCATACATACATAACAATAACATAATACAAATTAATAACAAAAGGTAAAATAAGTATATACATCAGCCAATAAGAAAACAAAAAAACATATAACTCGGTAGTCGATGCTAATGGAGACTCAAATAATGCTCTTTGAAAATGTATGTGAAAATATTAATAGATTTTGCCCGTCTTATGTCAAGAGGCTGATTGAGGAGGAAGGGGATGGAGGAAGGGGTTATAATAACGTTATCCGATTTATAACGTTATTTTTTATTTTATTTATTCATTTATTTTATTTATTAGGAGATAAAACAGAAACGGTCACGAGAATACAGCGTATTGGTATGTTTAAACATAACATACGTACCTATTTTTTAGCGTTTCATTATCCATCAAAATAAAACGTTAATTTTTCATTAATTTGTGACTGTATTTCCCTGTCAATTCCTAAAAATATAATAAAATAATGAAGACTCGACCTTCTTGAACAACACGGTTCTTAAATCCTCAATGTTCCTTACTTATTTAATTTTACTTAAGAGTTGCGGAAACATTATTCCTCAGTTTATTTTTAAAATAACTTGAGACGATGTTAATGGCAATGACTTGTGGGATTTTTTCTTTTTTTTATTCGTGATAATAAAAAGAAATACAATAATTATATAACACAATTGAGACGCGTTACAAAAACCCCATTCTTCTTCTTCCCCGTTCTTGCTGTGGTTATTTATAAATAAATAGGTAAAATAAATATTTCTGTGGAAATAGATCTAGTTCCAAACTATGCAAAGCCTCTACTTCACTCAGAAAAAGAAAATAATTGTGCGAATTGTAACTTTTCTCACTCGACCAATATTATTATAATAATAAAAAATAAAAAAATTGTGGACAATCTTACACAAATCAACCTAGTCCCAAACTAAGCAAAGCTTGTACTATGGATACTAAGCGAAGATATACATACTTATATAGATAAATAAATACTTAAATACATAGAAAACATCCAAGACCCAAGAACAAATATTCGTGCTCATCACACAAATAAATGCCCTGGCCGGGATTCGAACCCGGGACCTCCAGCTTCGTAGGCAGGGTTACTACCAACTAAGCTAAAGCGGTCGTCAAAGATAATAAGTAATATACTTAAAAATAAAGGGCCTTCGGGCGGCTTGAGAACTTCTAACAGTCAAGTTGCCCACTCACTTGATAAGCCTTATCCAATAAAGCCTGGTTTCCCCACGGATTGGAAGGTCAGATGGCAGTCGCTTCCGTAAAAAACTAGTGCGTACGCGAAATCTTGGGATTAAGGCGCAGGGTAGGGCAAGGCCTTCCCCATACAAACTTTGTGCACGTTTTATTCGTCGGTTTTGGCACTAACAAATATAATATTTTTTTTGGTTGTAAATATTAGATCGTGGCCCAGCGGCGCCTGCGTACCGCTTGCGGTATCTAAGGTTAAGCAACGTGAGCAGCGGTCAGGACTTGGATGGGTGACCGCGTTGAGTGGTTACTAACTGAGCGTTCCCGTGCTTTGGAAGGCACGTTAAGCCATTGATCCCGGTTTCTGTCTATGGCAGCAGTCGTTAAGCCAAGTTGGAGGCCTTCGGGCGGCTTGAGAACTTCTAACAGTCAAGTTGCCCACTCACTTGACAAAGCCTAATCCCAATAAGGTCTAGTTTCCCCTCGGGGTTGGAAGGTCAGATGGCAGTCGCTTTCGTAAAAACTAGTGCCTACGCCAAATCTTGGGATTAGGTAGCGGACCCCAGGCATCCTTCAGGATGCAACTGTACTGGGATAACGCTAGGAGGATGATGGAGGATGATGGTTGTAAATATTAGATATGCGAAGATTGTGATGTGAAAATTTTCAAATATTTCAAAAAAAAAACAAAATTCAAATTTTCAAAAAAATATTTAATAAAAAAAAATTTACATCACGAAATAGCTATCAGAAAAATAAGCATACTGACCAAAAATCATAACTTTAATGCAAACACAAACGAAGTAAATCCTGCACAAAGTTTGTATGGAGAGAGCTTGCCCTACCCCTCCTCTTAAGTAGCGGACCCCAGGCATCCTTTAGAATGCAAATGTACTGGGATAACGCTAGGAGGATGAAGATGAATGTGTGTTTGAAGAGAAAATAGGAATTGTAATTAAATTTGCCGACGATTCGATTAGTTCCGTATTATTATAACATCCTACAGTTGCTCACTGTTTAACCAATACCAATCGGTTAACTCGAACAAACGAGAACTCAGCAGTAAAAGTTTTTTGCAAACACAACTAAACTTTAAACTAACCTTCATTAGGTAGTTGATTCGCGATTGAAGTTGAGTTTAAATAGAACTAGTTTAAACAAGGTAAATAGGGGGCGTCATGCATGCGTACAAGTTATTTCTAAATGTGTGGCTTAAGATAAAAGCAATAGGGTATTAAACTAAGGTAAAAATAAATTATTTTTTACTTGTCTAATAAAAGATGTAACGAAAATACTCGAAAAACATCAATTATTATTTTATTTTAGCTGATTGAAAGATTTTATAAGCATATAGATTTAAAAAGGACGCTGATTTGAACAAACCTACTCACACTGTCTTAGTGACGTCACTAAGACAGTATTTCCCTACAAACTTCATATTAACAAATCGTTTTTGACATTTAATAAAAAGTTGCTGATTTGACTAGGGGCTTAATACCGTATTAAGTTTGTCGAGGAGCGTAGCATTTCGTTTGTGTCAATGTAGATCGAATTTGGCGTTAGATGGCGCTGTACCGCTTGCGTCGATTCCTGAATCGTATATTTGGTTAAACTATTGATACAATATCTATGTTTAGGTTCGAAAAGTATACTTTCTAGACATTAAACTTTGAAATGTGATAATAATTATAGTATCCTGAAAAAATATGCTATATAAAAACAAAAATAAGTAGCAAATAAAGAACATAATATGCAAGAAAAACACGAAATTACGAAAAAGATTCGGTAGTGAAATTTCACCAAGAAAAAAAAATAGACATAAATTAATTTTATTTCGACCAACTACGATCATACAACTATAACAAATTAAGAACAAATTAAGAAAAAAAAAACGAAATAAAAATCATTTATTCCAGAAGAGATTCCATATTTTGTTAGTAACAATTCTTTACTTATAAACTTTGTTAGACAGTAGATAAAAATACAAATGTAAATGTAATGTAAAATACAAATGTCAGTGTTACTATAGTACATTACTTACCAAGGGCGATAAAACAAAGAATGTCTTAGATCGCAGGTATTTTACGCCCGAGCCGAAGGCAAGGGCGATAAATATGCTATCTGAAGCTTTCTTTATTATCGCCCGTGGTAAGTACAAAATTTGATGTCACCCCCTGGCCAGGAAGTGGGTTTTTTCGCGCGCGGAGCGTGCGATAATGGCCACTTTATGGCTAGGTGTGACATAAACATAATTTTACATCTAGTGTTATTACTAAATTCTAGTGTATTACTTACTAAAAACCGATTGATCTCTAAATAGTCTATGTTGTATACCCCTTTTAACTTGCCCCACGCCCCAAGTTACTCTAACATTATGCAGGAAGTATGGCTACGGGGCTTCATTAGACGACGCGTGCCGAAGGCCTGCATAATCCGCCAGTGTTGACACAGATTGGGGCATAATCTAGCTTTCCCTGTGACACAAGCTGTTACGGGGTTCAAAGCTTGATGTTATTTCATGTGCACATTATAATTATCGTCCTAAGTCCACGGGTATAGTGGTATACTTGGAATAATTCAAGGCGTTACAACGAGAAATATCGCGTTCTTTGAAACGCTGTTCTGCCCAGACGAGAAAACAAAAGGAATTGATTTTCAGGTATATCATTCTTGACTATATGATCGTGTTTTTGACAACAGCCGAAACATGATTGCTTAAAAAATTTTCGATGGAAAAAAATCCAAAGTTTAGTCTTTATTTTCCTTTTTTAGTCAGCCTGCTAAAACAACGCATTATTAAACGACACATATAAGTTAATATGATGGCATTTTACCACATCTAAATTCTGTCAAGAGGAAATTTCATAAAACTGCACCCAGTCAGATATTTATCGAGATTTGTCCAGGGAAGTTACGTCCACTTTTTTATGTCACAGCTGGCCATAAAGTGGCAATTACCACACGCTCCGCGTACTTAGCAAGGGCGGTAATAAAGAAAGCCTCAGATAGCATATTAATCGTGAAATACCTATGATCTGAGACGTTACTTGTGTTACCGCCCTTAGTAAGTAATGTATAACTACCAAAATCCCTCAATTCGCCTTAATATACGAGCAAGAATTAAAACTAAAATAACGAAACAATCGTGTTTGCGTGCTAACAGCTAGTTAAACTCATGATAATAATTAATTAGATGTAGCACGATAACATACTTTAGGGAAAATTACAGGTGTATGTTCTTTACTGATTTTGTACCACGCGAACCTATAATATTTCACCTTTAAGCCATGATTCTAAAATTGCCGCTGTTAAATCTTAGCGTTTATTTTATAGCTTTAGGCACCGCGACTGCGCTGGCTTGGCAGTGGCTATTCCTCGTCCCCCATTCTCTCCAGGTGTGGAGAGAATGGGGGACGATCGTGCAGTGAAGAAGGCGTATATGGGGAGGCCCAGTGGAACCTCGGAGTAACCAAGTGGCGTGGCATTTGGAGAGAATGGGGGACGATCGTGCAGTGAAGAAGGCGTATGTGGGGAGGCCCAGTGGAACCTCGGAGTAATCAAGTGGCGTGGCATTTGGAGAGAATGGGGGACGATCGTGCAGTGAAGAAGGCGTATATGGGGAGGCCCAGTGGAACCAACTGGCGTGAGGTGGCGCGGATCAGAGAAGAGTGGCGTTCTCTTGCGTCTTGATATTGTCGCCGTGAGGTTCTGGACAGCGATTCTGGTAACACGACGAGTGACGTGCATCTAGAGCTGTCAAACTACACACCATAAAAAGGCTGCAACATGGCGGGAGCGCGCACTTGCCATCTAGCAGCCGTAGAACGGTCATCAAGGACGAGACTTTGTAGCTTTTGTAACTTGGTAGCTTGGTAGCTTGGTTTGGTTGATTAAGTATACCGAACGCCATTTTATTGAGTAAAATATGCTCCAGAACATTATGCTCAATACCATATGTTTATGCTTCTCATTATAAATAATGTGAATAAATATGATAAACGTATTGATCTTGCTTGGTTGTTTCTTTCATTTGGGTCTCATAGTGTGTGTTAAGGCACGAGTGATTATAGGCATCTTCTGGGTGAGCTCGCTTCACCGTCGGCCTCATCTTTGCCCCCTGGCTAGATGCCGGCCAAGAACAACCCTATTTAAAAAAAACGAAAATTCAGTAAACCGTTTTTGTTTGTCAAACGGAAGCTTCATATAAAATTATAATATTTAATCAAAACGAAAATTGAAAAATAATTACCACGGCTGGGATTGAAATGGATTGGAACCTACGACCTCTGGAATCCGTCCATCGCTTATCGCTTTTAACCAACTAAAACTACAGTGCTCAGTTAACATAAACAAAGCCGAGCATCAAATCAGTAAAAAAAAAAAAAACAACTCATACATATATAATATGATATAATTAGTAATTTTTAACTGTAAGACTAACCTACCAAACTAATCACGCGGTTAAGGTTGAAATTATTTAAAATGTCCGGTGTTTTACAAAACTGTCATTACATTTTGAACCTTAAGCTTGGATGCTAAAGTCCGTTTTTGAATGGACTAATTTTATACTACTCGGCCAGTTCAAATGCTTTTAAGTATAATGAAGCTAATGTACGCTTGCAACCCCAGAGGAAATTGCTTGCGAGTTACCGACACTTTAAAAACCACCACCGATGTAATCAAGAAAAACTGCAGGCCGATATTGTCGCCAAAGTCACGTAACAAGCCTAAACTAATCAAAATAAAACATGAATGCCCAATCACATTTAGTTACAAATTCGAAAATGCAAATCCCAACCGGACGTACACCGCAGTTTGAATTCAGTCCATTTAACAACAAAATTCCGTCAAGTGATTATGAAATATTAGACGCGGCAATAATAATTGTAAACCCCTACCGAACATTGATGTATATTCCCGAGTTATTTAAATGATTTCAGGTAAAAATAAGCCCGTTCGAACATGTTTTAAAAACGTTTATTACATATTACATATACGTTCATACCTCTATCGACGCTTGAGTCTCATTGGTAGGACCTATTGTCAACTAGATTAAATAAAACACAATGAAACGTATTTATACATAGCAGTACACTGAAAAATTTAAACTGTCACCCTAAAATCTTACCCCTAAATAGCGCACTCTGAAACCGCAGCAGCCAAAGATGAAGACGAGATATTGTAGTGATATGTTCTCAGCCAATCGCCCCGCCCGCGATACACTTCAATTCGGTTTCCATCGTCGAGTCTTACAAAACCCGTGAGATGCTATTTAATCAACTTTTAAAGTTGTTAATAGCTAATAATGAGTAAAGAATAAGGCTCGTCTTCAAACGAACCATTTATATCTACGATTGATGATAAATACATAGATTCATAATCATCATCATTATTATTTTCAGCCCGTTATGGTCCACTGCTGAGCATAGGCCTCTCTTCGAGCACGACACCCGTTTCCGTCCTGGGCTGTTCTTATCCAAGAGTGACCCGCGATTTTTCTGATATCGTCTACCCATCGAGCTTGTGGACGTCCGACGTTCCTTTTACCCAGAAGTGGCTACCAGTCCACAAATTACATGGATTGATCAACAATTGACAACATTTCATATTTTTAACTACTTTATTTTATGAACTAGTTAGAAAATAGGTAAAAATTTAAGCCACCCGTATTTTTTCTTTTTCAATTGAACTCATTATTTCATACAAAAAAACACGTTGAAAAGTAGGTCATTCCAAAAGGGCGTAAGTAAAATATGACGTCATCTTCCCAACAGGAATCCAGAGCCACTCCAGAGCAGCGATTGTCTGTACTCTGTACTAAGGTCTCCCTGAATACAGCGAGGAAGATGACGTCAACTTTCGGTTTACAGTAATTTGCGATTTTTTCCAAAATTAATGGAGAAAAAAATCTAAAACAATGTTTTTTGTGTACTTCACACGTTTTTACCGAAATGGTTATTATCGAATTAAGGCTTTTGGAAATTATGAAATATTGTCAATTTTAAGTAAAAGAGTATTTTCCTCACGGCAGAGCCAGTGCACTTATTATTCACAACTTTAACATACTTCTGGCTCAAAAACGCCGCGTGCCCCATCGCCGTGCGTCAACTCATTTTACTTTCATGAAGCATAAAATGTCGTTCCCGTTAAAAACTTTAAACATAGCTCGTAAATTGTGAAGGTCCAAGACATTTTGTAATTAAAAACATGCATTTGTATTGTTCGGGGGCTATTAAGTTTTGTTGGATGTTTATTCGTGTCGTATTTTACAGAAGGTTCTTGTTTTGAACTTTACAAGTTTTCAGTTTGTGTTTGTATACTTGGTTCAAACTTGTCTCTTAAGGCTTTTTCGGACTAGACTAGTATTTTAGTCTAGTAGCGAGTAATTCAGGTTAAAGACATTTATTTACTCAAAAGAAATTACATTTCACTTAATGAGTAATCTTAAATTCAACAAAATAGTGACATTTCGTGAGCGTTCAATTATACTAAAGAAAATATTTAACTTACGTTAGTCGTATTCGTACGCGCACAATACACAATTACTTACACGTTTAGAATTTACAAAGTTACATATATACTAAAACAACGTCTTACAACATAACCAGCAGTAAATCGTTTTATCTGTACGCATCGCAACGTGTTTAAATATGAAGTGGACGACATAAAAGCCAAAATCCTAGCTTAGTTTGATTTTATTATAAAACTATTCTTTTTAATATTCATCGTAGCATATGTATTATTTTAATAAATACGAGTGGGTGGAAGGACAAAATTGAACGATATAGTGTATAAAATAGACGGTACACACACATATGCCGCTAACCGGGCCGATCGGTAGCTTGTTTAGAGATAAGACGTTGCATTTGCCAGGGCCGGATTTAGGTAACGGTAGCTAAACGTGTCTGAACTCCAAAAAATTTGTCGAGTAGATTAGTAAATAATTTAGTTGAGTCAATGCATTTTATTCCACTTTTTTAGTAGTTTAGTAGTGAGTAGCACCCCCCACCACGCGTCCGCCGGCTAAACAAGTCCGACCCTGTCGATTTAGTCGAGTTCATTAGTTGGCGTGAAAATGTCGTTTCGCTGGAGACTAATCATCTTGCAGAATACCGCTGACTTGTGAACTTTACTCATGCGAACGATTTTTAGGCAGCATCGAATAGTTTAGCTACTAAATTACTCGCTACTAGTCTTAAATACTAGCCTAGTCCGAACAAGCCTTTAAGGAAGTACAAATAGATTATATAATACTCGACTCGTACTCCCATCCGGCATCCGGACGTACGGCTGGTGACCATCCCTACCTGGTCGAAATGCCTGTTTTTCGAAACTAATGCGCACTGCTAAGGCTTGGAACTTGGAATTCCCTTCCGGTGTCTATATTTCCAAGTTAATATAACCTAGACCTTTTTACGGCAGGAGGCATTTTCTGGTCAAGCAATTTTTGAAGTGAAAACTTCTTTAGTGGCGCTGAGCACTTTTAAAAAACATTTTTGTGATGGGGAAAAATTGTTAAACTCGCGACAGGGTCACGTGACCGACAGATTCGACTGATTGAAATTCGTAAGGAGGTCTCAATATAGTGGACGGAAGTACGCCTAGGACGCTCTACGACCAGCTTAGTTGACCCCTCTTGCGGAAATTATTACTTAAATTAGCTAATACTTGCAGTAGTCGGCTTAGCCTAGCGGTACAGGCCGCGCCTTCTTTGCACGAGTTCTTAGGTTCGAATCCTGGTATATCGGTGATCTTTTTGTGTTTTTATTTTTGGTTTTATGCCTTTTCTTGTATTATTTAGCGGGAAATAATACCTAATTTCAATAAAATAAAATGTTTAAGAGTTTTTTATAAATTAAACTACAGTTTCTTTACCTGTCGTGTTTGATCTTGTTCGTCAAATTATCGATAAAGATAAGACGGACACGTGACCTGATCGAAAAACTGTTACAATGTCATTGAGTTTTCACTTCTGCCGGCACTCACGGAGTGGAACCCGTTGTTTTTTTTAGGCGATAACAAGTTCTACATTTATGAAATAGCGAGAAAAAGCCAGTTTACCGATTACCAAGCAGAAAATAGTTTATATACTCTTCTATATTCCCAGAACGGCGTTCTAAAACTGGTCAATACGATTACGCGATAATAGAGCACTTCCACAAGATCCCCTCATATTTGCGTGGCTCCGTATTCAGGCATTATACGCGGCAACATTACTCAACGTCTGATGTTAATTGACTCTGCCATACATCATTCTGCCACATTAATATGCTATACATAGAATAGGAAATTATCTCGGAATAAAACATCCGACTGACTGAATTTATTATAATCTAGGCGATTGAATGCAGTGCTCCATTCTCGATCAAGGAGGCCGAGTGTACAAGGTGCTCGATGCGTACTAGCGATGGACAGTTTGTATTTGCGAAAGTGAGGGTTTTTTTTTTAATTTCACTTAAATTAGACTAATGCCTTCAGTATTTGGCATGATTCCAAGCTCAGCAGCAGGATGAATACACCAGAAGAATTATTTTTAATCACACTGTTTACCAGTGCGTGTATCGCGCTATTATGACGGCGATCAACTTGATAGGGGCTGTTAGGCCGGTCCAATCAGTACCCTCGATTAACAGACGGGAAATCGGGGGGGAAATACAGAATGAAACGTACAAACGTAGTGAAAAAGTATATATTTAAAATCATTGGAATTGCCGAGTTGTATTTGTATCAAACTAGTCCGTTTAAAAAGCGACTTTACCTTCAAAGCAAGAAAGAAGATTCAGAATCGAATGGCAGGTTTATAAAATATCGGACGTCCGTACCACCATAGTATAAATGATACTTCTATTATAAATGCGTAAGTGTGTCTGTATGTTACCTCTTCACGCTTAATCTGCTTAACCGATTTATATCGGTATAATAAAAAAATATATTAGTGGACAATCTTACACAAATCAACCTAGTCCCAAACTAAGCAAAGCTTGTACTATGGGTACTAAGCGACGATATACATACCTACTTATATAGATAAATAGATACTTAAATACATAGAAAACATCCAAGACCCGAGAACAAATATTCGTGCTCATCACACAAATAAATGCCCCGGCCGGGATTCGAACCCGGGACCTCCAGCTTCGTAGGCAGGGTCACTACCAACTAAGCTAAAGCGGTCGTCAAAAATAATAATAAATTAAGGCTTAATTAAGGCTTGGTCACACAGCGTTGCGCGACGTCTAACAGGTTAGCGACGCCATACAAGCCAGTGCGCGACGCGAGCGGAACGGTTTCATACATTTTGACGCGCAGCGCAGCGGCAGCGTCCCGCTTGCGTCGCGCAAGCGGGACACTTTTAGAGATAATTTGAGAGCGGGTACTATTACTTATTCTGTGGCCCGGGGAAGGACATAGGATACTTTTCGCGAGCGGGGTTTCTTGTTTCATTTGCAATCAATGTACACTTTATTGCACACCTCACATAATAAAGCAATCATTTTGAAACACGTCGATTTCATAAAATGTAAACTGTTCAAAACTACACTCTAGTTGTAAAAGAGAGCAAAAGCTGACAAAAGTTATTTAGAAATGACATTAAAATATTAATATGTATACGTAGGTACGTTCAACACAACACATTTTTTCACAACTACCGTGTTTTGTTTTTTATTTACTTTTTATTATGGTGCTTGCGGCCAGTACTTGTTAACTGCCTAAAAAGAGGTTTTATACTGCATACATTTTAAACACTAAGGCGACTTCCTGACTTGGCGGGGCGGGATCGATATGTGACATTTTCTTCTTTGACGTAAACTTACTGACGTCGCAAAGATTCTCACTTGACATAATACTGTCAGTATTACGTTTGCGCAGTAGTAATATCATGCGCAGAAGCGAAGCAGTACCGCCTTCGCATCGTCCCGCTACCGCGTATCCCGCGCCAGTCAGGAAGCACTCATTTAAATGTAGGGGCGTAGTAAAAAATGGTATCGCGTCGACTGACAGCTGACACTGACATTTGACACTTTTCTCATATCGTACTGCCTCCGCACCGACAAATGAGGAAGTCGCCTAACAGTTACGATTCCAATCTCAATAACACTCCAACAGCCCGGTTTAAATTGGAGCCATGTACCTTTTCATGATTTTAATGTTTAAACAATACAAACGTATTTTAATGTAATTGGACGGTTAACGTACAGTCAGCGTCATATAGTACGTAGCAGCCAAAGTGTCCAAATACTTCGGCACACCATACAGAATATATGGTGTACCGAACTATTTGGCCACTTTGCCTGCTACATACTATATGACGCTGACTGTACACAGACTCAAATAAACACACATACCAGTGGCACATTTAAGCCTGAAACGCACTGACAGCGGTAGCGGGGCGGGGCGTCGCGGTGCGGAGGCGGTACCGGTTGTAATATTCGAACTAATATGAAAGGGTCCGCACAGAAAGCCGGCCGGGAAAAAGCGTTCTGTGCGGACCCTTTCATATTAGTTCGAATATTACAACCGGTACCGCCTCCGCACCGCGCCGCCACCGCTGTCAGTGCGTTTGCAGCTTTATATAGGTCAGTATTGACAAGACTGTAAGTAACTACATACGAAGATCTGTTCTTAGGTCGAATCATGTCATCGATTTTAGTGAAAAGAAAAATTGTAAACATAAAAATAAAACAAATTATATATTTGAAAGCATATATAGCTCTCTACAGATATTGAAAGTTAACATGTCATCGACGGTGAAGAACATAGATATAGTTTTATAAATTGATCTACATTAAGTATGTAAAGCGACTTGTAAACATGCCATACGATCAAATAAATAAATATTTGTCGCCGGGTATATTGCGCGTGGCCTGTAGCTCTAGTATAAGTTTTTTCGTATATTAACTAATTCGAACGCGTTTGCATTTTGTCTCAAAATGTATGAAAACGCTCTCACCGAGTTTGAAATACGCGCGTTCATGGGTTGGTAACAAATGTTATACTCGCTGTTTTAGTTTCTACTATTGACCACCAGAGGCGCTGTTCACGTTTTCATACCACTTTCATACATTTTGAGACAAAACGCAAACGCGTTCGAATTAGTTAATGTTTGGAAAAAAACTTATACTAGAGCTACTGATACGGTTTAAACAAGAGGTAAATGCAAAGCTACTACTCGAAACACGAGTTAATTTCAAATTTAAATTAATACACAAAACATCGCAGGCGACATGACAGCTGACTCTGTAATACGGTAAAGCAGGTAATATTTTATTTACTGCTACGAGAATTTAAGAGCATTTTGCAAATACGAAAACATTAATGTTCTGCAGCTCTAATATAATTTTTTTCGTAACATTAACTAATTCGAACGCGTCTGCGTTTTGTCTCAAAATGTATGAAAGTGGTATGAAAACGTGAACAGCGCCTCTGGTGGTCACTAGTGGAAAGTAAAACAGCCAGTATAACATTTGTTGCTAACCGATGAACGCGCGTATTTCAAACTCTGTGAGAGCGTTTTCATACATTTTGAGGCAAAACGCAAACGCGTTCGAATTAGTTATTGTTTCGAAAAAACTTATACTAGAGCTACTGTAATATGTGAACTCTTATTACTTGTGATTACGTGACAAGTAATTTGCTTTAAGGCGCAGGGTAGGGCAAGGCCTTCCCCATACAAACTTTGTGCACGTTTTATTCGTCGGTTTTGGCACTAACAAATATAATATTTTTTTTGGTTGTAAATATTAGATATGCGAAGATCGTGATGTGAAAATTTTCAAATATTTCAAAAAAAATCTAAATAAAAAAAAAAAAAAAAAAAAAAAAATTATACATCACGAAATAGCTATCAGAAAAATAAGCATACTGACCAAAAATCATAACTTTAATGCAAACACAAACAAAGTAAATCCTGCACAAAGTTTGTATGGAGAGAGCTTTCCCTACCCCTCCTCTTAAGTACGACACTGACATATGCTCTTGTTTCATTGGATATTACAATACAATACAATACAATTACCCTTTATTGCTCGCCTCAATGAATAAAACTACTCATTGAGGTTAATTCTACTTTAACACTAAACTATATTAATATCTAACAGATTTAGGCTGGGTTGCACCAAACCGTCTGTAATCGTAAGCGGTGTTCGTCAAATCTGATTGTATGGAAAGTTTGACAAGTTTCTATGGGATGACAGCTGCCGGCGCCATATTTGACGATGATCGGTCTGTGTTCGTACGTTGGTGCAACCGACCCTTAGAGCATACTTACTCATACTCGTACTCATTTATTTATAATAGGTACTACTAGCCTTTTGCTTTCAGGTCCAGACATCTCCATTGATGGATATCAGAAGGCACAAAACTACGTGAGTGATGTACTAAATTTAGTACAAATTCAAGACAAGTTCGGAATATTTTATTCAATAACAAAAGAGGGTCTAGAAAGTTTTCGGCTAAGTTTCGTTCCACGACCTCAAGACTTTCATGTTGAAAGGCAAAGATGCAGAGTGTACATTTATTTTACTTCATGTGGGATGGAAAACAACATTTTGTTAGAAGCACTAAGGAGCCCGGAGCACAGAACGGACGCGAACCCCCCGCACCGAGGTCAGTTACCTCGTCCCTGAGAGACCCGCCTGGTGTCGATCGGGTGCCGTCGCGCCTCGCGATTCGTCCGCGCCACGCGCTACGCACCCGCCATAGCGCTTACGTTCCTTCGCGTGTCACAGGTGTGCCCGGAGTCGCGACTGCCATGGAACCTTCCAGAGAGAAAACCAGACTTTGTTGGCATTACTCCATATGTCTGTTATTTCTCCCAAACACCACTCATACCTAAAGCGGCAATTACACTTCGTCGTTCACCTAATGCGGTCGCCGAATTGATTTTAAACTACTTAGGTGAACGAACGTCATCTTTACACTAGCCTGTCCGCCTACTACGGCGACTAGGTAGCTGTCGATCGCCGAATGCGGCCGACTAACGTGTTCTTTACACTTTCGCGGTCGTCGCATGCAGCATGCGGCGAACGACGAAGTGTAATTGCCCCTTAACAAACTCAATAAATCAGATTTTACGAACCCCATGGGTCCTCAGTTGCAAAAAATTATCTGTCCAATATTTGTTGAAACAAACCCTGTCTTTGACAGAATTGACAGAGATTGCCGATTGAGTTTAAAATTAACTTGGCGAAATCAAATTCCCTTTTATTTGTCTAATTTGAACGGACGTTCTGAGGCCGGTCGAACAATTGTAATTAAATGAAACCTTTTCACTGCAATCGTTGAAAACGGTACATTTCCAATCCCTATTTACGTTTAAATATCGAAATAAATAAACTAAATAAATCCTGGCAGGGTCGCCATGTAGGGATGGGCGTAGTAATACTACTGTTCACGTTGGGATTAATATGTATTGTCTCTAAATATGGTGGTACATGGGCTTAAATACTAGTGGCTTGTGAGAGAGTGTGTGTGTAGCACACTACACGGGTTTGTGAGCTATCTATCGATCTTCAAATTATTTATTTTTTTGTTTCCTAAAACTGAATTGATAATAAAATCCATAGAATCTTCTCGCTTTTCATGATAATTGGTCGAGAAAAGTGAGCTCCAGAGTAATAAAAAGCCGAACATACAAAAACATCGCTCGGTCTATAAAAAATTGCGGACTAACTTAGTTTAATCGAGACAGTAAGCTCAATTAGGGCTCGTGTATTTAATAAGTAATATCTGGGCAGCCGAGCTTTGCTCGGCGTTTTCCTGGACATGAGACCTAGCTAGATCGATTGCTCGTCCCCGAAAACCCCTACATACCAAATTTCATCAAAATCGTTAGAGCCGTTTTCGAGATCCCGGAAATATATAAATATATATAGATATAAACAAGAATTGCTCGTTTAAAGATATAAGAATATCTGGGCGGCCGAGCTTTGCTCGGCGTTTTCCCGGGCATGAGACCTAGCTAGATCGATTGCTCGTCCCCGAAAACCCCCACATATCATATTTCGATAAGAGTACATTTACATAATTATAATATTCTTAAATGAAAGATAAACACGTGGAATAAACGCATTTACCTACTTTACTTTTTACAGTTGTTATTCTTCATGGTTATATCTTCAAATAGTGAAAAGGGGGCGACAAACCATCTTGTATTTCTTTATACGTAGCTTTAGTATAAGTTTTTCGAAACATTAACTAATTCGAACGCGTTTGCGTTTTGTCTCAAAATGTATGAAAACGCTCTCACCCAGTTTGAAATACGCGCGTTCATCGGTTAGCAACAAATGTTATAGTTATACTCGCTGTTTTAGTTTCCACTAGTGACCACCAGAGGCGATGTTCACGTTTTCATACCACTTTCATACATTTTGAGACAAAACGCAAACGCGTTCGAATTAGTTAATGTTTCGAAAAAACTTATACTAGAGCTACAGGTCACAGAGGTTGCATTCGGAGACGCGCACTTGACAGCTGTATCGTTTGGATACATACTTACACTTTCTATTCATACTTATCACACAAACATTTGCCGTTATCGGGTTTTGAATCCAGGATCGTCAACCACTAGGATAAACCGATCGCCAAAATCATTATATTCACGAACATTTTGAAATTACTATAAAAAATAACTTGTTAAAAATTACTTTCATCAGAAATCGTTTATTGCTCAGTGGCGATATGTATATTCTTTTATCCTGTTTTCGTGTATAATAAAGTGCTTACATGCATATGATACACATACGTACTTCGAATTCCAGTATTAAATAATACATAGAATAACTTTATTAAAATAGTACATTTATGCTTAAAATTATTTGAACAGGCCGAGTTTGGTGGTACACAAAGTAGCCCGTTCAAAAAATCGACTTTAAGGGGAGGTATCCCCAACGCAAATGTCCCGCTCTAATACGCCTGAGTTTACAATTAACCATCCCGCTCTCTACGCAAGCTCTGCGCGCAGTTTTGTAAATATTTAGCTATAGTCATTAAGCCAATCATTTTATTAATGCAAACCCTGCGAATTTGTCTATAACTATTTAGAATCTTTAATTGAGTACAAAAATTAAATGTTAAATATCAGTAATATAGCCGTAGTATTGAAAATACATTCCAAAAAGGGGTAACTTCGCGATTTTTTTCTATCGAGTGAAATTCATCAGGTCATGTAACTGACTGCGAATTTGACTAGACAAGATCCTTATGTAACACATATATTTTTTTTAGATTTTAAGACACTATATTCTATGTCTCAGATGGTTTTTAGAAACTCAAAAGTAGTAATACCCGGCCTTAACGTCTAGGCATGTTTGTAATGTGATTATTGATGAGATTATTGCCTGAATAAATATATTTTTTTTTATAATCAAATTCCAATGACAGTTTTTTAAAATGTCGGACAGTTTAAATAATTTCAACGTATAGTTAGTTACACATTAAATATGCTGTTGGATGGTAAATTTATGTTGATGAAAATTATCGCGTAAAATATTTTCCACTCATAATATAACGTACACGAAGTATTTTACTAAAAAATATTTTCATTAATTTTACGAAATCATGCTATAATCCAAAAATGAATACTCATTTTTCTGCGTTGAAAGCCAATATTACAAAATTGGAAACAGTCTAATTGGCCGATTTCGTCGAAGCAGGCGGTATATTTCACTTCGTTGCTTCGTATTGTACCCTTATTTCTGTATTCACGTGCTCGCTTCCACTCGCACTGATCTAACGTATAGTATAAGAACGAGAGGGCGGGACATATTGAAATGCGATCGCGATGTGAAAAAGTAACTAAACTGACCGCGTGGCCGAATCCGAATCGATCCGTCATAGCGAGATGTCGGCCATTTTAATTAATTCGGAATTTATTGTTAAAGGGGTAAAATGGGGTTTCCGTTTGCATTTATTTTTGTTGAAATATCATGTTTCATTTTCGAGGTTTGGTTGTATTGGGCGGGTCATTGTGTCTGAAAATTACTTTCGGGTGTCAAGAGTTTCTTTTTAAGTCCATTCTTTTTCCCCTTTTACGTTTGACATTTATTGAATTTTTTTACATTTAATTTATCTTTTTTTTTGCCAAATTTTGAAAAGAGATCGGACATAGAGATACAGATACGTTGTATAGACAACCTTCTCGGGAGCACTGGCGACCTGCTTATCAGCAGAAAGATAAAACCACCTACATTAAAAAAAAATAAAAAAAACATTCTTTTCGAATGGTTCACTGGTATCGTATTAAGCCCATCACAGACACTGCAGCGGCGTGCGGTGGTGGCCGCGGTGTCGGTCAGTTTTATACTATGTATGACACTCCTAACAGTCATTCAGACACTAGCGGCCTTGATTATCATACTATCAACTGGCCACCGCCGCGGCCGCCACTGAAGGCGCTCCAGTGTGTGGTGCGCTTTAAGCCTGTCACATACTGCAGCGGCCTGCGGTGGCGGTGGCGGTCAGCTGTTGTAGACTATGACAATCCTAACATTCATTCAGACACTACCGGCCTGGATTTTCACACTGTCAGCAGGCCGCCACCGCCACCGCCACCGCAGGCCGCTGCAGTGTGTGATGGGCTTAATACGATACCAGTGAACCATTCGAAAACAAAGATGGCTGCGATCTGTAAGATGGTGGTTAGTTGCTCCTCAAAATATGAGCGAGACACTGCGTGAAAATTATTTCACCTTGATCACAAGCGTTCATGGTTCATACATTACATACAAGCATGCACGCAGGAGCTGTGTAGCTGTATTTTTCAGCGAATGCGCGATAATGGCAATTGGCCGAACGGCTGCGGCGCCCTGATAGTGAAGCACTCACTGCGACGGCGTAAGCTATGGGACTTCAGCGGATTATGTTTTTTTTTTTTATTAAAAATGGGATTTCTCTTGGCCAGCATCTAGCCAGGGGAGTTTATTTCCATAGTAATTGAATCGTGAGGAAAACGGTCTAATCCCAATATGGGCTAGTTTTCTCTGGGTTGGAAGTTAGATTGGACATAGGATCCCGGGAAGGACATAAGATAGTGTTTACCTCAGATATTTCTTTAAAGTATCATCTCCGGAACCCAAAACAAAATAATTTTTGATTTTTTTTCTGCGGTGGCAACGTAGGTACTTGTATGAAGCTTCTAATTTACACTAGAATACTCGTACAAATAAATCTGTTTCATAATCATTTCTGCTACACCCACTGTATATTTTACTTTCTATATTTCCGCTACCCAAAGGTTGTCTGGAGGCGATCGGCGATCGCTTTATAGTGATAAGACCGCCTGTTGTCTACCTCTACCTCTGTCAATCTTAACCTTCATGCAGATAATTATTTTGATTATGTTTCGAGTACTTTTTATCTCACGAGCGCGTGTGAGCCATGGTTGTGTGTTGAACTAAGATACATGCACATCGTCCATGTGTGCGTCAGCGTAGGAGCTATGACTTCACGTTGTCTATGTGTTCGTATGTGTCACAACTAAAACAATGGCCAACTAGCGCTCGTGAGATAAAAGTACTATATAACTAATTAATTTTTGAGGTGTGCAACCAATTTTATTTATTTATATACAGTGACATTTATATGAGATCTCTAGCGATTTTCATTTATTTATTTATTTATTTAATTAAATATAGTACACAGCATTACAGATTTAGGTACTTAATCTAATACACCGTGAAACGAAATATTACAGAAACAAAACAATACTAATAACAATAATCAACTACATAGGTACACTGGAAGGCCTATCATCCTTCATCTCACAGAACTTCAGACACTCCCTACACACAGCCATCCATCGCCACGCAAGCAAATCACGCTCGGGTGTTGATACCAAGAGGGCATTCAGCAGCGTCAGAGCACGGAGGTGCGGCGAGTTCATAATAGATTGTCACTGTGACACGGTACGAAGTGGCCCAGAAATCAATTTGGTAGACCGTACTTTGGCTCACTCAATCGCTTATAACTTGTACCGTATCATTATTGGGTGGTGCGACGGCTGTTCGGCTACGATACAGTCGAGTGTGAAGCTGGGTTTGCCACCACTCCAGACTATATTATAACGTATGGCTGGCTTGGATATACTGCAAATAAGATGTGCTAAGCGAATATATTTTTTTTATAGTACATTACTTACCAAGGGCGATAAAACAAAGAATGTCTCAGATCGCAGGTATTTTACGCCCGAGCCGAAGGCAAGGGCGATAAATATGCGATCTGAGGCTTTCTTTATTATCGCCCGTGGTAAGTACAAAATTTTATGTCACCCCCTGGCCAGGAAGTGGGTTTTTTCGCGCGCGGAGCGTGCAATAATGGCCACTTTATGGCCAGGTGTGACATAAAGGATTTTATATCCCACATCTACAGCTTTCCTGTAGGTATAACGTACTTACAAGAAATGTGTGGTTTTATTTATTAATATCTGGGCGGCCGAGCTTTGCTCGGCGTTTTCCCGGCCATGAGACCTAGCTAGATCGATTGCTCGTCCCCGAAAACCCCTACATACGAAATTTCATCAAAATCGTTAGAGCCGTTTCCGAAATCCTCGAAATAAATAAATAAATATACAAGAATTGCTCGTTTAAAGATATAAGGTACTGAGCCTTTTTAATATACTTTGGTGAGACATATTTGAAAATGAAAAATATTTATTCTTCCAATAAAAAATGTTATATTTAGAACAAGTTTTTTTTTTTAATACCACGTCGGTGGCAAACAAGTGTACGGCCCGCCTGACGGTTAGTGGTCACCGCAGCCTACGGACGCTTGCAACTCCAGGGGTGTCACATGCGCATTGCTCCTTTTTAGGGTTCCGTAGTAAACAAGGAACCCTTATAGTTTCGCCATGTCCGTCCGTCCGTCCGTCCGTCCGTCCGTCCGTCCGTCCGTCCGACCCCCGTTTTTCTCAGTAACCGTTAGTGCTAGAAAGCTGTAATTTGGCATGAGTATACATATCAATGACGCCGACAAAACGGTACAATAAAATCTTAAAAAAAATTTTTTTTAGGGTACCTCCCCTACATGTAAAGTGGTGGTGCAATTTTTTTTCTGCTCTTCGTTAGATAGCTCTTTTAAAAATATTATAAGGTTTCTAAAAGCATTTTTTGATTAAAGAATTGGTTAGCGTGATATTAAGCTTTGAAGTGATAATTTTTGCTATGGTCAAGTGTCCCCCCCCCCCTGCCAGCTAAACGGTGGCTACTAGACAAGAGAAAAAAATCATGGTAGTAGTATATACGATTAATTTAAAAGGAAAACTATCACAGCTAAGTAGATATTACTAGTTAACGAGTAATAGTCGAACTTCAGAAATGTACTTTGCAAAAGCAAACTTTCGTACAATTTCCATTGATACCTTAGATAATGTTGTTAATTCTTTCAAAAACATAGTAAATATAAGTTTTCGAACTTTTTAGTCCATATAATGTAACGGGTGGACGACTACGGAACCCTACCTTGCGCGTGGCCCGACACGCACTTGGCCGGTTTTTTGAATAGATCGTGGATAGTGTCTCCGCCTACGACCCTAACGGCTCTGGGTTTAAATCCCAGTAAGGGCAAATTATATTGTGTGATGACCATGGAAAAATTCTTAGTCCGTCATCTCCCTGGGCCGGAGATCTCCGGTTAAATAACAAAACAGTTGCAGTATGCAGTTTAAATTGCTTATTAAATTAAAATAATGTCTTCTTTTAGTAAAATCTTCCATCTACAAATTCAAGTTACTTTCCCTTGATGTCCCATTGTCTTGGGGCGCCCTGTATATATCGACCACTCATCATCATTATCATTTTCAGCCTGCAATCGCCCACTGCTGAGCATAGGCCTGTCTTCGAGTACGCCACTCGTCCCGGTCTTGAGCCAGTCTCATCCAAGAGTGACCCGCGATCTTCCTAATATCATCGACCCATCTAGCCGGTGGACGGCCGACGCTCCTTTTGCCATGAATTCGCCACCAGCCTGACACTTTTTTGGTCCACCTGCCATCACTCTGCCTAGCAATGTGTCCTGCCCAACTCCACTTGAGTTTACGACCACTGAGTAATCATATTTTATTCAGACTGAAAGTATCACTACTTATACCTTTCCGCATAACCTGTCACAGCTTGGATCCCGTATCTCGTGGCAGTGTCATTAATCTCCCAGAGAAGTGGTTAAAGTGTGTCAAACCATATCAAACTTCGTTTGACGCGAAGCCTTCGTGAAAATAGTAGAGAATTGAGTTATATTACTTTGGGTATAAGGTTTAATTTTGCTTGAGAGCGTGACTTAATTGTTTTGTAATTCGATTCGGCAAAATGTGTGGGGTGGCGTTTTCAACACAACACGGTTGTTTTTGAGTTAAATAATATTTAAAGCGTTTTGTCACTTTTGAGATAAAGTGATACGATTAGTGGCTATAGCCGTCTTTAACCGGTTAGGTAGTAGATTCAATATTAGTCACTTTCAAGGTATGTTATGTTGACAGAGGTTAATAGATGTCATCTGGGCACTAAGGTGTTGACCACTTAAAAGAAAACATATTTTTGTATGGTTAGTTGTAAAATTACTTAGAAGGTTTGTTTTAACGGGTCTAACGCGATATTTATGTATTTACCTTTTTTACCGACGTTTCGACACCGGTTTCACCGGCCGTGGTCGCGGATATGACTGTCGTCTCAGCAAGTTGTCAACGGAGATATGGGTACACAACATTTGACTACCCTACAAAAGTTGATAAAAATGTGAGGGGTAGATTCGAAAAAAGGTTCACTACCCGTCCACTATGTTTCTAATTGTCTAAGGTCTTTTAAGTATGTTTACAAAGTGCGAGAGGGATATAATTGTAAAATTATTAAAAATCTATTGTTTTTATTAGAATCCCAATAGAAGATACCGCAAGGCCGGTAAAACAAAAGTGTCTCGGAACGCAGGTATTTGACGCACGATCCGAAGGCAAGGGTTATAAATAATGCTGAGGCTTTCCTTATTACCGCCCGTGGTAAGCATAAAACTGTATCTCACTCCCTGTAACCAAACCAGAATTATTATTGTAAAATTAGAATAAGTGTTGACCTGCAAAAGTGCTATCTGATGGCCTATTTGAATAAATGATTTTTGAGTGAGTTTGAGTTTGGCCAGTAAGTGGGAAATTGGGGACCTTTGCCCATAACAAATGGATTTGCATGTTTGTCTTTAAGGCACGAGTGAATAGGCATCTTCTGGGTGAGCTCTCTTCACCGTCAGCCTCATCTTTGCCCCCTGGCTAAGAGCCAACACATTTAAAAAATATTTATTTTAACCCTTAGAGTCGCAAGGTTTTTGTTTTAATAAAATACTTTTGTCTTGTCATTACTTGTTTATTTATGGTTTAAAAGCATGGAAAAAAATTGAAAAAAAAATCAAAAATTTGTACATAGCGAGATATTATATGTATAAAATACTAGACGCTGCCAACAACTTAACAAACTCTCAGCCATGGGTTTTTGAATTTTTTGCGTTTCATTCACCTTTCCAAAATCATTTTATTTGATAATCCGCTTTTCCTTTACTAATCCAGCAAATACTTTATAGCGGAAAGTTTTGAGCTGATTATTTTTTTAAATTTTATTTCGCCTGTTCGTAGTGACGTCGTCTTAGAAGCCCCGCGTTATTGATACGATTATCAATAATTTGGGAGAAAATGTTCATATTCCAACGCCGAGATTTCATTCCGGTACGATACAGTAATATAAGCATATCTGCGAGGTTTACGCCTCCCATGTGTCGGTTGTAATGGAGGACGACTTGTGGACTTGGCTTGTTTGTAGGAAGTGATGGCACCGAAGATATTGATAGTAACGCTTCGTAGTCACTTTGCACCAAATCGGGAAAGACTTGTAGAATTATGGGTGACAGAGGAACTTGACTATCATCCATATACTATCAGTCAAGTCTTTCGTAAGAAGAATCTAAGGACGGGGCTGGGAGCTCGTAAACGATGAAAATTCACGGGAATCTGGATCAGCGATAATGTGAGCTTCATCGTCACTGCTAGACTTTTCACTTTCGCTGGACGTACCTAACTCTGGTAGGTACTAACGCTAAAATGTGCCTAGTACGGTCGTGCAGTGACGACTGAAAAAATAAAATTAAAAAAGAAATGACGCACCTACTATTAAATTATACTCACAATAGCTTCAATTACCGACGTGCGCCATGGGCACAAATCAAAATAGCACGTAAGTGTCGATCAAATCTAATATCAAGATCTAATATCACTAACATCAAAAACTGCCAAGTGCGAGTCGGACTCGCTCACGAATGGTTCCGTACCATTATTTAGAAAAACGCCAAATAAAATCATGTCTGTTGTATGGGAGCCCCCTTAAATATTAATTTTATTCTGTTTTTGTTTATTTTTTAGTATTTGTTGTTATAGCGGCAACAGAAATAAATCATCTGTGAAAATTTCAACTGTCTAACTATCACGGTTCATGAGATACAGCCTGGTGACACACTGTGGAACGAAAAACCCCTCTCCATAGAAATAGGAATTTATTTTTTTAAGTGTATGTTTTTTTGATTGAAATTCAATCCTCTAGTTATCTTTAGGTCAAAAAATGAATATGGGCAAGTTTGGCTGAAAAACCGATGAGTTATAATTTTTTGACGAAAATTTTGTATGGAGAGTATGCAAAAAAACGTAATATCTCAAAAAGTGCAAGGAAAACCGTAATATCCTCCCGCATGAATTTAGTACTAATTATTTGTGATTTTTTGGCATACTTGTTATTTCCCGGACAGGTGCACTTTTTTTTTTTAAAATCAAAAACTAAAATATTAACATTTGTATGTATTAAGCTTGGTAATAAGACGAAAAATGAACAAAAAATTTTTATAATAAGGTACACAAATAAAAATAATACCAAAAATAAAGTAAAAGGAACAAAAACTAAATGCTAGAAATTACCTAATATACAAATAAACACTAATTATCAATAAACTAATCAATTTCTTCGGTTTCTGCGTCACTTATTTCATCATCCACTTCGGAATCGGAGTCTATCTCGGAAGCGTACATCATTTCCGATTGATTTTCTGATTCTGAATCGTCTAGAAGGTTCAGGGTTTCAGTGAATAAGGTTTGTCTCTTCCTCTTGTGTAGTGTTGGCCTCATTGCAGTTAGTTTAGGATCTGAGGATAGCAGTAACATATTTAAAAAGTCACGATTCGAATCCTGCCTACTCTTTTTTTGAGAATTGTGTTCCCGGAACCGTCTGAAATCTTTATTTCGGGCCTCAGATGCTTCTTCTGAAAGGCAACCGATCGGCAAAACTGCGTTGTGGGCAATAATGTCCGCTCCATGGACCAGTAATTTATGTACAGTTGCGGACATATGGTACCAGTTATAGAGTTCTACATATTTTTTTACCGTTTGGTGGGCATATTCTCTATATTTTTCCACATTTAAAACTTCTCCCGAGGTAATTGCTTGCACGATTACTGCAAATCTTCTGATCAGTTCTTCATCTAGCCCTGTAATGCGTGCTGTTTTTTCCAGGTTTTTTCGTCATCTTCGTAATTTGTTCCCTCAATGTAGATGCTGCTTCTGGATTCTTGAGCACGAATTCAATAACTGCCGCAAAATCATCCCGGCCATCCTGTTTCAGACGTTCTGCAGCAGCATATGCCAGTTCATCAGCATCTTCGGCAAGTAATTCACTTAATCTTTTCTTCTTCTGCTTGGTTCCCAGATCTTCAAATGGCTTACGTTTTATTGTAGTCATTGTTCCGACCGATGACGTCGACGGTTCTTGATCGATTATATCAAATTGTTCTTCCGTGGGTGAATCAACTCGCAAAACTACGAAGCTTGGCCAATCTACATTTTGCATTAGCCAATCTTCATAAGTGTTTCTAAATTTCTTCGTATCTCTTCGGCATTTCTTCCATCTTTCCGAAGCAGCTCTTGAAAATCTTCGGCAAAATTCTTTGAGGGTATCGTACTCTTCTTCAGTTAGTTGTCCATCTATCCTGGAAACCACTGCTGTGAGCAAGGCTTCGTGGTCAAAAGGAGCCTCCTGGTTTTTCAAAATAACGTACAGGTCTAAGTTCGTCGCTAAACTCTCCATTACATATGCAGTTATGGTGTTAGCAGCTAAAACGTTCAAAACGTAATAAATAATGCAATGAAAGTGCAGTCTATTTATGGAATATTGCTGGTAATTACCCTTAAAAATACAATACTATCCTAATTGATATCCATTACGAGCACATTAGAGAAATTAGAAATATTACTTTTAGTACTCATTAGATAATTAGGACATTTATCTTATTGTAGTGTTTATATATTAACGGGTAGTTTTAAAAGTGGCTAAGTACGTCAGTCTGTAACCGACCAGTACACGCTATACTGCTACTCCGGTGTTTCATTAGAAAGCTATCCCTAAACCCTTCAGTGGCGACGAGAAAGTAACTCACGTGTGTAAAAAGAGGATTAATTTTTATAATTGAAGCACAAGTGGAAGTAAAAGATGGCAAATAACCTGGTGATAGGTAACAGCCTAGTGTTCGACCACCGCACGCAGGAGTGGGCCATATTCCGAAGCCGTTTTAGTCAGTTTTGTCTGGCAAACGATTATACAGAAGATTCAGACAAATCAGGTACTAAACGACGGGCGATACTACTTTCTGCACTGGTGGAGGATACTTATCGCATCACAAGAGACCTAGCATTTCCGGCCGACTTAGATACGCTCAGTTTCAAGGACCTTGTCGCAAAATTAGACCAGCATTTTGAAACGAAAAGATGTGTTTTTGCTGAGAGATTTCTGTTCTACAAAGCGGAGCAGCGTCCCGGTGAAGAATTAAGCGATTGGGCAGCGCGAGTGCGCAGCCTAGCGAAACATTGTGCATTCACAACGGAGCTCGATTCTGCGTTAAGAGATCGTTTCGTGCTAGGGTTAGAAAACGCAAAAGAAAAGGAAAAGCTCTTCGCCGAAGATCCAGCAACATTAACTTTTAGCAAGGCCCTGCAGTTAGCGCAAAGTGTCCGCTGTGCGCGGCAGGCGCTGCACAACAATAGCAGCGGTGCAGCCAGTGCCGGCGCCGGAACGTCCGCAGATATTTACGCGTTGCGCTCCGCTGCGCCCGTAGCTAATAAGAGGTCTAAGTGTAGTGTGTGCGGTTATCATAATCATTCAAAAGACCAGTGTAAATTTATCCAATATTCGTGTAAGAAGTGTGGAAAAAAAGGCCACCTAAGCCGAGTGTGTAAATCGAAAGTTAAAACTACACATTTCTTAGCGGAGGATACTGACGATCTATGCGAAGGTATTTATAATTTTTTTCCTATTCGGTCACTTAACGGGAAGCCGATGCAGCAAAATGTATTAATAGATAACAAGTCAATTTTATGTGAGGTCGATAGCGGCAGCGCGGTGTCCGTTCTACCCGCCAGTGTGTACGAAATATCATTCAAGGCAAATCATGCTCTGTGCCAGTGTAACGTAAGGCTCAATTGTTACGATGGTAGTAAAATTACCCCGTTGGGTTATGTTTCGTTGCCGGTCACATATGATAATCGTGTTTTGGTACTTAAAATGTTTGTGATTACTACTATCTCGGAATCCCAGTTACCGTTACTAGGGCGCGATTTTATTAGCAAATTTAACTTACATTTATGTGGTAATTACAGCTGTCATAATATTGAGGAGGACAACGAATTGTTGAAACAATTACGTAGCAAGTATTCGGAGGTATTTTCAGATGAGCTCGGTACTTTCAAGCCGTATCAAGTTCACTTGAAGGTCAAGAGTGATGCCGTCTTACAGTTTTGCAAACCTCGTACGGTTCCGTTGCCTTTAAGACCTAAAGTTGAAGCTGAATTGCAAAGATTGCTGGACTTAGGTATTTTAGAAAAGATCGAGCATTCCGATATTGCTACGCCTATTGTCCCCGTTTTACGCTCAGACGGTAATATTCGTATTTGTGGGGATTACTCAGTAACCCTGAATAAAATATTATTTATTGACAACTATCCGTTACCACGAATCGAAGACTTGTTTTCAAAATTGCATGGCGGGGTTGAATTTTCGAAATTAGACCTTACCAGAGCATATAACCAGTTAGTGTTAGACGAACCGTCGCGGAATCTGACTTGTATTAATACCCATAAGGGTCTATTTCGCTATAAGCGTTTAGTATTCGGCTTGTCAAGTTCACCTTGTATTTTCCAGCAATGTATGGATAAATTGCTGGCAGGTATCGAGGGGACATGTATATTTTTGGATGACTTATTAATCACAGCACCGGATAGGGAGACACACCTAGCTAGGTTGGAGCAAGTTTTAACTAGATTAAAGGATGCCGGTTTGCGTGTAAAACAAGAAAAATGCGAATTTTTCAAAGATTCTATCGAATATTTAGGTTTTGTTATTGACAAAAACGGATTACACAAGTCTAAGAAGAGAATCGATTCTATTTTAGGCTGTTGTCAACCTAGAAATGTCACGGAATTAAAATCCTTCCTGGGCATGTTAAACTATTATAGGAAATTTATTCCTGAGGCTGCTAGTATATTGAGCCCCTTACATGCATTATTGAAAAAAGAATGCAAATGGCAATGGGGGGATGAGCATAGCAGGGCGTTTGAAGCCATTAAAAATGAACTCGCCTCAGAGAAGGTATTGGCTCATTACAACCCTGAGCTCCCAACAATAGTGACAGTGGACGCGGGGCCCGAGGGCCTCGGGGCAGTGCTGGCGCAGACTCAGCCCGATGGCACCGAGCGCGCGGTAGCCTACGCGTCTCGCTCCTTGTCAACCAGTGAGCGTAACTATGCTCAAATCCAAAAAGAGGCTGCCGCCATTATTTTTGGAATAAAAAAATTCCACCATTACCTATACGGCAGATCGCAGCCTTTCATATTAAGAACGGATCACAAGCCTCTGTTATCCATTTTTGGTAGCAAGAAAGGTGTACCGGAGTTCGCAGCGAACCGGTTGCAACGTTATGCCTTGTTTTTGTCAGCTTACAATTTTAAAATTGAATACATTAAGAGTGCTGATAACGTGGCCGATTTCTTATCGCGTGCAATTGCTAGTTCCCAGGCGCTATCTAAACAGGATAATTTAGTGGAGGATGAAGCTTTGTTTATTAATTTTATGTATCGAGACCTTCACCCCATCGATGTGGAAGATATACGCCAGGAAACCCTCAAGGATCCAGTTTTAAAAACAGTATCACAATATATCTTGCAAGGATGGCCCAGAAAAGTAGAGGATTCCGAACTTAAACCATATTTTAATTGCCGGTTGCAGTTAGCATTAGAAAAGGGCTGCTTAATGAGGGGCCATAAAATCATAATTCCCGTTATCTTTCGAGACCGGTTGTTAAATGAATTGCATAATGCACACTTCGGAGTCGTAAAAACAAAAAGTAGCGCTCGTAAATATATGTGGTGGCCACATATTGATCAACAAATTGAGGAAAAGATCGGGTCATGCAGTATTTGTACGGCGATCCGCTGTGACCCGCCACGCGCGCCGCTGACGGTGTGGCCGCGACCGCGCGGGCGCTGGCAGCGCGTGCACCTCGACATGGCCGAGTTGGCGGGCCACCGCGTGCTCGTAGCGGTCGACGCGCACTCCAAGTGGGTGGAGTGTTACTTTATGTCGAGTACAGACTCCGCGAGTGTCATAACGAAACTTTGTGACATGTTCGCTAGATTCGGCTTAGTTAGTACATTAGTGACCGATAACGCAACGAATTTTACTTCAGCGACTTTTGAAGAATTTTGTAAATGCAATAACATTAAACACGTAACAATTGCGCCTTATCATCCGGCCTCTAATGGGCTCGCGGAAAACAGTGTCAAACTCATTAAAAAGGGTTTGAAAACAATTTTAGCCCAAAATCTATCAAAGGCAGATTTTTACAACAAAGTAAATTACTTCCTTTTTGAATACCGTAATTCAGTCCATTCGACGACCGGGCACTCTCCCGCCGAGCTCATGCTAGGGCGGCCATTGCGTTGCCGGTTCGACTCGCTCGCCCCGGCCTCGGACGCCGCCGCATCCGATAATAGTCCGTTAGTATCCTCGGCTGATGAAAATGTGCGCCAAAAACAGATCTTACAGCGTAAATATTACAACGGGAACAGGCAAATTAAATTTAATATCGGAGACAATGTACTTGTTAAAACATTTTATAAAAATGGCACTAAACACACTTGGCTCAAAGGGACAATACTCGATACCATTGGAGCGGCTATGTTCAGTGTGGACATACCAAGTCTGCAAGTTACCGCTAGGAAGCATGTGGACCAGTTGCTTTTGTACAAGGGCAGGCCAGATTCACCAGATGTGGGCTACGACGGTGACGTAACCGTTATGCAACAGGGCGCACCGGAAGAGGGGGTGCCCGCAGAAGACCCGCCGGAGCTGTCGTCGGCCGCGCGGGAGGAGGACGAGATGTCTGACGGCTCGTATTCCAGTTTGCCCTCACCGACGTCTTCGCCCCGTGCTGCCATGCATGCTAGCACGGCTACCCTTGATGACTCATGCCCTAGCCCTACGGCGGTGCCCGATGGAATAGATAACGAACCGAGTGCGTCGAGTGCCTGTACCCGTCGTTTTCCTTTAAGGAGTACTCGTAATCCAAATCCTGATTATTAATTTGTTTTGTTTGTACTAGCAATGATTGTTTATTAACTTTTATACTATTGGTGGAGGGATGTAGTGTTTATATATTAACGGGTAGTTTTAAAAGTGGCTAAGTACGTCAGTCTGTAACCGACCAGTACACGCTATACTGCTACTCCGGTGTTTCATTAGAAAGCTATCCCTAAACCCTTCACTTATGATTACGAGCATTCTTCCCGATGTCAGTGACGCAGAAACCGAAGACATTAATTAGTTTATTGATAATTAATGTTTATTTGTATATTAGGTAATTTCTAGCATTTAGTTTTTGTTCCTTTTACTTTATTTTTGGTATTATTTTTATTTGTGTACCTTATTATAAATATTTTTTGTTCATTCTTCGTCTTATTACCAAGCTTAATACATACAAATGTTAATATTTTAGTTTTTGATTTTTTTTAAAAAAAGTGCACCTGTCGGGGAAATAACAAGTATGCCAAAAAATCACAAATAATTAGTACTAAATTCATGCGGGAGGATATTACGGTTTTCCTTGCACTTTTTGAGATATTACGTTTTTTTGCATACTCTCCATACAAAATTTTCGTCAAAAAATTATAACTCATCGGTTTTTCAGCCAAACTTGCCCATATTCATTTTTTGACCTAAAGATAACTAGAGGATTGAATTTCAATCAAAAAAACATACACTTAAAAAAATAAATTCCTATTTCTATGGAGAGGGGTTTTTCGTTCCACAGTGTGACAGACGGACAGACTGACCGATAGACTGACAGACGGACGACGGAGTCTTAGTAATAGGGTCCCGTTTTACCCTTTGGGTTTGGAACCCTAAAAAAGCACGTCTTTTTATTTATGGTATAAATTTTATATTCAAGTAACATCAAAATGCAGTCGAATTTATTTTCTTACTTGTATGGCAAGGTATATTGTTCTATACTAAATAAAACCCCTATAATTTGCTCGAGTAGTCGCAGTGTATAGCATGCCATACTCAACAAATCTGGCATTGTTTGCTAAATAGTTGCCAACGTATAGTGCACTATACAGTGTTACAAAAATGGTAATAAATACTAAGGATGATAAATCGGACACTATATTCCAACGTAAATGTAATCTGTATTACCATATGTGAGTAATTAGCACCATTTATTTATAGTTTAAAAATATTTTACGTATAAATAAACGTGTTTACCTTATAACTCCGCAGAGGTATCGTCATTGTCACCGAACTTGTACAACTAAGTCATTATCTGCCACAAGTAAACTTCATCGTATTTTTAATAACATTCTACCCACCTTAAAGAATAATTGTATAACTAAGATATGGGCGTAACTATTTGGAAAGTACCCACTTTATTTTTTTATTTGTTGTGTATACTCTACTATACGAAGTGACTCTAAGGGTTAAAATAAATGAAACAAGTGCTAGTCGGACTTCGCACATTTAGGGTTCCGAACCGACCGCAAAGTTAAGTTGGTTTTTATAGGAAATTAAGGAAATTTCAAAGTAGAAATCTAATTTATCAATATTTTAGTATTTGTTGGTTTGTTTGGTTGTAATAACAAACATTATTACTAAATTTTAAGTTTATAGATATTTGGGAAATTAAAATAATCTTCGGAACAAAATTTCGTAAAAAAAGCTGACTTTGGTGGCATCTCATTCCTTGTTTTCCATTTTTTTTTTCATTCAAAATATAGTAAGTAACTACTCAATGAGCTCTAAACAACGATATTACACTCGATTGGGTAGGATGAAAAAATTTTTTCGCGCCCCCCTTTAGCTGTACGGGCTCCCCTTAAAAACATTTAAAAATAAGTTTTGACTATTTGTATGGCTTCGGGCCAACAAGATGCTTATACTGTGTAAATTTGAAGCCTGTAACTCCAACCGTTTGGCTGTAAAACCTGTGTGACAGACGACGGACGGACGGACGGACGTCTGGGCGTCACCAATAGGGTTCCGTTTTGACCCTTCGGGTACGGAACCCTAAAAAACCTGTCGTTTACCTCTATTTTAAGCCTAATATTCTGTACTGTGATATTCTTTTATGAGGTGGGCAATAAAGTGTATCTTAACTGTTTTATGTACACGTCATAACTTAAGTTCAAAACATTTATTTTGTTGTAAGGGCTCCTAAACCTTGCTAAAACTGGCACTTAATTTAAATTATTTATGCTCCACACCTTCTGGGAAGGAATACAAGTTTATGTACGTTTGAATATGTTATTAAGTTTATTACCCAGTTTTATCGAGAATAACAAATTAGTTCCATAAGTAAACCCAAGTAATTTGATTTAATTGTTCCACATGACGACTGGTTACGTATACCTTCATCACGTTTTAATTTAAATTGGACGGTACGAGTGAGTGATTAATATTCATGGATAAGGTCAAAGCGGGACAGCGAATGTCAATTACTTATTGGTTTAATAATGAAATATTTACAACCATGTCACAAAATGATTAAAAGTGTAAGGCAGAAGGTTTTCTGTCTAACAAAACCGATGTTTGACAGCTTTTATCACGTTATTTTTAGGGTTCCGTACCCAAAGGCTAAAACTGGACCCTATTTACTAAGACTCCGCTGTCCATCGGACTGTCAGTCTGTCACCAGGCTGTATCTCATGAACCGTGATAGTTAGACAGTTGACATTTTCACAGATGATGTATTTTTGTTGCCGCTATAACAACAAATACTAAAAAAAACAGAATAAAATAAATATTTAAGGGGCTCCCATAAAACAGATATGTTTTTTTTTTTAGTTTTTTTTAGATCATGGTACGGAACCCTTCGTGCGCGATTCCGACTCGCACTTGGCCGGTTTTTTCGTTCCTAGTGTGATCGGGTGTGGCACACCTCCGAGGCAAGGGAACAGGCCTGACAATGAACATCAGTTAAGAGGCCTTCCAAATTTTAAAATGTATTTAATTAAAATTTGACAAAAGGATTGAAAATTCGAATAAATTGATTATATATGGATAATACCTAGTATCCGAGCCATTACTCTAACCCTAGTTAAGTAAGTATAATTACTAGGTATATATTTATAATGTATACAAGACAAATCAAGGGTGCAAAAATTAATAAATAAAGCAAAATAATACATACCTATTTGTGACCACTCTCACACAAATTGACCTAACTAGTCCCAAACTAAACAAAACCTAACCAAAAGATAGATACTAGACGATGATACTTATACTTATAATATAGATCCAAGAATTCCAAGACCAATGACCAAAAAATCGTGTTCATCACACATAAATAAATGCCCCAATCCAGATAGATGCAAACAAGTTTTCTAGGCAGGCGAATTATCACAAAAATACGTGCAATTTACCACAAAAATACGTGTTCTAAGGCTTTTATACAGTTAATATTCCTCGATTTTCCAAATTATAGTGCGGCTTCCCGCATTTTTATCGCAACGCTTCACAATTGCGTAGTGTTTAATGAGCCGTCGAAGCAAATTGCCCGAAAACAAATTATAGTTATACGGAATAATTGCGCCCTTTGCTTCCAATTCCCTTTTTCGTGGCCTGAATAAGGCTGCGAAAACAGATTTAGATCGTAGCCAACTTTATTGTACACGTTAAAAAAGAACACAATGCAGAATTACAGTATTAGTATAGAAAAGGCGCATATTTGACTAAATATAATGCCTTTATCTCGCGCGGGTTAAGGGGAGGTATCCCCAACGCAAATGTCCCGCTCTAACACGCGTGAGTTTACAATTAACCATCCCGCTCTCCACGCAAGCTCTGCGCGCAGTTTTGTAAATATTTAGCTATAGTCATTAAGCCAATCATTTTATCAAAGCAAACCCTGCGAATTTGTCTATAACTACTTACGATCTTTAATTGAGCACAAAAATTAAATGTTAAATATCAGTAATATAGCCGTAGTATTGAAAATACATTCCAAAAAAGGGTAACTTCGCGATTTTTTTCTATCGCGTGAAATTCATCAGGTCATTTAACTGACTGCGATTTTGACTAGACAAGATCCTTATGTAACACATATTTTTTTTAGATTTTAAGACACTATATTCTATGTCTCAGATGGTTTTTAAAAACTCAAAAGTGGTAATACACGGCCTTAACCATAGTTGAAGTTGTGATACGATATAAACACATAGATAATGTGAACTCATAGCTCATACGCGGACGCACACATAGACTATAACATATATATCTGAACACACAACCATAGCTCACCCACGTTTGTGAGGTAAAAGTACCGCACTTTCTTACTATGAATTGATTCAGTACAAGACTACAGTACAAAATCGTATAATTAAGGCGATATATCGATTGATAGAGACACCCTTTGTTTTTCGCTCACGACAAAACGGGATGCAACCCTCTCCGAGAATGACTTTTTAGACAAATCTCGTTAAATATCTGACTGTGTGCAGGTTTATTAAATTTCCTCTTGTCAGTACCTAGATGAGGTAAAATACCATCATATTAACTTAATCATGGCTTTTAATAATGCGTTGTTTTAGTAGGCTGAGGTAAAAAAAGAAAATATAGACTCAACTTTGGATTTATTTTATATCGAGAAAATTTTAAGCAATCATGTTTCGCTATTGTCAGTACTACAACCATATAGTCAAGAATCATATATCTGAAAATCAGCCCCTACTGTTTGCTAGTCTGGGCAGGACAGCGTTCCAAAGTCTCCAAATTTCTCAGTGTAGCGCCTTAATACAGTTAACCCTCAAAAATGTAACAGCCCAAAGGTTGTCCGGCAGAAATCGCTTGTCAGTGATAAGACCGCCTGTTGTCTGGGCATTTTCACTTTAAAGTGTACCCCCTACTTTTTTTTCGGATCTCGGTGATTTTGGGTATTCTGACTCAGAATCACGAGTACTATATTGATTCAGATGAAGAAAAAAAATGTCCTTGATTTTCCATACAAATTTTCTGTGTCAGTTTTGTGACGAGCCATATAAACTGTATGAATAAAGCGTCACAAAACTGAGTTTTTTTCGCGGGACACATTTTTTCTTCGCGGAAATGGATAGTACATGATTCTGAGTCAAAATACCCAAAATCACCGAGATCCGAAAAAAAGGAGGGGTACACTTTAAAGTGAAATTACCCGTCTACCATTTTTTGTGTGCGATTTAATTACTGTTTTCTTTAGTGTACTTAATGTCACCACATTAAGAAATAAAGAATATTTTGTATTGTTTTGTAACAATAACCAACTGGGAACCTTGTTTTGATCACAATACACCTAATACGGACTTAGCAGGTACCCTAGTACAAAGGGGACGGTATTCGATTTCCAGACACACAAATATTTGTTTTGGGACCCTCTGTGTGCCCCGGCTTAAGTTCATGACTAATTTAAGTAGGTCCTGACAAGTTAAGCCTTTGCGTTGAAATAGTGGGGTGTGCGTGTGATATCTTCACCACATCCCTAGCAGGGTTACCCTGTATTATAACATTATCTACACCCATACAGTAAATCCTCTTTGATGTGTTCAAAACTATTGGGAAGGACCAGCTTTTAGCTATGTCGTACCGAAGCGCGCGCGGGCCGTAACCACATCAAAGATGATGCAGTTATGAGATCACGTACAACTTTTCAGCACAAGTGAGCGCCGCCGCAGAGCTATTAGGTTTTAGCAGAACTTGGACTTAAACGCGCGAAATAATTGCCATACGTTTTTTTTTATAGAGCCTATAATAGTGTCCCACTGCTGGGCAAAAGCCTCCCCTCTTAATCTCCACTCGCCATACGATAAATAAATAAAATACCTGTCAAAAACAAACTGTGTCTCTACTTACACTGTGCCGTTTTGATTCTGTAGGTATGTAACTTTATTTGTGTGATGTGTGCAATAAAGAGTATTAAATTTGTATTGTAATGTTGTCAAATTGTTTTTAACTTCTACTCTTCAATTAAAACTACATACTTCCATAAAAACGCGAACGTAAAGCTTCGCGTCACATCTGCACTCCTCTATACTCGCTTTAGATGAATGATGGCAACTCCGGGAGAAAAATGATCCAGAACCTCGTATTCATATGGTAATGTCTTGTCGCGACCGTAGTGGCTCGAATAAAAAACCTCGTCTCGAAAGTCAATTTGGTGAAGAGGGCAATTTTTAAAGCAAAGTTCGTTATTTAGGGAGAGGATGGTTATTTAGGTTGAGCTTTATAAAGTAACTTTTTAGGGTTCCGTACCAGAAGGGTCCAAACGGAACCCTGTTGCTGTCACTCACTTTTTGTCTCACACAATTTGTGTAATACTTACTATGATAATTTGATAGTTTTCTATCCATAGTATCCATATAGCCACACTGTGTTACAAATTATAAGAAGTGTCAATTAATACCCAGTTGTACAGTCAACCAATTTGATTTCTGGGCCACTTTGTACCATGTCACAGTGACATTTATATGAGATCTCTAGCGGCTTTTATATAGATTGTCACTGTGACACGGTACGAAGTGGCCCAGAAATCAATTTGGTTGACCGTACATGCAAAAACAGTAACGTTAATAGCCGCGTAGCATTAAAATAATTGACAATGGAACATTTTGAAGTAAGCTTAGGTATTTTAGTTGCCTGAGTTGTATCAGAGTGATCCGAACGATAAGCGACTTATTTTTTTATGACAGTAAACTCAAAATACAACAGTTTTATAACATATCGGTCATAACAAAAGATCTCAAATAAACGCTCAAGTAGTAAACAAGCCTATAAAATTTACACACGACTCTTTCACCATTTTACCGGCAACATTTAAATCAAAACTGTATTTTAAAATCGCAAAATATGTTTCAGAAACAACGCCCAACTGCGATTTATTAATTTGTTTTTAAAATTCCCGATAAAATAGCTTTGTGGCGAATCGGGTGTGACAATTTTTTGTTTGTCCTGATTTATAGGGCAGCCTACCGGGGGTTATAGATAGTCTGTATTCAGATCCATTCAGCCGATACTGGGTGATTGCTTTAAAACTGTCGTTGGGAAATAAAATGCAGCTCAGTTATTTATATTACGATTTCTAGTTCTATCAATAACCCGAAGCAATAAGAGTTAAGTTTATAGAATTTATTTCTAATCAATAATGAACGAGTGGAGATTTTCAATGGAAACCATATATGGCAGATACAATTTATGATGACATGGGTTAAGGCTCAAAGTGAAACAAATAATTTTATACGTCATGCAGTAAAAGTTTTTTTAGATGAAATGGGCCATACATTAATTAATTGAATTAAGTTCCTTTTCATTCAATAGAAAAAGAATAGGTCCAAAATAATCCACTTCTGTACGTCGAAATTTGATAGGTAATATCTGAAAATTTAAGTAGAACTCAAGTATCATTCAAACATTAGTGTGAAATCCAAACATTAGTGTGAAATCCAAACATTAATGTGAAAAAGGTATATCCATTTATGATACCTACTCATTATATAATACCCTTTTATACTAAGGACAAATAGCAAATTTCGTCACGTCGCAGCCACGTCGTAAAAACCCTGATACATTGCCCTTTAGTTGATAAAAGACATGTCCTTGCATATTTTCGTATTAAGCGGCCCTTACGCTGACCGACCCGACGTGTTTACGGGGTATCTGCAACAAACCTGCTTGTTTACTAGCTCCTTGTATTTTCTTGTAAAATTACACTTAAGGCGACTTCCTGATTTGTCGGTGCGGAGGCGGTACGATATGAGAAAAATGTCAAATGTCAGTGTCAACTGTCAGTCAACTCAGTAATACTTTTTACTACGCCCCCTACATTTAAATGAGTGCTTCCTGACTGGCGCGGGATGCGCGATAGCGGGACGATGCGAAGGCGGTACTGCTCCTCTTCTGCGCATGATATTATTAGTGCGCAAACGTAATACTGACAGTATTATGTCAAATGAGAATCTTTACGACGTCAGTAAGTTTACGCCAAAGAAGAAAATGTCACATATCGATCCCGCCCCGCCAAGTCAGGAAGTCGCCTAAGTCATGTTTTTATGGCTGTTCATGGGAGTACAAAATACCACTGATACTTGATTACACGCTGTACGTATCAATAATACAAGGAACAAGAGATTTCACTTTCTAAGAAAATTTGTTATTTAATAATAGTAATGTAATAGTACATTACTTACCAAGGGCGATAAAACAAAAAATGTCTCACATCGCAGGTATTTGACGCCCGAGCCGAAGGCAAGGGCGATAAATATGCGCCCACTTCACTCACTCACTCACTCACTCACTCTCACTCACTCACTCAGTAGTCACTTTATGGCCAGGTGTGACATAAATTCATTTGTAAAACTCTAATACGTAAAAGAGCCCTCGAGGCCTATACGAAGAGTAAATATTTGATTTTGATTCTAAAACTTAAAGAAGACAAAAAACTTTTTTAATGAAATGATTTTATGTCGAATCCGAAACGACACTATAACGCCCAATATCACCTATTAAGTGTTAACTTGTATTATTATGATGTAAATGAAAATTGTAATATATTCACTGGGACATTTACCTAAGGCGATTTCCTGACTTGGCCGGGCGGGACCGATATGTGACATTTTCTTCTTTGACGTAAATTTAATGACGTCACAAATATTCTCACTTGACGGAACACTGTCAGTATTACATTTGCGCAGTAGTAATATCATGCGCAGAACTAAGCGGACCAGTAGCTCTAGTATAAGTTTTTTCGAAACATTAACTAATTCGAACGCGTTTGCGTTTTGTCTCAAAATGTATGAAAGTGGTATGAAAACGTGAACAGCGCCTCTGGTGGCCACTAGTGGAAACTAAAACAGCGAATATAACATTTATTGCTAACCGATGAACGTGCGTATTTCAAACTCGGTGTGAGCGTTTTCATACATTTTGAAACAAAACGCAAACGCGTTCGAATTAGTTAATGGTCCGAAAAAACTTATACTAGAGCTACAGTACTGCCTTCGCATCGTCCCGCTTCCGCGCATCCCGCGCCAGTCAGGAAGCACTCATTTAAATGTAGGGGCGCAGTAAACAATGGTACCGAGTCGACTGTTAGTTGACACTAACATTTGACACTTTTCTCATATCTTACTGCCCCCGCACCGACAAATCAGGAAGTCGCCTAATATACAAAATTACTTTTTTCAATATATACAGAGTGCATGGTTAAACTAGCCCACATTTCTTTGTTTACCGCTAAAAGATTAAAAAGCCCACTATCATCCTGGCGACCCATATTGTTCGCGCACGTTCCATACATTATTCATGGACACGCCATGTTATTATTTACCTGAACCCTGTTTGCTGACGGACGTGACGCAAATGGCGGATTTTTGTCTTTTTAATCAGATATAGAGAGCAATAAGACACTAACCTTTCGCATTTCAATCTTACTTTGCTGTATATGACTCTATTGTTTGCGGAAAAGAAGGTTCTGGGGTTTACTTTTAAGAAAAAAAAAAAAAAAACTACGAAACAAAAATGTTTTCATATCCGTGTACAGTCAGCATCAAAACTAGCTTAGCATTTGAAATCATCAGAAGTCTTTGTTACAAGGGAATTTTTGACTTTTGAAAAGACGGCAGGGCCAACCTGGACCAGTATCGCTACATCCAGAACAAAATGGAAAAGCATGGAAGAGGCATATGTCCAGCCCCTCCAGCACAACATGCATTCCGTATCTACTCGCGCGCGAGATAAGCTACCTGTCACTTTTTGACAGCATTAATCAGACAGTGACAGGTAGCCTATCTCGCGCGCGAGTAGAGACGAGATGCATGTTATGCTAGCCCCTCAGCAGTGGACAAAAATATGCTAAAGCGACCTACACACAGCCTTAGGGCTGTGTCATCAGAGGCGATATCGGTAGAGTGGTGGGGAGCACCCTAGATCGCTCCCTACATCGCCTCGTGTGTAGGTAAATCGTATACGATAATCATATAAGATTTATCTACACACGAGGCGATCTAGGGAGCAATCTAGGGTGCTCCCCACCACTCTCCCGATGTCGCCTCTGATTTTAGGGCTGTGAGTAGGCCGCTTAAAAGAGACAGAGAGAGAGGCACTTTTGACCTCTTACATTTGCCACTACTTTTGATGCTGACTGTACCATATGTGGAACATACCATATCTTGATGAGCCCATTTTGGTATTGTCAAAAACATAACAAACGACTAAACCATAACTGACCAAAATCGTTACCTACCTGATTCTTGGCGCATTCAACAAAAATGTATTGGTTGTACCATATGTGGCACTGGATGATTCAGATTTCCTCACGATGATTTATTCACCAGAAAAGAAATGAACATCAAATGATATTTCGATCACAACTTCCGAAAAACTCATTGGTACAACCCAGGATTTACACATTAACAAATTGGAATGCAAAAATAAGTCTCCAATCGACCTTGTACAAGGTGTTACGTGAAAATGTGTGATTGGATGTGTGTTCCGGTTGTTATAGGCCGAGCTAAATTATTTGTCGAAATTGGACTGTCATTTGTTTTGTGTGACACGTTCGCGATACTTATAATATAACAAGGTTGTCTCGTATTAGTGGCATCTGTACGGAACAAGAAAAGGGAAAATACGGCGTTTAATGAACAAAAGATTTCCTTTGGCAGGATTGATATCTATAGTCTAAAGATGCATTTACGAAGTAGAGCCCCCCGGATTTTTCACGTGGTAAGAAATGGGGGGGGTCCAAACATAGCAGCCGACCTGTACATTTCAAACTAAGCTGACTCCTTTCTAATATCTACTAAGGCAAGTTTGGTATCGTTTTCGTATAAAAGGAATACACCGACATCATTTCTGATCGTACATTTTACTATTTTGGAACAATTTTCTGACTAAAATCGCAAGTTTATACATTTTTAATTTTTACTTTTTGATTCAGCGCTCTGATATTGGATGTAAAAAGTTGATTTAAATAATGAAATAAATACTATAAGAAAGCTCGTTTTATGCAGATTCTAAATATATAAATATCAATATAGCTCTGCCTACAAAATTATGACAGAAAAAAATATCATGGGTCGCAAGACGGCTGCGCGGGCGGATCGGTAAGTACCGAAATACGTTACTAGCTACTGGGTACAGTCACCGAATTGAAATGTTTTCCACTTTTAAGAGTAAAAATAACTAATAGAGAATCTTACCTGACTATACCGATGTGTCTGACTAATAACAATGATAGTTCCTCTAAGTTATTTTCAGGTTTTAAAACGATGACTGTGATAAAAATTACACTGTAATATTTTATGGATTTTAGTTTCAGTATGCATGCGCTTAGGGCAGCCTATCAAGCAGGTCACTTGTGGGGACAAACTTTAAATGACACACAATATATACCCTCCCTAACAGACGAGTGGATAAAAGGAGGAATAGTGGCAGCCCGTATGGACAACCCAACACAAAATCTGGAATGCGGCACGAGAACTTAGCTGCAAGAACAGCTGCAGAGGCCACTGTCCTTGAAAGCGAGAATGAATGGCATGCACGCTGCTTCAAGACCTGTGGGTAGTCGCAAATGCGATTACTGATGATTTTAAATGTGTGTCCAGTGTGGACCAGGGGTTTCAGCAAAGATGACGTCGAGGAGGCCTGGGTTTAAAAAATCATAACTAACTTCAAAAAAGATGAGGTCCTGTGTTCAACTGTAAATATTTTTTAGATATGTTCACAAATATCTTTGCTAGCTTAAGACCGATTTCGCGTTTTTTTTTATTTGTTTGGAAGGGGCTGCCTCAATGATGTTTTCTTTTAAATTTGGTCATGATCTGATAATGGGATCCATGAGAAAATGGACACTCTTCAATTTACAAAGGTATCTCCGCGGTATATGAATGCTAATTATTACTTACAAGGTGGACCAATATCATTTTTTTTATTATTATTAATAAGGTTGTACTTTTAGGGTGATCCAATATTATTTTGGACAGGATCCGTTAATGTTAGTTGGCATTTTTTAAAAATTTAGCCGTTATCCATATAATTCATGGAGTTCGAATTTGTACTATCGTTTATAGGGCCTATCTTTAGAAGTAATCAAACGATTTTAAAAATTCTTTCTGTAATAGAAACCTACATTAGTCCTTAATAACATAAGCTAAGACTTTTTGTAAATCGTTAACTCGTACGTAGCAGGGCGGCTCTCTAAAATTTGATAAATTTTTACGAGATATTTTAGGGCGAAATTGATATAATATTTCATTGTTTTTTTAATATTTTAAGACGTATATTGGCATGAAATATGTTTTTATTGAGTTAATAAACCCACCACTACGATTCCAAGATCACAAACTATGTTTTTTAATTAATTTGATTTTTTGTTCTATCTTTTAATTTTTATTTTTTTTAATACTTCCACAGTAGGTATATTTTTGAAATATATATTTTTGATTATGATATTAACAGGGTTTTCTGAAGACCTATTTTTTTTCCAAAATGTGTAGGTGTTTTTTAAAGTTACGGCCATTTTTCTGTTTTCAGTATGAATGAAAAAATACCTATTTTTTGTTATTTTTCGAAAATTTTGTATGGAATGGTACAAAAATAATTCCAGAAATGAATTTAGCATCCTTGATTTACTCGAAATTGACACCCAACTTGACCCAGTTGCTTAACTGGCGCAGATATCAAGATTAACATGGACACACCCCCCCCTCAAAAATTTGACATAGAAAATTTCGAGGGCTCTACTTCGAAAATCCATCTCTGGGTCCTAAAGGACCTACCCTGATACAGGAAATCTTTTGTTCACGAAATGCCGTATAAGTCCTCTTACCGAAGCCACTATATATCATTATAATGGTAATAATGAAAGCTTTAGGCGCGTTATGTTCGCAGACTGTATCGAGATATGTAATAGTACATTACTAAGCTATGGCGGTAAATCGAACGAAATGTCTCAGATCACAGGTATTTGACGCCCGAGCCGAAGGTAAGGGTGATAAAAATGCGAGCGACCCTACCTGTACCCATGTATTGGACCCATATTATGCCTGCTCACATAACTTCACGACAATCGGTTGAGAATTGAGATCTGTAGAAGAAAACAGCCGGACATGCAAACTGATATACCAAACTTGTTTGACCATACCGGAGGAATTTCCGTGTTGTATAATTCGGATATTACCTGAAACAAAAGCAAAATTAAAATTGAACTCTTAAGTAGACAACTAAAAGTGATTTATTGGTTATATTAAAATGAATATAAATGAGACATGAAAAGAAGATTTACTTGCTCGGAACAATGACTTATAGAAATGTCTAAAATGCCGAGGGCCTCAAACGGCGGAAGTATGGAGCCATCGACAGTGGCTTCTTATTTGAGCCGTTCGGCGTAGAGACCCTCGGACCGTGGGGACCGGGCGCGCACCGCATATTTAAAGAATTATGCAAGCGCCTGGTCGAGGCCTCTCGTGACCAGAAGGCTGGCTTTTACCTCGCCCAGAGGATCAGCATTGCCATACAACGTGGCAATGCTGCCAGCCTTCTAGGCACACTCCCGCCTGACAGCGATTTGGGACAAATTTTTTATCTTTAGTTTTAGTTTATTTTTAGCTTAGTTTTAATTTATATGTAATTTAGTTTTATTTTTAGGTCTAGTTTTAGTTCAAGTATTTTTTTTATAATTATTACTCATTATGTCTAAAATTATAAGAAAAGGCTTTATCAGCGTATGTTATGTTGCATGCCCTTTTTTATTTACTAGTTAATGTTTACCAATACTTCAACCGTTATAGTAGGTACCTACTTTTATCTTTTATCTCACGAGCGCGGGTTGACCATGATTGTATTTGTGACACATAAGTACGAACACACAGAGACAACGTGAACACACATAGACAATGTTCATGCATACTTGTATAGCTCAACACACAACCATCGCTCACCCTCGCTCGTGACATAAAAGTACCATACTATAACTTTCCAGATTTTCTCAAAAGGTACAACCCTAGTGGTACCGATAAAGAGAGATAAGGACCTTTTTCTGACGTGCCGATAACGGCAAGCTGCTGCTCTGCGTAATGGTTTCGTTCTATTTTTGAACCCTTATCAACAGAAATGGAAGCTGAGAGGGCTAAATATAGTTTTGTTGTAAAAACAGGGTTGCTCGAGTTTCTATTATGAGGCATTCATTGTTAAAGCCTTTAGGCTGCGTTTCCACCAGAGATGTGCGAGGAGGCGTTTTCATACATTTGACACCTCGCAACGCGCCGAGCGAGGTGTCAAATATATGAAAACACATCCTCGCACATCTCTGGTGGAAACGCAGCCTTATACTGAGAAAATGGGAAAATTTTCATGTAGTTTTGAAAACTGGTAGTTATACCTTGAACATACTAAAAGTCCTCAAGGGTGGGGTTTGTGCTGAGGGAGTATGGGGGGTTCGAACGGTACCTTCTTTAGTATTTCGTAAAAAACTCGTAAACGATAGCACACCACAAAAAAATACAAATTATCATCCTCCTAGCGTTATCCCGCGTTATCGTTATATATTATCGTATAGATTTTATTCTGTAAAAGAATTCTTAGGTAATAATACATCATCAACCTTTTATTAGCTATAATTATAAATTAGGTTATGGACAACACTGGTGCATGGACAGCTAAAAAAGATGGGACGTGTGTAATATTTTAATGTAACAACTTTTGTAATTTACCCTTTTTTAAGCAAATAAATAATTATGAATTATGAATCCCTGTACAGTTGCATCCTGAAGGATGCCTGGGGTCTGCTATTTAATCCCAAGATTAGCATCGGCAAAAAAAACTACATAAATATAATTTTAATTGAACGAGTAAGCGAAGGTTAATTTCCATCTGGATTGGAAAATCAGATGGCGGTCGCTTTGGTGACTCTTACGCAGAATCTTGGAATCAGGAAACTATTTAGAATTTAAAAAAAATAGTCGTCAAATCGGAACCCGACCCGGTGCCTAGGTGCAAAACGCTAGGTAGATGATGGGAGAATATTACGCAATCGCAAAGGAATCGCAATCGCCGTCTGCTATCGAGGCACGTCGGGCGAGTCGCAAGGCTGCCTCGCTCTGTAATAAGGCATAATGGGAGAGGAAAACACTGGGAGAGAGAACAAATGCCGCGCCCTGAGCCTGCTGGTGGGGCCAGGAAAACCACGGAAACCAGTCATTATTTTGATTTTTTTTACACTGTCTATAAAGGTGTATTAATAATAAAATTAGAGAATTGCACTAGCCTTAAAGTAAAATTAACCAGTATAAATATAATGTATAATATACTCACCGTCAGAAAATTTGGTCCAAATTAGAAAAATGCATTTTTATATATTAAACATTTTTAATTTATTCAATTTATAGTTTGAAATCACGAAAAGTTTTTGGCCAAATTTTCTGCCGGTGAGTGTATAATATATTGTTTTGCATTTACAAATACCAGGTATGGCGCATGCCACCCCTCGTGCTTAAGAAATACACAAGTGTTCAAGGTGCTATTTTCCTCTTAGAGCATTTTAAACCTCAACAATGCGGAGTACGTAAATTGAAGTCTTTTTTTTTCATCTAAAAGATATGAATTAATTCTCCAGTCGGCTCTACTGGCAGCTTTCAAGGGTTTCATATTCCTTTCTACTTTTTTATCTCCTGGCCCTACAGCGTCGGTACTAGCACTACGCCTGTAACGATCCGCTGAAATATGCCTTTGTGGCAGCCGTCCCGCTCACGACCGTACCCTAAACACTGCTTTATAAAACACTGTATCGTAATACAAACTCACTGGCATTATACAACCTTTTGGACGGTGCTGAAAAGGGGGATTTAAAAAATTGCTTGCATCGCGATTAATCATCCTGTTAAGGTTTGGATGAATATTTGAAATATTTGAATTGTGTTCGCGATTTGTTAACTTGCGAATATACGTCTGTAGTAAGGGGAGTACGAGTAAGGCTGTCTATTTCAGTGATTAATATCTTACTTAATCTTGCTATGGATATTACTGAAGTTTAAAGGAGGTTTGGATATTATACAAGCGTAACTACTAATTTTAGCGTAACTAAATAAATAAATATAAATAAATAAATAAATAAAAAACCCAGAAATCTAGACTTAGATCGGATTATACCGGTTCCATCGACACGATTTCCTTCACCGAAAGCCACAATGCAAAGCACAGCCGAAAGCAAAAATTATATTTCGTACATAAGTTATATGAAAAACCCACAGTGGTTCCTGATTTGTTGGTGCGGAGGCGGTACGATACGAGAAAAGTGTCAAATGTGAAGTGAAGTGAAAGTGAAAAGTAATTTATTCCATAAAACACACAAAACAAGACTTTTATACAGGTGCTACCTACAACTATAGACAACTATATCAAATACCCTTAAAAATATAACAATTGTAGGTTCATCGCCGACAGAGGTCACAAGGTAGATCCAGCAATGTCTTGTGTGCAGTAAAGAAAAGGCTAAAACTCAGCAAAATGTTGCAAATGTCAGTGTCAGCTGTCGGTAGAGTCTCAGTACCATTTTTACTGCGCCCCTACATTTAAATGAGTGCTTCCTGACTGGCGCGGGATGCGCGGTAGCGGGACGATGCGAAGGCGACACTGCTCCGCTTCTGCGTATGATATTACTACTGCAGAAACGTAATTACTGACAGTATTATGTCAAGTGAGAATCTTTGCGACGTCAGTAAATTTACGTCAAAGAAGCAAATGTCACATATCGATCCCGCCCCGCCAAGTCGGGAAGTCGCCTAAGACTTGGCGGGACGGGATTGATATGTGACATTTTCTTCTTCACTTCTCACTCACACTCACAATCACTTGACATAATACTGTCAGTAATTACGTTTCTGCAGTAGTAATATTATGCGCAGAAGTGGACCAGTACTGCCTTCGCATCGTCCCGCCTCCGCGCATCCCGCGCCAGTCAGGAAGCACTCATTTAAATGAAGGGGCGCAGTAAAAAGTAGTACTGAGTTGACTGACAGTTGACAGTGTCAACTGTCAGTCAACTCAACTTGACACTGACATTTGGCAGTTTTCTAATATCGTACCGCCTCCGCACCGACAAATCAGGACGTCGCTTAAGTCGTTCTTACCGCTGGCACAGCCTGTATTCACTAGTAATTGACACGGCTTTGCTCGCCAGGGCCTGGCTCAGGCCCGGGATGGACGTGGATCGTCACGAGGCGATCCCGGATTAAAGTAGCCGTTTCACTATCGACCGGCTGTGGGAAACGGTTTAAAACCGGTTAATCTTGTCCGTTAACCGGTTGGTCCGCTTATTTAGATTGAAACATTTTGTTTTGTATACTTGTGACGAATTAATGTAATATTCATGTACCTACTCGCCAAGTTCGTCACCTAATTTGAAAAAAAAATGGTTTCTCTCTATTAATCCAGTTTGTAACCTTGTCGCCTGAAAGTAAGGGGTAGTGTGCGTTAAATCCGGCAGTTCTGATTATTTGCAGGCTTGTTTATGATGTAGGTATTATCAGCAACTAGCACTGTCGGGTTTTAGTGGTTTTTATTTCGATTTTGGAGATAGTTGCGTTTGGCGCTCGAGGTCACAAACTTGGATTATTTATTGGGCCAACATCATAATCATAAACAAGTCTGCAAAAAATTAGAACTACCGGATTTAACGCACGCTCTGAATGTATAAAGTTACTGTACTATTATTTAAATCATCATCAAAGTACATAGCGTTCAGTAGCGGCGCGTCAAAATTCTTAGGGAAGCCGGAAATAGTTGACTTTTCCTATTCTTCATGAGCCGAAGTAAAAGAACTGGACAGGCTGAAAATTAGGCAAGCCGGTGGGAATCGAGTTTTATGGACGCTCCGCCGCTGATAGCGTTCTCCTTTTGTAAATATCTAATTCAATTATTCACGAGCGAGCAGCGCTAGTGGGCCCGTGCAAGCACTCTTCATAGCATTTTGGTCAGAAATCTAACTGTTCGTTCAGTAGATCGTAAACAGTAACAAAACAAACAGAACAAAGGTCTTTAATCTGGCAACCAAGTACTTAGACTCAGCTTATCTCTTTCATATTAGTCCACTTAGAAAGGGACGTCCGCAGTTTCGTCTTAATTTCTCATCTCCATTATTTCCCGTTTAGCAGAGCTATGGCAATTAATAGCAAGCTGTGCTTTGTACTTCTAAAAGGACATTAGGAAGCAAATTTCCTTGTATAGATAGGACGTTTTGTAGTTGGACGGTGGAGTTGGGAACTAACAGGAACAACCGTAGATCATCGACTTGCAGTCATAAATTCGTTCATTACAAGAAAATTTCGGCCCAAACTAATTTTCGTAGGAATGTACCTTCGGAAGCGTAGGATTTGCTATTAGGGACACACATTCCGAAAGGATGGTGTGCATTTTAACAAAAACTAGTTTTTACCCGCAAATTCGTCGGCGTAAAGTCGGTCATAGTAGGGCAGTGAAATTGTACATTAAAATCGCAAAGCGAGATGTAAAGCTGCATTTTTGGTATGTTATTCGCACACCTTAGGAGTATGTGTGACTACATTTTGCAAGCAAAAAAAAGTTGTGCTACCTGTATGATACGTGAAAAACTGCAAAATTTTCGGACTTTTTTCAGGTATTGTAGTTCAATTCAAAAACTATGGGTTTTTGACATTACTTGTCTATGGCATTTTTAAAGTACATTAAATTTGCAACAATTTGAGCCTACCTACAGCTCCGTATGTCTTATAGTTTTTGAGACATGATATTTCAAAAATACTGCTTTATTGAGTTTTGCCTATAGTGCGTGTTGTTACGGGTTTCCGTCGAACAAACACTTCACCACCGGCCACCAGCGCCGGCTTTTAGTATGTTATCAGGCATATCTCCTGGACCCCGAAACTGCCGGGAGACAATCTATCCAAGGTCGCTCTTCCGAGTAATGACGTCATGAAAATTGCCGCCGAAACGTTTGGAAAAGTGGCAATCACACCCAACCTATGCAACATACATACACGTGTATGGTATCAAATGAAAGCTGAATAAATATGCCATAACGTATAACTAAATTGACGTATAAAAAAGCTGGTTCATGGAAAATAGGCGTTTCATCATTTTTTATCTTATATGGAAAAACGGCTTCGCGCTGTTGGGTTTTTCAGCATTTCTCTCACAGTTTTGGTCATATCCAGAAACAATAAATAGTTATGTAAAGCTGACATACTAATTACTATTTATGTGCAACAGAATTCTCGGGTACCTGTTCTAGTTATTCTGTTAAATCTGGAAACCCGGAAATGTTTTCCTTACTTTTTTATTATTTTGCTTATAGGTAGTTTTGAATTGTCTCAATGTATTGAAACTTAATTTAGGTATACGTTATGGCATATTTATTCAGCTTTCATTTGATACCATACACGTGTATGTATGTTGCATAGGTTGGGTGTGATTGCCACTTTTCCAAACGTTTCGGCGGCAATTTTCATGACGTCATTACTCGGGAGAGCGACCTTGGAGAGATTGTCTCCCGGCAGTTTCGGGGTCCAGGAGATATGCCTGATAACATACTAAAAGCCGGCGCTGGTGGCCGGTGGTGAAGTGTTTGTTCGACGGAAACCCATAACAACACGCACTATAGGCAAAACTCAATAAAGCAGTATTTTTGAAACATCATGTCTCAAAAACTATAAGACATACGGAGCTGTAGGTAGGGTCAAATTGTTGCAAATTTAATGTACTTTAAAAATGCCATAGACAAGTAATGTCAAAAACCCATAGTTTTTGAATTGAACTACAATACCTGAAATATGTCCGAAAATTTTGCAGTTTTTCGCGTATCATACAGGAAGCACAACTTTTTTTTGCTTGCAAAATGTAGTCACACATACTCCTAAGGGGTGCGAATAACATACCAAAAATGCAGCTTTACATCTCGCTTTGCGATTTTAGCTTTTTTATTTGTAAGATTTCACTGGCCTATAGTGTTACAATTTCATTGCTATTCTATTATTTCAGGCATACAAACTTCTATCCCCTTAAGAGATGAATTTTTCCAGGATAAAAAGTAACGTATGTCCTTTTCCGAAACTTAAAATATTTCCGTATCAAATTACATCGAAATCGGTTAGCGGTTTAAGCGTGACGAGTTAACAGAGAGACAGACACAATTTCGCGTTAATGATATGGATTAGAATCAAAGTTTCTCTGGAAGATATCGATTTTTATAAAGTCTCCTGTTGTTCAAAGTGTTTAATTTCATCTTTATATATTTTTGGTGAGCAATAATATGTAAATAATGTAGTTAGTGTTTACTGTAGTTATTATATAGGTACGTCCAAATGAAGCATAATAAATAGACATGCGATAAATTTAGCCTGATGAAATAAATTTCCATACACCAACAAACTTCCTCCCAACTTCCTACATTCCACAAAAACGAGCGTTCGTCACTCACGCCGTCCCTAGAGATGCCTAAAAGTTCGCGTAATCTATACCCGGGTACCCGGGCATGCTAGGGCTACCCAATGCCCGGGCGAATTAGACCGGCTTCCAGGATTAACGGGTAATAGTGCGTGGATAACCTTGCCGTACTATTTATTGGGAGCTGAAAGGTTGGATATATGATCTGCAGGTTTAATGAAAAATATCGGAGGATTTATTTTGGCGTATCTGCTGACCTTATTAGTGATTTTTGATTTTTGTAGGTTGTTGTCCCCAATAGGGGGGAAAAATTGATGTAAACTTGAAGTGATCTCTAAATATCGCTCAGTTACGGGTTTCGTTAAAAAAGATAGCATATTTATTTTATTTTATTTTCATCTCAATTTTATAGTCTTTTTAAGAATAAATGTGTTCATTAAATCTTTTTATAAGGTTCGTTAGGCACAAAAATTTTACGTAAAATAATAAAAGATACGACATCAAAGAGAAAAACGTCCATGTAATTCGGTTTTAGTAATTCAAACTTCGGTATTAAAATTTGTGTTTAGAAGACCACAAATATATTTTATGTCACACCTAGCCATAAAGTGGCCATTATCGCACGCTCTGCGCGCGAAAAAACCCACTTCCTGGCCAGGGGGTGACATAAAATTTTGTACTTATCCCGGGCGATAATAAAGAAAGCCTCAGATCGCGTATTTATCGCCCTTGCCCTCGGCTCGGGCGTAAAATACCTGCGATCTGTGACATTCTTTTTTTATCGCCCTTGATAAATAATGTACTATAAAAAGATTTCTTTACAGATCATTTGCTACAACGCAACTGAATAAATACTGTTAACATTGACATCGACTTCACATACTTCGTAAATAAAGTACTTAATATAATTTAGAGGCAGTATCAAAGGACTTTTTTGACATATTTATACACATTTAACGCCAAATATTAAAAAAAAATAAGAGTAGCAGGGCACAGCTAAATGTCATATTACTCGAATTTGGAGCAGCCCAACTGGGGAAGTGCCTCCGCCTTGCAGAAGACCACGGCCATAATAATATTATTTACTATACAAGTATGTAGTGTTGTGTTCCTGGAGGTGAGCAAGGTCGCCAGATCTCCCACGGATGCACTGTGTTGAGAGCAAGGGACCTAAATCTGTCCTTTCTGCTGTCTACACAGCGAATCCTCAAATTTTATAGAGGGTCGTGATTCCTTTGGAGTCGCGAGCGTCTATAAGCTACGGTGTCTGATTACCATCAGATGGACTGCACGCATGTTTGCCACCGTTTTTGTATAAAATAAAGGTTTTTCGCCGTATTATAATGGAATAAGGTACAAAACTGTAAACACATTTTTAACATCAAAACCGCTCCATTGAAACAGTCTATCCTAACACCATCACCGCACTATTTCAAAAGAATGTAACGACCGTATTATCCGTCCCCGCGCAATAAATACCTCCCTAAATAAGACGTAAAACCCAAAAAACCTATTTAAACGAGTATAAAATATCGCCGGAAGGCCGGATCAGCTGTTGGCAGCCAGCGCCCGCTTCCGGGCAACGGATTCGAATTTCAAACGCTCGAAATTTTAAATCACGTAAGACGGGTGATCGTTGTAAGCGAATTGGGTGAGTAAATAAGGTTATTTTCGAGTTTTAGGTGCAATTTTACTGTGACTAGAGACTACTAGTGATCTAGGATTGTACTTTGTTTCGCAGACAGGAGTTTCTTAGATGTATTGTATAACAGAATTTTCAATTCATAGAAAATATTTTTTTACAGAAAATATAGGGAAAAAATATAGATCTAATTGGGTTCTACAAAATGGCATTTTAGCCGTACCTAAAAAGTTACGGTTTCTAAAAAAAAAGTATATGTGAAATGAAAATTCTGCGAATTAATACATTCTATGAAACATAATTCAAAATAAGGGGACACCGTGATAATAATAATCATAATCATAATATAGTCTAAACAGAGCGATCGCGATCGATCTAATAGGTATGTCTATTTTTCAACCTCGCACTCACAAGGTGCTATTTAAACCGGGGCCTTTTTTTTTAGACTGAAGGCCTACTCAATATGATGTTTGCATAATGTTACTCGTTCTAACGCCTTAGCTAGTGAATGGTGAAGAATGGGTGGCACCCATAAATCGAGTGGGTGTTACCCTGTGTGCACCGGATTTGTATGGACAGCCATTGGACTTCGCATTGATAATAATAATAATAATAATGCCCCATTCATGGCTGAGGAGGATCTTAGAGCTGTATAAAGTTGATGCAGCTTTAAGATCCTTCTTAAGTGCTTGCATGGGGCAGTGGATCACAGTCCTTCGTCAACCGGGTGGACGGGATGGCCCATCTAGTCCGCGGGACTCCATCAGGATTGAGCGAGGTATCTTCCAGGGCGACAGTCTGAGTCCCCTATGGTTCTGCCTAGCTCTGAATCCGCTCAGCACTTTACTGAAGGATTCAGGGCTAGGTTGTCAGCTCCGGAGAGAGGGTGAGGTCATTTCTCACCTGCTCTACATGGATGACCTTAAGCTTTTTGCTCCAAATGCACGGGATCTGTTGACGCTACTGAAAACGACAGAAGCTTTCAGTAGCGCCATCAAAATGGAATTTGGAGTCGATAAGTGTGCGGTCATGCATGTACAGCGGGGGAAAGTTGTAAATTCTTCAAATTTACAGCCTTCTGAGACAATGTCCATCAAATCTCTTTCCGAAGCAGAAACCTATAAATATCTTGGTATGTCACAGTCTTTGGGTATTGAGGGTGAGGACGTAAAGCGGGCGGTGAAGGAGCGTTTCTTCTGTCGCCTGACAAAAGTATATAATAGCTTTTTGTCAGGCGGCAACAAGGTGCGCGCCTTCAACGCCTGGGTGATGCCCTTACTCATATACTCCTTTGGCATACTAAGATGGACTCAGACCGAGCTGGACGCCCTGGACCGTAGGGTGCGTGTACTGCTTACTGCGCACCGCATGCTACACCCGCGCTCGTCTGTTATGAGACTGTACATCCCGCGGAAGTGCGGAGGACGCGGCTTTTTAAACGCCAAAGACCTCCACAACCGCGAGGTGTGCAGTCTCAGGGATTATTTCCTAAACAGCGAGTGCGGGATGCATCGGGACGTAGTTGCAGTAGACGCATCTTACACCCCGCTTTCCATGGCAAAAGAGAACTGGCGCAGACTTAAAGTAATGAGTACCGAGGACCGCAAGGCCGTATGGAAGAGTAAGGAGCTACACGGGAGGTTCTACAGGGCCCTTACGGGACCCGATGTAGACCTGCTCGCGTCGGTGAACTGGCTACGTTTCGGGGATCTCTTCGGGGAAACCGAAGGTTTTGTCTGTACAATTGCTGACGAAGTTATCATGACGAACAACTACCGGAGGTATATCCTGAAGGACGGTACGGTCGACATTTGTCGGGCATGCCGCCGTCCCGGAGAGTCACTCAGGCATATTATTTCCGGTTGCGGTCATCTTGCTAACGGCGAGTACTTGCACAGACATAACCTTGTAGCCAGGATCATTCACCAGCAACTTGCCCTTCTATACGGTCTTGTGGACGTCGAAGTGCCGTACTATAAGTACACACCTGCGCCAGTTCTGGAAAATGGTCGTGCCACGCTCTATTGGGATCGATCTGTCATCACGGACAGGACTATTGTAGCCAATAAGCCTGATATCGTGCTGATAGATCGATCGAAACGCCAGGCAGTGCTCGTTGATATCACCATCCCCCATGACGAGAACCTCGTGAAGGCCGAGAAGGACAAACTCAGCAAGTACCTAGACTTGGCCCATGAGATAACCGCCATGTGGGATGTTGATTCAACGACCATTGTCCCGATAGTCGTTTCTGCGAACGGTCTAATAGCGAAGAGTCTCGACCAACACCTCAAGAGACTCTCGCTAGATGGCTGGGTCAAGGGTCAGATTCAGAAGGCGGTACTCCTGGACACGGCGCGGATAGTCAGGAGGTTCCTCTCTCTGTCGCCCTGACCACCGGTAGCTTAGGCCCTGCCCCGTTGCCGGCGGCACCCTAGGTTAGGTTTTTATAATATTTTTATGTTTTGTAAGTGTATTTTTATATTTTACTTTTTATAGAAATATTATAAAATCTAACCTAAGAAACACAATAAATAAAGAGATAATAATAATAATAATAAGCTCCACGGCCGATTTCGGCCAAGGCGACTGCTATCATCTCCGTAATAATTGTCTTTGATGTGCTCGTATGTGACTAACATAGCCGATCTTTTTTAGAAATACGCGAGAACACTGTGGACATGTGAGCACACCATTTATATAATTGTAAGATATTGCCGCAGGTGGTCGGGCTTTTATCTCATCGCGCTTGGCATCAAGCTCAATGCGCCGTTGACATTCGCATTGATAGATCCCGCGTTAACCACTCACTTGCCTTTGGCAACTCGTTGCCAGGCATAATCCTTATTTTCTAGGGAGTTCAACTCAAAATACAAAAGACTAACATTAGACGTCACTGATCATATCAATCTGAGAGCGCGAATCTTGATTCGAATAGAGAAAATATACAATAAGACACTGTAGGTACTTTATTTGAAAAATTTAATCTATCCACTCATGGTAGTCTCTCTCTAGAGGCACAAATCATGAAGCTCTGACGGTCGCTGAGATCGGAAGTCATTTTTTTATGCATCCGGCCATCCGCCTGCCGTTTAGCACACGGTCTTCCTGGTCGGCTGACTGGACGGCCCAGGAGTGCTCAGCGGGCAGCCTTGTGGGAGAACCGTTCGTCCAGTTGCCTGGTTACTTTGAAACGTTCTCACCTGTCGTGAGATACTCAACAATAAGTAGCCAGCCGTAAAAATTGGACGACGCTGAACCGCATCCGCACGGGAGTCGCTCGCTGCAACTACTTTCTGCACAAGTGGGGCCTGAAAGAGTCGCCGGCGTGTGACTGTGGCGCACCGCAGCAAACAGTTTTCCACATCGTAGAGGAGTGTCCCAACCGATGTTTTGCTGGTGGCATCAAGGAGCTTGGCGAGTGCTCTGAGGCGGCCATAGACTGGCTGAAAAATTTAGATATAGATTTGTAACACACGCAGGACTAGTTTTCAAGGCCGTACGATAATAATAATAAATAATAATTAATGAAATCATACGTGAATCGTCTTTAGTTTACGCTCTCGTGAGTGCGTGAGATGCTCTGATATAAGAATTGGTATACAATTAAAATAAAACTCGTTATAAGATAAGCCTTTTATACCTTTTTAGTACCTACGGAGCCCTAAAAATGGAGGCTTTTTGCATTGATACCTAACATAAATCTCTTTCAATTTCGACACTCGAAAGCCCGCTCCATTTTATGTCATTTTTTCCCGTGTATCAAAGCGGCCGCTGGAGCATCAAATAGCTTGATTGTAACACACATCTTTCTACCCGGTATATTAAAAATGACAACAAACAAATCCCAACCCTATGTCCTTTGTGAAGGACACAACTTTGCTGCGTGCCCTCACGTAGTTCATTTGTTTGTTTACGTGCTCCAACGGGAAAAGTTTTCTCAGTGCTAACGCTTGATCGCAGGCGTTCATTGGAAAAGTCTCCCGCCCTTGATTTGAATTGGTTTGAAGTTAGTACTCTTAGTAGTACTTTTATTACAAGGAGTATTTTCTTGTATTCTTGCTTAACATCTGATTGGTTGCCCCGGAACAAATAAGAACAGGAAAAATAGGAAACAATCAGGCCGGAGAATAATTGTGTTTTAAGGTCAGCGGATGAGTGTGCTAGCGATATTTTCTGTGCCAATTTCTTATCTAGTACAATATCGTGTACGAAATAAGTAATATTTTGTTGAGTAACGGGACTTTACCCATATTAACACTAATGATCATCATTGTCAGCGTATGTACCCCATGACATTAAGTGCCAGTTGCACCAACGTATGAACACAGACCGGTCATCGTCAAATATGGCGCCGGCAGCTGTCATCCCATAGAAACTTGTCAAACTTTCCATACAATCAGATTTGACGAACACCGCTTACGATTACAGACGGTTTGGTGCAACCCAGCCTTAGTCCGCCCCTTGTATTTATGTGTTTTATGAAATAATTTAAACTTTATTCAACCTATAGAAATCCAACTGTCACTTGTTTACTTTCAGTTTGTATATGATTCATGTAACCCTTTACAACCGAGGAATCGCAATTGAACAAAGCCAAAATTGACTTTAATGACACTGATCATAAAGTATCGAAAAACATGATGGTGATAATGATGTCCTCCCAGATGTTAATGACGAGCATAAATTATCAATTTACCATGGACATATAATATAACTATGATTCAAAATAAATGAACCTATGTCCTATATCTAGGACGCAACACGATCAAATATTAACGAAACGCGCATAAGTTCCACTCAAGCACGCCAACTCCGAGGCCAATGTACAATTTGATCTCCTACACTGTTAGCAATTTTCGCGCTTAGACCCAGCGTTTTGGATGAAAAAGTTGTGTTCCATTTAGCTATAAGCCCCAGAGATGGCACTTTAAGGAGTTTGCGGGCGCCTGAGATGCTGACTCAAAGATTATAGGATCACCCCTTGCTACCCACTGCCACATTCAAACCGAAATCAACCTTAAGATTTAGTCTTAGAGTCCATTTTAGCTTACGACTTACAACACTTTTAAAGCAATCGCCACGCATATTCTTTCTCCATGCTCAAAGTTATTTTGCACGCGTGGTACGTATAATTCGTCAAGTCAATTTGAAGCGTAATCCGACAGGATAAGGCTTGGTTTCGCTTGGAAGGCGGTGATGAAGGTTGGTGAAAATACGCTTTAAGAGTTATCGGCCACAAATAAGTTTCGGTCGCTCGGTAATGGAGGGATTTTTGTGCTAATGAGAAGTGAAATGTTAGCCCAAGTAATATTACGAGGTTTCATGAAAGTTCACGTCAAAGTGCTTTGAAATTAAACAATACTGTTGTTTGGATAGTCAGAATACAACAAAAAAGTAAAAACATATTCTTAGTTTACTATTTTGTACTTATTAATTACGTTTAAATGTATCAGCTTATGATGCATCAATGCAAACCTTTCCGCCTGAAGAAACACTTTCTGTTCCACACTTTAACCATTACTACAAAGAAAGTGAAACGCATAGTCACATTTATAAAAGACTCGCTTTAATAAAACACAATACTTACAGTAAGTGCCAGTTGCACCAACGTACGAACACAGACCGGTCATCGTCAAATATGGCGCCGGCAGCTGTCATCCCATAGAAACTTGTCATACTTTCCATACAATCAGATTTGACGAACACCGCTTACGATTACAGACGGTTTGGTGCAACCCAGCCTAAGGCTGGGTTGCACCAAACCGTCTGTAAAGCTGCCGGCGCCATATTTGACGATGACCGGTCTGTGTTCGTACGTTGATGCAACTGGCACTTAGTCTTCATAGTTTATGCGTTAAAATACGAAATTGGAAAACAAGAGACCCAGAAAACAATCTAAGTTTCATATTTCCCAATTTCCGAGAGAGTATTTAAATACTGCCTTCGCAACTTAACATTCAATATACTCACTTAAGAACTGGATCGACCAAAATGGACTGAATTAGTATAACAATAAAAATCCTTTTAGCGTTTTCACAGCTGTGATGAAAGCGACTGCTACCTGACCTTACAAACGAGAGGGAAACCTAGACGTTGTTGGGACTACGAGTAGATGACGTTTTCCTTCATTTGAATTTTTAATTTGAATTTAATTTTAATTTTTATTGTTTATATTCTTATCTTATTTTGTCGATCTAACCATCCACAAAACTAAGACAAACATTTGCATGCTTAAATAAGTAGAATACGGAGAACTGCAAGTATCTACGATGCAACACCCGATGTAACCCGTATTCCGCAAATAAACATTTCATTCATTCATTCATTCAATTCCCGCCAGCGAGGAAGTCCACCGCGCGATCGCGACAACACAGACACACACACACACACACACACACACACACACACACACACACACACACACACACACACACACACACACACACACACACACACACACACACACACACACACACACACACACACACACACACACACACACACACACACACACACACACACACACATAGTCCATATTCGTACCTTTTTTACTTTACTTTACTTTTATTGTATTTTACTTTATCGGTACTGCCGCATACAGGGTAGAGTCAGCCCGACTCAGATCGAGCCTAGCTAAGTTTATTGCTGGACTCTTCTCTGCGAGGCTAGGTTTAGTGAACCAGCGACCAAACCCCCAGTAGCTCGATTCCACTCGTACCTCATATTCGGTCGGAAAGTACATTACCCAGAATGAAATTCGACCAAACAGTATTAGTAATTTTATAAAATGCGTTCTCATACCAATACTTTCTTTACGCGGGGTCAAAATGGAATACGGGGCGGCGTCGTAAAAATAAAAAAGTTTTCTGATGTCCCCTTAAGGGTTTTATTAGTTTTTGTTTATTACACCTTTTTATGGGAGGGACGAATCACATGTGTCCGAGCGGAGTCATACATTCCGGTTTACGGTCATAAAGTAAATGCTTTACTTTTCAACTATAATTATTTGGCGCAGCGCTCCAAAAAAAGATCGTTTAAAATGGAGAGTAAATACAGCAAAGCATTTTAATATGTAAAATGAATTTACCATGAATACATTGAGTAATATGCACATTGTAATTAAGTACTTTCTGGAATCAGGGAGGTTAAAAAATTTTGAAACATGCAATTAATGATTTAGACAGAATGGTAAAAATAATTGTATGCAGATAAAGTTTTCAATGCTTTACATCAGTATACTCTCAAGCAAATTAACAATAACAATTCACCACAAATTGACAATATTTCATAATTTCCAAAAGTCTTAATTCGAAGACCATTTCGGTAAAAACGTGTGAAGTACACAAAAAACATTTTTTTAGATTTTTTTCTCCGTTAATTTTGGAAAAATCGCAAATTACTGTAAATCGAAAGTTGACGTCATCTTCCTCGCTGTATTCAGGGAGACCTAAGTACAGAGTACAGACAATCTCTGCTCTGGAGTGGCTCTGGATTCTTGTTGGGAAGATGACGTCATATTTTACTTACGCCCTTTTGGAATGACCTACTTTTCAACGTGTTTTTTTCGTATGAAATAATGAGTTAAATTGAAAAAGAAAAAATACGGGTGGCTTAAATTTTTACCTATTTTCTAACTAGTTCATAAAATATAGTAGTTAAAAATATGAAATGTTTTCAATTGTACCTTTACTGGTTGTAGGACTTCAGAAAATGGTTAAGCCACAAATCTCTGCATAAAACTAGCAGAGAATCCAGGCAGTGCATCAGTAAATTACTTCGACGTTGCCAGCACTCAATACGTCAGCCTGTCAATGTGGTCTGCGAAACTAAAACGAAACATATTGCTGGGAGCCGCGTGGAAGGAACACAGACAATTTGTACTGGATAAGATCGTTCCAGGCAGTTCTGGTTTATGTGTCAGTTAGAAGATTATAGTACGATTACTGAAACTGACACTGGCAATTCTGTGCGGACGATTACTGTTCATTGCACGCTCGAGACGTGCAATGCAATGCGGTTTGGAGGGAACACACGTAATGTATGAGGAAAACCTCCGCTCGAAGTCGTGACCGGTCCGTCATCAATATAATAAAGTATTTATAACAACAACACGATTATTAGACAGTGTGGTTGTAACATACATTCTAACACATTCGTGTCAAAGTAGAATATACAATGGAATGAAAGAAAATGTCAGTGGTAAACGCAAAGTAACTTATTTCATGTAGAGTTACGTGATCAGAAATGATAAAGTACTTTCATTTACAATAATATATCACAAACACAATAAATACAATAATATAAAAAAAATCATTGAACTTTTAATAGCAGAAAATGCAACCACTTCGCAATTCAGATTCAAAATTATTAAATTCAAATTGCGTTTTCCAGTCCAGTCGACTGACATCATTCATTCGACTAGCAAATTCAAGTCGAAGGAAAAACAAGGGCGTGCAGTGGAAACAAAATTTATTGTTTCAGATGACTGCGCTGCATTCGTACTATTTGTCTCGTCAAGCATTTTGTTCTCTTTGCAGGACGCCCGTTCGCAGTTCTGTTCGTAGTTCAATAGCCCAGCGCCGCTTTGAGTTCTTGGAAATTCTAAATTGATGTTGACATAAAGTTAAGCTTAAGTGAATTAGGAAAGTTTTGTAAGTAGAATCATATGGAAAATTTCCTGCGTCCGTTCTTTTTTTCACAATGAATCCGATGGAAGACTACTTAAAGACTAATTTGTCACTAACCCTGCCTACAAAGCTGGAGGTCCCACGTTCGAATCCCGATCAAGGCATTTATTTGTGTGATGTAGGTATACGAATATTTATTCCTGAGCCTTGGATGTTTTATATCTATTAAGTATGTATTCATCTAGATGTATATATGTATATAAGTGTGTACATATTCGCTTAGTACCCATAATAGATACAAGCTTTGCTTAGTTTGGGACTAGGCTGACTAGCGTAAGACTGTCCACAAATATTTTATCCATTTATTAAACTGAAAGGGTTATAACCCTCTATTAGTAGACTGGCATTTAGTGCACCTATGGTATCTTATCTGGATGAGGGTCAAGGATAACGAGATCTTTTGTGAATTGCCCCCTCTTTTATATTTATTCCAATCTGCTCTCCAACATTTCCACAAACCGGGTGATGGAGGTCAGCGGGAGTACTCTGAATTCCTTTGGTTTTGGATACCTAACCACTGAAGAAAAAAAAACTGGCAACCGTACTGTCTTCTCGAAGATCTCACGGTTCGAAATAAATGCCATACGATAAATAAATAATAACCACTGCAGAAGTCTTTCATTCTTTATCTGTCAAGTTTTCCATTGTCTCATCATCCTCATTCTACAATCTATGCTGGTCTATATTGTAAGTTTACAATAACAGCCACGGTAATTTTTACCACGGTCGTGTTTGGGCTCATTTGGAACCGTCTCATCTAACAGTTGATGACTGGATCACAGAATAGTATAATAGTATTACATATAGAACGGCCACGAGCCCCCCGCACCGAGGTCAGTTACCTCGTCCCTGAGAAACCCGCTTGGTGTCGATCGGGCGCCGTCGCGCCTCGCGATTCGTCCGCGCCGCGCGCTACGCACCCGCGCAAACAATTGACGCGTGTACCGACAGTGCACGCACACATACTTACCCACAGACCTTACGTTCCTACGCGTGTCACAGGTGTGACTGGATAAAAGGCGCTGCTGACAATAAAATCTAGTATCAAAAATAATACTATGGCAGTAAATAAACTTAAACAGGGCTTTGTAACGTCACACAGAAAACTATGCATAGGTAAATAGAAAGTTAAAATTGTCTACATGGAAAAGATTACAAAAGATACAGAGATATTATATAATCAAGTAAAAATTTAACAAACTATTATATATTTTGTAAACACTTATTTGATAGTAATATACACTCAGTTAGTAACCGCTTTGAGTGGTTACTAACTGAGCGCTCCCGTGCTTTGAAAGGCACGTTAAGTTAACGGGTGGACAACTACGGAACCCTACATTGTGCGTGGCCTGACACGCACTTGGCCGCTTTTTTATTGCAATTTCAAGCGAATGACCTTAGTCTCAACTAATGGAAAGCGACGACAGGTCCTAAGATGCAGCTCGCTGGTTCATTAATAGCCTATTCACGCTTGCTGCCTTGAAGAGACCTAGGATTATAATCCGCCTTGAAATAAAACTTTGTGTCGTTCCTTGTTTATCGCAAGAGAAACCAATTATCATAATTGCAAATCCACTTCTTCGTGTTGCGAATACGAATTCGAGCACCGTCAGCTATCATAAAATTCCCTTTTTACTAAACCGTCAAATCCGCTCGAAAAATTCGCTCCACTCTGTCATTGTTGCGACGGAGCAGGTATTTTTTATGTCTGCTTCCGAAATTCCAATTTACAACGCGTGGATTTTGCATTGACTTGAGCTTTCAATTTCATCAGACGTACAATGTTCCGAACATTGATTAGCGCGAAGCTTACAGTGGCAAATTTTGATGAGATTGGTTTTGTCCTTTTCAAAGTTCATAGTTCAAGTGCAAAATTAATTATCTATGGTACATCATTATCAGTTTGATAGGCCACCTACTACGACACGACAACTACATCAGAAACATTATAGAAGGGAAAATAAATGGGAAAAGAGGAAGAGTTATATGGGTCATTTTCTATACTCGATTTTTTTTGTGTCCGAGCTGAAAATCGTATGGTAGTATGAGATAATACGTACCATTTATTTTTTTTCATAAAGAATACATGTTTCCACGTTGAGGTCCACTCAAATTCACGGACTAATTTGTTTTTAAAATACATTAAAAAATACCTAAACGCTCAAATTAAGACTCCGTGCCCTGTCCGGCATCGAGTTTTGAATCAATCAAAAATTCCTATCAAAAACTGTACATTAGAATCACTGATTTCGTGTCAAAAACTTTAACTCGATTATATTTACTATCACTGAGCACAGACACTATTCACTTCACTGTGGTGAATAACTTGTAATTGATGTTTAAAAATCGTCCGAGCGCGAGAGTTAAATTTTGTCGGCAAAATTCAAAGGTCCCTGGCAGCCATCGTTTACATTTGATCAGCTTCGCGTCCTGCTTCACATGTGCTCTCAAATGTCAGCTATTGTATATAAAAAATGTATATATAGCAAACCGCATTAAGTTCGAGTAAACCACCTAAGTACTTCGGTTTCTGGGTGGGCGACAATTTTTTTGCTTTTGCTTGCAATTTCGGTGGCCCTTAGAAATTCAAATTTTACATAAGTAATCATTAACATATGTATGCATTATAAAGCACTTTGGTGTCTCTATATAAACGATAACTTAAAATATTATTAACATGCAATTTGAATTTTTTATGATTTTTTTATATAGATTTTCAATTCCCGTGTCCTAATTCCCATAGCTTGTTTACCCAAAAAAGCTGATTTTGGGACACTGGAATTGGGAAGGGTGACTTATTTTGTTAATAAACCTCATTTAATAACAATAATTATGGATGAAATGCATAAATAAATATAATTTGTACTAAGTATATCGATTCGTGAGGAAATCTGCATACATCCGCGAAGAAATTCAAAGTTGTATGTGAAGTCCCCAACCCGCTCTGGGCCAGCGTGGGGACTACTGCCCAATCCCTCTCATCTATGAGAGGAGGCCTGTGCCCAGCAGTGGGACGTAGATAGGCTGATGATGATGATGATGATGATATCGATTAGAGTTATAGTTTATGCGTTTATTTAAAGAAAACAGGCCAACTGCTATAATTACACTTAGCTTCTTAAATATTTGAAAAGGGTGACCCATGATTGGTAAAATTAGGCTAAATAACTTCGATACAACTGAACTTTATAATTCTTGATAAATTAGATGGTAAATAATAATTTTAATAAAAAAAATTCTAAGAAAAGGCAATTCCCATGGACAGATAAATTCCCGTGCCCAGGTCAAATTTTCAAATTGTAATAACTTCCGTAATTTTATAAGTATAAGTACCCCGTAAGAAAATTTGTGTTTATTAATTTTTTTATCAAATTATCAGCATAGAATTTTCTATGTATTATTGGTATTTCTAAATTCCATGGGAATTGGACAAAAATGCCCGTTTGGTGAAATTCACTCATATGAACCAGATAAAGGAGGATGTGGATGTCGTGTCGTATCAGGACGTCAAGAGGCGGGCCTCGGACCGACAAAGATGGAGAGAACTGCATCAAGCTGCACCGACAAGAGCTCGGCTCTTAAGATGATGATGATGATGACATCATTATCATAGTCTTTTACGTCTATTGCAGACGATTTAAGCATTGCCGTGTAGCTACAGCGTGTAGCCATGGTACAGTTTGTGTTAAAATACAGTACAGCTTTGGATTTTTTGGCAATATAACACTTTAAACTCTCGCGCTTTGTAAACATACTTAAAAGGTTTGTTTTAACGGGTCTAACGCGATATTTATGTATTTACCTTTTTTACCGACGTTTCGACACGGGTTTCACCGGCCGTGGTCGCGGATATGACCACGCCGCGACCACGGCCGGTGAAACCCGTGTCGAAACGTCGGTAAAAAAGGTAAATACATAAATATCGCGTTAGACCCGTTAAAACAAACCTTTTAAGTTTTTTGGCAATGTTCGCAGAAACGCCTGCAGTTTGACTGTGCAGAATTAAGGAGAAATAATGGATTTCAACGTTGCGTCGAAATTTTCGCTTCGTAGAATCTTTGTCATGAAACCTGGTTTTTAATGAAAAAAGGTTTCTGTGAAATTAATTGCAGTAAAGCCATTTTTTTTTTTACTTTGCAATAAACAGTTGTAGTAAACGTTACCAGGGACCCGATTTTTGAGTGTCGAACGCTCGACTTTTCATTCGACATCTGTCAAAACATCATAGTTTTTTGACAGATCTCGAGGGAAAAGTCGAGCGTTCGACACTCAAAAATCGGCCCCTGATCTTCTTTTTAAAAGCAAAATGTAATTTGTTTTCCGCTTTAGACACGGTAAACTAAAACCGTCCGAAGTATCCGTGCGGACAATGATCTGGGTGTGGTTTTGTTAAAAAACGAAGCAAAACCCCGTTATTGGGAAAAACAATCGGTGCATAAAACACTTTCGCGCTTGGTCGGAGTTTGTTCGCGAATTTGTGAATGGGAAGTGGTTTTGCGATGCTTATTTGGAATGTTTTATAACTATTCGTCAACTTGATTTGATCTACCCCACGGCCATGGATTAAGTAAGACGTCAGCTTCGAAGGAGTTAAGGCGCTACACTGAGAAATTTGGAGACTTTGAAACGCTGTCCTGCCCAGACTAGCAAACAGTAGAGGCTGATGATGGATGTGGTACTGACAATAGCGAAACATTATTGCTTAAAATTTTCTCTATAGAAAATAAATCCAAAGTCGAGTCTATATTTTCTTTTTTTTTCCTCAGCCTACTAAAACAACGCATTATTAAAAGACACGATTAAGTTAATATGATGGTATTTTACCTCATCTAGGTACTGACAAGAGGAAATTTAATAAACCTGCACACAGTCAGATATTTAACGAGATTTGTCTAAAAAGCCATTCTCGGAGAGGGTTGCACCCCGTTTTGTCGTGAGCGAAAAACAAAGGGTGTCTCTTTCAATCGATATATCGCCTTAAATTGTATAAGCATGTACCAGCAACAGGCGCCTATCACTTAATTTACTGTACTCTTTCACTTATTTTCCGTTCATAAAGGAAATCTAATTTTTCAACTTAACTTTAAATATTGTCGTACTTTTGAAGTATCATCGTATAAAGAGTTTATAATCCTCTTATAATAAAGCATCATTTTACGGCGCAGTATTCGGTTTAGTGCAGCATAAATTATTAAGTTTAATGTGCACTATCTCCAGGAATGGCTCGCTTTACGCTTTGAGATACTTAGTAACGCTCAATATTAAAGAGCATACATGTACTTGTACATACAAACTACCTATAGAAGGTGAACGTAGTAGATCACTTTCATATAATACTCTGTAGACCTCGCCACAAAGTACACGAATACTTTTTTTATGTTAGCAACTTTAACAGAATCGGAAAAAAAACCCTATAATAATCGAACTTGTGGCCGATTTTTGAGTGTCGGACGCTCGACTTTTCATTCGACATTTTGTCAAAACATCATAGTTTTTTGACAGATCTCGAGTGAAAAGTCGAGCGTTCGACACTCAAAAATCGGCCCCTGCTCACAAAATTATACAAGATCGGTTGAGAAATATGCGTCCTGAAGTGGACAATAGTCGGGCATCGGCCGGACATATTAAAAGCATCTTTGCCTAAGTTCGCTTGGTTATTTTTTTATAAACTTTACTGGCTCCCAACAAAGCGATTTGAGTGCGCGGTTGGAAAGTGGCCTTGGGAAAATCCAAGGAAATTTGAGAAGAAACAGTGAAGGATAACGTAAAATTATATAACTCCGGTCTACAACTCACGAATAGTTTTAAAATTAGTAATACTGATATATAATTGGCTCTCTAGAGGTATAAAGCGATCCAAAGATATATGAAAATCCATGATAAACTTTTCCGGACTTATATATTAAAATATGACGAAGTCTCAAGCATACAATACAATACAAATCCCTCCCTGGATCCCTCATAGGGATAAGTTCGCCTTTGTAATTTAATCTTATGTGACATGTATATTGTTTTAACCTGTTTTGTGTACAATAAAGTGCTTACATACATACCAATATTTATTTATTTAATATTTATTGCACAAAAAGCGGACTTAATGCCGTATGGCATTCTCTAACAGTAAACCTTAAGGGGAAGCAGAAAAAAAAACTTTATTGAAAATTCTTTATTGTGTACCAAAAAATACAAAAAATAAAATAAAATTAAACCTGTTAATGGTAGAGAACAGGCGATCTTAATGCTAAAAAGCGAACTCTTCTAGACAACCTTTGGCTGGTGGAAACACAACAAAAAAGCATCAGCATCAGTAGTCAAGGTAAGTAACTACTTTCCACGTTAAATAACACGAATCAAAAATAAATTTAATGCTATAATTTGATTCGAAAAATTGATATAATTAGTAGTCTAAATTGTTTCTTTTTCCGTCAATTTTGAGCCACAGTTACATAAAAAAGTAACAGAAGCAAATAAAATCATTGTATTACTAGCACAAAAAATATTTTATGTTACACCTGGCCATAAAGTGGCAATTACCGCACGCTCCGCGCGCGGGAAATCCCACTTCCTGGCCAGGGGGTAACATAAAATTTTTCACTTAACACGGGCGGTAAAAAAGAAAGCCTCAGATCGCATATTTATCGCCCTTGCCTTCGGCTCGGGCGTAAAATACCGGCGATCTAAGACATTCTTTGTTTTATCGCCCTTGGTAAGTAATAGTACATTACTTAACAAGGGCGGTAAAACAAAGAATGTCTCAGATCGCAGGTATTTGACGCCCGAGCCGAAGGCAAGGGCGATAAATATGCGATCTGAGGCTTCGTTTTTTACCGCCCGTGTTAAGTACAAAATTTTATGTCACCCCCTGGCCAGGAAGTGGGATTTCCCGAGCGTGGAGCGTGCGGTAATAGCCACTTTATGGCCAGGTGTGGCATAAAGTACTTTATGTCACACCTGGCCATAAAGTGGCCATTATCGCACGCTCCGTGCGAGAAAAAACCCACTTCCTGGCCAGAGGGTGACATAAAATTTTGTACTTACCACGGGCGATAACAAAGAAAGCCTCAGATCGCATATTTATCGCCCTTGCCTTCGGCTCGGGCGTAAAATACCTGCGATCTGAGACATTCTTTGTTTTATCGCCCTTGGTAAGTAATGTACTATTATGTTACACCTGGCCATAAAGTGGCCATTATCGCACGCTCCGCGCGCGAAAAAACCCACTTCCTGGCCAGGGGGAGACATAAAATTTTGTACTTACCACGGGCGATAATAAAGAAAGCCTCAGATCGCATATTTATCGCCCTTGCCTTCGGCTCGGGCGTAAAATACCGGCGATCTAAGACATTCTTTGTTTTATCGCCCTTGGTAAGTAAAGTACTATACCGCATTCGATGAATAACCTTCTTATTTCGCACCTTCAGTAAACTCCTCACGTGGCAACACCTATTTATATACACGGATTTTAATATTATCACACCAACAATGAATTTTCTTTTTATGTGATGACAGTGAAATAACAGAAATCTCGGTTCTTAACAGCGGCAGTTTGACAGTTTCGCTGTACGTGCCCAGAGTACTGTTATGGTTGCGGAAAATGGAGTAGAAATTTTAGTCACAAAGGTTGGATTTGATGTGGATTCCTTGAAATTTTATGATTAACGTCATAAAATTTTGGGCCTTATGATGTTGGTAATAGAAACCTTCTAAAGAGGTTTCATCCATTTTATTTCTGTGGTTGTCGTAAGATTCAATGGAATAGTGTTGATGTGGAAAATAACAAATTGCTAGCCCAAAATCACGTGATATATGGGTTTGCAATCAAGGGAGCGCTCGTGGCCCAGCGGCGCCTGCGTACCGCTTGCGGTATCTAAGGTTAAGCAACGTGGGCAGCGGTCAGGACTTGGATGGGTGACCGCTTTGAGTGGTTACTAACTGAGCGCTCCCGTGCTTTGGAAGGCACGTTAAGCCGTTGATCCCGGTTGCTGTCTATGGCAGCAGTCGTTAAGCCAAGTTGGAGGCCTTCTGGCGGCTTGAGAAGTTCTAACAGTCAATTTGCCCACTCACTTGACAAAGCCTAATCCCAATAAGGTCTAGTTTCCCCTCGGGGTTGGAAGGTCAGATGGCAGTCGCGTTCGTAAAAACTAGTGCCTACGCCAAATCTTGGGATTAGGTAGCGGACCCCAGGCATCCTTCAGGATGCAACTGTACTGGGATAACGCGATGATGATGATAATAAAACAATGATATGCTTTTATGACTCAAAATCAGAATATTTAAGTATATTTCTGTAGGAACGAATGTAGGAGAGGAATGACAGATGACCGACTGGAAGAGTGTGTGAATAAGAATGGAATGAACGGGGAATGGGAGATCAATGGAGGACGGATTAGCTAGACGTTGTGTTCGGAACTATCGCTTACAATTTAATTTAATAATTGCTGTAAAACTTGGTTGGGGGTTAAAATAAAAGGGTAATATTCAAGAACAAGGTGTTTTATTGAAGAGAAGACTACAGATTTTGGGGGCTCGGCCGTGATTGAAGAAATTTCATCGGATTGGATTCGGCGACGACGACGTGCCATCACACCAAGTTACACGGTTACGACGTGTAAGCGCAAAAACGACGGGTTTCGACTTTACGACGAAGACGACAGCTAAATAGATAACGACGAAATGGGTAAAGAATCAAGACGCGCAAGCCGACAGGCTGATTTTGAAGACGCTGAGGGTGGGTCATCGCGGAGCGGCGGCGCCATGTTACACCTTACGGAAGATCTTATTCCAAGATTCACGGGACAGGACAAGACGTACCCTGTCGCCAGGTGGATAGAAGACGTAGAAGACAACGCCGAGGTGTTTTCGTGGACTCCCGTGCAGCAGCTTCTAATGGCGAGGCGGTCATTAGCTGGCACTGCAGCGCTCTGGTTACGCTCTGAAAAAACCTTCAAGTCATGGGAAGAGTTGAAGACGGCAATCGCGAAAGAATTCCCAGATACAGTCGATATAAAGACGATACACGAAATTATGAGCTCAAGAACAAAGAGAACCGAAGAGTCATGCTTAGATTACTTACTTACCATGAAGGAGCTTGGGAAAAGAGGTAAAATGCCGGATTACGTCGCGATAAAATATATTGTGGAAGGTATTCAAGACATGCCAGTAAATAAAATGATTTTGTATGGTGTTACGACGTACGCCGACCTGAAAGAAAAGATCAAAATATACGAGACGATAAAAGAGAAGGCGAGAAGTGCACATCACGAAGCAAGAAGTAGCAAGCCGAAGCAAACTGCAGAAAATTACGCTAGTAAGAAGAAATGCTATAATTGCGGAGAGAGTAGCCATTTGTCTATAGAGTGTCCGCATAAGCAAAAAGGATTAAAATGTTTCCGATGTAATCAGTTCGGTCACATTTCATCACAATGTGCATCGGCAACATCATCGACGGCGGGACCAAGCAGAAATTCTACTTCATATTCAAACCAATATGGCGGTTCGGCGAAGCATCAGACGGCGAAACAAATGTGCGTTCAGAAGGAACGAATGAATGACAAGATGTCGAACGGAAAGACCGGTGCAGCGAGCGAGAGTGAGTCAACAACATCGAACGAGTGCGAGGAGTCAAACGTCACGACGAATGGATCGAGATCGAACGAAACGCAAACGAACGAGAATGTCAGACCGGTTCACGACTCGAAGATGGCGGCAATGAACATCAACAACAATGGCGGACGGCAGCCGGCGAATTACGATAACAAACCTATGAAAAACGTTTTGTTGTTCGATAAAAGTGTTTCATCGTTGGTAGACTCGGGAAGTGACATTAATCTATTAGCGGTCGAGTGTTACGAATCGTTAAATGCTCCGGATTACGTACGTAACGAGATATGGTTGACGGGACTTGGTTCGACGCGAGTGAAGTCGGTAGGTTATTTAACTACAAACATTGTCATCGACGGGCAGTGCTACGAGAATGTTACGTTTCATATCGTGCCTAGAGACGCTATGCCATTTTCAATAATATTAGGGCAAGAGTTTTTAAAGAATGTAACGTTTGTTATGGAGGGCAATCGTGTTTTTCTGTTGAAGTCTAGCGATGGTTGGCTTCGTAATATTATGTGTGGGGTGGATGTTTCTGATGTTGTAGGTTTCGTGGGTGACACGACGCTGCAACAAGAAGTGAAACGGCTTGTGGAAACATACCGGCCAAACAAGACGCGGGAGGCGCCGATTCAACTACGCATTACGTTGAAGGATGACATCCCTGTGGCGCAAAGGCCTAGACGACTGGCTTTGGCGGAGCAACGCGAAGTGGAACGTCAGGTGAAAGAATGGCTTGACGAGGGCATCATTCGGGTAAGTTTTTCTGAATATGCTAGTCCCTTGGTGCTTGTCAAAAAGAAGGACGGCAGTACGAGGATTTGTGTAGATTATAGGCAAATCAACAAGAAGATGGTAAAAGACGAGTATCCCTTACCTGTGATCGAGGACCACATCGATAGATTGTCGAAAGCGAGGGTGTTTAGTACACTTGATTTGAAGAATGGATATTTTCATTTGACAGTTCACGAGGATTCAATCAAGTATACATCGTTTGTGACTAATAATTCGCAGTATGAGTTCCTTAAGGCCCCGTTTGGATTGTCGGTCTGTCCGAAGGTGTTTACCAGATTCATAAATGCAATCTTTAGGGATCTGATTGAAAAGGAATATGTTTTAATATTTATTGACGATGTGATAATTCTTGCAGAAGACGAGGTACAGGCAGTCGAGCGACTCAAGGAAGTGCTGTTGCGAGCATCCGAGTATGGCTTAGAGGTAAACTGGAGAAAGTCGCAGTTGGTGCAACGACGAGTGGAGTACCTTGGACATGTAGTCGAGAATGGTACAGTGCGACCATCACCCGACAAGACGGACGCAGTGGTAAGGTTTCCACAACCTACTAATATTAAACAGCTACAGAGCTTTATTGGATTGACGTCATACTTCAGAAAGTTCATTCCGAACTATGCACTCATAGCAAGACCCTTGACGGAGTTAGTGAAACAAGATGTTAGCTTTGTATTTGAGGCACCCCAGCAAGCTGCATTTCATGAGTTGAAAATGAAGCTAGCAAGTGCGCCTGTTTTAAGAATATATGATCCGCAATTGCAGACGGAGATGCATACTGATGCGTCAATGGTGGCTTTAGCTGCTATTTTACTTCAACGATGCCCAGACGACGGACAGCTACATCCTGTGTACTATATGAGTAAAAAGACGAGTCCACTCGAGCAAAAATACACGAGTTACGAGTTGGAAGCATTAGCTGTCATAGAAGGTTTAAAGAAGTTTAGGCCTTATTTAATAGGGCTTACCTTTAAAATTGTTACAGACTGTCAAGCACTCGAGTTGACCCTGAGCAAGAAGGATCTGTCGACGCGCGTGGCGAGATGGGCCCTAGATTTACAGGAATACACCTACAAGGTAGAACATCGATCCGGCTCACTTATGAGACACGTGGACGCACTGAGCAGGGCACCGTATGTTGGACTAGTCACGAGAGAGCTTCATGAGAGCATTAAGAACGCCCAAGAGCATGACGGCGGCTTGATGGCGATAAGAGAGATTTTGAGAGCAAGGCCCTACCTAGATTATGTAATGGAAAACGACGTACTCTATAAAGGAACAAAACTGGTAGTGCCTAGTGGTATGGAAATTGAAATAATAAGGAAAGTGCATGAAACAGGGCATTTCGCGAAGAAGAAGATGATAGAAATGATTAACAATGATTACCACATTAAGGATTTATCCAGAAGAATAGATGAATTCATGGTTACCTGCATACCCTGTCTGCTAGCTACAAAGAAAACAGGAAAACAGGAAGGATTCCTGCACTGCATCGACAAAGGGAGTGTACCACTGGATACACTACACTGCGACCATATTGGCCCGCTGACAGAAACGAAGAAGCAGTACAACTATCTACTGGTGGTAGTAGACGCTTTCACCAAGTTTGTGTGGGTGTACCCTACGAAAGGCACGACGGCCAAAGAAACACTGGCGAAATTATATTTGCACCAGCAGACATTCGGCAACCCTGCCCGAATAATAACTGACCGTGGAGCAGCCTTCACTAGTAATGACTTTAAGGAGTACTGCCAGACGGAGCATATTCAACATGTTCTGGTGACGACGGGCGTGCCAAGGGGCAACGGGCAGGTAGAGAGAATTAATCGTATAATCGTATCCATACTTACTAAGCTGAGTATTGCAGATCCCAAATTATGGTACCGGCACGTGGCGAGGGTGCAGACGGCGCTCAACAGTACGTATCAACGCAGCATCGCCACGTCGCCATTCGAGTTGCTACTCGGTACGAAGATGCGTACCAAAGACGACCTTCAAGTTTACGAACTGTTAAAACAGGAATGTTACGACAGTTACACCGAGGAACGAGAGCAGCGTCGGAAAACCGCTCTCCAACAGATCATGAAGATACAGCAAGAGAACCGAATGACGTATAACAAAAAGCGTAAAGAAAGCAGAGTATACCAGAAGGGAGATCGTGTGGCCATACTTCGTACACAGTTTGGACCCTGCCTGAAGCTCAAGCCGAAGTATTTCGGACCCTACAAGGTCCTAGCGAGCACAGGAAAGGATAGGTACGACGTGGAGAAGATTGACAGCTCGTCAGAAGGGCCGACGCGGACGACGGCGTCAGCTGATCACATGAAACCATGGCCGGTCACCTGTGAATGACCTGAGGTCAACGATCGAGTGCCAGAGGTCAACGAACTTCTACATCACACATGGTAAGACGTCTGACCTGTTAGACTTAGTACCTAACTTAACCGATTGCTCTGGTAACGACTAACGACGTTACATATCCGTATCTCTTACTGTACCTGCTGTTAAAGACTGTTTATGAAGATGTGTTTATTTGTATAAAAATAACTTTTGAGAGAACTGTACTTCGTAAAATAGTTATTTAGCTAATTGTACCTGCTGTTAAAGACTATTTTCATGCTTAAAATGATATTTGTTTATTAAGATGTATTCATGTGTATAAAATAACTTTTGAGAGAACTGTACTTTACAAAATAGTTACTTAGCTAACTGTACTTGCTGTTATTGTTGTTGAAGCTGTTTCAAATGTTTATGATGTGTTGACTATTGTTTATATAGTATGGCTGTAGCTAGGTTTCGGCTGTTGTATGTCAGGCCATTGTTGCCTGAGGCCAGGCAAGTCCAGGAAGGCCGAAGCTGTAGGAACGAATGTAGGAGAGGAATGACAGATGACCGACTGGAAGAGTGTGTGAATAAGAATGGAATGAACGGGGAATGGGAGATCAATGGAGGACGGATTAGCTAGACGTTGTGTTCGGAACTATCGCTTACAATTTAATTTAATAATTGCTGTAAAACTTGGTTGGGGGTTAAAATAAAAGGGTAATATTCAAGAACAAGGTGTTTTATTGAAGAGAAGACTACATTTCTACATTATAAATTTAATATTTGTCAAATTTAATTTTTTTTTCACTACCAAAAGTACTCTATTATGAAAGCATTTTTTTTATACTACGACGGTCGCAAACAACCGTACGATGCACCTGATGGCGAGCGGACACCGCAGCCTATAGACGCTCGAAACTCCAAAAGAGAAACGTGCGCCTTGCCGACCCTCTATAAAATTTGACCGTGTTGACAGCAGAAGGGACAAAATGTCCTTCGCTCTCACCACTGCACAGTACACCCTCGAGAGCTCTGGCAACCTTGCTCACCTTGCATTTTTGCACAAACTGATAATAGCTTCGAAAAAGGCGTTACATTGGTTTCATCAACGCCTTGCTTTGTCCCCTGGTCGCTAAAAATAGAATTAAAGCGCTCTAAAGCCACAATGTACCAGGCAATCAGAATCAATCGCATCTAGCTAATGCACACTGAAGCGGTTCATTAGTCGGCACACCGAGATACGTGACCGGCATGCGTAGGGAAATCACTAGGGCCGCGGTAAATTAGCGGTAAAATTGGTATTGTCGGTGACAATTTGTTTGAAATGACATGATAGACACTAGACACTCTACTTGTTCTTTAGGTACGTGATGTTGAGGGAAATTACTAGGGACGCGGTAAATTGGCGCTGTGCTGAGATTGAGGGACCTATTAGCTGTCAACACGACATATCCTTCTTAGTGGGGGAAGTAGTGTCATGAGGTCCACATTTTGGTATCGGATGAATTCACTTGGCACAGATGTAATATAGGTAAATCTAAGTTAAATTAGCCCGGTAGCCATCCGCCACCCCCTGGGGGGTAGGAGGGGGGGGGGGGGGGAAACTCATAAACGGTGACCTATATCGAAAAACGTTCTGAGGCATAAGTAATCTAAATAAAATTATCTACATAAAAGGTACTATACACTTTGTCGCTAGGATTTATATTTAATGAGATTGTAAAGGGGGAATGTAAATGTCCTATGGGTCCTATGGGCGGGAGCTCCAAAATACCAACTTAGCCCTTGTGACTCGCTTCAAAGACGGGCAGTGAGAATCGTCAACGATCCCAGTGTGACAGGCGACCTTGAACCGCTTGATCTCAGGAGGGACTTTGCCTCCTTGTGCGTGTTCTACCGCCTGTATAACGGGGTGTGCTCAGAGGAACTGTTTGACATGATGCCCACGGCCACCTTTCATCACCGCACCGCTCCCCATCGGCAGCGAGCTCATCCCCACACCTTAGAGCCACTGCGTTCTCGTACAGTGCGATTCAACAGGTGCTTTATACCGAGAACACTCAGGTTGTGGAATGAGCTTCCTGCCGAGGTATTCCCAATGGGCTACAGCATGGGGCTCTTCAAAAAAGGCGTGAAAAGGGTTCTTATGGGTCGGCAACGCGTGAGTGACGCCTCTGGTGTTGCAAGCGTCTATAGGCGGCAGTAACCACTTACCATCAGGTGGGCTGTCAGCTTGTTTGCCTCCGACGTAGTATAAAAAAAAAAAGTTTTTCATGAAAAACCGAAAAATGGGACTTTCAACCCCCCCCCCCCCCCCCCCCCCCCCTTCCTACCCCCCAGGGGGTGGCGGATGGCTACCGGGCTAAATTAACTTAGATTTACGTATATTACATCTGTGCGAAGTGAATTCATCCGATACCAAAATGTGGACCTCCCATACATTGGGTGACACTACTTCCCGTACTATTTGTAGTTGGAAGCGTCCATATTGTAAGTTGTATTTTAGCGCCAATAATGCCAATAGACAACAATTTATTTAACTGATCAAACTCAGACTCTACAACAGTATTTGATTAAAGAACTGTAACTTAAATTGTTATTCAATAAAACTGTCACGTGAATCAGGCACTGTGCCAAAGTACTTGAGAATCAAATCGCTAATGATCCTTAACATCAAAACATTTAAGCGCTGTTCCGAAAGTTATATCAACATTGCCAATTTCATTTTCAATTTATCGATGAAACACTTAAGCTGAATTCAATGTCAAGTCGTAAATGTAACTGGCGAATTTATAAATTATCTTTAATAGAAACTAGATTCGATAAAATAGCAATTATCTAAGAACTTATTGAGGTTAGGTCAGAATTGGAATTGCGAATAACAATTTAAATTGTTTTGAACTATGGTTTAATTACAACTAAAGCTGTTAACAAAGTAGTAACAGCTTGTATCTCACAGATGAACTATAGATAGAATCCCACGTAAGAAGCATTATTATAGGGATGTCGACTCAAAAATTTTTATTACTTCAATAGAAAGAAGACATAAAACTATGCCAAATAGTGAAAATCCTATTCAAATATCTCAAAAAATAACGAAGCTACAACGGTTAGAATGTTCGTAGTTAGAGAGAGAAAGTGCTACCTAACCTCGACGTCACTGTTAAGTAGCGCCATAGTAAATGACGATCGTTCAAAACAAAGGTGCGTTTTACGGAAAAGGGACAGAACATACCCACTCTTAAAACTTTGAAGACTTATAATTACGTAATTATTATATTTTTTTAATTACTTTTTTCGCCATTTGATCGAGAATTTGAGCCTTTATGTAGAAAATTTGGATTTATTGATTTTCTTTTATAGTGTCGTCATCCCTATTTCGATATCTTCAATTTCATATATGCAATAACAGATGGCAGGTGGACTAAAACAGTGACGGACTGGACATCTCGCAACGGCCATAGGAAAAGAGGTAGACCCAGAAAGCCCAGAAAAAAAGTAAATATTCCGCGAAATATGTTGGCCTATGTGGAGAAGATGGGCTATGGACAGAGAAGATTGGAGAAAAACGGGGGAGGCCTACGCCACTCAGGCGACTTTCATAAATAAAGTTATACTACTTTATTTAACCCCTAAATAGTGTGGTATGTATTTTAAATGTGAAGTATTTTAAGTTTAAGTTTAGTGTAATACCTACTGTAATTTTATGATAGAATAAAGGCTATTTTTATTTATCTTCAATTTCATATTAATTTAAACTGACTACACAGTAAAGTATCGAATATTATCATCATATCAGACGAAAGACATCCACTGCTGGACATAAGCCTACCCCAAAGAGTGCCACAATGACCGGTCCCTCACCACCCGCATCCATCGGACTCCCGCCACCTTTACCAGTTCATCAGTCCACTTTGTGGGGGTCTACTCACGCTGCTCCTTCAGAATATTATATTTATTTCAAAGAGATTAATATATAAAATAAATTACTAAAACTGACCTAAACCTACCTTAATCTATGAAGTCTAAACCTATAATTACAAAGTTCAGTACAGTAAAGTAGATTACAAAATATGTGTATCATAGACTTTAGTTTAATTTATTTTATTTTTTATTTACCAACCCGCCCGACCCGGACGCCCCCTTTAGCTTAGTTGGTAGTGACCAAGTAGTGACCCTGCCTACGAAACTGGAGGTCCCGGGTTCGAATCCCGGCCGGGGCATTTATTTGTGTGATGAACACGAATATTTGATCTTGGGTCTTGGATGTTTTCTATATATTTAAGTATATATTTATCTATATAAGTATTTATATCGTCACTTAGTACCCATAGTACAAGCTTTGCTTAGTTTGGGACTAGGTTGATTTGTGTAAGATTGTCCACAAATATATATTTTTTTATTTATTCTTTAGGCTAACACTCTAGCTAAACGTCTTGCTAGCTAAACGTGTTAACAGGAGACACATTTATTACATAGATTAGAGCTATACATATGGATAGAATTGCGATTCCAGGTTAAGAGATCCATGGGTAAGAGATTTATATTGTACCTGTACTGTATGTATAATGTATAATTAGCAAATGTCACTGATAACTATAAAAAATGCTTTTAAGGTAACAACTTTTATAAAAATACTATTTCATACCGTGTCGCACTCATTTATTCGCATTCCCCACAAGTCGTTAAAACGATAAGGTGGTATGTCGAGTCACATACAATAAGCACTCCACTCCGAGGCCGCTAATTGGAGGGTGCACGTCGACATGTGTCAATTATGCAATATTGTCGAGAACTGTAATGCAAAAAAGTAACTAGATCATGGATATAAACAGTATATTTATATATGTCGCAGCCGGATTGTATAATCCGCCGTTTTACATTACGGCTAGCCGTTTCACAAAACAGAGCCGTTTTGTAATAATGCGGGTTAACGATTAGCCGGATCGGCATTACAATACGTTCTACAATATGGCGGCTCACGTTTAGCCGGATTGTAATTGCCGGATTGCATAATATTTTCGCCGTTTTACATTACGGCTAGGCTAGCTGTTTTACGAAATGGCCGGATTGTCATTGCTAAACAGCGCTACGAGTGTTAAAACTGGGAACTAAAAGCTGTCAAGGGGGTGACAGCTAGAACGACGCTATTTTGTAAAAAGACTAGCCGTAATATATTACGGCGAATTATAAAATCTGGCTGAACCGCTTTTTTACATTACGACTAGGCGAATTGAAGAATGCAAAGCGCCGAACACATTTCAGCGGATTTTTAATCAGCCGTATTCAATCCGCCTAATCGTTGACCCGCCGTAATACAAAACAGCTCTGTTATGTAAAACGCCTAGCCATTATGTAATACGGCGGATTAAACTATTTGCCTGCGACATGTACAATTAGTTATAGATGCGCCACCGAGCGACCAGGGGTAAGAGAAAGAATATACATACAAAATGTATACTACGCAATTTGACCGGTTTGCATGTCAAATATCTTGCTTATGGAAGTATGCCTGTGTCTATAATCCGACCATGAAAAAATGCTCGGTCGCTGATACAGACAAAACGTGGCACTCTTTTTTATTTGCTCTTATAGGGATCGAAATAAGGTAAATAATAATCTTTCACTATCAAATACCCTTGAATTGATAATTGTAGTCTTTGACAAACGCTGCATTTTTTTTCGAGCGTAAGCAGCTGAACTCTGCAGCCAGCATCATATTTTTTTTAACCTGACTGTGATTTTTTTTATAGAACGGACCCAATAAAGCGATTGGAGTGCGCGGTTGGAGAGTAGTCTGGGGAAAGCCCAGGGGACACCTCCGACACGACCACGCGGGCGGTTTAAACACTGGAATACTCTAAGCGTTTGCGCTCCAGTGAGCTTGGTTGAGCGGTTTCAACCGAATCTAAAGTGTCAGTGGAATCGAGCTATTGGGAGTTTTTGTCGCTGGTTTACTAAACCTAGCCTAGCTCTGGGAAGAGTCCAGCAAGAAACTCAGCTAGGCCCGACCTGGGTCGGACTGACTCTATCCGGTATGCGGCGGTACCGGGACGAATAGGGACTCTATGTGTCTGTGTTGTCGCGATCGCGCGGTGGACGTCCCCGCCGGATAATTCTATTCTTTGGCGTAAACTGACGTCGCAAATTTTCCCACTGGACGGAATCCGGTCAGTAGTACATTTGCGCAGTGGTAATATCATGCTCAGAAGCGGACCAGTACTGCCATCGCATCATCCCGCTTCCGCGCATCCAGCGCGCCAGTCAGGAAGCACACGTAAAAAGTGTTACTGAGTTGACTGAAAGTTGACACTGACATTTGACTGTTTTCTCATATCGTACCGCCTCCGCACCGACAAATCCGGAAGGCGCCTAAATAAAAATGTGTTTACTTTTATTTAATATTCAACCTCAGCTCAAGTGAACGGTGAAGTTCGCACGCAGAACTTTGAGGAAAGCGTGAAAACTTGGGCGGCTTGGGCCGCGAACACGTCGTGCTAATAATAGTAATGTCTTCAGGTGGTTAACTTGGGCTGCAAGTTGAATATTTCATATATGAATGAATATTTCACTAGCCTTTGCCTTCTTCGTCCGCGTAAAATTCCACTCACTATGTCATCCCTTCAAGGGATAATTTAAAATATACCAGATAAAAGTATTTTTACACATATCATAAATCCTCTAATATGCATTCGGAAACCGTAGATAAGACTCTCATTTCAATATTCAATTAATTTATGACAATTTTCTTATCTGTGGCTAAGGCTACAGCAGTAATATAATTTTCATGATAATTTCCTATTTAATGTTATAATATTAAACGTCATACAAAACTGTCAAAATTTTAATGTCAAAGTTGACATGTCCCTATTCTAGTATCACTTAAAATTCAAGTTTAGTCGATGCGAAATGTCAGCTCGATGTTTTTAACACGCTTTTATTAGGTCGACCTGTATGTAACTATGTAATGGAATCTAAGGTAACTAATTTAACCATCTTCCAAGCACCGTAGTGTCATGAAAATTGGCAGCTTTATGTGGTTCTGATGACAATACAATAATAAGGTACTGTCGAACTGATCTGATGATGGAGCCGGAAGATATGAACTGGAACTTCATGATGGAACATCGTATCATAGCTGTATTTGGATTTGTTAGAAAAGTCTTGCAATGAACTTTGACCACGATTAGGTTTCAAGGTCTGATAGGTCGACCTGTATGTAACTAACTATGTAATGGAATCTAAGGCAACTAATTTAACCCTCTTCCAAGAATCGTAGCGTCATGAAAATTGGCAGATGTATGTAGTTCTGATGACAATACAATAATATGCTACTGTCGAACTGATCTGATGATGGAGCCGGAAGATATGAACTGGAACTTCATGATGGAACATCGTATCATATAGCTGTGTTTAGATTTGTTAGAAAAGTCTTGCAATGAACTTTGACCGCGATTAGTTTTCTAGGTCTGATGATGAAGCCGGCAGATAGGCACTGGCATTCCATGATGGAATATCGTATCATAGTCGTGTTTGCACTTTTGAGAAAGGTCACGTAATGAACTTTGAACACGATCAGGTTTCAATTAACACGCAAAGCGTGTTTATCTAGTGTTTTTAAACTATTAATTTATTTTAGTATATATCGCACGAAATTTGAGCTAGAACGACATGATCACATCAGAATAGGGACTCTTTACTTTTTAAAATAACATTCAGGTATCGGTTGCCAGTTCTGATTTCGATATTTCCGCAACCGTGCAAAAAAGGTTGTATTACTGCAATTATTGTATTTATTTACTACGGTTTCTGAACCCATCTTAGAGTAGTTATAATATGTGTGTAGATAAAGTAATGTATGCAACTGTACATAATTAGGCATTAAAACACTCGTGTTTTAATGCCCCTCATTATGTACCAGTTGCATAAACTATACTATTGTGTGTTAATTCGGGCTATAAACTCGTTGTTTAAAAAGTTTGATCATAATCAGTTCAGCCGTTTTTGCGTGATTACTGATTAAGTAAGAAACATCCAAACATCTAAACTTTCGCATTTACAATATTAGTAGGATTAGGATTATGAAGGCGCTACTATTATATCCGAGCTCTAACCAAACGAAGCCTATGGGAAACATATATTTGATCGTACTTAAAAAGTTTGTTTTAACGGGTCTACCACGATACACCCGTTAAAACAAACCTTTTAAATATGTTTACAAAGCAGCAAAGAGTTGTAAGTGTTATATTTATTTGATCAAACATATTTTGGCTACTAGTTAATTGCATTATTTTTTTACTAAAAATGTTTTGCTTAAGTGCCTAACACATTTGGCAAAAGAACCATTCCTCTAATGAAAATTGCTATAATAATATTCTGACAATCATTTAACTAAATTAGGATTTGGCAAATAAATATAGGTATGGGAAAAAAATATTGGAAACTATCTGTTAAATGACTATGAAGTTAATGACTATAGAAGATTGTTTGGGAAATGAAATTTGGTTAAACATACATATTTTGGTAAAACAATAGAATCCCATCCGAGCCATTGTACTGATTGGGCTGTCGAGGGGCGCACCTTCGCTATTTAGAGTGTCTGATGTCTGACAAATATCGTCATCATCACAAATTTAAGAGCTGGGCTCTTGTCGGTGGAGTAATTGTTATTCCATTATTTTCTCTGCCACTGCCTTGAGCTCCTGATACGACGTTACATTGACTTTTTCCTTGGCTTGGTCCATAAACGTCCGTCTCGGTCTTCCCCTTCCTCTCTCTCCTTCTATCTTCCCCTCAATTATGACAAATCATCATCATCATCCTCCTAGCATTATCCCAGTACAGTTGCATCCTGAAGGATACCTGGGGTCCGCTACCTAATCCCATGATTTGGCGTAGGCACTAGTTTTTACGGAAGCGACTGCCATCTGACCTTCCAACCCTGAGGGGAAACTAGACTTTATTGGGATTAGGCTTTGTCAAGTGAGTGGGCAACTTGACTGTTAGAAGTTCTCAAACCGCCCGAAGGCCTCCAACTTGGCTTAACGACTGCTGCCATAGACAGCAACCGGGATCAACAGCTTAACGTGCCTTCCAAAGCACGGGAGCGCTCAGTTAGTAACCACTCAAAGCGGTCACCCATCCAAGCCCTGACCGCTGCCCACGTTGCTTAACCTTAGATACCGCAAGCGGTACCCGGCGCCGCTGGGCCACGAGCGCTCCCCCTCAATTATGACAAATAAAAATAATATTAATCCCTCAATTATGACAAATATAAATAATAATAAATAGGAAAAGAGATGTAAACAGTCACTAGTAACATTTCAAAGAGTACATGTTTTAGAGACTGTAGCTAGCTCGCTCTCTAAGGCCCACGTTCATTAACGTGGCTCATTTACACCCGTGACCTACATACACAATGAGTGTGGTGCAAGACGGAATTCTCCCTCTTTCCTCAGCAGGAAATTTCAATATATTAGATTCCAAGGTCCTACGTGCAATGCACTGCACGTGTTGCACGTAGAACTGATCGCCATTGGGGCCGAAAGGTTCTCGAGTGGCGACCACGTACCCGAAGACGCAGCGTGGGTAGGTAGACTACAAGGTAGACTGGATGTCTGATGACCTGGTAAAGGTCGCGGGAGTCCGCTGGATGCGGGTGGCGCAGGACCGGTCACTGTGGACTCTTTGGGGGGAGGCCTATGTCTGCACGTCCGCTGCTGGCAGGTCAGATGTCCACTGATGGCAGTGGATGTCTTTCGATGATGATGATTTTGAGATATCAAGGCGATCATAATGCCACAAGGAATTCTCTACCGGCCTTTCATAATCATAGTAGGCGCGGGATATTTATTTTAATGTTATTGCACAAAAACACAGAATTGTACAAATGGCGGACTTAATGCCAAATGGCTTTCTCTACCAGCCAACCATTGGATATGATTACAACACAGAAAAATAGCACTGTTCCGTGTCCTAGGCACACACTCACGGACCCAGACGACGCAATCACAGCGTCCATCGAAAGATGGAAAACTGCGCTTTCGGCATCCAACTCAGACACGACGCGTTTCCTACACTTAAGAATTAGTACATTACTTAACAAGGGCGGTAAAACAAAGAATGTCTCAGATCGCAGGTATTTGACGCCCGAGCCGAAGGCAAGGGCGATAAATATGCGATCTGAGGCTTTCTTTATTAACGTCCGTGTAAAGTACAAAATTTTATGTCACCCCCTGGCCAGGAAGTGGGATTTCCCGCGCGCAGAGCGTGCGGTAATTGCCGCTTTATGGCCAGATGTGACATAAACATATTTTAAGTATTCTTAAAGGATAGTTCAAATGCCATTAAGAAATTGACATAAGTACATCTACATAGTTTAAGGCATAATTTCAAACGGATTAGTGTCAAGCATAATACCTTAAATCCCTCAATGTATTCGTTTACTATTTAATCTATGACCTTTACGATATTAAGAATTAAATCCAACAATCGACCGAACCGAAGCAACTGCTTAGAATAGTCGAAAATCACATTTTCCTTTCTCTCCATGATGTACAAAGTTCATGCATTTTAAAAGGCAAAAAGTGACGCGCGGCTACAACCTCTCAGCTCCCATTACTTGCAGCGTTGTAGCCTTTCACGGACATAGTGCACTGACGCGGGCACGATGGGATTTTTGGGCGAAACGGTATTCCGCCGCGGTTTTCCCATTTACCCCCTCTTAGTCTAATTTAGGAGCCCGCAAAACTACTAAAGCGTAGCTCGCAAGGTCCGCTACACTATTCAAATAAATCTCAGCTTTACCTGCTTGAAATAAGGTGCATAGTTTAACAGGTATATTATATTGAGTTGGATGTTTTGAAAGTTAGCGCGGAATTTGGGTTAGAAATTGTTTAAAGGAAAATCACTCTCCTGCTTTTGAGTTAAAGCTTAAACTTGTTGCAGCTCGTGTCGAGTGGTTGAATGCGTGTTTTATTATTTAAACAAAACATTAAAAGCTTTGTTTTAAAGTAAGTAATAACTTTGCTAGTTTATCCTTGTAGGTACTTTGTTATATTTAGACTATATAAACTTTTAGTGAACAAGTTTTGGTGCGAGATTTCGCATTTTAAGTGCATTTTAGTCCGCATTATAAAGGTGAAAGTATGTATGCATACATTTTTTCTCGCGGAAATTTGATGTGACGTTGGAATAGGTAAATAGTTTTCAATCCGAAATAACACATATCATAGTCTAAGAGCTCGAAAATAAAACGGTCGTTTTCGATTTCAAATCCAGACGATTTTCTAGCACCGTAAAAACATTGCGTTCCCGTTTGGTAAATATATCTCGTTAAATTTAAATATGCACATTTATTCTCGAGTGGTACCGTTCAAGCTCTCTTAAGAGGAGGGGTAGGGCAAGCTCTCTCCATACAAATTTTGCACAGGATTTCCTTCGTTTGTGTTTGCATTAAAGTTATGATTTTTGGTCAGTATGCTTATTTTTCTGGTAGCTATTTCGTGACGTATTTTTTTTCATTAATATTCTTTTCAATTTTTTTCGTTTTTCATTTTTTTGAAATATTTGAAAATTTCCACATCACTTTCTTCGCATATCTTATATTTACATTAAAAAAAAATATTACGTTCGTTTGTGCCAAAACCTACGAATAAAACGTGCACAGAGTTTGTAAGCAGAATGCCTTGCCCACCCCTGCGCCTTAAGTAAGTAATTATGCCACACATTCATTTTAATCGTCTAGAACAGTTGCCCATAGCTCGCGATCAATCCAAGATTAAATAGGAGAACTGGGAATAATTCGTTTGAGTTCCGAGCTACTTCTGTCTCACGGGATTCGTAAAGGTTGGAGGAAGCCTCGCTTTGTGAAGGAAATAAATAAGGTTTGAAGTAAAGAGTGGAGCATATTTTCTTCTTCAAAAATAAAGTGTTTTTCAGTGAAAACAAAACGTAAGGCGGTTTACACACCACGTCACACTGTATTGCATTTCAAAACTGCTACAAACTTTAAGGCGATATATCGATTGAAAGAGACACCCTTTGTTTTTCGCTCACGACAAAACGGGATGCAACCCTCTCCGAGAATGGCTTTTTAGACAAATCTCGTTAGATATCTGACTGTGTGTAGGTTTATTAAATTTCCTCTTGTCAGTACCTAGATGAGGTAAAATACCATCATATTAACTTAATCGTTTCTTTTAATAATGCGTTGTTTTAGTAGGCTGAGGATAAAAAGGAAAATATAGACTTGACTTTGGATTTATTTTCTATCGAGAAAATTTTAAGCAATCATGTTTCGCTATTGTCAGTACCACAATCATATAGTCAAGAATCATATATCTGAAAATCAGCCCCTACTGTTTGCTAGTCTGGGCAGGACAGCGTTTCAAAGTCTTCAAATTTCTCAGTGTAGCGCCTTAATTAAACCACCTGAGCCTTACGTACAAGGAAGTACGAAGCATATTTTTTTCTTCTTTGTACGACATTTGGCTTTACGCAAGTTTGTAGCAATTTTGAAACGTATGGCGTGGTGCGCAAATGGAATTGTTCTTGGCCAGCATCTAGCCAGGGGGCAAAGATTAGGCTGACGGTGAAGCGATCTCACCCAGAAGATTCACTCGTGCCTTGAAAAAGGTCTAAGTTATATCAACTTGGAAATACAAACGCCATCAGGGAATTCTAAACCTTAGCCGTGCACGTTATAAAAATGATGATCGCTTGGCCCGTAAAAGAGGAATTTCAAATAGGTAAGAATGGTAGTACAAACACATCTCAGAAAACCAAGAGGAAGCTCATCAAAACATTCATATGGAGCATTCATATTTTTATTTTTTATAGCGTTGTATTTTTTTTCATTTCATTTCCTTTTCATCTATTTCCAATAACAATATACCTACATTGTGTTTGAAATTAAATTACCTACTACCTAATTGTCAAAATTATCTACAATGAATAATGATGTTATACACAGATGTCAGTTAAAACATTAAAATAAATAATAATAATAATAAAAATCCAATAAAATATTGATACAACATAAAAAACATAAAATTGTCAAAATACTGCCAAACACACGAAACAATTTTTTTTTTACAATGCGAAAAGTTATTATTAATAATAAAAATACCAACTGTACCTTATTTTATATAATAAATTCAAAATATAATGTGCAATGTTTCAATAAATTCATTAAAATCTGTATTGTCTATGTCTAATTATTATTGTTCTCCATAAATTCGTCTATCGAATACTAGCATTTTGTTAAAAGGTACCGTTTAAGTCTGGTCTTAAATACGTTTACGCTTAAAAAGGTCTTAAAATCTATTGGCAATTTGCTATACAAACATGATAATATATCGCCTGATAGAATTCCCCATGCTGTACAATTTTTAGTTTGGGAAAGATTTTCTTTGGTAAGTATGGATGTGAAGCGTGGGCTATGACCCAAAGAGATATAGAATATTTAGAAGCCTTCGGAATGTGGTGTTGGCGAAGGATGGAGAAAACTAGCTGGACGAAAAAAAAATTACAAACGAAGATGTACTGAGGAGAGTGGGGGAGAAAAGGTAACTGCTGAAGACTATAGAAAATATAAGAGGGAAAATGATTGGTCATCTTATACGACACGACGCTTTTATACAGAACATCATAGAAGGCAAAATTGAAGGAAAGCGAGGCAGGGGAAGACCGAGGATAAGCTACATGATGAAACAAATAAAAGGAAAGTTAGCAGTCGTGTCGTATAAGGAAGTCAAGGAGACGTCCCTAGATAGAGTCAGATGGAGAGAGCTACACCGACAAGAGTCTAACTCTTAAATTTGTGATGAAGGATGGTAGCCAGCCATCAGGAGGCCCGATGGAAGTAGGCGGAAGGCGGTATAAGCTCATGAAACTCCTGAACCTGAGTTTTGTTTTCACTGAAGAAACACTTTCTTTATTTTCGGTCTTTTTTAAAGTATACCATAATAGAAGTGCGATTACGGAACGTTTTCGACCGTCCGTAAGGTAAAAATTAATAAAATGAAATGGATAAAATGAACTTTATTCTGTAAGTAGGCCGCAATGGCACTTTTACAAGTCAAACCCTACTAGCGTTTCACGGAGGCCACTGCCGAGAAGAAACACCGAAAGAAACTCGACAGTCAGCCATTTTCTCACAAAAATATTCTTGTTACAATGATAATGTCACGTCAAACGTGTACATACGAGCATGAAGTATACAAAAACAATTGAGCATAATATATACATATCATAGCTCTATTAACTATAGACTACGTTCCACTGTTAGGCATAATTATAACATCCTTATTTTGCTGACCCAGGTGGGCCTAGCTGAGTTTCTTGCTGGACTATTCTCAGCTAGGCTAGGTTTAGTGAACCAGCGACAAAGCTCCCAGTAGCTCGATTCCACTGAAACCTCGGATTCGGCTGAAGCCGCTCAACCAATCTCACAGGAGCGCAAGCTTTTAAGAGTTGTCCAGTGTTTAAACCGCCTGCGTGGTCGTGGCGGAGTTTTCCTCTGGATTTCCCAACTCCAACCGCCCACTCCTATCGCTTTCATGTTCATGGGCCACCATATAAAGCCACAGTCAGGTTCAAAAAAAAGTTTATCTACACAAATCCTCTCACGTAAATCCTCTAATATGCGTTCGGAAACCGTAGAAAATGACTCTCATTTCAACATTCAATGAATTTATGGCAATTTTCTTATCTGTGGCTAAGGCTACAGCAGTAATATATTTTTTTATTTTAATCTCATATATGATGTTAAAATATTAAACGTCAAACAAAACTGTCAAAATTTAAATGTCAAAGTTGACATGTCCCTATTCTAGTATCACTGAAAATTCAAATTCAGTCGATGCGAAATGTCAGCTCGATGTTTTTTTAGTATATATCGCACGAAATTTGAGCTAGAACGACATGATCACATCAGAATAGGGACTCTTTACTTTTTAAAATAACATTCAGGTATCGGTTGCCAGTTCTGATTTCGATATTTCCGCAACCGTGCAAAAAAGGTTTGCATTTATTTACTACGGTTTCTGAACCCATCTTAGAGTAGTTATAATATGTGTGTAGATAAAGTAATGTATGCAACTGTACATAATTAGGCATTAAAACACTCGTGTGACCTTATTATAAAACACACTCGTGTTTTAATGCCCCTCATTATGTACCAGTTGCATAAACTACTATTATTTCACAGAAGTCTTATGGGTTATTTCTAGATGTCTCATGTTAATATAATAGATGTCTTATGTACCTTTTATTTATGAGCGATCAATGGAAGTAATTGATTCGGTTGAGCTCAGAATTGTGTCTCTAAGGAATCAAGGCAGTAAGGATAGCTTGATTTGATTACGTATACGAGTATCGGTACACATGTAACACGTGTAGTATTAATATTAGGGTTTATTATCTGGAGAGCGAGTAAGTAAATCAAACGAATTTCTATTTGAACTTTATGGATTCAGCCTATTTAGTGTCCCACTGCTGGGCAAACGCCTCCCCTCTTTTTCGCCACTCGTCTCGGTCGTGTGCCAGCACCTGCCATTCAGTACAATAATGTGACACGGTCGTCCCGCCATCTCCTTTTCGGTCTACCTCTGCCTCGGTAGCCATTCTGTGGGACCCATTCGGTGGCTAATTTGGCCCATCGCTCCGGGTGCATTCGGCAGACATGCCCAGCCCAGTCCCACTTTAGCTTTGCGGCCTTAACACCCACATAACAAAAGCTTATGTTATTTAATATTTAATTTTTTTTTATTTAATCATTTATTTCAGTCATCTGTGGCCCATAATACAAATACCTTAAAGACTAACATACATATTATATCATTATATTTCCTAAAACTAAATAGTAGTAGTATCACGTTGGGACGACGACGCGAGGCGCTTACTCTGGGTGTCGAATAACTGGCTCTTCATTTAAGAATAGCTTTTCGTTAAACTTGCTTACCTAATAGGGACCCTTTACATCCCCGCTTATATGTATGACCACAGAGACTCTTTACATCTCTGTATAATAGGATAAGTAAGTTAACAAATATGTGCCCAGATTTTTATCTGTTAGTTGATATTGTTTTGTATACATATTACTAAATTATATCATTTTAATTGTAATACCTAATGATCGCTGACATGTAAAAGGGCCCTTGACGCCTTCTTGCAGAATGTTTGATTTTAAAGAAAAATATCGTGAAGAAACTGGTCTAATCCCAACATAGTTTAGCAAAAAAGGTATCGAAATATTGATACCATAACTTTTTTGAAAAGGGAACCGATTTCAATATATATATATATATATCATCATCAGCCTATCTACGTCCCACTGCTGGGCACAGGCCTCCTCTCATAGATGAGAGGGATTAGGCAGTAGTCCCCACGCTGGCCCAGAGCGGGTTGGGGACTTCACATACAACTTTGAATTTCTTCGCGGATGTATGCAGGTTTCCTCACGATGTTTTCCTTCACCGAAAAGCTAACGGTAAATATCAAATGATATTCCGTACATAAGTTCCGAAAAACTCATTGGTACGAGCTGGGATTCGAACCCACGACCGCCGCTTGACAGCCGCATGCTTGAACCACTAGGCTACCGTAGCTATATATATATTTATATATATATGTGCGTGGTTATAGATCCGCCACGGGGCGACTGGGGGCAAGAGAAAGAATTTTCGTACTCAAAATGTATTTCTACGCAAATTGACCGGCTATATGAATAACATCCCTGCTTGCATGTCCAATGTATTGCTTAAGTTTAGTTTAGTTTAGTTTTATTCATCTCAAAATACAATTCTCATATAACAAAATACATTTTTGCGTATACTACTATTGTACAATGATCGTTAAGCGCTATCAATTGCGTAATAAATAATGAAAATAAGATAATAAGTAGGTAAGAATATACAGTATATATTCTTACACAATAAGGAAGACTTTAATAAGCAATAGGTACATTGGACATCAGTGGCGGCGCGTCAAAAATATTCTTAGGGAAGCCGGAAATAATTTACCGTTCTAATTCTTCATAACCCGTAGTAAAAGAACCTAGACTGGCTGAAAATTAGGCAAGCCGGTGGGAATCGAGTTGTATGGACGCTCCGCCACTGTTGGACATGCATACACTTAGTTTCCTTGTGCCTATAACCCGACCATGAAAAAATGCTCGTTTGGTGATAGAGCCAAAACATGGCACTCTTTTCTATTTCCTCTTATAGGAATCGCAATAAGGCTATCTTTCTCTATCAAAGCGTGTCGGGCCCTTGGAGTAATCAAACTCAAGGGCTTTATTAATTCCCAACGTATTCAGTTACTGAGAGAAGATTAAATCGTTCGAAAGGCTTCTTTTAGTATTAAATTTGAGTAACCCCGTAATGAAATCAGTTGGAAGGCAAGTATAAAATGTTTATGATAATTACAGTAACATCAAAGTTATAATTACATTAGGTTCAGTTTCTATCTCTATCTCTTATAGTACAGATGGCGCCACCAGATAGATATCACCAGAAAGAAGTATTTAAATATTGTTTTTACGTAGTAAATGTACCTATTATAACATATTTACAAACAAATTGAAAACTGTGATATTGTGACATGTAAAATTTGACCATGGCACCAACTAAACAAAAAGTTACGGCGAAAGAAGGGCTGGACAAAAGGTTAGTGGACGTTATTTTATATATCGAAGGCGAACTAATGGGAATAAAAGACAAATTAAATGGATACTAGGATTTAATTTTGCAACAACAGCGACAAATATCAACAAACAGGAACCAAATATTCAAGTAGTTTTTTTTTAATATTCTGCAACACCAAAATCACAAATTTTTCTCCTCGCATCTCAACAAAAGATTCCAAGGCTCGATTCGAACTCCAAAGAAATCATTTTGTCGAACAACTTTCGCCTTTTCCTGGGAATTTCCCAACTCCGAAGCAAATATCTCGGACGGACTCGATTCATTATGCTTTCAACTGAGAAAAGTAATTCAAACTTGCTTCTACAGAGCAGTGGGAGCGACGGGAACTTTCGACGTGGAGTAATAAGTCGCTTTTTTGAAAAATGTATAATTTTGTGACTCTGTGGGGTATCAAAAGACAACTGCTATCTATTTATCTATTTATTTATTTATTTTAAGCCTTTATCAAACGATAATTTACTTTATTTCATTCTATTGTAGAAATCGACATCATCGTCTTACCTCCCGGCATAGGTCTATTCCTCCAAGTTTAGCCACAATTTTCTATCTTTGGCTTTGTTTCGCTAAGTGGCCTGCCACTTGTTTCTAGTCGTCTTCCCATCTTCGAACCTGTCCTCCTCTTCGTCTCTTTCCATCTTTTGGGTACCATTCTACTATTTCCGCTATCTAATAACTAGTATTAAATAGAAATGCTTCACAACATAGGAAAATGTAGGTATCTCAATATTGATTACTAAATATTATTATATACTAAAATGAGAGTAGTCACTCTGAGATTGCTGCCCCGTTTTTGGCTTCAAAATTTTATCGAAGTTTGTATATTTCTGGACACAATGAGTGTGATTGGTGAACTGTTCCATGTATTATCAGCAATGCTTTCCAGTTGGCTAGGCACTTGCTTAATAAATAAGCCAGTAAATCCGCCAAGCGTTCATATCGAGAGACAATTAAAATGAATTCTTATCGACTGTCAAAAACAATTTATCCGGTTGAATCCGTTACGATCGTTATGTAATATAGGATACATTTTAATAATGTCAGTTATGATTGACGTATTGTCCTGAGCGTTCATCGAAGCGGACTTGGTGCAAAATAATGGGTGTCTATTGTTTGCCCGAAATTCATATGGAATAATTTCAATTACTCGATAAACATTTGCCCGATTTTCATTTGCCCGAATGGTTTATTTACTAGAAAAATCGTTTGACATACTCTTGTATTCCCGAATATTACATGATAGAATGATACGAATGCCATACGTATTGTTATCCATATTATTAAGTGCAATAATATTATTTGATAGAATATTTATACGCCATACTAATCCGTGATCCAAGTCGGATTAAGTAGTAAAGTAGCTTTTCAAGCAAGTTTTTCTGCTCTTTTATAAAAAAGTAACCTCGAAGAGGATAGCGGGAGCAAAGCTCCCGCTATCCTCTTCTAACCTATCCGTGATCCAAGTCGGATTAAGTAGTAAAGTAGCTTTTCAAGCAAGTTTTTCTGCTCTTTTAAATTTCATTAAAATTATGGATTTTCATTCTCAGCTATTCGATTCGAACAGTAGAGATAGATGGCAAATAAAAGTATAGCATGTGATAATTATGGATTACCATGATTATGGAAAAAGATATTATTGAAATTGATATTATGGGAAATAAAGATTCTGGCATTTGATTAATATGGTAAATGATGAGTATGGCATACGAAATTATAAGAAACAATATTATGGCAGTTGAATAGTATGGCAGTCAAAATTCGGGCAACTGAAATTTTGGCAAGTAAGGGTTTCCCCAAAATAATATCTAACTGTCGTAGATGTACTTATTCATAAAACGTCATAGGGTCATAGGTACAACATAAGTCCTGAAACAAAATATGAATTTATCATTGATATATTTCGTCATAAAGAACTCGGCTAGTTCATATATTTTGTGTAGTAGATTTAAGAGCTGGTCCAATGGAACAGCAGATTTTTGGCATGATGGTTCGAAATAGTTAAAACTCACGGATAAGTCCATATTCATTACATCAGCTGCCGATATTAAAACTGATTTTATTTTGCAAAAATATTTTAACTAATGGTGACGTAAGTCATTGAAAGAAATATTTTAGGGATAGATATTATTACGAACAATTTTAGGGATTAAATTGCAAGCATAGTACCAAACTTCAAAAAACAGACAGTCTTCTTATTTCAAAACATTTTTAAGGTAGGGTAGTCTCTTTTTATTTCGCGAGCGCGGGTATTGTATTGTACATCATTGATAGGCATAAGTTTGACAGTGATAACCCTGGACAGATTTCCTACTTTGCATTGCATTGTAATTTTCTAATATTTAGATCATAATACTTCAATGACTTCGATACTGTAATTTAATAAAACAATGCATATTTTCTTGAAAAATAATAATTTGCCGAGTTTTTTTGCCGGTTCGTCTCGTTACAGTAGATTATTTTCCGAACCGGTGCGGTAATAGTTTACTTACATTCATGGGTGCATAATAAATGCCAAAATAGGAGAAATAATAACGTCGATTTTGAGGCTCCACATTCAAAGTTATGTAATGCAAAGCTTCAAATCAATTCAAAGCATCGCAACTGTATCTCGCGAGTATCGAATATTTTAAATTCTCAATTCTGTCTGGAGTTTGTCGTGAATCGAAAAGTTGGTCGCAAATATTCATAGTGAAACAATAGGGATGTCAGGTGCAGTCTCTTGTTTGTTTCGATTTATGATTGTACAGTTGTGAAAGTAAAAGCAGGAATATTTATGTTTGGACATAAACCGGCTAGGATTGTAAAACAAATACATAAGGCGAGGCCAGTTCGTTAATCAACGAAAATATTGAAATTTGTGTTTAGAGTGTAAGGAAGTAGATTGAAAAAGAAAGAAAGTAACAAAATATTGAAAAATGTTTTAGTAGGTAACTCTGTGAAAAATTCCTAAATACCTATCATCGTAAAAATACTGATTATTTCGTAATAGTCAACGGCAGTTTTATGTTTTTTTACAAAAAGGGATTTTTTTAATAATATTGTTCTTACAAAATAACCGATTATATTTTTGATAAAATAATGATCCAGTATTCCAAAAATTAATCAATATGTACTAAAACTGCTTTTTTCCGCTTAAATTCTGCTGCACACAATACAACAAAAAGGCTACGTTACTATCTAAAACATTAATAAATTCTTCGTAACCACTTTAATGGTACTATCAATACTTTTATAATGTAATTCTTATCATGAAATAAATAAATCTAATCTAATCTTATCTAATCTTGTGTCAAAATTTGAAATCTAAATATTTTATATCTTTCAAGGCATCTTAAGGGTACTCGTAATCGCAAAATTAATTCCGACGAATAATTATGATTTAAAGAAGGCGGGGGCACCAAAATCACTCAACTTTCTTGAGTGCTCACTTATTAACTTACGAAATTAAGCGAATATACTACCTTTATTCTTATATAAGCTGAAGAACTTCATTTTCTCTCCGGCTTAATGTGATTTCATGGAGTAATTGTTTTTAGATTGTTAAAGGAAATTTAATTAATATTTTGGTTAATCATTCATTTCATATTGTTTGCGATGTCTTATGCTGCAGAATAAACACGTTAATCAATTTTTTGGAGTTCTGTGTTTTATTTTTTGATTTTATTATTTCTTTAATTTAAAATAATTCTTTTTTCTTTAATTTAACTTAAAATAATCGTCAGACAAAAAAATCAAGACGTCAAAATCGCTTCGTAATTGGATAAAGTTCCTTTTGAATCATATCTGTTTTTCAAAACATATGGTAACCGTTGCAATTTGTTATTTTAATCATAATCATCATCATCATATAAGCCGAGAAATTACCAATGCTGGTCATAGAACTCGCTAGAAAATACCACAATGACGCGCCACCCGTATCCAGCGGACTCCCTCTACCTTTACTAAGTTTACGTTTCTTCAGAGTAAGCCAGTCCCTTGGGGAACTGGTTTGAACTCCCCAACGCTTAATGTTTCCAACCAACACCTGTCTTTCTGTATGTGTTCGACAAAACCAAATTTGAAAAAAAAGTCATTCAGTCCACGGTGGACCTACCCACGCTACGCCCACCGGGACGTGGTCGCCACTCCACCTTCCGCCATAATCATAGGACACATCTTTACCTAACACCTAATTGTTCATGTTCACCTATATTTACTAGGCTCGGACTATTGGCCAAGATGGGACTATCAGACAGCATGGATTGTAAGATGTGTGGCGACAATGACGAGACAATGGAACACTTGCTGTGTGAATGTCACGCCCTCGCCAGATAAAGAATGAACGACTTTGGCAATGGCAACCCAGAACCAAAGGAATTCAGAGCACTCCCCCTGAACTCCATCACGAACCCGTGGAGAGATTGGAGAACAGCTTGGCGTAGGTATAAAGGAGGGGGCAATTGCACAAAAGATCCCATTGGGTCGAAGTGCATCCGCAAGGACCCTCATCTAGATAAGATACTAGGCTGCTTACTTTACCTGTTTTTAGTGCTGAATATTTCATTACAGATTTTCGACATCCTGTAAAATGAAGACCACGGAATTTCTTTGACAACGTTAATAGCTGCTAAATTTTGAATGTAGGATTACCTGTAACAAACAAGAGAATACTATTAGATTTTATAAGTTTAAAGACAAAAAGCGCTTTTCATTACAATGAATATGCACAGTACTTGATTGTAAGCAAATAATATAGCTTGACGACGCTTATGACTCCAAAACCCTCACAAACGAGCTGCACCCTTTTTTGTATTTGAGGATTCGTGGTATTGACATCTAGAGAGTAGTTTGCCCACTCAAATTGAAGTTGAACTAGATGGGTTGTGAGGCGAATAGACAGCTTGTGAGTTGTTTCAAGCGAACGAGATAAAATCGGGCCGGGCTCGACAGGTCATGCTGGCGAGAGCGGTTTTTTTTAGTTTTTTGGGGTTCCGTAGGTTGAACAGTTCGAATCTCTATGTTAGTTATACCTAGTTTTAAATTATGTATTGAAAACATGGTTTGTACAGGTATAAGATAGTAAAAAATATTATAAGTTATAACAAGCTCTTTTACATCGTTACTATTAACAAACATTACGTTTACAAAATTTAAATTAAGTACTTGGAGCACATCAGTCTTCAACCTATTTAATGTCGTTTCAAAAATTTGAAAAAAATCGAACTATGTTGACTGTAGACAATTGTGACGTCATATTTAGTCATAATATAGAAACTTTGTATGAACCGAGCGCTTTTGACATTTCATAAAAAGTTACTGATCAACACCAGTATTACGATCGAAGTTATCGCGTGATAAACAACAACATAAAGCATCCATCGCTTTCTATCAAGTCGTGACAGAAAGTGATAGATTGTTCATCTTGTTGTTTATCACGCGATAAACTAGACCATCGTAGGTCCCCTGAGTTAGCAGTATAATGTCTTATTTTGTTTAAGTTTATACCTACCTGTTTGCAAATAACCAAATGTAGTTTTTTTTCATCAAAAACTATTTTCAAACATTTGAATACAAAAATAAATAAAAGCTTGTAGATTTAATTCAGATACCACATGTAACATTGTTGTACACGCTGTAAGTTTGTCTATTTCATTTCGTTTTCTCACTTTCCGCTCAATCCCTCCAATGTTAGCTGGAAGAGATCCCTCATAGGCATAAGTTCGCCTTTGTTTTTTAATCTTATGTGACATGTATATTGTTTTAACCTGTTTTGTGTACAATTAAGTACATACATACCCAGTAATCCTGGCCATGGCGGTTTCCTTGCACCCCGTTTTTATATCACGCTGGTTTTTATAGTTTCTACGTAGATTTTACAGAAAGGTTTTATGTTACAAAGGGGATTTGATTTCTATAAGCATTCTACCTCCGCATCGGAAGGTATGATCTGAATATATTAATGGAAAATAACTGGTTTCTCGTAAAAACAAGGAATTCATTACCATTTTGCTGACTGAAACTAAATTCGTTTTAATTCAATTAGAAGCAATTGAAGTATTTACAATTTATATTAACGTAATAGAATTACTATAGTGATGAGAATAAAAAATAAATACTCAGTTCCCTGTCCCTCTTACGGGCCCGGCCGACAGCAGCCGTCGTTTTTTTTTTAATTTATTAATAAAAAAACTGGCCAAATGCGAGTCGGACTTTCGCATGAAGGATTCCATACTATTATCTATAAAAACGGCAAAAAATCACGTTTGTTATATGGGAGCCACCTTAAATATTTATTTTATTATATTCTTTAGTATTTGTTGTTATAGCGGCAAGATAAATACATCATCTGTGAAAATTTCAACTGTCTAACTATCACGGTTCATGAGATACAGCCTAGTGACAGTGTACTAAACCCCCCTACCTAAAGGCTAATTTAAACCTAAACGACTTCTGAAGCCTAGCCTTAAGCTTCAATTTTCCTACCTGAAGGATGAAAGCTAAAGGAAAAAGGAAATTAAACAATCAGTGAGAGTTTAAAAGGAAAATATCATTTATTGTTTGGTTTTGTTTTTATTTGAAAGCTAGAGAAACTTTGATTATTTACCCCAATGAATTCAAGACTAGAATTCATTAGGTATCCGCCTTGTCTCCTAAGACTGCTAACCCAAAAGCAAGGCGAATGGAACGAAAAAGGTTAGCTCTGAACCTACTTGTTACAAAATAATACTTAAAAATGCCGTATAAAAATACAAATGAAACGTAGCTTGCTCTAATGTAAGATATGGCCAAAATTGATCGTGAACGTCTAGTGGTGACCCCGCGTTGTGAAATGTAGTCCCAGAAATCCTTTCAAAAGGTGAGCGTTTGACGAACTAGAACAGAAAAGTACACGTAAGAGTAATTGGAATTAAATTAAATTGAACGTTTTTGCAGTCCCAATAGTAACCTTACTACTCCGCCCAGAGATGATATAAATAATTATATAATTCAATAATAGGATATTTTATATATCAAATTAGGTTGCCTACGTAAGTATCCGGATATCTGCTAAAAACAAACAATTACAAACAGTTATTAGTGAGTGAGTTAGTTGTGTGAGAGTTATTTATTATTATTATTAATTAATTACTAAAACTTTAAAGAAGTATTTTTACAAATGAATACGACCCATCGTCTTCAATTTAGAATAAGTAATCTTCAATTTGGAATTACCAGAGCCGTAACGCAGTAAGTTTAGTGGATAATCCCTTCTGACAGAACTCCTTGCATCTATTAGTCGGTTACTCATTTATAATATTCGACAATGCATCCGAAGTCTGACCACCGGAAATCATACACCACGCCGCTGCTTCACATTTACTGGAATTCCTTATTGATATATCTTTACATTAAACAAGCGTATGTATTGGAGACTGTTGAACAACCAAGCTGCTGGGCTTGTTAAAGTCATTGCCTGTCCCCAATACTTAACCAAGAGCTCATATATTGAAGACTGTTGAACAACCAAGCTGCATGGCTTGTTAAAGTCAATCGCCTGTATTCAATACGACTATTGACCGCTGTTGAACTTCGGCAAGCCACAAGAGCGAGCCTACCATTGCCTGCTCTCAATAGCAACACTCTGGTTAACTCGAACATGAAATTGTCATTGATGTGATCTAATAGTATATCCAGTATGGGCGTACATAGAAACAAGTCTATATTATAATCAATAATGAATGAAACAGTTCTCTATTGGATTATGAATATCTTTATATTAAACATAAGCTTATGTATTAGAGACTGTTGAACAACCAGGCCACAAGAGCTTAGTCATTGCCTGTCCCTAATACTTAACCAAGAGCTCATATATTGAAGACTGTTAACAACCAAGCCGCTGGCTTGTTAAAGTCATTGCCTGTCTTCAATACGACTATTGACCGCTGTTGAACTTCGGCAAGCCACAAGAGCGAGCCTACCATTGCCTGCTCTCAATAGCAACACTCTGGTTAACACGTAACATGAAATTGGCACTGATGTGTCCTCCACTATTCCAGCAGGGTACCTCTTAGCGAGTGAAACCCTATTTGCTGGCGTCAACCGCAGAGTACATTGAAGAAACTAAGTCTCACCAGCCCAAGATCACCAGTGGTAATTAACACTAAATTTCCAAGGAGAATCTCCCATTCATTATATAAGACGAAATCTATACTTCCGATGAATAATTAATGAAGATAATTATTAACTTTTAATTGGTTAACAAGCGTTTAGAAATCTTTAAATACTGTATGCATAAATACTCTAAGCACTCGCTATCAATACGCGAACATTTCATGAATAAAATAGCACTAGAAGTAAGGAGTAACAACTCACCCATAAAATATTAACCTGTGGGACAAAATATGATTAGACACCTTAATCTAAAATATATAAAGGTCTATCACATATTTAGACTAAATGATTTACAATCTTACCAAACCCCCCTAGGTATATCTTGCCTAGTTGAGCTGCCACGTGCTGGTAATGGACAACGTTGCCCGTAGAATCTCTTCTTGGTGTTTCCTCACCGACTGTCGTATGACCAAAGAGCGCTGTTACCACGTGCTGGTATGTACTGGAAACCGTTGATCGTAGAATGTCTTCTTGGTGTTACCTCGCCGACTGTCGTATTACCAAAGAGCCCTGTTACCACGTGCTGGACATCGTTGCTCGTAGAAAGTCTTCTTAGTGTTTCCTCGCCGGCTGTCGTACGATGAAAGAGCGCTGCTACCACGTGGTATATACTGGACGGTGCTGCACGTAGGTGGTTGTTAGTGTTTCCTCGGTGACTGTCGTACGATGAAAGAGAGCTGCTACCACGTGGTATATGCTGGACGGTGCTGCACGTAGGTGGTTGTTAGTGTTTCCTCGGTGACTGTCGTACGATGAAAGAGCCTGTTACCACGTACTGGTATATACTGGACGGTGCTGCACGTAGGTGGCCTTCTTGGTGGTTCCTCGGTGACTGTCGTATGATGAAAGAGCCTGTTACCACGTGCTGGACATCGTTGGACGTAGAACGTCTTCTTAGTGTTTCCTCGCCGGCTGTCGTACGATGAAAGAGCGCCCTGCTACCACGTACTGGAATATACTGGACGGTGCTGCACGTAGGTGGTTGTTAGTGTTTCACCGGTGACTGTCGTACGACGAAAGAGGCCGAACTGGGGTGAACATTGCCTTATATAGGCTCAAATCGCCCAGTATCATACGATTTCTTATTTCATTCGACTTTAAATACGATGACAGTTGTAATAAGATTTAATTTTGCTTGTAGCCTAATTACCCCCAACTCTAGCCTGTTACAATCCTTTGTCTAGATTCTACAAAATGCTAAGAAATTAGCGGGTAAAATGGTCAGCTCTGCTCGGCTCAGTAGATGTAACTACCTCCAAAATCACGAATTTATGACGAACTATGCACTATTATAGAATATTAACCTAAAATTATTATCATAATTAAAGTACAAATTCCCAAATTGAATGCAATGACCATGTCCGACACGTAGCAAATGCATCTTTGATCCCTAAACGAATGACCTGACCTAGCATTGCAAGCCTAATATATGTAATATCAACCATATGGTATTATACTGAAACATGGTTAATTAATGATCAATTAATCAATCTGCAGTTGAATTAGAATACATCCCTCATCCCCTTATCTAAACAAAGTAGCTGATTTGGCCCACAAACTAAATTGATTGATATAAATACAATATATCTCCCTTGAATCCAGTCTTACAACAATGTATATATCTTGCTACTTAACGGATGTTTCAATGATAACTAATATATTATAGTATACTACATTACTCCATTATTCATGTCAATTAGAAAGAAATATCATAACTCTAAGATAAATCACATTTAAGTAACATTTATTGATTTATAGGTTATGCTCTTCAAGTTTGTTCTTTATAAGATAATTTCAACTATATAGCTAAAACTTTAACCCTTGTATTACAAATAACGATTAAGACTTAATATGTGCTCATATTATACTAATATTCTCCAGTTCTTTGATAGAAGGCTAACCCATATTCAGAACAATAAAATCAAGAAAATCATAAGTTACTCACTAACTAAACCTGTAATATATTACTTTAAATGTTATTTGTTTGTTGCATTAATTTTCCCCATAACGTAGCGATAGTCGGAAAAGCTTAAAAACATAAATAATTTATTTCAAAGCCCCAAATATTGACGCCTTCTAATTTTAATTAGCAACGTTAGCTTAAATCGAGTAAGCTTTCTTTTAGGTAGGCAATGAAATGGACAAGGCAGGTGCCTTGTTCCAGTACAACAGACAGACAGACGGATGGCGGAGTCTTAGTTAATAGGGTCCCGTTTTACCGTTTGGGTACGGAACCCAAAAATAGTAATAAAAATGCCGTTAAAATTCCTTTGTCTTTGTCTGTGACATTGATTACTTAAGGTTTAGATTTGTCATGTATTGGGTGCACTGCAGGTCACGTACGTAGACACTATTTACGATGGAATTAAGGCGATATATCGATTGAAAGAGACACCCTTTGTTTTTCGCTCACGACAAAACGGGATGCAACCCTCTCCGAGAATGGCTTTTTAGACAAATCTCGTTAAATATCTGACTGTGTGCAGGTTTATTAAATTTCCTATTGTATATTAACTTAATCGTGTCTTTTAATAATGCGTTGTTTTAGTAGGCTGAGGAAAAAAAGGAAAATATAGACTCAACTTTGGATTTATTTTCTATCGAAAAAAATTTAAGCAATCATGTTTCGCTATTGTCAGTACCACAATCATATAGTCAAGAATCATATAGTCAAGAATCATATATCTGAAAATCAGCCCCTACTGTTTGCTCTGTCTGGGAAGGACAGCGTTTCAAAGTCTCCAAATTTCTCAGTGTAGCGCCTAAATAAGATCAAAAATTTACCTGCATGCGAAAATGGTATAGTAAGTACTTTTTACCTCACGAGCGCGAGTGAGCCAGGTTTATGTGTTGAGCTATACATGCACATTGTTAATGTGTGCTGCACCGTAGGAGCTATGAGTTCACGTTGTCTATGTGTTCGTATGTGTCACAACTACAACAGTGTCCAACCCGCGCTCGTGAGATAAAAGTACTATAACTAAAAAGAATTACCAATGACATAAGCACCAAGTTTTGATAAAAACGGTGTAATAAACTCGAAAATGTCTTCTTGATGACTAGGCTAGGTGTTCAATATCCACCTTACCTTATTTAGGCGACTTCCTGACTTGTCGGTGCGGAGGCGGTACGATTTGCAAACGTGTGTGTGTATGTGGCAAACAAATAAACGTTTTATCTATCTATCTATCTATCTATATGAGAAAACTGTCAAATGTCAGTGTCAACTGTCAGTCAACTCGGTACTACTTTTTACTGCTGCGCCCCTACATTTAAATGAGTGCTTCCTGACTGGCGAAGGCAGTACTGGTCCGCTTCTGCGCATAATATTACTACTGCGCAAATTTAATACTGACAGTATTCCGTCAAGTGGGAATCTTCGCGACGTCAGTAAGTTTACGACAAAGAAGAAAATGTCACATATCGATCCCGCCCCGCCAAGTCAGGAAGTCGCCTTACACGACTCTAAAATCACGTACACCTGGCGCTTAAATCAAGCGACTTTTGGCACCGATTCCCGCCCCAGCACAAAGAATGTATTAAACATACTCACCAGATACATCGTAAAACTCGTAACGCGCCATTCCGTTTTACAGCTTATGTTAGGAGTGGTTCTGGTGAATTTTTGAGTTCGTCACGTTTTTTTTTTTTCAGAGTTACGATCGTTGGTGAGCTCGTAAATTTTAATGACGTCATAGCTAATGGCTAGTTTAGGGAGGGCAGTCAGTGTTTCATGTACTGACAGCCCACATGACGATATGGGCGGAATCACGTGTCCGTTGCCGACCCTTTATAAAATTTGAGGATTCACTGTGCTGACAGCAGAAGGGACAGAATTAGGTCACTCGCTCTCAGCACAGTGCATCCTCGGGAGCTCTGGCAACCTTGGTCACCTCCAGCAATGCTACATACATGGACAGTAAATAATGTTAAATGGTTGTAATCTTCTTTAAGGCGGAGGTGCTCCAAATTCGAGCTAGATGACATTATGCAGTGCCCTACCTCTCTTAAAATCTATAGTAATTAATTACGAAATAAGTTAAGCATTTTAAAGCTTTCAATTTCAATGTGAACGTTTTGGAAGGGGGGGAGTTAACAACTGCCTACTCCGAACATTGATCATGTGGTCTGACTAATGGATGTAAACTTATGTTTGGTTTTAGCGCGAGTTGATAGAAATGCTGTAGCGAAAAGCCATTTTTGGAAGCCAAATTAATGTTCTTTTGTTATATTTAATGGCTTAATCGATTTTACAAACTTATAATATTATGACGATTTTCATACATTTTCATGCCACGTCGAATGACCTCATATAGAGGCGAATAAATTTGATTGTACGGTGATACGTGAAGTACCGTTTACCACGTAATTAACTGTCAGTAACAACGAATCTATGTTTTGGCGATACATTGATATTTTATTTATTTAAAAGATAAAACAATTGAAGTATGTAAGCAAGTAGGTATCAAATACATAATTCTCAAATATCCATTGGTTTTGTATAAGTTAAACTTGTAAACTTTATTCGAAGGCCGAAATTCTACGATTAAATATCTCAATATTCAAATATTTATTCTGCCAGTACAAATCAACGGCTCTTTTACATTTCAGTTTTACAAATACATTTAAAAGTATACTATTAAATGACATGAATGTAAACATTGACACATTAGACCTGAGCACATATTTACCGAGATACGTACAGAGTGTCGAGGTCCATTACAAAACCAAGTGTACCAAATATAATTCATCACCAAGACACAAATTCTAACCGCTTCAAAATCCACAGGAGAAACTTCGACAAATCCACGATCTAATGTTCCATTTCACCGTCAACTTCGCAACACACTGCCTCAACAGCCCTCAATCCGAGTTGGTCATACAAGAAAACTGCTGTCTTGAACTTGGCAACTTGGAACTTGGAACTTCGGCTGAGCGCGCGATTCGCTCTCTATCCCGATTTTCAATAGAAAGTAATTCAAACTTTATCTTCACTGGATTTATTACGACACATTTGAGTTACGATTTCGTATTTTGGCTTTTGTCATTTGTTTTCTTGTTAGCCGTGGGCGTGTAATTGAAATGAGCTGTTTATTGCCGTCATTTTTACAATGCTCCAGACCCATAAATCCAGTACAGTATGGTAAAAGTTTCTCAATGTGAGATAAACAAGAGCTATAGCCATATTTTACGTACGCTTACTCTCGGATAGCGCAAGTTTGAGCATTCGAGCCAAAAAATGTAGGTAAAGAAGTGTTTTTCTTTTGTTTGCGTCCCAAGTGTTTCAGGTCTCGGAAAGTTTAAGGATATTCATATAAATTCTGTCGTTTTATTAGCGTCGATTTGCAATGCTTCAATCTCAATGAAAAATCCAATATCCTATAATCTTAGGTATGTTGTTTCCGATACAGTCACATTTGTAAATATTGTACGTTTAGTATTACGGCGTTCATATTTGAGTTTCATGTCCGTAACATAGATTTTATGGCATTTCTGTAGCATAAAAGCTATTCAAAATTCAACAACAAGGCATACATATTTTGATCACGTCATGATACTCCAGCCCATCTGATGTTGGCCCCACGCCAGCCTCATTCTCCGTAAAAGGTACTTAGTATCCCCGATATTACGAACTATGGACGGAACATTAAAATATAATAACGGTCGTATGTTTGTTAAAACATATCGTCGATCATATTGGCAGTCGCTTCCTGTCTGTTTTTTGTTTTAGAGAGCTAATAAGTTAACTTCCTTGACATGTTCTTGCTTGTCTTTGATGTTTTTATCAGTATTATGTACATTTTTGTAATGGATAAGGGCGTAATGACTTGAAGTAATCATTAAATGGGCCATTTTACGGAAAGTTGTACACTCGACTTTTTTTTTAAATTAGGATAAAATCGGGTTTTTTCTACTCAGAATCGAAAGCACTTTCGAATGATATAGGGGAAAAAAAGTGTCCCAATTTTTTTTTATTCCATTCCGTTACCGTTTTCATACTAAGTTTGTAATGCTAACTGTACAGTTTGTACTGGTAACGGAATGGAAAAACTGAAAATTGTATGAAAAATTTGGGACACTTTTTTTCTCCTATTAGGTTCGAAAGTGCTTTCGATTCTGAGTAGAAAAAACCCGATTTTATCCAAATTTAAAAAAAAAGTCGAGTGTACAACTTTCCGTAAAATGGCCCAAATGCCATTTATAACTGATCTAATCTTGTTTTGTAGTCTCAAGCGGCCAGCTACTGTCTTACTTTAGATCAATAACAAGCCCGCTACCCATTTCGTTGGTTTGACAGCTAGGGAATAAAGGCACCTCGCTTTCAATAGAACACATCTTAGCTATGACAGCTTCACCCACCAGGAATAACACACATCACATAGCTTTAGTCTATTCATACTTACGTGTCCTATCATGTAAACAAAAACCTCTTGAAGACATTACTTAATCATTAGATAGAGATAGAAAAAAACTTATTTGCTTGCTACATATATACCTACACACAAAAAATTATAAAGCAAAGAAAAAACTCAAGTCATTATTACCCTTTTCTCAAGGATAACATTTTTTTACTTATCTATTTATTGTTTTTTTTTATTTAGCAAAAAAAAATGATTTACAAGAAAATATATATACAAGAATACAACAATAATATACAAGGATTATAGTATAATCATCACTTAAAATGTTGTTGTATAGGTACTTAAAGAAGCTCACAAAGTATTGTAATCCTAGAGAAAAATATGCTAATGATTAACGTCTTGAAAAATAGTTTGTTTACATGATAGAACACGTAAAATCTGAATAGACTTTACCTCTGTACATATAAGTACGTATTTGATTCGAATAGGGTGCCACCAACAGTAATGGACACTTTAAGCTGACAAGCACCAGTAATGGACACTTCAATCCAAAGCCAAAGATCATTACGATTTTAAATTGAGTGTTCTATAAAAAAATATGACTTTTATTTTCTTTTACATACGAGTCAATGTTCATCATTGGGCCCTTGTCCATTACTGGCGGTGTCACTTGCCATCAAGCAGTGGAGTTATTATGGGTGCAGTCGTCCTTAAAATGGAGACACTTCTCTTAATACGAGCGAGATGACATTCGTCTGTGCCCTATCCACCCTAAATCTCAACCAAATAATTTTTCAGCCTGAAAAGCATCCATAAACTCCATTTACTCAATCTTAAGCTGTCAAAATCAGATTCAGTCAAAGCCAAAGTGGATTCAAATACAAACATCGACCTATAAATCTATTCGAACTATCTACATACGCTCTCAACTTCCATTTGTCTGTCATGGTACGTAGTACTATTACTTATTCTGTGGTCTTGGCCTATATGGCTTTGATATGCAAATGTATTCCTATTATACCATATAGTCTATTCATCCTTAGGTGTCCAATAATGTAAACAAACTCTTTTAAAGGCATGAAAATACTATTACTTAAGAAGTAGCACGAAAGGTTTGCATGCCTGCATGCAGGCTGGATACATGGACCTTAATTTTAATATATAACAACTGTATCTACTGTATTCCCGCAAATAAACGGTTTGATTGATTGATTGATTAAAGAAGCTCACAAACTATTGCAAAACTTAAAACATGCTGACTTTTTTGCCACAAAATGATACAATTAAAGATGATAGCTAATTCTTTTATTTAAAACACAATCTTTTGATATTCCGAATTAATCATAGGTGTTAACAGAATGCATTAATATTCACATTTTGCAAGTTAGTCAGTCCACAGTCGAAGAGCATCGCATATCAAGTTGGGACTAGCGAGCAAGCGAGTCAAAACTTTGGGGTATACCTACATACAGTCGTTTTAAAAACAGAAGCTTACAAAATTCCCGATCAAACCATTCCTAAAGTCAAGCCTCTGAGAGTTACAGACCATACAATAAAGTTAATTGGGTACTACAGAAACAGTAACCGCCGCAGAATCGGTCTTATTGCCCGAGTATTTCCTCCAGACACGTTGGCACTAGTCCAAGTAAGAATAACGGGATTAAGAAATGCTCCAAATTATGTTTCCCACATGGCTACCGTTGTCGAAAAGTTTTGTACACACTAGAGCTCTTTCAGTAGCTCTAGTATAAGTTTTTTCGAAACATTAACTAATTCGAACGCGTTTGCGTTTTGTCTCAAAATGTATGAAAACGCTCTCACCGAGTTTGAAATATCGGTTAGCATCAAATGTTATGTTATACCCGCTGTTTTAGTTTCCACTAGTACATTTTGAGACAAAACGCAAACGCGTTTGTTTAGTTAATGTTTTGAAAAAACTTATACTAGAGCTACAGACTAGGCGCGAACACGGGCGGTAATAAAGAAAGCCTCAGATCGCATATTTATCGCCCTTGCCTTCGGCTCGGGCGTCAAATACCTGCGATCTGAGACATTCTTTGTTTTACCGCCCTTGTTAAGTAATGTACTATAATACAATAATATTTTTAATTTTTTTGGCTACCTAGAGGTACATACAACACTCATCGCCGTAACATTTTATATAACCTTCGCTTTTACGGAATTATCTCTCTTTTCTACTGCATACCTATTGAAAGTTTTCCACTCTAGTTCAGAAAACAATAAACTACATCAAACACAACTTACTCGTAGCACAAATACAATACAAACAACCTATTTATAAATAACGAAATGCTCAATTCTCCCGAGGTTAACGAACGAAATAATCAGTTTTAAATACTTTCCGGTCCGAATGGCGGAGTCGAAGGGAGGTAATGTAATTTGGAAGCCTTTGTATTAGGTACTGGATTGTATTTGGTGGGTTCGTTGTGCCGCAGGTTGTTACGGCTGCCTCAAAATGTGTGACTGAAATGTGTTTTATCCCTTTCTTACACACAGCTGCCTAGTTACTAGGATATCGCGTATACGTCGGGCATAAAGCATCCATCCCTCTCGCACTTACTTGCTAGTAAAGGACGAATGCTATATGTACGACATAAACTCAAACATCTTAGCTAGGCTGTCAAACAGATAAAGACAAACGACTTTTATTGATTAAAATAGGTTTGGTTAACATTTTTGATTGACACGTTCACAGTCCCCATACAAAATGTTTAAATCGTCCAAGCAAATTACTTCCATCACACGTCCGTGCTCCACGTTTGGGTCACTATGAAACGATCACTTACGCACTCTGATTATTACAATATGTTATAGAATGCAATTTCATATGTAACTAAAATATGAATTGATAAATCGGAATTGTCTTTTAAGCCTTTTATCGAATGCAGTTATAGTGATTTGAGTACGTACCTGGTCGGCTATAGTGACCCACGTACGGGGCACGGACTTGTGGAGATAGTTCCTCGTGACCCATGTATGGGCACTGGACTGTGAACGTGTTAAGTGACAAAGAGAGAGCTAGGTCACAGAAGAACAATCATCTCGCTCATATTTGGAGCAGCACAACGGAAGTACCTCTCTAGTATGTACCTACTCCTCGCAAGTGTCCACAGGCTACGGTGTCTACTTACCAGGCAGGCCGTAAGATTGTTTGCCACTGTCATCGTATTCATACTAATATTATTAAACGCGAAAGTGTCTGTCTGCCTATTTGTCTGTTACTCTTCTCGCTCAAACCGCTGGACCAATTTACAGGAAATTTGGTATCGAGATAGTTTGAGTCCCGGGGAAGGAGATAGGTTACTTTTTATTCCGGAAATTATCGTTTAAAGAGGTGGATGTTTGTATGGAAGAGCGATAACTATGTAAGCGCCAGATATAAAAAATAGCAATTACATTTTATCGCGAAAAATGAGTCCTACGCAGACGAAGTTGCGGACAAAAGCTAGTAAAGAATTAAACGAGTATAAAAAGGATTTCTTTCTATCTCTCCTTTCGGTGCCCTGAAAACCAGCGCCTTAGCATATACTTATTGCTATGGACATATTATGATAAGAGGCATTTTTTTGGTGTAAATAATCCATGTTTAATTTAGTTTAATTGTTAATTAAATTTATGTATGTATGTAAGCACTTTATTGTACACAATAACAAGTTAAAACACGTACAAAATGTTACATATAATTGAAGTACAAATGCGAACTTATATTTATTTACGTGTTCTTAATATTGTACAATGATTTAACACCAAACAGATATTTTTTTTCTTCTTCTTCGAAATAACTATGCTTCTCACAAACCCCGAAGTAAATATCAGAAGTCAACCCAAATCTTGCTATGCCTTATCTGCCTCGTGGTATCTATATCCGCGGATTAGCAACTGTTCACAACTAATCCGCGACACTCGGCACTCTGCTTATACTGAGTTTAAGCAACACTAACACCTTGTTCATGTCGGTCGCTTGCCAGATAAGCACTAACTTATGCCTACGATTGCGCCTGAAATTAGTTTCAATGATAGAATTTGAAGTAAAGTTGCTTGAGGCTTGTAAAATCCGTCAAAGTTGATTGTAATGTGGATAAGACCATCTACAACACATCTACACACTTCTGTACAATACAAATAATTGCGACTGAAATAGTTTCAATGACAGAATTTTAAGTAAAGTTGCTTGAGGCTTGTAAAATCCGTCAAAAGTTGATTGTAATGTGGATAAGACCGTCTACAACACATCTACACACTTCTGTACATTACAAATAATTGCGTCTGAAATTAGTTTCAATGACAGAATTTGAAGTAAAGTTGCTTGAGGCTTGTAAAATCCGTCAAAAGTTGATTGTAATGTGGATAAGACCGTCTACAACACATATACATACTTCTGTACAATACAAATAATTGCGACTGAAATTAGTTTCAATGACAGAATTTGCAGTAAAGTTGCTTGAGGCTTGTAAAATCCGTCAAAGTTGATTGTAATGTGGATAAGACCGTCTACAACATATCTACACACTTCTGTACAATACAAATAATTGCGACTGAAATTAGTTTCAATGACAGAATTTGAAGTAGGTTGCTTGAGGCTTGTGAAGTCCATCAAAAGTTGATTGTAATGTGGATAAGACCGTCTACAACATATCTACACACTTCTGTACAATACAAATAATTGCGTCTGAAATTAGTTTCAATGACAGAATTTGAAGTAAAGTTTCTTGCGGCTTGTAAAATCCGTCAAAGTTGATTGTAATGTGGATAAGACCGTCTACAACACATCTACACACTTCTGTACTATACAAATAATTGCGTCTGAAATTAGTTTCAATGACAGAATTTGAAGTAAAGTTTCTTGCGGCTTGTAAAATCCGTCAAAGTTGATTGTAATGTGGATAAGACCGTCTACAACACATCTACACACTTCTGTACAATACAAATAATTGCGTCTGAAATTAGTTTCAATGACAGAATTTGAAGTAAAGTTTCTTGCGGCTTGTAAAATCCGTCAAAGTTGATTGTAATGTGGATAAGACCGTCTACAACACATCTACACACTTCTGTACAATACAAATAATTGCGTCTGAAATTAGTTTCAATGACAGAATTTGAAGTAAAGTTTCTTGCGGCTTGTAAAATCCGTCAAAGTTGATTGTAATGTGGATAAGACCGTCTACAACACATCTACACACTTCTGTACAATACAAATAATTGCGCCTGAAATAAGTTTCAATGAAAGAATTTGAAGTAGGTTGCTTGAGGCTTGTGAAGTCCGTCAAAAGTTGCGTGTAATGTGGATAAGACCGTCTACAACACATCTACACACTTCTGTACAATACAAATAATTGCGCCTGAAATAAGTTTTAATGACAGACTTTGAAGTAAAGTTGCTTGAGGCTTGTAAAATCCGTCAAAGTTGATTGTAATGTGGATAAGACCGTCTACAACACATCTACACACTTCTGTACAATACAAATAATTGCGTCTGAAATTAGTTTTAATGACAGAATTTGAAGTAAAGTTGCTTGAGGCTTGTAAAATCCGTCAAAAGTTGATTGTAATGTGGATAAGACCGTCTACAACACATCTACATACTTTTGTACAATACAAATAATTGCGTCTGAAATTAGTTTCAATGACAGAATTTGAAGTAAAGTTGCTTGAGGCTTGTAAAATTCGTCAAAGTTGATTGTAATGTGGATAAGACCGTCTACAACACATCTACACACTTCTGTACAATACAAATAATTGCGTCTGAAATTAGTTTCAATGACAGAATTTGAAGTAAAGTTGCTTGAGGCTTGTAAAATCCGTCAAAGTTGATTGTAATGTGGATAAGACCGTCTACAACACATATACACACTTCTGTACAATACGAATAATTGCGACTGAAATTAGTTTCAATGACAGAATTTGAAGTAAAGTTGCTTGAGGCTTGTAAAATCCGTCAAAGTTGATTGTAATGTGGATAAGACCGTCTACAACACATCTACACATTTCTGTACAATACAAATAATTGCGTCTGAAATTAGTTTCAATGACAGAATATGAAGTAGGTTGCTTGAGGCTTGTAAAATCCGTCAAAAGTTGATTGTAATGTGGATAAGACCGTCTACAACACATCTACACACTTCTGTACAATACAAATAATTGCGTCTGAAATTAGTTTCAATGAGAGAATTTGAAGTAGGTTGCTTGAGGCTTGTGAAGTCCGTCAAAACTTGCGTGTAATGTGGATAAGACCGTCTACAACACATCTACACACTTCTGTACAATACAAATAATTGCGTCTGAAATTAGTTTCAATGAGAGAATTTGAAGTAAAGTTGCTTGAGGCTTGTCAAATCCGTCAAAAGTTGATTGTAATGTGGATAAGACCGTCTACAACACATCTACACACTTCTGTACAATACAAATAATTGCGACTGAAATTAGTTTCAATGACAGAATTTGAAGTAGGTTGCTTGAGGCTTGTGAAGTCCGTCAAAAGTTGTGTGTAATGTGGATAAGACCGTCTACAACACATCTACACACTTCTGTACAATACAAATAATTGCGTCTGAAATTAGTTTCAATGACAGAATTTGAAGTAAAGTTGCTTGAGGCTTGTAAAATCCGTCAAAGTTGATTGTAATGTGGATAAGACCGTCTACAACACATCTACACACTTCTGTACAATACAAATAATTGCGTCTGAAATTAGTTTTAATGACAGAATTTGAAGTAAAGTCTCTTGAGGCTTGTAAAATCCGTCAAAGTTGATTGTAATGTGGATAAGACCGTCTACAACACATCTACACACTTCTGTACAATACAAATAATTGCGTCTGAAATTAGTTTCAATGACAGAATTTGAAGTAGGTTGCTTGAGGCTTGTGAAGTCCGTCAAAAGTTGATTGTAATGTGGATAAGATCGTCTACAAGTCACGAGCTAGAAAACACATTTACTTCTATACGTGTTCAGTTACAAAAACAAAAGGATCAGCCAAAAAAACATTACGGTTCCTTTTGATCTTCGCTAAAAACTATCGTGTGAATGAATGAATGCAAAATGAATAAACGACTGCCTCGCAAAATATGATTAAAATGCGTTCGATAGTCTTTTGGAATGACGCAGGAGTGCACTTATACCAAAAACCAGTCTTTTATAACGTCACATTGTGTTTTTTTTTATTCTGCCAAATCATTACAACCAAATGAAACATTCTCCAAGACATTGCAGTTAATAAAATAATAGTCATAAATAAAGAAATCCATTCCATAGGTAATTAAAAAGTACCATATTTTTTACGTTCTATAAAAAGCGAAGAAAGCATCCGTTATTTTTACCCTTATACCGGCGTCTCCAGAAAATATAAGAGTGCTCGAATGTAAAAAGAGTAACGACACAATAAATTTATTTACTAAGGATGCTTTCTAAATCCACTTTAACGTAATTTCTTCAATGTTTGCGAGCGAGTGCTAAATGATTTATTCCTTTTAAGGGTGCTTAAACGTCAATTTTAGGTCGTGATTTAAGTATGAAATTTATAGTAGAATCACATTATAGAGAAGTTGACTCCTAATGAAAAATCAATAATTTCGAATTTTCTCACAGCAAGTACTTAGACAGTTACACGCGCTGACTTTTAAATGATTCTGAAGTCTATTTACATTGAACAATATTAACAGTCCCTCCCCGGCACTGTACTTAATTCATAGAAACGTTTAACACAATAATTGGAACAACAAGATAACGTATTACAAGAATTAGGTACAATAATTATATAATTCATATTTAGCTGATAGCCTAAAGCAGAAACTTATTATTAAGATGATTGAAGATTCTATGAAAATATGAATCATACTTCTTCTTCTTTAAATATGGCTTTCCATCAAATTTATGATGATTTCGCCAATCAATACTTGTTCAAAGACGTTGTTCGGTAACGACGCCATGACCACGACACCATAAAAGTTATCTGAGTATTTCCTTAATTCTTCTTAAAAAAGTACGCGTAAAAATAATGAAGTTTATTTAACCGTATTCTAAATATCAGTTCCGCTTCCATGTAATCAGCCTTAGGGACGAAAAAAACAAAAGAAACTCGGCCCGGTTAATAATACAGAGAACATAGGATTTGCCGTGAATTGCACCTCAGTGCGCTATTTAGTATCTGTTCCCGGCTCGGTCAAGACAAACCGCTCCCCGGGCGCGTCTTAAGCAGCAATGTATCTCGCGCCGGGTAAACTGCCGTCGAGATATTCATTTAGTGGTAGTGATTTAGAATGGTATATTTTCAGTGTTATTTTTCCTCACTCTAAAGACTTTTCTCAATGCTTTTGTATAAACAACGAGTGTATTGCAATAATTTGAGTTTCTTATTATATTTTATTTACAGATTATGTACATCTTACTAGTTGAAGAACATTATAATTGAATATGATGCATTATTTTAAATTTCTCAAATCGGTTTGCCTTTGATAACTTCGTATCTTTTATGATTTCATATAGGTAACTACCTCGTTATATTTATAAGTACTTACTTCGAAATCAGGTATTAATTTTTACCGTGCCATAAAAGGTACTACCAAATATTAATTATGATTTCCAAATTATGCTCTTTAAATGTCACTAATTATACGGATGTCATTCAGCAAAGTTTAAGTTTAAAACTAATTTCGAACCAACATCTTAAACTAAGAATATAATTATTTTATGTGGATCCATCTTTAAGGCCCCATTTCACAGGTTGGTCATTGTTATTTAAAAAATAGGACAGGTGTATCTTTCGTAAACTTGTCTTGTTGTACCAACTTTTTTCAAGTTTTGTAACTCTCTCTCTCTGTCTACTTTAAACTTTAAAGGCACCGTCGCACTTTCAATAAAATCACAAAAACCACTTAAGACTACCTAGCCATAGAGTTAAGAACCAGCAGACCTGTTAACTTGATATATCGCCCATTCCGCCGATGCCTCTGAGAGGGCAATTACTATGACTTACCGTCCATACCGCAACTGCTGATACTGTAGTAGCTGTAGTGATATGTGATTTAGGTTCAGTTTTAATCTTGGTAATACGTTTATGTTTGTGCCAACTCTAGCCGTTTATATATTCATGGTTTGGTGTAGTGCATTGGGAAAATGGGTTTATTTAAAATGTGGGAGGCATTTTAATATTTGGGCTATAAATCGTGTCTGTAATTTACAGTCAAAATGATAAAGTAACGTAGTGTTAATATTATGTACCTCCTTTTAAAAATCTCGCGTTTTTAAAGCCGTAGCTCTAGTATAAGTTTTTTCGAAACATTAACTAATTCCAACGCGTTTGCGTTTTGTCTCAAAATGTATGAAAACGCACTCACCGAGTTTGAAATACGCGCGTTCATCGGTTAGCAACAAATGTTATAGTAGCTGTTTTAGTTTCCACTAGTGACCACCAGAGGCGCTGTTCACGTTTTCATACCACTTTCATACATTTTGAGACAAAACGCAAACGCGTTCGAATTAGTTAATAAAATAAAAATAAAATTCATTTATTTCGGACAACTTAAGATCCATAGAAATTGTTAGTATTACAGGGCTTACATAACTATGTTAGTGCGAAAACTTAAATGTAAGGAGGACCAGTGCCTCAGTAGGCTGCCGTCCCATCTATCAGCCACTACATTCAGGAGACTGTGGCGGCTGGCGCGCACCCTGCAGAGCGTCGCGGCGCAGCGCTTGCGCAGCGTGGCATGGAACCCGTCCACTTGCGCGTCCGCGAACATGCCGGAGGCACTGCAGTAGCGCGGCAGCCGCAACAGCACCCTGAACGCATCATTATATTGGACGCGCATTGCATTGAGCGATCTCTGTGTGTATTTGCACCATAGGCTACAGGTATACAGCGATGTACAGTACGCCCTAAATAATGTTAATTTAACACGTACCGCACATCGGCTGAACCTGCGCGCTATCATGTTAGTCCTGATCGCCAATGCTCTGCGCTCCCTCTCAATGTCCGCGTCGTCTCGCAAGTCGTCCGTTAGCAAGTGTCCCAAATACTTGAAAGTGTACACCCTCTTCAGCTGCTGTCCATTTAAAAGTATGGGGGGAACATACGCTGGACACTTGCTACCGGCCTTAAATATCATGTACTCACTTTTGAGTACATTATATTTAAGGTCGTGTTCCTTAGCGTACGATTCACAAATATCGAGGAGTATCCTTAAACCTCCTACCGATGGGCTCAGCAGAACCATGTCGTCAGCATAGCTTATGTTGTTAAAACAGACCCTGTTCACATGGCATCCGACATGTGTTCTGCTGAGCTCACCGATTAAAGCATCTACATATAAATTAAAAAGCTTAGGAGAGGTAAGCCCTCCCTGCCTTACACCGCATTCCAAATTGTAGTCATCGGACAAGACGTTTCCCCAGCGAACACTATTTCTCTGGCTCGCGTACCAACACCTAAACAAGCGAGTCAACTCCCTAGGGAATTTGACCTCATCAAGCTTTTTCCATAGCATATCATAATTTACAAGGTCAAAGGCCCTAGAGAGATTTAATGTTTCGAAAAAACTTATACCAGAGCTACCGGTCATTTGAGAGGCGTGCGTGGGGATATACTCGTAGATCCAACATGTAGAGACCCTTGGGAGAAGTTTACTGTGCTGCAGTACACCTGCTAGAACCCATTATTATTATTATTGTGAGCCTGTATTCTCTAGGTCTCCTTTCATGTTGTGGTGTTTCATCGACCAATAGCTCCTTCGGTTCGTCTTTCGATCTCATTTTTCTGTCGTGCCTGGAAGGAGACTAATTGGCCCAAATAAATGTAAGTTCCATGGGCATATGCATTATCTTCTTCTTTAGTATTTCTTATCTCTTCCTTTGTTTAGCTCTTAAAATATCTTTAGCTGACGCCGTTTAATTTACAAAAAAGATTCAGGATATCAGTTTTAATGTTGATACTATAATATATGCGTTTTTTTAACTGATAATGCAAATAAAAAACTATCATCAATAATATAGTCTATGTTCTGTGTGAATATACTTATCTATATATTTTTCTCTTCATTACTATGTAGTATAATGACTATTGATGACGCTAAAATTTCAACTTAAATTTCAATACTTTTAATTTTAAATTAAATTAATAAACTTAAATTTCAATACTTTTTCATAATCTGGTTTCAAAATACATATTTTAGAAAGACCTTTCAAACATTAAATCTGTCTAACTCAGTTATTTATTAACGGTTTACAAATAGTAAGACAACCAAAGATAGGAGAAAAAATAAATTCAATTAGACGAGTAAAAAAACAGTTCGACATGCTAAAGTAACTCATTCCAAATTAAACTTTAAAACGAACGCCATAAAGTAAAGTTTTAATCAGCGGGAACGCGAGAGCACGAATGAATTTTTGATACTAGCACCACCGTAGTTTATGATTAAACGAAAAACAAATGAACGCAATTTTAGAATTCAAGATTGGATGTTTGGGGGCGATTTTAGGGTACCGTACAAAAAGATAACAAATGAACCCTTATGGTACGTATTCTCAACTACAGTCTATTCATACTTAAAAGGTTTGTTTTAACGGGTCTAACGCGATATTTATGAGCGAGATATTTATGTTTTTTTTTATTTATTTATGATTTTTTTTTTTTTTTGCTGAGACGACAGTCATATCCGCGACCACGGCCGGTGAAACCCGTGTCGAAACGTCGGTAAAAAAGGTAAATACATAAATATCGCGTTAGACCCGTCAAAACAAACCTTTTAAGTATGTTTACAAAGCGCGAGAGTTTAAAGTGTTATATTACAGTCTATTCATCCTTACGTGTCCTTATTATGTAAACAAACTCTTCTTTAAGACATTAATAATTATTACCCTTTTCTCCAGGATTACACTTTAGTCATCACTTTGTTATTGTATACTTAAAGAAGCTCACAAAGCATAGCAATCCTTGAGAAAACAACTGTCATACCTACATCTTCAAAATAGTTTTTTTTTTTACATGATCGGACTCGTAAGGATGAATCGACTGTAAATAATCCAAGTGCACCTAAACATGTTTTGTTGAATTCGTTTAAAAATATGTTTGAGTAAAATTCCAAATGTAAATTACTTAAATCAAAATGAATAAAATGAAAAAATGAATAAAATGAACTTTATTCTGTAAGTAGGCCGCAATGGCACTTTTACAAGTCAAACCCTACTAGCGTTTCACAGAGGCCACTGCCGAGAAGAAACGCCGAAAGAAACTCGACAGTCAGCCATTTTCTCACAAAAATATGCTTATTACAATGATAAATGATAATACTTAACCTACTTAAGATCAAGAAATCTAAGTATCTATATAAAGCAACACAAAAACAAAGAATAAAATGAGGAAAAAAACCAGTTATGTACAGTGTGTAATTCTGCAAGAAAACATTTCGAAACTGTATACACCTTAGCATTATCAAATTCTATTTGGGAAAAAAAATTGAATCCTTTAGACTATAAATTTAGTTATAAATCTTTTGATATGTTTTCTTGCAAGAACTGCGTCAACTAGATAAAATTAAAAAATACACAATATATGAATCTTTACTCTATTTAAGTATCTGGTTTGGGCCATGCTTTTCTGTCTGTTAGATAGTCCTCAACCTTGTAATAAGCCTTCGACATCAATGATTTTTTCAAGTACTTTTTAAGAGCTGGAAAAGGTAAATTCAAAACTTCATCAGGTAACTTATTATAAAAACGGACACATTGACCTACAAAAGATTTGTATACTTTACGGACACGAAATTTTTTAGTGGCAATTTTATTTTTATTTCTAGTATTAAAATTATGTATATCAGAATTTTTACAGAAGGAGTCTATGTTCTTAAGGACATAAACAATATTCTCATAGATGTACTGGGACGCTACAGTTAAAATGTTGATTTCTTTAAAGAGTTCTCTTAAAGATTCACGTGAGCCTAGGTTATATATGGAGCGAATGGCTCTTTTTTGTAACACAAAAATTGTCTGTATGTCAGCTGCTTTACCCCAAACCAGGATACCATACGACATAACACTATGAAAATAGCTATGATAAACTAGGCGAGGTGTTTCTACATTGGTAAGTTGCCTGATTTTTCTGATAGCATATGCGGCTGAACTTAATTTACGCGCCATAACGGCTATGTGGGGACTCCATTGTAGATTTTTGTCTAATGTTATACCTAAGAATATTGCTTTATCTACTATTTCTAAGCACTCGTTATTTAAGAGTATACTAGTTTCCATCGGTCTAACATTAGGCAAAGAAAATCTGACACATTTAGTTTTCTTAGCATTAAGTAACAGATTGTTAACGGTAAACCAGTCAAGTACTTTGTCCAGTGTGCCATTAACTCTACTATAGTCAACTGATTTTCGGTCAACCTTAAAGATTAAAGATGTATCATCCGCGAATAAAACTATATCACAAAGATTACTTACTATAGACGGCAAGTCATTTATATAAACCAAAAATAAAAATGGACCTAAGATAGAGCCCTGAGGCACTCCTAACGTTACTATTGCCCCACTAGACTGGGTTCCATTTACAACAACTGCTTGAGTTCTATTGCTGAGATATGAAGACATAAGACTTAACGCATTAGCAGACAAACCATAATGTTTAAGTTTCAAAACGAGCGTCCCATGATCCACGCAATCGAAAGCTTTAGAAAGGTCACAAAAAATACCTATCGCATCACAGGAATTCTCCCAAATATCGTAAATATGTTTAATAAGCACAGATGCAGCGTCAGTCGTGGAGCGCCCTCTTGTGAAACCGAACTGTTTACTTGTAAGCAGTTTATTTCTATTAAAGTGCATTAGCATATCGTTTAACATTAATTTTTCAAAAACCTTACTAAATACAGGTAGTATCGATATGGGACGGAAGTTGGTTAGGTCGTTTAAATCACCCGATTTAAATAGAGGTATGACTTTACTAAACTTCATAAGATCAGGAAAAATACCCTCTGATATGCAGTTATTGTAAATCAAAGCTAATTGGGGCGCAATGACATCTATGATATGATTAATAACTTTTACTGATGTTCCCCATAAATCCTCGGTTTTCTTTAAATTGAGCGATTTAAATGTTTTAACAACCTTGATTGAATCTACTTGACTAAAATTAAACGTTACATCACATTTACTAATGTTAGCACAAAGCAAAGCTTTAGCTTGGGTTTTAGATGACTGCAGACATTTTGTAGTACTACTTGCTATATTTGAAAAATAGTTCTCGAATGCCAAGGCAACATCGTTATTTGACATGACCTGTTGGTCTTCCGTGAGAATGTTGACTTGATAATCGCGAGTTTTAAATTTACCAGATTCTCTATTTATAATATTCCAAACAGTTTTCACCTTGTTGTCAGATACTTTAAGTTTAGAACTAATATAATTTGCTTTAGCAGCAAAACACACTCTCTTGAAGATGTTTGAGTAACTCTTGACATAGTCCAGGAAATCACTGTTCTTGTTCACCTCCCTCTCACCATAAAGTTCATAAAGCCTATTTCTACTTCTATGTATACCTACGGTAGCCCAATCACTAAATTTTATCTTATTATTTTTATTTTTTGACCCAGAAATAGTTTTTAATGAAAAATTTTCATTGAAGCAATTAATAATTAAGCCGAATAAATCTTTATACATGCTATTCGAATTACTTTGTGAAAGTGATAACATACAAATATTATGGTTAATTTCATTTTTAAATAATTCCAAACGAGAACTAGTTATGGGTCGGTTTGTTATAGTTTGGGGTTGTTCTTCTTGATTAATCATAGAGAAAGATGCCATTTGACCACTGTGGTCAGAGTTAAAACGATTTAAAATTTTCTTATCCAAACATTCACAGTTACAAAAAATATTATCTAAACAGGTCGCACTAGTAGCACCTACCCGGGTAGGCTCAAGGAACAAATTTATCAAATTAAAAGATTTAAATAAACTTAACAACTTGACAGTATTATTAGATGGTTCAAGTAAATTAACATTGAAATCACCACAAACTATAACATTTTTTTGGCTCTTAGTTACTAACCTCAACACATTTTCCATAGTGGATTCAAATGTGCAGAAGTCAGATGCAGGAGGCCTGTATACACATATGATTATATAGCTTTCTAGTTCTGTACAAGCAATTTCTACAATCCTCTCAATTGATAATTTTACTATATCCTTCCGTTCTTTGCATTTAAAAGAGCTTTTTACAATTATGAGAGAACCGCCATGAATGGCAGATTTTCTGGCATAGAAACTCACTAATTTAAAATTTACAAAGTCAAATATCATCTGTTCTTGTCTAAGCCAATGTTCAGTAATACACAAAACTTGAATGTCACTATTATCTAAAAATAAACCTATTTGTAGTTCTTTGCTGGAAAAACCCTGAATATTTTGATGGAAAATATTAATATTCAATGGCTTTTCCGCTGTCTTACAATTTAGTTTAAAGGCATGCTATTTATGGCGCTATCAACATAGTGGAGTCTGCTAGGTGAGCTATTAAATTGGTTTGGTTCTAAATTAAACGCTAGCAGGTCCACCAAAGTCATTAAATATTTCTTTGGCAAATATATTTTCTCTGATGTCAGCGAGAAGCGCTTTATGAATTTATTTGTATCAAAGAAATGATATTTGTTATTGAAGCAAGTGGCATGGTACATTAAGGAATTTAAATAAGCTATTTTATTGTTATACTGATATGTCATACTCTGTGAGTATGGCAACGCACATAATATAATTTTACCAATGCCAGATTTTTCAACAATATTTAATGTTAACATTAACCTATCTATTGCAGACTTGTCAATGCTAACACTATTTCCTAATAAAACTACTAAGTTAGTACTGTCATCACAATGCCCTTTTAACATTGACTCACATATTTGGTCGATACTTGAATTGTGATAACAGTAATTTATTACATTTTGATTTAATTTTTTACTAAGCATGGAACCCAGCCCTGATCCAATCTGATCCGAATAAATAATAGTTATATTGGTACATGTTAACCTGAGGGGCTGTTCTTTAATGACAGGCGTTACAGTAGCCGGGGTGCCAAGGGCCATGTCCTGTTGCACGACAGCTGTTGGTGGAAAGTCAAGTAGGGTAAGTATCATTAACGTTGTAAAAAATCAGTACCATTTCTACCCTAGAGGTAAACTTCGAAGTTTATAAGGCGACAACTTTAAATTATTACATGTCTCATTCATCATCATCATCAAGCCTATATACGTCCCACTGCTGGGCACAGGCCTCCTCTCATACATGTCTCATTACAAGAAAAATACAATTGTATCTATAAATAGGTGTTACACATCATAAATCATTTATAAATTAATTATGTTTAACCGAGAACCGAGTCTGAATCGCACTTCACTTGTTTACTGGTTGAGGTGACTTTGAATTGTTAACTAAGTTTTGAAGGTGTTTCGGTCGCCCGACTTTGTTGTTTGAGCACGTGAGTTTTGATTAATAAAATATATTATAAATTATCTTATTATGAAGTTTAATGTATTAAGAGAACTTATTCTCTGTGTAACGTGGTATTAAAATGATAAAATAATGTGGATATTGTAATTGAATTCGTAATTAGCGTATAGTACATGTAAGTAACTAAAATATACAGGTAGTAAAAGAATGTAGTACTTAAGACGCTACACTGAGAAATTTGGAGACTTTGAAACGCTGTCCTGCCCAGACTAGCAAACAGTAGGGGCTGATTTTCAGATATATGGTTCTTGACTATATGATTGTGGTACCAACAATAGCGAAACATGATTGCTTAAAATTTTCTCGATAGAAAATAAATCCAAAATCGAGTCTATATTTTCCTTTTTTTCCTCAGCCAACTAAAACAACGCATTATTAAAAGACACGATTAAGTTAATATGATGGTATTTTACCTCATCTAGGTACTGACAAGAGGAAACTTAATAAAACTGCACACAGTCAAATATTTAACGAGATTTGTCTAAAAAGCCATTCTCGGAGAGGTTTGCATCCCGTTTTGTCGTGAGCGAAAAACAAAGGGTGTCTCTTTCAATCGATATATCGCCTTAAAAGGATCCTCTGCAATACTAAGAGTCCCAATCTTGATACTGGTTAAAAAGAAAAAGTAGAAATTCATTTAGGTATTTAACGTTAACAAACATAATATTAATTTGAACAACGCTAAATACGATCCCTACTTTAGATGTTTTGAAGTTTATTACTCAATCGCGCAAAAATGGCTGAACGAATTATACGAAACTTGGTATAGATCATCATCATCATTATCCTCCTAGCGTTATCCCAGTACAGTTGCATCCTGAAGGATGCCTGGGGTCCGCTACCTAATCCCAAGATTTGGCGTAGGCACTAGTTTTTACGAAAGCGACTGCCATCTGACCTTCCAACCCCAAGGGGAAACTAGACCTTATTGGGATTAGGCTTTGTCAAGTGAGTGGGCAACTTGACTGTTAGAAGTTCTCAAGCCGCCCGAAGGCCTCCAACTCGGCTTAACGACTGCTGCCATAGACAGCAACCGGGATCAACGGCTTAACGTGCCTTCCAAAGCACGGGAGCGCTCAGTTAGTAACCACTCAAAGCGGTCACCCATCCAAGTCCTGACCGCTGCCCACGTTGCTTAACCTTAGCAAGCGCAAGCGCACTGCGCAAGCGTATACAACGAGTTTATAGCTTGGATTTATAACTTATACAATTTTTTATTCCAAAAATCATCCTTCGTAGGGATAAAATTGGGAATAAAAGTTTACGCGGCCAAAGTTGCGGGCAACACTAGTCAATATAAAAATAATAGAATCCAAAAGTGGTAGACGATTTCCATTTTTTTTTTGCATACTCCATGTACTTCGAAAAAAAATATTTCAATAACTATGAATATCATCGTCTAGTTTAGGATGGGACTAGGTCAATGTGTATCAGATAAAAAAGTTTTGATACTTTACAACGTACAGTGGGCCAACGAAAATGTTGAGCACTTTAGTACTTTGTCAAATTAAAGAGGTTTCAAATATTATGACGTTTCAGTCTAAATATTTCTTAGACTTCGATGTGACAAGGTTCTAAGTATGCTCAACATTTTCATGGGCTGACTGTACGTAGGTATTAAATACTGTTTTAATAAAGTATTAAATTTATGTATAAATTAAATAAAGTATTAAATTTATGTACAACATATAATAACTTTTTCATGGTACTTTTTTGGATATCCCCAAAATATATATTACATACATCTTAATGAAAACGAGTAAGCTATTTTTTAATTACAATTCAACGTAATGTCTTCATCATCATCATCATCATTATTTAAGAGTTTCACTCTTGTCGGTGCAGTTCTCTCCAGTCCGTTCTACTTAACGCCAGTTCTTTGACTTCTCTATACGACACGACGTCTATCTTTTTCTTTATTTGGTCCATGTAATTAATCCTCGGCCTTCCTCTTCCTCTTCTTCCCTCAATTTTACCCTCCATTATCTTTCGTATTAGATCGTCGTGTCGTATCATATGACCTATCATTTTCCCTCTTCGAGTTTCTATTGTACGTAGCAAATGTCTCTTTTCCTTTACTCTTTCCAATACTTCTTCATTGGTGATCTTTTCCGTCCAGCTTATTCCCTCCATCCTTCTCCAGCACCACATCTCGAACGACTCAAGCCTTTCTCTATCCCGTTGCGTCATGGTCCACGTCTCGCAGGCATAAAGTGCAATACTCCAAATATATGTTTTAATGAAACGTTTTCTTACAGATTTGGCCATTTTTGATTTAAAATAGTACTTTATGCAACTGGTACATAATGAGGGGCATTAAAACACGAGTGTGTTTTATGAAACGAGCCGAAGGCGAGTTTCATAATAAGGTCACACGAGTGTTTTAAGGTGACGTGAGCTTAGAGAACAGAGTTTTTGAAGCCTTTTAACGCGTTTGTAGATGAAGATATGGTTTTCAAAAAATATGCACAACAATTTTGAGACCTTTCTGTAGTACAAACATCGATTCAAAACATGATTACGCAACTTTCGCTGAATAAAAAAAATCTCGAACTTGCGTCTAAACCACACCTTTAAATAGTTATAACTAGATTTAGATTTAGATTTAGATATAGATAATACTCATTTCTGCAAACTCGTTCGTACGCGACCGGCGCGGCCGCCCGTCCAGTGCTCAGCGAGCTGCGTTCGAGGTAGGATCTGTGCGGCGCGTCAATTCAACGTCACTTGACATTTAAATATTAGAAATGGGTAATTAATAAAAGGAAACCTGCTAGACTTCGTCATCTCGAGATTGTGGGTGCCAATAGAAGGAAAACTGCACAAACTATGGTAAGTGTAATGCAATATCGTATTATAGTGGGTAAAGGTATATCAAACCTTCTTATTGGAACGCTTTGACGCTGCCAAACTAACACAGTCTATGAATAACAGTAGGACTATACTCGTGACACAACGTACAACGTAATACATTTTTTTACTAACGGTGGTATTTATTTTGGCGTGTACGGACAGACAAATAGACACAGTGGACTTTCTTTATATAATACTAGCTTTAGCCCCGCGGCTTCGCTCGCGTATTAAGTGTAAGTTTCGCAATAATTGTTGAATTGTTACACCGGTTTACTACTACTTATATTGATCATCTGATATGTGATAGAGCTACTCCTGAAAAGACTGAAAACATATTTCAGGCTCCTGAAAACGACGGCATCTTGGGTGAAATTTTGATAATCTGATATATGATAGAGCTACTCCTGAAACGGACTGAAAATATGTCCCAGGTGCCTGAAAACGGCGGCGTCTTGGGTGAAATTTCGATCATATGATATGTGATAGAGCTACTCCTGAAACGGCCTGAAATAACATTTCAGCCTGCTAAAACGCTTCTAAGGCACTGAAATTTACGTCTGAAATTTTTGTTTCTTTCCAATGGTGCTTATCTCTGTCACTCTCTTATTTCTCGAATGTTCCGAGTATAGCTACCTCTTTTTACTACTGCTATGTCTGTCACTCTCATTTCGAATGTTCCGAGTATAGATATCTCTTTCTACTACTGCTATCTCTCTCACTCTCTTCTCGAATGTTCCGAGTAGGTATAGCTATCTCTCTCACTCTCTTCTCGAATGTTTCGAGTATAGCTATCTCTCTCTACTACTACTATCTCTGTCACTCTCTTCTCGAATGTTCCGAGTATAGCTATCTCTCTCACTCTCTTCTCGAATGTTTCGTATGTTTTGTATAGCTATATCGTTCTACTGCTGCTATCTCTGTCCTGCTGTAGGTATCCTGCTGGAAATTTCGCCATATACTGATATCAGATATAAGGGATCCTGAAACCGCCTGAAAACGGGTTTTCAAGCTATAGGCATAGGTACCGAAGGTTCTAGAATGTTCGCGATCGAAGTTTCTAGAAAAAAGAAGAAGAAGTCTAGAAAGTCTGTATGGAGTCTTCATCTTCACCCTTCGAGCATGTTCTAGAAGGATTTCGAACGCCCCGGAAAGTTCTGGAAAATATGACGGTCTCGCTCTAACAATGCTGTCCTTGTCACACTGTTTGAGGGCATTAGCATTATTGGAATGTACTACACATACAGTCTATCCCTTTCACACTTATCGTCTGTCTCTTTTACTCCTATTGAAAATTTAAAATTTACCCCATTTTTACCACCCACTTCCATCCACCGCCACCAAACTCCCTTACTTGCAAGTGCACACCAAGGGCCTTCTACCACTGCAATGCAACTATGAGAAGGTGGCAGTTGGTGATCATGGAGAAAAGGCCGGACATACCCACTAACACTCTCCTTATATATATATATATATATTGATTTAAATTTTCACGGTTTATATTGTAGAAATTATTAATGTTTTCAATTTCAATTTTATTAGTGGACTGCTAGGTGTCGGTACGGAACCCTTCGCTGTGCGTGATCCGACACGCACTTGGCCGGTTTTAAAACTGCGTACCAGGCCTCTTTCAAGCGTGTGCGCGCAATAATTCAGTGTTTTGTAAATGTTATTGGTATATATACAGGTTGGATTTTCTTTTTGGGTCAGTGAGGGCAGCTAGTAGCTACCAGATCCCGTGCTGCTACGCGAAAATGGTCTTAGAAGACCTTCCCTCGAATTAAAATTAATGAAAATTGGCGTTTACAGATTTTGGACAAACATACAGGGTACGAGAAAAAGATCATTTTTGATAAACTTTTTTTTTGATGCCAATCGATCCAAATCCTATCCAGGACCATAAGTTTGTATGGGACCAAAAAAAATCCGACAAGAAAAGCCGCAAATCGAGGAAAACGCCTATTTCAAAATCAAAATCGAAGGAAGTTCTTCTAAGACCATTTTCACGTAGCCGGACGGGATCTGGTAGCTGCCCTCACTGACCCCAAAAATATCCACCCTGTATATCTAGGGTGACCCGCCTCGTGGCTCATATTGAATTATGATAAGTATAATACTTATTAATAAATAGATTTTATTTTTCTAGGTGTGGATATTTTAATTTCACAAGACTTTTATTGTAATAAATTATGCAAAAACAATATTGAGACATACTTCGCAAGGAACAATAACTTCGTTTTGTTTTTCAAGTAGATGATCAAACACACATGTAAATCAACTCAATTTGACAATTATATCATAACATAAGGGTGAATAAAATAAAAAAGTCTATTTTATTACAATCCACGATGTGTTGTCATTGTGTCAAAATATTTAATTACGGTGTATGAAAGTAGGTATGTAAAAATGACGAGTTGCCATTCGCATTGTTTCGATTATACTGAACTATTGACATATACATCAGAATAATGGCGCCGTCTTGACAATGGTCATTATATTTATGGTTTACCCGTTCAGTTGTAGTGATTAAGAGTTGTACTACTGGCTATACACTATACTGTGACATGTCGGTATCGGCAGCGAGCCCGGTGGCAAGCGGCTAACCCCGTGCCTGCTCCCCTCAAGCCACGCACCTCACCCCCTCGAAAGCAGCTAAGCGCTGAGCTCACGTCGCCTTAATGCCTAATTATGTACAGTTGCATACATTACTTTATCTACACACATATTATAATTACTCTAAGATGGGTTCAGAAACCGTAGTAAATAAATACAATAATTGTGTTAATACAACCTTTTTTGCACGGTTGCGGAAATATCGAAATCAGAACTGGCAACAGATACCTGAATGTTATTTTAAAAAGTAAAGAGTCCTTATTCTGATGTGATCATGTCGTTCTAGCTCAAATTTCGTGCGATATATACTAAAAAAACATCGAGCTGACATTTCGCATCGACTGAATTTGAATTTTCAGTGATACTAGAATAGGGACATGTCAACTTTGACATTTAAATTTTGACAGTTTTGTTTGACGTAATATTTTAACATCATATATGAGATTAAAATGAAATATTTTATTACTGCTGTAGCCTTAGCCACAGATAAGAAAATTGCCATAAATTCATTGAATGTTGAAATGAGAGTCATTTTCTACGGTTTCCGAACGCATATTAGAGGATTTATGATATGTGTGTAGATAAATATGTTTTTTATTGTGAAAGGCGTTTTTATATGTAATGTAATGTCTTAATATCTGCGATTTATTTCTTAGAAGCCTGACACAAGAGTATTTTTATTGGTGTCCGACTGCTGGGCAAAGGCCTGTAGTGTCCCACTGTTGGGCAAAGGCCTCCCCCCACTTTTTCCATTTTGCCCGATCTTGAGCAGTCTCTGCCCATTCATTCAAAAAGACAATCACAAGAGTAATATGATAAAAATTCAATTACAATGCCTTTTGATGTCAATATTTAATAATAAAATGGGACTGATTTTTTAGACACGTTGATCCATTTATCCACTTTCTAAGCACATTTTATTTTATTATTATTTTAGGTCGATACGAATAAAATTAATTTTGAAGTATGATACAGCGTCTTTGCTATGGGTTTTTGAGATAACTTCGTTGTGATTTCTTTTATATATAGTATCAAAAATAATTTACTTTGAAGTCTCTGAACTCGTTACTTAGACTAATTTAATATTGGACGGTTTGATTCGTTCGTTTATTTAACTTTTTTGTACTTTTTCTGTTCGGTCATGATGGTAAGAATTTTATGAAACATAAATACCTCAGATAATAATACAAGTATTGATATAAAATACAAATAAAAATAAAGAATGTTGCGTTGCAATGCTGCTTAGCATTGTTTTTATTGGTCCGTATCTGGTGGCACAACAGTGCCCCCGCCAAGTCGAGCAAAAAAAACCGGCCAAGTGCGTGTCGGGTCACGCGCAAGGTAGGGTTCCGTAGTCGTCCACCCGTTACATTATGTGGACTAAAAAGTTCGCAAACTTATATTTTCTATGTTTTTGACACCATTAACAACATTATCTAAGGTATCAATGGAAATTGTACGAAAGTTTGCTTTTGCAAATTACATTTCTGAAGTTTGACTATTACTCGTTAACTAGTAATGTCTACTTAGCTGTGATAATTTTCCTTTTAAATTCATCGTATATACTACTACCATGATTTTTTTCACATGCCTAGGAGCCACCGTTTAGCTGGCAGGGGGGGGCGGGGACACTTGACCATAACAAAAATTATCACTTCAAAGCTTAATATCACGCCAACCTATTCTTTAATCAAAAATGCTTTTAGAAACCTTATAATATTTTTAAAAGAGCTATCCAACGATACCCCACACGATGGGGGTTGGAAGAAAAAAAAATTGCACCACAACTTTACCTGTAGTACTTTATTTTATTTTATTATTTTATTTTATTTATTGATTCCTTAGACTAACACTTACAGTCTAGCTAAACGTGTTAACAGGAGACACATTTATTACATAGATATATGAATAGAATTGCTATTCCAGGCTCCATCCATTGGTAGGAGATTTATTGTAGCTTTTAATCTACCTGGATGGAGCTTGGAGTGACAATAGACTCCTAGTACTAACGGTTACTGGGAAAAACGGGGGGCAGACGGACGGACATGGTGCAGCTATAAGGGTTCCTTGTTTACTATGGAACCCTAAAAAGCGGTACAGCCGCACTAACCTTTTCCCGAAGCAGTCCAGGCCATTTTCGTTGTGGATAAAACTAGAAGCCTGAATTTTCAGTAACCAAGCAGGCATTGTATTAACTTAAGACAGAGAGACCCTTAAGAACTGAATAAATTAACCGACTTGGTATTACATGGATCTCACAACTTTTTACGGTAGAAGAACTGAGTTGTGAGACTTATTTTTTTACAAGTTATGTTTTAGATGGCATTCAATTATTTACATTAAGTACTCGGTCAATTATATTATAATATCCATCTTCGTTGGAATTATTTTGTAAGGGAAATTATTATAAAGAAACTTTACCGACTAAACATTTCGCAGTATGAAAAGTAATCCAAGACATACTAACAAAATTGATTTTAGTGGCAACCCTGACGTAATTATTGATCGGAGATATACCAAAAAATTAAGACTGCGTCGTGCAGGGTAAATTATCAGCGCCTGTCAAATTTCTATTTTTTTAAATAATTTACCCCAGTAACTCTCACATACATATTTCACACACACTACTTCATTTTGTTGGCCCGGGTCATTGACTTACATTTTTTTTAATAGGTATTTTCAGTTGTGTATTGCCACCAGTTAATCAGAGTTAAAAACTCCATAGAGAAATCGAAATTGTCATAACTTGTCACTGTACAATGACAATGCTCTGTCAATTTCTGTAAGGAATACAAAGTTTTGATTTACAATATTTGATGATTTATTAAGACATGACAAAAATGTAAAAATAAAAGTCAAGTTCTGATCTGTCACCAAAACCTTACTTCTGAAAATTGGGATTTGATTTTAGTAAAACGCTCCTAATTATTCATATACAAATAGATTAAAATACCTATATTTAAGTGTATCAATGCCATGGCTTAAGCTGTTATGTTGTTAAATTATATTTAATTGAATAAATGGTGAATAAAACTTAAGAATGTGTAATCCTTCTGCAGGCAGGGTCACTACCAACTAAGCTAAAGCGGCTTTTATAGGTAATGCGAGTTTTAAGCGAAGATGCGGTTGTTTTATTTCGATATATATTATGTAATGAAACTTAATGAAAATTAATGGCAGTATTTTGAAATAAGTTTGTTAAGTATTCTTAAAACCTAATGATAATGAAATAAGTAGGACAAATATGATCAAGTAGGATTTAGTAAATCATTGTCACTATCTGTAATTGTAACTTGGCCGGCCGGACGCGCTATCGTGTGCATGGTTGAATGTACGAGTCCATAGTTATGTTATGACAAATTAGCTCTCATGTTCCTTCTTATAAGAACGATAATTGAATAGAATAATTAGTGGAGTAAATTTTACTGAACTTTTAACACTACTTGGACAATGGTTGCGTATAGCTAAATCCATGTACATGCTGCATACATGCTGTAATGTAACAGTTATAATACTTATAATATACGCAATTGAAATTGCAATCTTACTATTATTTACTACGTTTAACTACGTAACGTCCAAACAATTATTGCGACGTACTTTTTTTTGTTTTTTCAACCTGATTGTGGCCTTATAGGTCGGGCCCAATAAATCGATAGGAGTGCGCGGTTGGAAAGTGGCCTGGGGAAAATCGAGGGGAAACCTCCGACATGACCACGCGGGAGGTTTAAGCACTGGGATACTCTAAGAGTTTGCGCTCCAGTGAGATTGGTTACGCGGCTTCTACCGAATCTGAGTTGTGAGTGGAATCGAGCTACTTAGGTACTGGGAGTTTTGTCGCTGGTTCACTAAACTCTACTAGGCCCGACCTGGGTCGGACTGACTCTACCCGGTGTGACGTACTTACGTATATCCAAAGACTACAATGTATATACTAAAGTACGTATATCCGTATATCCAAAATCAAAGCAGTGAACCAAATAATTTCAAACCATAAAAAACAATCAAATAGAAATTAGAAACCGTACTTACAGACCTGCAGAAATAAGTAGGACTACATACATATATTTTGTATAAGACTCATATTATGCGTCGTCGTTAGAGATATAACTAAGATAAAAAAACACATTTATATTTTCATTCTATAATTAGTATGACCATGCGGCTTCGACAGTACAATCTTCTGCTGCTTATTACTTTCTTTGTTGTGTGACACTGCAGATTGATAATCCACGATTCCTGAAGTTATATCACGACATCTGAGATATATTTAGCCATTAAATGTATTCCTATTTGACGAGAAAGCGTGAATATCCACACAAATTTCAATAAGTATTCCAATCCAATCAATCCAATCAGTGGGTTCTTCAATGCTGAGGATCGTGACCGCTATGTCTCTGGCGGGGAGTGCAGATGGCTCGCCAGTGGTTCCGATGATGCGCTGCATGCAGCGCCTGGTGTTCTCGGAGTCCGGCGAATTTGGAGATTTTTTCAATCCACCTGGCTGGCCCGAGCTCGTCTATCCTCCACCTTTCCCGTCATCATGATTTACTCGAGGATAATAGGGACGACGCGCGATATGTCCAAAAAATGCCAGTAGATAAGTATGCGTTGTTGGCAAACTGTCGAGAGGCGTGTGTGTATGCGTATTTGGTGTTCGATATCAACATTAGATACGTAAAATTATTGAAATATAAAGAAAGAAAAATGTACACAAATTTTCATTTGAAGTAAGTGACAAATGTCATTACGTTATAAAGATGTTCCGTCAGGGTGACCATTCATTGAAATTAATTTCCATTGTAATGAAACGCATCGGCAACCTTTTTGCGTCTAGAATGCGTTTTCGGGAAGGAAAACATTATAATTTGAACGCATAAGTAAACTTTCGGGACCAAACACTGTATGTTCTCTAAAAAATAAAAGGCTAATACCAAAAATTCCATGTTAAAAGGTTCTTAAAACGCCACACGTCAATATTTATTTACCCTACTTCAATTAATACAATCTTTGTGTGTGGTATACATATTGTATTCGTATACGGGCAAAATGTCAAACACAGAGCTGTCAAAGCGAAAAAAGGAGCATGCGTCTGCTCTCACCGAGGGCCAATGCCCATCTGTCGATTTTTCCAAAGTATGGTGGCAGGGAAAATGTATGGAAAAGTCACTAAAGTTTAGATTTACGTTTGAAATTCTCATTGGTCTTAGCGAGGAAAAATGTGAAAAGTGTGATAACTTATAGTGAATACTTTTGAGATTTGTTTGAGTGTGATTTTGAAACGAAATAATAGATTTTTCAATTCAATTTTGCCTAAACGCCGACACGCGTTCTTCTCATTTTTAGTGCAACTTTACGGTATTGTATTTATTAAAGTGTAATTTATTATAGATTACTAATAGTGATAACTTGTAAACACACTCTTTGTGATTATAATTACATATATTTTATATATTTTTGTAGAGAATCGTGACCTCCACAGATTGAGAGGTGAAGGCTGTTTTTGCTAAATATGCTCGGCGCCCTCTTAATGTGGCGTATTACGTAAAATAATTTACGGAAAAATCTGCATTACCTACTTATATTCTTAAAATTTTGAGTGTATTCGATAATTATTACAGAATTTTTTGGCGATTTAGTTTTTTTTTTTCACTTTGATCATTTTCTTCAGTAATCAAATTATAACAACCTCCTAAGTCCTAAATCACCGCGATGTATTATACCATTACAATATCCTTCACAACAATTTCACAAACCCCACCAAAATCGGACAAACCAAATTATTTAAGCGCATCCCTATTGGCTTAACTGTTTTTAAATTCTCCCCTCAGCAGGACTTACGCAGCGAAAGGTCATAATACTCATAATACTTTCATTTTTAACGCTTCACAGCCAGTTACCACACATTAAGAATTCGCGTTCTGCGAAGCAATATAGCGCTCTGGAACGCTTTTAAAGGATTAAGTGCGTACAATAGCGCTACGATCTTCACGAAAAAATGATACACCATTCGAAGATTACTTCATATGGACTCGTTCTGTTATTCTGAATTGAACCTCAAGATTACTGCTTTTGAGTTGTGTTTCGTTAACTCCTGATTATTAAATTTTGGAATGATATAACGACCAATTCAGAGTAAGCGTGATTGAAGAGCATATAACGCGTAGATTTTCTGTGATCTTCGTTGTGCTAATGTTAATGTAATTGCTTGTAGATATTCGTTTCTGATATCCTGTGATGTTTAATGGAGATAGAAGATTCTCTCAAAAATATTTCTCCAATTCTTATTTCAAAGAAAATTCTTATAAAAATTCTCTTCGGGGTTTATGTTGGAATATGGCATTTTTTTTACTAAAAATGGGATTGCTTTTGGCCCGTATCTAGCCAGGGGCAAAGATAAGACCGACGGCGAAGAAGCCCACGCAGAAAATACCTATTCACTCGTACCTTAAAGAGCATTCACTCGTGCCTTAAAGAGCATTCTCTCTCTCTCTCTCTCTCTCTCTCTCTCTCTCTGGTCTTGCACTTGCATACTGTTTTAGATAAAGACGAAATATTTATGTCCTACCTAAGCGCGATCATGTTACCTACATATAAGTAGGTCAGGATTTAAAAAATCGGCCACACCCAATGTAAGGTTTTTTAAACCAACAAAATTCCTTAAATTAGACATTACTCGTTAACTGTTATTACTCGTTACTACTTTATAATGGTGTGACATCCCAAGTACTAGCCATTTAGCTGACAGAGAGGTGGGAAGGGGCCCTCGATGATAACAGAAATGACCGCTTTAATGCTATCATGCTAACGGATTCCTGAATCAAAATGTAGCTATTGATAACCTATAAGATTTTTTCAACGAGCTATCCAACAGAATCACAAACGACGAGTTTTACATAAAAAAGCAACATAACTTGTGAAGAAATGAAACTGAAAGTCTATTGTTTGAATCATGTAGACAAGTGGTTCTGTAAGCTTCTTCCTCTTTCTAACAAGAAGAAAAAAACTTTTAATTAACCTACGAAAGCATTTTTGCCCGAACTGAGTTGGAGACGCTTCGCTTGTTCATATAAAGCAATCTACATGGTCATAAATGTTCGTATAGTAAGCCAATATATCATACCCCAACAGAACCTCGAATCCGCCATATTAAAATTTACACAAAACCATTCCCCATGCACAGGCAATAAAAGGGAACACTTTTACACAATATGGCCCTGTTAATACCAAGACGGTGCTCTCACGCACATAAAGAGCGAATTTAATCAAGCCAGGAGCAATCGTGGCTTGGTGATTGGCAAATTCAAAATTGGAACACGGCTCCGTTGTGCGCGACGGTTTATTGTTTTTCCCAACATCAGAATGACGCGGCGGAATTTGAATTTGGAGTTTATTTTTCGAATTTATGGTTTTTGTTTTCGAACGAGGCCAGGTTTTTATGTGAGGGAATTGCGGTAGGTTTGGCGATTCGAGTAGGTTGAATTGTGATATTGACTATAATTAAAATATATTAGTCTTACAATACCAATAAAACAAACACACGATAATACTCGCAAAACTTCACGATAAAAACGTATAAATGGATGACGTTTGACCAAACGGAAATCGGAACAAAGTGACGTCACCACGTGTTCCGATTTTCCTACAGACTTCATACAAACTGAGCAAGTAGTCGTGTTAATTTGGCTGCGGTCTTCGCTAAGGTGGAAGTTGACATTCTTATTTATGAGTTGAGCTGCCCCAAATATGAGCTATATGCTCAACTTCTCTGAATATTTTATTTCTATATGGCGTTCCGCTGTGCTCAACTTCTCTGAATATTTTATTTCTATATGGCGTTCCGCTGTGCCCAACCTCTCTGAATATTTTATTTCTATATGGCGTTCCGCTGTGCTCAACTTCTCTGAATATTTTATTACTATATGGCGTTCCGCTGTGCTCAACTTCTCTGAATATTTTATTTCTAATGTGGCGTTCCGCTGTGCCCTACCTCTCTGAATAGGTATTTTATTTCTATATGGCGTTCCGCTGTGCCCAACCTCTCTGAATATTTTATTTCTATATGGCGTTCCGCTGTGCCCAACCTCTCTGAATATTTTATTTCTATATGGCGTTCCGCTGTGCCCAACCTCTCTGAATATTTTATTTCTATATGGCGTTCCGCTGTGCTCAACTTCTCTGAATATTTTATTTCTATATGGCGTTCCGCTGTGCCCAACCTCTCTGAATATTTTATTTCTATATGGCGTTCCGCTGTGCTCAACTTCTCTGAATATTTTATTACTATATGGCGTTCCGCTGTGCTCAACTTCTCTGAATATTTTATTTCTAATGTGGCGTTCCGCTGTGCCCAACCTCTCTGAATAGGTATTTTATTTCTATATGGCGTTCCGCTGTGCCCAACCTCTCTGAATATTTTATTTCTATATGGCGTTCCGCTGTGCTCAACTTCTCTGAATATTTTATTTCTATATGGCGTTCCGCTGTGCCCAACCTCTCTGAATATTTTATTTCTATATGGCGTTCCGCTGTGCCCAACCTCTCTGAATATTTTATTTCTATATGGCGTTCCGCTGTGCCCAACCTCTCTGAATATTTTATTTCTATATGGCGTTCCGCTGTGCCCAACTTCTCTGAATATTTTATTTCTATAAGGCGTTCCGCTGTGCTCAACTTCTCTGAATATTTTATTTCTACATGGCGTTCCGCGATGCTATATGGTGAGATATAAAAATATCTTATTTGTATATCTCACCATATAGAAATACAGTATTTTTATCTCACGAGCGCGGGTGAGGCATGGTTGTGTGTTGAGCTATACATGCACATTAGGTAGGTTAGGTAAGAGCTATGAGTTCACATTGTCTATGTGTTCGTATGTGTCACAACTACAACAATAATATTAATAGCGCAAACCAACGAAAACATAGAAATTATGATAAATGAATGGAAATTGATGAAACCTCAGTTACGGAAACCTCAATTATTCAGAAAGTTTCAGTAGGTACATCGCGTCAGCCGAGTTGCGACCAAGGCCTTTGTACAGGCAACTTGAGACTGGCCGCTTTCACACCGAAAGGGGAAAGATAATAGAACTCTTGCTTTTGACAACGCTGATTCCAAGGCACCCATATTACTTGGGAATAGAGTTCAATTCATAATACAAAGTAAACGAATAGACGACGCTTGCTGAATGAACATCCATCGAGAAAGTAAAAATACTGAACACGCTGAAGAACTAATACAAATACAAATACCATTTTTTTTTTTACAGATAACAATGATCCAATCATGATGATCGCCAAGTTCCCTGTGTCAAGCACTTTAAGACGAATATAACGTAGGTATATACTCACGCCGTAAGCAGAGATCAAAGAACACCGAATTTACTACGGTGGTCCTGACATACTTCTTTTGCTGCAATCATATCCATACATATCCCCATACATTGTATAAGCGGATGGTGACAAATAGACACAAATTTTGTTTAAATTGAGCATTGGTTAAGTCAAGTTTTTGTTTCATAAATATACGCTTTGATGTTTCCGATTGCAAAATTTTGCACCAACCATGCAAAATGAAAGCGTACCATAGCATGCAAGAATATGCGTATAAGAGGATAATGTTGTTTTTTTTTAAATTACATAGATGTTTCTTGAGAGGCATGGGGAACCTAAATTTACTCTTTCCGACGCTCTAATAAAATCTTACTTGAGAATCCTGCTGGTCTGTGACAAATCTTATAGATAAAGATAAAATTTTATGTCACTGATTTTATTTTATTGATCGAAAACAAAAATTAACATATAAACTTTAATCTTCGCCAAACTGCATGGCATCTGATATGTCTGAGATAAATCTTATATTTAAATGTAAAGGATGAATACAAGACTGTCCGTGTCATGCACGGCCGCAGGCAGCCCACTTTATGAAGGCAGCCGACATGTTTATGAGCAAAGTTTTCAGCAGCCGACGACTATCTGTCGCTGGTAAAAGTTGATGGACTGCAGGGAGTAATTACGCGGATATTCGCGGAAGACGTTTAGAATCAAAGACATTGCTGAACTTCGAAGACTTGAGGGTAAATTGATTAAGTTTATAAACTCTGGCAGTCAGTTTATTAAATATATTTATACTTGTAGACAATCTTACACAAGTCAACCTAGACCCAAACTAAGAAAAGCTTGTACTACGGCTCCCAGCGACAAAATGTAAAATATAGATAAAAAATACTTAAAAGCCCGTTAAATTGTAAAAACCGTTAGGTTATGATCTAACTAGCGAGATTGTAGATTATCGAAAGATTGTGAACCGAATTTTATTTTGTTTTCCTCCAGCAAGTCGGCATTTCGACACAAGGTAACGAACAATCCTAACCTAAGTTGTACCTAAGTTTCATGTCGAAAGATTGATGTGAACCGTAACATACTGCTCACAATTTAATGCATTATTTTTCGGTACATTACAATGTTTCGACAGTTTACAATCTCGCTAGTTAGATAATAATCTACCGGTTTTTACAATCTGACCGTGACATTATATAATTATAGTTGCTAACTGACTGCTTGGTTTATTAATGACGCAGTCTTTCTTACAAGATATTTCGCTTTCCACGTTTTGGCTATTTATATCGTAGGACAAACCTCTGGCGTTTTGATATTATACATAATTTCTATCATGATTGTCGGGTTCCCAATTGTCTACATAAAGGGTAGCACAAACAACGAGCGCTTTGATCAACTAAGTAAGTTTCAGAACCGATATTGGTCAACGTGGACGACAATGACAAAAATAAAAGGCTATTAACAGTGTTTGTATATTTTAAATATGACGACCGCTTTAGCTTAGTTGGTAGTGACCCTGCCTACGAAGCTGGAGGTCCCGGGTTCGAATCCCGGCCGGGGCATTTATTTGTGTGATGAGCGCGAATATTTGTTCTTGGGTCTTGGATGTTTTCTATGTATTTAAGTATTTATTTATCTATATAAGTATGTATATCGTCGCTTAGTACCCATAGTACAAGCTTTGCTTAGTTTGGGACTAGGTTGATTTGTGTAAGATTGTCCACAAATATTTTTTTTTTATTTTTTTTTATTTAAATTAGTTAATTCAAATAATAAACCAATAATAAACCCCAATCTCAAGAACTCCGTCAAACGTTCTAACAAATTCAATTCAAAAATCGCCAATAAATTTTAATTTCAACTGACGTAACTGTAAAACTCAAGGTTCCACCCATGATACGAAACTTCTTTCCGTCGTGACACTTTCAAAGTACCGACTCAAATTTACGAGGCAACTTGCCCTTGCTATCTGTCAGTGGACTCCGAACAAAATAGATCAGACAAGTTTGAATTCACTAAAAGTTTTCAAAGAACGGGGCTTGTGTAACATGGGGGACCGATTGGCTTATACGGCCGGTATTAGGCTGTCACAAGTTTGGCTGTATAGAAATTGGACGATGGAGTTTTTTGGCTAAGGGATGGCAAGTAATTAAATTGTTTTTAAGGGTAGTCATTTGAATGTTGAATACTATTCAATGTCAGTTTTATATTAAGCACAGGTAAATAAATTCAATTGTAAAATAAATAAGATTAAAATTCGTAGATAAAACAGAAACATATAACAAAATAGGTGGCATATACGTAAACAATACAATATGGATTAAGATGTTACTCTATCTTACTGAGAACATACCTTTTTACACGACTGCCCAAAAAAAGGAGTGTAATGTTTTGCAGGTTTCATGTATGTATGTATGTGTATTTTTTTTGTTCCTCCAGAACTTCTCAACGCCTTTAGTAACCTATTTAGATGTGTGAGGTATCGTTGGAATCCTTACGTCATACCAGGTTACCTACTACTAGGGTTGCCAACCGTCCCGCCTCAGGCGGGACGTCCCGTTTCCAGCACCCTAGACGATGCGTCCCGCAGAGGATGCGTGCGGGACGCCAATTGTCCCGTTTTCAGGCCTCGGCAGAATTATAAGAACTGGAGCGAACATTTTGAGGAAAGAGTGCACAACTTCGATAAATGAAAATAAGTAATTTGTATCCCGCTCCCGGAGGGCCGTACATACTTGAAATAGGATAATTTTTAGCTCGGAAATCATCCACTAAGAACGTATATCGCGCGGGAATCCTACATCACAATTATACGTTAACAATATTGATAGAGTGCGCGAGTCCCGCATTTTTTAGCCAAGTCCCGCAATTCTACAACAAATGTCCCGCAAATCAGAGCGCATAAGTTGGCAACCCTACCTACTACATACAAGTAAAACCAAAATATTAGGTCCCACGACTGAAATGAATTTCCTCGAGTTCTTTATTAGGAAACTTGTTTTTATCTTTTTAATGCAGTCATGTTTCTAATCTTACATAGACATAGACATAGACATAGAAATATTTTATTCAACATCACAAGGCACGAGTTGACATAAACTTACACACAATTACACGTACAAGTATCTTAAAATTAGACTTAAGATATAACTTAAAATAATCATGCATATGTAATTAGGTAGTATTTTTTTGTGATGCTAAAAAGGGGCTTGCCTCAGCATAATATTGCAGCAAGTTTACTGACTTACTACAACGCTGGTTTTCAGGCAGACCCTGGGTAACTACAGTAGAGCTTGTTACATTGTTTGCTGTTGGTCGGAAACGAAGACATATTATGAATGTGTGTAGCGTAAATGGGCGCGTGTATATATATGTATGTGTGCGTTGTTTACATAAAATCGGTACAAATTAAAAGTTTAGTTGGAACTGTAAATATATATATAGGTACGTATAATAATATGTATTAGAATATTCAGTCTGGTTAATAATTGGAACGAGTACCACTAATAATATGAACGTTATATTCGTCAAGTGTATGACGGCACAGCTCGATTGCCGGGGGGAAGTGCCTGTTGTAACTTCAGAAGGTGTCGTTTAAACTGTAACTTAAAACTATTTAGGGGACAGGCGATAGGAAACCATGACCGATAGGATAGGATAAAACTTTAACTTTAACTTATTTGTATTCTGAATGTGTTGGGTCTGAATGATCGTTTTATTTATTAGTATGCTCATCTGATCGAATGATTTAATTTACAAGTGTTACATTATAACACTGTTAATTAAAAGTTCTTAGAATTCAGCAACAAAAATTGTCGTACGATTTTTTCTGATAAATTGCAGTCCTTTGTTACAATATGATCATATTTCAATAAAACCAAAAAGCCAAAACTCCAGCAGCAATTACTAAAATCTTGATAAATTCTCTCTTCGTTAGTAATAAAGCACGTTTCAGCTACACCCGGCACCGGCGCCCGCACACTATACACAAAAGAACTCAAGCGCCATAGTTTTTCGTACTAATTTAATCCCTTTTCTATCAACAATGGTATTAAAGTGGCTAAAATAACACGTAGTGGTGTTGGACTGTGTGTCGAACTCGCCGTAATTGACTTTAAGGAGTTATTTTCTAGGATTCCTTTCTAAAATGGTTCAATTTCGTCAACGATTAATTGGTTCTGGTTAATAAGGTAAGGTTGTTACAACACGATCAGTTTAAAGTATCGAGAATCTGTGCACGTAGGTCAACCAATTTTATTTCTAGGCCACTTCGTACCTTGTCACAGAGGCATTATTATGAGATCTTTAGCGGATTTTATATTAATTTTCACTGTTACAAGGTACAAAGTGGGCCAGAAATAAAATTGGTTGAATGTGCGTGCAACAATCATACGGGTTCCGAAAGTAATCTAGGACAAACAAGAAATATAAACAATACGCCAGAACAAAATACCTAGATTGATAATTAGGATATTAATTGATTGACAGACAATACTCTTAGATTCTCAAAAATTACAAATATTCTAATATTCAAATAGATATACTGTACATTTTATCGATATAAGGTAATGTACGAAGTTGTCGTATATATTACTTATGCTGTGCAAAATGCATGAATTAAATAAATTTTAATTCCAAATTTTCTTGTAATGCCATTTAATTATGCCAGCTAAAAGATTCAAAATCCAATTAAGAGTTTTGTAAAACATCGCCCAGCACAAACAATCTCAAATAATACCAGTAATCATTAAATTCTTCCTACTAACTAATTCAACACTAATGACCATCTTCTAAGTATTCGCTTAGTAACTTATTATTAGACCTCTTTAAATTCTCACTTCATTCAATACTACTTCAAAAGTTGAAGTTACCTTCAAACGATTTCGAAGAACCGATTTGTAGAATGGCAATCATGTACGTCAATTATTTCTACATCAGAAGGTTGAGCGTATTTCGGAGAATTTGTTGTAAGCATCTTTTACATATCTCATACTTAGAAAAAAACTTGACTGGCATATAAAGACTTCAAAGATTTTTGAATGTGAAGAATACAAAGGCAATGACGGTTACATATTTAATAATAAATTGCTGTCCGCGACTTAGAATTATTTATAGCTGATGTTTTATTTTAGATGTAGGCACAAGTTACGATAACAGAAAGTGTCGAAATATTACATAGGTTTTAGAAGAAGAGAATAAAACCGCGTCACAAACTTTCACCATTTGCATTGCATCTATCCGACTTAATGAATAAGAAAAAAAATGACAATACTACTGAGCGACTAATTTTAGATACGATTCCAAATTAAGATTGAAAATTCATGTTGTACAGGACATCTTGCATTTCAAATCAACTCTGACCGTATAAGTTTAATAGGAAATGGAAAACAGTTCAGTCAGTGGCAAAGGGTCCAAAGGAACGATACAGTGAGCATCTGTTCAGAATTCTAGCTGCGGAACCCGAGTTTTATTCTTTTATTGTCACTGTAGGCAATAAGCTCTCAAGTCAGGAACAAGTTGGCAAGTAAAATAAAGTCCCAGTTTCCATTTTGAAGTTAGCGGTTAATGGGATGCCTCGAGACTCGAGGGACTGCCATACCCCTTAGGAATGCTTTAAATGGTTGAATGATTTTCAGTATCGACACCGGCTAATTTTAAGGACAGTCGTAGATTTGGTGTTCCGGGGATAAAGTGGAACATATCCATACCAGTTTTGAGCATACAAGATATAATATATAAATATATTAAAACATAATATGTTTACGGAATAACAACTTTATGCAAATTTTCCTAGAGACTATTAGGTTGGTGTGAATGTCTTTATTGGTCAGTTCTTAAGGGGAGGTATCCCCAACGCAAATGTCCCGCTCTAACACGCGTGAGTTTATAATTAACCATCTCTTCTCTCTCTCTCTACGCAAGCTCTGCGCGCAGTTTTGTAAATATTTAGCTATAGTCATTAAGCCAATCATTCTATCAAAGCAAACCCTGCGAATTTGTCTATAACTATTTACGATCTTTAATTGAGTACAAAAATAAAACGTTAAATATCAGTAATATAGCCGTAGTATTGAAAATACATTCCAAAAAGGGGTAAATTCGCGATTTTTTTCTATCGAGTGAAATTCATCAGGTCATGTAACTGACTGCGATTTTGACTAGACAAGATCCTTATGTAACACATATATTTTTTTTAGATTTTAAGACACTATATTCTATGTCTCAGATGGTTTTTAAAAACTCAAAAGTGGTAATACACGGCCTTAATTAAGAGTTTAGGAAAGATCGTTAGGACGTGTATTACTGATGACGTGATATACGATACGTCCTAAGATTCGTTCAAAAGTAATGCAATTAGGTTGCTGGTTATACTTGTAGGGTTGGACTATAAAAAACCCCCTGCTGCTGGTTGTTGCCTGAGTCAAATAAATAAATAAATAAAAGAGCCAATATTTTGCCATATATTGACCGATTGGTTTCAATAATTGTTGAGACGTGCTCTCTTTTTTAAATGTACCATCCAGTTTCGTGATATTTTTGAGTGATTATTGCGTAAATGCCTTCTTATATACTCTACTAAAATTTAATAATTTCAGAATAAAGTTTGAATATAATAACGAAGGCAAAAAAAAAACAATATTATATAGCGCAGTTTTGTGTTTAGCGCAAAGTCACACGGTATTCCAAATCTGCGGCAAAAAAGCGTCTTTTATGTGATATTTAAAAAATATTAAACATTTTTGGATTAAAATATTATACACTAAACCGGCAAAAAGTGCCCGAATCTCAAAATATTATATTGATCCTTCCCAAAAGAAACTAATCTTTCAAAGGATTATATTTTATGCGTTTTTATATAACTTAAAAGTCTCCAGTTTCTGTAGTAAAAGGTGTTTTTAGTATCACAACCTCTTCAGTTACAGAAAGCACTCGTGTGAATCCAGAATGAGGCGTACTGAAATATGCCTGAACTCTCAAGCAAAGAGTATTTTAGAAAAGTTACGGCGTATTTTTATTGTAAGTTTCCTTGGGATTTAAGGAGCTTATTTCAAGTCAACGTTGAGAAATAGCACTTTATATTTTTACGATTCTTTATTTAGATTGTGAATTAGGAGAGTTATGTATTTACTTGTATATATACAGTCAACCAATTCGGATTCTGGGCCACTTCGTACCTTGTCACAGTGAATATCAATATGAAAGCCGCTAAAGCTCTCATAGTTATATCACTGTGACAAGGTACGAAGTGGGCCAGGAATCAAATTGTTTGACCGTACATACATAACAGGACGGACTGCATCTTTTAAAACTGACAAAAGACACACAAGGTTTTTTTTCTTTAATTTGGCTTGGCTATGTTTTGTTTAATTTTCTCGCTTCTCTGTGGCTATTTCCGATAATAATCTGTTTACTTTGCATTGTTAAGTTTAGTGGTTTAAGAATTTGTGTCAAAGTTTTAAGAATTTGCAGTAATCCCTTTTCATTTTAGTTTGCTGTAACATTTTTCGGCTTCTTATAATATCTTATAATTATGCACGAGCAAACACTTTCCTTTGTTTCTCAAGGTTTTCGGGTACCAAGCAATATAATCAATACAATTACATATTTTAAAAGTTCCTCTAATCGCCACTTATTTATAATTCAATACCAATTCTGCCTCCACTATATTTCGGTGTCGCCCCTTCTTATTCTAGGCCTTCGTGTAATTTGGAATGAATTCTATTCCTTATTTTTGTTACCAGAATCCCTTCCGAATACCAATTTCTCACAATTGTTGTTTCATTCCATTTCTTCTTTAGGAATGGAATCTTTTTTCAACGTACCTTTTGTCGTTTTATGCTTTGTTTGTGATTGGATACTTTTTTATTCTCTTTGGCTAGATAATGTTTCAGAGGTTATAAGTATTTAAGGACGTGGCCGTAGGGTGAATATTTGATTTGTGTCAATATTAGTAACAGTAGGTTCAAGTTATCTGAGGAAACAGTGCTTGAGACTTTGTTTATTTTTATTTGGTTCCTTTGTTTTTTCTAGAATATGTATGACGTAGATTCAAGTTATTTGAAAAAACAGTCCTTGAGACGTTGTTTACTTTTATATGTTTCGGATACTTTATCCAAAAAAAATTTACCTATCTTAGATTACTAAAAAGAGCCATTTTTTTTCTATACAATACAATACAATACAAATATTCTTTATTGTTCACCAAATAATGTACACTAAAAACAAATAACAGAAAAAAATGCACAACAGTAGACAACAGGCGGTCTTATCGCTAACAAGCGATCTCTTCCAGACAACCTTTGGGTAGTGGAAACGATGCAAGAAAAGTTCTATATTACGACATCGACTAATACTAAGCCTGTCTGGCGGTAAGCAGACACCGTAGCGACTCCAAAAGAATTGCAAGCGCGTAGTCGAACTTTTATTGATTTGAAGTTTCGTCGTGTAAACAGTCTCCTTTTGGTCTGGACTCGTCTCCACCAATGCGGGTTTCTCGATCTCAACACATCGCATCCTCGAGAACTTTGGCGACGTTACTCAGTATATAATACAATACTGATAACAAATTACACAAAAGAAGAACAGAAATGAAATCACACAGTATATACTTAAAATTATTTGAACTGTCCGAGTTGTATCAAATTAGGCCGTTCAAAAAGCGACTTTACTGTCCAAGCGTGAAGATTCAAAGTCCAATGACAAGTTTTATAAAAAGTCGGACATTTTAAATAATTTCTACTAGATATACTGTGTGATTTTATTTCTTTTGTGTTGTTTCTTATCACTTACAAGCGATAGCTTTTAGACAACTTTTAGGTCATCATCATCATCATCTTAAGAGCCGAGCTCTTGTACTTCATGCTCTTGAACTTTTAGGTAGTGAACCCAAATACCAGGATCGCATAACTACAGAGCAAAAGATCTTTGAGCGCTGAACGCAAACACGCACATTCTATTCTATGTAAATAAATGCCTGGAATTCTTGGCTTCTTAAATTTAAAATTTATATTATTTCTCAACATCACTGTAGCTGAAGTTAATGCCAAGCCAAAAGCTGACACTCAGTTCGCCACACACTCACACTTCCTTCGTATTTTTCACTTACGCTCCAAAATAAGTGAGTTCCTGACGCGAGCGTAGTTAACTTTCGTGTTAAACTTTTACAAATACTGGCAACACTGGTGACTACTTCTAGGTCGCAAGGAGAACAACCAGTGCACTTCTCAGTGTGCATACTACGTTCAAGTGTAAAGAAAAAGTACACTTTTAAGTAAAATCTTATGTTTTATGTATATGAATATTCTTATGGATTTCCTAAGCATCTATAGTAGTTGTACATCTTCATTTAGTGAAGAAACCTTGATGATATAAATAAAATTAATAAAAACTATGCATTAAAATTTTAAATTACGTATCATCATCATCATGGGACTGTAGCATCAATAAAATATGATTTAAGCAGCCAGTAAGGCTAATTACAAGAGCGACAGCTATGTTCGCTTAGCTGGCAAGTAAATATTTATAAAAATGCCACACATCGCCTTCTGAGGCCGATGAGAACAGAAGGCAGGCAGCATTGCTAACTTGAAAGGCAATGTTGATTTATTTCTATGATAAATGAAATAAAATGAAATAAATGAACTTTATTCTGTAAGTAGGCCGCAATGGCACTTTTACAAGTCAAACCCTACTAGCGTTTCACAGAGGCCACTGCCGAGAAGAAACGCCGAAAGAAACTCGACAGTCAGCCATTTTCTCACAAAAATATGCTTATTACAATGATAATACTTAACCTACTTAAGATCAAGAAATCTAAGACAAATAGAATTCAAAATTCAAAATTCAGAATTCAAACACTTATTCTGCAAACAGGCCACAAGGGCACTTTCACATGTCATAATGTTAATGTACAATTTAAAAAAAGTCTTACAATATAAGCATATGATAGATTTTTCATGAGAAAATATTAATTTACAATTTAAGAAATATATCAATAAGAATTTAATACATTTTTCATGTCAAAATATTAATTATCTATTACAAACATTACAATAATAGTAAAATTGAGAGATGTATAAGGTCTCAGTCTGAATAACAAAATTTAATATAATATCTCAAAGATGTAAATGGTCTCTGAGCGTGATAATCGTGCTGATTCCCTAAAATGAGCAGGCTGCCTTCACCATCCACGAACCAGTCCGCAGTCGCAGTGCGGTATGAAATGCCACTTTCATGCGGTTACATTAGCATTCAGTTTTTTGCCTTTCGAACACTTTTTGTGCAAATTTGCTTAAAACAAGCGCCGCAAATTGGCCGTTCTGTTGATGCGAGTTTAACTAAATATGAGCATCCTTTGCGATTCGGGAACTGATAAAAATGCATTCGGAATGTTTGTGCACATTTTTGCGTGGAATCTGATATCGCTCGTTTTTTGTTTTGCTACGATGATGATTTTTTTTTACCCTGATTATGGCTTTATGGGCCGATCCCAATAAAGTGATAGGAGTTCGCGGTCGGAGAGTGCACTGGGGAAAATCCAGGGGAAACTCCGCCGGGCTGTCAAAACACTGGAATACTCTAAGAGTTTGCGCTCCAGTGACATTGGTTGAGCGGCTTCAACCGAATCTGAGGTGGAATCGAGCTACTGGGAGTTTTGTCGCTGGTTCACTAGGCTAGGCTAGGGCTAGGCCCGACGTGGGTTGGAATGACTCTACCCGGTATCCAGGACTGGTGAGTGAGCTTCTGCAGCCAAATATGCAGGGACACGTTTTGACGTATCAATAGCTCAAGCTAAGTATGTGTGAGTAGCCACTCACACATAGTGCGACCGGTTTATTATTAAGATGTGATGAGTGTCATTGATATGCACTTAAGACAACAACTGAAAGCCCAGTAGGTTGTGTTGCCAAGTAGGTAAGTGTTTAAAAGTATTAGTAGTAGTAAAACTCTTAATTGTACAAAAAAGAGCATTACAGACATAGTTTACAAAAAGAGACGTACAGAAACAAAATGCAAAAATATTGTTGTGAATATATTAAACACATTTTTTTGTGTTATAAACGTAAATTTTTGATGAATGTGCTTTATGATTTTTATGAACAGTATAGTAAACATGACCGCGAAGAAAAATAAACTGTACTAACAATCTTTTATGGGACACTTCAACAGCAAACAGTACACGGCCGCAAAGATACAAAAGAAGATGATAAAGTAGGAGACAGAGAACTAATAAATGAAAAATAAAATAAAAAAATATTTTACTGCTGGAAACGTACTACCTAGTCTGTCATTCAGAACAAGACCTATAAAATACTTGACTCACAAACAAATAAAACTACAAAATTAACAACCTTTTGAAAGAAACACACAATTAGGAAGCAGTATCACTATTAAATCTTGTTCAAATTAAAAGCGAAAATGAAGAGGACAAATTCACAAAACCGATGTTTTGTGACTCATTACACATGGAAATGTCCACAAACGATTAATCAACCTAAAACAGATCTTAGCAACATCGTAACAAAGCTCAAAGTTGCCCATAAAGCTCAATGAACCGATTTATGGAAGACAGTCTACCATAAAATCTGGATGCCACTTGGTTGGCTTTTGACAATCGTTTACTTCTGCTTTAACTGTTGTTCTAAACTGGACCTTGTTGGTTAAGTTTAAAGTCGAGTTTAAAAATAAAGCGTTACAAAACATAAGACGTTTCATCATCCCGTCATCACTTGGCTTTTAATACGCGCGGATTTGCAAACTTTCGTAGCTCTCCAAGGCGATTTTGGAATGAAAAGGTTTTGTTTTATAGTTTTTCGATAATGCTTGTACTTTTCAGCGGAGCGGAGGAAGTGTACAGTGGCGCTAGTAAATATGTATACAGTCCAGAACTTACAGCTAGGGAATAAGACTCAATATTGTTTCGATGTTTTTAGTTTAGACCGCGCCATTTTGAATAAAGTCAAGTTTGCTTGTTGATTTACTTTTAAACTATTACAACATGGGAATCTAAAAGTCAAGCAGATGATGTTTTAAACCTGCACAAGCTATTTTCGAAATTATATTTGAATATTACAGGTTTGTTAGTGTTGATTGTTGAGATAAATTTTATGAACTAAAACTTTAATGTAATATTCCACTTTCACCAAATTGGGCCATAAAAGAGCAAAATTCGAACAAAGACAATCACTAAACAATTGGGTCGTTGTCATAAAATTCAACAAAACTATTTTTATTTATTTATTTACGAGAAACAAACAGAAGTAAATATACAAGAAGAAAACAAGACAGTGCCAATACACTAGTTGCTAAACATGCATTTACCCACTTACCCCCTTGACAGTTCCCACTGAGACATAAGCATTAAGTAGGTATAGTTAGGTACACTACGCTACGCTATATAAGATGTGTCATCTTTCCGCATGTTGTTACGGAGATGATATAGAGGATAATGCAAAGTTGTTTTTTAGTACCACGTCGGTTGCAAACAAGTGTATGGCCCGCTTGACAGTAAGCGGTCACGGACGCTTGCAACTCCAGGGGTGTCACATGCACATTGCCGATACTTTAAAAATGTATACACTCCTCTTTTAAAGAGCCACATGTCATACTACATATGGAGGAAACTGGAGTGGAGAAGACTGATACCAGGATGTGCCTTACCGGGAATATTGCTAATGTATGGGGAATATTCTCGGTAATGTACAGTGGGCGAACGAAAATGTTGAGCACTTTAGTGCTTTGTCAAATTAAAGAGGTTTCAAATTTTATGACGTTTCAGTCTAAATATTTCTTAGATTTCGATGTGACAAGGTTCTAAGTATGCTCAACATTTTCATGGGCTGACTGTACATCGGAATCTGCTGACCCCACCATCTTGTGTGATACATAGCTAGGAAGCGAGATCAATATTATTAGATTAATCGCATACTTATTAACGTAAAAACTAGTGCCTACGCCAAATCTAGGGATTAGGTAGCGGAGCCCAGGCATCCTTCAGGATGCAACTGTACTGGGATAACGCTAGGAGGATGATGAGCATGTTGAATCTCATACTTATTATCCTTGAAACAAGAAAGATTTTTCTAAAAATCCAGAGCTCCTTCATTCGCAGCGTGTCCAAGAAATCCCAAATAACACCCTAAGGTTTTAAAAATAACGTCATTCCAGTGCTGTTTAGCATAGCTCCGCCACTCGGGAGAAAAGGTCGTATAATTATAGGACCAATGTTGCACATGAAACCTTTTTCGCGAGCGCTTTTGGCTCGTTGTAATAAAGGGCTTATGATGATAGCTTTGAAGTGGTGGTTTAGACCTTTTTGTATGAGTGCATCTCTGATTTCTGTCCCTCGCGTCCCATCGAGTCTCGCTGTATAAAGCGCTGAAACACTAATACGGGCATTTGCATTTGAACATGCCCGGAATGGCTAGCATTATATATGTGTTTTGGGGGGATTTGTGGAGTTGGGAATGCAACTTGGACTTGAGACTAACCGTTAATGTTGGAGATGGGAAATGTGCTCTCGAGGGTGTGTTTAGTGGAAGCGATAAATATAAACGTGTAATTTCTTTGCCATCATGAGATTCTGTAAGATTTTACGGTATATCCGGTTATTTGGTAGAAGGCCGGGACCTCATTCAATTCAAACCATTAAATGTACTGAAACTTCACCATAAATTATGCCTAAGAAATAAAGCGTTTGAAACGATCATCCGCCTACCCGCGCCTCCAACCTCGCGCACCATCTTACTCGCCAATTAGACTGACATAATTATTTTCTAGTTGAACGGCATTTTGTGAGCCATTTTGGCAACATGACTTTTCCGGAGTAAGAAAACCTGCTGAATCCGATTCTGAATATTGCCAAGCCGAATTTTGGCTTGTTTGCTCAAAATTCAAGATGGCGGATTTCTACTAAAAACTTTGTAAATGAATCTCGAACCTGGTCTTGTGAGGTATCCTAGAATGGGTTTTGGGGTTCGCTAAACTCAATTTTGATAACCAGAGGTCGGTCCGGGTACCGGAAGTGGATCCAAACATTTATTGTTCCGCACCATCCGCAAAATTATGTTGATTTTAATAGGAAAAACATGAAAATTAAACAAAAGAAGTCAGATTTATCAGTATATTAGTATTTTTTGGTAAAATACACGTAATAATAAACATTATCACAAAATTTCATGTTCATAGGTCAATGGGTAGTCAAAAAATTCTTCGGACCAAAACTTAGTAAAAAAGCTGATTTTGGTGGCTTCTCATTCCTTTGTTTTCCGATATTTAAAAAAAAATAGTAATTATCTACTCAACGAGCTCTAAACAACGATATCCCACTCGATGGGGTAAGTCAACATTTTTTTTCCACCCCCTCCTTTAGCTGTATGGGAGTCCCCCCTTAAAAACATTTGGACCTACTTCCAAATATCAAAATCGAGTTCAGCGACCCCGAAAACCCATTCCAGGATATCTCACCCAACCAGGTTCGAGTTCAAGTTAAAAAACTTTAGGTTCTCTTTGCCTTGTTTGTACATCAAAGAAGTGTGTATTTTCGTCAATACTCATATGTACTACTTCAAAATACGTGGAGAAAGTGTACAAAGACAAACGAGAGTCATGGGTATGAACCTTTTGTATAAGCCGCAAAGTACCAAGGCCATGTATAGACGCAATGTTTTCAACATGTGCCTTGAGGTGTATAACCGTTTGCCTGGGGACTTGAGAAAGCTCCAAGGGAATATTTTTAAGTCTAAATTAAATTGCTGGCTTATGGAAAAGTGTTTTTATCGGGTCAGTTATTTTCTCGAACACTATAGACTTAAATAATTATATTATATTTAGTAATTAATTTTGACATGATATTTATATTCTATTATTCTATTCCTATTCAATTGTTTAATTATAATATTTAATTGTATACCTACTCAATTTGTAAAATATTTGCACGCCTTATTGTGGTTGAATACATGATACAAAAACGATGTAATACCTTATAAGCTAAACTGTATTCTATGCAAATAAATCATTGATTGATTGATTGATTGATTCAAAATTTACGTTTTTTAGGTTTTAACGCTTTCTTGATTTTCATCTTGAATATTGAGCATAAGAGCCAAAATTCGGCTTGGCAACATTCGGAATCGAATTCAGCAGGCTTTTTTACTTCGGAAAAGTTATGTTGCCAAAATGGCTCACGAAATGCCGTTGAAAGCAAGAAGGAGAGCGATTTTAAGAGTATTTACCAGTCTAAATGCACCTTTTGTGAGAGCCATAAACATGCTGAATCAAATTTTCAAATTTCGATACCAGAACTAGGTATGGTAAGATAGTATAGTATAGTATAGTGTATACGTAGGTATGTAGGTAAAGTTTTTTAATTGAACAGTTGGTTTCAAGTATTAATACTCCGAAACTAGAAAAGTAAATATTTCTTTTTGCTTTACAAGTATGTCACGTGTTGAAATTATAATGTAAATGATTATGTATAATTTGTGTTTAAAAAAATAAATTGAAGAAAATAATTCTATGTTCGAGATAATATAAATTACGTGCTACTTACTTACTACTGACTTTCACTATGTGAGTCACGTTTTACGATCAAATGTTTATTAATATCCTAATACCCGAGTATGGAGTAAACATGTGCTGAATATTGTATGTTACGCCGGCGTATCTGTTTATTCAACATAATTAAACTCATTTGGGCGTAAAATTCGAATTAACGGTGTGATATAAGATGATTGCGAGATTCGAAGGCATCTATTCCTCTTCTGTACATGAATTATCTAACAGGAAATAGTTCACTGAGAATGGAAGTAGAACTGATTGTACAGTCGGCCCATGAAAATGTTGAGCATACTTAGAACCTTGTCACATCGAAATCAAAGAAATCTCGTTAAGACTGAAATGTCATAAGTACGAGTATTTGAAACCTAAACGGAGGTTAGGTGTTAAAACATTAAACTTTCTTTCTACAACCTTTTTGTCGCTTGTAAGGTGACTGATAAAAGTCATGCGTGACATTCAATTTTCAAAAGATAATCTATCATAAATATTCTGGTGCCACTGTCAACAGGTAAAATAATTTAAATATTAATTGCGAGAAATCTGTCAAAATCGCAGAACAGAGACAAAGATATACAATGACAAGTCTGCACTCTTTTGCGTGAATGTCATAACAATATGTTCTCAATTTAAATAGTTAACAACCTAATTGTCACGCACGCTAATATGCCTTATTCTGGTTTAATTTGACAAAGTACTAAAGTGCTCAACATTTTCGTAGGCCCACTGTACAGTTTTATATCTATATAAAGAGGCGTAATGAAACATTTTTATCCCACCTGCCATTCAGAAAATGTTGCCTACGAATGAGGGATCAAAGTCGTACTTTTCTTCCATCATTGAAGGGCAACAAATGACTGTTTTCATCTCATAGAAGGTGTGAAAAGCAGCATGTGTCACACGGTAGCAAAATTGTTTTCGCCTTGGGCGTAAAGACTTCAATCCTTCGCTACGCTCAAGATTCTACTTTAGCGTCCCTCGCTAATTGCAGTCCGAAACCCGTCGTAAATAGTGATTTTTCCAAGTGTAAATATGTCTCATGTTAGTAGGTAAATTAATGTTCATGGTAGAATGTAAGCGATCCCATGACGTCCCGTCAACGGCAAAGCGGGGAAACGGCGGTATGGTTTTAGTAAGGATGCCCCTGACCCACGTAACCCCCATCAGGTTTCCCAGACCAGGGGGTATGCATAAAGGCAATACAGGGGGTATGTAGAAAAATATCTTACCATTGTTTAAGTTAGCGCACGCCGCCCCGAAGACCGCCGCGGTCGCCAGGAACCCCAGCGCCGGCAGCATGTTGCTGTCTCACTCTCACATCACATCACACACACACGCACAACACTTGCCCGCGATTTACACATCAGAATTATGACGTTCAGCGCGTCACATCAACATCGCGAGATTAGAACGTTGGCGCGTCACATTAACATCGCAAGATAAGAAAATTGGTGCGTCACATTAACATCGCTAAATTAGAACATTGGCGCGTCACATCAGAATATCGCAGGCTTGCGTTCAAACGCGTTTTTTATTTGATGCGTTCGTTGACATCTGAAACAAAGAAATGTTTAAAATTAACTTTTGTTTCTCTGTTCTTGATTAGAACCTGGAATCAAAGAAACTTGGTTGTAACATAATCAGATCTTTACTCCCTATTTACCCGCAGAGTATTTTTTCGTGTACTGTGTTAGTTTCTAGATATGTACTTGTTCATTTTGGAGGTAAGTAACATAACATGACAATAATAAGTCAATAAGTTGACCTAATAATAACCCGATTCATTTCGACTCCAGCAACCAGAAATATTAACTATACAACCTGACGGATGCTGTCTCTGTATGCGTCCCATGACAAGGGTACGGACAGCATCCGCACGGTGTACCCCTTGAACTTCATTTAATACGCTATTTGACTAATTTTTTTTTATAATGCCAATCGAACCAGGTTTTAGAGACGATCAAATGTCTATATGGGACCAACAACAATTAGAGCACAATAAAGGGTTAAAATTAGGGATAAACCTAGCTCAACGCTAGCGCCCGTCAAAAAGGCTCCTACAAATTGGCCCTGGCAAATGACGTCACTTGCAAAGCATTCGACCAACTGTTGTATGGGAAAATTAGTATTTTGTTATTTTAGTCGTAAAATAATGCGTTTAGGTACATAGTTGTCATACAATTTATTTTTTATTTTTACATAAGCATTCTATTTATACCTCTTATTTGAATTTTGGACGGTAAAAAAAATTACATAGTTTTCTGAGTTTTTGATGATTCATATCTTTTTATGATTTTGGTAAAATTTTATAATTTACGATTTATTGTGATATTTTGATGGCTAACTATCCAAAAAGTGACACTGTGTTATAAATTTTACAATGTGTCAAATACCGTATTGTCAAAAGGGCCTGTACTATGCTTATGCTAGGTGGTACTAGTTGGTACTTCGGTGTCTCGGTACTTCGTCTCCGCGCACGCTTTCCAAATGTCCGGGACATCATTGTCCCTTGAGCGGGAAAGTAAAAAAGTTTAAACATACTCCATCAATGTCAATAGGTAATAAAACCGCACTGCTATTATATAACTCTCTAGTGCTCTCAGCAAACCCTAAAAACGTAACATTTAATAGTCCCAATAACTCACTATAACACTAAAACCCACACCTTTCAACCTGTGTTAACGAGTATAATTTATTGACTATTAACACCGAGCGAATAATGATTCATTAAGAACATTTATGACTGGTTATTAACGAGGGACACAAATATACACTCACCGGCAGAAAATTTGGCTAAAAAACTATAAATTGAATAAATTAAATAATGTTTAATATACAAAAAAAATTCATATTTCTAATTTGGCCCAAATTTTCTGCCGGTGACTATATAATTGCTATTCTGAAATATTCTGAATGAACATCGATAGTTCATGGTTTTATGAGCTTCTATGGACAGTCAAGGGCACTATGTATACATTTTTTCACTTTATTCCATTGCAAATAGGTCCATAAAATGGTGTCAGTCTACGTATCTGTCAGTCTGTCAAACTCAGGTCTACAATCCCTTGAAGCTGTGAGAAAAATCAAACTTCTCAGTTTACTTAAAAAAAGATAGGTACGGCGTTTATGCCACAAAAAATGTGTATATTCCGTTGACCTGGAACTATGAAAATTGGCAAGTAATATCTACTACTGCAAGCATAGGGAAAAATCTGAAAACTATAAATTTGTAATTAAATCATAAAAATATAGTCTTGTTTAAAATACCTACGTAATCAAATATCAAGGTTAAGCAACAGTATGCGCGGTAATATTACAAATGTATGACCTACAAATTTCTACGGAACCCTCAGTGGGCGAGTCCGACTCGCACTTGTCCGCTTTTATTTAACAACGATGTGACTATCAAGCTTACGGCCTACTGAATGTTAAGCAGACACCGTAGCTTATGGATGCTTCCGATTTCAGCAACATTCTCAGGAACTCTGGCGACCTACTCACCAAAGTAAACTTTTCTGTAAGTTTTATTAAATCACATTTTCTGCTGACATCCACACAATTCAGACGATAGGAAAAGAAAATAAAGTTTTAGTTTATAGCCACGTAAATCAACAAAGTTTGGTCATTGACAGTTCAAACTGTCTTTCTTTGACAAAGGTTCTATGCGTTACACAGAAAAGAGTTTAAATAAAAACCCGTTATGAAGAACAAATATCTATTAATCAAGGCACCGAATTAATCGAGGCATTTTCGAAATCCAAAAAAAAATCATCAAATGAATCTCATTATTATTTGAGACTTTTGAGACGTTATGACGAAGGAAGCCTGTGTCTCCCACTGTGGCATTGTAAGTCTTAGTTTGCGTTAGCTCAAACCAAAAATAGTTTAAAAAAATGTTCGATATCATTTTGATATTGGCTTTTCGGTGTAGTAGATGTAATGAGAGAACCGCTCTAATACCGACCATGTCTTTTCTTTAGGTTGGAAGATCTGATGGGAATCGATTTCGTAAAACTTGTGCCTTTGCCAACTCTTTACCAGAACGGAACCCGGGCTGCCTGAAAAACCTGAAAAACGCTAGGAGAGTGATTATGAAAGACGCATAAAATTATTACGGCGCATGCGTGGGCAATTTAATCGTATTTGCCGAACCGATGGCCGTTGGGGCCGAAAGGTTCTCGAGTGGCGACCACGGGCCGGAAGGCGCAGCGTGGGTAGACCCCCCACAATAATAGGTGGACTGATAACCTGGTAAAGGTCGCGGGAGTCCGCTGGATGCGGGTGGCGCAGTACAGGCCATTGTGGCACTCTTTGGGGAGGCCTATGTCCAGCAGTAGACGTCTTGCGGCTGATATGATGATGATGATGATGATGAATCCAAATGACGTTCAAACATAGGTATATTGACTACTTGGCTTAAACAAACAAGCTGTCCAAGCCAGCAGAAACTCACAGAAAATGTCATATCCGTCATCTAACAGCGAAATGCGTCACGCGTCATACCCGTCGGAAAAGCGTCACGATTCGCAAAGTCACCAGCTGCTACTGAAACACGAAATTCCCGCCCCTTGAAGCGCTGATGACGCAACGTTTGGCAAATTTTGAAATTGGAACTCGAGCACGAAATTCATACATCACCGTTACATGTTCTAAACTTGAAATTTGGAATTTACTGTCCGTTACGTGTTTGATGTCCGTCTGCGGAATTATGCGAAATTCGGAAACATACCGGTGAGCAAAAGATATCTTTAAGGCTATGAATCTAGAGAGAAAATGAAGGATATCATCTTTTTTTTGCTCGGCACATGTGAATAGACCGATTGGAAGTGCTTACATAATCGGCCCCCTTAGCTTTCAATCAGATTTTGCATGTAGGTATTTTTGGAATAATGTTATAATGCCAGAAAAAAGATTTTAATTGATTTTGACATACGTCGTATCTGCGAATGATTGAAATGGTTTGAAGGGATTTTGCCCGTCGCCGCGTTGGTGAACACACGTGCTCTTCGCAACGACGACGGGCTGAATCCACTACCGAACAAAACCAGTTGCCTACTATCATGGCGTCGTTACCGAATAACGTCTTTGAACAAGTATTTATTGGCGAAATCATCATAAGTTTGATGGAAAGCCATTTTTAAAGAGTGAAGTGAAATGGTTTGAAACGTCGGAAAATTATGTATTTTATTTTTGTATTTTAATGATAGGTTAATTTATAATTTATTTGAAACGTCAAATTATCCTTTGTGTAATTAAAAAAAATTGCAATATATTACAAAAAAAACCTTTTAGGCATAAACCAAACAGCAAAATACTATATTTGTATTGTATTTTGCCAATATTCAGACCCATTGCGTCATATTATTAATATTGCATAATATATAATATCGCTTTGCACACTGAAAAAACGAGGCTAATATTTTTTCATGTTCTAAAATTGGATGTGCAAACTAGGTCAGCATAACCTTTTAAACCTTGGTGAATATTTTTTGCGTATATTTATTAAAGTCTGAATAATCTACCGCCAAAATTAAATGCTCTTCATTTTGCGCTGAACTGAATTAAGTCAGTACTCGTATTTTTATAACGCAAAAATCGTAGGTTAAATAAATTCCGGGTTTTGTAATATTGACAAGAGTCCTACTAATTGTAGTATAATGCTACAATGCTAGTAGTGTAATCTGCAGTTATATTGGTCTTGTCTCAAAGATGATATTTATCTTAATACAGTGAAAGTATTAACATAAGAATCGATTATCGCGATAATGATTTGCCTATAAAGTGTGTCTTCTGTATAATACGAAGTTATATTTTAACAAATGTGACTTATAATTATATGAATATAACGTTGACATGTTTCTTTTAAGTGTTTGTCAATTATCCTTTATGATAATGCGTAGGTACATAATTAATTTTAAAGGAGAATGGGCAAATTAAAATGGGTATATAGAATTATCGTTGCAAACATTTGAAATGATCAATGCTTTCAGGTTTGAGTTTTTTTTTTACATTTTATAATTTTATTAAGTCATCGCTCGCTCGCTTCACTGTCGGCCTCGTCTTTGCCCTCAGACTAAATGCTGGCCAAGAGCGATCCTATTTTTTTAATTTAGTCTCCTTTGGTAAAATAAATCCTATGCACTCCACACTGGAATACATGCCCAACCCAATAAGCCGGAATGCACCCGTACAAAACTCGTAGGTGCACCAACTTTCAAAATTGGAAGCAACCATTCCAAAACAGAACTAACTTTCCTACGGTCATATCTGTACTTTACTTTTCATTGAAAACTAAACCTTATCCCGCTCTTATTGAAGTCTAGTTTAATATCGGCAAGATGGAAAGATACGATATTGTTGTATTTAGAAGTGTGACTGCAAGGGATTTTATTAATCCGCACGCTGGATTGTTTTTCGGTATGTAGGTATGTGTTCTAGTCTTGTTTTGCTATCGTTATTGGTTTCAAGTGCCAACAGGTTTAGTTAAAAAATAAATAAAACCGGTCAAGTGCGAGTCCGACTCGCGCACCGAGGGTTCCGTACACAGTTCTTGTATATGTAGTTGTGTACCTGTCCCGACCCCATTAATTCAGGAACAATCTTAAAAAAACATGACAGCACCATCTATCGGCGCATTGTGTTACTAATTTGCGCGACTGAATAACTTAGTATGTATGTTGGTTTTTCAAGGATAATTCTTTATCACATCAACCGATTTCAATTATTGTTTTTTTATTTGAAAGAAGGTATTTTCAACGTAATTTTGTAAATTTAAATATAAAACAAAAATATATACAAAGGTGATTAAATTACAAACTTAGTATAGAAGAGTTTTTTGATGATTAAAAAAAAGAAAAACTAGATAGAGCTATGGCTATAATTTTCCTGTAAAATATACATGCATATTAATGTTGTGTAATAATTTCAAATTTTTTTCTTCGTAAACTTCGGAGATAAGGGGGGGGGAATGGTATTTTTTTTTACATTTTCCCTCGTAAATCGAAATTTCCCCAACGAAAAAAAAAACTAAAAATTGTTTTGGAATGTACAAGTCAAGCCCTTTCATATGATACCCCACTTGACATAGTTGCCAGACTTTTAAATTTTGAACCCCCTTTTATCTGTCATTATTCACAGAAAATAAAATAAAATAATTTAAAAAACCATCTTCTATGTATCTGGGTTACCCTTGTTTATAACTATTCCAAATTTCAAATCGATAGGATAAGTAGTTCCTGAGATATTTAGCGATGTGACAGACAGACAGACAGACAGACAGACAGACAGACAGACAAAGTGAAACCAATAGGGTTCCTTTTTTACCTTTTTGGTACGGAACCCTAAAAAAGTGAATTAGAGATGAACATAAAACCACTACATATAAAACGTGATCTTTTTGTCATCATCCTCCTAGCGTTATCCCAGTACAGTTGCATCCTGAAGGATGCCTGGGGTCCGCTACCTAATCCCAAGATTTGGCGTAGGTACTAGTTTTTACGAAAGCGACTGCCATCTGACCTTCCAACCCCGAGGGGAAACTAGACCTTATTGGGATTAGGCTTTGTCAAGTGAGTGGGCAACTTGACTGTTAGAAGTTCTCAAGCCGCCCGAAGGCCTCCAACTTGGCTTAACGACTACTGCCATAGACAGCAACCGGGATCAACGGCTTAACGTGCCTTCCAAAGCACTGGAGCGCTCAGTTAGTAACCACTCAAAGCGGTCACCCATCCAAGTCCTGACCGAGGCCCACGTTGCTTAACCTTAGATACCGCAAGCGGTATGCAGGCGCCGCTGGGCCACGAGCGCTCTGAGCTCGCTGATCTTTTTGTAATGAAGTTATATTATTTTTTTATAAAGATGGGTACGCTTTTGCTCAGCATTTAGCCAGGGGCCAAAGATGAGAAAGACTAAAATGCAATGCTTAATACCAAATTCCAATTTGATTGGTTAGATCCGCTAGAATCGCTAGATATTTACTCCGTCTTTATGCCCCGACCCAAGTGTCGTCAACCGTAAATTCTTTCAAGTAAAATTAATGGAACGTAAATAATTCTTGAAAAATATCGGAGTTAAAATCAAGATGGCCGTCTTTGAAGTGGCGGGTAAATTAGTTTCTCGAGTTCCTTGGGCATGGACCCTTTAATTGTACCTGTAACTTTGAAATTAATTTCTGCGTAGAATCAATACAATAACACGATGTTAAGGTAAGTAAGATATTTAGCTGTATTGATAGTCATTTAAAATTAGAGACAAATATTCGTGGTCCATCGGTGCCCGCGTACCGCGTGAGAGTTGTGAGGTTAAGCGACGTCGGCTGTGGTCAACTCTTGGATGGGTCTCGTGCTGTGGAGAGCACGTTAAGCCGTTGGTCCCGGCCAGTGTCTATGACAGCAGACGTTTAGCCACGTAAAGAGGCCTTCGGGCGGTTTAAGAACTCTTAACAGTCAAATTGCCCACTCACTCGCCGAGTGTCGACAAACTCTCATCCGAATAAGGTCTGCTTTCTTAGCCTTGCAATCTAAGAAACTAGACCTTATCTGGATAAGGCAGTCGCTTCTGTAACAACTAGGGTCTACGCTATAATCTTGTGATTAGGTAGTAGCCTAGATTCTTATCTAGGCTACTACCTAATGTAATGTGTAATGACTGGGTAATAGATCCTGGGCGATGGGCATCCTTCATGATGCAACTGTACTGGGATAACGCTGGGAGGAGCTATAAAAATTATAAGAATTATAGTAGGTATAATAATTATTTATAGGGCATAATTATGTGTAAAGACCTATCAAACAACCTATAAGCCCTAAGTCATTTATGTATCGGTTCTTAGATTAAATTAGACTGAACACTTCTCGTAAAATGAAAATTTTACGAGAAATGTTCAGCCTATTAGTAAAAGAGCCCTTGAGCCCGAATAAATGTTTGAATTTTGAATGTTATTCGCCGAATACGAATAAAATGATTTTTCGCTTCTCATGCTCGAAAAGTGTGTCATATTAGACTTGTGAAGCGGGGCTAAAGTAGTACATTTAAGCCCTAAGGGAAAATATGTATACATATTTAAGATTTACAAAACATTTTAATTTGACCAATCAAAATTCTTCACCTATTAAATCCACCAATCACAGAACAGTAATTTGACAGATTTAAAAATATTTGGTAAAAATATCAACCAACCAGAACACAGCTGTACTAAAATCGACCAATCAGGAAAGACGTTTTTCAGTTCTCTAAAGATTAAGCGGTGTCTACGGTCAAAAGCAATTACTCCTCTTAAAAGAAAAAAAAACGCATGTTGCATCTCTTTCTTTAATATAGAAAAAGAAAGGGAGGCGAATACGCATAGCGAGGCATGGTGCTGGCCTTAGAAAAACAAACATGCTGTCAAATTAGACATACGCCCGCCAAGAGTTTAATTATTCATTTAAGGTGGATAATTTGTTTTTGTGTTTTCTCGCAATCGAAGTGAAAAGTAGAGTGTATAACTCGTGCTTAAAAGCCATATTACCACTCGAATAATTTTCCCTCACTACGTTCGGGAAAATAACCATCTCGTGGTAATATGGCTTACTTTAGACCCTTGTCAAACAATCTACTATTATTACAAGTTTAAGTTATGGGGACTATTGAAATAATATAATATTCTACGCTCAATCGTACTGCGTAGTCGAGGTGGTTTGTTTATAGATAGTATTGGAATTGGATGTTATTTACTGATGATTCAACCAATTCTGTAATGTTGTAACATTTCCTCAGTCAGTTGAAACTTACTGTTTAACCAATCGGTTGATTTAATCGCTCCTAGCTTGGTTTAAACACAAACACAACGAGAAAACTGTTTTGCAAATAAAACTGATCTATGTTTCGCCTGATGTGATTACTTCAGTCGTGTTCATGTTTTCATGTAAAATTGAAGTTTCAACTCGCCCGCAAATCGCAAGTGTGATAAGGCCCTTAACCCATTCACTGCCCATCACAACACATATGCGTCATGCCTGTCCGTGCGATTTCAGATACAAGGTGGGAAAACGCTGCTACGCGCTACGGCGTAGCACACGTAGCGATTGTTGGCCGCGAATGGGTTAATGTCTACGTTATCCGCACATTGATAGCTACGAGTATAGTTACTTGTAGGTATCTCACGAGCGCGGGTGAGCCATGGTTGTGTGTTGAGCTATACACGCACATTTTTAACACGCTTTTATTAGGTCGACCTGTATGTAACTATGTAATGGAATCTAAGGTAACTAATTTAACCATCTTCCAAAGATAGTAGCGTCATGAAAATTGGCAGCTGTATGTAGTTCTGATGACAATACAATAATATGGTACTGTCGAACTGATCTGATGATGGAGCCGGAAGATATGAACGGGAACTTCATGATGGAACATCGTATCGTAGCTGTGTTTGGATTTGTTAGAATAGTCTGCAATGAACTTTGACCACGATTAGGTTTCAAGGTCTGATGATGAAGCCGGAAGATAGGCACTGGCATTCCATGATGGAATATCGTATCATAGTCGTGTTTGCACTTGTGAGAGAGGTCACGTCGCGTAATGGACTTTGAACATGATCAGGTATCAATTAACACGCAAAGCGTGTTTTTCTAGTGTTTTAAACTATTAATTTTTTTTTATGTATGACTGAACAGCGATTGACCTTAGTCTCACCTGATGGAAAGCGACGGCAAGGCCTAAGATGCAGCTCACTGGTTCAGTAATTGCCTCTTGCCTTGAAGAGGCCCAGATTATAATTGTCCGGAAATACAGAAGACGGGAGCAAGTTCCACTCCTTTGCTGTTCGCATTAGAAAAGAGGAAGCAAATCGCTTCGTGCGAATAAACGGAATATTAACAACAAGGATGACACCGCTCCCCTCGTCTGGTCGTCCGCTGATGGAACGGAGAAGGCGGAATTAAATCGTGTAATTCCTGTGCACATTGTCTACGTGTACGCTATCTGCGTTATCCGCACATTGATAGATATGAGTATGTATAGTACTATTATCTCACGAACGCGGGTCAAAAATTGTCAATGTGTGCGCCAGTGTAAGAACCATTAGTTCGCATTGTCTATGTGTTTGTATGTACAACTACAACTATTAATTTCTAACCTGAGATAAAAGTACTATAATATATACATTGTGTTACGAGTACCAATTATTTTGCAATTCGAAACTGCGGCTTATTTGTGTTGCTGGTAACCACATTTCCGGTATCGGTATTGGTATTATTCGGTACCATTATAAAGCTATCGATGCAAATTTGCGTGGACTGTATAACCGCACGTTTTCATTCATATTAATGTGTAGAGTAACTAGGCTTACGAGTACGTTTTGGAACCTACACTGTTTGGAGAATAATGGCTCAAAAAATGCCTGAGGTATTTAAAATCCAGACTAACCTCAACACTTTTCGTCTCAATCTTAATACGCCCTTCATAAAAAATCATAATTTCATACATTTCGTTAGTTTTTGGGCAAAATCATCCTCTTAGCGTTATGCCAATAGACACAGTTCCATCCTGAATGATACCTGTGGTCCGCTACCTAATACCACGATTTGGCGTAGGCACTAGGTTTTTACGGAATCGACTGCCATCTGACCTTCCCACCCGAGGCAAACTAAACCTTATTGGGATTAGGCTTGTCAAGTGAGTGGGCAACTTCTCAAGCCGGTCCCAAACTTGGCTTAAGGACTTCTATCATATACAGCAGCAGGGATCAACAGCTTAACGTGCCTTAAAAAGCACGGGACGCTCATCAGCTAATAATTAAAAGTAGCAGGTTTTGGAAAAATTGCTTACATATTGTAAAAGCGCAGTTTTACAAGGGACTTTTAAACAACGAAAACAGGACCTTCAATTGACATAATATGTACCAAATGTCCTAAAATTTCCCGTGATTAAGAAGTTTGACAACATCAATACATCCAAAAAGCTATTTATATTGAATAAAACAATTCTATTTGAAAAACAGCGATGCTCCGATCATAATTAAAAAGATAATATCGCCCTGCAAATCACTTTGTTGAGCAAACAGACGAAAACTGTCTCATCTTAATTATAAGCTTACCGCTGAATTAAAATAAATTGGTCATTCAACTGAAAATATTAATTTGTGGAGTGTTTGGATAATGGACGAACGCCTCGTGGGCTTAAGGTTTTAAAAATAAACGTTGGGAAATGAAAACGAATGACGATTGGCACACATTAAGCATAAATGCTTTATTTGTATAACTTTTACTAAATTTAGTAATTTTAAGGTTTTGTACAACCTAAGCATAATAAGCGCTCGTGGCCCAGCGGCGCCTGCATACCGGTTGCGGTATCTAAGGTTAAGCAACGTGGGCCGCGGTCAGGACTTGGATGGGTGACCGCTTTGAGTGGTTACTAACTGAGCGCTCCCGTGCTTTGGAAGGCACGTTAAGCCGTTGATCCCGTCTGTCTATGGCAGCAGTCGTTAAGCCAAGTTGGAGGCCTTCGGGCGGCTTGAGAACTTCTAACAGTCAAGTTGCCCACTCACTTGACAAAGGGGGGTCGAAGTTGCACCACGTCCGTAGGGAAAGTACCCACCGCTACCCTACACGTGACCCCTAGATGGTTCTAAAAGTGTAACAAAAACTGGCAACCGTACTGTCTTCTCGAAGATCTCACGGTTCGAAATAAATGCCATACGATAAATAAAATAAAATAACTAAATTTAGTAATTTTAGGGTTTCGTACAACCTAATCATACTCATCTTTATTTGTATTAAACATTACCAGACTGGTACAAAGTTGTTTTTATAGTAATTGTTAGGTTTACATATGTTCAAACTTATTGTTATGCAAAATAATTCTTAAGCCTATTGGTAACTTAATAACTATTAACTATACTTAAGTAACATTTTACCAAGACCCGTTTTCTCAGGAGTAGGTAAATACAAATCTTCTAATTACTCAACTTGGTACTCATTTACAAATGATTACCCAAATGAAATAAAACTTCTACAACTCGTAATTCCGTATTCTACATTTACGAGTATTAATAATTCCATCAACATCAGCAAAAAAAGCAAAAGTTTTATATTTTTAGCTATCCTCGTCCCTAGAGAAATGGTAACTTCCAAAATATAATTTCCTGCGAGCGCGTTGAGAGACGGCCATTTTGAATTTGTACCTTATAAGCGATGGAACGTATGAATTAGACTGGATACATCCGCCCTTTTACTTCAATGCTCTGGCACACTGAGCGAAAAAAAAAACTAATTATTAGTAAGTTTTAGTGAATCCCAGGACAAAGAGATTATATACTGACGGTTACAAACCAGTTTTTGATAATAGTAGTTATTTACTAATATCAAAAAAAATTGTCCTTGTAACTACTAAACTGTTTTGTAACCGTTAGTATATAATCTCTTTGTCTTGAGATTCACTAAAACTTACTAATAATTTGTATTTTTTTCGCTCAGTGCATTATACCTTATTTTTGCGGAATTTTTTCGAGCGATTGGTGATCAAACTTTGATTAATCAAATGTTTTGTAATGTATATTTTTATGAAATATAATAATTTAATCGGATATCAAAAATACTGACTCTAAATCCAAAACATACTGATCAAGTGATCATCATTCTCCTAGCGTTATCCCAGTAAAGTTGCATCCTGAAGGATGCCTGGGGTCCGCTACCTAATCCCAAGATTTGGCGTAGGCACTAGTTTTTACGAAAGCGACTGCCATCTGACCTTCCAACCCCAAGGGGAAACTAGACCTTATTGGGATTAGGCTTTGTCAAGTGAGTGGGCAACTTGACTGTTAGAAGTTCTCAAGCCGCCCGAAGGCCTCCAACTCGGCTTAACGACTGCTGCCATAGACAGCAACCGGGATCAACGGCTTAACGTGCCTTCCAAAGCATGGGAGCGCTCAGTTAGTAACCCACAGACAACGAGGTGGTCTGTGTAGTAACCACTCAAAGCGGTCACCCATCCAAGTCCTGACCGCTGCCCACGTTGCTTAACCTTAGCAAGCGCAAGCGGTGCGCAACCAAAACATACTGATCATCACAGCTAAAATACTAATTGCACATCAATTTATTAATGACTAACGAATGAATGGTAAATGTTGGTTTGGTAATGGTGAATGTTGTTATTGTTGTTGTTAGGTCTGTTTTTTATGTGACTTTAAATACTAGCCATTTTAAATATTTTGTAGCTGAAGGTAAATGCACCTTTCTGGATTTTTACCTTGCATATTCCATATAAAATTGAAAAGAATTTTTAGTGTGCAATAAATAAATAGCTTTCTCGCTCGCCATGAATATTTTAGTCAGACCAGCTCAGACGTTCAAACTAGGGTTGCTAAGTTTTTTTTTAAATAATAAATAACGGGATTGGTCTTGGCCAGCATCTAGCCAGGGGTCAAAGATGAGGCCGACGATGAAGCGAGCTCACCCAGAAAATGCCTATTCATCACTCTTCTTGATTATAAAACTGCCGGTAAAATACACAAAAATGCAATACAATACATTACGAATACTTTTTATTGCACACCTCAATAATAAAACTAATACAGCATTGATTTATATTTTGTAATATATTTTTTATATAGAAAATATTTGTATATAGAAAAAGAGACGAGCTGAAGGCGAGTCCACCAGCAGCCATCTGTTACAATAACGTCGGCGGGGTGTTGACCTGCTCAAAATGTGCTCGTACCTTTACAAAAAAGATCGGGTACATAAGTCACTTAAGAGCGCACCAAAGAGTGGAACAACGGCACTCCAGTACCTAATGCCTATTAACCAGAACCTAGAATATACAGTCGCTGAGGTCAAAATCGGCCAGGAGCTCATCATCATCATCATATTTTGAGGTCGCTCTGGCATGTTATCTCAGCACGCGTGCAAACGAGCGCGATATACCCAAAAATATGTAATAAATAAATAAATAATTAATAAATAAATATTTGTGGACAATCTTACACAAATCAACCTAGTCCCAAACTAAGCAAAGCTTGTACTATGGGTACTAAGCGACGATATACATACTTATATAGATAAATAAATACTTAAATACATAGAAGACATCCAAGACCCAAGAACAAATATTCGTGCTCATCACACAAATAAATGCCCCAGCCGGGATTCGAACCCGGGACCTCCAGCTTCGTAGGCAGGGTCACTACCAACTAAGCTAAAGCGGTCGTCATGTGTGTATCGGGTCGACTCCTTGCATCTCCATTATTATCATTGAAATAAAACTAACTATGGCTTTATAGGCCGGGCCCAACAAAGCGATAGGAGTGCCCGGCTGGAGTGGCCTGGGGAAAATCCAGTGGAACACTTCGACACGACCACACGGGCGGTTTAAACACTGGAATACTCAGAGTTTGCGTCCAGTGAGTTTGAGCGGTTTCAACCGAATCTGACCGATGCACCAATTGTGTGAAAATAAACGCTTTTTATTTAATCTGAGAAGAGTCCAGCAAGAAACTCAGCTAGGCCCGACCTGAGATAAGTTGAACCAATTACAAAGATTGACAAGACCATTGAAATTCTTCAGCAAATGAAAGGCGTATCTACCCTTGTCTTTACTTGTCATTTCTGCCCCTGTTTAATTACCTAAGGTATTTAAAGCTCACTAGCCTTAATCTAAGTTTAGGCGAAGCAGTACTTTGGGGAAATAAATGAGACCCATAGTGTAAATAATGTACCACAAGTTGGACATTGCATGTAGTTGCCAAAGTTTCGTATGCAGCATCTAATATTTATGTAAGGTGGTTAGTTATAGCCAGTATAGCCAGCAGTGGCGGAGCGTCCATACAACTCGATTTCCACCGGCTTTCCTAATTTTCGGCCAGCCCAGTTCTTTTACTACGGCTCATGAAGAATAAGATAGGTAAATTATTTCCGGCTTCTCTAAGAATATTTTTGACGCGCCGCCACTGATAGCCAGTCCAAGTTCATAATATAACCTGGACCTATTTCTATTCCGGTTTTTATATTTTATTTTATTTTGTCAAACCTCTTGTATTTATGGAAGAGCGGAATTTCCTGACACAAGCTTACTTTATGCTTAAAAGGGGATTCCAACCTTATGTATCTAAACATGTAAAAGACACAATAAACATTTTTCATTTTTTTCATTTTTCATTTTTTCACCTTTCCAAGGCACGAGTGAATAGGCATCTTCTGGGTGAGCTCGCTTCATCGTCGGCCTCATCTTTGCCCCCTGGCTAGAAGCTGGCCAAGAGCGATCCCATTTTTAATTAAAAAAAAAGCTTGGCTTTAGATAGGATCATTTCTTTTTAATTTCATGATTCCGTATAGGTATAAATTATTCTTGTCCTCTCTCCATTTTCAAAAGTTATAGTTATTGAGATAAGTATTGTTTCCGTGTAATAATCTAACAATTTTCCTTTAATAAGTGAGTACAAGGTGATATAATGAAATAACGCTTATTTCCCAAAATAATTAGAATGTGCAGTAATGTAATTCAAGTGCCATATAAAAAATTGACGCTTATTGCACTTTGAAAAATACCTATGAATCGACTGAAAATGATCGAAAAAGCTTTTATGTCACACCTGGCCATAAAGCGGCAATTACCGCACGCTCCGCGCGCGAGAAATCCCACTTCCTAGCCAGGGGGCGACATAAAATTTTGTACTTAACACGGGCGGTAATAAAGAAAGCCTCAAATCGCATATTTATCGCCCTTGCCTTCGGCTCGGGCGTCAAATACCTGCGAACTGAGACATTCTTTGTTTTACCGCCCTTGTTAAGTAATGTACTATTGTCTACACAATAACATTCATTAAAAAGCAACAATGAAAATAATACGATTAAACATATTGCAATCAAATTGAACTGCTGCGTGCGTCCACATCAAGCCTAATCTATCAGAAATACCTACACGCAATCTTACTTCAATCGAACTTTAAGAGGCAGAAATTTATTTCTAGTTTACAACGTAGCAAATATTACCGCTTTTCTGCATAACAGTAATTGAATGAAAAAGGGGCTTCTTCCAAGGGAATTTGAGGCAATACTCGGACGAGTGCTGAGATCGATCTTGTTTAGGAAATATACCAACCAACTAATCTCATTACAATACATTTTACAATCTTATAACTGAAGTAATACGGTTGTGATTCGGATGTACAATTTTCCGCTTTAGACGTTTTATCATTTACCTGAGACGTAACACGGAAAATTCGGGTGTTGTCATCTGCGAGATATAATCTTGTGATATTATCTAATGCTTGGACAATAACAAATCTGTTCAAAATGAAATAAATAGGTTGAATAAATAATGTTATTGTGAAATGTTAGAAAAAAAAATAGACGTCGTGTCGTATAGAGAAGTCAAAGAACTGGCGTTAAGTAGAACGGACTGGAGAGAACTGCACCGACAAGAGTGAAACTCCTAAATAATGATGATGATGATGATGTGAAATGTTATGAACACAAATGAAAAACATGTCACGTAAAACTAGTATTACTTTTCTCATGTTTGTGTTTAAGTATACCTACACGAATAATATATGTTTCTCCTGGGCTGGAGGTAACCAAACAGAAATAAGCTATTGTGGTTTTAATTTTAACGTTAAAATAGAAGTAATATTGAATAAAAAAAAAAACCGGTCAAGTGCGAGTCCGACTCGCGCACCGAGGGTTCCGTACACAGTTCTTGTATATGTAGTTGTGTACCCGTCCCGACCCCATTAATTCAGGAACAATCTTAAAAAAACATGACAGCACCATCTATGGGCGCATTGTGTTACTAATTTGCGCGACTGAATAACTTAGTACGTATGTTGGTTTTTCAAGGATAATTCTTTATCACATCAACCGATTTCAATAATTGTTTTTTTACTTGAAAGAAGGTATTTTTAACGTAATTTTGTAAATTTAAATATAAAACAAAAATATATACAAAGGTTATTAAATTACAAACTTAGTATAGAAGAGTTTTTTGATGATTAAAAAAAACAAAAACTAGATAGGGCTATGGCTATAATTTTCCTGTAAAATATACATGCAAATTAATGTTGTGTAATAATTTCAAATTTTTTTCTTCGTAAACTTCGGAGATAAGGGGGGGGGAATGGTATTTTTTTTTACATTTTCCCTCGTAAATCGAAATTTCCCCAACGAAAAAAAAAACTAAAAATTGTTTCAGAATGTACAAGTCAAGCCCTTTCATATGATACCCCACTTGACATAGTTGCCAGACTTTAAAATTTTGAACCCCCTTTTATCTGTCATTATTCACAGAAAATAAAATAAAATAATTTAAAAAACCATCTTCTATGTATCTGGGTTACCCTTGTTTATAACTATTCCAAATTTCAAATCGATAGGATAAGTAGTTCCTGAGATATTTAGCGATGTGACAGACAGACAGACAGACAGACAGACAGACAGACAGACAGACAAAGTGAAACCAATAGGGTTCCTTTTTTACCTTTTTGGTACGGAACCCTAAAAATGAATAAAATGAACTTTATTCTGTAAGTAGGCCGCAATGGCACTTTTACAAGTCAAACCCTACTAGCGTTTCACAGAGGCCACTGCCGAGAAACGCCGAAAGAAACTCGACAGTCAGCCATTTTCTCACAAAATATGCTTGTTACAATGATAATTACTTAACCTACATAAAATAAAGAAATCTAAGTACCTATAAAGCAACACAAAAACAAAGAATAAAAACTAGGAAAAAAACCAGTTATGTACAGTGTGTATTGGATGAAGAATATGGATTAATCTTGAAAAAAGTCGTATTTTTTGTTGTCTTATTTTTCTCTTGCCACTCCTGGCTCACGTTTCGTTTAAAAATGCGTAAATAAGCTCTCCCTCGCACTTGTCAAAAATAAATTCGTTTAAATCCCAGTGTCTTTTTGAATTCGCATAATGTCTGTTGCGCTATTGGTGCAAATATTTTGTATCAATAATATCGAGCGAGATATCTCGCAGATATAGTCTACTTCGCGTACCCTTAACATGTGACCTACGCGCCCTTTGTATGCGGTTTATAGGCATAATCCAGAATATTATCATACCATACCTTGGGTTAAGTTTTTCGGGCGCGATAAAGGCCCTATCATCGTCTCTATGGGCCAATATGTATGCAAAATTAGGTTCGCGGGGCCGAAATTATTGAACCATGAAAATGGAACAAACATACATGCTCGGGAAACGTATTATGCGGATGTGTAAATAATAATGTTGGTTTTTATTTAGGTACATACACTGACGTTATGTGAGTAAGTATATTACATTGATGCGCGGTGTTTTTTTTTTAATTTGTATGGACGGCTGCTCGAGCCATATTAAGAGTTGTTTTTTTAGTTGTTCGATTAATAAATGATTTAAGAGTTGATTATCATCGACGTTTCGTAATTATAAGTCAAATTAAATATGTAAAATAATATCTTTAAATGAGCAATTTTTGTACCTTGATTTTTTTTCGGGGATCTCAAACTACTTCATCGATTTTGAATAAATGTGGGAGTTTTCGGGGGCAGATAAATGATCTAGGTCTCATTTTCGGTAAAACGCCGAGAAAAGCTCGGTCTCTTATCAGGTAGGTAGGTACTGCTAACAATGGCAATCCGACACTTCACTACCACTATGTTAAAAAAAACCTTGGCAAACCCTGAAAATTTACAAAGAAACGAATTAAGAGCCCACATATGCACTTTTGCCAATGTTTATCGACCTAGATCTCAACATCTATAGTGATTAAATATCTGTCCTTTTAGTATATTAATCTTAAACTATTTTCCTCTAGTCTGTTAAAAGTGAAAACACGATTTGCAAAAAAATTCTCGATACTTTTATTTTTCAAACATAACTCTTTTTTTCGATGTTTTTGGTTGGATCTTTAAAATCCTCCCATCTTTAACAATGATATTTGGTTTAATAGTTGTAAAATGATAAGTTATGTACACGTTTAGAATAAACATCAATATTTACGAAAAACACGCGCTGAGCTTCCGTAGAGAGCGGGATGGTTAATTTAAAACTCACGCGTATTAGAGCGGGACTTTTGCAATGCCATCTGCGCCCTCTTAAACAACAGATATATTATAGCTACAAAAATATACATGCGGAAAAATTGCATGACATGACGTATAGCTATTACATATTGTATTACACCTTTTTACATACATGCATATTTCTACCCACATTCACAATATCAATTCCAAATAAATTACACCGACTCGAATAAAAAATAATCGACGTACCACGTAACAGAATCCGATTATTCAAATGAGATGAAAAAAAATCGTCACCCAGATGTTGATGCCGTCCGATTTGTTCGGTACGTGCTCGGAGGAATCGATTCTAGGAATCGATTGTGATTATTCGATGCTGAAAACCCGATTTGTTACGCTGCGGGGTTGACGGGTAGATAGCATTGTGAGGGTTTCAGTTAATTGGACGCTGTTTTTTTTATTTTCACGGGTAAACAACACCATCAGCCTTGAGGCATATGGCTGTGGAAATCAATTGTTATGCCAAAAAAAAATTACAGTAAATATTCTAACAATGAACAATGTATATGTCCCCAGGTATTCGTTGTTTTAGAATAGGTATATCAATTTAGGTTAATTTTTACTTGGCTTTGTGGTTATTCCTAGTTTGTTAGCGATTTTGTATTTCTAATATTAATAAAGATTTTATTGGGTAAAACGTAAAACAATGAAGGTATAGTGTATTAGCTGACAACGTTGTTTCTGACACTTTTTGCTACGCCTGTATTTGAGAAAATATTATGATTTTTATTTTAACGTAAAATAAAATATGTAGCCTATTATTTCATCCCAAATGAACAGTGTGTTTAAAATTGTTCGCAACATACTTTTTATTCCATAAAGTTTGTTTTTACAATGAAATATATTATTCTTTTACTAAAAAATGCTTGTCATCTTTATAATGTTAACTTTGTGGTGTTTGAACTATATATTACAAAATGTTTATTAACGGATTTTGATTCATAAAACTTTATTACACACTGTACATAACTGGTTTTTTTCCTCATTTTATTCTTTGTTTTTGTGTTGCTTTATATAGATACTTAGATTTCTTGATCTTAAGTAGGTTAAGTATTATCATTTATCATTGTAATAAGCATATTTTTGTGAGAAAATGGCTGACTGTCGAGTTTCTTTCGGCGTTTCTTCTCGGCAGTGGCCTCTGTGAAACGCTAGTAGGGTTTGACTTGTAAAAGTGCCATTGCGGCCTACTTACAGAATAAAGTTCATTTTATTCATTTTTATTCATTTTTTAAATATCTTATACATCTGAACAGTAAAGAGCCTAAATTTCGTACGCATAAGTCCCAGGTAGTAACAAAGACATGTCATACTAAATGTCTACCCAATCCTTTACTTTCAGCAACTCTAGTTAGGTAGGTACCACGCTAGTGTCCTAGTTACAAACGCTTTTCGCCAAGCAGCTCAGTTTAAAAAATAGTAACTTCTACCTATAAATTCTCTTCCATATCTAAATGACAACTAAATCGAAACGTCCGTACCTTGAACAAAAGCCGCAGAAATATGTGTCAAACCGGACATTTGAGACAAATAGGCGTAGTATAAGATAAGCGCGGGCCGTGTAGCAAAGGATCGATGGAGGTTAATGGTCCGAGAAATACCCGACTGTCTCTTCTACTGGCCGTTTACTTGTGCCAGTAGCTGGCGCCAGTTGACTCGCATGCCAGTGTCTTTTCAAACTGCCCTTTTAAAGGAGCAGCTGAAAGGAGAAGTTGAGTTGTATTTGTACAATGGTGAGCATTAAGGCCGGGTATTACCACTTTTGAGTTTTTAAAATCCATCTGAGACATAGAATAAAGTGTCTTAAAATTTAAAAAATATATATATGTGTTACATGAGGATCTTGTCTAGTCAAAATCGCAGTCAGTTACATGATCTGATAAATTTCACTCGATAGAAAAAAATCGCGAAGTTACCCCTTTTTGGAATGTATTTTCAATACTACGGCTATATTACTGATATTTAACATTTATTTTTTGTACTCAATTAAAGATCGTAAATAGTTATAGACAAATTTGCAGGGTTTGCTTTGATAAAATGATTGGCTTAGTGACTATAGCTAAATATTTACAAAACTGCGCGCAGAGCTTGCGTAGAGAGCGGGATGGTTAATTGTAAACTCACGCGTGTTAGAGCGGGACAGTTGCGTTGGGGATACCTCCCCTTAAGTCGTATTAGTAAAGGTTAGCTGCAAGATATGGGATCATAGGGATAAGGGATATAGGATAAGGAGGGGATAAGAATAGGGGATAAGTTCGACTTTTTACTTTAATCTAATGTCACATGTTTATTGTTTTAATCTGTTATTGTGTACATTAAAGTGCTTACATACATACATATTATTGTACATAAGTGATAAAATAAGGAATTTAAAATGCAAATTTATTAAACAAAGGAAAAATTTAAAAAGGAAGGAAGGCTCGGAGCCCACATTTTTCCATTTTTACTTTATAAATAAAGTAGTTTGCGTTCGCAGCGTTACTGCTTAGTACAAAAATAATTAAAAATGCATTCATTATCATCAGCCCACTGCAGTCCACTGCTGAACATAGGCCTCCCCCAAGCCAAGCCCGGTTCTCTGCTTTCCGCATCCAGTCGACTCCCGCCCTCTTAGATATGTCGTCCCGCCACCTGGCCGGCGGACGACCCACACTACGCTTGCCGAGACGCGGTCTCCACTCTAAAACACGCTTACACCAGCGGTTATCGGTTCTACGACACATGTGGCCAGCCCATTGCCACTTCAGTTTGCTAATTTGGAAAGCTATGTCGGTTACTTTGGTTCTCTGCCGGATTACTTCGTCCGTATTTTATCCCTAAGAGAGACTCCAAGCATAGCCCTCTCCATAGCACGCTGAGCTACTTTTAATTTATGGACTAGCCCCACAGTCAGTGTCCACGTCTCGGCTCCGTAAGTCATAACGGGGAGTACGCACTGGTTGAAGACTTTCGTCTTTAAGCTTTGCGGGATCACCGACGAAAATATGTGGCGCAGCTTTCCGAATGCTGCCCAACCCAACCGGATCCTCCTGTCAGCTTCCTTCTCGAAGTTGTTTCTACCTAGTTGCAGGAGCTGCCCCAGGTATACATACTCCGAAACCACCTCGAGAAGCGTGCCACTAACGTAAACTGGCATCGGTACGACTAGGTCATTAAACATGACTTTAGTCTTGTCAAGGTTCATCCGAAGGCCGACTCGTTGGGAGGATTCATTTAAGCTGTGCAGCATCTCCTGTAATCCCTGCGGCGTTTCTGCCATAACAAATGCATTATGTCTCTGCAAAGGCGAACTTTTACCTATTAGAGAACTCTTCCAGCTAGTCTTGAGAAGACAAAAGCATAATACCTAGGGACCCTATATTCTCTTCTTCTCAGTCGTAACACTCTTGTCAGAGTGGCCGTGGCTGTGTGGATGCTGTACACGGCTGATCTTCACATCCGGATTTGTTTTTGGCATTGGACTTTAGACTTTCCCTTGCGATGTCCCTCCATCTCTGACGGCTACTAATATTGCGAGTGCAATCCACTACGGATGACTTCGTCACAGCTTTTAAAAGGTCTGTCCATCGGGTAGGAGATCGTCCTCTGGATCTTTTCCCTTCGACCTGGCCCTGTACTACGAGCCTTTCCAATGATTCCACATTTCTGGATCTACTCTACTCTAGATTCTAGGCATGTTAATTTGGAAATATTTAGGTATTCCATTATAATTTTGCCTCCATACTTTATAAGTCAAGTAATTTTGTACATTTTGGTGACGAAGCCTCTTTAATGAAAAAATGAAAATGAAATGAAAATGAAAAATCTTTATTGGTTTCTTACAATGTTTGTAACACTTTTGGCTGGGGCCTCCTAAACTTTAATGTTACGTACAATAGTTTAAATGAAATAAAATTCCTATGATTCAGTGAATCTGTAAATGATCCATTCAATATATTGAATATTTATTCAAGCGTGGAAAATACTTTTCTAGTCATGAGAAACTATTTGTAATGGAAACTCGGGAGATATTTGAAATATGATTTTTTGTAGTAACACTATTACACATTACTTCTATCTCATTTCATATTTTATTGAGTAAGGGGCTCAAACCCCTACTAATGCTCCGTTGAGCCGAATTTATTATATTCATGAGCAAAAATTCATTGGAAATTCAAAGTCAAATTCAATGACTCACGTACCGCAAACAAAACAAAATTACTAGTCAAATACAATATTCCTGTCCGGACGAAAAGAACCCTTAGAAATATTTTACGATTAAGGCACGAGTGTGGGGCGTTTACGATCATTGCCGAATAAACCCACGTACTTACTAAAAGAGGTCGGATTAGGGGTAATAAACGAAGGTAATTCGTTTTACAGAAGCCAGTAGCGTGTGGACAGGTTGCTGAATGAATCATGGAAAAGAAAGAAACATTTGTTCATAGACACAGAAGACACATAATAGCAAAAATTTAAAAAGAATGCACAGACAAACCACATAACATGTCCCCGCCGCAGTGACATCAAAATCAAACATTTAGTCTGCATGTAGGCCTCAACGGCTCTTAAATTACAATAGGTACAATTACAATGATATAATTTAGTACTTAACATGTTTGTATACATGTACCAACACTACCAACACAACCTACATTGCATAAACCTGCACTCAGTCAGATATTTAACGAGATTTGTCTAAAAAGCCATTCTCGGAGAGGGTTGCATCCCGTTTTGTCGTGAGCGAAAAACAAAGGGTGTCTCTTTCAATCGATATATCGCCTTAAAATATGATGGCGGATCTTACTCCACCGTAATACAGTTCTAAATTAGTACGGGGAGTAAAGAACATTGTCTGATCATTTTTTTTGCTTTAGCAGCTGCTTTTCACTGCTTTAGCTGTCAGCCTTGGCTGTTTGGAGGTTGACGCCACTATTGGGCCACCAGCTGGGCATACCACCCGCCAGAACGAATTAAGTCCGCGTGGCGCTCAACACAAAACGCACGGGCGAGGCAGTGTAATTATTTTGATGCACACAATACATTATCGCAAGAATAGCCATGGCAAAAAAGGCTTTCAACCAGAAGAAACAAAACTATTAAGAATAGAAGGGGAAAAATGATTGGACTTTGATACGACACAACTTCTTCAAGATCATTTTGGAAGGAAAGATAGAAGGAAGGCGAGGCAGGGGAAGACCAAGGCGCAGTTACATGGACCAAATAAGAGAAACAGTTGGCGTCGTGTCGTATCAAGAAGTCAAAGGGCTGGCGTGCGAGAAGGAAAAATGGAAAATACTTCACCGACAAGAGGATAACTCTTAAATTTGATGATGATGATTAATCTAGTGTGGAGTATATCGGACTGAATCGGCCCGGTAAATGTCTCTACTGGGCCTCGTGGCATACCAATCTTCAATGGTAGCCGTTATTTTGTAAACATCACCGAACAAAAAAATCTCACTTTTTATGAAATCTTAATATAGACGTCACGTACCATTGACTTAATTCCGTCGAAAATGAGTTTTCCAAACGAGTCGTCCGCCGGAATATTCCGCCCTTGATAAATCACAGCTCAAATCCGTAACAGGCGCGGGTCAATTGGTTTAATCGACAATTATCTTTGGAATTACGTAATTTTTGCGAAGTAGGCCAAACGGAAGATAATGAGTACCTCCAGGGAACCCTTCTGGACGAGATGAAAGTGTTTCTGAGAAATCAAAATAAAAATAACGAGGCTCCTATTTGTTGAAAAATAAAAGGTTTTCATGGCGACGGATAATGGGGGGTAGGGTAGGAGTGTTTCAAATTACGAGGTATACCTAAGGCCACGTCTTTGAACGAGCGACGCGGGCGGCGCGGCTATCGTGCTTTTTCGGAAGTATGGGAATGCATACGCTTATATATAATATTTAGAATAGAAAGCCTTAGTATATATGACATATATCATGGCAAATTATTATAATAATATGTCTCTTACTGCGGTGTGCCGGTTGGCATAGGCCTCCACCAGCTCTCTCCATTGCTGCCTATTGGATCCTATCCTGGTGCAATGTGGACCCAGAGTTAGCCGGATATCATCCTCCCCTCCATCTCTCCTCCTCTCCTTCCTAAGGCGACTCCCTGTCTTGGCGGGGCGGGATCGATATGTGACATTTTCTTCTTTGACGTAAACTTACTGACGTCGCAAAGATTCTCACTTGACATAATACTGTCAGTATTACGTTTGCCCAGTAGTAATATCATGCGCAGAAGCGGTGCAGTACCACCTTCGCATCGTCCCGCTATCGCGCATCCCGCGCCAGCCAGGAAGCACTCATTTAAATGTAGGGGCGTAGTAAAAAATGGTATCGCGTCGACTGACAGCTGACACTGACATTTGACACTTTTCTCATATCGTACTGCCTCCGCACCGACAAATCAGGAAGAAGAGGGTCACCCGTATATTTCATTTGTCTTTTTCATCCCGTAGCACGTGGCCTGTCTACCTCCACTCCCGTTAGTCGATTCTTGTAAGAATATCTGTTAGGTACCATTGTCTTTTCTCTTATGTCCGAGCTCCAAATCCCTGTACCTTAGTCTCACCCCTAGCATACGTATAAATAACCCTTGCATCCGCAACATTTGACTATAACAGGAAGATTAAGGCGATATATCGATTGAAAGAGACACCCTTTGTTTTTAGCTCACGACAAAACGGGATGCAACCCTCTCCGAGAATGGCTTTTTAGACAAATCTCGCTAAATATCTGACTGTGTGCAGATTTATTAAATTTCCTCTTGTCAGTACCTAGATGAGGTAAAATACCATCATAATCACTTAATCGTGTCTTTTAATAATGCGTTGTTTTAGTAGGCTGAGGAAAAAAAGGAAAATATAGACTCGACTTTGGATTTATTTTCTATCGAGAAATTTTTAAGCAATCATGTTTCGCTATTTAATTGTCAGTACCACAATCATATAGTCAAGAATCAAATATCTGAAAATCAGCCCCCACTGTTTGCTAGTCTGGGCAGGACAGCGTTTCAAAGTCTCCAAATTTATCAGTGTAGCGCCTTAAAGTGAATTTCCCCTCTCCTCAAATAACGCAAATGGAACGCTCTCCGATCCTAGTGTCCTCGCTCGTATGCTTGTATTTGATATGTTTATATGAATTAATATATAAAGAGGCAAAAAGTAGGAATATTCCACAATTTGCTATTTGGGTATGAGGTGACGAGTAGGAGCGCTCGTGGCCCAGCGGCGCTGGGTACCGCTTGCAACGTGGGCAGCGATCAGGACTTGGATGGGTGACCGCTTTGAGTGGTTACTAACTGAGCGCTCCCGTGCTTTGGAAGGCACGTTAAGCCGTTGATCCCGGTTGCTGTCTATGGCAGCAGTCGTTAAGCCAAGTTGGAGGCCTTCGGGTGGCTTGAGAACTTCTAACAGTCAAGTTGCCCACTCACTTGACAAAGCCTAATCCCAATAAGGTCTAGTTTCCCCTCGGGGTTGGAAGGTCAGATGGCAGTCGCTTCCGAAAAACTAGTGCCTGCGCCAAATCTTGGGATTAAGTAGCGGTCCCCAGGCATCCTTCAGGATGCATCTGTACTGGGATAACGCTAGGAGGATGATGGGTATGAGGTGACGAGTAAGGCCGCCAGAGGATGCGCTTGCGCATGTCTCAAGCTGTCAACACAGCATTTTTTTAAAACCTGACTGTGGCTTTATATGACGGGCCCTATAAAGCGCTAAGAGTGCGCGGTTGGAGAGTGGCCTGGGGAAAATCCACAAACCTCCGATACGACCACGCGAGCGATCCAAACACTGGAATACTCTAAGAGTTTGCGCTCCAGTGAGATACGAATCATCAAGTCAATAGATCAACGCGCTTGTGAGCCTTCTGGAGTCTCTACGTTCATAGGTTACGATTAAGTTGGTCTTATGCTAAAATTAGCCAAAAGAGAGAATCTTAGAAACGGAAGTGCAGTCTACAAGGGTGTAGGATCGCTTCAAGTACCTGGGTTGCACAGTAACCGATACCAACCGAAGAGAACAGGAGATCGAAATTCGGGTCCAGACTGCCCTGATGCTCTGCTGCACTCCATAGAGTTCTAGAGTCCAAGCTGATCAGCAGACCGACCAAGATGCGTGTCTACAAAACTGTTATTAGGCCAATCTTGATGTATGAGTGTGAGGCCGGGACACTCACGCAGAAAGAAGATAAGATAAAATAAACGTTTATTGTCAATAAGCGTGTATATTAAGAGAGCAAGCTCTTAGTGGCAGAGCGGAAAATCTGGCGGAAGATTCTGGGACCAACGGAGTGAGAACGGGACCTGGAGGCGGAGGAAGAATAGGGAACTTGAAGAGCTGATGGCCATGCCAAACATAATTGGCGAAGTCAAGGCGACGCGACTGCGCTGGCTTGGCCACCTGGAGAGGATGGGGGCCGATCGTGCAGTGAAGAAGGCGTATGTGGGGCGGCCCAGTGGAAAACGTCCGGTTGGTCGTCCCAGATACCGCTGGAATGAAGAATCCCTCAAAGACCTAGCTATCCTCGATATACCCAACTGGTGTGAGGTGGCGCACAACAGGGAAGAGTGGCGTTCTCTTGTGTCAGAGGCCAAGATCCTCTTTGGGTCGTCTAGTCAGCGTAGTAAGTAAGTATGCTAAAATTACATATTTGACGACCGCTTAAGCCTAATTGATATTGACGCTGTCTTCGAAGCTGGAGATCCCGGGTTCGAATCCCGGTCAGGGTATTTATTTGTTTAACGAGCACGAATATTGGTTTCTTGGTCTTGGATGTTTTCTATGTATTTAAGTTTCTATATATATGATATATAAGTATGTATGTCGTTGCCTAGTAGGCGTCGCAAAGTAGTTTTGTGAAATGTAAAATGCATGTGCATGACTGTACCTTCAATTTTGCAATGCCCTAACAGGGTTGCACTATTACTGTTGAAGTAGCTTATTATGTAACTGTACCTAATGTCTGTAATAGTGCTAAGCAAGAATAAAAAATAAACAAAGTACACATAGTACCTACAAGCTTTGCTTAGTTTGGGACTAGGTAGATTTGTGTATGATTGTCCATAAGTATATAATATGTGCTTGTTTGCCACCGTTGTATAAAAATAAACTCGCCACGTGTATGAATAGCGTAGCATGCGATAGTTTACCCATTTTCGACACGCGCCGTTTAAACTGCGTTCCGATCGGCCGTTCATCCTACGTGCATAAACTCTGCAAATATCTACACACATTTTCATAACACCTAAAACTCCAGTCTCAGCCTTACCCCGTTCTAATAGAGTACATATCTGAAAAGCTGCAGTGGGTTGAACAGTTAGATGTTAGGCTTTATATGTTGCTGCCAAAATCTAGAGAGAATTTGCTAGAACGTCTGGTCTTTAATTAAATAAAGTTAACTCAACAGTGTTATTTCTGTTACAATTTTCGCGCCGAGTTAATTTTATTGAAAAGCACGAAAGGAATTTATTATCAAGATTGTATTCCAATTGCTTTCTTTTATCCACATCTTCAATTATATAAGGAAAGCTTATTTTGTTAAAATTATTTCATAAAATGGGAACATTAATTATGGATAGGTACAACTTACTTTACTTATACTTTACTAATAATTACACGGACAAATGTACAGAGGATACAATTAGGGATTATTTCCTTATTTTTGACGCCGTTTCACAGAGTACACAGTCATGTCATCATCATGATCCTCCCAGCGTTATCCCAGTACATTTGCATCCAGAAGGATGCCTGGGGTCCGCTACCTTATCCCAAGATTTGGCGTAGGCAGCGACGGCCGTCTGACCTTCAAACCCGAGAGAAAACTAGATCTTATTGGGATTAGGTTTGGCAAGGAGTGAGCAACTTGACTGTTAGAAGTTCTCAAACCGCCCCAAGGTCTCTTACTTGGCTGAACGACTGCTTTCATAGACAGTAGCCGGGATCAATGGCTTGACGTGCCTACCAAAATGTCTTCTTTGAAATTTCCCCGTTTTTCCCAATAAAACGAACTTAATATTGCGGTTAGTTCGGAACCCTACAGACAAAGTCTGACAAGCCCTTGGCCGATTTTTTAAAAGTATTTCTGCCTCTAAAGCAGGTTAAAAGCATAACGTGTGTAGGCACTATAAGGCGTTAAGACGGCTGCACACGCGCGGCCGGCAGCACAAAGGGAGTAAATTGGAAATGTCGCGTCACGTCGCGCGGACACGTTATTTGTTACGTTTCGTGCGATTCACAGGAGGCAGCGGGAGCGGTAAAGTAGTAGGTAGTATAATCTTATTGAAAATAGAAGTTGACATTTTTGTTTTTATTTTGACGTATATGTCTAGCTGTTCTTCTCCACAGGTAGCATTTACTCAACCGATTTTTAACCTTAAGCTAGGCTAGGCTTAGTGACTCAGCGACAAAACTCCCAGTAGCTCGATTCCACTGACACACCTCAGTAGGCCTAGCACATGATTGTCGCGATAGTCTGTCGGCTTATCTCGAGCTATCCATCACTTTTTTAACAGCGCCAATCAAAAAAAGACGCGTACCTCGAGATAAGACATACACTCGCGGCCTTGTGCTAGGCCTACAGACAGAGTCAGTTGAAACCACTCAGCCAATCCACTGGAGCGCAAACTCTGTATTCCAGTGTTTAAACCGCCCGCGTGGTCGTGTCGGAGGTCTCTCCTGGATTTTCCCCAGGCCCCAGGCCACTGTTCAACTGACCGCGCACTAGCGATAGCGCTTTATAGCCACAGTCAGGATTTCGTTAATATTTTGGAAATATGGTGGAGTCGGATGGGTTAGAAACTGTAAAAGTATCACTCGCGAGGTGCCTAAACTTAACACTTTTGCAACCAATTTGGTATGGAAATAGTTTGAGTCCCGGGGAAGGATACTTTTTATCCCGGTTGTCGTTTCTTAAGGGGAGGTATCCCCAACGCAAATCGCCGCTCTAACACGCGTGAGTTTATAATTGACCATCCCGCTCTCTACGCAAGCTCTGCGCGCAGTTTTGTAAATATTTAGCTATAGTCATTAAGCCAATCATTCTATCAAAGCAAACCCTGCGAATTTGTCTATAACTATTTACGATTTTTAATTGAGTACAAAAATAAAACGTTAAATATCAGTAATATAGCCTTAGTATTGAAAATACATTCCAAAAAGGGGTAACTTCGTGATTTTTTTCTATCGAGTGAAATTCATCAGGTCATGTAACTGACTGCGATTTTGACTAGACAAGATCCTTATGCAACACATATATTTTTTTTATATTTTAAGAAACTATATTCTATGTCTCAGATGGTTTTTAAAAACTCAAAAGTGGTAATACACGGCCTTAAGAGGTTGGATATTTGTATAAAAGAGAGATAACTAGGTAAGCACCTGAAATAAAAGAATAGCAATAAAATTCTAAAGCCAGTAAGAAGAACTAACCCACTTATAACATTGAAAGTATTGTTTCCCTTGACTCTTAAGTTTGGTTCGAGTAAGTTATATTCCACCAACTTGGACCACTATATCGGAGTATAGCTCTCAAATTGTAAACTGCGAGGGAGTGAAAAATGTCCACCGGTTATTTTTTGCACTGTCCACATGGAAATAGAAAAGTCCCAAAGTGAAGTCGGTTCTTATTTATGTCACTAAGATAAATCTAGTTTAGCAGTGAATCATAAAGTAAGCGGATTGAGTTTTATTTTAGCTCTAACGGCGAAGATGAAATATTGAAATTGGATTAAGTAATTTTTGTTGTTTTTTGATCATAATAATACACAATGAAAAAAAGCTAAGATTATCTATCTTACGTCTCATGGATTTTTTAAATCTTTTACAGTAAAAAAACCTGTTTTTAAAATTGCTTGAAATTTTTCGGAATAGCGAATATATATATACTTAGTACTTATTTGTAAAATCGCTACGTTGAGTATTGCATTGCATCTAGCATATTGATATTGCTCCAATTTTAATTATAAGATGATTATATCGTTTTACTTTAAAATTTATCAGAAAACAATTACGTAAAACTTCAATTTATAACAGGCATCCCATCAAGTCATCAAAAAAAAAAAATATTACTTAGTTCATTGTTCAATAAAAGACCAGTTTCTCTAAAATACATAGTAAATAATGAGCATATGGCAACACCGCAAAATGATGATCCCCATACTTTACCCCTACCAAATGTTACCAATCCTGGTCCACGGCACCAAAATGTTACCAACCCGTTTAACAGTCGTAACTTACGAACCCTATCAGGACTTCCGTATATTATCTACAATCGCTTACAAACTTCGGGCAAGCAGTTATTACGCGTCCAATAATTCATATTTTACCGCCAATCTAATCCTTAATATGTCGGAACATGGCTCAAATTTGCTTGAACTGGTTACATTTGTAAATCGGCAGCGGTAATAATGGCTGTTGGACCCTAATGCCAATTATATTGTCCTCGCTTAGATGTTCATGCTGTGCTATTCGGGACCGACTATCGAGTTCCGATTATCGATCCTAATCGACACAGTATTCGGGCGTGTTTGCATAATCTGTGGTAGTTCTGGAACTGCAGTTGCATTAGTTTAGATGACGTACGTTAGTTGCAAATACTAATTATAAGTTACTAGTTTGCAATTCTGACTATGCTAACATTTTGTTTCCGTAATAACTTATCGGAGTACCTTATGGCGTACCATTTGGCTTTTCAAAACACTTAATGTACGCAGTATTATTTGATATTTAACAGTGGCTAAGATATCAAATAATATTGAATATAAAACGTCAATGGGTATTTTTCAACAAATTCTGCTTTTCCATTTAGGTTGGAAAGTCAGATAGTATTCACTTTCGTAAAACTAGGTGCTACGCTAAATTAGGTGTCAAAGCGGACCCCGGGCCCTAAGGCATAGCGCATTAAGTTATTGGAAACAAAATGTGTTAATACGATCAGAAAATAATATTATTAAATGCATGTCGATAAACCGGTTCATTTGTGAGTGGGGAAAAAGTGATTAAGAAACAATTTAAAATAGTAAAGGCAAATGCAATATCTTGGTATAATGTTGTTTATTTTTTTGCGTGGAATTAGTACATGTTCTTCTCAGTCTTGTTTTAAATCGTAAGCTGAACTAATTGTCTCGGTATGACATTAAACTCTCAGTATACTCGTAATACCTGTATGAAAAGCTATTTTCAAGTTCATTAATTAGTATAATCTATTTCGTTAATAATAAGTTTACACGTGAATTAAAGAGCCTTAACTACTAACTTTGTGGGATTTCGGGAGTTAAGATCCATCACACTTGCCTTATTACTACTTTAAATCGCAAAAGACCTTTGCAACAAATACCTACTTAAGTAGTATTCGATGCATATTCATAATATTTTGTTTAAAATAATCTTTAGAATTAATTCAGTAGATACAAATCAGTAGATACTTATTCTCGACTCTGAAGGCTGTTTGCATAAATAGAGGTATCTTAGCGAGGCTTCTAAGCCTGACCTACTTCGCCTCAAGCCATGACTATTCTGCAGAGAGCACTTTGACATCTGCCTGGAGCCTGGTTAGGGTTAGATTTGCAACTGCAGATGGAACCACTTTGTGCATCATAGCTTCGCATTCATTACGACCGAATGATGGCTAAAATAACCTTTGGGTAGCGGAGATAATGCAACTTATATATTATTTTTAATAGTATGTGGTTGTACTTTGTTTCGTATACAGAAGTTTCATAGATGTATTAATTTTCCAGAATTTTCATTTCACATAAAACATTGTTTTTATGTGAAATATACACATTGCTTATTGTGTCTTTTTGTATTGTACTGTGTCCTTTAATTGAGGTGTGCAATAAAGAGTATTTGTTGTTGTTGTTGTTGTTGTTTTTATAAGGGTCACAGTTCTAACCAAACCTAACCTACTTTTCTGATAGACCTAATTGGGTTTTACATGGGTTTTACACAATGGCATTTTATATGTACCTAAGGGTCCCGGTTTTTTTTTTCTATGATATGAAAAATTTCGCGAAACAATACATACATTTCTATGAAACATTGTTATTATCTCCGCTATCCAAAGGTTTTCCGAAAGAGCGAGCTTTTAAGCAATAAGACCACCTCTTTTTAACTCTAGCGTAAGTGTTATGTTTTGTATTGTGTTCCTTTTGGGGCATGCAAAAAGTAAGTGTTGTATAAGAATGCCTTTTTTACCTTTAAGGCGCAGGGTAGGGCAAGGCCTTCCCCATACAAACTTTGTGCACGTTTTATTCGTCGGTTTTGGCACTAACAAATATAATATTTTTTTTGGTTGTAAATATTAGATATGCGAAGGTCGTGATGTGAAAATTTTCAATTATTTCGAAAAATATTCAAAATAAAAAAAATTAAAACCCCGCCTGTTGTTTGCCTCTACTCATTGTCATTATGTACTGTTGTGTGTTACTTTTGTTGAGGTTATGCAATAATAGTACATTACTTAACAAGGGCGGTAAAACAAAGAATGTCTCAGATCGCAGGTATTTGACGCCCGAGCCGAAGGCAAGGGCGATAAATACCTGCGATCTGAGACATTCTTTGTTTTACCGCCCGTGTTAAGTACAAAATTTTATGTCACCCCCTGGCCAGGAAGTGGGATTTCCCGCGCGCGGAGCGTGCGGTAATTGCCGCTTTATGGCCAGGTGTGGCATAAAGAGTATTTGTTGTCGTTGTTGTTGTTGTTAAAAAAATTAATAAAAAATAAATTACATCACGAAATAGCTATCAGAAAAATAAGCATACTGAACAAAAATCATAACTTTAATGCAAACACAAACGAAGTAAATCCTGCACAAAGTTTGTATGGAGAGAGCTTGCCCTACCCCTCCTCTTAAGATAAGGTTCCCTAAAAAAAACTCCCTAGCAAATAGCAAGCACAGTGATACTTCTACTATTTTACTAATTAATCATTAATAACTATAATTAATGATACTCCATACGTTCGTACGTAGAAGCCGGTTCAATAAACAAAATCATTAATTATCATACCCTAACATAAAAGTAGGTAATGAATAAATGCCGTAATGAATCCTGGCAGAGGGATTGCGCGAAAGTAATTTCGATGAGTGACTTTTTCTTATAAGATACCGTATATCGTATATATATCGGTTCAGCGGTTTAAGCGTGAAGAGGTAGCAGACAGGCAGACAGACACACTTTCGCATTAATAATATCAGTATGAATTTGTCAAATTTTACATCTGCAAGCAACTCAACTTAGAAAAACATGATTTCCCGCTCAATTTATTGTAGCGCTGAAAAGGTACCCAAGAATCATCGAACGAGATAAATATCCACTTACGTCCGGGCCGTGCCCTTAGGCTCCCTACACAAGCTTAGTGAATAAGATGTAACTGTGTTTACACCGCCTACTTAATAATACTTGCAGGCTTAGAGGGTCTTTCAGTTTAAAACGCTCATATTAAGCCTATTTTCTTCGTGAAATAACAGATCATTTTCCGTAGGTATTGAAAATTTTCTCTTCGATACTGTCTAGTACAAGATTATTTCGGCATAAGATCGTAGATTTGACATGTACTTTTTCAATTATTTATTGAGAAATATCGTTTCAAACATCACTCCAAATAGACATTCAACACAGATGCCGTCGGTAGGACTGGTTTGAACTACGAGTTTCTCGTAGCAATTACCGGACGCTACGCGCGCGGAATATCCCACTTTCTGGCCAGGGAGAGACATAAAATTTAGTATCACGTATAATTAAGAAAAACCTTCAAAAAGGTTATGTCTGGGGCTATAAATCAGTCAGCATTTAAATCAAATATTTATTCCGCAAGTATGCCTTAAGGACTTTTTTACATGAGTGTACAATACAATTTTATTTATTATCATTTAGTGACAGAAGAAGATGATAATGATGAAACATTTATTCACAAGACACAGAATACACACATATATGTATAACAAAAATGGTAACAGAAGAAAAATATATACCACATAACATGAATACATAACAACAATCAAAAAAACAAATAGGTATACTTAAAATTATTTTATCTACACACATATCATAAATCCTCTAATATGCGTTCGGAAACCGTAGAAAATGACTCTCATTTCAACATTCAATGAATTTATGGCAATTTTCTTATCTGTGGCTAAGGCTACAGCAGTAATAAAATATTTCATTTTAATCTCATATATGATGTTAAAATATTACGTCAAACAAAACTGTCAAAATTTAAATGTCAAAGTTGACATGTCCCTATTCTAGTATCACTGAAAATTCAAATTCAGTCAATGCGAAATGTCAGCTCGATGTTTTTTTAGTATATATCGCACGAAATTTGAGCTAGAACGACATGATCACATCAGAATAGGGACTCTTTACTTTTTAAAATAACATTCAGGTATCTGTTGCCAGTTCTGATTTCGATATTTCCGCAACCGTGCAAAAAAGGTTGTATTAACACCATTATTGTATTTATTTACTACGGTTTCTGAACCCATCTTAGAGTAATTATAATATGTGTGTAGATAAAGTAATGTATGCAACTGTACATAATTAGGCATTAAAACACTCGTGTGACCTTATTATGAAACTCGCCTTCGGCTCGTTTCATAAAACACACTCGTGTTTTAATGCCCCTCATTATGTACCAGTTGCATAAACTACTATTATGTCACACCTGGCCATAAAGTGGCCATTATCGCACGCTCCGCGCGCGAAAAAACCCACTTCCTGGCCAGGGGGTGACATAAAATTTTGTACTTACCACGGGCGATTATAAAGAAAGCCTGAGATCGCATATTTATCGCCCTTGCCTTCGGCTCGGGCGTAAAATACCTGCGATCTGACACATTCTTTGTTTTATCGCCCTTAGTAAGTAATGTACTATAAACTGTCCGAGTTGTATCAAATTAGTCCATTCAAAAAGCGACTTTACTGTAAAAGCAAGAAGGTTCACAATCTAATGGCAGTTTTCTAAAAAAGTCGGACATCTTAAATAATTTCATCTATACTAGGTACGTTGTTTATGTTTAAACTTCGTAGGTACGGACCTAATTTTCAGCAATGTTTTCGCAATTCCCTAAAGTAACGTTAAAAGTAACATACAACAAATATAATATTAACACAGCCTATTTGAGAACAAGGAAAGCAATCCGCAGAATTGTCCATCGGAACGCTCCTTTATCTACGGTTTGGGGGAAGAAATGAAATTATTTATCAACGTCTACAAAATGGCGGAAGGTTATGACGATGCTTATAAATCGGGACCGCAAATCTGCTAGCCGAAAGGGACAATACTCGTATCATGTGGAAGCACGCTTTGATAAAGAAAGCCTTATTGTGATTCCTATAAGGGGGTATAGAAAACAGTGCAATGTTGTCACTATCACCAACCGAGCATTTGTTCAAGGTCGGGTTATAGACACAGGCACACTAAACTTCCATAATGCCTCCATTAAATTTAGGCGCCGAACAGGATCTGAACCTGCGACCTCCCGCGAGTCGCTCTAGCCAACTGACAATGGTCATAATTATATTTTTGGTTTAAATTTAATTTGTTATTTTTCAGGACAGATCAGGATTTAGTAAGCTATTTTGATGTTATAAAGCCTATCGATTCAACTCAACGCATCAGAATAACGAAATGATTCAGCCCCGGGGGAACAAATATTTCATTATTCAATATACAATACAAATCAATAATATTTTAGTTTACTTTAGTTTTAATATTTAGTTTATGTTTTTACCGCTTCATTTTAGTGCAATAAATTCACTATGTGATGTCTGATGTGGTGAACAGTACAAAATGTGTATAATGGACCCAAATACATTATTTATCCCTATCAGTTGATTACTATCAGTCTTGATTGGTCACTCACGCAAGCGGGCCATCAGTATAATTATCAATTTCAGTTTATTTATCATTTCAATCAGTTTTATGTCGGTTATCGTGCGACGAGTTCGACGCAATACATCAATTTACTGTCATATTATTGGTGTTTGGTGATGACGAGTGAATTTATAGCTTTTTTCATTATTTTTATCAATTTGATTGGATATACAATGTAGGATATTTGATCATAATAATTGATGTAGTTTACGGTATAGTAGGTTGTTTGGAAATAAATCATGTTGCGTGATCGAAATGTGTTAACGATTAGTCACTACAACATTCTGTTTATTTGATTGCTGTTATTTTGTTTCATAATTGATGAGGCGATAGTGATACGCTTTCATGAAAATATATTCTTAAGATATTTTTTAAAGTTAAAGTATATTAAACCTGCCCTATGTTAGGAAGAGCAAAGACTTGAGAAGAGATACATGTGCGATACACCTAATAGGAGATCTCAACCTTATTGGGGATTTTGATCGTCGCCGCGATGGTGAGCACACGTGCCCGGGGCGACGACGAGCAGAATCCATTTACCGTACAAAACAAGGGCCTGACACGCTTTGTAAGAGAAAGATAGCCTTATTGCGATTCCTATGAGAGGAAGTAGAAAAAAGTGCGATGTTTTGTCCTTATCACCGACCGGACATTTTTTCATGGTCGGGTAAAAGTAATCTGTCATTAGTGTCAAGAAGATTGCAAAACAAAGTGGCAATATTTTGCAGTGCAATTTGTAAGTGGAAAATTAATGATGAATTTGGTTTAAATGAATAATAATTTACCAATCATCAGATCCGTAGTGTTTGGTTGTTCAGTGCAAACATGGTGGGGTGTTCAGTGTTTGGCTGTAAAAGCAAGGGAACAAATAAAATGATCACCTAAATAACTTTTGATATCATCAAATTTTCGAACCCTAAAATAAGGTTGAACACTCAAAAAAATTTATCGATCAGCAATTCCGAGTCACCAAAAAAATTCTACCTATTTTTGCAGCACTTGCACCTATTTTACTTATTGCGTTCCTATAAATTTGTAATCTCATCAAAAAAATTGTCAAGTAGGTACCACCAAAAACACTAAACTACCACCTAATCTCATGCACCTTTTTTCATTAGAATAACATCCAAATATTATACACATCGCATGCTATATTTTAGTAAACAATTACAAATTAATTGTTTTATAGCACTATAAATATTTTAGTCATTTCCAAAATGTTATAAATTAGAAAGTAAAATTCTAAATTAATTTAAAAAGCAACGCGCAATGTGGCTATGTGAAATAATAACACGTATACTGCTATCTCACTCAATCAAATACAAAGGTCAAAGAATTGTCTGAAGCATAAAACCTATTGATATGTCGTCAGAGTGAAAGGTACCTATTGCTGTTTCATTCTAACTACCTATTGCTGATGGTTTACCAACTGCAAGAAGTTTTATTATTAATTTTTTAATGCGTTGTGCGTTGACGTGAGCGCGTTTGAATGAAAACTTTTATTTGAAAATGAGTTTTGTTGATTTATTAAATTGTTAGTTTGTTATGAAAATGGATAAAGGTCCTCAAATGAGTTTACTTTATTAATTCAGATAGACTTTCATGGAAAAATTAAAGGAAGTTAATAGGTAGAAAAAGGTATAGGTAGGTTTAGGTTATGTTAGTTTTGCATCGGCCCGAAGGGCCAAAACAACTCAAAATAGGAGCTCCGCGCCAGCGGAGATCCGTCAATACTGTTCCAATTTCCACTAGTTTGAAATAAAAATAGATGTCATAGAAAAATACTACTACCTAGGCAAATTGACGATTATCAGCGAATAGAGGCAAAAACATCTGAGAACAAATAGCTGTATGCGACCAGTAAGGAAAGCAAGCACTGTTGAAAATATATTAAATTAAATTATGTTATGTACGTGTCTCATTAAAGTTACAGTTTTGAAGCTTCTATAAAATAAAATCATTTAGCGCTGTCTTGCTCGCACGCGGTGCGACGTGCGAGCGAGACGGACCGTATGGAAAACCGCATCAGGTGCTAGCAATGAGGTTAGACTAGATTGGAACTGCTTTTCGCGTCGGGCGTTAAAAAACAATTGCCGCGTGAAATTTGGTGATCATGTAGTATGTCTGGGTATCGAAAGAATTATTTGGGTGTAAATAATTTTAATAGGATTACGAGCCCTGTAATATTTGGATGTAAATTATATGAAATTTGGTGTTTGAAATTAGGTGATCATTAAGTATTTTTGGGTAGTGACTAATTTATTTGGTAACAATTTAATTTAATAGGTTATCGACATGTTACTTCTTTGAGTTGCACTTTATATTTAAAAGGAGTTGAAAATTTGGTGCGAATCTAGTATTTTTGGTAATCAATGTAATTTTTTAGAGTATCATTCGGCAACTAATTTGGTGGTTCGTTAAATGCTACCCTAAAAGCAATTTCGACCGAAAAAAGGCGGATGTTACATTCCATGCGTAAGTACATTTTCTTTGAATTTTGGACCCGTGTTTATTTCTAAAATCTCACCGGAACCAAATTACTGAGCTAAATCATTAGTTATATCATGAGACAATAGATGAAATAGGAAAAATATGTGAATTAATTAAAAAATAACCTCCAAACATTTGACATACAAACCGGTCAAATCGCGTAGTAGAAATCTACCATAGAAGCCAGCTTAGCATTGATGTCCCACCATTCAGTCGGTTTATAATTCGATTTCGGGATACCAACAAATAATAAAAAAAAACCCCTAAAGATTACCCCACGTTTCGGGAATTTCAAGTAATTTGATTTTTTCAGTTTTTCAACAGAGGATGAATCCCGAAAAAATGGATTTCAGGACTGAGGGAACAGGAAATTAAATTGGGTAAAATAATCTATAACTGCTTATTACATATTTGTTTATTTATTGAAAAATAAAGTTATAAATGTAATATATTATTGTAAATAAATTACCTGTTCTAAATTGAAGTTTATTCTTTTATTCCAACAACTACATAATTTATCTGTGAAAGACAAAAAGGGGCATGGAAATAGTAAGCACTATCTGGTTACATTACTTACTACTTTCATCGTCTAGAGACTTAAACATTTAGCATGGTTCTTTGGGTGACGTGATGACCAGCAAGTCAAGCGGCGAGCAGGAAGGCCAGCGACCAGCGGCGAGCGGCGAGAACAAAATGTATAGATTTGGATCAGTGAAATCGCCGTTTGATGCAACGGTGATAACCGGCGACTATGTATTTATAGGTAAGATTATCCCAAAAAAAGTGGCCGGTCGAGATCACTTATTTTACGATATCGCCTACGATGTTGTGTAAATTTAGTTAGTGAGTCAAAATGGCGACTTAGTCACTATGGAATTTGATCACTTGTAACTAAGTACTATCCGACTAAATTTTTGGGGTAATTTTTTGCAACCATGGTATCCCCATATTTTGACGTCATAATATGAGAAAGACATAGCCCCGGTCGCTTGTTGGCGCATCTATAACTACAGAGTATATACTATATCTATGGTACAAAACCTTATCTACTGTCATGGCGTCGTTAGCTAACAACGTCATTGAACACGTGACATTGGCGAAATCATCATAAATTCATAGATATAGTATATACTCTGTAGTTATAGATGCGCCAACAAGCGACCGGGGCTATGTCTTTCTCATATTATGACGTCAAAATATGGGGATACCATGGTTGCAAAAAATTACCCCAAAAATTTAGTCGGATAGTACTTAGTTACAAGTGATCAAATTCCATAGTGACTAAGTCGCCATTTTGACTCACTAACTAAATTTACACAACATCGTAGGCGATATCGTAAAATAAGTGATCTCGACCGGCCACTTTTTTTGGGATAATCTTACCTATAAATACATAGTCACCGGTTATCACCGTTGCATCAAACGGCGATTTCACTGATCCAAATCTATACATTTTGTTCTCGCCGCTCGCCGCTGGTCGCTGGCCTTCCTGCTCGCCGCTTGACTTGCTGGTCATCACGTCACCCAAAGAACCATGCTAAATGTTTAAGTCTCTAGACGATGAAAGTAGTAAGTAATGTAACCAGATAGTGCTTACTATTTCCATGCCCCTTTTTGTCTTTCACAGATAAATTATGTAGTTGTTGGAATAAAAGAATAAACTTCAATTTAGAACAGGTAATTTATTTACAATAATATATTACATTTATAACTTTATTTTTCAATAAATAAACAAATATGTAATAAGCAGTTATAGATTATTTTACCCAATTTAATTTCCTGTTCCCTCAGTCCTGAAATCCATTTTTTCGGGATTCATCCTCTGTTGAAAAACTGAAAAAATCAAATTACTTGAAATTCCCGAAACGTGGGGTAATCTTTAGGGGTTTTTTTTTATTATTTGTTGGTATCCCGAAATCGAATTATAAACCGACTGAATGGTGGGACATCAATGCTAAGCTGGCTTCTATGGTAGATTTCTACTACGCGATTTGACCGGTTTGTATGTCAAATGTTTGGAGGTTATTTTTTAATTAATTCACATATTTTTCCTATTTCATCTATTGTCTCATGATATAACTAATGATTTAGCTCAGTAATTTGGTTCCGGTGAGATTTTAGAAATAAACACGGGTCCAAAATTCAAAGAAAATGTACTTACGCATGGAATGTAACATCCGCCTTTTTTCGGTCGAAATTGCTTTTACAGCCAAACACTGAACACCCCACCATGTTTGCACTGAACAACCAAACACTACGGATCTGATGATTGGTAAATTATTATTCATTTAAACCAAATTCATCATTAATTTTCCACTTATAAATTGCACTGCAAAATATTGCCACTTTGTTTTGCAATCTTCTTGACACTAATGACAGATTACTTTTACCCGACCATGAAAAAATGTCCGGTCGGTGATAAGGACAAAACATCGCACTTTTTTCTACTTCCTCTCATAGGAATCGCAATAAGGCTATCTTTCTCTTACAAAGCGTGTCAGGCCCTTGCATAAATTAGATGGAAGCCATTTTTTAAAGAATTGAATTGAATTCAACCTTATTGTATTCTTAATACACACTAAGTTTAAATCTCTTACACGATTTCCTATGCATGTAAGTATTCCACTGTTTATGTTATATTAAACTAACATAATATAACTATACAGGTTATTTATAAAACGAATATCTGACAAAATTATCCTATGAAAGTGGACCAACATAAACTAATTATTTTCTTGCGTTTCTAGTCGTTATAAAATGGAAGTGGATGACGGATTTGGTTGCCGAGCATGTTTGTTTCGATAGTTCAGTTGGCTAGTGTAATTATATGTGTATGCCGGGATGTCGCCAGTTCGAATCCTGCTCAAAACCTTTTTATTTTTAATTTGGACCCCCCATACATTTGAAAAGTGATCCAAAAATCCCAATACGTAACTTTTGCGACGGAACTTTTACAGAAGGGTCACTATACAGGGTGATTTCCACGTCGTGAACAGAAGTATTTTTTCTTACCTACTCTGTATCTTTAGTATAAACACTTGTGCGCAAAAATATATGTAAAATTGAGTCAATACAATTTGCTATAATTAGGTAAATCAACATTTTTTTTTACTACAAGAAATTGTTGATTTACCCAATTACCACGATCACTCTTTAAAACTGTAATTTTACAGATTTTAATCCTACTAAACATTATTTTTAAATAATTATGATCATTTTTAGTGATGATTATAAACTCATTCTGACGTGGGCCAACTGGGAAAAGTTTATTGACCCAATTAATAAAAAAACATTTCAACCTGCCCAAACATTTCACCAGAGAAATACGTCTTGACATTATCAATGACTACCCAATCTCGATCCAGCAAATACTCGAAGTATAAATAGTAAACACTACATGCCTACTATCGATGCAAATGGACCGAGTACTTGTCTCGAGTACCAATACATCGTGGCTGTCATTGCCAGTCACAATTGGGAGCACCTGCGAATGTACGCGAAATACCTGGTAATTTTGCAAGCTTTATATCTAGTACTAGAGTTATTGGGCACGGGAGTTTATTTTTGATATTGAAACGCTAGAGATGTCATTAATTGAGGGGTTTAGTGAAGGAGAATTTGATATTGTTTACAAAAATGTTAGTTACAATAAATTTTAGTGAAACTAATTGAGCTAAAAAATGTTTAATTAATAAATATCGTAAACGAAATAGCATAGCACTAAATAATAAATAACTTTAAACTACATTAAATTAAAAATGTTTAAAAAAATACGAAATATTGTTACATGACGTTCTACAAATTCATTTTTGTTGGATTATTTTTAATTAGCAACCCAGTTAGAATAATACAACAGGCTAAATCATAATCATAATAACCATAATCTGAGGGTGACAAACTTTGCAATAATCTTAAGATTTGTTAGAAATACTTAAAAGCTGTCAATTTTCCAGCCAAATACAACTTTACTATTTAGAGTAAACCAAATCTTCCCCTTACAAGGTGGACGATGACCTGTTAAAGGTCGTGGGAGTCCGCTGGATGCGGGGGCGCAGGACCGGTCATTGTGACACGCTTTAGTGGAGGCCCATGTTCAGCAGTCTTTTAGATGATATGATGATGATGAAACCTAATCGGCCCCTCTTCTGTGTTTTTGCTCAAATCTGACGTAAACATATCAGCACAATACATAAAAACTCACACATTGTAACACCAACTTGGATACCTGGCGTTCATATCAAATCGGTGATGTTGTGTTCTTTCTTTCTCTATCTGTCAACACAATGAATCTTCAAGTCAATAAAGGGTCAACACGCTTGTGATTCTTTGGGACTCGCTAGTGTCCATACATGTCTGTCTTCACCTGTCGATCTTCTCCCATCCTCTCTAGATGGCCAAGCCAGCGAAGACGATGTGCTTTGGACTCACCTATAACGTTTGTTTCGGTTACCAGCTCTTCTATTTCGGCATTTTTAAGGATCCTCCAACTCTCAACGTCTCTTTTAACTGGTTCCAGGATTTTTCGGAGAGCATACTTAGGCCGACCGACCGGACGACGTCCCGTGGGTCGCCCCAAGTGTAGCTGGAGGGATGTGGTGGAAGCGGACCTGCGTGAGCTCGGAGCTGGTGCAAGCTGGCGAGAAATTGCGCAGGACCGAGAAAATTGGCGTGCTCTTGTGTCGGAGGCCAAGATTCATTTTGGGTCGTCGTGCCAGCCCAGTTAGTTAGTTAGTTGGATAGTGTCCAGAAGCTACGGTATTTTGTTACCATGAGGCTACCATGCGGATGTATGCTTCTTTCCCCACCTTCCTTGCATTTTAAAACTGATTTTACTCTACCTGCCTTGATTTATTTTAAATTGCATCCGGATGTCACGTCTGTCGAATAAAATGTGCTACCTACAATATCTAAACAAATATCGCAGTGACATAGAACCACGATCTTAAAGTATTCGACATTTAATATTAGTGAACGCGAGTTATTTATTTTCTTCTTTTTGTGAGGTGCGCCGTTATTGGGAATGCAAAGTGCATATTGGGAATTTCTAGACGCTTGCATCCTAGACGTGATCAACTGATGGTATTTGACTAAAGCTGGGTTCACACTAACGAGTATCTGACGTGATGGTCTCTGACGGCTGACGTCAGAGCGTAGTCTCACGTTAATACAAATAAATATGAAATCAAAAAAACGATTTGGATTGGAATTGTAGTAGGTATTCAAAATCAAAACGCTTATTCTGCAAATATAGGCCTCAAAAGGGCACTTTTTATGTGTTGTCCGATGTTATAATCCTCGTCGGGTTCAAGGCCGGCGGCGGCGCGGCCGCGCGGGACAGCTGGCTCGTGCAGCGGCGTAAGGTGGCAGAGTTAACGAGTAATATGGTTACTAATGGATCGGCAGGGAACAAACTCTACATTAACGAGGATCTAACTCACTCCGCCCGAACCCTATTATGGAATACCAAAAAACTGTTAAATGGTACCTATAAATACATCTGGGTGTCTAACGGAAAAATATTAGTTAAGAAAGATGATGGCGAAAAAACCGTATGCATTCGTGCTGAGAGCGACATCACCGATCTCAACAAGAAGTAAATTACATTTAGGTACTTAACTGATGCTTAAAATGTGTATTTTTTGTTATAAACATTCGCGGACTTCAATAACTTAGATAACATAATAGTTGAACCTGTTAATTATATATGTACTGATTGTTTATCTAACTGGAAAGTTAATTATAGTATGAAAGATTTATGTATTCTCCATGTTAATATCTGTTCCTTAAAAAAACATTTCAATGAGCTTTTGGTAGCTATTAGTGATCATTTGAAAAATTTAGATATTATTGTAATTACCGAAGCGAATGTGAATTACTCATTGCTGCCATTTTTTAAAATCGACGGATTCAAAACTGATGCATATACTCGTGAAGGGCGAAGAGGCGGAGGTGTACTTGTTTACTCGCAAGAGCGCCTTCAGGCGCGTGCGAGTGAGATGGACGCACTGGCTACCGCCAGTATCATGCGATCGGCGGAGTGCGTTTCCATTTCACTCGTTAATAACAACGAACTAATTTATGTAATATCTATATACAGGCCTCCCCGCTATAATAAACAAGACAGAATGTTAGAGTTTTTAACCGAGTATCGTAATTTATTAAACTGTTTACCTAAAAATTCTAAGGTTGTAATTTGTGGTGACCTAAATATTAACTTGTTAAATTGCCAAGATAACAAAGTCATAGCATATGAAAATTTGATGGCTGAATACGGCTTTTTAAGATGTATTAAAGACGTAACGCGAAGAGAAATTGTTAAAAATAAACTCGTAGAATCTTGTATCGATCACATATATATTAGGGCACCGTCTTCCACTATCGATTCAGCAGTAATCACGCATAAGATTTCAGATCACTATTTTACCTCAGTCGCAATACAATGGAAACAGAGTCTGACGGCGGACGGCGCGAGTGCGCGCGCTGCGGGTGCGGCGCCCCCGGCCCGCGCGGTCGCGGCGCCCGCGCTCGTGCGGCCCGCGGTTCGACGTGTTCTCGACAACCGCTTAGTAAGGGATAAACTGTTAAATACAAATTTTGATGAACTATTAAATATACAATGCCCGATCAAACTGTACGAAGCTTTCACCAATTTATTCCATAATATATACAAAGAATGTTATAAGTCTGTACCTGTTAGTGATAAAAATAGTAATAGAAATAATAATAGTTGGATAAGTGATAACTTGAAAAAAATGATCTCAGAACGTGATAGGTTATTTTTAGTATGGTGTAGAGAACCAAAAAATATGTTGAAAAGGCTTAATTATACTAAATATAGAAATAAATGTAATAAGGCTACTTTAAAATGTAAAAATGATTATGATAAGCAAAGTATATTAAATTGCAATAACAACATTAAGAAAGTATGGGATAAGATAAACAGTTTACTAGGTAATAATAAACAGCCTCTAGATAGTTCCGTCCTAAATAATATGAAAGGGCATGGCAGCACGAAAGAAATTTGTGATAAATTCGCACTTAACTTCTCTGATGAAATAGAACAAATTAAACATACATGTAACGATAAATGGCTAGACAGGGAGAGTTATGTAACTAAGACGAACGTATATATAAGATGGCAACCGGTTCTTGGCAAAGATGTTAAACGGGTCATTCGTGAAATAGATAAAAACAAAGCACCGGGCAGTGATCTAGTACGTATGTCCGATTTAAAACTAGTCATAGATAAGGTCAGTCCAGTCATAGCTCAGTTAATTAATTTATCTGTAGCCCAACATAAATACCCTAACAAGTTAAAAGAATCGTTAGTAAGACCAATCCATAAAAAAGACAGCCGTAAAGTATTTTCTAACTATAGACCAATTTCCATTCTCTCTACCATAGATAAAGTAATAGAAAAATCCATCATTAGCAAAATAAATATTTTTTTCCAAAATCATGAAATACTTAACGAAAGTCAACATGGCTTTCAGAAAAACAAGAGCACCGCTACTCTTTTATCAAAATTCACCGACGAGATAAATAGCCATCTAGCAAATAAGAAATTTGTTGTAGCCATCTTCTATGACTTCAAAAAGGCATTCGACACTTTGGATACCAACACACTTTTAAATGCAATGGACGAATGTGGGGTGGGACGCCCATTGAACTGCTGGTTCCGCGATTATCTCACCTCACGTTCATATCGTGTAAAGCTAGGAGACGGACTAAGCGACAAGACGCAAGTGCGATGCGGGGTACCCCAGGGATCTGTGTGCGGGCCTGTGTGCTACCTCATGCATGTTAACAGCCTGTGTGGAGTACTGCGGCACTGTTCTGCACACATGTTTGCTGATGACCTGTGCACCCTACTTGCTGGAACAGATCTAACTGAGACATGTAGATTGGTTCAACAGGACATAGACAATGTGGTCAAATGGTCACATGATAATGGCATAGTATTAAATTCAGATAAGACAAAGCTCCTCATTATACAATCTCCTTACCTATCCATAGCTTTAGACCAACCACTCATGTATACTCACAGTTTTTCGTGCTTTCACAATAGTCTGAGTAACTGCCAATGTAAACCAATAGAAAAAGTTGACTGCGTTACTTATCTAGGACTTAAGATCGATGTTTCATTCTCCTGGCTCCAACATATCAATTATATATCTAGTAAATTAAGAATTCTTCTAGGAAAATTTTATCATTTAAGTTATAAAGTGCCAATTAATATATTAAAATGTCTATATTTTTCAATTGTAGATTCTGTACTAGGCTATGCACTGGATTCTTATGGACTTACCTTTAAATCTTACATAGACAAATTAGAGGCATTACAAATAAGATTTTTAAAACTATTAGTAAGTAAGAAAACCAAAAACAGTTGTAAAGGTGATTACTCGAAGTTGTTCAAAATATGTAAAATCCTTCCGGTTAGCTTAAAACACAAATATCTCTTAGCAGTCAATAACCATGGCAACCAACAACTTAGTCCATCTCTGATCGCGCATAACCATGTTACAAGGTCCGTGTCCTCGGGAAGGTTTGAAGTACCTCGTGTCAATAATTACTTTGGTGACAGAACATTAGCGAAACGTCTTCCGTACTTTCTAAATACCCTCCCCGAAGACATTCGACACGAGCCAAATAAGGCTAAATTCAAGAGAGCCCTGAAAAAATATTTACTACAGACACTTAAGTGAAAATTGCATATATGCAAAATTCACTTAAGTGTTGAGTACATTCCCATGACTTCTGCACATACTTCATTATTGTAATAGCTATTAAGTTTTATAGATATTTATAGAGACTCGTACCTGCAGGCAAACTGTCAATACAGTTTTGCAGGAAAATGTATATAGAGTAAGATTTGTATTCTGTCTATTAAAGCAAATAAATAAAATAAATAAATAATAAAATCCCGTGAGATGTACCTCCAAGCGTCAACGTTTACGTCACTCATTCGCATCACTTTGAACACTGGCAATATTTTGCCAGCTTTGTGAGTTGCTTTAAAAAATAGGGAATGCGCATATAATGGGAAATTCTAGACGCTTGTATTGACGTGATCCGGTGAGAGCGTGTATTACTCGAGCTAAGGTCATCAAAGCGTACCACCAGTTTAAGTACCTCTAGTATAAGTGTTTTCGAAACAAAACATAAACGAACACGTTTGCGTGTAGTCTTAATTTATATGGCAAAAAACAGTTACCACCTAAGGCCACCAGAGGCGCTACTCGCGTTGCTATGTAGTAGTAGGTATATGGATTGACAGCTATTCAATTCAAAAATTAATAGTCGTCTTATACACACAGGTCTGTAGCTTAATATACATAGCATATTTTTCATTAATCTCCTCGCAACGAAACCAAAGTGACTTTAAATGTCCTATACCTCGATGCTTGGCATCAAGGAAATTACTTGAAGCTCGTCTCGCCGTACTACCGTCAAAAAACATTAAGCGCCAGTTATTTTACACCAACAAACGACGTTTTGAGTTGATAGTATAGGAATTTGTGGGGTATTTAAAATACTAACAAGATTTGAAGAAGATGGACCTATAAACTAATAATTTTAGTTTCTTTTTCCATTTTTTCCAGGCAATATTTTTCCGCTACAAGTCGCCAACGAGCTTAGACTAGCTAGTAAAGTAGTCGTGTTTTGTTTTTTACTTGCGGAATTTCAGGATTATAAATAAAAGTAAAAGATAATAAAGCGTTGTTGTACAGTCAACTACAACAAAGTACCTAAGTACCATTTTTCACGACAAAGCCAAAATTTGAAAAAAGGGATATGTACTCGTATATCTTTACTTAATTTGTAGATTTTATTTTCATATTTTTTGCTGATCTATATTTTAATACAAAACTTATTGAATATTATTACGTATACTACAATTAAATCGTTCTAAAGATTACTTTGTCACAACTTGGCCAACTTAAAGGTATTGACACAGACAAGAATCGATTAGAAAGTCCTTTACGTCTATTTATAAAAACGAAAAATGATGGTGGCCAATCATTTTTCGTTTTTATAAATAATATAGTAGTTATTGGCTTAAACGACCTCAATACCCGACATGTGTATACAAATACATAGTAAGTAGGTCGGAGTAATATTTCATGTTTCTATTACATTATCAAACAAACACATTATGTAGATAGAAAAAGTACATTTCTATTGTTAACCCTCTGACTGAGAAAGAATCTTGTTCAGTAGATATGAATAAAACTTAAGTAAATTACATTGGGTATGTGGGCTCTAGACGTTGCAAAATGATTGAGTGAACTATGAATGTAATATAAGAAGCACTACTAGTATACCTCTAAGGTACGCGATTAAGTCCCGTTCCCCAATAATAATGTGTGAAAATCGTGTAAGTTTAAATCAATATACCTCTAAGGTGTACTAGGTCACAACATTTTTCAATGTAGCGACATACCTACCGGTCAGATGAACGGGGTAGGTATGTTAAACAACAATTAATTATTGCTACAAACTCAGAGGTGCACAGTCAAGTGCAAAAATATGGGTGCATACAACTTTCCCAAAAACATGTCCCATAGCTTATGTCGGTGAATTAAGGTTTTGGTACATATTTATGAGAGGATTCATTCGATACATATTTTTGCACTTGACTGTGCCAAGGGTTAGAACAAGTCCCCTTAGTCCACTTAGGTGAACTTGTTAGGTGGACCACGGGTAACAAGGGGATTTCTTTACGTTCCCAACAGACATGGCACATGGCACCGCCATTTTGAAAAAAAAATTGAACTGAATACACAAAACGATTCCATGTAATTACCAAATCTGCTCACGAAATTTCCCAGTAATCGGTAGAGAATTGTGACCTGTAGAGGAGAGCAGCCGATTATCCGCCGGACATTTTGGTCCAAGCTGATTTGGAGACCTTCGATCGCTTTGCTCATTTTAACAATAAATCTTGTCAATTTTTTTAAATTAAAAATTGGATTGCTCTTGGCCAGCATCTAGCCAGGGGGCAAAGATGAGGCCGACGGTGAAGCGAGCTCACCCTCACCAATTGATATGATAAAAGACAATATTATTTATTCAACAGAATCTATAAAAGTAATTAACAAAATATAACATTAAAACTAACTTAAGGGTCCTTATAACGTAAAAAAAGCTCATTTATTTAGCCCATTTACCGTTTAATTGACAAATTTCTTGACATTTTATCAATGTTACTATCTAGAACAGGAGACTATTGACATAAATTTTAAATGTATTTCTTGCACTTTTCATTAAGATATTTTGTTTCAAACATCACTCCAAATCGACCATTTTCGATCTAAAAACTGCTTTTTCCAGCTTAAATTCTACTACACACAATAAAATCAATAATGGGCAATGTTACGATCTAAAACTTTAATAAAATCATCGTGTCCTATAGTCACTTTATTGGTACTATCAAATCTTTTCTCAAAATTTGAAAAAAAATATTAAACTTGTAAGGCCTCTTAAATCTAATCCGGATCTCTCAAGTCTGCACTGTAGATGGCTTTCCACAAGGAGCTACATTCCCCCGCTGGATGGCTATGCCAATCCTTTGGCAAAGGAATGAGCCAGCCCTGTGATCTGCACTAGCCTCCATCAGTCTTTTTTTAATGTTTTAATAAGCCTGTGGGCGTCAGAAGTCCAGTGTCCGAGGGTGTTAAAAAAAATAAAATTTAATCTGTTTATTTGTGTCTGTGTCTACGATAAGTTTCAAATAGGTACTTTTGAAAGTTTCCAATTATATTCCTCCAGCCATCACAACTTCAAAACACTATCTTAGCTCCTAATTGAACGTATGTAACTCACTAAGGTAGAGCGTCGGCAACTACGAACAAGTTTATATTAGTTGCGAACTTCTACCGTTGGATTGATGATGTTTTTAGGACACGGGAAAGTAATGGCATTCGTGACTAGGAGTATGATAATTGGCCCAGTCCTCGTCACTTGTCCAATAAATGACGCTTTTCGGACGTGTAAGCGGTGTAAGTTATCCCGCGCGTGGTTGCTCCGGTAAATCAGAGGCTAGAGATAGGCCGCGTATGCAAGAAAGTCGCTTTTTCAACTTGTCCTTTAATTTGAAATTAATCTTTTTAATTCACCGTCAAAAACAGGTAGGTATATTAAGTACCCAGTTCACCAAATATTTTATTTTCTTTTCTTTCTGTGCCTCTCAATTACTGAAGGTTGGCAGACAGCTTGTATATTTCATTTAGAGTGGGTTCGCTCGTTCGAATTTTAGAGATAAGAAAAGACGAAAAAAACTGGACTCCAGGCCTACATTTATTTAAGCGCGTACCCGAACCACTATTTATTAGAGGGTTCGCTGTGATGTCGATGCGAGAGACAAGACATTCTCAATATAGACAATTAGACATCCATAGGAGTTCTGGTGATCCATCATCAAAACGTACTATTTCTTCTCTCCTGGGGCAGTGAAATCGCAAATCAATCGGATTTTCTCATGCAGTAACATCAAATATTGAAAAGAACCATAAAGGCGGAAATTAACTGCCATTAAGATTTATACTCGATGTAACCGAGTATAAAAACCGTCCGCCCATACGCTCAACTTAAATACCTCATTAGTAAATTAAACAGCATTTAATGGCGTTTTATAAACTCTGCTCTTAATTGGAGCGCAGTATCGTTTACGCGTATTTAATTATTAATGATGTTCAAACTCGATAAGAAATTGACTGATTGACGACATATTTGGTGGGGTTTGGTTAAAGCACGTTTCATGCAGAACGTAAGACGCCATGATAATCAAAGGAATTAGATTTAAAGTAGGTACATGTAAAGCAAAATATCATTATTAGTACACGGGAGTCAAACGCGTATAATTTATTATTATATATCTAACTGAGTAGGTGGTAAACCGATCTAATAAAAATATATTATTTTGTTTCCATTTATCCATTTATGTTTTTCACTGAAATGCCTCCAAAAGATAATTTGTCCCTTTTTTTATTAGTCGTACCACATGTTAGTGATAGTTGTGGTGGCTGTATTAATAATTTAAAATTCAATATAATTTAGCGCTTAAACTCTAAATGACCGGCACCATAATGAATTCCAATTTAAAAATTCGTACGCATAAACAAACACTTCATTGGCATCGCCTCGCCTCATCAAGCCCGGTAATGGAACCACCATCATCGGCCAATCAACGAAGGTCCCTTGTTCAATAAAAATGATTAATACAGCACACACGTCCACTCACGTGATAGATGAAGTCCAGAGACAACCATTGTTTTTCTCGTTGCACCATCAATCATGAAAGCATTAAAAAGTTAGCGAAAGTTGTGAAAGTTTGTGTTTGCGTTTTTTATTAGACGGTTTTTAGGAAGTTTTAGTTTGAATTTGGATGGAGTTTTAATAATTAGGTTAAGAGATGTTGGCTTGATAAATACCGAATGGTCACAACGGAAGACCAGCGCTGGATCTGCCAGCATAACGCATAGTTGTGACCATTTCGTGGCAAAATTCGGTTTTGTAATGTCCTGTTTGTGTTTTGTTTGTCACGAATAAATGTTTCTTTTCTTTTTTGTTAAAATAATATATACGGTAACGGTAGTTATTAGGAATTTAGGACTTTGAGAATATTTAGTAACCAATTACTTACTGAAATCAAATCAAAATACAAATCAAATCTTTCAATCTTTGGTTCATTTGTTGTATAATGTTCGAAAAACTTGTAGAAACCTCTAAAATGCTACTTTATATGTATATTTAATCTCACTGATACTTAGAAATACCTTCATGTTGATTTCGTCACGTCATGCTAGTAGTGATCGGCTGTGATGAAGACAAAACCAAACTTTGCAAATTTTCAGTACTGATGAAGGGCTTCAACTTACCTGAAACAATGAAGAAACATATAATTATCATTTTGATTTTAATTTAATTTAAATTAAAATGCATAGCACCTAGTCGGCAATGAAAGTGTCAAGACAAGGTAGTGCCACTGTAACCTCCCGCTCTAACACGCGTGAGTTTACAATTAACCATTCCGCTCTCTACGGAACTCCGCGCGTAGTTTTCATGAATATATGTACAGTCATTTTCTGTTGTATTACCAGTCAATTTCTATTAATTCTCATTCGACTTAATACGAATCTGACCTACTCAGAAAGTGACTTCAATAGAAAAACGACTTTCACTGCTGACGGGCCGGCCTAAACGGAGATGGCGGCATGGCTTTGATCCTCGCCAACTGGCCGGAAGAAACACAGACACGGGAGTCATGGCGTTTATGGGGCCGTTCTTTACCCAACAGTGGGACACTCATACGGTCTAAAAAATTTGTAGTCTACATAGGGTAAATCGCCAGTAACTGGCCACTTAAGAAAATGTCATTCAGTTACTAGCCACGGAATTTGTGCAGTGAAGATCGCCTTCAACAAAATAAAATACATGAAGTCAACTCTAAATTTAATTGTATTCAATTGTATTTATTTGATTGCAGAAATACCAACAATTAGTTGCTTGGTGTTTATTTTTGCGAAGTGGCCAGTTATTGGGGAGTGGCCAGTTACTGGCGATTTACCCTACATACACATAATAAGTACTCATAATTATTGTAATATTTGCACATTCATAACATATCTTCGTTGAAAACTTGCTGAGACAACAGTTTTACCGCGAAAATGACCGGCGCAACCCGTGTCGAAACGTAGGTAAATAATAACCTACATAAATATCTAATAAGACCAGTTTGACCAAATCTTTTAAATACAACATAATATTATCGTCAATAAACAGAATTTTTAGAAAACTTCCGATTTTTGAAGTGAAAACTTCTTTAGCGGCGCTGAGCACTTTTGTACTGGGGAAAAATGTATAAACTCGCGATAAATTCCAAGACCAGGTTAGTTGACCCCTCCTAGTATCGTGATTGCTATGTTACGAGGGGTCCCCAGCTGGTCTTCTTAGAAAGCCAAGGTTCTAACTGTTTTAAGACAATCCTAAGATTTTCCATAAAGATCATATTTCAAATAAATTCTCATGGAAAGTAGCTCTTATTGTCCCTAAAAAAGCGTTTCCAAAGTCCAATATCGGATAGCCAGACTGACCGATTTCCGTAAAGATCATATTTCAAATAAATTCTCATGGAAAGTAGTTCTTATTGTCCCTAAATACGGTGACAGTTCCCTTCAAAATACCTAGTGCCCAAGAGTGATGGATAAAATACCAAGGGCCTGACACGCTTTGTAAGAGAAAGATAGCCTTATTGCGATTCCTATGAGAGGAAGTAGAAAATAGTGTGATGTTTTGTCCTTATCACCGATCGAAAAATGTTGTATTTGTGTCAAAGTTTTGTGTCAAGAAGATTGCAAAACAAATTGGCAATATTTGGTAGTGCATTTTATAAATGGAGAATTAATGATAAGTTTGGTTTAAATGAATAATAATTTACCAATTATCAGATCCGTAGTGTTTGGGTGTTCAGTGCAAACATGGTGGGGTGTTCAGTGTTGGGCTGTAAAAGCAAACTCGACCGAAAAAAGGCGGATGTTACATTCCATGCGTAATTTGCGTAAGTACATTTTCGTTGCATTTTGGACCCGTGTTTATTTCTAAAATCTCACCGGTACCAAGTTACTGAGCTAAATCATAAGTTATATCATGAGACACTTGATGAAATAGGAAAAATATGTAAATTAATTCAAAAATAACCTCCAAACATTTCACATATAAACCGATCAAATCGCGTAGTATAAATCTACCATAGAAGCCAGCTTAGAATTGATGTCCCATCATTCAGTCGGTTTATAATTCGATTTCGGGATACCAACAAATAATAAAAAAATCCCCTGAAGATTACCCCACGTTTCGGGAAATTCAAGTAATTTGATTTTTTCAGTTTTTAGGGTTCCGTAGTAAACAAGGAACCCTTATAGTTTCGCCATGTCCGTCCGTCCGTCCGTCCGACCCCCGTTTTTCTCAGTAACCGTTAGTACTAGAAAGCAGTAATTTGGCATGAGTATACATATCGATGACGCGGAGAAAACGGTAGAATAAAATCTTTAAAAAAAATTTTTTTAGGGTACCTCCCCGGGTGGCAGTAACTGAAACGCACAGGGCCGGGCCGTCTTTAACCAATTTGAGGCCCTGGGCACATTAGGGTAATGGGGACCTATGACCTTGATAGAGCACGATTCTGTTAGAATAGACAAAGAAAGTAAACGAGTCACATTAAATGAATAGATATTAATAATATAATATTTCCTAAAAAATAAAATTAATTTTCAAAATACACCAAATTTGGGTTCTTTCTTAGAGCAAACAGCTAAATTAAATTTTCTTAAATAAACGCCTAATTCTAACCAGTCATATATATTTTTTTAAATTGAAAATGAGGCCGACGCTTATGCGAGCTCACCCAGAAGATTCACTCGTACCTTAAAAAGGTCCAGGTTATTTGAACTCGGAAGTACCTACATACGCCATTCGAATACCAAACCAGTAAACATTATAAAAAAAGATGATTTTGACCAGGTAATGAAAGTAGCCAGTCGTACGTCGTCTGGATATCTGATGGAAGAAGGGGGAAGGCGGTATGAGCTCATGGAGTTCCTGAGCACACTCAACGAATCTAAAGAAATAAAAATGGGAAATAGGTTGTATTGCTTACAATTTTTGAAGTGAAAACTTCTTTAGCGGCTTTGAGCACTTTTGTACTGGGGAAAATTTGTTGAACTCGCGACAGATTCTAAGATTCTAAGACCAGCTAGTTGACCGCTCCTAGTAATCGTGATTGCGATGTTAGGAGGTGTCAACTCAGCTAAACTCAGCTGGCCCCTATACCACAAAACTTTACAAGTCTACAATTTGACAAAATTGCACAATTTTCCATAGAAAAAGTTCACAAATTTGTCGAATTGTACGCTTGTAAAGTATTGTGGTACAGGTTCCTGGTCTTAGATGCGTAAGACACAATGATACGCGGGACATATTATGTAAATGGATTATGCGAATATGAACATGAGTATGAGTACAGTACAGATACGGATACCGATACGGATACCGATACCGATATGAATATCTTTGTTATTTGGGTCATTGTCAGTCGGAAAAACAAAAGTTGTCCATTCGGTGGACAATAGTTAACGGCTTGTGTGCATGTAATTTACGTTTTTATTATATGGATTTATAGACACGGAATTACAGATTATGCGGGTTATCAGATCAATCGAAAATTAAGCTTTGTAGCCCTTAACTTTTGGCATGTCCTGTCCACCGAAAAGACGCGCACCTAAATCTGACAATGACCCATTTACTATCTTTATTGAGTTTTCACTTCTAACGGCACTCCCGGAGTGCAACCCGTTGTTTTTTTGCAGCGCCTCATTTTATGTTACAGTTTTGACTTTTTTTTTAATGAGTGGTAGAGCAATAGACATTATCTTAGTCTTTTGCCTGTCGGTTGTATTTTCAAAAACTCATGGGTTTAAAATTTTACATCCGCGATAGCTTTGCTTGACAATGTCATATTTACCAATAATACCAAGGCATAATAGCTTCAACAATTAATTTATTATATTTTTAGAAAAATCGTACAGCATCGCAAATTCTAATCCGTGTCCAAGTGTTTTAACCGTGTCAAAATGCGTCAACAGAATTACTTGTATTCCCTTTGAAATGTAAACCCCTGGAAACAACCGCACTTGTCTGTCACACACGTATTCTAATTACCATGGTAATTACGTAGTCTGCCAGCAAATTAACACATGTGGCACGAGGACGTATTACGCCAATATCGACCGTTAAATAATTAAGTCCCCGAATTGACACCTGAGCCCTTCAGAACAATCTGGTTCGACAAATCGCGTAGTCACTAATATTAAGTGCATGCTAACATTAAGTAGCCCGGCAACGATCAATTCTGCCGTCAATAAATATAATTTTAGCAGTGAAACTACCAAAAATCGAACTACTAAAAAAAAAAATCGCGGAGCCCTCGTGGCCCAGCGGTGCCTGCGTGCCGCAAGCATTATGCAAAGTTAAGCAACGTGGGCCGCGGTCAGTACATGGATGGGTGACCGCCTTGAGTGGTTACTAACTGACCGCTGAGTGCTTTGGAAGGCTCAAAGTTCCTTAGTTTTGCCACTGACATACTGACAGATCATCAAAAGTCTAAGGTACTTCTAGCATACCCACAAGCTCCAAATTTTAAACATAATTAGTTTTTAGCCTATTAATTGCTAGAAAATCAAAAAATATTGCAATATCAGTCACGTATCAGAAATATACAAACTGCATACGTAATACATGCGATTACAAAGTTACCTTTGCAGTTTGAAAGTTTGTTACAAGAAGTCTTACCTGAAAAGAAAAAAAGAAGGACTGCCTACAAAAAGAGATGAGATCCCATCAAAAACATTACATGTAAAAAGATGTAAGTCTCGCAACACAGTTCTTCTAGAACAAAAAAGTAATGATATGTAATGTTAAACCAAGTCGGTTATATTTTAGTCAATAGTACCGGAGGGGTGTCCACAGAACAAGAGTTCCACCGACTTGCATCGGCATTACTTTATTTTTTTAAATATATGTTTTAACATTACATATCATTACTTTTTTGTTCTAGAAGAACTGTGTTGCGAGACTTGTATCTTTTTACATGTAATGTTTTTGATGGGATCTAACATATCTGGAGAAGTGAAACTCGTATCATGTTGGTATACAGTATGTCGATTCACATTGACCTCTACAGTGATGCCCTGACCAGAATAATCTATTTAAACACAAAACGACCTATTTTAATAGGAAACATCCGTTATTTAGGACCTTGTCGCAATGAGCAGTACTAAAATTTCCGCAGTGTCTAGAAGAAAACTGTCGTATGTGAGTAAGCTTTATATTGCTTTAAGCTAAACCTTCAGGGAATAGTAGTGAAAAGGTATATATATTGATATAAACTTCACTTTTTTGTGAAAAGGTATATGTTGATAAAATTAATAGGGTGTTTATTTATATGCCCTTTTCTCTTTGAAATGGCATTTTCGCAACAAATTCTGAGCCCGGTAGATGTTTGCTTAAAGTTCTGACAACGGAAAACTGTCTGCAATTGTTAGCGGTGTTAGTGAATATCAGAGAGTTTGAGAAGTTTTTATGGGATGACAGCTGCTGGTGCCATATTTAACGTTGAAAGTTGAAATTAACGCCATATTATGTCGATTCGCTAAACCACGCCCCCGTGAAAGAAACACGCTTATGTTTTTCGCTCACGACAAAACGGGATGCAACACTCTTCGAGAATGGCTTTTTTAGACAAATCTCGATAAATATCTGACTGTGTGCAATTTTATTGAATTTCCTCTTGACAGAGTTTAGATGAGGTAAAATACTATCATGTTAACTTAATCGTGTCTTTTAATAATGCGTTGTTTTAGTAGGCTGAGTAAAAAAAGGAAAATATAGACTCAACTTTGGAGTTTTTTTTCTATCCAGAAATTTCTAAGCACTCATGTTTCGGCAATTGTCAGAAACCTAATCATTTAGTCAAGAATCATATATCTGAAAATCAGTCCCTATTGTTGCTTCGTCTAGCAGGATAGCGTTTCAAAGAACGCCATATTTTCTCGTTGTAGCGCCTTAAGGGTAGGTTGCACCAACGATTTAGTTCGCGTGGTAGTCGTTTATAACGTACGACATACAAACTTTAGTCGTCCAGGATAAAAATCTTATGTTTATCCTAGGAATACAATGTAAACTATCTCCATGCCAAAATTCCTCTAAATCGGTAAGGCGACTTCCTGATTTGTCGGTGCGGAGGCAGTACGATATGAGAAAACTGTCAAATGTCAGTGTCAACTGCCAGTCAACGCAGTACCACTTTTTACTGCGCCCCTACTTTTAAATGGGATTTTGATCGTCGCCGCGTTGGTGAGCACACGTGCCCGGGGCGACGACGGGCAGAATCCATTCACCGTACAAAACCTTATCTACTGTCATGGCGTCGTTACCGAACAACGTCATTGAACACGTGTCATTGGCGAAATCATCATAAATTTAATGGAAGCCATTTTTTAAAGAATTGATTGATTAAATTTAAATGAGTGCTTCCTGACTGGCGCGGGATGCGCGGAGGCGGGACGATGCGAAGGCAGTACTGGTCCGCTTCTGCGCATAATATTACTACTGCGCAATTTTAATACTGGCAGTATTCCGTCAAGTGGGAATCATTGCGACGTCAGTAAGTTTACGTCAAAGAAGAAAATGTCACATATCGGTCCCGCCCCGCCAAGTCCGGAAGTCGCCTTAAGCGGTATAAGCGTGAAAAGTCAAAGACAGAATTGCTTTTGCGTTTATAATATTAGTATAGATTTGCTTCTTTACCGTATTCTTCTGATAGCTTCACAAAATCCTTTAATAGTGAAACTTCGTCAGCACTTTACCGTCAGCAAAAGCTCAACATGGGTAATTTATTAGAACTAAGTGGAAAATTTACGATGGTACCAAGCGTTAGAGCGAAGAGGAATGAACTCTCTCGCTGTTTATACAAAAATCATTCTAGACTTTAATATGATGTCCTAAGGTTGAGAATTAGGTGACTATAGTTTTGGGATATAATGTTTCTAAGAGGTTAATTGAAATAGGTTTAATAATGTCTATGTTAAAGTCTAAGTAGTGATATATTTTATCGAGTGGAAAATAATGATCCGGCCTTAAAAGCTATGTAGAGTAAAAACGTTTATAAAATGAACGCCCGTCTTCTAGTTAAGTAGACAATGTGTTTCAATTTGAGTTTTATCCATGACATGACGTCACGTCACCTATTAAAATACTTAACTTATACCTAAATTATGATTTCAGCAATAAATGATAATTTTAGAATTACAATACAATACAATACAAATATTCTTTATTGTTCACCAAAAATTACATAGAGATCCAGCTTAAAATTAAATTAAATATGTTGATGGTAGACAACAGGCGGTCTTATCGCTAAAAAGCGATCTCTTCCAGACAACCTCTGGGTGGTGGTATACTCTTCAGATCATTTGAATTCCCCCTTCTTCCATCGGAAACACAAACGAACGTGTTTGCGTTTAGTCTCATTTTGTAAGGCAACGCGAGCAGCGTCTCTGGTGGCCTTATGTAGATGCTGTCAATTTTTTGCCATATTAAAATAAGACTAAACGCAAACGCGTTCGTTTGTGTTTTGATTCCAAAAAAATATATAAGTAGAGATACTGATGCGAACGGAAACACACAAAAGAAGCTTCATCATCATCATCATCATCATCATCATCATCATCAGCCTATATACGTTCCACTGCTGGACACAGGCCTCCTCTCATAGATGAGAGGGATTGGGCAGTAGTCCCCACGCTGGACCAGAGCGGGTTGGGGACTAAGAAGAAAAGAAAAGAAGCTTACTTTTTAAAAATGGTTATATACTTACTAGTCTCAGAAGAGGGATTGAGGCACAAATCAAATAGTTCTACACCATTTCTGCACCCCAGTATCTCAATATGATTTGTTACTCCAACTTTTGCATCCAAACCCCGAGTTTCAACCCTAGGGCAATAAAAATAACAAATAATTTAATAAATGCCATAAAAGAAGATTCACGAGCGGGAACAAAAGAAGCCGGAAATTGTAACTGCCAAGATGACAAGAAAATCTTTGTTGCTATTTTTTACATTTCACTTTGACAGCTGAAAAAGGGCTGTTAAAGGCTGTATTACTTATTATGTCAGTAATTTTATTTTTAAGTGCTTTATTTTATTTTTGACTGGTGATGAAGTGGACCGAATTTGTGGGTGGTTAAGGCGCCTGTATAGGCAAGGCCTTCTCCATACAAACTCTGTGCAAGATTTATTCGTTGGTTTTGGCTCTCCCTCATATATATTTTTTTGCTCGTTAATATAGGATATACGAAAAATGTCAAGAAAAAAAAATCAAAAATTTCAAAAAAATTGAAAAAAATATATTTAAAAACAAAATTTTTGAGGTTCTGGCTAACAGAAAAATAAGCATACTGACCAAAAATCATAAGTGTAATGCAAACCCAAGCAAAGCAAAACTTGCACAATGTTTGTATGGAGAGTGCTTGCCTCTACATGCGCCTTAAGGTTCGTTTTAGACTTGTAAAAAGAAATTATATGCGTGTGTAGTGTGTACCTTCTGCGAATTCCTATCAATAATAAAAATACGAGTCAGGTTAAAAAAAACAGTGATATCATAATGTTTGTTTCTATTCAAAACACACAAACGTATAAATGAAAAATAAGTTAATACCTACTGATATTGAATTCAGTAAATTGTCTTTGATGTCTCGCTTAGCAATAAATCTCTGCTAAACACCTACTTTAGATCAAGATGATAAAATGAATATCTTTCTAATAAATTAAGTCTAAGCTGTCTTAAATCTAAAACTTGACCCGATAAATTTCGTGAAGAGTTTCGAAGTTAGTGGCATCACAAATTTTGTCGTACTTGTGTGTCTTCATATTTGACACAACACAGTGCGCCATGACCACTGCCTTTGTCACTTAATTATTTATTTTAGGAGTTCCAACAGCTTTTACAAGCATAATTAGCATCTTAAATTAGTTTAGAAAGACTGGTCGTGATGTCACCAGCTAGATTAGAATAGTATAATTAGGTTAAGTAGTATATATTTATTTTTTGGTTGTCCTGAAAATCAGCGTCATGACGTCAGTCGTGGCATATGCTGAGTGGCAACCTTTTTGGTGTATACCCACTTTGTGCAGTACCAACTATTTTGTTATTGTATTTCTTTATTTACACCAAATAAATGTATTTCTTCTTCTTCTTCTTCTTAAATAGAAATAATATTTTTATTGTGCCATCATACACCCTACCATACATACACCAACAAGACAATAATAGTAGAACTATTATAGAATATATTGATTTAAACTTACACGATTTTCACACATTATTATTGGGGAACGGGACTTAATCGCGTCGAAACGTCGGGCAAAACCTTAAAAAAGGTAAATTAGTCACAATTGTACGCGATTAAGTCCCGTTCTCCAATAATAATATTATAGAATATTTTTAATATTTGTTAATCCGCAAATTATCCCTCGAAGGGATAGAATAAGGAGTGGAAGTTTACATGGACAAAAAAGCGGGCAAACTCTAGTTCTAATCATACACAACAAGTCTAACAAAACACAGAATTGGTGTTCCATAAGCTGTAATTGTACTATAAAGCATGTGGCCTACTGTAGGTTTGGATAATTTGTTCACCTATTACAGTGTTCCTGAACTGTGACCTTACTTTAAGCAAGAAACTTGAAATGTCTTTAATCTTTAATTTAGTTCCAAAAGTATCGGAAGTAAGTAATTGAAACAATTAAATATTCACAAGAAATCGAGATCTCGTAGTGACTTTGAAAAGTTATTTAAAGGAATTCCGATATCCTGTACCGGTATGTAGAACGCTTATCAGAAAGTAGCTGTTGCCCGCAACTTCGTCTGCGTAGAGCCCGGTTTTTAGTTGAAACATCTTAATATCCAGGAAACGGTATAATAATTGTGGTACTTTTACCCGGTGAGACCAAATTATTAATATGCTGTACAGATCACTCAACCCAAATTTTCAACCCCTCTAAAAATCCCTTTAGGTACCTACTTATCGGTTAAAAACTCTCATTTACTTAGGCTATTTTTTGTGTGAGTTGACACGTATCTTGTCGTTTTCTCTTCGTTACTGTACGTATTTAATTATGGACCTGTAGAAATTTCGTTTCAAACATCTATCCAAATCCACAAATCCTGAAATCATTTAAACAGTCATTTAGTAAAATGAAAGTCTCTCAATTAAAATAATGTTGCTCCCCATACAAACTTTGAACCCCTTTTTAACCCATTGAGAGGATGAATTAAAAAAAACGCTGAAATTAGTTTTGTAGTATTTAATTTAAACAGTTACTGTAAGAAATTTTAAGTACCACACTCAAAAAATTTTTGCTTCCAATATAAACTTTGAATCCCTTTTTAACCCCTTTAGGGGTTGAATTTCAAAAAACGCAGAAATTAGTTTTGTTTTATTTAAACAGAGAGTCTCTGTAAGAAATTTGAAGTACCTCACTTTAAAAAAAATTTGCTCCTTATACAAACTTTGAACCCCTTTTTAACCCCTTTAGGGGATGAATTTCGAAAAACACTGAAATTATTTTTTTTGTATTATTATAAGGAACTTTCATACAAAGTTTGAAGACTCTCACTTTAAAAAAAAATTGCTCCCTATACAATATTTCACCCCTATTTTCAACCCCTTAGGAGACGAAAATTTTGAAAACGCAGATATCACTTTCATTGTCTTATTTTAAGGAGTCTTTGTACAAAGTTTCAAGTCTATACCTTTAAAAAATTATTGCCCCCCATACAAACTTTGCACCCCTGTTTTACCCCCTTAGGGGTGGAATTTCCGAAAATCCCGTCTTATCCCTTGCCTCCGTTATATAACCTAACTATAGTGTAAATTTCAAATTTCTAGGACCGGCAGTTTCGGCGGGGCGGTGATTAATCAGTCACCCATCAACTTTATATATATAGATTCAGAAAGACCACCATAAGTGGCTCTCGTTTCAGAATACTTACTATGAAACTGCGGGTCAAGTTATTCTAATGGTGCATAGCTGGCATTGAATAGATATAACCCTATAGGTTAGATTGATTGACAGGATATTTGATTTGGGTCAAAGTAAACAAATCTATTGACCTGGAGTCCAGTGAATTGCGAACTAGCTCATATTTTGACAGTGTTTGTAAGTTTTTGCATTAGTGAATGGGTTTGCTTTTGGCGAGCAATCTAGCCCAAAGGTATAGACGAGGAAAAAGATGGGGCCAGCTCATCCAGAAAATGCCTCTTTACTCGAGGTTTAAAAGGGTTCAGGTTAAAATAACTCGGAAAAACCAGTTGAAGAATGATAAGTATTCAGAAGGTTTAATCACAAGAGGACTTTGTGACATGTTAATGATGTTATTAGGTAAATGATGTAACATTTCACTTGTTTCTCAAGTCTATTCCCACTCACGCAAAACGAACGCATTCAGAGAGATGTAAAAGGTGTTCATTATATATTCATTACATTTCTTGAATGGGGAACCCTGAAATGAGTTCCTAGAGGTACTATATGATAGCTTCTGTGAAAAATATCGCCCCCATCAGCGATTGCTCATGGCTTTTTGAGACGTAGATAACTGATGTAGAGAATCTTGTGGAGGCAGTCATATAGTCAACGTCACACGAGACAAATACAAACTGATTCCAATTCGATACTTTTAGTACAATTAATTTCATACGCGGACCCAGGGCGCCTAGGCACTTTTGGCATTAGGAGCACCTTCCCTTATCCCGAAATTATTCCATCTTGGAAATTTTCCGCCATTGCAGACCCTAGGGCTGACTGGGTCCCTAGGCTAGGGCCTTGCAGGAAATCCGACGGTGTTCATAGGTTACGGTAGCCTAAATAGTTCATGTATGCGTACCTATTTCAAGATGCGGTCGTAGGTCCAAAACTCAGCTCGTACAGTATGAGTTGTCGGAACTTATGTTCAGAATCAACCAATTTAAACATAATTCTAATCCACTTCACACCAAAATAGACTCCCAGCTTCATTGAAAAAACTCCACATAGAATCCCGTCCATCAAACATCTTGTGCGTCACAATAGCCTCCTCCCGTAATAAAGTGTCGTTGAACACATTTTTCTTTAGTTACGCTGACGTTTAATACGGCTTAAATATAAGTCAGCAGGGAGGCAAATTGCTAGAATTATTCAGGGGAAATTGCACCTTATGCTTACCGTGACATTCCGTGGCTGAGATAGGGAAGCTAGATGTGCCTTGCGGTATTTTGTGAAAATATTACACGCGAAGTCAACCTTAATGTATTAATCAATTTAGGCATATTGCATGTCCCTAAGAATGGCAATAAACCAATGGGTTGGAATGATAAACCTGTGCCACAAGAAGAGCTGGCGTAAAAAACACTGCGTGTTTTAATTTTTAGGGTTTCGTACCCAACGGGTAAAACGGGACCCTATTACTAAGACTCCGCTGTCCGTCTGTCACTTTATTTCAAGAACCGTGATAGTTAGACAGTTGGAATTTTCACAGGTGATGTATTTTTGTTGCCGCTATAACAACAAAACTAAAAAACAGAATAAAATAAATATTTAAGGGGGCTCCCATACAACAAACGTGATTTTTTTTGCCGTTTTTAAAGATAATGGGACGGAACCCCTCGTGCGTGAGTCAGACTCACACTTGGCCGGTTTTTTCGAAGTAATGTATTGTGTATATCAGTGGCGGCGCGTCAAAAATATTCTTAGGGAAGCCGGAAATACTTGGCTTTTCCTATTCTTCATGAGCCATAGTAAAAGAACTGGACTGGCTGGAAATTAGGCAAGCCGGTGGGAATCGAGTTGTATGGACGCTCCGCTACTGGTGTATATAAAATAACAGTAATAAAATACAGCAAAACTACAATGATACAGTAGAAAATTTGTATTTTTGCGTTAGATTACGTGTACATGACACCGTTTACCTGTACCGGGGTAGGTACCCGGGGTAATTTCAAATTCGGGGGAAAATCTTGGTTTTCCTATATTTTATAGGTGCCACGCGGACACGTTGAAAAATAAATTGACACTGCTACTGCTCCCATAAGTCATTCCAAATCATGTATCTATCATTGATTCAAATTGACACGGAATGTAACTTTCCCACGCTTTTTAATCAAAGTGAAAATTGAAAAATTCAACACCACAGGTGGGATCCCACCTGTGGTGTTGAATTTTTCAATTTTCACTTTGATTAAAAAATTGAGATTTTCGCTAGCGGACGCATCCGCTCAACAAACATATTAAAGTTTCCCACATACAACAAACGTGATTTTTTTTGCCGTTTTTAAAGATAATGGGACGGAACCCCTCGTGCGTGAGTCAGACTCACACTTGGCCGGTTTTTTCGAAGTAATGTATTGTGTATAGGTATGTATATAAAATAACAGTAATAAAATACAGCAAAACTACAATGATACAGTAGAAAATTTGTATTTTTGCGTTAGATTACGTGTACATGACACCGTTTACCTGTACCGGGGTAGGTACCCGGGGTAATTTCAAATTCGGGGGAAAATCTTGGTTTTCCTATATTTTATAGGTGCCACGCGGACACGTTGAAAAATAAATTGACACTGCTACTGCTCCCATAAGTCATTCCAAATCATGTATCTATCATTGATTCAAATTGACACGGAATGTAACTTTCCCACGCTTTTTAATCAAAGTGAAAATTGAAAAATTCAACACCACAGGTGGGATCCCACCTGTGGTGTTGAATTTTTCAATTTTCACTTTGATTAAAAAATTGAGATTTTCGCTAGCGGACGCATCCGCTCAACAAACATATTAAAGTTTCCCACACTTATTGCCAGTTGCACCAACGTACGAACACAGACCGGTCATCGTCAAATATGGCGCCGGCAGCTGTCATCCCATAGAAACTTGCCAAACTTTCCATACAATCAGATTTGACGAACACCGCTTACGGTTTGGTGCAACCCAGCCTTAATCTTTCTTTTTAGTACCCAAATACGTATTCCTATTATCAGATAATGTATTATATTACGTATTCTTATCTTATCAAGATGAGGGCCCTTGCGGATTGCACTTCGACCATTGGGGGGGGGGATCTTTTGTGCAATTTCGCCTCATTTATACCTACTCCAAGCTGTTCTCCAATCTCTCAAAGAACCGGATGATGGAGTTCAGCGGGAGTAATACTCTGAATTCCTTTGGTTCTGGGTAGCCATTGCCAAAGTCGTTCATTCGTTGTATTACGTTTCATATTACGTATTCGAAGCTATATGAAATTCGCTGTGCCCTACCTATCAAAATATTAGGTTTAGCCCACAACTCATAAATTTTGATCCTATAACAACTGCTTATGCCACTTCTAGTGTAACTTATTCTTATATACCACGCGCGAAAACGTTTGAAGTGAATTCATTAAATAATTCCAAGGTGTGCTTAGCTATCAAATACTACCTAGTAACATGCAAATATCACATACTTCTACCAACAAAAGGGGTTAAGTAACAACAAAATGTGAGCATTATTCGATCTTATCTGATTCACAATATGGTTCATAATACTTATTAAGGCTGGTACGCACTTTGAGATCGGGTAATATACCTTCGGTATAGAGCGATTTTATGAATTCAGTTTATGTTAGTTTAGATTAATTTTAGGGTTAGGTGTTGTAACCCAATTTAGTTATAGAGGGTGTAGGTAAATATTAACGACCGTAATATTACAATGAGAAAACATTTGCAATTGCCGCAGGCGGACGGAATGTTTTTTTTTAACACTTTGCACGCCGTAAGTTAAATTCATATGTGATGTAGCATTCAATGTCATCCTGGGCAGAAATTTTGAGATATTACAGCTCCTAATCGTGCAGCTCTTATATAAAAAAGAATTAAACAGCATGCTACCTACATCACATATGAACAGTCACTTTTTATTTTATGAGCAGCCGGTTTCTTTTTTTTTTTTTTCTTAGCCTATTTGGGTGTCCCACTGCTGGGCAAAGGCCTCTCCCCATGCATGTCACGACTCCCGCATCAGTGCCTCCTCATGCCAGTTAATGAGGAAGCCGTCCAAGTCGTCCCGCCATCTCCGTTTAGGCCGGCCCCGTCTGCGTCGCCCTTGTGGCATCCACTTGGTAGCTATATTAGCCCACCTGTCCGGATGCGTGCGACAGACGTGACCCGCCCAGTCCCATTTGAGCCTAGCAGTCTTTTCGCCTACATCAGCTATGCGCGTTTTGGAACGCAGCGTGGTGTTCCGGATGCGATCCATCCTCTTAACACCTAAAATGCTGCGCTCCATAGCCGGTTTCTAGATCAAATTCGACATAATACGAATCTGACCTACTCAGAAACTGACTTCAATAGAAAACGACCTCCACTTCATAAGTTCTAGTCTGAAACTGTCTCATTCATAAACGAACCTATGGCAAATCTGACCTGATCAGAATAGTACTAAATCAGATTATGACCTACAGCTCCACTAGCTCAATTTAAATCTGGCCTGGCCCGCCTAAACCTTACCCAGTTTCGGTGCGTAATTCACAGTTAGCTGATCATCTTCGGCTTTTTTTCCTGCTCAACTCATTTGCTCAAAGGTTAGCTGCAAGAGATCCCTTGAAGGGATAATCTCGCCTTTGTACTTCATTTATCTTTTGTATTTTTTTTCCCTTTGTTGTGTTTTATGTGTACAATAAAGCAATACATACATACATACATAATCCTGCTTGAGAAAGTCTGTAATCGATTTTACAAACACAGACACAGGATTATAAATAAAAGCTTGCCAAAAATTATTGTAAACCCCAAAAATACTCGTTAATAAAGCCAGTTACGTTAAAAATGTAAATTTGTGAAAATTTCCCCTCATTATTATTTCTCTCGCGTCGCAATTCAGCTTTTGTAAAGCTTTACACGAAGCTTTGAGTTCCAGATTTTAGGTAAACACTTCATTAAATTTCTTAGGTAAATTGCCTATTTTAGAAGGTCAGACGGCAGTCGCTTTTGTAAAAACTAGTGCCTACGCCAAATCGTGGGATTAGGTAGCGGACCTTGGGCATCCTTCAAGATGCAACTGTACTGTACTGGCTAGGAGGACGAGGATGATGATGAAATTGCCTATTTTATGTGTATTCTACTTTTTAGTTTCATTATGCGTAGTTTTTTATAACTAAACTTTGTCCTCTTCAGGCTGCTCAGATATATCTGAACATGATCTCTACCGCCTTGATAATAGAGTCGTGTTTAATTGTGGAATGTATCATGTTTCTAAAGGGTCGGCAACTAGCATGCGAGTCCTTGAAGTTTCAGACGTCCATAGCACAGAATAGTATAATAGTATTACATACAGAACGGACACTAACCCCCCGCCCCTAGGTCAGTTACCTCGCCCCTGAGAGGCCCGCCGGATGCCGATCGGGTGCCGTCGCGCCTCGCGATTTGACCGCGCCACGCGCTACGCACCCGCGCAAACAATTGACGCGTGTACCGACAGCGCACGCACACACATACTTACCCACAGCGCTTACGTTCCTTCGCGTGTCACAGGTGTGTCCATAGGCTAAGATAACTGCTTTCCATGAGGCGGGCCTAACGCTTATTTAGCATAAACAAAAAACCTCAATACTTACCTACATGACAACAACAACAACAACAACAACAAATACTCTTTATTGCACACCTCACATAAACACACATACAAAAGAAAAACAAAGAAACAGGGATACAGAGGACGCATGACGTATAACTTCAAGGTTAATTAATGTACGATCACACAAATCAATTTGTGACCGCATTTTTTTCTTTGAATTTCTCTACAGTTTGACAGAATTGTAAACCTTAAAGGTCCCAAATTAAAGTCCAAACTCGATTATTTTTTCTGCAAGTAGACCTCACACGCTCTTTCAAGGTCAACAATGATATGATTAAGTAAGTATGTGACATGAATAGATAGGTATTCGATCGTGGTTATTAGTAAGTACAAAAACGTAGCATAACTCCAAAATCGCTAAGTTATATAATATTAAACCACTACTACTACACTATATTATATTTTATCTACACACATATCATAAATCCTCTAATATGCGTTCGGAAACCGTAGAAAATGACTCTCATTTCAACATTCAATGAATTTATGGCAATTTTCTTATCTGTGGCTAAGGCTACAGCAGTAATATAATTTTTTATTTTAATCTCATATATGATGTTAAAATATTAAACGTCAAACAAAACTGTCAAAATTTAAATGTCAAAGTTGACATGTCCCTATTCTAGTATCACTGAAAATTCAAATTCAGTCGATGCGAAATGTCAGCTCGATGTTTTTTAGTATATATCGCACGAAATTTGAGCTAGAACGACATGATCACATCAGAATAGGGACTCTTTACTTTTTAAAATAACATTTAGGTATCGGTTGCCAGTTCTGATTTCGATATTTCCGCAACCGTGCAAAAAAGGTTGTATTAACACAATTATTGTATTTATTTACTACGGTTTCTGAACCCATCTTAGAGTAGTTATAATATGTGTGTAGATAAAATAATGTATGCAACTGTACATAATTAGGCATTAAAACACTCGTGTGACCTTATTATGAAACTAGCCTTCGGCTCGTTTCATAAAACACACTCGTGTTTTAATGCCCCCAATTATGTACCAGTTGCATAAACTACTATATTAATTAAATAAACAAATATTTAAAAAGTATAGTAAAACGTTAAAATTACGCTTCCTTGTGCCTTCATCCCTTACGTCTTTTTAGAACTACCTATAGGTATATGCTATTTGATACTAATAATTAGAATAGCCACAACATGAATAAAGCAGTAGCCAATTAGCCATAGCCACTGAATAATTTATTCGGACAGTTGTCGGTACCTACTAGCCGAGAATCAGTTACAACCGGTTAAAACCGGTATAAATTCATTTAATTTTTGAAAGTTGTGTTAAAAACGCGATATACCCCACTTAAATCTCAAAGATCCATGTTGAAAGTAAAAAATAGAGAATAATATTCTAATATTCTGTGACAATTTAGCTTCCCTGACAACTTAGATCTATAACCAGGAGGTTACCATAGGCTGCAGTAGGATATCATCATTCGCTTGCCCTTTTCCCATTTATTTGGGGTCGGCGCAGCATGTCTTTTTCTTCCATACATCTCTGTCGCCCGTCATCTCTACATTCACATCCTTCTTATTCATATCGTCTTTCACACAATCCATCCACCTTTTCTTTGGCCTACCTCGTTTCTTGCGTCCATCCACACTCATATCTAACACTCTTCTTGTTACATGCCTTTCATCCCTCCTCATTACATGGCCGTACCACGCCAGGCGATTGGCTCTTAGTTTTTCCGTAATGGGTGCAACTTTCAGGCTTCCTCTTATAAACTCATTTCTAATCCGGTCCATTCTTGTCACACCACACATCCATCTCAACATCCTCATCTCTGTAACATGCATTCTCGTTTCATCCGTCACCTTTGAGGCCCAACATTCCGATCCATACAGGATAAAATCCAATAAATTGCTTACAAATTATAGCTACTTTATTATTACATATTTATTTATATGGAGAACTAACAGCTTTAATGACACGACGTTTTAACATATAAACAGGTAGCCAATTATAGGATCTCACATGTACAAATTTACCGGCAAATTGCATTTGCAGACGAGTACTTGACAGGTAATCCCATATTGCGAACGCAGTAGCCTAATTAATTTTCTTGTTCAGTCGGCAATGGGCTCTCTGGAGCTCGCTAATCGATGGCACTACAAGTGCAGTCAGCATAACAGGATTGGGTCCGTCAGTCTTCGGCGAATTACAATCAGGCATGATTTGTGAGTGACATGCTAAATCAGCTTTAGATATTGACTATGTTTGTAGTTATGTGTTATTGATTTCAGCCTCCGAGCGAATCAAATGTGTAGGTATATAGTATTAAAATCACACACAGGAATCAATCTCAGTCTTTTTAAAGCACCGTATGACTATACAAGATGAGCGTTCGTGCGGTATGCGAGGTTAAGCAATGTCCGGCGCGGTCAGCTCTAGAATGGGTAACCGCTTTGAGTGGTTATACTAACTGAGCGCTTCCGTGCTTTGGAAAGCATACTAAGCCATTGATCCCGGCTGCTGTCTATCACAGTAGTCGTTAAGTCAAGTCGTCAAGGCCTTCGGGCGGTTTGAGAGCTTCTAACAGTCAAATTGCTTACTCATTAGACAAGCAAGAGTCTTGTTCCCCTCGGATTGTCGGTCATATGGCAGTCGCTTGAGTAAAAACTAGGGCCTACGCCAAATCATGGGATTAGGTAGCCGACGCCAGGCATAGTTCAGGATGCAACTGTACTGGGACAACGCTAGGAGGATGATGTTCGTCTATAGGAACAAGCAACACGATAAACTGAAACTTGGATAAAGCTTTAGATATGCGTATAACCCAGTAGAAATAGACATTAAAAAAGGCTCAAATAGCAAATCATTATGTAGTCCTATATTCTAGTATGTTGTATGGATCAGTTAAGTTGATCTCTTTTGCAACATCGAAAAAGTAGAGCTCGCTGCGCACCACGCGATAACTGAGGAATTTCGGGACTTTTTTCATTTTCTATATACATTTTCATTTCGGATTTCAATACATTTAGTTCTCAGTGTGTATTTACATATACCTAGACGAAGCAAAAACGAAACAATTCGTTCTAGTAGTGACAGAATTATAAAGTTTAGTTCCTAGTACATCATATAGGTAGTGCACAAACCTTTATCTTTGTTCGGGCTATGCCTGCTTACTAGTAAAAATACAGATTTTAAAAATAAAAAATATCGTGTAATATATTCATATTACACGATATTCATCGTGCTTGCTAGCCTGTGCCCGACTCGTAAGCCCAAAATTCAATTTACGAGACCTATTGCACCAAGCGCCGACATTCAAAGTGAATTTACGAAAAAGATGGGATTTGAATTGAAATTTTGTTCAACACAACAGTGCTAGGTGGATTAGTGTGACAGTTAAGAGTAAAAACATGTTCACAACACCCTATCCTAATACTACACGCTCAACTGTATTACAGCAAAAAACGGGCAAGTGCGAGTAAGACTTCGCACATTTAGGGTTCCGAACCAACCACAATATTAAGTTGGTTTGTTTTCACGCCTCCTTTAGCTGGACACAAAAAATATTTAAAAATAAGCTTTGACTACTTATTTGTATGGATTTGGGCCACCAAGATGCTTATACAATGAAAATTTTAAAACAGTAGCTCCAAATTATTTTGCGACTAAAAAGAAGGCATCGTTACAATTTGATGCCCAAGCCGAGGATACATTCATCCGTTTCTTTCTGATAATTTCACAACTTATGGAATATCAACCTTATTGCATCAGGGGGATCAGATTTAGGCTAAGCTGTTGAATATTCACCACAAAAAGATATGTGAGATAGGATAGGTAGTAAAATAGGATCATCATCATCAGCCCACTTTCGTCCACTACTGGAAATAGGCCTCCCATGGCAAGCCACTGAACTCGATCTTGAGTTCCAATTCCAACCTCTGCCAGCCACTTTGCACTTTGCTTTGTAAAATAGGATAGGTAGTAAAATAGGGTAGGTAGTAAGATAGGGTAGACAGAAAGATAGGTTGGGTTTTGGGTTATCTCCACTACCCAAAGGTTGTCTGGAAGAGATCGCTCTTTAGCGATAAGACCGCCTGTTGTTTACATCTACTTTAAGCCTAATGTTCTCTACTGTGTTCTTTTTGAGGTATGCTAAAACGTGTATTGTATTGTATTGTAGATGTACTTTTTCAATCTGTACAATCGCAGTCAATAAATGCACTAAAGTAAATAACAAGTTCCACGGAATATCATCAGAACAATTTAAGTTCACATTTAGTACTTTTTCGCGTGTACTTATAAAGCATAATTACTCACTAGTCCTAGATTTGTGATGAGTTTCTCGGAACCAATTTCAACGCAGGACCTCCGAGAATTAACGGATTCTATGAAATGAGGCAGCGGAACAAGTCACCGTAAATTGGAAACGAAAATGTTAGTAGGAAGCTGGAAATATGAATTCTGCTTTGCTGTTCTGTTATGTGACAAAAGGAAATGTGGTCGCATTAATTGCGTATATGTTTTATTTGATGGTAGTTCATGAAAATGTTTCGCTTCTGCTAACTTGCAATGTATGTCCATTTATCCATACATTGCAAGTTAAATAAAAGCTTGTAAACAATTAAAAACTAATCTATGTTAAGAGATTATTGTATCCAAACCCAATAAAATACGCAATTAAGTGCATAATTTAGGCGGACTCTCAATTTATCGTAAACTCTACGTTGTTATCATTCCAAATTAATATTTAAAAGCTGGAGTCCTGCAGGGTACGTTTCTTGGGATTTCTTAATAATTCATTGCCCGAAAATATGATTACGTATAAATGAAAACGTTCAGAGCTCGTTTCGATGTCAGTTTATTTGTAAATTCAATCAATGTATGGCGATGTAACAACTTTTTTAATATTTTGTAGCTTTAGGCCATATCGATTAGATACTTAAATATTTTATACGTAAAGCGATTTGACAGCCTTAGAATAATAATATTTAGATATTAAGATAGGAGCCATTAAAACGTTTAGATAGGAGAAGAGAAGCTCTTTAAATAATTAATGGAACAGTCTTTTCTTTGAGGAAGTCAAGTTACCTAATGTACATATGGAACAATATTGTTTACTAGTGGCTCTGATTGCTACCATAAATGTATTATTAAGTTTACTCTTTTGCTGAGTGCTATATAAATTAAAACTGGTATACATTGTTAACCCCATGACTTCACCATTTTGAACAATTTCCATATTTTTGCCAATTTTTGCTATAGTGATAGAAATATAAAAGATTTTTTGTGTTTCACATGTTTCAATATGTGTTAGTTTAATCGGCGGTATCAAGACTTCATTTTTTGACAGAAGGTATATTGTTTTTGTTTTCTTATGACATGCCAAGGCTTGTTACATTTGAATCTTGATCCCTTGTCTTGTCTTGTCCTACATAGTTTCTAGGTATTTACAAACTAAGGCTGACAATCCTTAGTTTGGTCCTTTCAAGAGACAATTCCAGCTATCCCTTTAGCAACTTTTAAACAAATGTGTACCCATATCTCTACTCACAACTTGCCCAACTTGGTGAGACGACAGTTCTACCCGGTGCAACCCATTTCGAAACGTCGGTAACAAAGATATATATGAGTACATACATACCTTTTAAGTTTAGCTCTATAGAATTTATAATTTTTTCGCTTTTGCAATTAATGCTTACCAAGCCCGTATTTATTCTTACCCTATTGACTTGAATTTTAGAATCACTACGACATGACAGGATTTTGCACAGTTGCTCACAGGTCGTACTTTTATCTCACAAGCGCGGGCGAGCTATGGTTGTGTGTGGAGCTATACATGCACATTGTCTATCTGTGCATCAGCGTAGGAGCAATGACTTCACATTGTCTATGTGGTCGTATGTGTCACAACTATAACTATGCCTAACCCGCGGTCGTGAGATAAAAGTACTATAACACAAAAATTCACTTCATCACCTCTATGAACTGGCTGGTAAACTTTTTGACAGCGTAAAACCCCATCTGGTTCACATTTGCTTTGCCGTGAATCCTGTTAAATTTGATGCACACTTCCCTTTCAGCGGTTGTGATGCAATTATGCACCGATATTGGCGTGGGCTCCATTAACAATAATTTCCTGTACCGTTCGGAGAGCGTCGGGAGTACTCGGGCTCGCATGTTGATGATGCAGGTTATTTAATTTATATTTTCTAGACGAGCTAGGTACTATACCGAGGGGATTTCTGCCTCAGCTCCCAGCGCAGGAGAAAGTCACCCAACACCAAGAAAGGCCACCGAAGAAAGACCACCCAAAACCAACCACTCGAAACCAAGCGGTGAGGTACGAGACTGTCGATCAGTACCTCTAGTTTATTTTGTCTGGAAACAAAACACAAACTAAGGGATTTCCTCAGCTACGCTATAAAAATGGATACCGTTTATGCGGATTGTGTTCTTCAACTTTAGAAATTAATGTCTTCAGAAAATATTTGTGTCTGACTTTTATCTACACTCGGAAGCACTTAAAACAGATCTGTTTGCTGGGAAAATTGTATACAAAAAGTAACCATTTTATTTGCACTTGACTATATTTTCGCCGTCTGTAACAAGTTTTGAAAGTAATCTACGACTAACGCGTGTCGGGCCCTTATTTGGCAAGAACATGGTAATTAACCGAAAAAGCGGCAACAGTACGCGGCACGCAGCAACTTCTCGAGTAAATCTTCGAGCAAAGGTTGCGGGTGAGTTCTGTGGGTACAACTTGCCCGTCGTTTGATACAACTTGCCTCTTGGTGGAGTTTCATATTTATTGCGAGCCAGACTTGGGTTGTTTGGTACATTGTTTTGTACCTATTTATTTTACGCTGCTGGTTAAGAATGTCTTGGAATTGTTCTTTGGCTTTACAATAATTTTATACTCATGCACACTACACGCAAACGAATCGGTTTCAAAAAGAAACCTTATAATAAATACCTTAGTTATTGGTTATATCTTCTTCTTCTACCTAGCGTTATCCCGGCTCTTGCCAGGGTCCGCATTCCGGCTCGCTTTTCTCCAATTTGCTCAATCCATAGTTATATAAATACCTTTGTTCCTTAGGCGACTTCCTGACTTGGCGGGGCGGGATCAATATGTGACATTTTCTCCTTTGACGTAAATTTACTGACAGTAGATAAGGATTGGACGGTAAATGAATTCTGCTCGTCGTCGCCCCGGGCACCTGTGCTCACCAACGCGGCGACGATCAAAATCCCACTCATTTAAATATAGTGGTGCAGTAAAAAATGGTACCGAGTCGACTGACAGCTGACACTGACATTTGACACTTTTCTCATATCGTACTGCCTCCGCATCGACAAATCAGGAAATCGCCTTAGGTGAGATCCTTATTATGATAATTATGAATAAGTTTTTATTAAGTCAGAAAATTTTACTGAAACGTTGGATATCGGAAATATAATATTTTACGGCTTTTATAGCCTCAAGCGTATTTGAATCATGTTATTGTCCCATTCTTTTTAAATTAATAAAGCTTGAAAATGCTCATAAGATGAGCAGCTTGATGATTCAAAACCTCAAAATGGGTAATTAAAGGGTAATTTATTCACGCGCACCGCTCATCGGAATAATGGATAAAAATAAACGGATAGATTACGCATTACGTATTTTAAACAAAGTATTTACGTAATTTGGTTTACAGTTGTTATGCAGAGAAATGTTTGATTGAATGTATGTTTTGCACAATTTTCATTGTATAGAAAACAAACTTTTTCCACACGTTTCTATGAAATAAAAATTCTCCGAAAATATACTTTCTACGAATGTGAAACGTTTGTCGATGAATTTAGGGGATACCACGTATTGTAATAGTACATTACTTACCAAGGGCGATAAAACAAAGAATGTCTCAGATCGCAGGTATTTTAGGCGATAAATATGCGATCTGAGGCTTTCTTTATTATCGCCCGTGGTAAGTACAAAATTTTATGTCACCCCCTGGCCAGGAAGTGGCGGTTTTTTCGCGCGCGGAGCGGGCGATAATGGCCACTTTATGGCCAGGTGTGACATAAAATAATATCACAGTTTAGTAAATTCGTAGACCTTCATGAGTTTACACTAACGTGAGACGTAATTTAGTCTTAATAAGAGAACAATAATAAGGGAACGAAACGGAGCATTCAAAAGTGCAAACCTGTACTTCGTAGACTGTGTAACGATGAACGTGTGGACGTTGTTAGTTATGGGTGCCTGCTGTCGGTCGACTTGGACAATTTGTTGGAGCAGTCAGTGTTAACGCAAAGGACTGTGTGTCTGTCTGTCTGTTACCTCTTCACGCTTAAACCGATTTAGATGTAATGTTGCATGAAGATGTAACAGACTGATACACTTTCGCATTCATAATATTTCTATGGATATGAATTTGCTGGTGTAAATACTGTACGTATTTAACCTAGTAAGACCGGATGCCAGTTTCAAAGTAAAATAAAGGCGCATTATTCGAACAACTCTTTACATAAAAGCTGCAACTTGGGAACTCAAACGATATGGCTGTGTAAGGATTCCTGTTCACGCTGCGATTGAATATCGAGCACGCTTCCAAGTTTATTTGTATGCTTTTAATTTTATATTCGAAATGTAATGGATCTAAGCAAATAAACATTTCTGATTTCTGATAATCTTTGTGAGCTAGCTTTGTTTTTGATTTTAGTTTGTTTGCTTTGCTGTTAGTATTAGAACTCTCGTGTTTGAGTTAATTGGAACCCCTTTCTACTGACTCTGAAAAATAATTGTCTGTAATGAAGCTTGTACCGAAAATTCAAATTCAATTTTTACAGACATTCAAATGTACTCTAGGATTCAGAATAGATTCATTATAACTTAATTATACATTTTCATAGATTTACGATTTCTTTGCCTTTGACACTGACATCTGACGCATGCTCTTATTCCATATTCCATATAGTTATAGACAAATTCGTAGGGTTTGCTTTAATAAAATGATTGGCTCAATGACTATGGCTAAATATTTACGAAAACTACGCGCACAGCCTCCGTATAGAGCGGGATGGTTAATTGCAAACTCTCACGTGTTAGAGCGGGACATTGGGGTTACCTCCCCTTAATTTTATAGAGTTTCTATTACAAATATACTATTTCTAGTTAGTATTTATGTAATAGGAAGTCTTTTACGTTACCTAGTGTTAAAGTAGAATTATGCAATGGAAAAAGAGTATAGGTACCTGTCAATCTGTCATAGGTAGGTACTCGTACTTAAAGAAATTTACCTGTACGGTGTACAATGTTTTCTATATTGGGTAGAGCTGACCCGTCGTTGAATCTACGAGTAAGACTATTCATGTCAAGATATACGATTTTTTGACGAAAGCTTTTTCATTTACGTACAACTCAGTCGCACCGTGAACAGCTCGCTTAAGCCCGTAATTAAACTGGCGTCTGAAACACAAGACCCGCAATTACTTTTGGCCCCAAGTTTTAATACGTTTATATTCGTTATGCCCGCTTGTTGAACGTATGTTTGTCTTTGCGTAACTGTGGAACACGTTTGCTCTTTATCAGGCGTGTAATCATGCTTTGAGTATGTTTACCTAATGGTTCTAGCATGCGACTATCAAGCGATAGTCGTATGTTCAAATCCCGGGTCATATCAAAGAGTTTTACGAACTTATATTTACTGTTAGATTCTTGATAAGGGAACACATCGTAAATGGGTCATAAACACTTGCAAAAACAAAAGTCGTTACTCCTGTGGTCAATAGTTAACGGCTTATGAGCATGTGAGTTATGATTTTATTACATGGATTTATACCGTTTATGCGAGTTACTAGACCAATCCAAATTTAAGCTTTGTAGCCCTTGACGGTCCTTATAAGGTAAAAAATGCTCATTTAAATTTATTTAGCCCATTTTCTGTTTAATTGACAAGTTTATTGACATTTTATCAATGTTACTATCTAGAACAGGACTATTGCAACCTAATGACATACATTTTAAATGTAGGTATTTCTTGCATTTTTCATTCAGATATTTTGTTTCAAACATCACTCCAAATCGACCATTTTCGAGCTAAAAACTGCTTTTTCCCGCTTAAATTCTACTACACACAATAAAATCAAAAAAGGGCAATGTTACTATCTAAAACTTAAATAAAATCATCGTATCCTATACTCACTTTATTGGTATTATCAATACTTTTGTCAAAATTTGAAATCAAAAAAAAATTCTTGTAAGGGTCTTAACTTTTGATATGTCCACAGGAAAGACGAGAACCTAAATCTATTTATTACCCAAATACTATATAAGAGAGAAATAAGGCACAGCGGAACTTGAAGCAGCACTGGGGAAGTAACTCCACTATACAGAAGACCGCAGCCAAAATAACACCACTACTTGCAACACAACGCATTCTCAAGTCCAAAATGGTTGGCAACGCGTTTGTGATTCATCTGGAGTGGCTTATAAACTCAACAGATTAGAGTAGCTTTGCTTACATAATATAAGATTTTTTTTTCGAAACAAAACACAAACGAACACGTTTGTAGGTCGTAAATAAAAAAAATAACCAAGATTAATAACGACGCGACGATCACTATCAGACAGGAGAGATGTCTGATCGCGGACCAACGCAAGCCTGTTTCTAAAAAGAATAAACTACCCCCAAAATTGAGTAATTACGACCCTGGCGTGACAGATAGCACACAATATAAAGGGTGAATGACCTTGAAAACAATTTATAGAAGGGTCGCACTGATAACAAATCTGCCCAGCCTACCCTTATTATTTTATCTCGTGCTATTTACTGCCGACAATAATGGAAGCATAACATTTAATATTATCATACGTTTTTATCACAGCTTTGTTTCCACGTTAATATGGATTGTAATGTAAATGCAACTGTTTACTGCCGTGTAGAAGGTTTAAATTCCTTTGACTCTAGTAAGACGCACTCCGTCAGTTTTGTTCAGATAATTCATTTTATAATAATAAGCGTTGGTGTCAAAACGTTGCCTGAATTTGCCACTAGATGGCGCTATACCCTCTGCGACGATTTTTGATTCGCGCTAATAAGATTTTTCTTTTTGAATTCATTGACAGAACAGAAACTTGTCTAGACATTGATACAGTACTGACTACCGAACGCGAGTGACCCATGGTTTTTTGTTTTGAGCTCATTGATGTACTATAAAAGAACTAGATACACAGTCAGGCGAAAAAAATGGCACCGGCAAATGTACCGCGTTGCGGTACTTTCGTCTTGACGGCAGACAGTGACAGTGACAAAGCGTGTATGCAACTGACAGTGCCACATTTTCCGTCATTTTTGTTCGGCATTGTGTGTCTATTTCTATATTATAAGTCAATGTTTGAGCTATGCACATTATTTTGTGTTTGCACGGAAGCGGGGCGACACTGACGCAATACTGCCCCACTTATTCGCATAATTACTGTGCAAACGTAACACAGACAAGGAAGTCTTTGCGACATAAGTCAATTCACGCCAAAGAACAAAGTATACCACATATATATCGATCCCGCCACCAAATATAAAGATATCCAAAGACAAAACAAAGTTTAAAACTCTGTCAAAGCGAAGTAATCCATTGTAGTGTAAACTTGTGTAAATAAACCCCGACAGTGACAGAACGCCCGCGCCCGTCGACACCGCACCCCGCGAAATAGAATTACTTCGTCAGAGATGGTGCGAGAGAATAAACCACCACGAAATGAACCAAAGTCCGTCTTTGTGCTTCCATCTTTTGTGACATTGTACGTGTTTTAAAAAAAACTCGAAAAAATAGTTTTCACCTGTTATTACGTACAATAGTGCTTACGGGCATTTTCACTTTAAAGTGTACCCCCTACTTTTTTTTACAGAGCTCGGTGATTTTGGGTTTTCTGACTCAGAATCACGAGTACTATTGATTCAGATGAAGAAAAAAAATGTCCTCGATTTTCCATACAAATTTTATATGTCAGTTTTGTGACGAGCCATATAAACTGTATGAAAAAAGCGTCACAAAACTGACTTTTTTTGGAGGGACACTTTTTTTCTTCGCGGAAATGGATAGTACCTACTCGTGATTCTGAGTCAGAATACCCAAAATCACCGAGATCCGAAAAAAAAGTAGGAGGTACACTTTAAAGTGAAAATGCTCACATACATCCTACACGTCCGATACGCCTTTTATGACATTACGGAATTATGTGACATTTAGAATTGAATATTTTCATTATGATTCTTGACTATAGGTATATTATGATTGTGTTTCTGACAATGGCCGAAACATGACTGCTTAAAATTTTCTCGATACAAAAAAATACAAAGTTGAGTCTATATATTATTTTCTTTTTTTACTTAGCCTACTAAAACAACGCATTATTAAAAGGCACGATTAAGTTAATAATAATGGTATTTTACCTCATCTAAGCTCTGTCAAGAGGAAATGTAATAAAACTGCACACAGTCAGATATTTATCGAGATTTGTATAAAAAAGCCAATTCCGAAGAGTGTTGCGTCCCGTTTTGTCGTGGGCGAAAAACATAAGCGCGTCTCTTTCACGGGAGGCGTGGTCAAGCAAATCGATATATCCCCTTAAGTGGACTTCAGGCTCCATAGGGCACAACCGAGAAACTACTAGAGGATAATTGACATAAGTTTGAATTTTAAGCTTGAAGAAAAGGGTTTTCTACTACAGTACTTTTTATCTCACGACCGCGGGTGAGCCGTGGTTGTGTGTTGAGCTATACATGCACATTGACTATGTGTGCGTCAGCGTAGGAGCTATGAGTTCACGTTGTCTATGTGTTCGTATGTGTCACAACTACAACAATGGTTAACCCGCGCACGTGAAATAAAAATGACTACCATTTGGATTCCCATGTTACTTTGACATAAACTTTACAATAGTTAACATTCAACAATTAACAGTAAACCTGTGACAGTGACAGAATGGTTAAGGCGACTTCCTGATTTGTCGGTGCGGAGGCGGTACGATATGAGAAAACTGTCAAATGTCAGTGTCAACTGTCAGTCAACTCTGTACTACTTTTTACTGCTGCGCCCCTACATTTAAATGAGTGCTTCCTGACTGGCGAAGGCAGTACTGGTCCACTTCTGCGCATAATATTACTACTGCGCAAATGTAATACTGACAGTATTCTGTCAAGTGGGAATCTTTGCGACGTCAGTAAGTTTACGTAAACCGTCCTATTTAAGGCAAGAGTGAATAGGCATTTTCTGGGTGAGCTCGCTTCATCGTCGGCCTCATCTTTGCCCCCTGGCTAGATGCTGGCCAAGAGCAATCCCATTATTAATAAAAAAAAAAAGAAGGAAATTACACATATCGATCCCGCCCCGCCAAGTCAGGAAGTCGCCTAAGTAGTAAAAGCGGCAACGCATAAAGGCAGCGATGGCGTGAGAGATGTAATTATGTGTTTAAGTTTAAGTACCGCAGTGGGGTTACAGTATCGGGTAACTTAGAAAAGTATACTTTAAGTTAGTGGCTGTTTGAAAACTGTAACTGTTGTGTGTTGTGCTGTATGTTTACGAGTAGGTATCACTCTAATCAGAAACACATCGTCACATTGATGATTGATAAAGATCTATGAATTCTATTGTTAATAGTTGCTCTCACATTGTATGAATTGATACTGTGTTTCAAAGCGCGCGATCGGTTGTCGTCAATGTAAATTTTTGGTCAATGACAACTATGCGTACTAGGGATAATTAACCGATAGTTATAGTCCAATTATCCGATAGTTATAGGACAATTATCTGATAGTTATAAGAATTATTTCTATAATTATCATTTTCTCGATAATTATCATATCTTGATAATTTTGTACCTTTTTTTCTAAAACAAAAGTAAAGTCCAACTCTCTCGTATTATCTCTAAATAAAAGTGATGAGAGAAAAGTTTCGGCTCGTACAGGCCCAGTTTCGTTCTTTGATGATTTTTTAAGTAGTTCACAACATAGTTTCGGTTAGTTTTAACTTGCTTTACGTAACCGGAAGTTAGCCTTGAGAAATGAGAAAACATCTTTTGTTATTGCTTTTATTTGACCTACTTATAACTTGTACAATTTATAACAGGGGGGGGTATTTATAACTAGTAGGTACGATGAGTAGTAAAATAAAGCCGGAGGTCGTCGGTTTGTTTATTTTTCGGGGTTTTCCGAAAAAAACATTTTGTTTGAAATATTTAAGTTAACAGTATCGAAAATCGAAATCTCTGAAATTGGAAACACAAACTAGAAATTCTGTAGAAATCTAGTCCATTGTCCTAGTGGTATATAACACGAAATGAAATTAATGCTTGTGGATATTATAGACGAGAAAATACCTAACTGTTAAGTTGACTGCAGTCAAATGTAAAATGAAACGTTGTCTGCAAGAGATCTCTCTTTTTTAATAGGGCCACCTGTTGTCTACTTCTACCTACATGTTGTTGTTTTGATTCTGTATGTAACTGATTATAGTATTGTAATGTATTGTAATATCGACGGTTCTAATAACGGTTTTAAAAAACAACTTCCAGTCAACTCTCATTAAACTTCGTTCCCAGAGAAACTTTTCCTGTGTCTCCTTTTGCCAGTTTTTTCGAATAGTCGACACATCTAAATGATTCCACAGTGTTGTAAGTAGTTTATAAATCCCTTTGTTTCTTTCTAGCTCGACACAAACAAAGGGATATAATTGTTTTAAGAGAGGTATGGCACAGCAAAATGTTATCTTGCTAGAATTTGGAGCAGCTCAACTGGGGAAGTACCTCCGCCTTGCAAAAGACCACAGCCATAGTAAAATTATTTGCTATACAAAGTATATAGTTTTGTGTTCCTGGAGGTGAGCAAGGTTGCCAGAGCTCCCGAGGATGCACTGTGTTGAGAGCAAAGAAAGGAACCTAAATTTGTCCCTTTTGCTGTGAACACAGTGAATCCTCAAATTTTATAAAGGGTCGGCAACGCGCACGTGAGGCCTTTGGAGTTGCGAGCGTCTATAGGCTGCGGTGTCCGCTTACCATCAGATGGACCGTAAAAATGTTTGCCACCGTCATTGTATAAAAATAATGTCAATCAATTCGTTCGTCTCAATAATCCTATAATATCGGCCTAACCATGATTCTCCTTACCTTTTTGCCTATGTACGGTCAGCCAATTTGTTTTCTTGGCCACTTCGGACCTTGTCACAGTGAATAGCGGACTTCATATTCATTTTCACTGTAACAAGGTCCAAAGTGGCCCAGAATTTAAATTGGTTGACTGTACCTATTGTAAATTTGTACAAGCATAAATCTTCCTGCAATGTATCAAGTATTATACATTATTCTACATTTCAACACGTTCCTTCCAAAACAAAGGTAACAGGAATCCTCCATTTAAGCGTCTTCCACACGCGAACCAAATTAAAGGCATTTATCTACACTCTACAGTAAATTCCTAACGTATTACGTTTCGCAGGAATTAACAAGGTAGTAACACAACTATACGAGTCCTTAACGAATAATGATGACGTCACTACGTGACGCTCCGTGACGCAAACAAGTTGTGAGCGTGACGGGTGGAAACAGGATTGTGAGGCGTAAGTTAGAGGAGCTAGCGTTTTGTTTGGAATACTAAGGCGGCGTTTTATAAAGCGCGATTTAGACTAGCTAGAAATTGCGTGCAATTTTCAATAAAGTCCGTCGTGGAAGCTTATCGCCGACTCGATAATCTATTGAGGCCATTTTCTGTTCAATTGACGCGTATTTTGACATTTTCTGTTACTAGGTATCTATCTATAAAACTGGCAACCGTAAGTTGTCTTCTCGAAGATCTCACGGATCGAAATAAATGCCATACGACAAATAATAAATATAACAGAAAAAATAATATTAATATTATTATTTTTTTATATTGTTATTATTATTTTGTTAATTTTTTTAGGTGTTATAGACTGACGAAGCATGTTGCGGATTATGTACAATTGGAAATTTTGACGAAGTTTGTTTGCGGATTCTCACTATGTTATGATTTGGACTAGAGGTGGGTGATAAATAACTTCACGATGAAAAACTCACGGTGATCCGCCGTTAAAAAGTAACAGTGTGACTTGTCACGAAGTAACAACGTTACAAAATAACGTTGTTACTTAGCGACGATATCACTGGAACAGTGTGTAAGCGACGCGTCGCGTCGTGCCTCGTGACCGCTGTTACTAACTGTGACTGTGACTGCGGTGCGCTGTCAGAGTAACATCAGTTGTTACAAAAATATCAGTAACTGCCGGGAACGATCGACACGCAAATGTCGTGACACGAAATAACCGAAGTGACAAAGTCACGGTGATTTTTCAATGTGATTTTTTTGGAACGGGAATAACAATAACGGTGATCGAAAAGTAACGCTTTTCCCCATGTCTAATTTGGACGAAACCTGCGTTGTGGATACATTCTGCATGTAGTTTAATTTGTATTTGATAAATATACATTAATATAACAGAACTATTGCGACCTAATAACATGAATTTCAAATGTACTCTTTTGATTTTTCATTAAGAAATTGTGTTTCAAACATCACTGCAAATCGACCATTTTCGAAACTTAAATTCTACTACACGCAAGAAAATCAAAAATGGGCTACGATACTATCTAAAACTTGAATAAAATCATCGTATCCTTTAATCCTTTTATTGGTATTATGAATACTTTTGTCAAAATTTTAAATCAAAAATATTTTAAAACTTGTAAGGCCTTAAAGCTGCTCTAAAATAGGGTATTAAACTAAGGTAAAAATAAATTATTTTATGTCACACCTGGCCATAAAGTGGCCATTATCGCACGCTCCGCGCGCGAAAATACCCACTTCCTGGCCAGGGGGTGACATAAAATTTTGTACTTACCACGGGCGATAATACAGAAAGCCTCAGGTCTCATATTTATCGCCCTTGCCTTCGGCTCGGGCGTAAAATACCTGCGATCTGAGACATTCTTTGTTTTATCGCCCTTGGTAAATAATGTACTATTTTACTTGACTAATAAAAGATCTAACGAAAATACTCGAAAAACATCAATTATTAATTTATTTTAGCTAATTGAAAGATTTTATAAGCATAAAGATTTAAAAAGGACGCTGATTTGAACAAACCTACTCACACTGTCTTAGTGACGTCACTAAGACAGTATTTCCCTACAAACTTCATATTAACAAATCGTTTTTGACATTTAATAAAAAGTTGCTAATTTGACTATGGGTTTAATACCGTATTCTCTCTCCCGCCCTTCAATTGCTCCACACAAACAGAGTTGCAACGCGATACCAGATACCACACGACTCGCGTAAAACAGTAAACACGTAGAACGCGGGAACGTCTCCGTTACAAATTAGATAGGCGCCGGGACAGAGTTGGCACGTAACTTGCTGCCATACGTATACACGTATGGGTATAAAATGTCGTGCTTGAATAACTAAGGTGGCGTTCGTGAACAACGTCCGCCCAGGTCAACTCTTAGGTCAACCGTGTAAGCTCGGACAAGGCGACTAAAGGGGGCCATTTCTTAGTTCAATAGCGTAACCGCCAGAGGCGCTGTACTTTTACTAAAATGTATCAGATAGGACTTTGATAGTTAATAAGCGACTGATATCGGTGTAATAATTAACTTTTTTCGAACCTTTTGAGAAGGTACCTATATTTACAGCTGCTTTGAAGCCTCGGCGAGGGACTACAAAATGGGGCTCTTCGAAAAAGGCGTGTAGAGGTTACAAGGGTTCAGCTATGCGCGAGGCACCTTGAGTTGCAGGCGTACTACGACGTGTTACGCGTAATAACTCTACAAAAAGCAGCCACTTCGAAGTTCTAAAACAATAATGGCGTAATGCGGTTTCCAAAGGATGAAAACGCTTAAGGTGACGTGAGCTTAGAGAACAGAGTTTTTGAAGCCTTTTAACGCGTTTGTAGATGAAGATATGGTTTTCAAAAAATATGCACAACAATTTTGAGACCTTTCTGTAGTGCAAACATCGATTCAAAACATGATTATGCAACTTTCGCTGAATAAAAAAAAATCTATTTTTGCACATTAGCTATCAACATGAAAATTATATCAATAAATGCGTAATGTTCTACTTCATTGAAATCATTGATTACTTTTTCTTAACTAAAAACTTCAAAAAAATAGTAGTAAAATAATACTCATTTCTGCAAACTCGTTCGTACGCGACCGGCGCGGCCGCCCGTTCAGTGCTCAGCGAGCTGCGTTCGAGGTAGGATCTGTGCCGCGCGTCAATTCAACGTCACTTGACATTTCAATATAAACAATGGGTAATTAATAAAAGGAAACCTGCTAGACTTCGTCATCTCGAGATTGTGGGTGCCAATAGAAGGAAAACTGCACAAACTATGGTAAGTGTAATGCAATATCGTATTACAGTGGGTATAGGTATATCAAATCTTCTTATTGGAACGCTTTGACGCTGCCAAACTTACACAGTCTATGAATAACAGTAGGACAATACTTGTGACACAACGTACAACGTAATACATTTTTTTACTAACGGTGGTATTTATTTTGGCGTGTACGGATACGGACAGACAAATAGACACAGCGGACTTTCTTTATATAATACTAGCTTTTGCCACGCGGCTTCGCACGCGTAAGTGTAAGTTTCGCAATAATTGTTGAATTGTTACGCCATATACTGGTATCAGATATAAGGGATTCTGAAAACGGGTTTTCAAGCTATAGGCATAGGTACCGAAGGTTCTAGAAAGTTCGCGATCGAAGTTTCTGCTGCTAGGTGTCGGTACGGAACCCTTCGTTGTGCGTGATCCGACACGCACTTGGCCGGTTTTAAAACTGCGTACCAGGCCTCTTTCAAGCGTGCGCGCAATAATTCAGTGTTTTGTAAATGTTATTGGTATATATACAGGTTGGATTTTCTTTTTGGGTCAGTGAGGGCAGCTATCAGATCCCGTGCTACTACGCGAAAATGGTCTTAGAAGACCTTCCCTCGAATTAAAATTAACGAAAATTGGCGTTTACAGATTTTGGAAAAACATACAGGGTGCGAGAAAAAGGTCATTTTTGACAAACTGTTTTTTTTTATGCCAATCGATCCCATTCCTATCCAGGACCCAAAGTTTGTATGGGACCAAAAAAAAATCCGACAAGAAAAGCCGCAAATCGAGGAAAACGCCTATTTCAAAATTTAAATCGAGGGAAGGTCTTCTAAGACCATTTTCACGTAGCCGGACGGGATCTGGTAGCTGCCCTCACTGTCCCAAAAAAATCCACCCTGTATATCTAGGGTGACCCGCCTCGTGGCTCATATTGAATTATGATAAGTACAATACTTATTAATAAATAGATTATATTTTTCCATGTGTGGATATTTTAATTACACTTTGATTATAATAAATTGTGCAAAAACAATATTGAGACATACTTCGCAAGGAACAATAACTTCGTTTTGTTTTTCAAGTAGATGATCAAACACACATGTAAATAAACTCAATTTGACAATTATATCATAACATAAGGGTGAATAAAATAAAAAAGTCTATTTTATTACAATCCACGATGTGTTGTCATTGTGTCAAAATATTATATTACGGTGTATGAAAGTAGATAAGTAAAAATGACGAGTTGCCATTCGCATTGTTCCGATTATACTGAACTATTGACATATACATCAGAATAATATGGCGCCATCTTGACAATGGTCATTATATTTATGGTTTACCCGTTCAGTTGTAGTGACTAAGAGTTGTACTACTGGCTATACACTATACTGTGACATGTCGGTATCGGCAGCGAGCCCGGTGGCAAGCGGCTAACCCCGCGCCTGCTCCCCTCAAGCCACGCACCTCACCCCCTCGAAAGCAGCTAAGCGCTGAGCTCACGTCGCCTTAAGGTGGGACGCCTTCCATACAAAACGTATACACACGCACGTTACATTCGCAGGGTAACGGCGTGATATTTTAAGAAACTATGTAACAAACTTTCATAAATTGGCTTTCCATTTGCGCGAAATGCCCCCCTTTCCTAAAATAAACTTCTATAAATTAAAAAAAACTAATTTTTCAAATTATTCTTGTTGTTACATAAGTTTCTTAAAATATCACACAACGCCGTTAGCCTACGAATGTCAAAATACGTTTTGTATGGGAAGCGTACCACCTATTTTTTTATGTGGTACAATATTGTGATATGTCATCGATACATTGAGTACACGAACCAAACGAGTAACTCAATCCTTACCAGTCCATTATAAAAGGTACAACTACACCACAACGATCACGTTTATCAAAATACACCTTACGTTGTCCACATAAGGTGCATTATTGCCTGGACTAAGGTTCCAAGGTTTAAGTAACACACAACAGGTCGGTCTAAAAGATTGATAAGACAAAGACCAGACTTTTTCCAACTAAGAGATGCCGATTTGTCACTGTCTTAAACTTGAAAACACAAAAAGAATGTTGAACTGTGGACCCAAGGAATGTTTCATTTTTTAGACAGTAGTAGTATTGATTTAATCTCCATGAAATTCAGTAACAAACTATTTTATACTAAATTCCACTCCTTTCTTTCAATCTCACTTTTCTCTTCTTTGTTGCATCAAGCCCGTTCATCATACCACGGCTCTTCACCTGAACGCGGACAGTGACACTCGTGGTACAAGTTATAGAACACTCACAAGGCGTCCCTATTCGTCCCGGTACCGCCGCATACCGGGTAGTCAGTCCAATCCAGGTCGGGCCTAGCTGAGTTTCTTGCTGGACTCTTCTCAGCTAGTCCACATTTAGTGAACCAGCGACCAAACTCCCAGTAGCTCGATTTCACTCACACCTCATATTGAAGCCGCTCAACCAATGTCACTAGAACGCTAACTCTTAGAGTATTCCAGTGTTTAAACCGCCCGCGTGAACGTGTTGGAGGTTCCCCTAGATTTTCCCCAGGCCACTCTCAAAACGCACACTTCTATCGACTTATTGGGCTTATTGGGCGTAGTCAGGTTCAAAAATAAATAAAGTTTAATAGTATAAAAATAACATAGTCAAAATACGACATTCTTGCAACCAAATGGCTTAAAACTTAAAACCGAATCAAATAAAGTAGCTACTGAAATTCCCACTGCGGAAATTCCCACGCTTCCACAAAAATTGAAAATCCCTAACGAACTAGTTACTTTGGGGGCGAACTTAGTAAAAAACCGGCCAAGTGCGAGTCGGACTCGCGCACGAAGGGTTCCGTGCCATTATCTATAAAAACAGCAAAAAAAATCATGTCTGTTGTGTGGGCCTTATATTTATTCTATTCTGTTTTTTAGTATTTGTTGTTATAGCGGCAACAGAAATACATCACCTGTGAAATTTTCTAATGTTTAACTATCACGGTTCTTGAGATACAGCCTGGTGACAGACGGACAGACGGAGAGCGGAGTCTCAGTAATAGGGTCCCGTTTTACCCTTTGGGTACGGAACCCTAAAAATTAAATCGTCACCTTAATTCGAGGTCTTTGAATGAATGAATGAAAAGCTCTCTAAGTAACAACCGGGACATCACGGGGTGTAAAATTTGCCTTTTGAGCCCTCCGTCAGGTATTTTGTAAGGATTTTTTTTCTGCACTTCAAAGGGGGCTGTTTATGTGTATTTTTATTTAAGGGTCCTTATCATTGAAAATCTCTGATCTATTTAGACTATTATCTGTTTAAAATTGACACATATCTTGACGTTTTGTTACTACCTAGAACAGTAGCTCTAGTATAAGTTTTTTCGAAACATTAACTAATTCGAACGCGTTTGCGTTTTGTCTCAAAATGTATGAACACGCTCTCACCGAGTTTGAAATAGGCGCGTTCATAGGTTAGCAACAAAAGTAATACTCGCTGTTTTAGTTTCCACTAGTGACCACCAGAGGCGCTGTTCACGTTTTCATACCACTTTCATACATTTTGAGACAAAACGCAAACGCGTTCGAATTAGTTAATGTTTCGAAAAAACTTATACTACTACAGGACTATTCCGACTTAATAACATAAATTATAAAAGTATTTTTTTGGATTTTTAACAAAATTTGTTTCAAAGATCACTCCAAATCGACTATTTTCAAGCTAGTAACTGTTTTTTTCGCTAAAATTCCACTTCACAAAATAAAACCAAACCAGGGCTATGTTGCTATCATTTATGTCCTGATATATAAAATAAATAAACAATCAGCACGACACGACCTCCGGATCCGTATTAGGTCTTTTTAGGGTTCCGTAGTAAACAAGGAACCCTTATAGTTTCGCCATGTCCGTCCGTCCGTCCGTCCGACCCCCGTTTTTCTCAGTAACCGTTAGTACTATAAGCTGTAATTTGGCATGAGTATACATATCAATGACGCCGACAAAACGGTAGAATAAAATACCTCCCCTACATGTAAAGTGGTGGTGCAATTTTTTTTTCTTCCAAACCGCATCGTGTGGGGTTCGTTGGATAGCTCTTTTAAAAATATTATAAGGTTTCTAAAAGCATTTTTAGGGTTCCGTAGTATACAAGGAACCCTTATAGATTCGCCATGTCGGTCCGTCCGTCCGTCCGTCCGTCCGTCCGACCCCCGTTTTTCTCAGTAACCATTAGTACTAGAAAGCTGTTATTTGGCATGATTATACATATCAATGACGCCAACAAAACGGTAGAATAAAATCTTAATTTTTTTTTTTTCAGGGTACCTCCCCTTCATGTAAAGTGGTGGTGCAATTTTTTTTTTCTTCCAAACCCCATCGTGTGGGATATCGTTGGATATCTCTTTTAAAAATATTATAAGGTTTCTAAAAGCATTTTTTGATTAAAGAATAGGTTGGCGTGATATTAAGCTTTGAAGTGATAATTTTTGTTATGGTCAAGTGTGTGTCCCCCCCCCCCCCCCCCCCTGCCAGCTAAACGGGGGATACTAGGCATTTAAAAAAATTCATCGTAGTAGTATATACGATTAATTTAAAAGGAAAACTATCACAGCTAAGTAGACATTACTAGTTAACGAGTAATAGTCGAACTTCAGAAATGTAGTTTGCAAAAGCAAACTTTCGTACAATTTCCATTGATACCTTAGATTATGTTGTTAATTCTGTCAAAAATGGGTAAATATAAGTTTGCTAACTTTTTAGTCCACATAATGTAACGGGTGGACGACTACGGAACCCTACCTTGCGCGTGGCCCGACACGCACTTGGCCGGTTTTTTAGCTTTAGTTATTTTAATTGTATTTAGATTTAATTGTATATTCTGTGTTTAATGTTGATTATGTTGTAAAGAATAAATAATTACTATAATAATCAGTAAACAAGAGGAGAGTATTAAGTAAAATCCGTCCCAATTACTCTTCATTAAAATGTACAAGCATTCGAATTTGTCCCTTTTGTCCAATCTTATCAACATACAAATTATAACAAAGCATCTTTATTCTAAACAGGAAGTATCCGTACCTTGGAAATTTATTATTTAAAACAAAATGAAGTGCCCACCAAGTTCGTCCTTTGAAGTCTCGAATCTTGTCTAAACATGCCGCGGATGTTCCGGAATATTCCCCGCGAATTGAAAAAGCCCTTGCTACGGATTGCGGCTGTGACTCCAGCAATTTGTTAATGGACACCATGTTTTTTAAGGCACAAAGACGAGAGTATTACGATATTCATGATTCCTCATTATTAAGCGATTTTACACTCTAAGATGAGTGCGGTTTAGTTGAATATTGTTTGCGAGATGTAGTATCAACTTCCTGGAATAAGTGGCTATTTATTTTTAACTTGTATCTATACCTCTAGCTTGGTCGAAAATGTGTGTCACTAGAACGCTACTCAGAAGCTAGTCCTATCTTTTTCGGATTCTTACATGATTACTTGTGAGTGTGAAAGGGACGAGTGGAATAAAGAGGATAATTATATTTAATAGCCAAACAACATTCATCATAAAGCGAAGGTTTAATAAAATAAGGCCATATATTGTAAATGAAATTGAATTCGAATTTTCAATTAAAATCATAATGCATAGCCGATGTCAGCACTCGCACAAAAACATACATTCCATCGTCAAGTCTTTGTGATACACAGACACTCTCCTCAGAACTCAAGTAACATTTGTAATACAAATGTCAAATAGGAAATTTTCGATATACAAATCTTGTATAAGTATCGAAAATTTCCCCTTTATACACAATATTTTGTCTCTTCCCCCTAGACCCACTTTTAAAGTGAATTCTTGTTTTCAACGAATTTAAATCTTCTTCAAATAAAACAGAAGATTCTCCTTTTGACATTCTAGACTAAAAAATAACGAATTCATGACTTCATTAGGCTTTTCTAAACAATTTGTTTAAAAGTTTTACGCAGATATATTCTATTTTCACTCGCAGACTCAGCTGGTAGAAAAGGAAAATAATTAGTTTCGACAACCTCAAAGGCTTTTTAATTAATTGTAGGCAAAAACGTAGACTCATCTGATTTAGAGTCCGAAAAGGATTTATGAGTTCCACAATATTAGAATTCCAAGAAAACCCTACATTATAAAACAAGTTTATAACCTACATAGATTAACATATAGCAGTTAATGTATATATTACAAGGTGTAGCTTGTGACAGGAGAAACTGTAGATTATAGATTTGATCAGACAAGTATCGAAGAAATGAAATAAGGAGTGAGAGTTTACGCGACCGAAGTCGTGGGATTTTCCCACGACTAATATGCTAGCTTTTGCTAGTAAAACATATTTACAATCCAGTTTGACATCACCATAAATACATGATAAGTAAACGTTTAAAAAATATACTCAAATCATTTTAACCGAGGTTAACTTTTAAAATTAATGCCACTTTAAACTTTAGAACAACTCATTTATTCCGATGTTTATCGTCTATAGACGTTGGTACTAATGTCAAGAAATCCTAAATGTCACAGGAACTGTTTGTATTTACGCCTTTTCTAGCGTATTAGAGCACTGGGGTGGCACGCAACGCTTTATTGCTACGAGTAAGATAAAAGTTTAAGTCGTAAAACAGTTGAACACAGTTTTCTAGACTATTGATTTAATCTGTATTATATGTCTTGTCACACCCTCTTACTATATTATGTGGGTTAGTAGGAGTAAGTATATTCGATTAAATGGTTTTTCTTTTACCCCACTAAGGCGACTTCCTGATTTGTCGGTGCGGAGGCGGTACGATATGAGAAAACTGTCAAATGTCAGTATCAACTGTCAGTAAACTCAGTACTACTTTTTACTGCGCCCCTACATTTAAATGAGTGCTTCCAAATACTTTTACAAATACTATTATATTGATAAATTTGATTTGATTGGGATTTTTTTTGAAATATATTTTTCATATAAATACCAACTTAATTTTGCGGTTGGTTCAGATTATAAATGTGCGGAGTCCGACACGCACTTGGCCGGTTTTTTAAGTAGTGTTGATTGGTTTAATTTTGTAATATAATTTGCAATCACAGTGAACAATTGAAAATTTATTCGCCACGAGTTTTGTTCTGAGTAGCTTTCCACCGATTCCATTTTAAGCCTAACGCCTCGTTCGAGTTTGTAGAATTCTTGGTATCCCAGTGACATACCTACTCTTAAGATAAATGTCGTTATCCTCAAATGTAAGAACCTTGGCACCAATCTTGGCGTATCTTGACATTAATCCTGCAGCCAGCTTGAGTTGAAACGTCACGGTTCAGTTTTCACGAGTCTAAGGATTCTTGGTATTATTTGATTGAGACCTTTTTCCTCCATATTAAATATGTTTAGCTTGGACTACTTGGAAGTAATTCATCCCTAATCCTAACTTTTACCCGCATTGGTTCCTTGTATTATTTAATTCCGAGAAATATATTTTTTTCTCAGTATAATTCTGTTCTAATCGGGTTGACCATTGTTGCAGTTGTGACACATACGAACACCATAGAAAACGTGAACTCATAGCCGACGCACACATAGACAATGTGCATGTATAGCTCAACACACAACCATGGCTCACCCGCGCTCGTCAGATTAACTACCAAACTATTTAATTATTATAAACCCCAATTAAAACTGCGCACGGACTTTTTAAAAACTCAGTATAAACAATTCGCGCGCCTGTTTTGCCAAATTTGGACTATAAATGTGGCAATCGATACAGGAAAATGTTGTTCAACATAAAAAATAACGCTGTGATTTTTTTTTAACGTAATATAAGAAAAAAAATCTTTTTTTTGCAGTAAACTTTTGATATTCATACCCTATAAGTACTTATATTCATACCTTATATATTTTTTGAACCTTAAAAGAATATTTTTTTCCAAAAACAATCACACTACAGAAAGTTTCCCCAATATAAAAAAACAACTATGACACACAATGCACATGCACAATGTACTATAGATTAAAATGTTCTTAAACGCAGAAAAAACAAAGTGTTGGATTTTACAGAGTATAAATATCAAAAAAATAAAAATAAAATAAAAAGTTTATTGCTAAACACAGAAAAAAAAAATTTCTTAACTTTTGTACCAAAAAGCGTATTTTATTTTAAGTTGAACAACATTTTTCTCTATCGATTGCCACATTTTTTGTCCAAATCTGTCTACCTTTCAACTTAGTAGAACGTTTTAGGCTTATAATTTTGAAGTGGCGTAGTCTCGGTAACTGACGGGTGAAAATTAGATATTATCGAAAAAATAATCAAGTTTGGTCTCTTCACTATTGTGCAAAAGCGACTTGCTTTCATTACAAAAGTGCAGTTTGTTTCTATAACTACTATGACAAAGTCGCCGAGGCTCGTTTGTAATTCGTATAGTTCAAAAACTAATCGACGGATTGTGATAATTTTTGTTTTGTCGCGTAGATAATACTATGAGAATTTATGTAAATATATAAATTGACTATATCATTGGACATTTAGTTGTTATTTTTAATATAACGAAAAAAAGAAGAATGAAAATTTTACAATTTTGTTATAGGTGGCCGCCATCTTTATTTTTTTTAATGGTATTTTTCTTATTTTAATTAATGGTGTCAATACCAATCGATTGATACCCATACTACTTAAATAGCATATGCCGTTTTGAAATTATACACTTTTTAAAAAATACGGCTCCCCCTTTGGTAAATGACCGCCATTTTGAATTCCCGTCGATGAAATTTTAATTTCGTCGGATGAAATCCTTTATATTGGTTCCTAGTATCACTGGAGAAAATGGATTGATTTCTGCATACGATGCAGTTTGATTTTGCTAAGCCTTTTGACTAACAGTGTTTTAACAAGAAACGCAATATTGATCGGCATTTTTCTCGTGAAGTGAGATATATCGAGAAAATGATAATAACCAAAGTTATAGCTAAATTTATGCAAAACATAATTCTCATACAAAGTTTTTGTGCAGCACGAAGCATTTTTGAGTTCTAAAAAAAATAAAAATATTTGGAAACTAAAATAGCCGCCATTTTGAATTTTTTGCGTGGATAGTTTGGCCTCGCTCAGTATAAGTTACAAGTAGCCTAAGGAACAGTTTCCATCGTGAGGCCAATCTTTATCACGACTTGTAACTCCCACTTAAGGATTCATACCTACTCAGTGGGTAATCTGAGTTATTAAATAAATACATTACACATACCTTCATTATTAAAACATAATTATAATTCCATTTTTAGGGTTCCGTACCCAAAGTGTAAAACGGGACCCTATTACTAAGACTCCGCTGTCCGTCTGTCTGTCTGTCCGTCTGTCACCAGGCTACATCTCATGAACTGTGATAGCTAGACAATTGAAATTTTCACAGATGATGTATTTCTATTGCCGCTATAACAACAAATACTAAAAAACAGAATAAAATAAATATTTAAGGGGGCTCCCATACAACAAACGTGATTTTTATTGCCGTTTTTAATAAATAATGGTACGGGACCCTTCGTGCGCGAGTCCGACTCGCACTTGGCCGGTTTTTTTGCTACTTCTACTATCTACGATATTGTCATTAGTCAAAGATATATTATATGGTTTTAATGGTTTCAGTAATCACCAATTATTTAATGACACGTATCTAAACAGAATTTATGTAATTTGTATTTGAATTCGGGCATGTTCGTGACAATAGGGATGTTGACTGAAAAAATATTATTACTCCATACGAAAGAATACATAAAACTATGCCAAACAGTGAAAATCCTATTCAAATATCTCAAAAAATAACGAAACTACAACCGTTAGAATATCTTTAGTTCGAGAGAGAAAGCGCTACAGATCAGTGACGTCACTGACCTCGAGCGCCATAGTAAATGACGATCGTTCAATACAGAGATGCGTTTTGCGGAACAGGGACAGAAAATGCCCCCTCCTAAAACTTTGAGGACTCATAATTATGTAATTATTTATTCTTTTGAATCACTTTTTTCGCTATTTCATTGAGAATTTGATCCTTTTTCGAGAAAATTCGGATTCATTGATTTTCTTATTTGGTGTCAACATCCCTATCGTGACGTTTAGTAGGTTAAATTACGAGAGACAAATAACACCGAAAATTTAATTTCATGTTTTCTACCTACCCAATTCGGGAATACGTATAAATTAAGCAGAAAATGCCAAGATGTTCTCTTCCAAAAATCCTTGATTGTAATATCTGATATATTTCTGCAATGGAATCGGTCCACATAGTAGGAAATCCCTATAAATTCATTAAACTTAAGGAATAGTTAAAGCAAGAAAATAACTATCTTCGCAAAACACTGTTCCTAAGACCCCCGGAGAGTTATCGTGAGTTGTCGAATTAGTTTTACTTCGGGTTCGGATTTAAGAAACTATTTTACTTTACGACTGTATAAGAAAACACGAAATGAGCTCTAAAATATAATATTTCTTTGTTCATATTGTATGTCACGATTAAAGTTTGAAGTTTGAAAATCGCTGATATGGTACCTATATGGTTTTCATGGAAAGAGTTTCAGACTTTAAAGATACATTTTGATAATGACATGCATTTAATAGTAATTTCATTCAAACTATTGTGATAATAATAGTTACTGACGTTAGTTTTCAAAAATTAATCCCAAATTACTCCCCAAACAACATTAACTAGCTGTCAAAACGTCTGCGCCACAACGCTCCTAACAATTCACGCAAATTGCATTCCATTAAATTACATCCTTTAGATTTTAGCCAACCGTAAATAAAACCGCGAGTTAGTTTCCAAAAGCATTAAATGCATTTGTCATTAAATTTGCATATTATTGTGGTCAACGGACCGTGGCGGAGTAAACGTCGTAACGCTTAGGCGACTTCCTGATTTGTCGGTGCGGAGGCAGTATGTCAAATGTCAGTGTTAGCTGTCAGTCGACTCGGTACCATTTTTTACTGCGCCCCTACATTTAAATGAGTGCTTCCTGGCTGGCGCGGGATGCGCGGATGCGGAACGATGCGAGGGCGGTACTGCTCCGCTTCTGCGCATGATATTACTACTGCGCAAACGTAATAATGACAGTATTATGTCAAGTGAGAATCTTTGCGACGTCAGTGAGTTTACGTCAAAGAAGAAAATGTCACATATCGATCCCGCCCCGCCAAGTCAGGAAGTCGCCTAAGGCAAATACTCCACAAGTAAATACAATAGAACGGTACAACCGTCCGCATTTCATTGCACTAATTAGTGATATTGTTAAGCCAAATATTATTTGACGCATTACCAAACGGGAAACTGCGCAGTACGCCGACGGGCTACATGTACAAATAATTCATCTCATTACTACTAACAGGTTTATTCATAACAGGTTGGAAGCAGATTTTCAACGAAATAGCTAATATTTGATCGCAATTTTTAGCGAGGCTTTTTTGGAATCCAGAAAATGCATTTTCTATAATTCGCATATATCTTTAGGTCTTTTACGGACTGAAATTTTGCATCTAAACTAGTTTATATGAGAAATACATCACCTACAACAATCATATTTTGTATCCGGAGCGTAGATAAGTTGTGCAACTGACACTATAAAAAAAATCACTGAAAATCTCTATACTCGTTGCCACACAATCCACCGCACCCGCAGCTAAAATAGTTCAAAGCGCTCTATACGTCATGTACATCGCTATATAACCCGTCGATTGCCCACGTGACCAGAATACTCCTTGTGGACAATTTGCCCGGCGCTCTTTGTGAGCCATTTACGGGTTAAGGCTGTGTCGGTTATCTAGGATGTTTCAAATAAATACACATAAAAATAAGTTACTGATGTATTTTTTCACGACTGCCCAAAAAAGGTCTGTAATTTTTTCATGGTTCATGTATGTATGCGATTATTTAGTCCTCCAGATATGGCGGACTATGTCAGTGATATGGTGAAAAAAATGTTTTCGATCTTATCAAGAGGGATATCGAAATGAAGAATTTGAAACGACTATTTCATAATAGTACATTATTTACCAAGGGCGGTAAAACAAAGAATGTCACACAATGTCACAGGTGTATTTGACGCCCACGCCGAAGGCAAGGGCGATAAATATGTGATCTGAGGCTTTCTTTATTACCGCCCGTGGTAAGGACAAAGTTTTATGTCTTCCCCTGGCCAGGAAGTGGGATTTTCCGCGCGCGGAGCGTGCGGCAAGTAGGTATATACTAGACAAAATACTAAATACATAACATAATGACAACATTTTAATCTTTATTCTCGGAAACAGTTTAACAATTCCACTTATTTATATTTTCGGGTACAAAAGTCGTTCTATTCAATTCTTACTTCCACGAAAATTTATTATTCCGTATTTTCACAGTTAACTTTGAAATTCCGGGAATTACTGAACAATACAAATAAGTAATAATAATTCAAGTACCAGTGCTTGACACTGACCCAAAAGACCGCATTTTGTTTTGAATTATAATGTTTGTATTAATGTTATTAAATAAAACAGAGGTATACATAATAAAGGGTTTGTTCGATTAACCGGTTCAGTAGCTCTAGTATAAGTTTTTTCGAAACATTAACTAATTCGAACGCGTTTGCGTTTTGTCTCAAAATGTATGAAAGTGGTATGAAAACGTGAACAGCGCCTCTGGTGGTCACTAGTGGAAACTAAAACAGCGAGTATAACATTTGTTGCTAACCGATGAACGCGCGTATTTCAAACTCGGTGAGAGCGTTTTCATACATTTTGAGACAAAACGCAAACGCGTTCGAATTAGTTAATGTTTCGAAAAAACTTATACTAGAGCTACAGAACGATTAAAGTAGTAGTAGTTAGTAGTAGTTAAGTCTTCGGATAGCCTGGAGATAAATATAATGACGGGAAAAATTGAGGGTCAAGGGTCCCGGAGTAGACCACCCGCTAGATGGAGCACCCAATTCACTGCACCTTGCAACTATATCTGCACGAGGTCATCCATAAGGCGGGTGACAGGAGCCTATGAGGGAGTCTGGTCAGCAAGAATAGGACATGACGTCACGGTTGCATTGAGGAAACGACAGATGAGTAGTAGTAATAATGTAATGTAACTTGCATATTTTTTTATTTATTTTTATTAAATATTTACGGAGTTTTCCTTAACTCTACGTGCCTCCAGTAGTCCGTGGTTTCGCCAAGAACTAAAAAATAACATTGCTAACTCTAGAAAATATTGTGGATATTCTGGAGATAAATCCTTTATATAACTTGTTCCTCTTACAGAAATCTTTGTTCCGTTTTTCCTTAACAATACAATACAAATATTCTATTGCACAATGCTTATAATAAAACAGCATGTACAAAAGGAACCTCCTCCCTCGACTACGTTTTAGAGAATAAAATAAATAATAATAATAAATAGTTTATTTTTCGACCAACTTGGATCAGTGTTAGTGAATTTTAACATGAGTTAGTGTTAGTTACAAGAAAGTTATATAAGAGTAGATTAATAAGGGCTAGTATTCGGCTATATACCTCTGCTCTGCACGTGAAGCTGGTTACAGTGCTTCAGGTACGGACAGTCTAGCCTACTTGCGAACATGTTGTTGGTACTATTACAAACTCTTCGCAAGAAGCAGAAGAGAAGGTTGCATTAAAGTAGACTATCCAAGCATACGTCAATGTCAAACTTAAAGTAATCGTACTTTTGGCAATGAAAAAACCGAAATCACTAATTAACAAAATATAATCGTTGTTTTTACAAAAATACAAGGAATCTACATTAAATTGACAATTCATCAATACGAAAGCAACTTGACGCGCGCAACCCGAGACCAACCTAGCTTACATCGAGATGTCAACTCTACTCATTTCGCGCCTAAAACTGACACTGACAGGTGACGGCTGTAAGCGGGGCTATTTCAGGCGTTCTTTAAAACTTGGAATCCAATAGTACTTATTGCTATGCGATTTACTAAATGACTCCTCACCTGTCACCTCTCACCTCATATGGAAATTGACAAATGTCATTTTCCATATAAAAACGGGTGAGGTGAGAGGTGACAGGTGAAGACGAGACGGTTTGTAAATAACAGCTCTGTACCCTTACCATGAGTTTGTAATGTTTGCATCACCGTACTCGCTAGCGACTGCGTAAACAATTTACGAATCGCTGTACTAAATCGTTTACGCAGTCGCTAGCGAGTACGGTGATGCAAACATTGCGACTCATGGTAAGGGTAGTGTACAGTGGCTTTGAATGACTTATACAAAAGTTTCAAGTATACGCAGAATTTTTGTCTTACCTTGTCCCTTACATTTAAATCCGCCGACAAGCGGTCTTGTTTATATTAAAACGGTTCAAGAAACAAACCATTAAGAACGCAAAATAAGAAAGCTTATAAAGCTCTTAGAACGAGCTTTAAGCTCAAAGATAAAGAAAAGTCACCGCGATAGATCTCAAGGTGGATACAGCTTGAACAGTCGAGATTTATTCCATGAAATATAACCGTAGGGAACTGGAAATAACTGGAGCCATGTGCGAGGTGAGTTTTAATTTACTGGAGAGTAAGTTGGTTGGAGGAAGGAAATGCTGGTTCGACAGGTTTTTGTCGATTATTTTATGCTATTTTAAGACTAACATCAAGCACTTTAAAAATAGGTTCAACGTAGTCGGATTTCAATAAGAAATGGCAGCGACTAAGGGGACATTTGTAGTTACAGCTCAGTTCCCATAGCTTATCTATTTAACGAATGATTTGATATAAACGTTATATAATATAAGCGCTTCTGCTTCGAATTCTATTTATGAATGAAATTGAAATAGAGCAAAATAATCTACATAAACACCTAAATGCAATGAATATGCAAAATCAGTTTCTATTGAAAGCATTGCACTACAACTTCATCAAATGCCTATTTAAATTGAAAACTGAATTTGCTCGAATTTCCACAACGTACCGTAATATTAGCAGGTAGTTGTCGTCTTTCATTAACCAGACTCTATCGAGTATAAAAAGACCAAGTGCGGGTAGTCCGAAAAAGCCCAGCGTCCAAATAATTAAGTCAGCTATAATAACCATGTTTATTTATTGACCGAGTGAGTTTTAGCTTCGACAAAAATGCTTTTGTATGTCCGGATTTCCGTTTGTCCTCCTCTACAGGTCGCAGTTCTCAACCGATTCCCGTGAAATTTTGTGAGCAGGTACGAAAAAAAAAAGTGTCGAGTCAGTTTTTGTAAATTTAAAAAAACAAACATCAATGATTTCGTATTTTTCTGCGGCCGTTTTTTCCTCTACAGGTCGCATTTCTCAACCGATTCTCGTGAAATTTTGTGAGCAGGTTCTATGACTACATAGAATTTATTGGTTATTTTAATTATTTTTCAGTTAAAAAAGCTCTCTTAAACCACGGTGCTTACGGTATATGGGCCTTATTCATAAACACTAATCAAACCTATTTTAGCTGAAATGCCGGTAAAATTCGTTTGTTTTCATCTGTCACTTTCACATTTATGAGAAAGGAACTAAACACATTTAGTTACGTAGCAGAGGTTTGTAAATATTTATGAATAAGGAGGTATAAGTTTTCGTTACGATGCGATGTTAGTTACAATATGTAGAGATTGTGACAGTCCTTGTAACTTACTCACTAGTCCCTAGTTCTCACTGTCAGACGCAAAGACAAAGGGACACAAAGTTCCGACGCACCCTTCGGGCGGATTCTCACGTAAATGGGTATTATTGTGAGTTGTGTATGTATTGTACATTTGTATATATGTCTAGGATTACTTCGTTAATGCTGTGAATGTTGTGTGGGCTTCCGCATTATCGTAGGATCCATGCTAATCCGCCCTACTAATTCCTCTACAAATAAGTGAAAGTGTAACAGTGCATCCTCAAGTTTTATAAAGGGTCGGCAACGCGCACGTGTCTCCTTTAGAGTTGCGAGCATCTATAGGCTGCGGTGTCCGCTTACCATCAGGTAGAACGTACGCTTGTTTGCCACCGTCGTAGTATAAAAAAAGTGAAAAATTAAACGCCGTCAAAGCCTTTTTATTGCACAACCTCAACAAAAATAATACAATACAGTAAATAATCAATGAATAGAGACCAACAACAGGCGGCCTTATCGCTAATGAGCGATCTCTTCCGCTACTGCTAATACTATATTATTTTTTACTAACTAATATTATAAGTATGAAATTAACTCTGCTTGTCTGTCTGTTATCTTTTCTCGTGTAAACCGTGGAACCAAAAACAGAACATTTGATAAATAGTTTGAGACTGAGCAACATCTAGAAACCTAGATAGGTACTTATTGTTTAGGCCGCTACTACACTTAGCTATACGTGTTCGCGTTGCGTATTCGCCTCCCTTTCTTTTGTAGTATTAAAGAAAGAGATGCAGCCACGAATATTTGCACAAAAACGGCGGAGTGTGGTGCTAGCATTCGGTTAGAATATATTAATTCTTGTAGCCCGGAATGATGCAATAATGAACGGATGTTTATGTATATATGTGAGCACTTTATTGTACAATAATAGGTTAAAACATATACATATATAGTATTCTAGGTGTTAGTGTATATAATAGTAGTATACTAGGTAGTAACTGGAGATTTAGATGGAGCAATAAACAAATTAAAAAAAAAACGCCCTGTTATTGGAAAATTTGAGTAAAACTATTAGCTTAAATCAATTTCTTATACGTTTAGCCATCTAATAAGACTTTTCTGGCATTCCTAGGAAGGATAACGGACAGATAATGGCAACTTTTAACTCGTGCGCCCGTCCTCAGCTATTTGAAATTTAAAATTGCCGCCATTTAATTACTGTTGACTCAATAAAAATTTCACGTGTTGATTTATCGATAAAATCGATTGTACTACACGCTCTTAAAAGCTCCGACATCGTTGACCAGACACCCTGTAATACAGGGTATGTATACAGGGCCTGTATAAGCAAGCAGCTTCCTCGCGCAACGCATTAGCATTTCAATACAGCGAGGAAATGCTGCCAGCATCATCGGCAGCTCGGCACCATGCCGCGGACGCCCAAATATTTAATAGTACATTACTTACCAAGGGCGATAAAACAAAGAATGTCTCAGATCGCAGGTATTTTACGCCCGAGCCGAAGGCAAGGCCGATAAATATGCGATCTGAGGCTTTCTTTATTATCGCCAGTGGTAAGGAAGTGGGTTTTTTCGCGCGCGGAGCGTGCGATAATGGCCACTTTATGGCCAGGAGTGACATAAAATATTTTTTTTAGGTTTATTTAGTTTTAGATTTTAGTAAAAAATATTAAAAACACGTGAAAGGTGAGGCTAGTCGGTTTGTAAATAGCAAATAATAACACAGAGATATATATATAGCCTCCAATATCGGACTAAAACAAGATAAAACGAGGAACAAAGATGTATGGAGTATCTAATGTCAACAATTACATTTAATTAAGCATAAAAAGATACAGAAATGCAATCTTCAGTCAGGAGATTACAAAAGAAACGCAAAGGAATACATTTGATACTGTTTTAATTTGCTTCAGATTAAATTAAGCATTTAATTAATTTTGAAAATGATAGAATCATTTATCAAGTGTTGTATTTTTCACTATTTTTTCCGGAATAAGATTCACTTCTATTAAAAGATTCAATGTCGGTAGCTCTAGTATAAGTTTTTTCAAAACATTAACTAATTCGAACGCGTTTGAGTTTTGTCTCAAAATGTATGAAAGTGGTATGAAAATGTGAACAGCGCCTCTGGTGGTCACTAGTGGAAACTAAAACAGCGAGTATAACATTTGTTGCTAACCGATGAACGCGCGTATTTAAAACTCGGTGAGAGCGTTTTCATACATTTTGAGACAAAACGCAAACGCGTTCGAATTAGTTAATGTTTCGAAAAAACTTATACTAGAGCTACAGGAACCCGCATTGCGGGAGCTGCTCGTAGACACGCTGCGTTTCCCCGTATGTAGAGCAAATTGCGTAGCGCATCTAAAATTTTGCCCCACAAGTGTTAACACATTCAGCTAAGGACACGATATCGGGTTCTCCGTTCGTAGATAGTTTTCGTTACAAAGCGGAAAAACTCGGCGGCAATGAATGTGTTAAATGATGGTCGCATGCACACAGCCCGCTGATGGTCGCATGCACACAGCCCGCATTAAACCCGACACCATAACGTATTCATGGTTCCAATTCCGTTTGTTACTTTATAGTACATAACTTAACAAGGGCGGTAAAATAAAGAATGTCTCAGATTGCAGCTATTTGACGCCCGAGCCGAAGGCAAGGCGGGAAATCCCACTTCCTGGCCAGCGGGTGACATTAAATTTTGTACTTAACACGGGCGGTAATAAAGAAAGCCTCAGATCTCATATTTATCGCCCTTGCCTTCGGCTCGGGCGTCAAATACCTGCGATCTGAGACATTCTTTGTTTTACCGCCCTTGTTAAGTAATGTACTAATGTGGATAACATTTTATACGATCTTATATTCTTGATGATATAAGTTTGTACGTTTGTTGAATTATTTTTTGAGTAAAGATAATACGATTAGATAGCTTAGTTGGTAGTGACCCTGCCTACGAAGCTGGAGGTCCCGGGTTCGAATCCCGGCCGGGGCATTAATTTGTGTGATGAGCACGAATATTTGTTCTTGGGTCTTGGATGTTCTCTATGTATTTAAGTATCTATTTATCTATATAAATATGTATATCGTCGCTTAGTACCCATAGTACAAGCTTTGCTTAGTTTGGGACTAGGTTGATTTGTGTAAGATTTTTCACAAATATTATTATTATTATATGCTACTCGTACAATTGCTACATATCAGTTGGTCAGGTAGAACTAAGTATCAGATCTGTAAAATGTAATTTCTGGGAATATTCAAATTATATTAATTAAATAGAACTTTTACGATTGACACATTATTTTAAGATAAACGATTAAAATTTAATGTTGACATGTCCCTCTATGTCAAATTTTACAGTAATTATTATGTACTCGTATTAATTTATAATTTAATATGATTATGTTTGTACTACACACATTTGTTTTTCATTTAATATCGTTACTGCTTTTTCGTTTAATTTACACCTTTTAATTAGTCTAGTTATATTTTGATATAGTTTATGTTTTGGTATCGTATATACATGTAATAATAACGCACACAAATACCTAACACGAAAGCAAAACCGCCAGCAATCTCAGGATTCATCTCAATTGTCGTATAACTAATTCTCGTTCAGTTTAGCTTAATGTTATTTATCAATTATATTAAGGATAGTTATAGAAAAGTATATAGTATATAAAGGCATAGTTATCATGATTTAATCTCAACATCCGCTTATATTTCTTAGAAAAATACGGAGTGAATCTCGTACTACTATTACTATATCTTTAACTGTCGTGTCAGACTTAAAAAACAGCCTAGTCTTAACCTAGGGTACTTACGCACACAAAACACACATACACACCTTATAACACACACAGCACAGCACTTCACAGTCACAGCACTGCGCTACGGGTTGCGCTACGCCGCACGTAGCGCACGTCTGGTCTGGGCTACGCGGGACCCGCTACTGCCGTAACCCCCGCCCCCCGAATTCCCGGGCCACTGTTTTCTATTGTTTTTGACGTTTGTCAAATAGTTTTTGGAAATTCTTGGGCACTTGTTGAGTAGTTTCGGATGGTTCGCAATTGCGTTTTGAATATAGCTTTATAGTTATAGCACTTGGACAAATATTTTGTAAATATTTATGGGAAATCTTATACAAATCGACATAGTCCCAAACTAAGCTAAGCTTGTAGTATGGGTACTCAGTGACAATATACATGGGTACTTGTATAGAGAAATACATACTTAAATACATAGAAATATTTAAGATTCAGGAAATTTGTTCAGAGTTCATCAAGAAAAAGTCCTGATCGGGATTCGAACCCGGGTCCTCCAGCTTCGTAGGCAGGGCCACTATCTTGCTTTCAAAGTATGTGGTATTATTTGCTGGTGGTCCGCTTTGACATCTCATCCCAAGATTTGCCGTGGGCACGAGTTTTATGAAAGCAACTGCCATCTAAGGAAAACAAAATTTTATAGGGGTTAGACCAATTTTCTGACGACATTTTCCTTCACTGAAAAGCCACTGCTAATTATCAAATGATATTTCGTAGCCCTATACAATATAGAACCACGAAAACACGTTAGTGTCAAAATAAAATTGACTTTAATGTCTCTTATCCATACAAATAAAAGTGTGTCTGTCTGTCTGTCTGTTACCTCTTCACGCTTAAACCGCTGAACCGAATTAGATGAAATTTGGCATGGAGATAGTTTGAGTGCGGGGGAAGGACATAGCATACTTTTTATCCTGGAAATCATCCCTTAACGGAGTGGAAGTTAGTATGGAAGAGCGATAACTAGGTAAGCGCCTGATATAAAAAGTAGCAATTAAATTCTATTGCGATAAACGAGTTCCACGCGGACGAAGTCGCGGGAAAAAACTAGTTGTTAATAAAAGGGTAGGTTAATAAGTGTTTTTAGGGTTCCGTACCCCAAGGGTCCACCCTATTGGCACTAAAAAACAGAATAAAATAAATATTTAAGGGGGCTCCCATACAACAGACATGATTTTTTGCCGTTTTTATAGATAATGATTAAGGAGCCTTTCGTGCGCGAGTCCGACTCGCACTTGGCCGGTTTTTTGATCTCTACTTTAAACATTACTTTTTCTTTAACTGTCCCGGCCTTGGTACCCATATTTATGGCAACCCTAGACTAGCGGCTCTCTAAACGCGAAACCTTATTATTGGTCTAATAAAGCTCACATAATAGCTGTCATATGAAGTTTCATAATCTATTATATCCTTCTGGGACCGTAGTATAGCTAGCGAGATAAATCGAGACCGGAGTCTAGAGGTCACTGTGTCAGCTCAACGTCTGACGTCTAACGTCTAACTGGATCAGATATGGCGATCTCATTTCTGATTGCAGGAACTATTAGGTCATACTTAGCCCATAAAGTTTTTTTTTGCAGCGGCCGAGGCAGCGAAATGCCGCAAATACATCGGTCTGACATACCGACATGTATTTGCGGCATTTGCCGTAGACCACCGCCTTTTTAGGCAACTATCCCGAAGGCTGGCCGAGGTGTCAGGGGACCGTAGGGCTGGCTCGTTCCTTGGCCAGCGGCTCGGCATAGCCATCCAAAGGGGGAACGCAGCCAGCCTTATGGGAAACCTTCCACAGGGCTCCGATCTCGGAGACCTTTTTTAGTTTAATTATAATATTATTTTAGCTCTTATGTTAATATATTTTGTGTTGTGCCGAATAAATATATTAAACTATAGAAAAATAATTAAAAAAAAGAAATAATCAATCTTACACAAATTGACTTACTCCCAAACTTATGCCAGTAGATTTTGACATCAAAATTGCAAAGCATGATGAAGTTCTGCATTTTTAACATGTTGTATAGATCAATTAGGGCAGTTATAAATGCGCCGCCGGGGGTAGGAGAGGTAATAATTATTCATATAAAATTTGTACTAGGCAATTGACCGGATTGCATGTCCAATGTATTGCTTATGGAAGGTGCCTGTAATCCGACCATGAAAAAATGCTCGGTCGGTGATAGAGACAAAACGTGGCACTCTTTTCTATTTCCTCTTATGGGAATTGGAATACGGCTACCTTTATCTATCAAAGCGTGTCAGGTCCTGTCCTGCTATCATAAGCATCTGATGATAGCAATCCAAGTCCGATCTTGCATGGAGTATTGTAGTCACCTTTGGGATGGCTCGGCTAAGTACCAACTTGCCGCACTCGACTTGAAGGACCGCAGAGCCAGGAGGCTCATTGGCGACGGTCAGGTAGTAGGAAACAAGCTACAGAGCCTAGAACATAGACGCAAAGTAGCATATCTGTGCGTCTTCTACAAATTGTACTTCGGAGAGTGTGCTCAGGAGCTCCATGAGCTCCTTCCCCCTTCTTCCATCGGACATCCAGACGTACGGCTGGATACCATCCTTACTTGGTCGAAATTCCTCTTATTCGAACCAAGCGCTTTGCATCATCTTTTATAATGCGCACTTCGAAGGTTTGGAATTCTCTGCCGGCGTTTGTATTTCCGAGCTCATATAACCTAGACCTTTTTAAGGCTCGAGTGAAAAGGCATCTTCTGGGTGAGCTCGCTTCATCGTCGGGCTGATCTTTACTCCCTGGCTATACTGGCCAAGAGCGATCCAATTTTTAATAAATAAATACAAAAGCAGACGGTTTGGTGCCATCCTAAATGACACACAAATCCGTTCAAGGCGTTCCATTCGTGTACACACTGTACGAGCACACTCGACATTTTAATATTAAGCTTACGATGCCCCCCGCGCGTGCGTCATTATATCGTTTACCTAACACGTTTTATTACTTTGTTATTTTAGTGCAATAAAGGTGCTTAACCGGATCGATCACATCTTTTACTTAAGGCGCTACACGGAGAAATTTGGAGACTTTGAAACGCTGTCCTGCCCAGACTAGCAAACAGTAGAGGCTGATTTTCAGATATATGATTCTTGACTATATGATTGTGGTACTGACAATAGCGAAACATGATTGCTTAAACTTTTCTCGATAGAAAATAAATCCAAAGTCGAGTCTATATTTTCCTTTTTTTACGCAGCCTACTAACACAACGCATTATTTAAAGACACGATTAAGTTAATATGATGGTATTGTACCTCATCTAGGTACTGACAAGAGGAAATTTAATAAACCTGCACACAGTCAGATATTTAACGAGATTTGTCTAAAAAGCCATTCTCAGAGAGGGTTGCATCCCGTTTTGTCGTGAGCGAAAAACAAAGGGTGTCTCTTTCAATCGATATATCGCCTTAACAATATCGTCCCAACCAACATAACAACCCAACATTAACATGCAACATTGGTGCATGTAGGGTGTAATTATTATACCCCACACACACACACACCGAGATTATCGTGGTGACATTGTGTACCGTCTAGGGGACATTGCTCTAGTAAGAAAGTATATTATGACAAAACATTTAACCTTTAATAATTTCCATCATCTGATACCTATATCAGACAATGCTAAAGGCGAGGCCGGCCCATTAAATGTCCCGCTCTAACACGCGTCATTTTGCAATTAACCATCTCGATGAATTGACAATATTTCATAATTTCCAAAAGTCTCAATTCGAAAACCATTTCGGCAAAAACGTGTGAAGTACACAAAAAACATTTTTTTAGATTTTTTTCTCCGTTAATTTTGGAAAAAAACCGCAAATTACTGTAAACCGAAAGTTGACGTCATCTTCCTCACTGTATTCAGGGAGACCTTAGTATATACAGAGTACAGACAATCGCTGCTCTGGAGTGGCTCTGGATTCTTGTTGGGAAGATGACGTCATATTTTACTTTACGCCCTTTTGGAATGACCTACTTTTCAACGTGTTTTTAAGAAAAAATACGGGTGGCTTAAATTTTTACCTATTTTCTAACTAGTTCATGAAATAAAGTAGTTAAAAATATGAAATGTTGTCAATTGGAGATACTGTTTCTGCGGGTTATTAGACCAATCCAAATTAAAAACTTTTAGCCCATAACTTTTCATATGTCCACCGAAAACACGCGCAGCTAAATGAGACAATGACCGAACAAGATGAGCGTTTCTTAATTGGTAAGGACCTATTAAAATATCCCCGAATATTGATTTTCCTACAACCTTGTACAGTTGTCAACTCCTAAAGTCAAAGAGAAAGTGAAACTTTCGCAACTTCTCGTCAGTCACAGGTATTCAGTTACTTTCCTTTGAAAGTGTTTCTGTATTGTTTTGGCTAAATTTAGTTGAGTCGAAAGTTAGTTGCTAACCGAGAGTAACTAAGAGTTAAAAAGTACAATCTGGGGCTAATAATTTTATGAAGGACATAGGGCGGCGCTTGTGATAGGGGCTGCGTCCCTCGTTCTGGTTCTTACCTGGGGACCGATTTTTGAGAGTCGAACGCTCGACTTTTCACTCGACATCTGTCAAAACGTCATAGTTTTTTGACGGATCTCGAGTGAAAATTCGAACGTTCGACTCTCAAAAGTCGGCCCCCTGGAGTCCAACAAATTTCGCTGGCCATTCCGAGGGGTAATGCCGCCAGCAGCTTCGGCACGTTTAGTCCGGCTGAATATCAGAGTGGGGTGTGACATGTTTCATTTTAATTTAGTATAAGGCTGACGAAACCTGTTGTGGATGTATGTATGCCTATTATAAAATCTTTTTTACCTCATCACTACATAGTATAAAACAAAGTCCCTTCCTCCAATCTGTCTGTCTGTCTGTCCCTATGTATGCTTAAATCTTTAAAACTACGCAACGGATTTTGATGCGTTTTTTAAATAGATAGAGTGATTTAAGAGGAAGGTTTATATGTATAATTTGCACCCTGCGAAACCGGGGCGGGTCGCTAGTATACTTATATTTGTACTAATTGTGTGGTAAGATTTGTATGCACGCTAAGGTACCTAGCACTTGTGTTCGGCACTGACCCACTTGTCACATTCAATTTAATGTCATAAATCTAGTGTTCGGAGTTTCGGTGGCAAATTTCACAGAGGTAAATGGAGTCGCCTAACTATTTTTTTGATTAAACGAATAACGATTAAATGATTAATTTTGCATAATACTCATTATAAATTATGTTGCAAGCACTACCTACTTATACCACGATAACACAGGACTACTAATAACACAAGTATGTAGGTAAACATTGTTTAAAAAATTTATTTATTTTTATTTTACTAAACGGTTAAAACGGTTATTTATATTTACTTATTAAACATGTCACCTAAACAGTCGGGACAGTATAATGTTTGTACCTGCCGCCATTTAATGTCATACTACGTATTAAGTACTTCAGGTAAATGAATAATTTATATATTCAAATCTTAAAAAGTTAATCATAAAAACGACTCCATTACCCATTAGGCAATGTTCTTAAATATTTCATTATTTCGATGTTACTGAATCTGAATCTAAGTTGTTTATATTACTTATTAGCTTATAATCTACTTAGTGTTATATTTGCATGCCATATTTGTATATCACTGACATGTTAATTGTATAACAAATGTGTATGTTCAATTGTTCATGCAAAATAAAACAATTAGAAATTAGAAATTAGAAATTAGGCAACTGACAGCTGAATAACCAATTATTATGACTCATAATAATTGGTTATTCAGCTGTCAGTTGCCTAATATCGGCGTGTTTAATACCTTACTCGAGAAAGACTGCCTTCAGACTCGGGTGTGAAGTAAATACGCGGAGTGGCGAAGTAGGTAAATTATAAATAAATAAAATAAATATGTGGACAATCTTACACAAATCTAACTAGTCCCCAACCTAAGCAAAGTTTGTACTATGGGTGGGTTCTAGGCGACGATATATATATATATAAGGACTTATAAGTACCGTGCGTCAATAGAAATTGGAAATTATGTCAACAAATATGGCTGACTGACAATTCATTTGTCGTCTATGGATTTGTTGTATAGTAGTGATGAGAAAAGTCTATAACAATAATTAATCAATCCACTTGACAGTCGAGAAATTATTTTATTGATAATTCATTGCGAGTATTTGTGGACTTTAGGTTGGGCTTTCACAATATTACCAGTCGTTAGATGACCATCTTGACCAATATGCAACATTAAACCAATTTCAGGTATTGTATAATGCCATTCATGTCCTTTAATCAAAATATTCAATATACATTTCGAATCCAAACCTTTGGTCAGCCCTGCACACTCTGAGTTTCTAAATTTTCTAAAACTTTAGATAACCGAAGCCAATAATCCTCAAACTTGTGAAAGCATATTATTTAGCTCCAGTATTTGAGGACAAAGTTGGTAATTCAAACGGAATATAACCGGTTATAACCAGTTAATAAGAAAGTTCTAAAGTGGTGTCAATTTGGTAGAAAATGTTGTTAATGTTATATTTAATCGACCCTTGTCGCTTTCTGACTGTACAATAAAATACTAGTACTAGTTTACTAGTACTAGTTTAGTTTAGTTGTACTAGTTTTTGCCCGCTACTTCATCCACGTAAACTTCCACTTCCTATTTCATCTATTCGAGGGATGATTTTTGGGATAAAATATAGCCTATATGTTAATATCCATGCTAATATTATAAATGCGAAAGTGTGTCTGTCTGTCTGTTACCTCTTCACGCTTAAACCGCTGAACCGATTTACATGAAATTTGGTATCGAGATAGATTGAGTCAGGGGGAAGGACATAGGATACTTTTTATCCCGGAAATCATGCATTAAGGGGGTGGAAGTTTGTATGAAAGAGCGATGAGTAGGTAAGCGCCTGATATAATTAAATAGCAATTACTTCAATTCTATCGCGATAAACGAGTTCCACGCGGATGAACTCGCGGGCAATAACTAGTAGGCTATAAACTCGTTGTATACAATTTGTTTTAATAATCCGTTAAGCCATTGTTGCGTGGTTGAGTAGCAAACACCCAAACTCGTAAACATTCGCATTTATGATATTAGAATTTATTCATTTGCAATTATTATGTTACCGTAACTAAAATTGTAACACCCGCCAGTAGCTCTAGTATAAGTTTTTTCGAAACATTAACTAATTCGAACGCGTTTGAGTTTTGTCTCAAATTGTATGAAAGTGGTATGAAAACGTGAACAGCGCCTCTGGTGGTCACTAGTGGAAACTAAAACAGCGAGTATAACATTTGTTGCTAACCGATGAACGCGCGTATTTCAAACTCGGTGAGAGCGTTTTCATACATTTTGAGACAAAACGCAAACGCGTTCGAATTACTTAATGTTTCGAAAAAACTTGTACTAGAGCTACAGAATATAATCTAACTAGCGAGATTGTAAACTGTCAAAAGATTGTATTGTAATCTGTCGAAAAATAATGCGTTAAATTGTAAACAGTATGTTAAACTCAAACTCAAACTCAAACTCAAACTCAAAAATGTTTATTTGCAAATATAGGTAATACATTTACAGTGATGGAACTTATTTTTAACAGTAGCGCTATATTTTACCGATAGGCATGCAAAACATTGATTCACAATTTCACATATATATATATATATTTTAGACTACGGACTACTTTTAGGTTACGGTTTGCAATCTTTGGACGTTAAACTTGAAATTAAGTTTAGATTCGCAAGTTATCTTTATGTTGATTAATGCGGAAATAGAAGCCCTTCCAAAGTATAATAGTAGTTTATGCAACTGGTACATAATGAGGGGCATTAAAACACGAGTGTGTTTTATGAAACGAGCCGAAGGCGAGTTTCATAATAAGGTCACACGAGTGTTTTAATGCCTAATTATGTACAGTTGCATACATTACTTTATCTACACACATATTATAATTACTCTAAGATGGGTTCAGAAACCGTAGTAAATAAATACAATAATTGTGTTAATACAACCTTTTTTGCACGGTTGCGGAAATATCGAAATCAGAACTGGCAACAGATACCTGAATGTTATTTTAAAAAGTAAAGAGTCCTTATTCTGATGTGATCATGTCGTTCTAGCTCAAATTTCGTGCGATATATACTAAAAAAACATCGAGCTGACATTTCGCATCGACTGAATTTGAATTTTCAGTGATACTAGAATAGGGACATGTCAACTTTGACATTTAAATTTTGACAGTTTTGTTTGACGTAATATTTTAACATCATATATGAGATTAAAATGAAATATTTTATTACTGCTGTAGCCTTAGCCACAGATAAGAAAATTGCCATAAATTCATTGAATGTTGAAATGAGAGTCATTTTCTACGGTTTCCGAACGCATATTAGAGGATTTATGATATGTGTGTAGATAAAATATTATTTCGCATTTGTACTTCAATCTTTTGTACATGCACGTATTTTACAATAAAGTGCTTACATATACATATGTATGTGCTTACATACATGATACGTGCACAAGTAACATAAAGCCCCGTTGTTATTATTTTTATCACACAAACATAATACCAATCCCCCATTACCTACGAGCAACCGGCACGCACGATCTTCTAAATCATAAAAATCGCTCTCATCGATATGAAATCGCTAGATCGTTATGTCCGTGAATGGAATCGTTACTATGTAACATGCAAGTACTCGATTAACTACGCAATTTAAAGTGTAGCCTGTGATGGTATAGCTGTCTCGGTCTGGCGTGAGCTCTCGCGGTCTGACGTGGTCGGTGCAAGGGAGAAACATTGAGCGGAAATTATTTTTTATCACTATGTTACCTAATTGAATGCGGTACTAGTGGCTCTGTGAGCTGTAGCTCTAGTATAAGTTTTTTCGAAACATTAACTAATACGAACGCGTTTGCATTTTGTCTCAAAATATATGAAAACGCTCTCACCGAGTTTGAAATACGCGCGTTCATCGGTTAGCAACAAATGTTATACTCACTGTTTTAGTTTCCACTAGTGACCACCAGAGGAGCTGTTCACGTTTTCAAACCATTTTCATACATTTTGAGACAAAACGCAAACGCGTTCGAATTTGTTAATGTTTCGAAAAAACTTATACTAGAGCTACCTACTGTACACTTCACGGGTTATTTTTTAGAAAAAATCCGAAAAACTGACTCGACAAATTAATTTTAATTAACTATCGAACCTACTCACAAAATTTCACGAGAATCGGTTTGAGAAATAGTGTTAAAGTAGATTATCCCATAGAATATTTGTTTTGTGTGAATTGTGACGCTAAATAATAGTACATTATTACTTATTACTTGTGGTGGTAAAACAAATTATTTTATCTACATGCATATCCATAAATCTTTTATCATGTGTTCAATACAGAAGTCGTACCCGTTGAAGTCTTTTGTAAGCAAACTTAATATCAAAACCATCTTACAGATAATTTCATTATGACATCGCTTGATGAAAATTTAGTGTTGTAATGGTGGTCATTTGCTAATCGTACCTGCATAGTTTATAGATGATCTATATGATATGGGTGTAGATAAAAATATTATTTTATTTCTTTCTTTGAACATGTTATGTCAGTGTTATACTAAAAACATTACACTCCTCTTTTTGGGCAGTGGTGTAAAAAGTAATTTCTTCTTGGTCGCATCCTCATAGCTGAGGGTCGTGACTACATGAGGCCGTCATTCTGCGCACTATGGCTCTCCAGGCCGCTCAGTTCTCGGCCATCCGTACAGACGTCGGCAAGTTTCCTTTGCAGATTTCTTTTACAGAATCGGTCCATCGGTTTGTCGATCTTCCTCGACTTCTTTTTCCTTCCATTTGCCCTACAAGAGTTTTTCCAGGTTATCAGGGTCTGGTAAAAAGTAATTTAATTGCTCAAAGGTTAACTGGAAGAGATCCCTTATAGGGATAAGTTCGCCTTTGTACTTCAATCTTTTGTGACATGTGTACATGTTTTAACTCGTTATTGTGTGCAATGAAGTGCTTACATACATACATACATACATTAACCTTTTTTTTTTTTTAGAAATGGCTTTCCATCAAATTTATGATGATTTCGCCAACTACTAGTACAAAGACGTTGTTCGGTAATACCACCACGCCATGACAGTAGGCAACTGGTTTTGTTCGGCAATGGATTCTGCTAGTCGTCGCGCCGAGAGCACGTGTGTTCACCAATGCGGCGACGAGCAAAATGCCAGCAATTTACCTGTACTTAAATGTGATACCGTGTGCCGTGTGTGTGTGTGTGTGTGTGTGTGTGTGTGTGTGTGTGTGTGTGTGTGTGTGTGTGTGTGTGTGTGTGTGTGTGTGTGTGTGTGTGTGTGTGTGTGTGTGTGTGTGTGTGTGTGTGTGTGTGTGTGTGTGTGTGTGTGTGTGTGTGTGTGTGTGTGTGTGTGTGTGTGTGTGTGTGTGTGTGTGTGTGTGTGTGTGTGTGTGTGTGTGTGTGTGTGTGTGTGTGTGTGTGTGTGTGTGTGTGTGTGTGTGTGTGTGTGTGTGTGTGTGTGTGTGTGTGTGTGTGTGTGTGTGTGTGTGTGTGTGTGTGTGTGTGTGTGTGTGTGTGTGTGTGTGTGTGTGTGTGTGTGTGTGTGTGTGTGTGTGTGTGTGTGTGTGTGTGTGTGTGTGTGTGTGTGTGTGTGTGTGTGTGTGTGTGTGTGTGTGTGTGTGTGTGTGTGTGTGTGTGTGTGTGTGTGTGTGTGTGTGTGTGTGTGTGTGTGTGTGTGTGTGTGTGTGTGTGTGTGTGTGTGTGTGTGTGTGTGTGTGTGTGTGTGTGTGTGTGTGTGTGTGTGTGTGTGTGTGTGTGTGTGTGTGTGTGTGTGTGTGTGTGTGTGTGTGTGTGTGTGTGTGTGTGTGTGTGTGTGTGTGTGTGTGTGTGTGTGTGTGTGTGTGTGTGTGTGTGTGTGTGTGTGTGTGTGTGTGTGTGTGTGTGTGTGTGTGTGTGTGTGTGTGTGTGTGTGTGTGTGTGTGTGTGTGTGTGTGTGTGTGTGTGTGTGTGTATGTGTGTGTGTGTGTGTGTGTGTGTGTGTGTGTGTGTGTGTGTGTGTGTGTGTGTGTGTGTGTGTGTGTGTGGGTGTGGGTGTGTGTGTGTGTGTGTGTGTGTGTGTGTGTGTGTGTGTGTGTGTGTGTGTGTGTGTGTGTGTGTGTGTGTGTGTACCGTGGACATATGTCCGGGCTCAAAGGCCGTAGACGGTGCCCGGTGCCGTACCGTGGACATGTGTCCGGCCACTTTGTTCTTTGTACGTTGCCACGTACGGCGCGGCGCCGTACCGTGGACATGTGTCCGGGCTCTTTCTCTCGTGCCTTGCGCCGCGCGTTGCCGCACGCACGCGCCCTGCCCCCGGCCCGGGGAGCAAAAACCTGGAGTACTACCGAGTTTTTTCCCAGTTAATTACAACCTGAGTAAAGTTCCGAGTTATTCCCTAAAATAACAAGGGGGCAGTGTGGACTTAACGGCGATCTGTTTGTTCTGTTCGGGGGTCCGTAAAAATGTGGACCATGAAGGTTGTAGAGATTGCGTCCGCACCCTGTAAGGATAGCAGCCATGCGATTCACACTCGTCCTCGCCCCACCCCTCACCCGTTTTTATTTTGGAAACTGTCAAAAAGTGACAAATGACATTTGCAAGTAGGGCTGCCATCCGTCCGGGTTTTCCCGGATTTGTCCTAGTTTGGAGGCCGTCCGGTTTTCATGTAAGGAAGCACCTTATTGAATTTAAGGGTCTTGTTTTTTCAAAATATTGTTTTCGGACTCGTCCGGGGAAAAAATGCGATTTACGCCAAATGTCCGGGTTTTTTTGAATCTTTGTCCGGGTTTGGCGAAATTTGAGATGGCAGCCCTATTTGCAAGTGTCAATATAAAAACCGGCCAAGTGTGAGTCGGACTTCGCACATTTAGCGTTCCTAACCGACCGCAAAGTTAAGCTGGTTTTTATAGGAATAATAAGGAAATTTTAAAGAAAAAAACAAATTTATCAATATATGTATTAGTATTTGTTGGTAAAATTTACGTAATAATAAATATTACTACCAAATTTTAAGTTTATAGGTATTTGGGAAGATAAAAAATTCTTCGGAACAAAATTACGTAAAAAAGCTGACTTTGGTGGCTTCTTATTCCTTTGTTTTCCAATATTTCTTTTAGTTAAAAATATATAGTGGGTATCTACTCAATGAGCTCTAAACGATACACCACTCGATAGGGTAGGATACATTTTTTTTCACGCCCTCTTTAGCTAGCTGTATGGGACCATTACAAAAATTTAAAAATAAGCTTTGACTATTTGTGTTGCTTTGGGCCAACAAGACGCTTATACTTTGTAAATTTGAAGCCTGCAGCTCCAACCGTTTGGCTGTAAAACCTGTGTGACAGACGACGGACGGACGGACGCCTGGGCGTCACCAATAGGGTTCCATTTTGACCCTTCGGGTACGGAACCCTAAAAACGGATGAGTGGTGAGATGACAGGCAGAGACGAGTCAGTTTATGAATAACAGCTCAGGAGACAAAAAAGCCGGATAATGCGAGTGGGAGTCGCCCACCGAGGGTTCCGTACGAATGTGTACGTCATACAATTATTACCGCGCATACTGTTGCTTAACCTTGATGATTGATGTATTTTAAATTAAGACTTTATTTTAATATTTATTGTTGTTCAATACCGTACCGGTACCGTACCGTTCTTGACGACGAAATCCGACATATAAGCTGCATGATACCAATTAATTTTGAATCTCGAAGAGAACCTTGCAGTCCCCACAAATAGGTTTTTTGAAGTGAAAACTTCTTTAGCGGCGCTGAACACTTTTTGTGATAGGGAAAAATTGCTAAACTCGCGTCAGGGTCACGTGACCGTCAGAGCGTAAGACCAGCTACGTGACCCCTCCTAATATCGTAAGATGGACACTTGACCTATATATATTTTTTCTTATGTTATACCTGTTGACGATCCTTTTGTGAATTGATTTCGTTTTAAAAATGTAAAACACTGTGTAATTTTATAAAGGAAATAAATATATCTAATCTAATCTAATCTATAGAAGATGGATATTATGAACCTCAAAGCAAACAAAGCAAAGCAAACAAAGTTTCTCACAGTGCAGGTTATGTTAAGTTACAACCGTCAGCAGCGTTCTGTATAGTTAGTGCATTGTATTGTTCGTAGGTGGCGCTGTTATTAAAAATATATTAAGTGAAAACTTCTTTATCATGTCATTGTGTTTCCACTTCAGCCGGCACTCCCGGAGTGCAGCCCGTTTTTTTTCTATAAGGTGCAGCGGGGCAATCTAGACTGCGGGAAAATTAAAACTAATCGATATTATCTTCCGTGTTTTACATCATTTACTAGAGTTCTATCTAGGCCCGGATAGCGGAAAAGCGTTTTCACAATTTCACTAATCTGGCACTCTAGTAAATGATGTAAAACACGGAAAATATTTCGATTAGTTTTAATTTCCCGCAGTCTAAATTGCCCCGCTGCACCTTAACCACAGAATAAGTAATAGTACAAGTACAGAAGCTTCACTTTCTAACAAAAACGGCGTTTAAGCATAAAAAACATGCCTACTCTGTGCATCTCTGTCTATTATATAACTTGTATTCATTCACACGCGGCACGTGTAGCGCTAGGGCTATCGACTCGTCGCTCGTCGCGTTCTAGTCTGCGGCGGCAGCGGTAACATGCATATAGACGCGTTCGCGCGGCGGCGGGCGGCCCTTGACTGACGGCCGGCCCCGGGCCGAGCGAGCGGTAGGCATTTAAAGCGACGCGCGCCTCCCACTGCAAGCCCCTTGCCTTAACTGAATACGGAATCCTTTGTATATGAAAAAGTTCGTTCTTGACTGCATTTCAAAGTAAATATAGCTCTTTCTAAACGTGGGTGGGAACTTTGAACAAATACCGGATCCCTTATCTTCAATTAACTGTGACAAGAGTCGATACTATATTATTGTATGTATGTGTATGTAAGTTTACATATCTATGTATTTCTTCAATATTTAGTCTTAATAATTAGTATTTTAGGTTGTATATACTCTATTTTCCTGTTTCACCTACTCAAGTTTTAAGGCCAATTTTTTTGGCGTTGTAGTTTTTTTTTATTTCTCAGAATTGCATGAAAATTGGTAGGTTGGAAGAGCTCCTGATTCTGAACAATATGTGCACGATTTTCTACACTGTCCCACAATTTTTTTCCATTTCCATACTCAGGGATTTTCGTAACTCAGTCGAAAAAAATTATGGGGAAAAAAATTTTTTCGGGGCCATGTTGTCATATTTTTTTACTTGTACAGAATCAGGAGCTCTTCCAACCTACCAATTTTCATGCAATTCTGAGAAATAAAATAAAAACTAAAACGCTAAAAAAAATTGGCCCTTTAACTTTTCTTTGTCTGGAAGATATCGCTTGTTAGCGATAAGACCGCCTGTTGTCTACCATTGTGCAAGTTGTTTCTGTTATTTGTTTTTAGTGTACATTACTTGGTGATCAATAAAGAATATTTGTATTGTATTGTGTGATTAAATTGCGTTATTATTCTGATTTTTCCTAAGAATATTCTCCGGGTCCTTACCAGTAAAAAAAGCCCATCTATTTAAATCGAAATATTTTTTATCTACACACATATCATAAATCCTCTAATATGCGTTCGGAAACCGTAGAAAATGACACTCATTTCAACATTCAATGAATTTATGGCAATTTTCTTATCTGTGGTAATATAATTTTTAATTTTAATCTCATATATGATGTTAAAATATAAAAACGTCAAACAAAACTGTCAAAATTTAAATGTCAAAGTTGACATGTCCCTATTCTAGTATCACTGAAAATTCAAATTCAGTCGATGCGAAATGTCAGCTCGATGTTTTTTTAGTATATATCGCACGAAATTTGAGCTAGAACGACATGATCACATCAGAATAAGGACTCTTTACTTTTTAAAATAACATTCAGGTATCTGTTGCCAGTTCTGATTTCGATATTTCCGCAACCGTGCAAAAAAGGTTGTATTAACAAAATTATTGTATTTATTTACTACGGTTTCTGAACCCATCTTAGAGTAATTATAATATGTGTGTAGATAAAGTAATGTATGCAACTGTACATAATTAGGCATTAAAACACTCGTGTGACCTTATTATGAAACTCGCCTTCGGCTCGTTTCATAAAACACACTCGTGTTTTAATGCCCCTCATTATGTACCAGTTGCATAAACTACTATTATGTTACTATCTAGTACCGGATTATGTTACTAGTATTTTCCTGGCTAAACAAAACAGGGTTCGCACTGGCATCTAATACCAGGATTGGCGTAGGTGCTAAATTTACCTCTTCACTCGGCTAGTTTTCAGTGGGGAACGACGTTTGAAAACGTTCATTCTCATCGTAGGCGCTTTCTTTTACAGGCAAGTTCAATAATATATCCGCATTTTAGACCTTATTAGTGGAAAAATGTTTGGGGTAAGAAATTTTTTTCGACGCCATGTTGTCATATTTTTTTGACATGTACAGAATCAGGAGCTCTTCCAACCTACCAATTTTCATGCAATTGTAAGAAATAAAAAAAAACTACAACGCCAAAAAAATTGGCCCTTAACAGTGTTGGCGTTAGTACGTAGCGTTAGGTTTTGTAGCGCTACGCTCGTAGCTGATAGCCGACAATGAGCTACGAGATAGCTACGAGCTACGAAGTCGAAAACTAAATAGAGTACCTATCTTCCTCTTTGTCGCGCGCATAAACAAGTAGTGCGACAGAGGCAGATATCGTCGGTTGACTACTAAAACTAACCCTAAGCCTTATTTATACACGATGTACGGGACTTGCACGTGAGTTTCATTGCACTGCGGGTCGCAGAGGATTACGATTTCAATCACTCTATAAAACCGCGCAATGGAGTGAAATTCGCATGCGATTCTCGTACGTGTATGTTAGGTCGTTTAAGCTAGTAGTATCTCAGCGTCTTTTCAGTACTAAGATACGAGGTTTCTAAAAAGAGTGATAATTTTTCTATTGACTTGGTTGTCCACCGGTGATATTTTCGTTTTCGATTCGCGGTAGGTCCTGTGATAACAATAGCCAAAGCTAGTCAAAGCCAACTAGTTTAGTACACATAGTAAAAGTTATATATCAAAGACCATTTATACAAAACCATTTAATCTGCAAATGGGCCACGAATTACTCTTAATTATAACATAAAAAAATGCAATACTCAAAATAATATAAAATTAATCTTAGCAGATGATTGTCATAAACTGAAAATAACAATCCAGATTTTTTACAGATGTATAAAGTCTGTAAGCGTCAAATTAAAAAAAGTACTTGATAACATATAATAATCATAACATCCAGTGAGATGAATTAGTTTTCAGTTGTTTCTTATTAATACTTCTAATTAAAGTAATTAGTTAGCTTCATAATTAATATTTTCTTAGCCGACTGTACCTACATACCTATAGAACCCAGACAGACATTTACAATTTATACAAAGCAAAGCGAATTTAGAATCTGCATACAAATTACAGGACCCAGGGTTAGTTTTAGCTGAGCTACGAAAATTTAATCAAAAGATTCGTATTTAGGACTGGTAATTTATTTAGAAGCGATTTTCAAATTATAATTTATACCTGGGTGATGTACGTACATAAATTTATTACGTAAATTTTCTACAGTACGTTTCATCTACGATTTGGATGCCAAAAGGCCCATTTTTATCACTACATACATACATATTATATATGTTGCAGTCATAGTCATAGTCATAGTCATTTATTTGATAAAATAAATTTACAGGTCAAAACAATAGTAATAATCACAATATATAGTATAGACAAAAATACAATTAGTATGTCCCTTGTAGGGAAAGAAATAATTATATAAATAGTGAAAGTCGTAAAAAACACAAATCGTAAACAATTAGATTAACCTAATTCCTTGTACATTATGTACTCATCGTACTTGTAGAACGGGCGCTCAATAAGCCAGTCTTTTAAACGTCTTTTAAAACTATGCAAGCTTGGGGCTTCAGTTACAACCTTTGGTCTCGGACGTGTGCCAGCACCTGCCATTCAGTACAATAATGTGACACGGTCGTCCCGCCATCTCCTTTTCGATCTTCCTTCGCCTCGGTAGCCATCCTGTGGGACCCATTCGGTGGCTAACTTGGCCCATCGCTCCGGGTGCATTCGGCAGACATACCCGGCCCAGTCCCACTTTAGCTTTGTCGGTTAAGGCGATATATTGATTGAAAGAGACGCGCGTATGTTTTTCGTTCACGACAAAACGGGATGCAACACTCTCCGGGAATGGCTTTTTAAGACAAATCTCGATACATATCAGACTGTGTGCAGATTTATTAAGTTTCCTCTTTACAGTACCTAGATGAGGTAAAATACCATCATATTAACTTAATCGTGTCTTTTAATAATGCGTTGTGTTAGTAGGCTGAGTAAAAAAAGGAAAATATAGACTCCGAGCAACTTTGAATTTCTTTTCTATCAAGAAAATTTTAAGCAAATATGTTTCGGCTATTGTCAGTACTACAATCATATAGTCAAAAATGATATATCAGAAAATCAGTCCTTATTGTTTCCTCGTCTGGGCAGAACAGCGTTTCGAAGTTTCTAAGTTTCTCAGTGTAGCGCCTTAAGGCCGTGTATTACCACTTTTAAGTTTTTAAAAACCACCTGAGACATAGAATATAGTGTCTTGAAATCTAAAAAAAATATATGTGTTACATAAGGATATTGTCTAGTCAAAATCGCAGTCAGTTACATGACCTGATGAATTTCACTCGATAGAAAAAAATCGCGAAGTTACCCCTTTTTGGGATGTTTTTTTCAATACTACGGCTATATTACTGATATTTAACATTTAATTTTTGTACTCCATTAAAGATCGTAAATAGTTATAGACATTTTCGCAGGGTTTGCTTTGATAAAATGACTGGCTTGATGACTATAGCTAAATATTTATACAAAACTGCGCGCAGAGCTTGCGTAGAGAGCGGGATGGTTAATTGTAAACTCACGCATGTTAGAGCGGGACAGTTGCGTTGGGGATGCCTCCCCTTAATAAGCTTATTTTTAATTAAACATCCTCCTAACAATAGGAGTTCAATTGGCCCCAATCCACGATATAAATCGTTGTGGGTTGAACAAGCCTCTCAATTAAGGCGGTTAATTAAGCTACGAGTACCTATTCTATGTATTATTACAATATCGATCCGGGAATATTGAATTACATGTTAACTATTACGGTTTTCAATAATACGAGCTATTTAAGTGTGAGTGTCAACGGTTTTCAGACTATGTTGAGTTATCCGGGTACACAAGGTTAATTAGAAGCAGGTTAGTAACTGTGAAATATTATATTAGGACAGAAATTTCTTGTGATTGCGAAGTGAAGTCAGGTAGCTTCAAAGACGGAGAAGCCTACAGGCCTACTGATTTATTATATTATTATTTATTGTATTTTGTTTTTATGTAATAATTTTAATTTTAATTTGATCTTACTTATCATCATCATTATTTAAGAGTTTCACTCTTGTCGGTGCAGTTCTCTCCAGTCCTTTCTACTTAACTTACTTATATGTAATGTAATATGGACATGTTCTGGAATAAATTGTTTCATTCATTCATTCATTCATTCAAAGGCCCCGAAGCGCTAATCGCCTAGAAATAGATAGTTACCCCGCACAGCAGTGCCCTTACCATGAGTTTACAGGAACGTACTCGCTAGCGACTGCGTAAAAAAAATTATGGTAGGTATAGCGCCTCTGGCGGTTACGCAATAGAACTAATAATCGGCATACTAAATCGTTTACGCAGTCGCTAGCGAGTACGGTAAGAGTTTTCGGTACAAACTCATGGTAGGGGTACAGGGCTACGTCACGGATAACTTTAAAAAAAGAATTGATTAGGTCACATAGTCTTTGTCGTTAGAGGAGTCCACGTTTGGGTCAAAGTTGACCTGAATGGAATAATTTCTCTGATCTAAGTGGCAGCTGACATAAGAGAGCGAATGTTGTTTGACATGTTCGGATTCTTAAAAATCGCGCATCGATTCGAAACATTACGGCATGCCTGATGGTAAACAGACATCGTAGCTCATGGACGCTAGTGACTGCAGGAGAATCACAAGGCATTTATTTTACCTGCCTAACCTTTTATTTTCCTGATATGGCTGGTAAAGATTTTCTCAATTTAAAATACAGTACCCGAAGATAGACCCCCCACAAGGTGGACTGATGACCTGGTAAAGGTCGCGGGAGTCCGCTGGATGCGGGTGGCGCAAGACCGGTCATTGTGGCACTCTTTGGGGGAGGCCTATGTCCAGCAGTGGACGTCTTTCGGCTGATATGATGATGATGATGATGATGACCCGAAGATAAATATTGCACCTCGATCTATTATGGAAAGAGACAATTGACTGTTTACGACGATTTCTGAACACTGGCGAACGTCCATCAATCATCTTATTTATTAACTAGCTTTTGCCCGCGACTTCGTCTGCGTAGAACTCGCGTCATCGCGTTAGAATGTTATTTCATTCTTCTATTTCATGCGCTTACCTAGTTATCTCTCTTCCATTCTAACTTAAACCCCGTTAAGGGATGATTTCCGGGATAAAAATATCCTATGTCCTTTCCTAGGACTCAAACTATATCCATAACAAATTTCATCTAAATCGGTTGAGCATTTTAAGAGGAAACAGGCAGACAGAGTTACTTTCGCATTTATAACCCGCCCCAGTTTCGCACGGGTAGTCCAGTTTTAAATTTATTTATCTAAGCTTTTGCCCGCGACTTCATTCGCGTGAATATCCATTATCCATATCAACTTCTACACCGTATTTCGCCGGGTTGTCTCGCCAAACATTGCGCACGCCGGCTCAATGCGCCCACATGAAACATGACAGAAGACTAAATATATGTTATTAACTTATTATAGATGTAGATGAAAACGCTCGCGAGCGAAGTGAGCGCGAAACTTTTCGGATATTCTGATGCAGGTGTGGAAAAGACTTCATACGCACCAAGTAATGAAGATAAAAACGCGAGCGTAGTGAGTGCGAAATGTTTCGAACATTATGATGCAGGTGCGGGAAATACTCATCAAGTAATGTAGATGAAAACGCGAGCGCAGCGAGCGCGAAATTTTTCGAACATTCTGATGCAGGCGCGGAAAAGACTTCATACGCATCAACTATAATGTAGATGAAAACGCGAGCGTACGGCGCGCGAAAATTTTTTGAACTTTATGATGTAAGTGTGGAAAATGCTCATCAAGTAATGTAGAAGAAAACGCGAACGCAGCGAGCGCGAAATTTTTCGAATATTATGATGCAGGTGCGGAAAATACTTTACACTCATCAAGTAATGTGTATGAAAACGCGAGCGCAGCGAGCTCGAAATATTTCGAACATTATGATGCCGGTGCGGAAAATAATTCATACGCATCAAGTCATGCAGATGAAAACGCGAGCGTAGCGAACGCGAAATTTTTACGAACATTAAGATGTAGGTGCGGAAAATACTCATCAAGTAATGTAGATGAAAACGCGAGCGCAGCGAGCGCGAAAATTTTCGAACATTCTGATGCAGGCGTGGAAAAGACTTCATACGTATCAACTATAATGTAGATGAAAACGCAAGCGTACGGCGCGCGAAAATTTTCGAACATTATGATGTAGGTTGTGCGGAAAATGCTCATCAAGTAATGTAGAAGAAAACGCAAACGCAGCGAGCGCGAAATTTTTCGAACATTATGATGCAGGTGCGGAAAATACTTCACACTCATCGAGTAATGTGTATGAAAACGCGAGCGCAGCGAGCGCGAAATATTTCGAACATTGTGATGCCGGTGCGGTAAATAATTTATACGCATCAAGTCTTGCAGATGAAAACGCAAGCATAGCGAACGCAAAATTTTTACGAACATTATGATGCAGGTGCGGAAAAGACTTCAAACGCATCTGTAATTTAGATGAAAAAGCGATCGTAGCGGGCGCTAAGGTTTAGTAAAGTGCGGAAAATAGTTCATACTCATGAAGTTATGTAGATGAAAACGCGAGCGCAGCGAGCGCGAAATTTTTCGAACATTATTATGCAGGTGCGGAAAATACTCCATACGCATCAAGAAATGAAGATGAGATCGCGAGCGTAGTGAGCGCGAAATGTTTCAAACATTATGATGTAGGTGCGGAAAATGCTCATCAAGTAATGTAGATGAAAACGCGAGCGCAGCGAGCGCGAAATTTTTCAAACATTATGATGCAGGTGCGGAAAATACATCACACTCATTAAGTAATGCATATGAAACGCGAGCGCAGCGAGCGCGAAATGATTCGAACATTCTGATGCAGGTGCGGAAAAGACATCATTCGCATTAACTATAATGTAGATGAAAACGCGAGCGTACGGCGCGCGAAAATTTTCGAACATTATGATGCAGGTGCGGGAAATACTTCATTCTCATGAAGTTATGCACATGAAAACGCGAGCGCAGCGAGCGCGAAATTTTTCGAACATTATGATGCAGTTACGGAAAATAATTCCTACGCGTCAAGTAATGTAGATAAAAAAGCTAGTGCGAAATGATTCGAACATTATGATGCAGGTACAGAAAATACTTCATACGCATCAAGCATTGTAGATGAAAACGCGAGAGCAGCGAGCGCGAAATATTGAACAAAAAAAATTTGTTGACCTATTAAGTGGCTTTGTAAAGAGGTAGTTGAATAGATATTTTTTTTGTTCATAAATTATTGGAATTTACGAAATTTTGTTCCGATGAATTTAAAATTTGGTAATAATGATTGTTATTACGTATTTTTTACCAACAAATACTAATATATTGATAAATTAGATTTTTTTCTTTGAAATTTCCTTATTTTTCCTATAAAAACCAACTTAACTTTGCGGTCGGTTCGGAACCCTAAATGTGCGAAGTCCGACTCGCACTTGGCCGGTTTTTTTTGCTTTCCAATCCGCCTGTTCGAATTTGGTCATACTTGATGTTTATTGTTACGTAGGTATGTATGTTTTAATAACGAATACCAATATACCCTAAATTTATGTCTGTTACGCGCTGAACGTATTTTATACATTTTGCTGACGGAAAACGCAACTAATCGGCACCTCGAAGAACCTCAAAGATGAAACTCATATCGATTATTAAGAAAAGTAAATAAGTAAATGTCCGCCATCTTCAATTTGAAAATGGATAAGTATCATTCTTGTAATGAGCACCTCAAAAAACAATATTTTATACAAAAATGCGCATACTTAATATATAGGTAGTACATGTCGCAAGTGCTACCATGCAACCGAGAGCCCGCCGCTCTGCGTAGGTAAAGTACCCTCCATCGAAAACAAAAAAAAATCGAGGTTGCGTAGTAAGGTTTGTGAATATTGATAGCGACTGACTGACCAACATAATTAGATCTCTCATTTCAAACAGTTAATATGGTTTGAGGGACTTTTGTATTTTTGTCTATAGCCTTGAGAGGCAGAGGTATTGTTATTTCACCCCCCATTTTTTCAAATACTATCTGTTTATTATACAATGTTTGAATAAGGTTCTATTTACTTTGCGTCCATGTATATACTTACCAACTTTCAAGCCTGTAAATCATGAACTGAAAGACTTCTCATACAAAGTTTAACCCCTCTTTTCACCCCCTTTCATCCCTAACCTGTATGATTTTTATAGCCTATAACCTGGCCGAAGATCCAATAAACATATTAGTGAAGGCTGTATTAAAATCCATTCGCTAGTTTTCGCGTGATAGTTAGACATATAAACAGACAGACAAACAGACAAACAGACATGAATTCTAAAAACAGTTGAAACGTGTTCTGTTATCGATTCTTAGACCCCTCCATCGATTTTTTTACTAATATCTTCAATGTACAGATTTTCGACCCTCTTCTGCTTTATTATATGTATAGACTAGCTTTTGCCCGCGACTTCGTCTGCGTAGAACTCGCGTCATCGCGTTAGAATGTTATTTCATTCTTCTATTTCATGCGCTTACCTAGTTATCTCTCTTCCATTCTAACTTAAACCCCGTTAAGGGATGATTTCCGGGATAAAAATATCCTATGTCCTTCCCTAGGACTCAAACTATATCCATAACAAATTTCATCTAAATCGGTTGAGCATTTTAAGAGGAAACAGGCAGACAGAGTTACTTTCGCATTTATAACCCGCCCCAGTTTCGCACGGGTAGTCCAGTTTTAAATTTATTTATCTAAGCTTTTGCCCGCGACTTCATTCGCGTGAATATCCATTATCCATATCAACTTCTACACCGTATTTCGCCGGGTTGTCTCGCCAAACATTGCGCACGCCGGCTCAATGCGCCCACATGAAACATGACAGAAGACTAAATATATGTTATTAACTTATTATAGATGTAGATGAAAACGCTCGCGAGCGAAGTGAGCGCGAAACTTTTCGGATATTCTGATGCAGGTGTGGAAAAGACTTCATACGCACCAAGTAATGAAGATAAAAACGCGAGCGTAGTGAGTGCGAAATGTTTCGAACATTATGATGCAGGTGCGGGAAATACTCATCAAGTAATGTAGATGAAAACGCGAGCGCAGCGAGCGCGAAATTTTTCGAACATTCTGATGCAGGCGCGGAAAAGACTTCATACGCATCAACTATAATGTAGATGAAAACGCGAGCGTACGGCGCGCGAAAATTTTTTGAACGTTATGATGTAAGTGTGGAAAATGCTCATCAAGTAATGTAGAAGAAAACGCGAACGCAGCGAGCGCGAAATTTTTCGAATATTATGATGCAGGTGCGGAAAATACTTTACACTCATCAAGTAATGTGTATGAAAACGCGAGCGCAGCGAGCTCGAAATATTTCGAACATTATGATGCCGGTGCGGAAAATAATTCATACGCATCAAGTCATGCAGATGAAAACGCGAGCGTAGCGAACGCGAAATTTTTACGAACATTAAGATGTAGGTGCGGAAAATACTCATCAAGTAATGTAGATGAAAACGCGAGCGCAGCGAGCGCGAAAATTTTCGAACATTCTGATGCAGGCGTGGAAAAGACTTCATACGTATCAACTATAATGTAGATGAAAACGCAAGCGTACGGCGCGCGAAAATTTTCGAACATTATGATGTAGGTTGTGCGGAAAATGCTCATCAAGTAATGTAGAAGAAAACGCAAACGCAGCGAGCGCGAAATTTTTCGAACATTATGATGCAGGTGCGGAAAATACTTCACACTCATCGAGTAATGTGTATGAAAACGCGAGCGCAGCGAGCGCGAAATATTTCGAACATTGTGATGCCGGTGCGGTAAATAATTTATACGCATCAAGTCTTGCAGATGAAAACGCAAGCATAGCGAACGCAAAATTTTTACGAACATTATGATGCAGGTGCGGAAAAGACTTCAAACGCATCTGTAATTTAGATGAAAAAGCGATCGTAGCGGGCGCTAAGGTTTAGTAAAGTGCGGAAAATAGTTCATACTCATGAAGTTATGTAGATGAAAACGCGAGCGCAGCGAGCGCGAAATTTTTCGAACATTATTATGCAGGTGCGGAAAATACTCCATACGCATCAAGAAATGAAGATGAGATCGCGAGCGTAGTGAGCGCGAAATGTTTCAAACATTATGATGTAGGTGCGGAAAATGCTCATCAAGTAATGTAGATGAAAACGCGAGCGCAGCGAGCGCGAAATTTTTCAAACATTATGATGCAGGTGCGGAAAATACTTCACACTCATTAAGTAATGCATATGAAACGCGAGCGCAGCGAGCGCGAAATGATTCGAACATTCTGATGCAGGTGCGGAAAAGACATCATTCGCATTAACTATAATGTAGATGAAAACGCGAGCGTACGGCGCGCGAAAATTTTCGAACATTATGATGCAGGTGCGGGAAATACTTCATTCTCATGAAGTTATGCACATGAAAACGCGAGCGCAGCGAGCGCGAAATTTTTCGAACATTATGATGCAGTTACGGAAAATAATTCCTACGCGTCAAGTAATGTAGATAAAAAAGCTAGTGCGAAATGATTCGAACATTATGATGCAGGTACAGAAAATACTTCATACGCATCAAGCATTGTAGATGAAAACGCGAGAGCAGCGAGCGCGAAATATTGAACAAAAAAAATTTGTTGACCTATTAAGTGGCTTTGTAAAGAGGTAGTTGAATAGATATTTTTTTTGTTCATAAATTATTGGAATTTACGAAATTTTGTTCCGATGAATTTAAAATTTGGTAATAATGATTGTTATTACGTATTTTTTACCAACAAATACTAATATATTGATAAATTAGATTTTTTTCTTTGAAATTTCCTTATTTTTCCTATAAAAACCAACTTAACTTTGCGGTCGGTTCGGAACCCTAAATGTGCGAAGTCCGACTCGCACTTGGCCGGTTTTTTTTGCTTTCCAATCCGCCTGTTCGAATTTGGTCATACTTGACGTTTATTGTTACGTAGGTATGTATGTTTTAATAACGAATACCTATATACCCTAAATTTATGTCTGTTACGCGCAGAACGTATTTTATACATTTTGCTGACGGAAAACGCAACTAATCGGCACCTCGAAGAACCTCAAAGATGAAACTCATATCGATTATTAAGAAAAGTAAATAAGTAAATGTCCGCCATCTTCAATTTGAAAATGGATAAGTATCATTCTTGTAATGAGCACCTCAAAAAACAATATTTTATACAAAAATGCGCATACTTAATATATAGGTAGTACATGTCGCAAGTGCTACCATGCAACCGAGAGCCCGCCGCTCTGCGTAGGTAAAGTACCCTCCATCGAAAACAAAAAAAAATCGAGGTTGCGTAGTAAGGTTTGTGAATATTGATAGCGACTGACTGACCAACATAATTAGATCTCTCATTTCAAACAGTTAATATGGTTTGAGGGACTTTTGTATTTTTGTCTATAGCCTTGAGAGGCAGAGGTATTGTTATTTCACCCCCCATTTTTTCAAATAGGGGAGGCCGGGGCTGGAAGTTCCCGGGGTAAGTTGTTCCGACAGTAATAATTTTGTAAAGAAAAGAGATAGCAATACACGCGCAGTGCGTCTTTCAAGCATCAGGTAACGTGCTGCGCTGGCGGCTGTCTTAGTTGCTCCGACGGCGACGGAAGAGTGGATGTGCGCATCGTGCTATGAAAACACCACGTGAGTAAATTTTTTCGTATTTAAACTTTTTGGTCTATTTTTATTTATTATTGACCGATTCATGTCTAACTTTCCTATTTTGTAGTGGAATTAGTGAGGTATCTTATTGTTTGAGTGTTTTTTAAATTGATTTCATTAATTTGCTAGCATGACAGTCTTAATATAAAAATGTGATTTGGGGCTACAAGTTCCTTCCTGAAGGGGCTGATTGTTCCCCGGAACAACTTACCCCAATTGACCTTCAGTTTTACAATATTTTTTTAAGGTAATTTTTCTGTTTTTAGGATGCATACCTACAAGCGAAAAAGTGATAGAGGGATCTGTATTGCGTCGAGCTGCAAATGCTGTCATAAAAGAAGGAAGAAAAATAAAACAAAAAAGAAAAACAATCAAAGAAGAAGGCAAAGAAATATGAAGCTATTGCAACGAAGGGAGAGGGGAAAAACAAAAATAATAAAGGTAAAGGCAAGGAGAAAGCTCAAGAAAAAGCTAAACGAAGAGTATTACAAGAAAGTGAGAGTGATTAGTAACGAGGACCTGGATTAGTACTGCTTAATTTGTTGTGATTCCTATTCAAATTCTCTTCCAGGCAAACAATGGATAGAATGTAGCATGTTTAAAAATTGGGCACATGTTAAATGTATGAATGAAGGCATGTTAAATGTATGAATGAGGTGTTATGGTTGACGAAATATAAGCTGCACCGATTCTCCATACAAGTTGTTCGAGGAATCGGTGCAGCTTATATTTCGTGAACTAAATGCGTAAAATCATTTCAGTTGAACGAATTGCTCCAAAGCAAACCTTTCCTTCAAAAAGCTACTTTACCAGTTGAAATTCTTTTTGTTGAACGTATTTCTATTAAAATGTTATTGGATTTTGAACCTTATTGTTTGAACGGTAAAGTAGCTTTTTGAAGGAATTGCTTTGGTGCAATTCGTTCAAGAAAAATAATTTCAAGTTATATAAGTACTTATGTGTGTCCCAATTGTGAGTCAGGTGAAGAAATGAGTGATGAATAAGCATGAACGTGTTTATTTTTTGTATCCTAAAGTTTAAATAAGCATATTGGAAGATTTATAAGCTAAGAGATCTCAGTTTTAGTTTTCCATTACAAGAAAAGTTTATTATGGTAGTAACCAGTAATGTTTATAGCATTGCATAAATACACAGTAAATGAAACTTTAAAAATGATTGTTTTAATTAAAAAAACCTATGTTATTCTTATATTTTATTTCTATTATACCAGTGGAACAATTTGCCCCACACATGGAACAACTCGCCCCAAAGTGGGGCTGAATGTTCCTCACCGAAATTTTTCAAAGAATTGCGTGTAAAAAAAATACTATTGAGATATTGGCAGAAATTACTATACTATTACAAAGATCGATAAAGATCTTATAATAGTTCCAAATATTAAAGATGTAACCTTTCATTTTCATTACCAAATTCCACGTTGTTTGAAAATCGGAACTTCCAGCCCCGGCCTCCCCTACTATCTGTTTATTATACAATGTTTGAATAAGGTTCTATTTACTTTGCGTCCATGTATATACTTACCAACTTTCAAGCCTGTAAATCATGAACTGAAAGACTTCTCATACAAAGTTTAACCCCTCTTTTCACCCCCTTTCATCCCTAACCTGTATGATTTTTATAGCCTATAACCTGGCCGAAGATCCAATAAACATATTAGTGAAGGCTGTATTAAAATCCATTCGCTAGTTTTCGCGTGATAGTTAGACATATAAACAGACAGACAAACAGACAAACAGACAAACAGACATGAATTCTAAAAACAGTTGAAACGTGTTCTGTTATCGATTCTTATAGACCCCTCCATCGATTTTTTTACTAATATCTTCAATGTACAGATTTTCGACCCTCTTCTGCTTTATTATATGTATAGATGTATAGATTGACGTTTCATGCATAAATACTGCACTTTATGGACTTTAAAGTTTGTGTCAAAACTAAGACATGTAAACGTTGGATTATCTATAGTTTCCGAAAAACGTCACACAGAGCAGAGTTTATGAGATAAAGATAACGCTCTATAAATACGCAATAAGCCGAGCCTTTTTCCAAAGCTCACTCACTTCACTTTTTTTTAAATGGCTTTTCATCAAATTTATGATGATTTCGCCAACCACGTGTACATTAGACGTTGTTCGGTAACGACGCCATGACAGTAGGCAACTAGTTTTGTACGGTAGTGGATTCAGCCCGTCGCCATGAAGAGCACGTGTGTTCACCAACGCGGCGACGGACGAAATCCCTTTCTAAAGCTCGATGTGCAGTTCTTATCGCCGGGTGTACTGATTTACCATATAACAACAAGATGTTTATAAATACGAATTCCAACCGTTTGGCTGGAAAACCTGTGTGACAGACGACGGACGGACGGATGGACGCGTGACAGCCGTAGGGCTCCGTTTGGGCCCTTCGGGTACGGAATTCTATAAAGAACATCATAAGCACAAATCTGTCGAGTGCTTGTTATTATTTCATCTCAAATTTTGCAAACCCGCCCCCTAAAACATCACCGTATAATTCAACAAAACACGTAAAATAAACATCTATGATTGCACTTGCATACTTTTTAAAGTAACAGAGAATTAAAAGAGATTAAACACCATTTTGAAGCTATGCACAGTCAAAAGCACAAATTTATACATTTTCCACCTTATTCCGTTGAAATAAAGTCGAACAATGTATACAGATTTATGCCCTCAACTGTACATAAGCCTTGTTGTGTATAAAGTTATCAGAAGGTTGGCGACTGATATCTTTATAAAAAGGAGCGAAATACTGCCGAAAAATAACACTGGTGTGGCGTGCGCTATCTCCGTCTAGGATGATAAGAGAGAAAGGAAGAAAAAACAGTACGCCAGCCATGGAAAAGGACAGTAATAAAAGCCGAATAGAACATAATGGACAATTTGACGTGCAGTGAGTATAAATAGACGAACACAATAGTACATTGTTGTAGAGGCTAGAAAGTAAGTAATAGATGGACGAGTTAGTTAGATGGAGTAGTTAGTACGAGATCCATCTATTGCACTTTCGGCCGAGGCTTAACATAGTGCTTTTCACGTCTAGGTACTGAGAGGAAATCAAATCCATTTTTATAGTTTGTTGGTTGCAGCAACACAATAACTTTTTCACAATCTCCCGTCTTATTTTTTTTTCAGTACGTTCTTAATGGCCAGTATGTTATTAGATAATTCAAAGGCGTTTTTATGTAATAAATGTTCAATGCAAACTTTTCAAAGCACATAAAAATCTTAAAAACGCCAATCAATAACCTTAAAATCTCCCGCCTACATTTTTTTTTCGAGTACGTTCTTAATGGCCAGTGTGTTATTAGATAATTTAAAGGCGTTTTTATGCAATAAATCTTCAATGCAAACCTTTCAAAGCACATAAAAGTCTTAAAAACGCCTATCAATAACCTTCTTTTTCATAACATAGTCGGCGACACCAAAAAATACCTAATTTTTACGAGTTGTGATTGGTTGATTTTGTGTCATATGAAGTACGGGCGTGTTCTGATTGGACGATAGCACTACTATAACCGCTCCAACAATATAACATTAGCGGTTTAGGTGTGGTTTAGGTTAATAGTTGTCCTGTTCATGAGTCTACTACTATTGACAATTTTGACGCCCCAATTCCCGCCATCTATAGCCATATTTCCGAGCAGTAACAACACTATCGGCTCTTTAGGTATTGTGCCTTGTGATATTTTTATTTTATGTATATACATGACAAGAAACTAACCCAAATTGTAAGTTTGACGTCGAAAGATTATGAACACTAACATAGTGTTTACAATTTAACGCATTATTTTTCAATAGATTACAATCTTCCGATAGTTTACAATCTGGCTAGATCTCGCTAATTAATTAGATTTATATCTTATGTGACATGTATATTGTTTCTTCATGTTTTTGTGTACATTAAAGTGCTTACATACATACATAATCTAACGTTTTTTTTACAATCTGACGGTGATATTTATAAAGCATATTTTGAAGGTATCATTAACGCATTCACTGCCACCAACGCATATATGCATTTCCTTTACTTTCACCCAGTGCCTTGAACGCACAGACGCGTTCATAATATTTAGTGACTTTCACCCTTTGCCTTAGACTTAGAATAGTCGGTTGAACTCACATGTGCGTTTGGGGCACACAGCAAAGTGCAGCACCTGCCGAATGTCCAGGAAAATAGGGTGGCAGTGAATGCGTTAATTTAAAAACCTTCTGTCCGTCTGTACCCAATATCATCAGGCGCCTTTTGAATTTTTAACGAACGCCCCTCTGTCCAAATTGAAAAAAAACCCGCCGCGCATAAATTCACCCACTGACTGGGCGAGATTTCTTCTTGTTGTTTCTTCCCTGAAAAAGTTTATTTCCGTACCCCGAGGTTACCTTTAAGTTTGACATGCAAATTACTACTTTGATAAATTACGAAGCCCCGTAATTATGAGGTTGGGTGAAGGAACAAACGAGATTTAATTTGGAGGCATTTTTATGTTGTTGTTGTTGTAAATTTTTTGTTTGTTGTTATTAAACGTTCGCTTGTTTACTTCGGAAGAAAGCAATGTTGCGTTCATTACAGTTCAAACAGGTTAAAGATTCTTTGTTTATTTATCTTTCTTCTTAGGCAATATTATTAAAATATTTCAATTTTACTTTGTTTCGCATAATGTATTGTATCGCAGAATTTTCATTTTAAATAGGATTTTTTTGACAATAGTACCGCAATTATTAGTTAGATTCAATTGGGCTCTCCAGAATGGCATTTAGATGTACAGTCAAGGGCACCAATATGTATACACTTTTTCAACTTACTCCATTGAAATAAGGTCCAAAAGTGTATACATATTTATGCCCTTGACTGTACCTAAAAAATGAAAAGTTCATGAAAAAAAAGTTTCTATATGAAAATAACGAGTTCAATCGATCTATAAAACGACTTAATGTAGTTAAACTTGCATACTTTCTATCGAATTTTCGGCGTAAATGCGAGAGGACTTCCACACGGACTTCATAGGTCAGCAACTCTCACTATAACTAGATTATAGGTATTGCGCTTCAGCTACGCCCAATCAATTTCAATTGGATTAGCATCGGGTTATTGTAAGAGCGAATCCGAAAAGTCACGCCATTTTCGTCTTTCCATGCAGTGAAGGGCCGAGTTAAATGTTTAGCAGCATTATCTTTCAGGACCTTGAAGCATTAGGACGTGGGAACATCCTTTATAGCAGGCGAAAGCAAGTTAACAGTGCCATTTTATAGTCTTGATCATTATTTGTGCGTTCAATGCCCCAATCTACAATTGCAAACGGCCGAAACAACAGGATAGCCTTATTGAAATATAATAAACGGGTTACTCACGTCTTTAAAAGTTTAAAATCGAATATCGCAGCCATTACTCTAGCCAAGCGCTCGGCTGCTCGGTATTGGCGGCGGCGGTGGCGAGGGAAGCGAGAATCCGCCATCATTTTCCTCACTATTGTTCAATGTCGGGTTACACACAACACTCACAACGTCACATGCTAAAGTCTCGTTTACCCACAGACGTAGTATTCAAAACAGTTCTCCAGCTGGGCGGTACTGAACATCCACAATCAACACTTAGGTACACAATCAAAGACGTTCTGAAAAGACACATGAAGAGATGCAATATTGAGCTCTCTCTGAAGTGGGAGGAGAAGGCAGCGCAGCGAGCGCACGAGCAGGTTAACACATTTGAAACTGAGCGTCGTAACGAACTTGACAGAAAGCGACATGAACTCACGTCCCGTCCACCAGCAGCCGTAAGGTATAAAACTACCTCGGTGGGGTGTTCACATTCCCAAGGTGCGCTCGTCATCATTATCATTATCAGCCTGTATCCACCCACAGTTGAGTAAAAGCCTCTTCATGTTCACGCCGGCCTGCCCGGTTTTGTGCTAGTCTCATCCACGATTTCCCCGCCGAGTGCCAAATGTCATCGCACCAACGCGCTGGCGGTCTCCCCACGGATCTATGTCCCAACCTTGGCCACCACTCCGTGACCGCCTTTGACCATCTGCCGTCGTCTCGTCTTGCCAAGTGTCCCGCCCATATCCACTTAAGTTGTGCTATCCTTATACCAACGCCCGAAACCTTGGTCCTGCGTCTAATTTCCACATTAGTCACGTGATCTAGAAGAGTGATACCTAACATGGCGCGCTCCATGGTTCCTTGTGCTACTTTTATTTGGTGCATATTTGCCTTTGTGAGCGTCCATGTTTCCGATATCCGTATGTTAGGACAGGCAGGACACATTGGTCAAAGACTTTGGTTTTAAGGCATTGGGGAAGCTTTGCCCTAAAAACCAGGTCTAGTTTATTAAAAGCGGCCCACCCGAGCTGGATACGCCTAGCGATCTCTTTTGCTTGACCTGATAGGCCAAAGGATAAATAATGTCCAAGGTAGACGTAGTCCTGCACTATATCCACAGTGTCTGTGCCAACATGAATATATGGCACATTCACTTGGAAGTTCGTCATGATTTTAGTTGTGGACATGTTCATCCTAAGGCCCACTGTCAACGATGCTGCGTTAAGGTCTTGTAGCATGTTTTGGAGATCTGCGACGTTCTCAGCAAATATGACTATATTAAGGTGCGCTCGTGCCGTTGTTAAAAAGATAGGGTTACGTGAGCTACTTGCAAGCGCACCCGAGAGTGAACTATCCTAATACTCGTACCTGAACCGGATCACACAGCCGCTGTGGCCAAAATCAACTATGAGAACATTGAGGACATCATCCACATGATGATAGCCTTACGTACTAAATTCTAAACTGGAAATACTCGTATCAACAGCAACCACGCAGATGAACCGAACAAAATGCCCGCCCGACAGAAATAGCCGCACGTCAAACCAAGCAGATTTCGGCTAATTTGTCAGTCCGTCTGTTCGCACGTCCACCCAACGTTTATCCAGGGGCGTTATTCACAACCACACCTCGCCTCATTTCAAGCAAACCAATGTACAGATAATTAAAGAAAATAATACTTGTGGACAATCTTACACAAATATCAAAGTCCAAAAATAATGTTTTTCAATGAACTGAACTAGCTTTTTTTCTTTTCGGTGTACTTTGTCATTATTCTCCTAACATTTTTACCGGTTGCGCCTTCCAAGAACTCGGGGTCCGTTTTGACCCCTAATCTAAAGATTGATGTTTTCAGTATCCGTTGTACAAGCCTAAAAAACCCAGAAAAAAATTGAGAGCGGTGAGATGATGTGAAACAACTTGTGAATAGCATCAGGTGATTCGTTCGTCCGCCGACATTGGACGCCGAATTTGATTTCATTTGGCTGTATTCACGAGCGATCGAGTACGCTTGACATATTATATGTTATCTATGTAGCGAAAATAGATTACAAGTGGCGTCAATTCAAAAAATGTTGTAGCACTTTACAACTAACGAATAAACGTAGCCAGCCTTATGGGAAGCCTTCCACAGGGGACAGATTTGGGAGATTTATATTAGTTTTAATTTAGTTGTAGTTTTGTTGTAGTTTTGTTTTAAATTCCATTATAAATCAGTACCCATTTAATAAATAGTTGTATGCAAACGAATAAACGTTATCGAAGCGCAATTGAGAGGTCGGTAGCATTGTATTTATACATTTATTTCTCTAATACGTAGTAGAAAAAAAATTGAAAAACAAAGAACATTGCGTTGTATGATTAAGGCTCGAGTTTATAAAGACTATGTCAGTTAGTTATGTCAAAAAATGTGCTGAGCTATAAACATTTTATCTTACATTTGCTATGATAACGGATCGTCCGGTAGCTCTTTTTTCTCACGACCGCGAGAAAGCCGTAGTTGTAGGTGTGACATATACAAACACATAGAGACAACTTGAACTCATGGATCCTACGCTGACACATGTACCCACAAAACAATGTATATAAATATATATATATATATATATATATATATATATATATATAACGTAGCTCAACCCATAACTAGGAGCGCTCGTGGCCCAGCGGCGCTGGGTATCGCTTGCGGTATCTAAGGTTAAGCAACGTGGGCAGCGGTCAGGACTTGGATGGGTGACCACTTTGAGTGGTTACTAACTGAGCGCTCCCGTGCTTTGGAAGGCACGTTAACCCGTTGATCCCGGTTGCTGTCTATGGCAGCAGTCGTTAAGCCAAGTTGGAGGCCTTCGGGCGGCTTGAGAACTTCTAACAGTCAAGTTGCCCACTCACTTGACAAAGCCTAATCCCAATAAGGTCTAGTTTCCCCTCGGGGTTGGAAGGTCAGATGGCAGTCGCTTCCGTAAAAACTAGTGCCTACGCCAAATCTTGGGATTAGGTAGCGGACCCCAGGCATCCTTCAGGATGCAACTGTACTGGGATAACGCTAGGAGGATGATGATGTAGCTCAACACATAACTATGGCTCACCCGCGCTCGTGAGATAAAAACACTTTTAGGTTGGTTGCACAAATAGTCTACTAGTAACTACAAAAAAAATATGTTTATGTCACACCTGGCCATAAAGTGGCCATTATCGCACGCTCCGCGCGCGAAAAAACCCACTTCCTGGCCAGGGGGTGACATAAAATTTTGTACTTACCACGGGCGATAATAAAGAAAGCCTCAGATCGCATATTTATCGCCCTTGCCTTCGGCTCGGGCGTAAAATACCTGCGATCTGAGACATTCTTTGTTTTATCGCCCTTGGTAAGTAATGTACTATTATTTTCAGATCAGTTGATCTATAGCTTGTTAGTAACAATCAAAGGGGTATCTTAAAAACTATGTTAGTAAAAATAAAATAACAACACACTTTAAACAATAATAAACAAGTAGTTTCATTGATAGCAAATAATATGCCCTATTTGGCCCTACCAATGGTCACTTCCATCCAATATTTGGTGAGCGAAGAGTCGAGGCGCTCAGCCAACACCCTTAGAAGGCCATTGCTGCTGCTGCGCACTCTGTTCAGCAGTGACTATACTCTTTTTCGCCTGATGGCAAAAAAGTCGTCTGTTCGCGCATCAGCGAACATTCCAGATGCACTGCAGTGTACTATATAGGGATAGGGATATTATTTTTGAATTAAACTCGTAGTCCCCTCATGATTAGAAATGGCGGATCGATTCGAAACATGACGATCTATATTCTTCTTTATAAACGTTAGTTACCACTGGTAACTTACTGATAACTGGTAACTTACTACCAATTTAATTAAATCCTAATAAGCAAATTTCATTTTTAAATGCGGCAGGCGACAACTTCAGCCAACGCTGTCTGTTATAGGTAGGTTTATTTTGTTTTTTGCCGTTACATGTAGCTTTGCGAATTTAATCACCTACTCGCAAAGTTATTTTTCATAGTCGCGACATTCTGTAACGAACAATAAATTACTTGTTTCGTTTCAATATATGTAAACATAATTATTATATGTAAAATACTATTTAAATTTTAATCAGTTTATTTTTGTCTAGACATTCAAGGGTGTAATATTTCACACAAAACTTGAGTATTGGAAGTGGTTGAAATTTATGGCATTACCAATTTAATTTAGTCACTAAAACATTAGTAAACAAAAGATATTTTATCCAATCTTGAACCTTATTACAAGTCAATAAGTTTTTTCTAACTCACTCCACTTATAGACCAGCTGCAATGTCAACTTGCAAAAAATATTTAGTTTTAGGAAATCGGCTTTAACCATTTAGAACACCAACTTAAATTTACAGTCTAATTAGATGTAAACAAATAAGAATTTAAATGAAATTGAACCTTATTTTCATGAGAATACGGAATTGGTCAAATAGCTGCATCTGTCACAGAGTAGCAAAAACAGTTTGTAAACGCCTTAGCATCCATTCGAGTGGTCTGGGAACATTTCTAACCAGCTAAATTAGGATCCTTATTAGCCTTATTTCATAAAAGGAATAGAGAATAGAATAGTAAAAGTATATGTATTTTAAAACTTGGTTTACAGTTTTCAGACGCGTTGCGGGGTATGAAGTGAGGAGTCATTTTCATGGGGTCTTTAAAAGGGTCAGGGACCAGAATTTGGGGCATTCATATCTTTGTCGTGAGACTGTTCAGGTTGATTCTCTAGCGGGCAATAGGTTCTAACTTAGGTTACCTATGTTATGTCTAGACCTGGATTATGCTAGTATACTATTGTACTGGTTTAATCTTTGTTTGGATGTAATGTATTGTAACTTTTGTGGGTTTCAATAGTAATCATTTGTGTGTGCATTTCTAAATTCATTAGTTATTTAAAGAATTATATTTTAATCATTAGTGTAAAGTTAAATTTATTAGACAGTGATGTGCCTTGTTTTGTGTTTAATTTAATGAATTTGCTTAGTTAGGTTGTGTGATTCTAGTTACAGTTTCAGTTGTAATTTGCTTTAAATTTAACGTTTTCTTATTAGAATTTTACTCAAGTTTTGCATATTTATTGGGGATAGAAGTCTAGAGAATTTAATCTGAGCACCAGGTACAGTCGACTTGGACCTTTAAAGTGTATAGTCAGGTCACCCTGCGGTGTTAACGATAGACTAGACATTTTATAGGGTGTCTGTAATTATTTTGATTATTTAACTGCCAATATGGGGTTGTTGGCTTGCACACCGTATTTTACAGAAGAGACGGTTATAACTCCCTGGTATCTTGGTGATTTGGGGTGTTACACTAGACATTCTAAATTCTCACGTTACTCAGACCTATTTATCTATATACTTATATATTCACACTTATATTCTCAGTGAGGCCTGTTGTCCCAATCCTCTGTACAGACTCACTGAAGCACACGGGAAATAGGGCGTTAGGTTAGAAGGGCATTTCCTACCCGACGTAGTTTAGCTTTAGTCAAGATAAAGATATTTCATTGCACTATCGAAATATCTTTTCGCGCTTAATTTTAATGTGGTACCCGGGTACCTAGCTTGCTAATATATCGTTAGAATAGTTGGTTAGTGTAGCTGATAGGTTAGGACATTTGTTTAGGTCTCTAGTAGCTTTTGGGATTATTATTTTATTTTATTACAAAGCCATGTATTTTGCTTGTTTGTTTATTAGTTAGGAAGGTATAGTTTTAATTTAACGTAAATATTTTATATGGCTTTATGGGGTAGTCTAGATGCTTATAGGTAGATAATCTAGGGTTTATTTGGGGTTTATTCATATACTTAGTATGATAGTGGGATTAGGGATTAGGTTTTGGTGTATTATATACATTTATATGTGACACTGACTAACTTACTTGACAACTAGAACAATGTTGAATATATTTTTGCTCCTTTGAATTTTAACTGGTAGTATTCATTCGCATTGTGAGAAAAAATAAAAATAAATCTCACAATATATTAAAGTAAACGTAAATTCTATTTATAAAATTATGGATGAATATATTTTGCTTACTCCCTCAGCAGTATGTGATAGATGCTATTCTGGTTTCTTTGGTTCTGTAAATAAATCTGAACACAACCTATTTCTAACTACTCTCAAAAGGGAAAGAATCCTTTTGATTCATCAAACTTCATCAAAAATAACGATGAATGGTTTATTTCGGACTAGGTCAAAAGACGGCCGTAGCTATTTTGTTCTCGTCAAATAGAGATAATAAATACTACATTAATAGTCTGGATAAATTCATTCATTGTATATTAAATGAATACAACGACAATTCATTTAAGATTACAGAATACTAAAGAGCTAGAGTGGATAAATTGCTAACTGCTCCTACCAGTATTTTGAGAATTCGTAAATTGACTCTTTTGTGAAAGACCTCTCATTAAATACTGAAGTCACATAAATGATAAGTGACATTTCAATAATAAATAAATATTAAAAAAAAGATTAAAAGTTCCTTCAGAACAGAGTGGCGGAGGGTCGTCCAGCCAGGCAGTCGAGACTCACGGATGTGTGCGGGGAGTCGTGGGCACCATCTTTAACCACTCAAAATAAAATCATTAATTTATATTATTAAAATAATTAACTTTGACTTCAGTTTATGTAATAATTATCATATTTGTCTTTGATTTACATTGATAATAAATTATTTACTCAAGATTTCTAGGGAAACCATAACTATTCTGAACACTTTTTAATACTTTATAATTTTCCTGTTATTATTTATTGTAGGATATTGTAGGACAAGTTAGTTAGATTAACTACTATATCTCTCCATGTAAAAAGGATTTTGGTTTACTGTTTCGGACATAACTTTGGGTTTTACATACACACTAGACATCATTTTGGCCAATCTATTGATCCATCTCAAGATATTAACTATTTCTATACATGTTTTATTAGTATAGCTATTTATTAGGGCGAGCGAAGCGAGCCCTATATATAGGCCACTTACCCCACATTTTGTGGTACACTTTACGAAAAAACTATCAAGCTTTTGAATGTGAGTTTTCGCATAGTAGTTCAGAATTATGTCTAGATGTGTTATCTAACACGAAAAAATCGATTTAAAAAATAAAATTTGAAAAATAAATATTGCGATACCAACGCCATCTATTGAGCCAAGTTATGAAACCAATAGCTTCATGTCATGAACTAACGGTAACTACTAACGCCATCTGTTAGGAAACTTAAGAGTTCATGCGACTTTACATTTTTTGGTTAGGCGGTTGACACACTGATGCGGTTTCCGGACGGTTTCCGCAGTGCGAGCCAGATATCGCTACGCAAATCTATAGTGGTGTCCTGCTCGCACTGCGCATTATATGTATATAAATAAAGAGTGAGTAAATTAGCTACGTAGTTATTATTTTTTCTACATACACCTATAGGTACATACATTATACAGTTACCTATGTAAAAATAGGTATGTTAAAAAATATACACTTAAGTCCTCGCACATTTACGACGGCACCAGGAGTGCTACCGCGAACCACAAACGAAGTTTCCTCTCTCTGTCGCACTTATGTGTAAACTTGCAAGTGCGACAGAGAGGGAAAATTTCGAATCCCCTTCGCGGTAGCAGCCCAGAGGAGCTAAGATGATCGCTTATACTCATACTCATTTATTCATAATATTATATTGAAATATTTCATGTCAAGAGGTATTATTACAATGTCAGTTTCATTTCAATTCGGATGTCGGACATGTCAAGATGGTAAGTGCGAGAGGGACGAAATTTTCCCTCTCTGTCGCACATGTAAGTTTGCACATAAGTTGTGCAAACTTATTTTAGAGGTTCAAGATGTTTGCCGGAAACTATAACCTTTGACTATAACGATGAATCGTTTCATATATGGGGCCCTTTAGCCTGGCCGCAGACGCACAGAATTCCGATACGGTTTCAGAGAGAGAATTAGAGGTGGGTGATAAATAACTTCACGATGAAAAAATCACGGTGATCCGCCGTTAAAAAGTAACAGTGTGACTTGTCACGAAGTAACAACGTTACAAAATAACGTTGTTACTTAGCGACGATATCACTGGAACAGCGTGTAAGCGACGCGTCGCGTCGTGCCTCGTGACCGCTGTTACTAACTGTGACTGTGACTGCGGTGCGCTGTCACAGAGTAACATCAGTTGTTACAAAAATATCAGTAACTGCCGGGAACGATCGACACGCAAATGTCGTGACACGAAATAACCGAAGTGACAAAGTCACGGTGATTTTTCAATGTGATTTTTTTGGAACGGGAATAACAATAACGGTGATCGAAAAGTAACGCTTTTCCCCATGTCTAGAGAGAATGCGATGCGGTTTCGCTCTTAGAGCGAGAGGCTTCAACTTCCCTCCCCTCCGTTTCCGTTTGGAATTCCGTGCGTGTGCGGCCAGGCTTACAGAGTCGATGCGCCCGACTGAGATCCATGACGAATCGAGGGTACCTACTCCTAAAATGTGAAAGGCACACATATAGTGATTTTAGTATTTCATCAACTAATCAAGCAATTTCCTTTAAAAAAAGTGACATTTGATGAAGTGGAACTGCTGATGATGATCAGAACGGAATTCTTTAACGACGCATAGTTCACGTTTGGCGAATTGTCCTGTTTGGTGTGTTTGTTAAGCAAGTTAGATTTTCAAGACAATGATTTGAAAAGTTCGAGTTCTGATGATGGGATCCATAAGGAATCGAGGGAACTCCTCAAATGTTAAAGGCATACATATAGTGATTTTAGTATTTTCATAAACAAATCAAGCATTTACATTTAAATAAGTGACATTCGATGAAGTGGAACTGCTGATGATGATCAGAATGGAACTCTTCAACGACGCATAGTCCACGTTTGGCGATTTGTTCTCTTCGTTATGTTTGTCAAGCTTGAGTTCTGATGGTGGATTCCGTGAGGAATTGAGGGTACTTACTCTTCTACCATTATAAACATATAGCCATTTTTATTTAATTGTATGGAATCTAAGAGTGCACCATATAAGTATAATAATCTTTTGCCGGCCTCCACCATTGAAGTCGGTTTTTTTTAAAATTCTTGTGTTAATTTTCATTACACTTTTCCAAAATTTTGTTTTAGGAGGTATTGGAACACAGCACTGATCTGGGGCCAATTTTTTTATCTGTTAACATATATGTTAGTTTAGTCATGTTTTTATAATGTCATGTATTTTTTTTTTTCATTTATTCAATAATCTAGGCTCTCAGTGACTGAATAGAAAAAATTCCATGCTATAGAAAATTAATCGACAGTTGAAACATTCGAGAATCATTGTTAAGGCACAGATTTCTGGAATAGTAAACGCTACTCGGAACTCGGAACAGTTTAAAAACGAATTGACTACCGAAATGAATATCGAAATTATCGTCTAGAATATTCGAATAGAAGTATACTATAAGCGGACCGAGCTCCAGGTATGAAAAAAGCATAACCGTGTTCATAAGAACTCCTTTTCCATGTACCTATTTCTTTAATCAGACTCCCATATTTTACACACTTTCACACACACACACACACACATAGATTTATAGTTTTTTTTTTTTACTTTTTATAATGTTAAATTAATAAAAAATTGTTACTATGGAGGAGCGGGGCTTCCTGAATTTCCTGGTACAGATATTGCGTACTTAATAGGCAGCCGCTACCTTGTAATCTGTATAAACCACTATGACTTTTTTATTTATTTTTTCATTTTCAAGTATCAGTGAAGAGTAACTGTGTAAAGCCCATATTAGTTACCCATACAATAGCCCTTTGAACGCCATACAGTACTCATTGTCCATAAGAGATTCAATATAAACTTTTGTGTAATATCGATAGGCCTTATTGGCGCTGTAGGCTGTAGGCAAGGCTCGGAACCGTTTTTTTTAACCGGTTAAAACGGGTTTATTTGGGTTTAGCTCCGAACTTTATTGAGAACGCGAACGTTATAAGAACTTTATATGAACCGGTTTATTCGACGCGAGGCCCGGCGGGGGTCACTGTCTATGGGTATTACGATAGGAAGGCATAGTTGAAATTATTTTAGTTGACCGAATTTCTATAAACAAGTTGTTGGATTTTGTACCTTATTGTTTGAACAGTAAAATAGCTGTTTAAACAAATAAAGTTGATGCAACTCAGCCAACTCAAATTATTCACCCGCATTACACCTGCAAAAACCCGCATTAACCGGTTTTTATAGTTCTAAACCGGTTTTCCGAACAAAACCTTTCTATAAAGCTTTTCCGTAAACCTGTTTAAATAAACCGGTTTTTCGTATCTAAACCTAAATAAAAAGGTTTTGCCGCAAGTACATGATAACGGTTTGAAAAATTAACCAGTTTCCGAGCCCTGTCTGTAGGCATGATGACACCTTCAGGCGTTTTTGGCGTTCAATTCTATAAATTTAGAAACTGTCTAACTAAATATCATTAGGTACTAAAAACATCGCGAGCCCTCGTAAAGCTCTGCTTTTTGCTAGTGTACATAATATAAAAGCAAATAAACGTAATTCATTCATTCAAAAATATTAAAAATTCCAATAAGAAAATTTGTTAAATCCAATTAGGTCATGTAGGTCGTCTAGGTAGGCTATTTGTTTAGGTTAGAAATATACATTAGTTAGCTAGGTAGGTAATAAGGGGTAAAAGGGGGGGGTTATTACAATTCCAATGAAACATAAATACGTACATACCACAAAGCTGCTACAACCAACGTTGATATTTATATCAGGATTGCTACAGTACCCATCCTTAATATTTATTCTCCGTTTAAAACCGTAAGACATTATGTTGGTAAATTATGTCAAAAAATTTAGGTACTGAGTTAGAGTACTTTTATCTCACGAGCGCTGGTCGGCCATTGGTTGTAGTTGTGACACATACGAACACATAGACAACGTGGACTCATAGCTCCTACGCTGACGCACACATAGACAATGTGCATGTATAGCTCAACACACAACCATGCCTCACCGTAATAAATTCACGTTGCCTACATATGAGTGAATTTCACCAACCGGGCATTTTTGTCTAATTCCCATGGAATTTTGAAATACCAATAATACATAGAAAATTGTATGCTGATAATTTGATAAAAAAATTAATAAACATAAATTTTCTTACGGGGTACCTACTTATACTTATAAAATTACGGAATTTATCACAATTTGAAAATTTGACCTGGGCACGGGAATTTATCTGTCCATGGGAATTGCCTTTTATTAGAAAAAATTGTATTAAAATTATTATTTACCATCTAATTTATCAAGAATTATAAAGTTCAATTGTATCGAAGTTGTATTTAGCCTAATTTTACCAATCATGGGTTCAAGTCTCAAACGAGGAAATTTCTAAACAAAAATTATATATTTTAAGGTGGGACGCTTTCCATACAAAACGTATTTTGACATTCGCAGGCTAACGGCGTGATTAAGGGGGGGCATCACGGTAGAATGACAGCGACCCCACGATGCCCCCCATTAAACGGCAGCGAGGGTCAACGCCGCAGATGTTTTAGTGTGTATTCCCTTCCCCTGCGGAAGGGCGAGTCCCACATACCCCCCACCATGGGCCTTCCCCGGGCCCGGGGGGATGCGTAAATGCATTTCCTCTGCGTCAAAAAAAAAAAAAAGGCTAACGGCGTGATGTTTTAAGAAACTTATGTAACAGGCTTTCATAAATTGGCTTTCCATTGGCGCGACATGACCCCCGCGACATTTCCTATAATAAACTTGTATAAACTAGAATAATTTAAGAAATTATAGTTTATCGCGTGAGTTCAAATTATTTTAGTTTATACAAGTTTATATTATAATCGAGTTAAAGTTTTTGACACGAAATCAGTGATTCTAATGTACAGTTTTTGATAGGAATTTTTGATTGATTCAAAACTCGATGCCGGACAGGGCACGGAGTCTTAATTTGAGCGTTTAGGTATTCTATAATGTATTTTAAAAACAAATTAGTTCATGAATTTGAGTGGCCCTCAACGTGGAAATATGTATTCTGTATGAAAAAATAAATAAATGGTAGGTATTATCTCATCTCGGACACAAAAAAAATCGAGTTTAGAAAATGACCCATATACAATATGTTCGTATACTGTGTCACAATTAAAACAACGGCCAACCCGCGTTCGTGAGATATAAGTACTCTCCCAGCAATCCTGTTTCAGGTAGCGATGCAGTTTAAAATGACAAATGAATTCGCTTAGCAATTCTATCGCCGCCGCATGCATAACGCAGCGAAAATGGATTTGCAGATGTCAAGCCGTCAACCAATGCTGTTAATGTTAATCCCAGATTTCATTTTAACCGGTTTTACGGGCTTGTATGTAATGTAATGTATCAAATAACTTCTCTGTATCAAATGGATTAGAACAAAGAGAGCTAGCACCTAGCACAGCAAAATGTCGTCTTGCTCAAATTTGGAGCAGCCCAATTGGGGGAGTACCTCGATTTGCAGAAAAACAAAGCGATCCAAAAATCTATTATCGAATGACGGCTCTCCACGGGTCCTTTCTGAGCGAGTATGTATACTTTTTAGTTCAATTATTCCCACATTAGTTCAAATTCTTTGTTCTCATGAAGCTCTAAAACGCAAAATATAAGAATCATACACTTAATCATAACTAATAACAAAAGCACATTTAAAACAAGTGTTTTAACTGTTTGTTAATACTTTTGAGATTTTTTTGCGTGGGATTTTAAAGCTAAAGTATAGATTTTACAATTCAATTTTACCTAATCGCCGACACGCGTTAGGTATCTCATTTTTTGGACAACTTTACGGAATTGTATTTTCTAAACTGTAACTTATCAACTTATCATAGATTATTCATCATCATCCTCCTAGCGTTATCCCAGTACAGTTGCATCCTGAAGGATGCCTGGGGTCCGCTACCTAATCCCAAGATTTGGCGTAGGCACTAGTTTTTACGGAAGCGACTGCCATCTGACCTTCCAACCCCGAGGGACAACACACTCTTTGGGATAAGAATGATATTATACTTTATTTTTCTGTAAAGAATTGTGACCTCTACCGATTGAGACGTGACGGCTGTTTTTGCTGATTACGCTCGACGCCCTCTTAAGCCAGACGTGAGAGGAAACTGAAAAAAAAAAAACAAAAAACCGTCCCCTTTATCAAAAATAAACAGAGCAAAATAATAGTTATCATAAAAGGCTTTCCATCGCAAAACCCCGTCCGGCAACGTGGTTACCGCAAAAATAACAAGACCTATCCAATCCCGATCGAACCGGTCCAATCCGGTTTTGACAGGGCTGATCCGGCCGGGCCAATCACTGACAGGCATCTATCACGATTAACCGGAGATTCCATTTTAAAAAAGTTCCATAATTGATTGCCGTTCGGGAATTCGGTTGGAAAAAAAGTAACTTTGCGCACGGTTAGCGTTTGAAAGCTCTTATCTAATTTACTTTGGGACGGGAAAGTAATTATTTTCAGCAAAAGAGAGTGGTTAGTAATGATAAATCACTTAAGAAGTCATTTTCACATTAGCAAAATTCGTGTTTTAAGCGGACTTCAAAAAATATTGCGTTATTTTATGTGTTTTAATTCAATTTTTTGTTTTTGTTTTAAGTAATATTCTTATGGTTTTTATTTCGTGCACAATTAGACATGGCTGAAGATGTTTTATAAAAAAACGGTTAATAATCACTCTGGGCGACATGATTCTAACTCTTCAGGAACTCTTCCTTTGGACGAGTACGTTTGCAACCCGCGTGGATTACACGCTGTGGATTAAAAGGGTGTTCCAAATCACTGTCATTTTGTCGAATTGGAAAATATTCTGATACCGTTTTTGGTCATTTTATACAAGAACGTTACCGCTACCAACTGAATCCGGAATGCGACCAAAATCTACAGTCAATCCGTTAAAAAGGTGTCCACGATAGTGACGCGCTGAAACGCTCGAATAATGACACGAATTCTTATAAGTACACCAAGGTTTTCAAAAGGGAGTACGGGGTTCTTCAAGAAAGTGAATAGGCATCCTTTTCATCATTCACATACTACATCAAAAATGAAACCTGAAAACATACACTCCTTTTTTTGGGCAGTCGTGTATCAAGGAGTGTACCTTTATACATTTTAAAGAAGCGACAAACAGAACGCACACTGGTAGCTTTCCGTTTTTTTAGGGTTCCGTACCCGAAGGGTCAAATCGGAACCCTATTGGTGTCGCCCAGACGTCCGTCCGTCCGTCCGTCGTCTGTCACACAGGTTTTACAGCCAAACGGTTGGAGTTACAGGCTTCAAATTTACAAAGTATAAGCATCTTGATGGCCCAAAGCTAGACAAATGGACAAAACTTATTTTTAAATGTTTTTAAGGGGGGCTCCCATACAGCTAAAGGGGGGCGCGAAAAAATTTTTTTATCCTACCCGATCGAGTAGGGTATCGTTGTTTAGAGCTCATTGAGTAGATATTTACTATATTTTTCATTTAAAAAAATATTGGAAAACAAAGGAATGAGAAGCCACCAAAGTCAGCTTTTTTCACGAAATTTTGTTCCTAAGAATTGTGTAACTTCCAAAATTTGGTAACAATGTTTGTTAATACGTATATTTTACCAACAAATACTAATATATTGATAAATTAGATATTTTCTTTGAAATTTCCTTATTTTTCCTATAAAAACCAACTTAACTTTGCGGTCGGTTCGGAACCCTAAATGTGCGAAGTCCGACTCGCACTTGGGTTTTTTTTATACTACGCCAGTGTCAAACAAATACAGTACCTACATGATTGTTCATATCACTGAGTAATCACTTGGAGCCTCTCCCCGAATAAAACGGGTATAACTAATTGATAGACGGAGAGACGGCTCGGGGGGCGTAATCAATTTGGCCGAGTGACCCTCAGGGACTCGCACGGGAATGCCCGGAGAAAGTGGACAGCGACATAGTATATAGAGAAAAGTAGAATACACAAATAAATTTAAACTAGACCCAAACTAAGCGAAACTTGTACTAAAACTTAGTAATTATACTTATAGGTACTTACTAGGATCTCTGTAATGCTACATAATATACAGGGTGTAATCGTTAAGTGTGGCCAGGCCATAATTCCGTAAATATAACAGATATCAGAAAACTTCCAACTCCTCTTCGTATACTTGTAATCCTTTTTGTAGAACGGGTCTTATCTTAAGGACCCCCATCGGTCCAACAATGCCATTGTTTAGCCACGTGCCATAAATGCTTCGAAATGAAAAGGCTGCTCTACGGACACTACTGTTGTTTTAAATACAGAAGGTCAACACTGATAAGTCGTATTTTTTAAATGTGAACCTTCTTTCCTTACTGTACGTAAAGCCATCTTTTGGCTGAAAGTGTTAACGTTTACTTCGTTTAGTTTACAATATCAATTAGTGGTTACGCTTAACAATGAAAGACAAGTGATTTTGTTTAGAAGGCACAAAGAGAAGGATAATTCGTTCTACAAAAAGGATTACAAGTATAGGCAGGGTCACTACCAACCACAGGCCACCTCTCTGTGCTACCAACTAAGCTAAAGCTGTCGTAAAATATTTATTTATTTCAATTATTATGACATTTATGACTGTTACGGCTGCAGTCTTCTGAGTGCCTGCAGGCACTTCCATATTATGGCAATTCATATTTTTGTTTTCATAAAAACGATCTACTTTTCTCCATACACTATATACCTCGAGACGCCGGATATTTTGGCTCAGACCACCTCTTCAGTTAGTCAGGTATGTAACGAACTGGAAAAGTGCCGTAAAATTGCAAATTCGAAATGTACCGAACGAGAAGTTCTTTTTGGTTCAATTTCCGTGGCCAAACACAAACTTACGTCCTGTCTGATGGTAAATTGACTAAATGGCTACAGGAAAATTGTTTCTACAATATTAAAGAATATTTGACCAGCTAAAAGCTAAATCATAATATGACAAAATAAATATTGACATTGTAGATCGACAAGATCGTAACGAGTGGAGATTAAGAGGGGAGGCCTTTGCCCAGCAGTGGGACACCATATAGGCTCTTAAAAAAAAAAAAATTGTAGTACATTTGACGTCCATTTAATTAGGAATATGGCTGGTAAAATTTGCACACCTTCACGCAGATTGAATACGCATAGACTTTTCAAATATAAGATCCTTGTAACCGTGTTTAATCAAAATAAAGAATTTGTATACGTTCAACTAATTTGATATCTGGGCCACTTTGAACTTTGTCACTGAGACATTGATATGACATTCCTAGCGGCTTTCATATTGATTTTCACTATGACATGGTACGAAGTGGCTTGAAATCAAATTGGTTGACGGTACAGATAGATCGCTGTGTCTTATTTCGATTTTTAAACCGATTGCAGCGAAGATCGAAATGTTATGCAATGTTTGTATGTTCGTTCCTATGTCCTCTAGAGATCTCTTGTTAAGGCGGTTCCATGAGCCAGATATGCGAAAATACCCCAAGAATTATCCCATTTTTCTCCGAATCGTTGATATTTGTAGACGTGGGAAAAATATATATTATTCTTGATTATACTGTCTTTACTAATACAGCTTTCGATACACGATTCATAACACTTCGCTCGATACAATAAATTCCCAAAGTAACCTCCAATTTGATTTCTTTTTCCAACTTTACTTGTTTTTTTACTATGTGATACTATGAAACATAAAAAGGAGAAAAATCACTCATAACTAAAATAGTAATTTGACAGCTTCCGAATTTCGATAATTTGAGGTAATATTTTTAAATAAATAAAAATCGACAAATTCTACCGTAACAAGATAATAAGCGGCCTGCAAGCTCTATCTCTGTTACCCTTTCGAAATGTGACAGAGGCGGCTGAGCGCTCTATTTCATCTGGGTACATGAACGGCCTTAATGTCACTATGACAAGGTATGAAGTGGCCCAGAAATAAAATTGGTTGACCGTACATACACGCATGTAACTTAAGTACCGCTTTCAAACAAATACAGTACAAACAGAAAATCGATATCTGCTGAATGATGGATAAGATTTCATGATGAATAATTCGCGGGGCGTAAGGCACCCGAATTCCAAATGAGGGTAAAAAATACGGCCAAGTGTAGACCGGACCGAAGTGCTGAGGTTTGTACAGATGTGAACTAAGGAGGCTTACCCCCTTATATTTATTAATGGATTATATTTAATCGCATATCAAAAACTACTGGCTGCGAATAGAAAAAAAATCTTATTTGCACAACTAAAAAACCGGTTTTGATGTGCAAAAAAACAACAACGTATCGAGCGATATTCGGCCTTAGAGACGTAAGTAGGACGTTAATATACAAGAAAACCCTAAATGAAATAAAAATTAACTTAAAATATATCTAATTAAAATTAAAGGTAACCTAACCTACAAACTGAAATCTAATTAAAAAACTAAAATTAACTATATATTTAATTAGACGTTAATTATATATTTCAATATGTCTGAGACACGTCAGTTTTCTATTTAAAAATGTCAAACAATATATATGACATTTACCGTTTTTAGTTTATTATAATAGTTTTATCAATGTATAAAGTGTAAATACGAGTATAATGTAAATACAAAATGACGACTCTTATTGGATATTTCCCACAGATGAGGGTCGTATATAGATATGACAAAAGGTTGGGTATACTTAAAATTATTTGAACTGTCCGAGTTGTATCAAATTAGGCCGTTCAAAAAGCGACTTTACTGTCCAAGCGTGAAGATTCAAAGTCCAATGACAAGTTTTATAAAATTTCGGACATTAAATAATTTCTACTATATTAAATGTGTCTTACATTGTAACGTTTACCTGAACATACAAGTGTTTTCTGTCCTACGGACCCCTAAAATGTGGCGCTGACTGCATATTTATGACGTCACACCTGTCTATACCGGGCCCAAATTAGCTAATGATGGGAATCCCGGCGTGCCGGGACCCGGGCCGGGATTTATTAAGGTACAGTCTGCAAGTACTGCCACTGTAGCCGAGTGTAAGTCACGTGGCTTTCTGGAGGTCCCGGGTTCGAAGACCGGCTCGTACCACTGGGTTTTACAGAAAACTTATTTGTCCAACACATGTTACAAAATATTACAACTAAACTGAGTGAGTTTCATTATGTGGCGCCTTAAGGCATACAAATATTGAGAGCCATGCATGTCAAAATTGTACTAATAAATTACATAATTATTTAAAAATCTATATTAGTTTAGATCCCGAACTAGAAAACGCGTCTCTAAACTGTGCAAGCGGCAAATCATGTAACAATTGGGGATATCTCCTGTCATACCTGCGTCCCTTAGGGATTATAGAACAAAATCTTCGTAGCCAAAAGTTTTAGCAAATTTTGTGTTCTACAATATTGCCCAACCATGTTTGGTACTAAAATGAACTTTAGCGACAGAACAAGGAAAAAACTGAAAAAGTGACAGATTTTCCAAGATGGCGAAAAAAGATATGGGACTGGAGGGTCGAAAATTTCGGGATACAATGACAAATATTGTCCTTTACGGCATACCAAAAACCTATAACAATCGGACCATAGTTAGGGTACGGATCCACGATTTACCAAACATACAACGAAAAAATTTGTATGAGCTGCACATTATCCGGTATAACATACTTCCGGCTCAAATTTGTGGATGGAGACAGGCAGATCCGTATTCTACAGGATTTAAACCCTCTGATAACGTTGTCACCCCAACTGTTACATCACTTGCTTCATGCATGCTACTTCTTGAAAAACGGGCCCCGACTATATCAGCTACAAATTGTTTTAAAGAGTAGTAAATCTTGCGATTCATTTATAGCGTAGGGCTTACAGGATTCTACAGAGCTAATACCGAAAACTACTGCTACTTTTTTGCCAGCATCTGTTATTCCGAGTTCGTATTTAACCTAGACCTCATTCTAGCATCTTCTGGGTGAGCTCGCTTCGCCGTCGGCCTCATCTTTGCCCCCTGGCTAGATGCTGGCCAAGAGCAATCCCATTTTTAATTAAAAAAGCCGAAAAAAACCGCTAAAAATTGTTGAAACAGAGATTCGCTCGTCAGTCACTTTTTATAATCAAAAATACCATTTTGATATGATCAAACAATTTCAGTTCAACAAAGTTCATGTACTGAACGAAGATAATTAATTAATGCCGATGTATTTTGTTACACAATTAATTAGTAAAATAATGATACAGTGAAGCATACTTGTTCGTTGTTCAAAATTAGCATGTTTGTTTACAAATCGATGGTGTTTTCTGTGGAGATTTCAGTAAAATAATAAACTTGTGTAAACTAGAATAATTTGAGAATTTAGTTTGTCACGTGAGTATCACGTGACATCAACTTTCTCAAATTATTCTATTTTATACAAGTTAATTCTAGGAAAGGGGGAATTTCGCGCAAATGGAAAGCAAATTTATGAAAGTTTGTTACATAAGTTTCTTAAAATATCACGCCGTTAGCCTGCCAATGTCAAAATACATTTTGTATGGAAAGCGTCCCACCTTAAGTAAAAATGCTACGAGAGGAAAAAGGAGGGAAATGCTAATAAAGAAATAACAGACAAGGATGAAGTACATCGTCTTATCATCGGCTTTGCTTTCGACATATTTAAAAAAAAGTCGCTGATTAGACTACCGCTAAAATACCGTACCTATTTTAAATGCCCGTTTTTCTAAAAAAGAATGCCCTGTCCAATAAAGGTCAATGTACAGCCGGAACGGAACATAAATCCCTAGAAATCACCCTTTTTGTCAACCGGACATGTTTAGGTGCAGATGATTTATAATACCGACCCCTATTGGCCTGTTTTTCTTTATTTCCCATCGGCGAAACGGTATTTCACCGTGACGATTTTCGGTAACCGGTTTGCTTTTCGGTCCGCAATAAATTTCACTGGGCCCGCGAGCAAACGATGATACCTATTGCGTTGATTAGGATTCTGTGCCGTATTTAAACATAGATATGTCTACATAGATATGTCTATATATATATATATATGTGTATGTGTGCGGTTATTTACACAGGTACACATACATGTTCTTTAAACAGAGGATAATTCGTGTTGCTAACGTAGTGGCACCAGTAATGGACCTGGCTCCAGTAATGGACCCAAAAATCTTTCACGGTCGAAATTAAGCAACGGAAAAGTATTATAGTCATGGCAACACTTTAAGCATAAAGAATAGGCTTCTATGTATCACATTGACAAATGACATACACCTCGGTCATTTTGTTTAAAAATGGCGCGGCGGCAAAAAGTGTGCTCCGGCATTTTTCACGAAAAACCTAAGTTTCTTACAGAAATAACTAAGGAAGTAGGTTTACGTTTTTGATTGTAAACTTTATTTTCTCTAAACAATATTATTTTGATATGATTTCGTGAGAAGCGTTACATATTTAACAATACTTTTTTAAAGTGTTTATTGCATTAGAATCTAATTTGAATGATTTAGAGAGGATGTACATTACTGGTTCCTGTTTTTTGTTAATCTCCAATTATGGACAATTTCTCCATGATTGGTTTTCATACTGAATTCTGGTTACCCAATTATGGACACCCAATGTTGGACGGATTTATTGGCGAGGTAAATGTTTGAAAAATGCCACCCAGTTTTATTATAATAGTTGTTTATCGACACAAATATCATAATCCTCTAAACTGCGTCCAGAAACCGTAGGCAAATAACCTTCATTTTAACATCATTGTACTCATGAAAATTTTCTTACCTGTGGTGAAGTTTACCAGCAGTAATATATATAGTACAATGATAATTTCCTGTTCCAAATTTAAAAAAAATACATTATAGTACTAAATAGGACATTATAATGAATATATATATTCATTATAATGTCCTATTTAGTACTATAATGATTTTTTTTTAATTTGGAACAGGAAAATTAAAATTCAGTCGATACGAAAGGTCAGCTCGATGTAGGTTATTTTTTTTGGGATAAGAATTCAGGGAGAAGGGTTTCAAATTTTACATTTATTTTAAATTTTAAGAAAAAAAAATTTTTTTCGAAAAATCGTCATTATACTCGATTTCGACTGATTCGGGGATGAGGATTTCAAATTTTATATTAATTTTTAATTTACAGTGAAAACAAATTTTTTTTGCGAAAAATCGTCATTATACTCGTTTTCGACTAATTCGGGGATAAGGATTTCAAATTTTATATTTATTTTGAATTTTAAGAAAAAAAATTTTTATTTCGAAAAATCTTCTTTATACCTACTTGATTTCGACTATTTCGGGGATAAGGATTTCAAATGTTATATAATACCGGCTACTATAACCCACCTTAGAGTACTTTTAATATGTGTGTAGATAATAGTACATTACTTACCAAGGGCGATAAAACAAATAATGTCTTAGATCGCAGGTATTTTACGCCCGAGCCGAAGGCAAGGGCGATAAATATGCGATCTGAGGCTTTCTTTATTATCGCCCGTGGTAAGTACAAAATTTTATGTCACCCCCTGGCCGGGAAGTGGGTTTTTCGCGCGCGGAGCGTGCGATAATGGCCACTTTATGGCTAGGTGTGACATAAAGTAATGTATGCAACTGTACATAATTAGGCATTAAACCACTCGTGTGACCTTATTATGAATAGCATAAACTACTATTATGCAACTGGTACATCATGAGGGGCATTAAAATACGAGTGTGTTTTATGAAACGAGCCGAAGGCGAGTTTCATAATAGGGTCACACGAGTGTTTTAATGCCTAATTATGTACAGTTGCATACATTACTTTATCTACACACATATTATAAGTACTCTAAGATGTGTTCAGAAGCCGAAGGCAAATGACCTGCATTGCTTACCAGTGCTACCGGTAACATATTTATAGATGCTCTAAATAGATATCAAATTTGAACTCCTTATCCCTGAATTAGTCGAAATCGAGTAAACTGACGATATTTGGAAAAAAAAATTTGTTTTACTTAAAATTCAACATTAATGTAAAATTTGAAATCCTTAACCCCAAATTAGTCGAAATCGAGTATAATGACGAATTTTCGTAAAAAAATTTTTTTTTACTTAAAGTTCAAAATAAATGTAAAATTTGAAATCCTTATCCCCGAATTAGTCGGAATCGAGTATAATGACGATATTTCGAAAAAAAATATTTTTTTAACTTGAAATTCAAAATTAATATAAAATTTGAAATCCTCATCCCCGAATTAGTCGAAATCGAGTATAATGACGATTTTTTGCAAAAAATTTTTGTTTTCACTGTAAATTCAAAATGAATATAAAATTTGAAACCCTCATCCCCGAATCAGTGGAAATCGAGTATAATGACGATTTTTCGAAAAAAATATTTTTGTTTCTTTAAATTTAAAATAAATGTAAAATTTGAAATCCTTCTCCCTGAATTCTTATCCCAATAAAAATAACCTATATCGAGCTGACCTTTCGTATCGACTGAATTTTAATTTTCCGGGAAAAAAGCAATTGCAGGGCTGAGTATTTGTTTAAACGGACGAGCTTGCGAGTCCGTTTAATTATAATACGAACCCTGCAATTGCCATTCCGGCCGAGGCTAATATAGTACTTTTCGCAAAAATTGAGGAAATACGACAAAATTTGGATAAATATTTGATAAACATAACCTTAAAACGTCAAAAACATCATGTTCAATAAAAAATAAACAGCGGGATGTTTTTTTTTTTTTTAACAGAATCGCAAGTGTATTGTTTTACCGAGAAACGCAAATTATTCAAGACATAAAAAGACGTCGCATTTCCAACAGACAAATACGAGCTGAATTGGCTGAATACGACCTGTGCCTCCTTTTATATGACAGTTTCTACTTTTTTTTAAAGTTTGGAATTCAACAAATAAAGGAATTTATATTTGAAATTGCAGGCGGTCTACAATGTTTTTAAACCTTAAGGTGTCCAAGATTGGGTGTCCATAATTGGATTTTGTCTGTCCATCATAGGATTTTCGAAGATTTTCGACTTTTTCAGATTTGGAGCAGTTTTCTCGGAACTTACAAGTTTATCCAAAACTTTTGTAAGTTTATTATAATTAGTGATTATTAAGCTACATTTTCTTTGAATTAACTACCATCAAACTTATAAAATAAGAGAGTTATAGCCAAAAGATGTCGACAGAGTTCTTAAGCCGTCCATAATTGGTGCCATTACGTTAATAGGGCTGTTAAATACCTGAGTATAACTTCTGGTTTAGGTAGAAAAAATGCCTTAGCCTTTTGTAGGGCACACACAACCTAAATCGATTGACAAAAGTTGGTTAGTTGTTGTTAGAGGTATGACCACAGGTATGACTTTACTTAAAATCCGGAAAAATACTTTCTAATATACAATAAAATGCAATACAAATACTCTTTATTGCACACCTCACACAAATGAATCAGTTATATACAGAAACAATACATCAACATGTAGGCAAAGGTAGACAACAAGCGGTCTTATCGCTAAATAATATTTAGATATATATACTGAATAAAATGAACTTTAATTCTGTAAATAGGCCGCAATGGCACTTTTACATGTCAAAAACTACTAGCGTTTCTTAAAGACCAATGCCGAGAAGAAACGCCGAAAGAAACTCGACAGTCAGTAATTTTTTCCCAAAAGTATGCTTATTACTTAAAAAAAAGATTTATATTACATCAAAATACATGTTTCCTTATAACTAGAGAGTACTTCTTAAATAGCTAGATAGGTAAGAAGAAGCTGTGCTCCTCCCCTTCCCAATTTGGTGATGCATTTCAAATTCTTGCTATGAAAAAAAGGATTTTTTCGTGCATGCATCTTAAATAATACAACCACCGAAGTCACGGCAGTTGAAACGCTCTGCGAAATGCCCGAAACAACACATAACTTCTAAACCATTACCTCATTGATAAATCCTCAGTATTTTTCAATGTAAAACATTCCTAAAGACTCGTTTTCCACAATAAAACGAGCTAAACTCCAACGGATCGGGCTATAAATATAAAAAGGGCAACAATGAACCGTAATGGTCGATAGATTTATTAACACGGATTTCAGCGGACCATTGTTTCGGAATCCTGGTTTAATATAAGGTTGATAATATACAGTCATGTAGACGAGTGAGGCACGGGACTTCAATCTGGATGTCGCGGTTGGAACCTCGGCTAGTACCATTAAAAAAAACGGGTTGCACTCCGGGAGTGCCGTTAGAAGTGAAAATTCAATGACTTGATAAAGAAAGTAAATAACAAGTATATTCATATTCGAATAATCCATCTACATATATACCTTGGAGCATAAATAATTTTAAATTTGTTTCTTTTGTATTTTTTGGTTAACAATAAATAATAAATAAATGTTTGTGGACAATCTTACACAGATCAACCTAGTCCCAAACTAAGCAACGCTTGTACTATGGGTACTAAGCGGCGATATATATACCTATATAGATAAATAGATACTTAATTTGTGCTCATCACACAAATAAATGCCCTGGCCGGGATTCGAGCCCGGGACCTCCAGCTTCGTAGGCAGGGTCACTACCAACTAAGCTAAACCGGTGGGGAAATTGTATTGTATTACATGGTTTGTTGCCTACAATATTATTGCTCGCGGCAAATTCAAAGCCGACTCCAACTCATTTATTCAGTCAAACATACCCTTCGAACCACATACACACAATCTAAGCTTTATAATACTGAGCCATCCAAGCCGAGTCTCGGTTGCTTTGATATTGTTGTGGTATTCCACAGCAGAAACTAAAGACCATATCTACATACAAACAGGATGAATTCTACGCCATTCTAGCTATGATAGAATGCATCGAGATGGAAGGTAAACGGTCTTATGTACGGACAAAGTGAGGGTACCTAAGCCGTTTTGATTTAGTTTTGTGTAAATACAAAGCAGGAGGAGATTAAATCTGAACCGGTTATTACTGGATGCATCGTAAATTTGATTGTTTCATTAATGTTATTGCTTTAATAAGAGCCTCGGTATAATCGCGGTAGCCATGCAGTAAGGCACGCGATTCTCTATCTGGAGCTTGTACCATTGGGTTTTTCAAAAAAAACTTCCAAATTCAAAATCAAATATTTATTCTGCAAATAGGCCACAGGGGCACTTTTACATGTCAATCAGTAATTATTAATTTCTTATTCTTCTAAAAAAACTAACGGTAAATATTAAATGATACATAAGCCATACATAAGTTCCGAAAAACTCATTGGTACGAGCTGGGATTCGAACCCACGACCACCGCCTGACAGCCGCATGCTTGAACCACCTGCGGTACCGTAGCTTTAAATCAATATACACTCGTTTGTTGCAAAATATGGTAGGAATATGAACGGTTTAGAAATTAATGAAATATTGACGTTGCTTATCAAAAAAAAAAACAATAAAGTGCTTCTACAACATCAAGTTAACATAAGACTCCGTACGCTGCTCTTTTGAAACCTACTGACGTAATCGGCTTAATGTTAAACTATTGAGAGTTACTTAAACTTAAGTTATAAGTAGCCTAAGTAGAGCAGGAAACGATGAGGATGTATTCGAGCGCCGTTGGAACCTGAATTTTGAAGATTGGATGAGCGACTACAAAAAAAAGTTAAAAAACAATTACAATTACGGATAACGAAAATATGTTCCTTTACCGGTTCGCATGCCAAGGGTGACGGTACCAAACAGAACATTAGAGAAAAAAAAATTTGAGCGCGTCAGATTTTCAGAGAGGATGTCAAAAAGACCCTACAGTTTCACCCTTATATTAATCTGACGGCTTGTAGCGGCTTCATTTTAATGTAGAATGCATATTTACATGCCCTAAAGAAACAGTGACTCGTATGCGTTTTGATTAGTAGCTATTGAATGGGGAATATATCAAAATATCAAGAAAATATCCTTTCAGTTCTTCAACTCATCCAAGTGGCCGCAAAACTGGCGCATCAAATTAAGAGGCCGTAAACCCACCTACCGACCCTATACAGGGTTTTAAATAGAAAACTCCCGTGAGTCTCAGACATATTGAAATATAATAAACGGGCCACTCACGTCTTTAACGTCGAATATCGCTCCACATGTTTCGGACCAATACGTGGTCCTTAATCATGAGGTGTAATCGCGACGGCCGCGCGTCTCACCATGGTTGTCTATCTTAGAAGAAAGCTGATCGAATTAATAATAGTGCCACCTAGTCTTAAGGTTATTAAACTTGCACGAATTGTCTTCTAAATGTGGACTGTTAAAAATGTATTCAAAAATTCGATGCCTCCTAGCATACACGTGGCCTTGTGGTAAAGTATACTGCCTTTAGAGACAATGTACCCGGGTTCCATCCCCAGCGGCGGATGCACTTTTTGTATGTTTTTTCACGTGTATCCAAGATAATAGTTACTAACTTTGGCACTTGGTGGCGCTTTAGTCGGGATCACAATATGCTTGAAGTTAGCTATCTATTTCCAGTCATTACACTCCTATGCCTAGATAAGAGTGTAATGACTGGAAATAGATAGCCAACTTCTCGTATATTGTGATCCCGACTAAAGCGCTACCAAGTGCCAAAGTTAGTAATTATTATCTTAGATACACGTGAAAAAACATGTATACAAAAAGTGCATCCGCCGCTGGGGATGGAACCCGGGTACATTGTCTCTAAAGACAATATACTTTAGAGGAGGAACAGAATTGGAAAAGGCGTCTCTAAACAATGCAAGCGGCAAATCATGTAACAGTTGGGGTGACAACGTTATCAGAGGGTTTGGACTCTGCAGAATACGGATCTGTCTGTCGCCATCTCGAAATTTGAGCCGGAAGTACGGTATACCGGAAAAGGTGCAGCCCATACAAAAAAAATCGTAGTACATTTAGTAAATTGTTGCTCTGGTACTCTAAAAGAGGTCCGATTGATATGGTTTTTTGGTATGTTGTGAAGGACAATATTAGCCATGGTAACCTAAAAATTTCGGCCCTCCAGCTCCATAAATTTGGCCGCCATCTTGGAAATAGTGTCACTTTTTTTCAGTTCTTTGCTTTTACTGTCGTCAAAGTTCATTCCAGTGCTAAACATAGTTCTGCAATATTGTAGAATACAAAATTTGCTAAAACTTTTGGGTACAAAGATTTTTTCCATGACCCCTAGGGACAAAGGTATGACAGGATATATATCATTAAAAATTGCCACTTTTTTTCTAGTTTTCCGTTCATGTTTACATTTTAAGTGCATGTTAGCGCTAACTATAGTTCGGCAATATTGTAGATCACAAAATTTGCTACAACTTTTGTATTGAAATATTTTTTCCACGACCATTAGGAAAGAAGATATGAAGTCATCTATGGAGTAGCACCGTCGAAATTAGCTACTTTTGCAGTTTTCTTCTCATATTTAGGTTTGAGTGCAATTAATTGCAATCTGTAGGGGATCTATGATGGTCGAGTGATAGCGGGATAGACGACAAGTTAAAGCATCTGTCACTTTCCGATCTATACCACTTCAATCCCTCAAAAGACAAAATCGTCTGTTTCCACGATACCTAGTAAGATCGTAGGTACTTTGAATTTGCATATAATTTTGTCTTCTGTAATATTACAGACAACTTGAGCTAAAATACACTAAAACGCAAATATGGGAAGAAAACTGGAAAAAGAAGCAAATATCGACGGTTGTACTCCATAGATGACTTCGTATCTTCTTTCCTGATGATCGTGGAAAAAATATTTCAATAGAAGAGTTGTAGCACATTTTGTGATCTACAATATTGCAGAACTATACTTAGCGCTAAAATGCACTTAAAACGCAAATATGGGAGGAATACTAAAAAAAATTGCAGTTTTAAAGATATCTCCTGTCATACCTTCGTCCTTAGGGGTCATACAAAAAATCTTTGTAGCCAAAAGTTTTGGCAAATTTTGTCTTCTACAATATTGCCCAACCATGGTTAGCACTAAAATGAACTTTAGCAACAGTACAAGGAAAACACTGAAAAAGTGACAGATTTTCCAAGATGGCGGAGAAAGATATGGAGCTGGAGGGTCGAAAATTTCGGGATACAATGACAAATATTGTCCTTTACGGCATATCAAAAACCTATAACAATCGGACCATAGTTAGGGTACCGAAACCACGATTTACCAAATGTACAACGAAAAAATTTGTATGGGCTGCACATTATCCGGTATAACATACTTCCGGCTCAAATTTGGGGATGGAGACAGGCAGAACCGTATTCTGCAGGGTCTAAGCCCTCTGATAACGTTGTCACCCCAACTGTTACATGACTTGCTTCTTGTATGCTACTTCTTCAAAAATGGGCCTACTCTACTTTACCACAGGGCCACGTGTGTGATACTGGTACGCATCGAATTTTTGAATACCTTTTTAACAGTCTACCTACTTTTACTTTTTAGAAAAGGAAAGAAAAAAGAAAAGAAACATTTATTCGTGACAAACAAAACACTTACAAAACAGGACAGGTTTTAGCTGACTATTCGAGCAACCATGAAAATAGGTGGCGCTATTATTAATTCCGTCAGCTTTCTTCTAAGATGAACAACCATGCTCCTATGCGTCTCACACTGCGCGCGAGCGCACGGCACGCGCGGCTGGTCGGCGGCAGTGGCGAGAGTCCACCCTCATTTTCGTCACTATTGTAGTATACGGGGTGTACGGATTCCAGTGAACGCCGATGTTCCGTGCCGGCCTTATCCTGCGCCGGGCGGGCGCGGTCGGCTGGAATGCGATAACGCTATCTCTGTCACGCTTGCACGCTTCAGCCCTCTGCACTGAAATCTTTGCGATTTACTATTTTTTGAGGCCTGATACGAAAGAGATAGCCTCTGTTGCCGATCGGTAAGGCAGGTGGGTTTCAAGCCGGAGGTCGCGGCTTCGAATCCCAAGCTATTATAGATATTAGCATCAAAAGATTCAAAAGTAGCTAGGCATATGAAAAAGGTTCAGTTCATATTCCCTTGTAATAGACTTTTAACGTTTTCATATGCCAAAGCTACCTACTCTTTATGCTGACTGTACATGTGCCACTAAGTTTTCAAAAAATGTATATACGATTTAGCATTTGATATTTATCGATAGCTTTCCGGTCAAGGAAAACATCGTCCAGAAGCCGAACCGGTCCAATCTCAATTACATTATCACAGTCGCTCGTTTCATCAACGGCCTCATCTTTGCATTCCAATCCCTTTTTATTTAATAAAGAAAAAGCCATTTGAATTTAAACCTTCGTGAGACATGTTATAACTATTATTTTACTAAACGGTTTAACTCACTCAAGTAGACTAAACGCAAATGAGTTCGCTTGTGTTTTTTATTCGAAAAATCGCGCTAGAAACGAAAGAGCACGTGCTAATGCGGCGAACGAGTACGATCAGGATGCCACGATTAGCTGTCAAACAATGATATTGTTAGAGAAAAGACCTACTGTTCGTAATGAGAAGATAAGGGCGCCCTCATATCCTATGCTTTTCTATTTCCGAACAGACTGTTTTTAGCTCGAAAATCGTCGATTTGGAAATTTTGGAATAATGTTTGAAACAGTATTTCTTAAAAAATCCATATCATTATGTCATTAAGGCGCATTAGCCCTGTTCTATATAATAACATTGAGAAAATCTCAAGATACGTATCAATTAAATAGATGAGCGTTTTTTATCTGATGAGGAGTCTTAATTATTTTGTGTCAATATTTGCTTACGGTTATTCGAACCCAGGACCACCATCTTCGTAGACAGGGTCACATCACTATGCTAAACCGGTTGTCATTATACTTGTCAGCTTGTCACTTCACTAGTCTATCCAAAAAGGACGTCAGACAACCCATTCCAAGCGCCTAAGCAAAAGCTTCCCGCAAATTAAAACGGCAAATCATCAAAAGCTTCATTACGCCAATAGTTGGAAGAAACCGCCGCGTAAGCCCGCCTTTACAACGTCGGCGAATATTAAAGTCGCGAGACGTCGTCTAAATATAACGAGCGGTGTTTAAGAAATGCGTCAGAAATAATTTTGCACTTTGGATGGTCATAGAGTAAACCGAAATATAGAACTGTAAAATGCTGCAACATTGTTAAGTCAACTGTCAATTGAAAGGCCTTAGAAGTTGCTGTACAATGTTTTAATTTCAAATTATGACAAGTTTTGAACCTCAAAAAAAACAACACCTCAATAAAATGATTAAAGGATACGATAATTTTTCATCAGTTTTCGATAGTAGGTACCAGTCATTTTTTAATTTTATAAGTAGATATGTGTAGTAGAATTTAAGCGGAAAAATAAATTTTTAGCTTGAAAATGGTCGATTTGGAGTGATGATTGATGTACGCTAAGAAAATACATCATTGTGATATTAGACCGCACTGGTTCTGTACTAGACACTAAAGAGAAAAAGTCTAGGTAGATGCGTCAAATGACACAAAAAATAGCCTACATAGATGAAAGTGTTTAACCCTTTAACAGCCCTCATCTGATATATCATAAAGTTTTTCTTTTATACTAAAAAGCTGACAGCCCACCCGAGTGGCCGTTTAAATGACGTAATGCCCCCGACAACCGCGGAATCGATTGGAAAAACACGGACGTATTTTTTTTTATACAACGACTATGGCAAACAAGTGTACGATCCACAAGCTTGATGGTAAGTGAACATCGCATAGGCGCTCGTAACAACAAAGGACTCGCGTGCGCATCCGACCCTTTATACAATTTGAGGATTCACTCTGTTGACACTTGAAGGGATCCATTTAGGTCCCTTGCTCTCAACACAGGAGTGCATCCTCTGGAACTCTTCCAGGATAAGCATGTAGTGTTAGGCTCCACCTTCAGGACCACAACACTACATACTTATTTAGTAAATAAAATCGTCTGCAAGGCGAAGGTATAGTTCGTACAAAACTGTAAGGCAATGTGCTGTCAAATTAATGCAAGCAAAAATCTACCTTACAGTCAGAGCTCTAAGTCAAGTTTTTCTTGCGTTCGTTTGACAGAATTTAGCCTTAGAGTTGTGTCCGAACTATACTCCCCCAGTTAGGTTGCTCCAAATTCCAGCATAATGACATTTTGCTATGCCCTACCTCTCTTAGGTTGGTTAGCTGCAAAAACCTTCCTCAAATCTCTCCGAGAGTCGTCGAATTATGCACAATACTGCCTAGCCTTTTACTCTCGGAATCCGGCTAAGCCCCCTAAAGAGGCGACATTACTCAGGGCGAGCCCACCATCCACTATTCAGCAAATAAAGAGCCCATTTCGGGATCAGACCGGGTAATGGAAAAACAAAGGCTAAGCGATTGACGCGAAAACTGTGAACTGCGGGGTTCAGGAGACAACTTTTACCATTTTACTTCCCTCAGTCATTCGTCACTAACCAATCTTTTAATCTGTAGGCTACTTAACTTATTGGCTATATTTTTATGTTGATATTCAAACCAGTGTTTACAGACGATCAAATGTCTACTTGGTTCTAAGTAAGTACAATTAGAGCACACATGACACCTCGTGGTGTCGGCGATGTGCGGGATCATAACAAAAGAATCCGTTTATTTGTTTTTTTCGCCGGGAGACCTCAGGAGGGCAAAAATTAGGGAAAACATAGTTCGACGCTATTAGCTTATAATGACGTCACACACAAGTTATCGAACCAACTACCCTTGTTTGGGGAAAAAATATAGGGACTTCTATTTTAATCGTGAAATACTGCTCAAGTTTTTTCTAAAACATCGAAGAACAGAGCGTACTTATCGTCTCATAAAAAGTTGCTGATTTCTACAACTACAAATAGCAATTTCCATGTTTTTTAATAGCCTGCTTAACTGGTCTGTTCCTCTGCGCTGCGCCAATGCCTCGCCTCTTTTCGCCACACAGCCCCATTTTTTTATGATGTAATACATTAAAATATTTATTCTACGCTTTGTTTAATCCCCCCTCTCCCCTTTTGGTAATACAGTCGCAACTATTTTGAACAGTTTCCACTCACTGAACTATTGCTAATGTTAAGCAGACAGATTAATAATATAATTTCATTGTGCTCAAGTCGCAGTACACAGCGGTGCCGTCTCACCCGCGTGTTGCCTCGAGATAAATGCCGCTGACTCACCGACTGCTCACTTCTTAATGACCTTTAGTGTCATAAACCGATGAAATTAGCACCGGGGTGACGCGACACACGCATTTTGCATTTAGATTTGATTTCAGTGCGTGCCGCTAGCCAAAGCTTGACCACAGGAAAATAAAGAACTTCGCCATATTGCGGTCAACGTGGAGTCGGCATCAGCCGAGTAGGTATGACCTTACTCCTCCTATACTGCATCTATATCCTTCCAGTTTAGGAATAAGGATGTGTTACGGTATATTTGGCTATGTTATCGTCACCTTACACTTGATTGATCGCATATAGGCTACTTAATTTGTTTACCATCAGGCATATGTGTAAATAATGTTCGTAGTGTGGACACGTCAAGTTTGAATGTATAACGTTAGTTTTGAATAGATCCCTAGTGTGCATTGTGGACAGAATCTAAATTTAGTGGAAGCAGACACAAGCAAAATTTAATGCATTATCTTCATTGGGAGCAAAACAGTTGAAACAAGTTTAATAATTTAAATATATTCATTTAAATTAAAACTGAAAGTACACGAGATTTTAACGTAGTACATCGTTTTAAAGTTTAAGTGGTAAATAACTTTAAGTATCACGCTATATGTTCTTGTCTAAGAATCGTATATTTTAGGTATATTGTAATGTAAACTCCATATCATTAGTGGATTTGTGGTTCCAATGGATATTCAACTTTTAGAATATCCATTGGAATAAAGGCATATATGTCATGATAACTCAAAGTACTCGTTCTGTATGTACCAGCGCAAGGTTATTCCAATACATTGCGTATCATATCATCCACGAAGGCGCGCCCCACCATAGCCGGATCATTGTCAGATTTAGGTGCGCGTCTTTTCAGTGGGCATGTCAAAAGTTAACGGCTACAAAGCTTAATTTTCGATTGATCTGATAGCCCGCATAATCTGTAATTCCGTGTCTCCATGTAATATGTAATAAAAACCATGTAATAAAAACGTAAATTACATGCACACAAGCCAATAACTATTGACCACCGAATGGACAACTTTTGTTTTTCCGACTGACAATGACCCAGCCCGATCCGTACAATAGGGATGTTGACACCAATTAAGATAATCAATGAATTTGAATTTTCTCGAAAAAGGATCAAATTCTCAATCAAATAGCGAAAAAAGTAATTCAAAAGAATAATAAATTACATAATTATAACTCTTAAAAGTTTTAGGAGGGGGCATTTTCTGTTCCTGTTCCGCAAAACGCACCTCTGTATTGAGCGATCGTCATTTACTATGGCGCTCGAGGTCAGTGACGTCACTGATCTGTAGCGCTTTCTCTCTCGAACTAAAGACATTCTAACGGTTGTAGTTTCGTTATTTTTTGACATATTTGAATAGGATTTTCACTATTTGGCATAGTTTTATGTATTCTTTCGTATGAAGTAATGTTTTCTTTCGTGTGGCTTGTGGACCAGGTACACGCAGAGATCGTATAGGGCTCTCCGGGTCCAATACAACAATGCTCTCAGGGTGCTGATGGGGCTGAGGAAGCACTGCAGTGCGTCAGGGATGTTTGCGGAGGCTCGAACGGATTGTTTTTCAGCAATAATTCGCAAACGAGTCGCCTCCCTGATGCACAGAGTGTGGAACAGCACCAACAGCTTCCTGGAAGTTATTGCTGAAAAATGGGACAAGCCTATACTAAGCTTCTGGGTGAAAATACACTCCGGATGCCCAAAAATCCTTTTATAATTAATTTAATTTATTTTAACTGTACTTTACTAACAAATATTTACTGTGTACCTACTAACAAAATTATGGATTTTATAATCTGAAATAAATGTGGTTCATTCATTCATTCATTCAATAATAAATTTTGAGTCAACATCCCTCATCATCATCAAACTTAAGAGCTACGCTCTTGTCGGTGGAGAGATCGCCAGCCTTCTCGGTTCTCTGCCAGTCTTTTAGCGTCCTGATACGACGCGGCACCAATTTTCTCCTTCACTTGGTTGAAGTACGTCAATCTGGGTCCACCTCTTCCCCTTCTTCCTTCAATTTTCCCTTCCAAAATGTTCACAAAAAAGGTGTCGTACCGTATCAGGTGTCCAAACATTCGTCCTCTCCTGTCCTGTTCGTCAACATCCCTATTGCACATAAATTAGTATGAGGTTCGCTGTGGAGAGCGCGTCATTGTATTGTAGATGAAGATGACACGCACTGTACTCGGGTAACTTCGCTGCACGCTCAAAAGACCTAACGCTACTTTTCCCCTTTGCTGCGAGGATTTACAGCTTTTGCTTCCACCAGTGCTATGCTATGTGAACCAATGAATATGATTGGTGGTCAACGCATCCGCAGTAACGTAGTATAGCACAGGTCTGATGGAAAGCAAATTTAAAGGTAAATAAATTATAAGTGTATAAGCTACGGTAGCCCAGTGGTTCAAGCATGCGGCTGTCAAGCGGCGGTCGTGGGTTCGAATCCCAGCTCGTACCAATGAGATTTTCGGAACTTATGTACGGAATATCATTTGATATTTACCGTTAGCTTTTCGGTGAAGGAAAACATCGTGAGGAAACCTGCATACATCCGCGAAGAAATTCAAAGTTGTATGTGAAGTCCCCAACCCGCTGTGGGCCAGCGTGGGGACTACTGCCCAATCCCTCTCATCTAATGAGAGGAGGCCTGTGCCCAGCAGTGGGACGTATATAGGCTGATGATGATGATGATGAAATTATAAGTGTACGCGATTAAGTCCCGTTTTATTCCAGTAATAAAGCAATTTTAAGTTTCTCATTTTTTTTAATTCAGAACGGGATTGCTCTTGGCCAGCATCTAGCCAGGGGGCAAAAATGAGGCCGACGGTGAAGCGAGCTCACCCAGAAAATGCCTAATCACTCGTGCCTTAAAGAGGTGCAGGTTATATGAACTCGGAAATACACATGCCGGCAGGGAATTCCAAACCTTAGCAGTTCTCATTTTAAATCCGCGCCCCCGTAGCTGTTAACTGCAAACAAATGAATTTATTTATAAGAGTAAACACATAAATTGAGTGCGGGCCCGTTATGATAATTTTATGCCCAGTACGTGGTTGATTTGTTAAGCGGAATGTTTAGTGAGAGTCATTTACAGCCTTTGTGCTTTCGCGATTTCCAGCCAGATTTTATTCACCATTTCACTATTAAGGCGCTAACTACAACGAGAAATTTAGAAACTTTGAAACGCTGTCCTGCCCAGACTAGCAGACAGTAGGGACTGATTTTCAGATATATGATTCTTGACTAAGTATATGATTGTGTTACTGACAATAGCCGAAACATGATTGCTTAAAATTTTCTCGATAGAAAAAAAAACAAAATTTAGTCTTTATTTTTTACTCAACCTACTAAAACAACGCATTATTAAAAAACACGATTAAGTTAATATGATGGTATTTTACCTCATCTAAACTCTGTCAAGAGGAAATTTAATAAACCTGCACACAGTCAGATATTTAACGAGATTTGTCTACAACAGCCATTTTCGGAGAGTAAGTATTGCATCCCGTTTTGTCGTGAGCGAAAAACATAAGGGCGTCTCTTTATCGATATAATCTTAAATTTTCACTTTGTTTTAAAATAAAACAATACGCCAGCCTTGCTTACAAGTACAGCTTACGCACATAAAGCAATTACACACATTAGCTAATAAACCTTGTAATAAACGGTAATTACAACGTTATCACCTGCGCTGAGCGCTCCTAGCTATAAACAGGGTGTTTAAGTTTGATTCATGGCCGCTCCAATGTATGGACCGGCAATTTACTGGCTGCCACAGTGTCCGTTACGGACACAGTATGCCTAATTGCGTATATACGTCGGAAATCGGTCGAGATCGGTCGATTGGTCGGATCGTCGGTTCGGTTAAAAAATAGAACATAGGAACTAGGTACATTAATTTAGTATATTATAGTAATTATAGTTAAAAAAAATGACATGTTTGTAAATGATGTGCTTTATGAATAAATGATCTGAATCTGAATCTGAATGCCATTCAAATGACAGTAACAGGTAAGTCTTATAAAATAATACTTATTCCTTTGCAAGTTCAACAGAGGGGGCTAGAGTGTCGTGTTTCTGCGGTTCCGGGGCAACCCACCGAACCCCGCAACGGAGCTGACGACGCAGCGGAGCCATACCGTTACGTCGCCTAACTGAATTCGTTATTTTATTTTTATATAGTCTGTAAGGTTTTTTTTTAATCTAGCCTATATGGGTGTCCCGCTGCTGGGCAAAGGCCTCTCCCCATGAATTCCACGACTCCCGTGTCTGTGCTTCGTCCGGCCAGTTGGCGAGGAAGGCATCTAAGTCATCCCGCCATCTCCGTCTAGGCCTGCCACGTCTGCGTCGCTGTTGTGGCATCCATTTGGTGGCTATATTAGCCCACCGATCCGGGTGCATGCGACAGACGTCCGTAAGGTCATCATCCTCCTAGCGTTATCCCAGTACAGTTGCATCCTGAAGGATGCCTGGGGTCCGCTACCTAATCCCAAGATTTGGCGTAGGCACTAGTTTTTACGGACGCGACTGCCATCTGACCTTCCAACCCCGAGGGGAAACTAGACCTTATTGGGATTAGGCTTTGTCAAGTGAGTGGGCAACTTGACTGTTAGAAGTTCTCAAACCGCCCGAAGGCCTCCAACTTGGCTTAACGACTGCTGCCATAGACAGCGACCGGGATCAACGGCTTAACGTGCCTTCCAAAGCACGGGAGCGCTCAGTTAGTAACCACTCAAAGCGGTCACCCATCCAAGTCCTGACCGCTGCCCACGTTGCTTAACCTTAGATACCGCAAGCGGTACGCAGGCGCCGCTGGGCCACGAGCGCTCCTCGACAGACGTCCGTAAGGTATATGTATATAAATAAATAGAGCCCATGGTCTATTTAGGAGACAGCATAGAACTGTTTTTGAAACTTAATGCTCTTTCTTACTGTGTTCATACAATTTACTATTGCCGCACTGAGCAAGCAATACAATGATCGGGATATCAAAGTGTCTTGTTCGCGACACTCCCCTGCGGATATATCCTAAGCTTGAGTTATAGCAAAGATAGATCCTTGTTCTACAAACTAAGGTCAGCTGGAAGAGATCCCTTAGAGATGAGCCCTACCTCTCTTAGGTTAGTTAGCTGCAAATACGTTCCTCAAATCTCTCCGAGAGTCGTCGAATTATGCACAATACTGCCTAGCCTTTTACTCTCGGAATCCGGCTAAGCCCCCTAAAGAGGCCACATTACTCAGGGCGAGCCCACCATCCACTATTCAGCAAATAAAGAGCCCATTTCGGGATCAGACCGGGTAATGGAAAAACAAAGGCTAAGCGATTGACGCGAAAACTGTGAACTGCGGGGTTCAGGAGACAACTGACGTTTTTTACCATTTTACTTCCCTCAGTCATTCGTCACTAACCAACCTATTTTTCTATCTTTTAATCTGTAGGCTACTTAACTTATTTGTGTGTTGTTAGTGTTGTGTGTCGTGCGAGTGACATAGTGAGAATATAATTAATAAAGACCAAGTTCGGGTAGTTCGGAAAACCCTTGCGGCTAGAAGATGTTGATACCCGCTCACGCCAATCAGCTCGCGAAAAAAACAAACAAAATAATCCTTTTGTTTGTTTTTTTCGCCGGGAGACCTCAGGAGGGCAAAAATTAGGGAAAACATAGTTCGACGCTATTAGCTTATAATGACGTCACACACAAGTTATCGAACCAACTACCCTTGTTTGGGGAAAAAATATAGGGACTTCTATTTTAATCGTGAAATACTGCTCAAGTTTTTTCTAAAACATCGAAGAACAGAGCGTATCGTCTCATAAAAAGTTGCTGATTTCTACAACTACAAATAGCAATTTCCATGTTTTTTTAATAGCCTTAACTGGTCTGTTCCTCTGCGCTGCGCTAATGCCTCGCCTCTTTTCGCCACTCAGCCCCATTTTTTTTATGATGTAATACATTAAAATATTTATTCTACGCTTTGTTTAATCCTCCCTCTCCCCTTTTGGTAATACAGTCGCAACTATTTTGAACAGTTTCCACTCACTGAACTATTGATAATGTTAAGCAGACAGATTAATAATATAATTTCATTGTGCTCAAGTCGCAGTACACAGCGGTGCCGTCTCACCCGCGTGTTGCCTCGAGATAAATGCCGCTGACTCACCGACTGCTCACTTCTTAATGACCTTTAGTGTCATAAACCGATGAAATTAGCACCGGGGTGATGCGACACATGCATTTCGCATTTAGATTTGATTTCAGTGCGTGCCGCTAGCCAAAGCTTGACCACAGGAAAATAAAGAACTTCGCCATATTGCGGTCAACGTGGAGTCGGCATCAGCCGAGTAGGTATTACCTTACTCCTCCTATACTATATCTACATCCTTCCAGTTTAGGAATAAGGATGTGTTACGGTATATTTGGCTATGTTATCCTCACTTTACACTTGATTGATCGCATATAGGCTACTTAATTTGTTTACCATCAGGCATATGTGTAAATAATGTTCGTAGTGTGGACACGTCAAGTTTGAATGTATAACGTTAGTTTTGAATAGATCCCTAGTGTGCATTGTGGACAGAATCTAAATTGAGTGGAAGCAGACACAAGCAAAATTTAATGCATTATCTTCATTGGGAGCAAAACAGTTGAAACAAGTTTAATAATTTAAATATATTCATTTAAATTAAAACTGAAAGTACACGAGATTTTAACGTAGTACATCGTTTTAAAGTTTAAGTGGTAAATAACTTTAAGTATCACGCTATATGTTCTTGTCTAAGAATCGTATATTTATTTTAGGTATATTGTAATGTAAACTCCATATCATTAGTGGATTTGTGGTTCCAATAAATATTCAACTTTCAGAATATCCATTGGAATAAAGGCATATGTCATGATAACTCAAAGTACTCGTTCTGTATGTACCAGCGCAAGGTTATTCCAATACAGTGCGTATCATATCATCCACGAAGGCGCGCCCCACCATAGCTCCCGATCCGTACAATAGGGATGTTGACACCAACTAAGACACAAAAAAAGTAATTCAAAAGAATAAATAATTACATAATTATAACTCTTAAAAGTTTTAGGAGTGGGCATTTTCTGTCCCTGTTCCGCAAAACGCACCTCTGTATTGAGCGATCGTCATTTACTATGGCGCTCGAGGTCAGTGACGTCACTGATCTGTAGCGCTTTCTCTCTCGAACTAAAGACATTCTAACGGTTGTAGTTTCGTTATTTTTTTACATATTTGAATAGGATTTTCACTATTTGGCATAGTTTTATGTATTCTTTCGTATGAAGTAATAATAAATTTTGAGTCAACATCCCTCATCATCATCAAACTTAAGAGCTACGCTCTTGTCGGTGGAGAGATCGCCAGCCTTCTCGGTTCTCTGCCAGTCTTTTAGCGTCCTGATACGACGCGGCACCAATTTTCTCCTTCACTTGGTTGAAGTACGTCAATCTGGGTCCACCTCTTCCCCTTCTTCCTTCAATTTTCCCTTCCAAAATGTTCACAAAAAAGGTGTCGTGCCGTATCAGGTGTCCAAACATTCGTCCTCTCCTGTCCTGTTCGTCAACATCCCTATTGCACATAAATTAGTATGAGATTCGCTGTGGAGAGCGCGTCATTGTAGATGAAGATGACACGCACTGTACTCGGGTAACTTCGCTGCACGCTCAAAAGACCTAACGCTACTTTTCCTTTTGCTGCGAGGATTGTTAGCTTTTGCTTTCCACCAGTGCTATGCTATGTGAACCAATGAATATGATTGGTGGTCAACGCATCCGCAGTAACGTAGTATAGCATAGATCTGATGGAAAGCAAATTTAATAAAGGTAAATAAATTATAAGTGTATAAGCTACGGTTAGCCCAGTGGTTCAAGCATGCGGCTGTCAAGCGGCGGTCGTGGGTTCGAATCCCAGCTCGTACCAATGAGTTTTTCGAAACTTATGAACGGAATATCATTTGATATTTACCGTTAGCTTTTCGGTGAAGGAAAACATCGTGAGGAAACCTGCATACATCCGCGAAGAAATTCAAAGTTGTATGTGAAGTCCCCAACCCGCTCTGGGCCAGCGTGGGGACTACTGCCCAATCCCTCTCATCTAATGAGAGGAGGCCTGTGCCCAGCAGTGGGACGTATATAGGCTGATGATGATGATGATGAAATTATAAGTGTACGCGATTAAGTCCCGTTTTATTCCAGTAAAAATAAAGCAATTTTAAGTTTCTCATTTTTTTAAATTCAGAACGGGATTGCTCTTTGCCAGCATCTAGCCAGGGGGCAAAAATGAGGCCGACGGTGAAGCGAGCTCACCCAGAAAATGCCTAGTCACTCGTGCCCTAAAAGAGGTGCAGGTTATATGAACTCGGAAATACACATGCCGGCAGGGAATTCCAAACCTTAGCAGTTCTCATTTTAAATCCGCGCCCCCGTAGCTGTTAACTGCAAACAAATGAATTTATTTATAAGAGTAAACACATAAATTGAGTGCGGGCCCGTTATGATAATTTTATGCCCAGTACGTGGTTGATTTGTTAAGCGGAATGTTTAGTGAGAGTCATTTACAGCCTTTGTGCTTTCGCGATTTCCAGCCAGATTTTATTCACCATTTCACTATTAGCTACAACGAGATATTTAGAAACTTTGAAACGCTGTCTTGCCCAGACTAGCAAACAGTAGGGACTGATTTTCAGATGTATGATTCTTGACTAAGTATATGATTGTGTTACTGACAATAGCCGAAACATGATTGCTTAAAATTTTCTCGATAGAAAAAAAATCCAAAATTTAGTCTATATTTTTTACTCAACCTACTAAAACAATGCATTATTAAAAAACACGATTAAGTTAATATGATGGTATTTTACCTCATCTAAACTCTGTCAAGAGGAAATTTAATAAACCTGCACACAGTCAGATATAGACCCTATGCTGAAGCACACACTGGTGTGGCGTTTATTTTTTCAATTTTCACTTTGTTTTAAAATAACACATACGCCAGCCTTGCTTACAAGTACAGCTTACGCACATAAAGCAATTACACACATTAGCTAATAAACCTTGTAATAAACGGTAATTACAACGTTATCACCTGCGCTGAGCGCTCCTAGCTATAAACAGGGTGTTTAAGTTTGATTCATGGCCGCTCCAATGTATGGACCGGCAATTTACTGGCTGCCACAGTGTCCGTTACGGACACAGTATGCCTAATTGCGTATATACGTCGGAAATCGGTCGAGATCGGTCGATTGGTCGGATCGTCGGTTCGGTTAAAAAATAGAACATAGGAACTAGGTACATTAATTCCCTTATATTATAGTAATTATAATTTAAAAAAATGACATGTAAATGATGTGCTTTATGAATAAATGATCTGAATCTGAATCTGAATGCCATTCAAATGACAGTAACAGGTAAGTCTTATAAAATAATACTTATTCCTTTGCAAGTTCAACAGAGGGGGCTAGAGTGTCGTGTTTCGGCGGTTCCGGGGCAACCCACCGAACCCCGCATCGGAGCTGACGACGCAGCGGAGCCACACCGTTACGTCGCCTAACTGAATTCGTTATTTTATTTTTATATAGTCTGTAAGGTTTTTTTTTAATCTAGCCTGTCCCGCTGCTGGGCAAAGGCCTCTCCCCATGAATTCCACGACTCCCGTGTCTGTGCTTCGTCCGGCCAGTTGGCGAGGAAGGCATCAAAGTCATCCCGCCATCTCCGTCTAGGCCGGCCCCGTCTGCTTCGCTGTTGTGGCATCCATTTGGTAGCTATATTAGCCCACCGATCCGGGTGCATGCGACAGACGTCTGTATGGTATATGTATATAAATAAAAAGAGCCCATGGTCTATTTAGGAGACAGCAGACTGTTTTTGAAACTTAATGCTCTTTCTTACTGTGTTCATACAATTTACTATTGCCGCACTGAGCAAGCAATACAATGATCGGGATATCAAAGTGTCTTGTTCGCGACACTCGCCTGCGGATATATCCTAAGCTTGAGTTATAGCAAAGATAGATCCTTGTTCTACAAACTAAGGTTAGCTGGAAGAGATCCCTTAGAGGGACAAGTTCGCCTTTGTATTTTATATTTTGTAATTTTGTTCCTTGTAAAATAAAAATGTTCTCTTTGTGTGCAATAAACTGTTATACAGGCATACATACACACTAAATACTAACGCATAGACAAAACGCAAACGCGTTCGAATTAGGTAATATTTCGAAAAAACTTATACTAGAGCTACTGACCGTAATGACATCTCCGATTGTGTTTGAAAAGCATGGAACATGATTTGATATAAAACAGTTATTTAATGCAGAAGGCACAGAAAAAGCCAAGCTCATTCGGATTAAAAGAAACTTGAAGACTTTCTTTAAAAGGCGACTTTCCTGTCCATTTGCAGCCACCTGTGGCGCAGCTGAAGAATCCCACACAATCAGTCCCCATTAAATTCCTTTTGAAAAAGATTCGGACCATGACATGCAGTTGGTGGTACAAGGTTCAGGCGACAGAATTCTAACAATCCGATAAAACTTTCAGAGTGGCTTGTTTACCTTTGAGAGCCATTCTTCATATACAGGGCGTCCAACGCCTATACCACATGGAGGGAAAGTACCTTGAGTATAGGGTATTAAAGTAAGGTAAAAATATATTATTTTTTACTTGACTAACAAAAGATCTAACGAAAATACTCTAAAAACATCAATTATTAATTTATTTTAGCTAATTGTAAGATTTTATAAGCATAAAGATTTAAAAAGGACGCTGATTTTCACAAACCTACTCACACTGTCTTAGTGACGTCACTAAGACAGTATTTCCCTACAAACTTCATATTAACTAATCGTTTTTGACATTTAATAAAAAGTTGCTGATTTGACTAGGGGTTTAATACCGTATTGTAGATGGAAAATTTTACTAAAAGAAGACATTATTTTAATTTAAAAAACAATTTAAACTGCATTCATAGATTTTTAAATAATTACATGGTTGAACCGGGAATCGAACCCGCTACACAAGAAAAAAAAATACCCTGTAGCTTTATCATATCGGTTGAAAGGCTTCATCAAAAGGATTATTTTTTGCTAAATAACATAGTGTCAGATAGTGTCAGAAATAAAAGGAAGACCATGAATTTTAACATTTGATTTGAAATTTTGTTCAGAAAAATGACATAGCCGTAACATACTACAACTGACTTTATCATTTAGTTTACAAGAACCAGTATGAAAGTGTCCACGAGCTACAAGCAGAACTTAGACGTATTCAATTATTCTAAATATCCACCACAACATGATCAAAAAACAGACAGGGAGCGAAATAATCAAAAGAGTGCGACTTTGTATCCAACAGAATAGGACTCATTTTGAGTAGGTATTTGAAAAATTAAATTAATTTTGAGACCGACATGTATTTGCGGCATTTCGCCGCCTCGGCCGCTGCGGCTGCGGGTTCGATTCCCGGTTCAACCATGTAATTATTTAAAAATCTATGAATGCAGTTTAAATTGTTTTTTAAATTAAAATAATGTCTTCTTATCTGGTTGAAATTACTGCTGTCTCTACCGCACGCAAGAATATTCCGGAATGCCTGTTCTCGCTCGCACGATAGGTACACAATAGCCTTATGAAACATATTATGAAAGATTTACTACAATGAAGGCTCTGATTGAAAGCATGCAATGGCATACTTTAGCAGTTAAAAGCATGCGATAGCATCCTTTGAATCCCAATGCATATCGAGGACGTGCAACCATATTCTTATTGGAAAATTTTATAGGAGAAGAAGTCTTACGAGTAAGGCCATGGATTTTATGAGGTTAAAAGCTTCCAACTAAATTCAATGCAATGCTGTCAAACGTATTTTCAGCTTATAACTTGCACCAAACACTAAACTAGAGCGGCCATGTTGTTTTTTCAGCGACAAGAAAAGAAGATTAATGTAGACTGAGCAGGCAGGTGCCGAGAGTAATAGTGGGCCGGTGATGTGCACAAAACGGGGTGAGGTTAGTAGTATCTAAAAATCATGGGTTAGTAGTATCTAAAATTAGATATGGCATTATCTTTTGGGGCAACTCTGTAAATCGTGAGGCAGCCTTTATTGCCCAAAAGAGATGCGTTAGAGCTATCTGCGGCATAAACGTAAGAGACAGCTGTGTTCCTATATTTAAATCACTGAAACTCTTGACATTGCCTTCATTGTACATCTTAGAGGTAGCTCTATTTGTTAAACGCCATATTGACATGTTCAGATTTGTATCAGAAAGACGAAAGCTTCCCACTCGCTCGCAGTATAAAGGACAGCTGTATACTCAGCCTATGAAAACAGCATTAATGCGGAACAGCTTTTTTGGAATGCAAACAAAAATATTTAATAAAATACCGAACACTATTAAAAGTTTAGAGACACACCAATTTAAAAAACATTTAGTTGCATTTTTGGTTGAAAAATGTTACTATTCAATAAAAGAGTTTTTAGAGACACCTTAAAGATGTTAATGTTGTTGTTAATATTATACTGCTAATATTTTATTATTGATAATGATATGTAATAAATTTCATGTGTATTAATTGTTTCTACGCCAACACTGGCAGGATGTGCTGAACTAATATAATTATAAGACCCTAAATTGTACCACATTCACAGAAATAAATAAATTTGATTGATTGATTGATTGATTGAGGCACTTCCTTTAGAGGTACCAATCTTAAACTTAACGCGCCTCTAGCGCTGCTCCCATCTGTAAGATAAACCCGGACCCCGAAACCCGGTGAGAGCATTTGTTTGTATAATGTGCACAAGTATTTTGTTTCTGAATCATGGATGTTTTCTATGTATTGAAGTAACTATTTATCGTAGTAATTAGTAATAGTTATTACGAAATGGAGGCCCGAAAAGTGAACATTAAGTAATGTTAATAAAGGTGCGAATACCTGCATAACATTCTCTTGCTGAAACCTATATAATTAAGCTACTGGCAAGAGCAAAGCGTAAAATTTACCGCTGGTAAACCCTAAAATTAAACTATAATAGGCTTTATGATTATAGTAATAAGGACTGTCAACGTTTTGACAGCGGTATATAGAATTTGGCAGAACCGTAACCGCATCAAAGCTTTCATTAAATATCATTTAAAAGGAATTTCATATGCACAAAACAGTTTTCGGATGGAATACCTTGAGGTTGCTGAGCAATGCCGAGCTGCTTTGTCTTGAGACGGCTTGTTTTGCAAAAACGGGGTTTAGCACTGAAAATGCCTTACGAAATTTTGAGGGAGGCGGGGCACAGCAAAATGTCATCTTGCTCGAATTAGGCTGGTTTTTTATTAGAGCTATGCTATGCTTCGTTGCTATGGATGCGTTTGAATTCCACCAATCACATTCCTTTATTCACATAGCATAGCTCTGGTGGAAAAGGGTTCAGCTAAGCTATGTTTTTTATATGGAAAGATGCGAGCTGCGGATGCGTGCTATGGATGCGTGCTGTGGATGCGTGCTACGGATGCGCGCTACGGATGCGTGAGCGCTTTCCCCCCTCACCGCGCTGCCGCTCCCCGTGCCCGCTGTCGATACATCGCATAGCTCGAGCTGCGCATCTTCATAGCGCATCTACCTCGCACAGCTACATAGCGTAGCTTTAGTGGAAACGGTCGCATAGCTCGTAGCGCATCCTCGCAGCATAGCTCTAGTGGAAAACCAGCCTTAGGAGCAGCCCAACTGGGGAAGAATCACCGCCTTGCAAAGACCTTGTGCTCAGCCGTCATAACTTTATTTATGTCACACCTGGCCCCAAAGTGGCAATTACCGCATCATCCGCGCGTGGAAAATCCCATTTCCGGGTCAAAATTTTGTACTTACCACGGGCAGAAACAAAGAAAGCCTCGGATCGCGTATTTATCGCCCTTGCCTTCGGCTCGGGCGTCAAATACCTGCGATCTGAGACGCTCTTTGTTTTGCCGCGCCCTTTTTCTTTATTCTTTGTTTTGTACTCTCTGTACGTACTATTATTATACAATTATTATACAGGTATGGTCCACCTGATAGTAAGCGGACACCGCAGCCTATAGATGCACGCAACTTGAAAGCAGCCACGTGCACCTTTCCGACCGTTTAATGACATTTTAGGATTCACTGTCATTCTGTTGAGCAGAAAAGGGACTTTAGGTCCCCCACTCTCAACACAGCGCTGGCGACTTTGGTGGTAACATAACACCACATATACACACTTTTTTTTTTTTACGACGGTGGCAAACGAGCATACGGTCCACCTGATGGTAAGCGGACACCGCAGCCTATAGACGCTCACAACTCCGAAGGAGTCACGTGCGCGTTGCCGACCCTTTACAAAATTTGAGAATGCACTGTGTTGACAGCAGAAGGGACCAATTTAGCTCCCTCACTCTCAACACAGTGCATCCTCGGGAGCTCTGGCAACCTTGCTCACCTCCAGCAACACAACACTACATACCTGAGTATATAATGTTATTATGGCTGTGGTCTTCTGCAAGGCGGAGGTACTTCCCCAGTTGGGCTGCTCCAAATTCGAGCAAGATGACATTTTGCTGTGCCCTACCTCTCAGTACACTTGCACTTATATGAAATGACAAACAACACAACTAGGTAATCTTATTAACAAGTAATTCAGAAGCGCGCAAGTGAAGTTAGTTTGAGTGTCATGTCCCGACGAAGTTGATGTAAGTCGGATGGGAAAAGTTGGGACGGCTGCTAGGTATAACTTGCTATACTTACTTTAGGGTAGGCAGTTGTTATTCTTTCAATCGAAAAGGCATAGTCGAGTGGAAAGGCACCCAAATTTCATGCCGGTTTTTCAAAAAGATATAAACAATTGTAGTGTATGTTTTTGAGGTGTAATGTAACGGTAGCGTTTTTGGTGAAGAAAGACAGATTATTATTTTTATTTTATTTTTTCAAAATTGTTCTCCTGCTTTACTTTACCTGAACAATTTAACTCGCCAAACTCGCGAGACAGTTTGTTGGTGAGATTGCGCTCATTTGAACGGGTATTTTGTTAAGAAATTGAATACTTAAAAAAAAATACTTACACTACAAATATTTGCAATTACCTAAGGTAAATTTTCCATTCCAGTACCCTTACCATGAGTTTGCAATGTTTGCATTAAGTACCGTACTCGCTAGCGACTGCTTAAACGATTTAGTATGGCGATTCTTAGTTCTATTGCATAACCGCCAGAGGCGCTGTACTTTTGTCCATACTAAATCGTTTACGCAGTCGCTAGCGAGTACGGTACTTAATGCAAACATTGCAAACTCATGGTAGGGGTACAGTATCTTTTTGATTAAATCCCGATAAAACCTAGATTGGAAGTTCAGATGGTAGCCGCTCTAGTAAAACAAGATACTCCAATTTCACTTTGACGTCTAGTCCCAGTCTAAATTATATGAAAAATTTAAGATATCTTTTCTCCGAAATCGATGAAATCCCGATAAAACCTAGATTGGAAGGTCAGATGGCAGTCGCTTCCGTAAAAACTAGTGCCTACGCCAAATCTTGGGATTAGATAGCGGACCCCAGGCATCCTTCAGGATGCAACTGTACTGGGATAACGCTAGGAGGATGATGATGATTATGATGACATTATAGTTGTTCGAAATGCATCAAAGTAAATCGTTCAAAAAGCTACTTCACGGTTCAACCAATAAGGTTTAAGTTCCAAAGACATTTTTATCTAGAACTTAAACCTCAAAATCAAAATATTCTTTATCTACACACATATCATAAATCCTCTAATATGCGTTCGGAAACCGTAGAAAATGACTCTCATTTCAACATTCAATGAGTTTATGGCAATTTTCTTATCTGTGGCTAAGGCTACAGCAGTAATAAAATATTTCATTTTAATCTCATATATGATGTTAAAATATTACGTCAAACAAAACTGTCAAAATTTAAATGTCAAAGTTGACATGTCCCTATTCTAGTATCACTGAAAATTCAAATTCAGTCGATGCGAAATGTCAGCTCGATGTTTTTTTAGTATATATCGCACGAAATTTGAGCTAGAACGACATGATAACATCAGAATAAGGACTCTTTACTTTTTAAAATAACATTCAGGCATCTGTTGCCAGTTCTGATTTCGATATTTCCGCAACCGTGCAAAAAAGGTTGCATTAACACAATTATTGTATTTATTTACTACGGTTTCTGAACCCATCTTAGAGTAATTATAATATGTGTGTAGATAAAGTAATGTATGCAACTGTACATAATTAGGCATTAAAACACTCGTGTGACCTTATTATGAAACTCGCCTTCGGCTCGTTTCATAAAACACACTCGTGTTTTAATGCCCCTCATTATGTACCAGTTGCATAAACTACTATTATTCAAATAGGCCTAGCAACAAGCACTTTTAAATCGTCAGTTTTATATTACATAGTTTGAATTGAATTATTCAGAGCAATTTATTGATGCTATTATAATTTAAAAAAAAAGTTGAATTGCTGTAATCTATGTCAAACAGAATATAACAAATTCACAAAAAGATCGTCATATCGTCTTAGGCCATTATTCAACCTTACTGCTCGTACATGTACTTACTCAACATAATGCAAGCATTCGCGTGTTCTTGCATCGTTCAGCGAAGGTTCAATTTTAAAATTAGTTCACTAACAGCTCGCGTGGATTTTAGTCATTTTACAGAACTATGGTGAAGAATTGTAGAAAATGCAAATTTGTCAGTAAAACCGATTTAAAAGAACTAGCCCTTGCCCGCGAGTTCGTCCGCATAGAACCCGTGCATAGCTTTATAATTTAATTATTACTCCTATATATTACAAGCGCTCGCCTAGTTATCAATCTTCCATACAAAATTCCACCCTCTTCGAGATTAAAAGTATCCTATGTCCTTCAATGGGACTCAAACTGATTCCATGTCAAATTTCATCTAAGTGCCAGTTGCACTAACGTACGAACACAGACCGGTCATCGTCAAATATAGCGCCGGCAGCTGTCATCCCATAGAAACTTTCCATACAATCAAATTTGACGAACACCGCTTACGATTACAGACGGTTTGGTTCAACCCAGCCATTACGTCCGTTTGACGACCGCTTTAGCTTAGTTGGTACCCAGTACCCATACTACCCATACCATAGTACAAGCTTTGCTTAGTTTGGGACTAGGTTGATTTGTGTAAAATTGTCCACAAATATTTATTTATTTTATTTATTTCATGGTCGCTTTTAGAGTTTACCGTAGACGTCCACAGCACGGTAAAACTCTTTAGTCTCATTCATAATAGGGGATCTTGACACCAAATAAGAAAATCAATGAATCCGAATTTTCTCGAAAAAGTATCATAAAATTTTTATTTGGGAGTGCCAAAACCGACGAATAAAACTTGCACAGAGTTTGTATGGAGAAGTCCTTGCCCTACCCCGCGCCTTAACAAGAAAATCGTGTTCACATTATTTTGAGCATTTCGTCCGTTGAAATATTTACGAACTTTACTATACACACATGTTTGTGTCTAGTAACAAATCACTGGTATTTATCAAAGTGAAGCTGCTAAGTACTTTGCCATTACACTTTAATGTTGCACTGAAACTTTGGCTGTGACAAATTGCTCACAATTACTATTATGTACGAGGGGTGATCCAAAAGTAATGATAACGAGTATGTAAAACAACGCATGTGTTCAAAAACTAAATTTATTTCTTAACGTAGTCTCTTAACAAGTCTACACACCTATGCCATCTTTTCTCCAGACTACGAATTCCATTTAAAAAAAAATCTTTGTTTGGACTCTCCAAATAAGCCTCCACAGCGGCCATAACCTCACTGTCATTCAAAAAAATTTTGACTCGGAGATTTTCCTTCAGCCGTGGAAACAGATAAAAGTAGCTGGGGGTTAGGTCTGGCGAATAGGGGGGTGTTCCACCAATTCGAAACCCGCATCCCGGATTGCAGCCATTGCAACACCTGGCCTTATGAGGAGGTCCGTTGTTGTCTGGGTGGAACATTCTAGGCACCCAACGAGCGGATACTTTATTCATGTGCAATTCTTGGGTTAAGATTCTTTGAATGCTGCCATACGAGATCCTTGTGACCTCATTTAAATGTCTGATTGTCACTCTTCTATCAGTTAAACTAAATCTTCTAATTTTTTGACATTCTTCTCAGTGCGGACGATGGAAGGCCAGCCCTCGCGGTGTTCGTCTTTACAAGATGTTCTACCCAAGTTAAACTCCTTGCACCAGTGTGCAACTGTAGAATACGGAGGAGCAGAGTCCCCTAATGTTCCCACCAATTCAACATGTATATCTTTAGTACACATTTTTTTCAAACAGAAGTACTTAATAACGGCTCTCACTTCAGATTTTTCCATTTCCACGCATTTATTCCGACAACTCACGAATAAATAAATTTATTTCAGTGACAGATATCAATTTTTTTACATATATTTTTTTAATTTACTGGCCAAGAACTGCCTTAAAAAATAAAACCTCTTTTTGCTTTTTTCAGCCACTGAAAGTATTTCATTATCATTACTTTTGGATCACCCCTCGTACAGTGTAGTTCATTTTCGGTGAAAGAGACATCGATAGGAGATTGGGAGTCCTGACGATCGCGTGACATGATAAACGACAAAATAAAGCAGCTGTCACGATATGTACTACCATTGGTACGTATTTAATGTCAGTTTTAGTATGGGATTTGACATTTAAATCTATCGCACTAACGGTCGAAAACGTTACGTGATTACCGCGCGGGTTTGTAATAATTTGTATAAAAACAATTTAATAATTTTAATTAGCATAAAAACAGATTTAATAATTTCAACTTACTTATATAAGTGATTAAATTGTATAATAAACTGTATAATGATGATTAACATAATGTTAAGAAACGATGATCAAGTGTCATAATTTTAAGTTTCATAAAAACAAATAACATAATTTTGCATTATGCAATTCGTTGCTATGCAGTTTAATAGTACATTACTTAATAAGGGCGGTAAAACAAAGAATGTCTCAGATCGCAGTTATTTGACGCGATAAATATACGATCTGAGGCTTTCTTTATTACCGCCCGTGTTAAGTACAAAATTTTATGTCACCCCTTGGCCAGGAAGTGGGATTTCCCGCGCGCGGTGCGTGCGGTAATTGCCGCTTTATGGCCAGGTGTGACATAATAGTAGTTTATGCAACTGGTACATAATGAGGGGCATTAAAACACGAGTGTGTTTTATGACAACACACGGGTCACACGAGTGTTTTAATGCCTAATTATGTACAGTTGCATACATTACTTTATCTACACACATATTATAACTACTCTAAGATGGGTTCAGAAACCGTAGTGAATAAATACAATAATTGTGTTAATACAACCTTTTTTGCACGGTTGCGGAAATATCGAAATCAGAACTGGCAACCGATACCTGAATGTTATTTTAAAAAGTAAAGAGTCCCTATTCTGATGTGATCACTGATCATGTCGTTCTAGCTCAAATTTCGTGCGATATATACTAAAAAAACATCGAGCTGACATTTCGCATCGACTGAATTTGAATTTTCAGTGATACTAGAATAGGGACATGTCAACTTTGACATTTAAATTTTGACAGTTTTGTTTGACGTTTTTATATTTTAACATCATATATGAGATTAAAATTAAAAATTATATTACTGCTGTAGCCTTAGCCACAGATAAGAAAATTGCCATAAATTCATTGAATGTTGAAATGAGAGTCATTTTCTACGGTTTCCGAACGCATATTAGAGGATTTATGATATGTGTGTAGATAAATGTTATTATGATATATGAGTTTTATGCTATGTGAATTTAGATTAATGATTAACAGTTTTTATGTTGAATGTTTATTATGAATTTCGTATGTACGTAAGATGAAATAATGCAAAAGGTTGTTATAACTACTGAACCGCTACGTTTATAATCGTATTATGTAACCTACAGAAAAATAGCATAATAGTACATTACTTACCAAGGGCGATAAAACAAAGAATGTCTCAGATCGCAGGTATTTTACGCCCGAGCCGAAGGCAAGGGCGATAAATATGCGATCTGAGGCTTTCTTTATTATCGCCCGTGGTAAGTACAAAATTTTATGTCTCCCTCTGGCCAGGAAGTGGGTTTTTTCGCGCGCGGAGCGTGCGATAATGGCGACTTTATGGCCAGGTGTGACAAAAACATCTTTTTTTCCATACTGAAAGCTTTCAAATAGGTACTTTGTATCGTTCTAACAAAGTTTACTGACCAATTCTCAGCCTTATTGCAACACTATAAGGTACTATTGCCGGTTGTATTTCTATTTGTACAAACAAATGAATTCGTGACATTCGACCGCAAACCAAAGATTACAGTATATGCTGGATCAAGCAGAAATAGACCTTATTGTCAACGGCACATGCACGATTTGCAAAGCTGGTGGTAATAGTAAAATGTTAGAATAATCAAGCAGAATTAAACCTTATCTCAAAGGAATAAGTACCATATGTAAAGCCTGTAACAGTACGCTGATATAGGTACGCGTTAGAGCCGACGTGATGTCCGCTCCTGGACCATGCGGTTTAAGGTACGGTGTCGATACGCAAACCATTTTCATGTAATTTTGAGACAAGTATGATACATTTTCTATTTTCTACGCCGAATACTTTAAATGATTATTCAATAAGATTCAGATTAATATAATAAATGTGAAAGTAAGAAAGGGCATAGCGGAACGTTATCTTGCTCATACTTAGAAAACCCAACCCTGGAAAAACTCCACGTTATATAATACCACAGCCATAATAACACTACTCCTACTCTTTAGGTATATCGTGTGAGTAAAGCGGCAATTACACTTCGTCGTTCACCCAATGCGGTCGCCGAAATCATTTTAAACTACTTAGGCCAACGAACGTCGTCTTTACACTGGTCTGTCCGCCTACTACGGCGATTTGGCAGCTGTCGATCGCCGAATGCGGCCGACTAACGTGTTCTTTATACTTTTGCGGTCGCCGCATGCTGCATGCGGCGAACAACGAAGTGTAATTGCCGCTTTAGGCTGCATATTACACACATATACACACACACACTACACACATACATACATACACACACATACATACACACACATCACACACATTTTACATATTTTTCACTAGCTGTCAACTCGGATTCAATAAAGCGTCACCGTCAGCAACGCGCTTGTGATTTATCAAATCTGCACCTTGTGACTTGGGACGTTAACATGAACTTGCATGCAAGTTTCATTACAGTGCTTGCTGCGGGCAAGGTAAAATGAATACGATGAGACCCTTCCATGCAATGGCAATTCACTAAAAACTGCACGCAAGTTCTCGCTGGACTCATCATCATCCTCCTAGCGTTATCCCAGTACAGTTGCATCCTGAAGGATGCCTGGGATCCGCTACCTAATCCCAAGATTTGGCGTAGGCACTAGTTTTTACGAAAGCGACTGCCATCTGACCTTCCAACCCCGAGGGGAAACTAGGCCTTATTGGGATTAGGCTTTGTCAAGTGAGTGGGAAACTTGACTGTTAGAAGTTCTCAAGCCGCCCGAAGGCCTTCAACTTGGCTTAACGACTGCTGCCATAGCCAGCAACCGGGATAAACGGCTTCACGTGCCTTCCAAAGCAAGGGAGCGCTCAATTAGTAACCACTCAAAGCGGTCACCCATCCAAGTCCTGACCGCTGCCCACATTGCTTAAACTTAGATACCGCAAGCGGTACGCAGGCGCCGCTGGGCCACGAGCGCTCTTAGGCCTTGGTAGTTCTGACGCCGTCGCCGGCTGCGTGCAGCGGCCCGTCGCACGCGGCGTCTGAATAGTATGTTGGACAATGTTCGGGCGCGGTCGTTCTCGCCCGTCGCGACCGACGTCCAAACGCGAATATTTTTCAGACGTCGCGTGCGACGGGCCGCTGCACGCAGCCGGCGACGGCGTCAGAACGACCAAGGCCTCAGTTCTTGCCAGACTAAACCTCGCTTTAAAATCCCTGTCCTAAACGGAGGCGCCCCACAGCGGGGCTTAACGCCAGGCAGTGCGGTGCGCCGCTAATGTCAGCAAAATTAACGTCTCACTTGGAGACGAGCGGATGCAACGTAGTGCACTAAATGATGCAGCATTTGCACACACTTGTAAATATGCGATCACTATCCTTCTAGCATTATTCTGGTTTCCGGCGGATTTTTAGGGTTCCGTACACAAAGGGTAAAACGGGACCCTATTACTAAGACCCCGCTGTCCGTCTGTCACCAGGCTGCATCTCATGAACCGTGATAGTTAGAGAGTTGAAATTTTCACATATGATGTATTTCTGTTGCCGCTATAACAACAAATACTAAAAAACAGAATAAAATAAATGTTTAAGAGGGCTCCCATACAACAGGAGCACAATGATACGGATCCCTTCGTGCGCGAAATCCGACTCGCACTTGGCCGGTTTTTATAAAAAGATATTTGAACCCTGTATTCATATAAAAGAACAAACATTTGGTACATTATTTTTAACTTATTTTATGTCACACCTGGCCATAAAGTAGCCATTATCGCACGCTCCGCGCGCGAAAAATCCCACTTCCTGGCCAGGGGTGACATAAAATTTTGTACTTACCACGGGCGATAATAAAGAAAGCCTCAGATCGCATATTTATCGCCCTTGCCTTCGGCTCGGGCGTAAAATACCTGCGATCTGAGACATTCTTTGTTTTATCGCCCTTGGTAAGTAATGTACTATTACGAGCGAGGGTTCTACAGAGGTAGTTGTGACACATACGAACACATAGACAATATAAGCTTATCAGTCTCTTGACGTGTTCGTATACTTATGAAATGTGAGACTAGCACTTATTCGTGTTGCATCTCTTTCTTTAATACCGCAAAAGAAAGGGAAGCGAATACGCAACACGAACACGCAACGTCAAGTGAAGTGCCAGTGTAAGACGGAACTATTATGGCATTATTTTTAAACAAAGACACCGCGCTTAAGCCTTTTCCTGCAAACGTTGGAGATCTTATTAAAAATAAAGACGGGGCAAATTGGCCCAATCGACCGCGGGCAAAGTCAGCAGTGGCGAGGGCAAGGCACCCCTGTAGACACGTGCTCAATATCTTGTATAATAGAGATCGCTTTGCGCCGATAAGACCGCTTGTTGCTCCTTGTTTACTTTTTATTATGTCTGTGCCACAAAATGTTTGGCACAAATTGACGAGCGTTTACACTCAAAAGGTTAACTTGTACGGTCAACCAATTTGATTTCTCACAATGGCAATCTAATAACAAAGCCGCTTTACGAAGTACGATGTGGTCGAGAAATCAAATTGGTTGACTGTCCAATTGACTACATTTACAAAGATGTTGCCATTTTAACTCCCTTTGCATGTTTATATTTAAGAGCTCGACAAACAATAATCGCTTTCTTTCTAAGTTACTAATTTCGTAACGTATGTTTTAGAGAACTTTGCCTGAACGTTCGGTCTCTGTGTGCAAAACTGTGTATCCATCCCGCCAATTTGGCCAGAAAACTCCGGTCCGGAAACCCTGACCCAGTCACAAGACGATCATTAAAAAAGAAAGTAAAGAAAGTGCCAAGAGCTACTTTACGGGAGCACCCTTCGGCTAAGGGCGCTCGATAGGCGCGATTAGTAACTCCCTATTGTCTTCGGCTTAATGAGGGCTTTGCGCTTTTACTGCGTTTGCGTTGCGTGAAGTGTCCGTTTACAAGTACAATGCAACAAATCATGGGACTGAATATCCAAGAGCAAAAATAAGTTACAAATAACCCTGCCTTGCAGTCGGGTAAAAACCGACCAAGTGCGAGACGGACTCGGGCACCAAGGGTTCCGTAGGTACCATCATCTGTAAAAACGGCAAAACAATCACGTTTGTTGTATGGAAGCCCCCTTAAATATTTATTTTATTTTGTTTTTTTAGTATTTTTTGTTATAGCGGCAACAGAAATACATCATCTGTGAAAATTTCAACTAACTATCACGGTTCATGAGATACAGCCTGGTGACAGACGGACGGACGGACAGCGGAGTCTTAGTAATAGGGTCTCGTTTTACCTTTTCGGTATGGAACCCTAAAAAATAAACATTTCATCATCATTACCATATTAGCCGAAAGACGTCCACTGCTCAACATAGGCTAAAGAGTGCCACAATGACCGGTCCCGCGCCACCCGCATACAGCGGACTCACGCGACCTTTGCCAGGTCAACGATCCACCTTGTGAGGGGTCTGCCCACACTAAACAAACATTTCAATAAAGTAAAGTAAAGTTTATTTCATAAGTACTTACAAGTAGAATACAAATATGATATTCCATCACAAGAATCTGTTATATTGGACAGAAAACTGAGCGCTCGTGGCCCAGCGGCGCTTGCGAACCGCTTGCGCTTGCTAAGGTTAAGCAACGTGGGCAGCGGTCAGGACTTGGATGGGTGACCGCTTTGAGTGGTTACTAACTGAGCGCTCCCGTGCTTTGGAAGGCACGTTAAGCCGTTGATCCCGGTTGCTGTCTATGGCAGCAGTCGTTAAGCCGAGTTGGAGGCCTTCGGGCGGTTTGAGAACTTCTAACAGTCAAGTTGCCCACTCACTTGACAAAGCCTAATCCCAATAAGGTCTAGTTTCCCCTTGGGGTTGGAAAGTCAGATGGCAGTCGCTTTCGTAAAAACTAGTGCCTACGCCAAATCTTGGGATTAGGTAGCGGACCCCAGGCATCCTTCAGGATGCAACTGTACTGGGATAACGCTAGGAGGATGATGATGATCACAAGAATCTGTATCTTTCACAAAATAATTCTTTTACTTTCCCACCCCGAGGAGATGTAACGACGTAATTTCAATTCAAACGCGGGCCCCCGTGAAAATTCTTTTTAATTTCCAAACTCAGGTCGAAGAACGTCCGTAAGGTAAATTACTTTGACGATTACGCTAACTGGGAGTAGGAAATTAACCGTGGCCCGTTCGCCAATTTGTTTTAGCTAATTACGAAACGCTCGGGGTCCGGGGGGACTGGGGAAAGGGAAAAAATGTGTGACAGATGGATATAATGATCATTATAATAGTGTACAAAGCACAAAGGATTGAAGAGTGCACTGGCTATGAAGGTATATGGTGTTGTGCTCCCGGTGGTGAGTAGGTAACAGAGCTGCCGAAGATGCGATGTGTTTAGAGCGAGGGATCTGTATTTGTCTCCAGTTGTTTATGCAAGGAATCCTCAATTCCAAAAAGGGTCGGCTGCAGTTGAATTTGTTCTGGAGCCGCGATGAGCTACGGTAGTTTAGCCTCTTGAAACAGTAAGTATAATATTGAATTTCTATAAAATAAGTTTTCAAGAAATTAGGCTTATTCGTATTTGTATTTTTTTGTGCAATCAGCATTATACACACATTCTAGCTGCTCTATAAAGTTTGTTTAGATTTAAGGCAGAAAAGTGTTGAAATATTTATAGATAGAATGAAAAGAGAAACAACATTTATTTATTTAGGTATTTAACGTATGGTAATTATTTCAAATTTCTTTTATATATTCGTGAAGACAGTACGGTTGCCAGTTTGTTGCACTTTTAGCACCAGCGAGGGATCACGTGTAGGGTAGCAGTGGGTACTCCTTACGAACATGGTGCAACTTCGACCCCCATTTGTCAAGTAACGTCCAAAGAAACGACGCCAAAATGAGCCCCACTCACAGCTCAGCGTTATGCCACGTGCAGCAATCCGCGACGTTGGTTTCATTTCTGGGGCCTATACAACAAAACTTTACAAGCGTACAATTTGTCAAATGTGTCAACTTTTTCTATGGAAAATTGTACAATTTTGTCGAATTGTAGACTTGTAAAGTTTTGTGGTACAGGGGCCTGATGACTGTACTCAAATTATCTCCCTTTCCGTCAGCAGACACATCGATAAAACCGTCACAAAAATCAAAAAAACACACTCTTTAACGCTCAATAAACCTTATAGCTTGTTTATTTTATGTCCATCGATCCGCTGATAACTTTAACAGCCGCGCCGGAACTTTTCAAGTGTGATTTATCCCCTAGATAAAGATTCTCAAACGCGCCGCTTGCAATTCTATTAGAGTTCATGTTTGAGAGGATTTGTCGATGTTAATTTTATGCATAGGCGATTTGTTGATCGTGTATTGGGATACAAAGTTTCGAGCGAAAGTGGAGATTGGGTCTAGTCAAAGGCGAGTTTTGGTGTTCGATTTAGGTCTCAATAGTTTTGAGACGGCTTTATTTTATGCCCCATTTTTACACTTGCCAGAATTGGGCACGATGGGTTGATGACATTAAAAAGACCGCAGGTTACTACAGGGACACTGGTCCTACCGTCGGTGAGTAGTGACTACTCTACTCTTATAGTAATTCTACTCACTTGAGCGAGAAAACGGGTAGAATTACTATGAAAGAACTCGTTGCTCGCCAGCGGTGGAACCAGTGCTTTAAAGATACTAGCAAGAGATTGGGAAGACGAGATGCCAGCTGATCAGCAATGGGTGATTATGATTAGATACAGGTGAGGAAGCATTGTATGGAAGTTTGTGGGGTGTAGAAAATCGATTGATATCATTATCCCCAGGGAGCCAGCTGACACGAATCATCATTCATATGAACTACGAGTTATGATATATCTATCTAACAATATACCTTTGCAATTCCACTAAAAGAACGCGTAGGTCTGTCATACAATGGTGGTTTGGTGTATTTACTTGCATGTTTGCGTATGCGGAGAGAGGGTGGGTACATTTAACCGCATGCAAAAATAAACAAGCACCCACTCACCCGTAATGCACCCGCATATTCTTTCAGCGGAATAGCAAAGGAATCATGTTGTTAGATTTCTAAAGAAGGTCTAAAAAGGGCTTTAGTTGTCATACTGTTATACTTGCTATGGAGTAGTGCCAATGTTCGCCTCAATAGAGAATTCTTTATTTTCTCACCAAGCACATGATTTTTACCTCAGCGCATTCTCAAAAGATTTCAGCCATAAATCTTAACACTGACCAGCGAAATAAAACAACTTCAGGCGAAAATAAAATGATTTCTTTCATCTAAATTGCTTGCGTGGTACGAAAGCGCCAAGATACTGATACATCTAAATCGAGACGAAATAGACTTTACAGTCTTAATGGTAAGGTTTTGTCAGTAGCATGTTAAAGTGGTATTGTTGTACTTAACACGTTAACGGTAAGCGTCGTGGCTTGAATTGGGGGAAGAAAACAAATCCCGTACTGGCAGCCGAGAGTTGTGCAAGTAAAACCTTTCATTAAACGATGGAGATGGAGCACGTACACTGCTAACATCTTAACATAAATCTTACTATTATTATAAGCGCGGAAGTTTAGATGATTGGATGTTTGTTACTCAATCATGCAGAAACGGCTGAACATATTAAGATGGCATTTAGTATGACAACAAGTTTAAAATAGACTAGTTTAACATCATCATCATCATCATCATCAGCCTATATATGTCCCACTGCTGGGCAAAGGCCTCCTCTCATAGATGAGAGGGATTGGGCAGTAGACCCCACGCTGGCCCAGAGCGAGTTGGGGACTTCACATACAACTTTGAATTTCTTCGCGGATGTATGCAGGTTTCCTCACGATGTTTTCCTTCACCGAAAAGCTAACATAATTATAGTTATTATCCTCAAAATTATCATGGAATGGAAAGGATTAAACAGGGAGTGGAAATTGACGCCGACAAAATCGCAGGCAAAAGCTTCATATTTCAATCTTAATCCCTCTCTCCCTCTAGTCTGTTTCTGCTTACCTCAGCAGCTTCCCTCCATCGACAAAAACTCCAGATTCACTTCTCTATCCTCAACAGCTAGTAGTGTGGAGGCCTGGAGTATCTTCGGAGGGTCAGGTGGCACTAGCACGGGCGTAGCGTGAACGGATTTGTGGTTCACCTGTGGAAAAATAAATAAAGTATAATTCCAGTAGCTTTTGCACGCAACTTTGTTTGCGTAAACTTCCACTCCGTATTTCATCCCTTAGAGGGATTTTCGGGATAAAAAGTCTCCTATATGGTAATTCGGGCAATAAACTCGTTGTAAAGCAAGTTTAATCATAATGCGTTCAGCCGTTTTTGAGTACATTGCCATTTTGAGAGAGGTAGGGCACAGCAAAATGTCATAACTTGCTCGAATTTGGAGCAGCTTAGCTGGGGAAGTACCTCTGCCTTGCAGAAGACCACAGCCATAATAACATTATTTACTGTACAATAAGTATGTAGTGTTGTGTTCCTGGAGGTGAGCAAGGTTGCCAGAGCTCCGGAGGATGCACTGTGTTGAGAGCGAGGGACCTAAGTTTGTCCCTTCAGCTGTCAACACAATGAATCCTCAAATTATATGAAGGATTGGCAACGCGCACGTGACTCCTTTGGAGTTGCGAGCGTCTATAGGCTGCGGTGTCCGCTTACCATCAGGTGGACCGCACGCTTGATTGCCACCGTCGTTGTATAAAAAAAAAATTGTATGGTAATTATTTCGATCCGTGAGATCTTCGAGAAGACAGTACGGTTGCCAGTCTTGCTGCACTTTTAGCACCACCCAGGGGTCACGTGTAGGGCAGAGGCTACGGACGTGATGCAACTTCGACCCGCCTTTGTCAACTGAATGGGCAACTTCACTGTTAGAAGTTCTTAAGCCGCCCGTAGGCCCAATTTGGCTTAACGACTGCTGCCATAGGCAGCAGGCTGGATCAATGGCTTATCGTGCTTACTAAAGCACGGGAGTGCTCAGTTAGTAATCCCTCAAAGCGGTCGCTCATCCTAGAACTGACCGCGGCCAATATTGTTTAACCTCACATACCGAGCGCTCTAGAGAATTGGAGTTGTCTTCAAATGTGGATTAGAAATATGTATCACTGTGTATAATTCTTAGTTTCAAATATACAATAAACAATGCACTGTACGTACACCCATGTTTAGCGATATATTTTTATGCTTCAGCAAAAGTGGCTGTTCCCGGTAATGCACAACTAATGGCGTAAGGTACTGTCGGCAAATTAGATTGGATGCAGACTTCAACCATTACCGTGAGGTGTACTGGCCTAACGAAGAGTGGATTGGAACAATCAATTCACGAATGTAAATAATGTTATTGGTACAATATTTTTTTGTTACACACTGTTTACTTTTCACGCCACTGCTCGGAAATATGGCTATAGATGGTGGAAATTGGGGCGTCAAAATTGTTAATAGTAGTAGACTCATGAACAGGACAACTATGAACCTAAACCACATCTGAACCACACCTAAACCGCTACAACAATGTTATATTGTTGTAGCGGTTATAGTAGTGCTATCGTCCAATCAGAACACGCCCGTACTTCATATGACACAAAATCAACCAATCACAACTCGTAAAAATTAGGTATTTTTTGGTGTCGCCGACTATGTTATGAAAAAGAAGGTTATTGATAGGCGTTTTTAAGACTTTTATGTGTTTTGAAAGGTTTGCATTATTACATAAAAACGCCTTTGAATTATCTAATAACACACTGGCCATTAAGAACGTACTCGAAAAAAAAAATGTAGGAGGCGGGAGATTTTAAGGTTATTGATTAGCGTTTTGAAGATTTTTATGTGCTTTGAAAAGTTTGCATTGAACATTTATTACATAAAAACGCCTTTGAATTATCTAATAACATACTGGCCATTAAGAACGTAAGTACTGGAAAAAAAATAAGGCGGGAGGGAAGGATTGTGTTGCTGCAACCAACAAACTATAAAAATGGATTTGATTTCCTCTCAGTAGACGTGAAAAGCACTATGTTAAGCCTCGGCCGAAAGTGCAATAGATGGATCTCGTACTTTCGAGGGCTTCCGCTGCGCGTCGGCCCTCGAACTAACTCGTACGTCTATTGCTTACTTTCTAGCCTCTACAACAATGTACTATTTTGCGCGGAGAAAAACTGCAAAACAACCTTTGGGGATGACTGGGTCAGGCCGGGCTCAATAAAGCGATATGAGTGCGCGGCTGGGTTGGCCTGGGGAAAATCCAGGGGAAACCTCCAACACGACCACGCGGGCGGCTTAAACACTGCAAGACTAAGATTTTGCGCTCCAGTAAGATTGGTTTAGCGGCTTCAACCGAATGGTAAGAGTAATGGTAGCGGCCTAAACCTAACTGAGAAGAGTCCAGCAAGAAACTCGGCTAGGCCCGACCTGAGTCCAGCCGAGAATCCTTCACGATGTGACTTGACTGGAATGATGCTAGGATGATGTTGAATTGTGTGTTTAAACATAAATACTTCACAGTACACCAGTGGCGGCGCGTCAAAAATATTCTTAGTGGAGCCGGAAATAATTTGCCTTCCTTATTCTTCATGGGCCGTAGTAAAGAACTGGACTGGCTGAGAATTAGGCAAGCCGGTGGGAATCGAGTTGTATGGACGCTCCGCTACTGCAGTACACAGTCTCCTCTCCTCAGACAAGATCAAAAATGAATACGGAATAGCACAATTTTCTTGTTTCACGGCGTATTTGCGTTCCACCTGCTTTGTTATTCCTCCTCTGTTTGCTCGCGCGCTGTTTGATTAGCTAATGTAAGAAGCGATCGTATATATGTAACAAGATATGCTCAAAATGTCGAATGAATTAAGGAGAAACATTGTACAGTCGACCACAATGAAGTGAATCTACTTTTGAAATTTAATACAGTCTGAGGGTCTGTTGTTTTACATTTAGTTTTAGATTTAGTTTGATTTTTGTTTTAAAAACTTTGAGATATTTTACTATTTTGTATTTCTATTATTTATATATTTTCACCAACATTAGAATATGTTTATTTTCAGTTATTTCAGTTTGGTATTTATTAAACTCTATTCGCTTGGAATTAAGATTGTAATTACAAAGATTCACTTGATATTATGTTTAATAAGGTTTTAATGTTTCACAACCGTAGCCTACTCATGCTACACAATGTATTCATTATCTAGCTGGTTGTGACAAGATAAACTTGCCTTTTCATTTATAATACAATTCGTAGGTTACAACTTTCAATTGATGACATTATTGACGAATGTATTTTACAGGCAGATTCGTTTCACTATCATCGTAATTTTCCACATTCCCAAAAAGTTGACTTGCCTACCTATTAGCTATCTGGATTCGAATTCCAGTCAAATATTTTTGTGATGAATTTACATTTGTTTACCCACTAGGCTAAACCGGCGAGATTGAGTACCTATAGGGAATGGCTGTTAGAGAATCATTGAATGAATATAGTCTGCAATGCATACAAGAGGCAAGGTCGAAAATATGTGTACGAACAAACTGAACAAAAATATACGAATGTTAAGAGAATAAGGTAGTTCAGATATTTATGATTATAAACTCGACTGTACATTCCCTGCTTTGTCCTTGCACATGTTATTGAATCAACTATACTCATATTTATAAACTGGACTACACGTAATGAGGCTTTTACGCACCTTATTGGTCGTTCTTTTATATGGACGAGATTCCCCTTCCACTTTCACAGATGCAGATACGTATGCAGATTCCATAAAAAATCCTTTGCCTGTTTTTTTATCCAGATCATACACAAACTGCATAAACTTGGATTCTGAAAAAATACGGAAGACACCAAGAGAATTACAGATAGAGCACTTTTATCTCACGAGCATCCATGGCTCACGGGTGAGCCATGGATGTGTGTTGAGCTATACATACATGCACATTGTCTATGTGTGCGTCAGCGTAAGAGCACTACTTATATCCTGTGGTAGCAGCTATGAGTTCACATTGTCTATGTGTTCGTATTGCGTCACACAGACAATGTAAAATCAAGCCTTAATATTTGTTATGGCTACCTTGTGAAGTGCTATGGCTACCTTCTATTTACAACATTAGATCAGCTAAGTAAGTCCATAATATTATTATAGTATTGCCACCGAACATGCATAAGCATGCCGTATTTCAGCTTAATCGGATACCGGCAAGTGGCTGAAAAGAAGCAAATTTTGAGGACAATTAACTTACATACTTACATACGAACAGTGCAATTTAAATAGAAGCTTGTATTAATATCCCATTGTGCGCAAGAGTCCGTTAAGCGAGCTGATAATGTCACATCGTTGAGTGGCAGCGCGCCCGAAGCGTATTCTGCACATTTGGAAAGCAGAAATAATTATTTACGTAGGTACCTAAGTGGTAACTAAGTGGGAATCTGTAGGTATGGAGAACAGTTGAAATAGGCATTAGCAGCTATAAGATCCCTTTATGGAAATACCTGAAACCTATAACTCACAGTATTCATACACTTGTCACTGCGGCATCAAGTTAATTGTTTACTTGTTTGGGCCGTCAGCAGTAACTGGCCGTCGGGTAATCATTATCAAATCTAACATAAATCACGTTGAAATACATCATAACTTTGTCAATACAAGTCATAATTATGAGTGACAAGTTTGCTGACAACGCGTCGTGTTGAAAATGTGAATTAAATTAATAATTGGGAGTCTAAAGGGTCTAGCGTGGCTGAAGAAGAAAAGACAGGCATGAAGAAAGTAGAAGACTGGTCGATGATGAATCTTGTGACGATCAAACGGCATAGATATGTTTGCCCTACGCAGTTTGATCTTCACGGCTCTTATCATTGATAATGCTACGGTGAATATGAAGAGGCCTACAATTCAGATGGATACATACCAGAAATACTCGGAATTTGATTTGGTGAAGCCACGGTAAAGCATTTTCGAAATTCATAACAAGTTGACATTTTAAACATTGACAGCGAGTCCAGCTGTGTTCAGATGTTAGTAAAGTGTGTTCTTAAAATACCTATGACCTATAGTAAAGGTTCAATTGTATGTATTTTAGTATCATGTATCATACATAATCATAAATTAGTTTCTATCTGCTTACTATTACTGCTAGAACAAAAGTAGTAAGAAAGCTGACACAAAAGCACAAAATGTATCTCTGTCTGATCTAGTTTCAGGAATACCTACCTGAAAGTTAAAGAACTATGGCTTCTCGGTATAGATTTGGTTAAAAATGTGGGTATTTTATTGATACCCACAATGACCCACAATTTATAATTTTTCGTATATATCTTTGTAGATAATCCCGTTTACAGTAAATTATAATTTAAAGAGAAAAATAAACGTATTTGTATTTGTAATTATTGGTAGATTATTCAGAATCATCATGCTGTGAAGTTCAAATGTCTACATTTAAATATTGTATTTTCTATTAGGTAGATAATATTTAAAAAACCAATGTAAACTTTTAAAGAAATAAATATTGCAAAAACCGTGGAGAAATAATTATTTTACCGCCATTTATAAATATCAAAATTTAATAAAAAGGTTGCATTCCTGCTTCGCGAATTACTGGCCGTATCAAACCATAGCGAATTCTTTTTTTCTAATTTCAAAATTTCATTTAGGCATTGCGATTGTCACGAAACAAAATACGTTCATTGTTGCAAATATATTCATTGTGCTTCGCGTTTCTGACGAAGAAAATTGTTCTTAGAAAATTATCTTGCCAATTTATCTCCGTATTATAATCCAATTTTGAGCTCCGAGTAAGTGTTAAGTGCCTTATGTCAGTGGCAAAGTGACGTATAATTCACAAATTGGGTCAAAGACCTTTGGTTCAGTTGACTTTCAATTACCTTCACCACGCTGCGCAGATCAGTGATCAAAGTCATGAAGATCAAACTGCGTGAGTAATTTCACACTATTGTATCGTTTCATCTATGTATGTATTTATCACCTAATTTCAGCCGAATAGGGTGCAAAGAGGGGTGCAGAGGGGTGCAAAGAGGGTGCAATTGTAAACATGTGTTGATAGCTTAACTACTTAACCTAGTAGCAATTTTGCAAGGTGTTACGCTTTGTCGTGCCAACGGCGCCAAAAGCGACATATGGCCTAAGTTGTCAAAGCCGTCTACTTTACCCTAAGATTCATAATATAATAAATCTCTTATTGCTTGCTAATGTGTATATTATGACGTTAAATAAATTTATGTTCTATTGGATAATGAGTCGCCGTGGGAGTGTTAGCTGTTACCGCCGTACCTACATAAATAATGGCGTTCAAAGGGTTAATAGATTCAGTTTTATGTTGGCAGATATTACAATTCAAAAGTGCACACAATAATGTACTTTTTCTGTCAGCCACGGCACAAAATGTTTGCACATCTCTCAACTGTATCGAAAACAAAGTTTTATTATTTTGTACATTCAATTTTCCTTTATTATGCATTTCGTGGCTTCTCTAGAGAATATACTAATACTGCTTTTCATAGAACTATAATATTGTTGAGTAAAGTCTATAGGCTACGGTGTCCGCTTACTATGAAGTGAACCGTGTTTGCCACCGTCATAGTATAAAAAAAATCTAAAATGGACCCCGGTGCTTTAACCTATTCACCGCCATTAGTGTAGTAGTAATAAGATATTGCATTCTGATGTAGTAAGTATAGCCATGCTTACTACACAAAAACGCAATATCTTATTTTCCTAGCGATAACTGCAATAAGTAGTCTACTTATTGCAGTTATGCCTAGTAAATATATTTTTTAAGTTGAATGAATGAATGAATGAATGAGTGAATGAATGAATGAATGAATGAATGAATGAATGAATGAATGAATGAATGAATGAATGAATGAGAATTTATTTGGTATAAAATGATAACATACAGACTACAAAAATAAAATAATTAAACATGAAATATACCAAAATGGATGCCGCTCAGCATTCAGTCATGACAATCATGACGCTGATTTTCAGGGCAACCAGGAAACAACAAGTTATACAATAGTGCACAGTTACAACTAAAGAGAGAACTTAGCATATATAGTGAGAGAAGTTAACTAAACATAACCGCGCTTTCTGATTTTTAACTGTTTAAATAAATAGATTTATAAAAAACATGTACGTGCAAATCAGCTTCACAATATTATCTATATTTTAGTCAAAGTTTCAAGTCGATAGCATGCGTAATAATGGAGATACAAACAAAACAAGATTTAAATTTTTGGGCGCCATTTTCTCGAAAGTAGCTTGAACCTAGTTACTGCACTTTAAGTTAGGAGGGCAGCACAGTAGATTCTGTAAGGTGTGTTAGTTGTGTCTCATACGTAAGTCTTCGTAGCAAAAGACTGAAAATGAACTTTAGTTGATAGCACGTAGCTTACCTTTACATTGACTTGATTGACTCGATACGAAGTCATTGGCGCATGGGGCGACTAATGTCCTGACTTTATATCAAGTCAATGGCGGTGAAAAGGTTAAGTACCGGGAAAACGCTAGGAGGGTCATAAACACTTGCAAAAACAAAAGTCGTCTCTCCTGTGGTCAATAGTTAACGGCTTATGAGCTTGAGTTATGATTTTATTGCATGGATTTATACAACCGGAGACGCCGTTTATGCGGGTTACTAGACCAATCCAAAATTAAGCTTTGTAGCCCTTAACTTTTGACATGTCCACAGGAAAGACGCGAACCTAAATCTGTTTATGATCCAGGAGGATGATGATAGTACATTACTTACCAAGGGCGATAAAACAAAGAATATCTCAGATCGCAGGTATTTTACGCCCGAGCCGAAGGCAAGGGCGATAAATATGCGATCTGAGGCTTTCTTTATTATCGCCCGTGGTAAGTACAAAATTTTTTGTCACCCCCTGGCCAGGAAGTGGATTTTTTCGCGCGCGGGGCGTGCGATAATGGCCACTATATGGCCAGGTGTGACATAAAATATTTTATTCTCATTGATTCTATTCGTCACTTTAACCCGTTGACAGCGCGAGACCGTTTCCCGTCATCATCCACTGACGAGAACGAGAGCGGCACGGAGTGGGACGCACTGCCCCCGCGCCCCGCGTTCCCCCCGCACGTGCCACCGCACGGCCCCCCGCAGGGCGGGGCCATCGGCGCCGTGCGCAAGCGCAGAGGGAACCTGCCCAAGCACGCCGTCAAGATACTCAAGAGGTACAACACAACTCGCCTTGTATTTTACCATGGTCAGTTGGTCAGGTCTGGGGGGCTACCGCGAACCACAAACGAAGGTTTCCGTCTTTGTCGCACTTACGTACACACTTGCAAGTGCGACAGAGAGGGAAAATTTCATTTGTGGTTCGCGTGTAATTTTGCGTGTGGCGCGCACCATCGGTTCAATGCCAACGACGGATATATCCGTCACGGCGTGCAATGCGATATCAACCTTCCTATTAGGGTTCAACTTTCCATTTTTATAGGGTTCAACTTTCCATTTCTATAGGATTAACTTGCCGCTTGACATTCCCATATCAAAGCATGTGAAGGACAGCGTTTGTATTTGACATGGCGTTCAAAAGGGTAAGTTCCCCGTTTGTGACCCTTACGATTGTTCCAGATGGCTCTACGACCACCGGTACAACGCTTACCCGAGCGACGCTGAAAAACTAACGCTGAGCCAAGAAGCGAATTTGACAGTTTTACAAGTGAGTTTAACTTTCTTTCTATCTATTAAACGCCATAGTCACGTATGGATGAAAAGAGCCACTGTGCTTTCAACGCCACTATGTATAGATGGCAACGCGTAGAATGTAAAGGCAACCTAGATGCTATCAAGTAGTCATTTGCCGTCTTTTGATACAAAGACTTTGACGTGTGAGACACGACTTAAGTTATTTAAAAAACTACTGTGGCGGTCAAGAGGTTAACTTCTTTTGAAATGATTTTAACACATTCGGGGGCACTTTTACGGAAGCGACTATCATCTGACCTCCAACCCAGAGGGAAAAATAGGACTTGCTGGGATTAGACCGGCTTTCTTCCCGATATTTTCGTTCACCGAAAAGCCAATGTTTTTTTGGGGTCTAGGTAATTTTGGGTTCTCTGACTTACTCACGAGTTCTATTGATTCTGATGAAGAAAAAACATGTCCTTGTTTTTCCATACGAACTTTGTGTCGGTTTTGTGACGGGCCATACCAACCTGTATGAAAAAAAAAGTCACAAAATTGACTTTTATCGGGACACGTTTTCTTTGCGGAAATGAATAATACTCGTGATTTTGAGTCAGAAAAACCAAAATTGTCTAGATCCGAAAAAGTGGGGGGGTACAACGTAAAGTGAATTTATGTCTAAATATCAATGGTGCGAGCCGAATTGAAAGTCGTGTGCCTTTTTGCCTCCATGTATATATAGTACATTACTTACCAAGGGCGATAAAACAAAGAATGTCTCAGATCGCAGGTATTTTACGCCCGAGCCGAAGGCAAGGGCGATAAATATGCGATCTGAGGCTTTCTTTATTATCGCCCGTGGTAAGTACAAAATTTTAAATCAAAATTTTCGCGCGGAGCGTGCGATAATGGCCACTTTATGGCCAGGTGTGACATAAAATATATTATGCCAAGCAAAATAGCAGTGATTCGGCATTTCCATCATAACATACAAACTATGAATAGTATGTTTGGCAACCGTCATCTCACATATCATTTTCCGCCGCCAAAAAGCTCTATGAACAGTTGTATAGAGTTACGAAGTTATTGGTACGAGCTTTGGGTCGAGCTTGAATGCAAGCTTTTGTAGCCCCCGCCTTTCATGTAAGCTCTTAGAAAGTCCCCGAAGAGACTGGATAGAGAAAATATTGCAATGTGGTTATTATACTGCTTTGGGATGACCTTACGGTTCGGGCTCCGTATATTGATTAGAAATAATTGGGAAAATGTAGTGGCTCGGTTGAAAAGCGGTCTCTGTAGGATTGTGCTCGGTATATGAGATTACAGTATTGTGTGCAGTAGCTATAAGTATTGAGGTTAGCCAATATTCTTCTCTTATTGTTGCGCTGTAGGGTTGGTATATGGGGGATGTTACAATAATACCCGTAAATATCTTTATAAAAATCAGGCTAAATGTTTGTACAAGTACTTTTATCTTACGAGAGTGGGGGAGCCATGGTTGTGAGTTGAGCTATATACCTGCGCATTGTATGTGTGCGTCAGCATTGGCACTTGGAGTTCACGTTGCCGGTGTTCGTATGTGACACAACTACAATTGACAACATTTCATATTTTTAACTACTTTATTTTATGAACTAGTTAGAAAATAGGTAAAAATTTAAGCCACTCGTATTTTTTCTTTTTCAATTTAACTCATTATTTCATACAAAAAAAAACACGTTGAAAAGTAGGTCATTCCAAAAGGGCGTAAGTAAAATATGACGTCATCTTCCCAACAAGAATCCAGAGCCACTCCAGAGCAGCGATTGTCTGTACTCTGTACTAAGGTCTCCCTGAATACAGCGAGGAAGATGACGTCAACTTTCGGTTTACAGTAATTTGCGATTTTTTCCAAAATTAACGGAGAAAAAAATCTAAAAAAATGTTTTTTGTGTACTTCACACGTTTTTACCGAAATGGTTTTCGAATTAAGACTTGAAAATTATGAAATATTGTCAATTATGACCAACTCGGTAAATTGGAAATTTGAGGAAATCGTGCGGAAGTTGCGGTGTGGGACGGGAAGCATACAGCGATTTTTGTAACCTGACTGTAGCTTTGTATATTATGCCCAATAAAACGATAGTAATGCACCGTTGGAGAGTAGCCTGGGGAAAATCCAGGGGACACCTCCGAAACGACCACGCGGGCGAACACGAACACTGCAAGAGTTTGCACTCCAGTGAGATTTATTGAGCGGCTTCTACCGAATCTGTGGGGCTAGCATAACATGCATCTCGTCTCTACTCGCGCGCGAGATAGGCTACCTGTCACTGTCTGATTAATGCTGTCAAAAAGTGACAGGTAGCTTATCTCGCGCGCGAGTAGATACGGAATGCATGTTGTGCTAGAGGGGCTGAGGTGTCCATGGAATCGAGCTACTGGGAGTTTTGTCGCTGGTTCACTAAACCAGGGGCGGGCGGCTCACTCCATGATTACGTCGCGCCGATACAAGTACACCCGTCGGGTGCCTGTTCATGCGATAGAAAGTGATGTGAGTGTGATAGAAAAATGACCACGTTTAGGCACGTTTGGCTTACCTAACGGGGATTAACGGTGGGCCTTCTCTACGTAGTACTATTACTTATTCTGTGACTATACCTAGCTCGCTTTTGTCAGGTATGCAACTGGTTCATCAACGCTCGTCGCCGCATCCTGCCCGACATGATTCGACGGGAAGGCCACGACCCGCTCCACTACACGATATCTCGGCGCGGGCGCAAGCAGAGCTCATCCATGATGGCTCCCGGAATGAACATGCCCGGACATATGGGCATGGGCATGCCCAACATGGCCAATATGGGCAATATGGGACAGATGGGCAATATGGGACAGATGGTCAATATGGGCCAGATGGGACAGATGGGCCAAATGGGACAGATGGGCCAAATGGGCCAGATGGGCCAAATGAGCCAGATGAGCCAAATGAGCCAGATGGGCATGGGATCTATGGGCGGCATGCCGCTCGCATCGACGTCGGGCGTTGTTGTGTGGGATGGAATTGGCATTGATGTAAGTATATAAACATAAATACACAATATATAAACCATAATTCATCAGCGCCGGCCCAAGTCCCTGATTAGGGTAGAGAGATTTATTCTGCGTTGCTCGAAATACCACGAGGACGTAGGCAGCGGCCTGCGTCGCCCACCACTTACAGACCGGTCACGACATTGCGGACAATTGCGGCTCGGCAAGCGTTTTACCTGTTCATTGCTCGATTAAGACGCTCAACGCCCTGCGGTTAGGAGTCACACGCAATGTATTAGAAAAACGTGGCCGCGTCGTAACGCCGCCTCCGCTCATAGTACAGGAAAGCTTATTTTCAGGCTAATTCGGATCACAACCGCAACGTGTACAGCGACGGTCTCCTGGTGTACCGGAGCGACGGAGACGAGCTGGGTGAGGAGGGCTACTCCAGCATCAGCGAGGAGGAGGTCAAGTATGACCCCTCCGTCTGGCAGTCCGTCATCAGCTGCGCGCCTATCGACTCGATGCACGAAGCGAGGCAGTGAGTGACTTGTTCTAACTGACGACTTGTTCTAGCTGACGACTTGTTCAAGCTAATGACTTGTTCAAGCTAATGACATGTTCAAGCTGACGACTTGTTCTAGCTGACGACTTGTTCAAGCTGACGACTTGTTCAAGCTGACGATTTGTTCAAGCTCACTACTTGTTCCAGCTGACGACTTGTTCCAGCTGACGACTTGTTCAAGCTAACTACTTGTTCAAGCTGACGACTTGTTCGGATCATAACCGCATCGTGTACGCGACGACCGAAGACGACGACTTGTCCAAGACCGACGACTTGTCCAACACGACGACTTGTTCAGTCAAGATGACGACTTGTTCAGTCAAGACGACGACTTGTTCAAACCGACAACATGTTCAAGACGACAAAATATGTAACGATATGGCGTTGTTCTTGCTGACGGTATGTCACTCTATTTCAGAACCGGCGCAGTAGTGACAGTGTCAACCTCTGAAGAGATCGACGTGGTCGGCACCTCCAAGGTGGACTCTGGCGGCTGGCACCCTCAGCTGGCGCATCTTCCTCAACTCCCGCACCCCCTGCGCCGGGTCCAGGTCAGCCCCCCGCCGCCAGTCGCTGTCGAACTAGAAGTCGCTACTACTGACATGTGATCCCTGGGTTTCCCCCAGGCCACTCTCCAACCGCGCACTCCTACCGCTTTATTGGGCCCAGCCCAAGCCGTATAAAGCCGTCAGGTTCGAAAAAAACTGACATGTGATGACATGCCCGTGGCGCGCGTGGAAGCCAATGTTGCCACTTCTGCCCTTGAACTGCTTGATAATCGCTTATATAGATTTTTGCATAAAGTCAGGTTGTACCAACTAACGATTACATAATGAATTATGGAGCCGGTATCAGCTCCTGTCGTCCCATACGCTTCAAACAGTTTGGTGCAACCCAGCCAATGTCAGTGATTGCAGTTTTTGTGGGCAAACGCAGCTTTCAGGCTAAGGCAGCTGGGTTTTTCATCGATAAAATATAGCTCAGTTAAATCACCAAACTCATTTTTTTGTGTCTAAAGCTCTTAACACGTTCCCTGTACGGGTGCCCCCCAATGTGGGATCATAAACCTTTTCCGGTCGATGCTGCCACTGTGGAGTCACATCCCCATACTTAATGCACGGTCCAACTGTCAGTTGGGCTTGTGACATTGTCGGATCGTTTTGTGCATAGTGATCGTGTTAATTGGCTGGGTGACAGATTGCAGACATTGCTTACTAAAGATTTTGTGTATTGCGTCTAAAGGGGTCATAAGCACTTGAAAAAAAGTTGTCCCTCCTGTGGTCAATAGTTAACGGCTTATGTGCATGTAAGTTATGCTTTTATCACGTGACAGGAGACGCTGTTGATGCGGGTTGCTAGACCAATCCAAATTAGAGCTTTGTACTTAGCCCATAAGTTATAATATGTCCACAGGAAAGACGCGAACGTAAATCTGTTTTGACCCACAATTGTGATAATCCACATTCATCGAGACCCGACCATCACTGTCATTCCTACCCTGTCATTCTTAACAACCCACAGGACGTCGGTGTTAAAACACTTAATTGGTAAGATAATTCGAAATAAACACCTTATCTAGTATAAGCTCATGTAAATAGTAGTAGATTGTTATTTTTAATAAAATATTATACGGAAACCATGTTTGTTTCATCGTATTTAGTGTTTTAATGCCGGCATCACCTGAGTGTAGGGTCTGTTTTTTTTGAGAATATAAAGAGCAATTTTTGGATTTTTCTGTATCTTTCTATAGAAAGTTTATTAACGATATGAAAAGTAGAATAAATTTGAGAACACGGAAAAATCCAAAATTCTTGGAAATGTTTAATTTTCTGGTAGATCTAAAATTGGGGTTAATTTAGGTGGTGCCGGCTGCGAGGGAGGGGGACAGCGACAAATTCAAGTGTCTCTATCTGCTCGTGGAGACTGCTGTCGCCGTGCGCCAGAGAGAGAAGGAGCAAGAAGAACTCATTGGTTAAATCTGAGATTATTTTTTCATTTCTCCTATTATTTTTCAGACACTGTCCATCTTTACCCTTTTGCATATTTTTACCATATTGATGATATGATGACACTTGTCCCATGGGACTACTTTTCGTCTAATTGACAACATTTCATATTTTTAACTACTTTATTTTACGAACTAGTTAGAAAATAGGTAAAAATTTAAGCCACCCGTATTTTTTCTTTTTCAATTTCTCATTATTTCATACAAAAAAAAACACGTTGAAAAGTAGGTCATTCCAAAAGGGCGTAAGTAAAATATGACGTCATCTTCCCAACAAGAATCCAGAGCCACTTCAGAGCAGCGATTGTCTGTACTCTGTACTAAGGTCTCCCTGAATACAGCGAGGAAGATGACGTCAACTTTCGGTTTACAGTAATTTGCGATTTTTTCCAAAATTAACGGCGAAAAAAATCTAAAAAAATGTTTTTTGTGTACTTCACACGTTTTTACCGAAATGGTTTTCGAATTAAGACTTTTGGAAATTATGAAATATTGCCAATTGGACAAAATTTCGTCCAATTCGACAAATTTTCTTCCAAATGGACAAGTTTTCGTCCAATCGGACAACTTTTCGTCCCATTGGACAGCGTCCCATTGGTCAATTGAAGCATCGGGAAAAATATGCAAAAGGTATAAACATGCTTCATAAAAAGATAGGAAAAATTAAACTATTTTCGTTTTATATCCACACCTCCAATGGATGCAAATAAATAATTAGATATTTTTAGGCATAACTGGATATAGGCTACATAAGTTTCAAACCTTAGTTAAGAATATGCTAATTTAAGCGATACAAGTGTAACCAATTTAGTTAATAAATTGAATTAAATTTTAGCCGCGTTTTCAGTTGCTCCTCGAAATGCTCTAATGGGTGACGGTAGTAAATTAGCCCGTTTTAGATATAGCCATTCCTTTAATAACCGAAACAATCAGATGGATTCAGATGTACTCTTTGAGTAATGATAACAAGGATAATACATATGTCAAGTCAAGAGTCATATGTATACCTAGATATTTTTCTAGCACGAACGTTGACGTTTAAGTGTTTGACAAAATAAAAACATCGACAGTCCTGTTATCGATAAGTGCCACTTCAACGTCATAGAGATAATACAAAGAAAAATATAGGATAATAGGGTGCGTTAAAAATAGATAATAGTAACCAAACTATAAATTTATTTATATTTTACATACTTTAGAAAACAATTCGAAACCCTTTTGTAACTTTCTTTCTTCGTGTCACTGAATTAATTATCCCATAAGTCACTCGATCCATGATAAACCCACACCCAAATTGTCTTTCAAATTGACGCAGAATGATACAACATGTAGTATATCCCAAACCCATTTTTGATCCCATAGCAAATCTGTGTCTGTGTCTCTATACAACACAAATTCTCTCTACAAATTTTACACTATAGGTACAATCAAGATAAATAAAAAATACTGTACACCCTGAAAGTTTCATGTAGACTGCTCTATAATAAATAACTATTCATTGCAATACGTCTTGTCGTTGAAGTAGTAAGTATGTACTTATCGATAACAAGTACTTGTCGATATTTTTATTATGGTAAGCACTAAGCAAATTCTCTTCCTGCTGTCAAACGTAGCATAAATATTAAAAAGTGCCACTTGTCCCATGGAACAATTCAATGGGACTGGTGGGATAGACAGAATGAAGCCTGTTCCCTACCGCAGTACCCCCCAAAATTATGACTTTTTTCCTTTCTTCTGTATACTGCCTGCCTGGGCCTACGTTTACGAGTATCTCTACCTATCGCTGCTCATTGGGCATACTTTGTTTAACCCTATGACCGCCAAAGCGATAGTGTGCCGTCGTGCCCAGTACGCCAAGCACTGTTTTTTTGGTGTAATGTCTACACCACTAAAAACAAATTAAAACAATTCATAAATGTTTTTTTTCATTATCAAAGTACACCTTCACTCCGACCTTTTAAGTGGTTGTTGGCGTGGTGGGCACGACGACACAACCATTTTATAGGTTCTTGGCGGTCAAATGGTTAATTTGGGACAAGGTTGATTTGTGTAAGATTGTCCACAAATATTTATTTATTTGTACGGGGACAATGAAGTTCGTCAAAATGTCAAGGTCATAATCTAATTAGGTACACAATTTAGTCATTCGCATATGAGAGATTAACTTTATTATTGATTTCCCATTGTTTATCCTCGGCGTTGAAGCCGTTGAAACAGTCTTCTAACGAGTCTACTTTTTGTAGCAACTACACTCTAACAAACTTTCCAATAACACCCAACAGTCTTTTTATAAGCCTGTTAAGTGTTAAGCAGCTAATAGATACACTAACTGCTCACTATCGATGCTGGTCACGTGGCAAACTCCGGGCGCGCGCCATATTTCATGAAACTATTTTGAAAGCGCTTAACCGCAGTGTGGGAGCGGGTTTTTTTACCACGTTGACTGGCCACTATTCTTGACCTTAACACGTTCACTGTCCCTATACAAAACGATCTGACAATGTCACAAGTCCAACTGACTGTTGGTCTCTGCATTCAGCATGTGGATGTGTCCCTACAGTGGAAGCATGGACTCCCGAAAAAAAGGTTCATGGCCCCACATTGGGGGCACCTGGACAGGGAACGTGTTAAGTGTTGCTCCCAAGGCCAATACAAATTGCTTCGCGCCTTCTATCTCACCCGTGATTACAGCCAACGTAATTGACACGTTCTCAGACCAGTATCTCATACATGGGTCACTATATCCTACCAGGCATGCACTCAAATCAATAGATATATTTTTGTTTATACTGCTCCATTTTATCATATTTTTTTACTTGACGATCATAATACGGCGCCAGTAACGACTATAGGTGTTATGACGTACGTTGGCACGGTTACCTTCGCGTTTTACAAATAGAAAGAACAATGAACTGTGATATCGCATGCATGATGCAGCTTGAGTTGGGAATCGAACCCACGCCTCTGGTTTGCCGGACCAGCGCACTTAAATCCCACTAGACTACCTATACCACTACGTCATCACAGTGAATCTTTGCCTTGCATTCTAAGCCGCTACCTAGCGACCCCTCTGTATTTTTCTTCAAGGCTCACAGCCTTCAAAAGTTAGTATTCAATTCTTCTTCTTCTTTAACCCTTTAACCGCCAAAGCGATAGTGTGTCGTCGTGTCCAGTACGCCAAGCACTGTTTTTTTGGTGTAATGTCTAAACCAATAAAAACAAATTAAAACAGTTCATAAATGATTTTTTTTCATGATCAAAGTACACCTTCACTCCGACCTTTTAAGTGGTTGTTGGCGTGGTGGGCACGACGACACACAACCACTTTATAGTTTCTTGGCGGTCAAAGGATTAAAAATGGCCTTCCATCAAATTTATGATCATTTCGCCAATCAATACCTGGTCAGTGACGTTGTTCGGTAACGACGCCATGACTGTATGCAACTGGTGTTCTACGGTAGTGGATTCTGCTCGTCGTCGCGCCGAACACGTGTGTTCACCAACGCGGCGACGACCAAAATCCTTAGTATTCAATTATAGTGGAAAATGAGTTGGCGTATATGTGTCACTGCCGCCACAAATCAGTTTTGGAATAACGCAGGAAACTGTATAATACGTCACATTAAATCTGCCGCGGTTTTGCAAGAAAAATGCTTGCAACCTAAACAATAGTGCAGGATCCGGCGTCCCATTTTGCAGTGCATCGTACAACACGTTCTTGCACAAGGGTGTACCGCACCATGAAAAATTCATAACCGATACCATAGAGTAGACGCGCAGACAGGACAGTACCCTTACCATGAGTTTGCAATGTTTGCATTACCTGTTTAGATAATATTTTTTGTAACTGTGAATGTTTGGATAAGAAAATTTTAAATCGTTTTAACTCTGACCACAGTGGTCAAATGGCATCTTTCTCTATGATTAATCAAGAAGAACAACCCCAAACTATAACATACCGACCCATAACTAGTTCTCGTTTGGAATTATTTAAAAATGAAATTAACCATAATATTTGTATGTTATCACTTTCACAAAGTAATTCGAATAGCATGTATAAAGATTTATTCGGCTTAATTATTAATTGCTTCAATGAAAATTTTTCATTAAAAACTATTTCTGGGTCAAAAAATAAAAATAATAAGATAAAATTTAGTGATTGGGCTACCGTAGGTATACATAGAAGTAGAAATAGGCTTTATGAACTTTATGGTGAGAGGGAGGTGAACAAGAACAGTGATTTCCTGGACTATGTCAAGAGTTACTCAAACATCTTCAAGAGAGTGTGTTTTGCTGCTAAAGCAAATTATATTAGTTCTAAACTTAAAGTATCTGACAACAAGGTGAAAACTGTTTGGAATATTATAAATAGAGAATCTGGTAAATTTAAAACTCGCGATTATCAAGTCAACATTCTCACGGAAGACCAACAGGTCATGTCAAATAACGATGTTGCCTTGGCATTCGAGAACTATTTTTCAAATATAGCAAGTAGTACTACAAAATGTCTGCAGTGATCTAAAACCCAAGCTAAAGCTTTGCTTTGTGCTAACATTAGTAAATGTGATGTAACGTTTAATTTTAGTCAAGTAGATTCAATCAGGGTTGTTAAAACATTTAAATCGCTCAATTTAAAGAAAACCGAGGATTTATGGGGAACATCAGTAAAAGTTATTAATCATATCATAGATGTCATTGCGCCCCAATTAGCTTTGATTTACAATAACTGCATATCAGAGGGTATTTTTCCTGATCTTATGAAGTTTAGTAAAGTCATACCTCTATTTAAATCGGGTGATTTAAACGACCTAACCAACTTCCGTCCCATATCGATACTACCTGTATTAAGTAAGGTTTTTGAAAAATTAATGTTAAACGATATGCTAATGCACTTTAATAGAAATAAACTGCTTACAAGTAAACAGTTCGGTTTCACAAGAGGGCGCTCCACGACTGACGCTGCATCTGTGCTTATTAAACATATTTACGATATTTGGGAGAATTCCTGTGATGCGATAGGTATTTTTTGTGACCTTTCTAAAGCTTTCGATTGCGTGGATCATGGGACGCTCGTTTTGAAACTTAAACATTATGGTTTGTCTGCTAATGCGTTAAGTCTTATGTCTTCATATCTCAGCAATAGAACTCAAGCAGTTGTTGTAAATGGAACCCAGTCTAGTGGGGCAATAGTAACGTTAGGAGTGCCTCAGGGCTCTATCTTAGGTCCATTTTTATTTTTGGTTTATATAAATGACTTGCCGTCTATAGTAAGTAATCTTTGTGATATAGTTTTATTCGCGGATGATACATCTTTAATCTTTAAGGTTGACCGAAAATCAGTTGACTATAGTAGAGTTAATGGCACACTGGACAAAGTACTTGACTGGTTTACCGTTAACAATCTGTTACTTAATGCTAAGAAAACTAAATGTGTCAGATTTTCTTTGCCTAATGCTAGACCGGTGGAAACTAGTATACTCTTAAATAACGAGTGCTTAGAAATAGTAGATAAAGCAATATTCTTAGGTATAACATTAGACAAAAATCTACAATGGAGTCCCCACATAGCCGTTATGGCGCGTAAATTAAGTTCAGCCGCATATGCTATCAGAAAAATCAGGCAACTTACCAATGTAGAAACAGCTCGCCTAGTTTATCATAGCTATTTTCATAGTGTTATGTCGTATGGTATCCTGGTTTGGGGTAAAGCAGCTGACATACAGACAATTTTTGTGTTACAAAAAAGAGCCATTCGCTCCATATATAACCTAGGCTCACGTGAATCTTTAAGAGAACTCTTTAAAGAAATCAACATTTTAACTGTAGCGTCCCAGTACATCTATGAGAATATTGTTTATGTCCTTAAGAACATAGACTCCTTCTGTAAAAATTCTGATATACATAATTTTAATACTAGAAATAAAAATAAAATTGCCACTAAAAAATTTCGTGTCCGTAAAGTATACAAATCTTTTGTAGGTCAATGTGTCCGTTTTTATAATAAGTTACCTGATGAAGTTTTGAATTTACCTTTTCCAGCTCTTAAAAAGTACTTGAAAAAATCATTGATGTCGAAGGCTTATTACAAGGTTGAGGACTATCTAACAGACAGAAAAGCATGGCCCAAACCAGATACTTAAATAGAGTAAAGATTCATATATTGTGTATTTTTTAATTTTATCTAGTTGACGCAGTTCTTGCAAGAAAACATATCAAAAGATTTATAACTAAATTTATAGTCTAAAGGATTCAATTTTTTTTTTTTTTTCCTAAATAGAATTTGATAATGCTAAGGTATACAGTTTCGAAATGTTTTCTTGCAGAATTACACACTGTACATAACTGGTTTTTTTTCCTCATTTTATTCTCTGTTTTTGTGTTGCTTTATATAGATACTTAGATTTCTTGATCTTAAGTAGGTTAAGTATTATCATTTATCATTGTAATAAGCATATTTTTGTGAGAAAATGGCTGACTGTCGAGTTTCTTTCGGCGTTTCTTCTCGGCAGTGGCCTCTGTGAAACGCTAGTAGGGTTTGACTTGTAAAAGTGCCATTGCGGCCTACTTACAGAATAAAGTTCATTTTATTCATTTTTATTCATTCATTTTATTCATTTTATTCATTACAGTGCTCGCTAGAGACTGCGTAAACGATTTTGTATGGACAAAAGTACAGCGCCTCTGGCGGTTACGCAATAGAACTAAAATTCGCCATACTAAATCGTTTACGCAGTCGCTAGCGAGTACGGTAATGCAAATATTACAAACTCATGGTAAGGATACAGGGCTCGTCTGACCGTAGATAGATGCGCCACCGAGCGACCGAGGTAAGAGAAAGAATATTCGTATAAAATTTATACGACGCAATTTGACTGGTTGGCATGTCCAATGTATTGCTGCATTTTTAGAGACAAAACATGGCACTTTATCTATCTAAGGCTATCTTTCTCTATCAAAGCGTGGCAGCCCCTTGTGACGGTCTCTCTGGCAAGTGGCAGGTAACGTGACAACATTTGGATAGAGAAAACTTATTTTTCTTAAGTCTACGACGGTTTAGTGGACTAAGTATTGTTCCTTTACTGACGTCACAAATTTAGTATCGGAAAACTTCTAAAAGTATTTACGTTACAATTAGCATTATTACTGAAAAATGGTTTCCAATTTAGGCAGCCTTCTACGTTTTGATGTGGTGGGCGAGGCACTTTTAATTGTTTGAATTACCTCTATTGCCCATCCGTTTGAAACTCATTTTGCGGATTGTATTCTTTTTATACAACGTCGGTGGCAAACAAGCTGACAGCCCACCTGGTGGTAAGTGGTTACTGTCGCCTATAGACAGAGGCATCACTCGCGCGTTGCCGACCCGTAAGAAACCTTTGATCTTTTTTTAAGAGTCCCATCCCATACGGTTGGGAATACCTCGGCAGGAAGCGTATTTCACAACCTAATAGTGTTCTCGGTATAAAGTATCAAACAAATTAATTATAGGATGTTGAAAACGACCTCGCCCTGTACTCCAAAACTCGAAATCCGAACTTCGTGTTGTGCCGTCCCTTTCACTCTTGTAGTCTCTACCACGAGAGTGAAGGGGACGGCACGATACGAAGTTCGAATTTCGAGTTTCATAGTAGCCCCTCTGAATGGCTTCGAGAAAAGGATGGTACGGCCGTGCCTCGACTTGGCGGGCCGTGCTCCCAGATTGGATTGTTTCAATTAACGTATTCTGTTTTTTTCGGTGCAGCAATGTAGATTACGACTCAATAGAAGGAAATTATTAGGCATGTCTATATTTAATACTCTTTGTCTCGGCAGTAATAACAGTGCAGTGTACATAACATTCAGTAAATGTGGATTCACAACCACCGGAACCGGTGCGACAAATCTATGGCTCTCCCTATGCTACCAGGACGTTCTAAATTAAACCCTAACTCTATTGCATCAAGGTGGGGTTTCAGTTGACATGGTCATATGTTAGTCTGTGTTGCATCTTTTTATAAGAAACTTGATAGAGAGGACTATAAGTTAATTGCTTCATAGTAATCATAATCGTATTTTGTCCCATAAGCCATCCGCCTCGCTGCCGGCGGCACCATAGATTAGATGTTTTTCTCTTATATTTTGTGTATTTCTATTATTTACTTATTATAAATTATCGATTTTTGTTAAGAACAAACGGCACCAGTGAAGAATGTTTTCAGTAGCTCAAGTATAAGTTTTTTCGAAACATTGACTAATTCGAACGCGTTTGCGTTTTGTCTCAAAATGTATGGAAGTGGTATGAAAATGTGAACAACGCCTCTGGTGGTCACTAGTGGAAACTAAAACAGCGAGTATACCATTTGTTGCTAACCGATGAACGCGCGTATTTCAAACTCTGTGAGAGCGTTTTCATACTAGAGCTACAGTAATGGGCACCTCATTGCTAATTCAAAGATTTTAAATTGATTGTTGCATAAAAAAATAACACTTAAGTTTTTTTAATAATGTACGTCACTTAACTCGCATACGTGCTGTTACGTGCGGCCTGGAAAAGGGTTAAATGGGCCCGGTGTATAAAACCACAGTCAAGTTGAAAAAAAGGGAGGGTATTGAGATGTGGTATCCTGGCAGGGTCGCCATACAACAAGGTATCAAATAAGCAACAGCCTTTCGCGTTGGAAGTATATTGTATTCTGTCTTCAAGTATTATGATAATTATAATGATAATGCATTTATTTCAGACATAGGTCCATACAAATTTGTTAGTAAATACAATAATCACCTTATGATCTTAAGTATGTTAGTAAATACCTAAACTACTAAAAGCTACTTGTTTTCTTTAATACATGCATGGACGTCCAGCGGGCATACATGGGACTGTCCCAGCGATTAGCAAACCCGTTCAAGATGCTGTTGGGGCTACCGCGTAAACGAGACAGAAGGGAGACGCATCTCTTCCTCATTACGGCCGCGAAACCATCCGTCCGTGCTTCAGCAAACATACCGGACGCGCTACACCATCGCGGCAGCCCCATCAACACCCGGAACGCGTTATTATATTGGACGCGAAGTTCGTTGTACGCCCTCTGCGTGTAATTGACCCACAGGCTGCATGTATAAAAAGATACACAAAAGGCTTTTAACAGAGTAGTTTATTATGCTACGCTACGTATATTATAGACTAATGCTATGTATGAGAATGTCAGTGTGCACGCGCTGCAGTATCGTGTATTTTAGATTGGTCTCCACAGATTCAATCTGTCTGGAGACAAAAATCTAGTTTTAGGATATAATGCAGTACATGTTGCGTATTTGTCTAGGTCCTAATCCCGTCGGCTGACAGATTGCGCGTTGCTACACTAAATTGGATGGAGAACACTTCTGCTGTCTCATTCTATAATGACATATGTGCCGTACTTTCAGACACACAGTTAATTGACCAAAAGTAGACCTTATCTCGTTGTCATATGGTTCAAGAACGGCCAGCTAACTGTGATACTTATAGTGTAACTAGTATGAGGATAGGATATTTCGGTTACGGCGAGCGACGAAGTGCGACGCGGCTGACTTAGACAAACGAATCCGTTTAACTCCGAATGCATTGTTAAAGATTTTAAGAAACACTACCTATTGGCGTATTTTACAAGTGTATTAACCGTGGTACCACGGCTTTTGTACCACGGGGGACCACGGGTAATTTTTTTCCCCGTAGACCCCTCTGCTCCAGTTTTAAGTTATCTTTTTGAATACCAAACTTTCCGTGGGCCCACGGGTCATTGCTCGGAGAAAAAAAATCCCCGTAGTTCCACTGCAATAGACATGTCAATATAGAGTACGGAATTCGTGATCATGGACGTTTTAAAGAAATAAGGACTCAAACGCAAAGAAATTGTCTTAGAGGGTCACCCTAAGGCAGGTCGGTGTAGGTACGACGACGAGCGAAGCGAGGAGGAGTGCTAGTAGTATTGCGACCCAAGCGCGCGAGCCGAGCGAGCAAAGCGAGCGGGCCGCGGCAGCGGCCGGCGAAGCGCCAGAAACGAACTTTTTTTTAACCCATAATCTTCTAGTCTGCAAAATATGACAGCGGTGGTCAACGGGTAAAACACAGTTCTTTTCAATTACCCGTGGTCCCATTTTGGTGCAGTGGGTCTACGGGGAAAAAAAATACCCGTGGTCCCCCATGGTACAAAAGCCGTGGTACCACGGGTAATACACGATTTTACAGTGTCCCTAGTTTTAGAAAATATTGGCTATCTTACTCCAACTCGAGCATGGATCTTGATAAACGCGCCAATACTTATCTCGAAAATAAAGATTTTGAATTAAATTTTTATTACGTATTAAAATTCTCCGGTAGTGGAATGAGCTCTCCTGCCGAGTTTTTCCCGAGGGACTACAGTATGGAGCTCTTCAAGAAAGGAGTGTACCTATATTTTTTTTCAATTCAATTCAATTCTTTAAAAAATGGCTTCCATCAAATTTATGATGATTTCACCAATGTCACGTGTTGAATGACGTTGTTTGGTAACGACGCCATGACAGTAGATAAGGTTTTGTACGGTAAATGGATTCTGCTCGTCGTCGCCCCGGGCACGTGTGCTCACCAACGCCGCGACGATCAAAATCCGATGTGTTATAAAAGATGACAGGAAAACACCATTACAATGCTGATTGCTACCTACCCGCGTTGCAAAACCTGACATCCAACCGTTTGTATTGTTTGTCGCCAACAGTGGCACATGTCAGGCGTAATACCCACAGGTTATCAGTCACCCGTCATTCACTTTTTAATTTCGCAGTTTCGAGTGGCTCCGAATTTTTGCCAAATTCGCGTAATGTTGGCGGAATCGACAATGCGTTTGGAATCATTTCAGTGGGGATGGAAGAAACAATAGCTAAGTAGATAAGTGTGCTTTTGTTTCCCCGTTCGTGACCCGTTTTGTTTTGAGACAGAATGCTTTCGTTTGTCCGAATGTCCTGCTGTTCTTTTCTTCAGGTCGCATTTCTCAACTGATTTTTCCAATTTGTGAGCAGATTCAATAATTATATTATAATTTATATCATGGAATTATCGAAATCTACCTCGCAAAGTCATATATTTAAGTTATCAGCCGTCAAGTTTCCGCCATTTTGACAAATTTTCAAAATCGTCGTAGAACACACGCACTATACTCACGTACAGAAAGTTTCCTGTCTGACAAGACCGATGTTTGACAACTACTCATAGCATCCCGCTCGCACGCGCTCACCGCTTAGCACCTGCTCTTTCGATCCTAACCTGATAGGATATCTAGTCACTACCATGGTTGTTCAGCTTAGAAGAAAGCTAACGGAATTAATAATAGCGCCACCTAGTCTTAAGGTTATTAAACTTGTCCGAATTGTCTTCTAAATGTGCCCTGTTAAAAAGTTATTCAAAAATTCGATGCGACTAGCACCACACACGTGGCCCTGTGGTAAAGTATACTGCCTTTAGAGTCAATGTACCCGGGTGCCATCCCCAGCGGCGGATGCACTTTTTGTATGTTTTTTCACGTGTATCCAAGATGTCTCAAGCAGAGACGCCTGAGATGGCTGGGTCATGTGTACTCTCGTATACCTCGCCGTATCATGCTTGGCGCTATAGCTAACGCTAGGAGAAACGTTGGGACACCGATGCTGCGCTTTAAGGACTGCGCTAAGCGTGATATGGCGTGCTTTCGAATAAACAATCAGGCCTGGGAATCACTTGCCGTTGATAGAGACGGATGGCGCAAACGCGTTGTGAACGGCAGAAAGTTGTGTGATGCTGATGAAGCCTGGTTTGACGAATTAGCAAACAAAAGGTTGCGCAGACATCAAATCTGAACTACAGACTCTCACGTCAACCTTTACTGCAATAACTGTGGAAGATCGCGCCGTTCCCGCATTGGTCTACTATACAGTCACCAAAAACGGTGTACAGAAAATGCACAGCAACGCTTAAATCGTCTGCAATAGACGTAAAGGCCTGTGATGATCCAAGATGTGTATCCAAGTATGTTACTAACTTTGGCACTTGGTGGCGCTTTAGTCGGGATCACAATATTCACAATATGCGTGAAGTTGGCTATCTATTTCCAGTCATTACACTCTTATAGTAGGGTCACTACGGAGGTTTGCCCCAAGTCTAGCCGAAGGGGCAGAATGAACAGGTCCTAGTCGGTACGATCATAGTTGAGGTAATTGAACGTAGCTTATCGGCTGTGTAAGCGAACCAGCTGTTGTCCCCAACGGTGGGTTGAGCTGGGCTTTGTCCCGGGGCACGGGGTGTGGCGATAACCGGCATTGTCCCCGTGTCTGTGCAATTTGCATAGCCTTTTGTTTATAAGGCTGCTTTTCCACAAGACTGACCAGAGCTCTGCCACGTTCGGCCAAGCTTAGACCCTCCGTTTTCGATACGATTCAAATAACAAACATTGCATTACCTTACTGTCAAAAGGCTATCTTGTTTTGTATAACAAAAAAACGAAAAGTAACCCTTAGGCCACGTTTGTCCGACCGATAGGTGCCAGGGATATTTTATTTCCTGCTGGTTCGATTGATAGGATAATAAGGACTTTTCAAAGTTAACTATATATTGGTGCTGGTGACTGTACTGATAGTACTAGCTTTGCTTTTGCGTCTAGTTAAATTTGTATAATATTGTACACATATATCATCATCATCATCATCATCAGCCTATATATGTCCCACTGCTGGGTACAGGCCTTCTCTCATAGATGAGAGGGATTGGGCAGTAGTCCCCACGCTGGCCCAGAGCGAGTTGGGGACTTCACATACAACTTTGAATTTCTTCGCGGATGTATGCAGGTTTCCTCACGATGTTTTCCTTCACCGAAAAGCTAACGGTAAATATCAAATGATATTCCGTACATAAGTTCCGAAAAACTCATTGGTAGGTACGAGCTGGGATTCGAACCCACGACCGCCGCTTGACAGCCGCATGCTTGAACCACTGGGCTACCGTAGCGTACACATATATATATATATATATATATATATATTATTTTTTATTCCAAGGAGAATTGCTTATGCTCTTTCACATATATTCCCACGAGACATGAATAAACAAAATCCAATGAAATAAAATAATGGAAACATAAACAATTACAGCAAATGCTATGTCAAATTATTATTTTGTTTGCCGTGTATCGGGAGATATTGTTAGATTTATAACTTGTGTCGCTCGTAGGGGTGGCAGTCAGCTTTATAATTGTATTTTTAATAAATACAATACAATACAAATACTCTTTATTGCACACCTCAATTAGAGGACACCAAAATCACAATAAGTAGAAGCAAACAACAGGCGGTCTTATCGTAAAAGTGCGATTTCTTCCAGACAATCTTGGTGTATCAGATCTAATCATAACGATTGATTAGGTGGTGCAGAGTTAGTAAATACTATAGCTTCTGCCCACGACTTCGGCCGCATAAACTTCTACGCCCTATTTTTCCCCTTTGATGTATGATTTTCGGGATAAAAAGTATCCTATATGTTAAGCCAGGCTATAAACTCGTTATATATCAAGTTTCAACATAATCTGTTCAGCCGTTTATGCGTGAATGAGTAAGTAACGAACATCTAATCATTTATAATATTAGTTACACATGTTTTTTACTTCAGTCCTTTTTGGCTGCTATCAAAAAGTTGTTTATACCTATCTAACATTCGTAATATTAGTGGGTCTGTGACCAAACCTGCTCACGAAAATTCACAAGAGTCGGTGTAGAAATGCGACCTGTAGAGCAGAACAAACCATTATTATTATTATTGTTTTATTCCCAAAAAAATATACCTACTCACAAAACTCAAAAAACAAACCGAAATTCGGCCGCAGAAACATATGAAATCATTGTATAAATAATAAACTTTCTTTTAACTCTCGATCATGCTCACAAAATTTCACGAGAATCGGTTAAGAAAAAATTTAAAAAATGACCTTCGTTTCACTCGTACAATAAAAATATGAAAGACATACAATTCATATTTAGTACTGCCCCATGCCTATTCCAGTAGCGTTCGCAGCAGTCCATTATGTTAGTAGTTTGCCGCTTTCGATGTATGAATGAAACTCAAGTTTCATATTTACAAACTCTAAAAGTAAAGTACTATTTCATTATCAAAAGCATAGCGATCCAAATTTGACACAGTCAAGCCAAACATTTAAATGAAGTGCCACCCTCACTGTTACACAGCTCGTGACATTTTTATTAAATTCCCCGTGTGACAACCCTAGCTTCCATATTGGACATGAAATCAGATAGTAGCTACAAATGCTACATTGCGAATGATAAAAGCAATTTCGCGTGTCTGCTGTTTGTAGTGGCAGTGCCGCGGGTTTGCCTGTGTTCTTCACTTGTTTGAACAATGACAGATTCGTAAATTCTCGAGAAATAACTGTTATTTTTAGGGTTCCGTACCAAAAAGCTATAATAATGAACACTTGCAAGGTTGCCAGAGCTCCCGAAGACGCACTGTTTTAAGAGCGAGTGACCTAACTTGGTCCCTTCTGCTTGTCAACACAGTGAATCCTCAAATTTTATAAAGGGTCAGCAACTCGCACGCGACTGCTTTGGAGCTGCGGGCGTCTATAGGCTACGGTGTCCACTTACCATCAGATGGGCCGTCCGCTTGATTGCATAATGATTGATTTTGATAAAAAAAATTGATGACCACTTTAGCCTAGATGGTAGTGACCCTGCCTTTGAAGCAGGAGGTCCCGGGTTTGAATCCGAGTAACCTACTAAATAAATAGACCGATTTGTGTGTCCCATATAAATAAGTGATGTAAGATGAAATATATGTTCAAATATGTATATATATTTGTGGACAATCTTACACGAATCAACCTAGTCCCAAACTAAGCAAAGCTTGTACTATGGGTACTAAGCGACGATATACATACTTATATAGATAAATAAATACATAAATACATAGAAAACATCCAAGACCCAAGAACAAATATTCGTGCGCATCACACAAATAAATGCCCCGGCCGGGATTCGAACCCGGGACCTCCAGCTTCGTAGGCAGGGTCACTACCAACTAAGCTAAAGCGGTCGTCAAGTTTCTACTTATCATATATTGCCTTTGAGCAGGCTATGTAACAAACTAAGCCATACAACCATCTCATTAAATGTCTTTGACAGTTGACTATTCCAAGAAAATTGGCAGTTTCCCATCAATTAACCGTACATACTAGAAACTTCCACACAATTCGTAGAAGCGCTCGCAGCTGTTTCACATCAGATTGAATCTTATTTTCTTCAACTTACAGCTGAAATTGGAAATGTCGTGGAAATGAATAGCCTGTTTAAAGTCCTTATTTGCTGTAAGTTTTCCAGCAGCACTTGACTGTGTTCTTTCAAACGAAGAATTCCAACAAGTGGAGGTTGATAGAACTATTTATTTATTTATAGTACAATTAGTGGTACTTACAGTACTTTAATATTACGAGCGCGGGTGAGCCTACTTTAGTATATAAATAAATAAATTAATTAAATAAATATAAGTGGACAATGTTACACAAATCAACCTAGCAGTGGCGGAGCGTCCATATAACTCGATTACCACCGGCTTGCCTAGTTTTCAGCCAGCCCAGTACTTTTGCTACGGCTCATGAAGAATAAGAAGGGCAAATTATTTCCGGCTTTCCTAAGAATATTTTTGACGCGCCGCCACTGCAACCTAGTCCCAAACTAAGCAAAGCTTGTACTATGGGTACTAAGCGACGATATACATACTTATATAGATAAATAAATACTTAAATACATAGAAGACATCCAAGACCCAAGAACAAATATTCGTGCTCATCACACAAATAAATGCCCCGGCCGGGAATCGAACCCGGGACCTCCAGCTTCGTAGGCAGGGTCACTACCAACTAAGCTAAAGCGGTCGTCGGTATACATTTTTTTTTTACATTGTAGTCTTTGTGTTGAGCTATACAACATGCACATTGTCTATGTGTGCGTCAGCGTAGCAGCTATGAGTCTACGTTGTCTATGTGTTCGTATGTGTCACAACTACAACAATGGCCAACCAGCGCTCGTGAGATAAAATATCAATACTTTTGACAAAAAAAAACTTCTAAGGCCTCTTAATGAAGGCGTTTGGTACACAGATAACGCTTAAGAGGAGGGGTAGGGCAAGCTCTCTCCATACAAACTTTGTGCAGGATTTACTTCGTTTGTGTTTGCATTAGAGTTATGATTTTTGGTCAGTATGCTTATTTTTCTGATAGCTATTTCGTGATGTATTTTTTTTTTATTAATTGTTTTTATATTTTTTTTACTTTTGATTTTTTTGAAATATTTGAAAATTTTCACATCACGATCTTCGCATATCTAATATTTACAACCAAAAAAAATATTATATTTGTTAGTGCCAAAACCGACGAATAAAACGTGCACAAAGTTTGTATGGGGAAGGCCTTGCCCTACCCTGCGCCTTAAATAAAATATTTTGTACACGAGCTACGGATGTTATTTTAATGATATCGTTACGATACGATACGTTAAAATATGGGGTCTTCTTTGTAATGGAATACTGTTCAATCTGTCTCATATAGCCTATACACAATTTTTGGTATGTATGCTCAACATCGAAAATATTAAGTGACAAAATATGAGAACATGATTTTATTCACAAAGAGCGTAAAGAGGTACATATATTTTTGTCTCTGTGAGAACGTATATTTGAGCATTTTAGTTACTAGACTTTAGAATTTTGAACCGCCATTAATTTGTCATTTTCACAGAAAATAAAACAGAAATAATAATTACGTTTGTTTCGATTAAATAGGTGACTGATGGCATTTTCCTAAGAAACAGCCAGATTTATTTTGGCATGGACAAATAAGTTGGTCCCAAAGTAAAAGTTATTTTTAATCGTATGGCTATATTGAACCGTGAGATCTTCGAGAAGACAGTACCTACGGTTTGCCAGTTTTTGTTGCACCTTTTAGCACCACCCAGGGGTCACATGTAGGGTAACGGTGGGTACTCCCTACGGACGCGGTGCAACTTAGATCCCTCGTAAAAGTGATTCAGAATCATTGATAGAATCATATTTTCATATTTCTGTTCACAACTTGTATAGTTCATTCCAATAAACTTTTGAAATTATCCATATTTTTGTTATAATTTGACTTCGAAACAATATGGCATTATATTTTTAAGAACTTTTTCGACATTGGTTCCTTTTTAGATATCAATACAAGTAAATTGTAACATCACCATCTATTACAACACAACTAACGTAATTACCGAACATTCGGCGAACCTAAAAATAATACGTAAAACGTTAAAAGTGAAACCAGGAATCATCTCCGCCAGGATTTATGGCCACTTAATATCGCGCCCGTTCCGCCGTCGCGAGCGGCGCATGTTCGGCCGCGGCACGAATTCGCACCTCAGAAGTGTGCCAAATGAGCCGAAGTGCGAGAGGCCTGATCATCATCCTCCTAGCGTTATCCCAGTACAGTTGCATCCTGAAGGATGCCTGGGGTCCGCTACCTAATCCCAAGATTTGGCGTAGGCACTAGTTTTTACGAAAGCGACTGCCATCTGACCTTTCAACCCCGAGGGGAAACTAGACCTTATTGGGATTAGGCTGTGTCAAGTGAGTGGGCAACTTGACCGTTAGAAGTTCTCAAGCCGCCCGAAGGCCTTGCGAGAGGCCTGATCGCCCTACGAAATTGGTTTTTTAACCCTTTCAATGTCAGATGGCCGTGTGTCACACACACAACCAACTCTTTTTTACGGAGGAGCGAAGATGACAGCAAGCTACATTTTTTTTATAATTCTGCGGTGCAAACAAGCGTTCGATCCTCCTGTTGGTAAATGGACAACGCAGCCTCATCTATATGCCCGCAACTCCAAAGCAGTAGCGTGCGCGTTGCCGACCCTTTATAAAATGTGAGGATTCATCATACGTATTCAACATACATATATCAACACGATAGCAGAAGGGTCCAATCCCCCTTGAAAAAAAATTGTACATGTTCATGAACGGCAGACGGGGATTCCACCACTCTACAACCGGAAGACGAATTTAATTCCTTGAGGTATTGGCTTTAAGGTTCTCGAGTGGCGACCACGGACCGGAAGGCGCAGCGTGGGTAGACCCCCCACAAGGTGGACTGATGACCTGGTAAAGGTCGCGGGAGTCCGCTGGATGCGGGTGGCGCAAGACCGGTCATTGTGGCACTCTTTGGGGGAGGCCTATGTCCAGCAGTGGACGTCTTTCGGCTGATATGATGATGATGATGATGATTGGCTTAACTATCATTTGACATTAGTTTCAGTCGAGAGGAAATTACTGAATTATTTGGGAGGAGAGTCTTTGGGAGGCTGCTGCTCCTCAACCCACAAACGGAATCTTGGTCATCGAGACCTGTTGTTTGCCCATGGTCTATAACTACCAGTGGCGTCAATATTTTTGACGCGCCGCCACTGATAGCTACGTTGTCTAAATATGTGGCTTAGCCGTTACGTTACTATAAGAACAGTACACTAAAATAGGCCGTGTGGAGTTAGGCGACTTCCTGATTTGTCGGTGCGGAGGCGGTACGATATGAAAAAACTGTCAAATGTCAGTGTCAACTGTCAGTCGAGTCTGTACCGCTTTTTACTGCGCCCCTGGCGCCCCTACATTTAAATGAGTGCTTCATGACTGGCGCGGGATGCGCGGTAGCGGGACGATACGAAGGCAGTACTGATCCAGTTCTGCGCATGATATTACTACTGCGCAAATGTAATACTGACAGTATTCCGTCAAGTGGGAATCTTTGCGACGTCAGTAAGTTTACGTCAAAGAAGAAAATGTCACATATCGATCCCGCCCCGCCAAGTCAGGAAGTCGCCTTAGAAGCTTGGCTCTACATGAGACTTCATAACTTATTAACAAGTGCGAGCGATATAGTCACATCTTGGCAACGTTTTACATGAAAATATTTTTGGAGTAATAATTTCTTCCATTTTTGTTTGCTTCATAAATAAGTTCATTATTTGAGCGAATAGAATAGAAGTTAATTTATATTTTACAATATCAGTTATGGATCGATGATAGATGCCATTCGAATATTTGCTCTCATGAAAACCCGAGGTAAAATGTGGGTCCCGCAGACCGCGAATGTATCCAATATTATTATTAATGGCACATTGAAATTCGGGGTGGTCTTAACGAATATTTAATATCGCTGCGGACCGATTTATGTTCCCGCTGAAATGTATCTTTGGTTTATGTGAGCGGGGAAAGAATGAGGACTTTTTTCTGAAGAGGCTCGGAGCTTTTGGAAGCTTTAGGTTTTATTATAATGGAAGCACTTGAATGTTCAGATACGCGGTACAGTCGGCATAATATGTATACAGTATTCAACTTTATTTCTTGGCAATAAAGTCCTAGAATGTGTACATGTTTATGATGCTGAGTGATAAAAATAAGTGTAGACGACGACGTTGAGAAAGTATGTGGAAATAATTCGCACATTCGTGGAAATAATCACATGATTATTTCCACGAATGTGCGAATTATTTACTTCTTGTATCCACATGGATACGAGAAGTAAAAAGTCGCCAGAAAAATGCTCAATTAAATTCAAAAACTTCCTTATTTCTCAACGCTTCTGTAAAATTAAGATAATACAGAAAAAAATGGGAAGAATTTAAAGTAAGTAAGATATTCTCATTGTATGGTTGTATGGAAAATGAAAATGCGACCTCTAGAGGAGAACAGACGAACTCTTGCCGGATAAACGTAAGTATTTTTGCCAAACTAAAACGGAGACATTTCGCTCGCGCCCCGCCCTCGCTCGGTCAAATAGTATTCCACAGAAAATAATGGCTTGCAATATCCCAATTTCCGAAACATGATACTTTTCCCGAGTAGATAACTTTTCGTTTTTTTTCCTGGATCTCAATTTCGGGGATCCCGGGGGAGTAATATTTCGGAAAAGCTGGTTATTTACAGCTCAAGTTAAAGCCGGCCACTTTATAAACTAATTTTAAAGTCAATTAGGCCACGGAGCTACATTTTGCCAGAAATCCATTTTAATTTGACATTGGTGTCATAATGAAGCGCGTCCACTAACCAGTACCGCTTCGGCTGACAGTTGACAGCTTATTGATTCCGCACCGATACCGCACCGATACCGTACCGATACCGCACCGAACCCGCGCCGACCCCGTCCCCGTATCGCCAAAATGTGGATGTAGCCTAAGTGTAAGGCCTGAGTGGACGCTCGGAGAGCGGAGCGTTCGTCGTCGCGTCCAGCGTTGCGGCCGAGCGTCCATACTATTTGTGCGGCGGCGAGTCAGGACACCAGTATGAGTTTCAATTGTTTGACTGATGCACGCCCCGCTGGACGCAACGCTGGACGTCCGACTCGAGCGTCCACTCAGGCCTTAAGTGTAGTAGCCTTTGAAAAAGATTGTACTACTCAAATTAAGACAGAAGCATTGGTTGTTCAAATACAAAAGCTGTCACTCGAACGTCATGACATGGGAATGTCAAACGCGATTTTGAACCTTAGATAGAAATGTATAGGTTGATACTAAAGAGCGGACGTTATACGAAGATCCCTATGACACTGACAGTGACATACCATATAGTGATGTGCATGTATCGATACTTCAATTGTTTTTTTTATCTGTGGCGGTTCTTATCAGCGTCCTTTCACGTACATTAATTTAAACCTCAAATGTGGTTATCGTGTAAAAGACGTTTCTGGCTACTAAACCGCCATTTTTAGGGTTCCGTTTCCGAATGGTCCAAACGGAACCCTATTGTTGTCACTCATGCGTGCTTCTGTCCGTCGTCTGTCACAAAAATATTTTTCGAAGATGTTTTCAACTTCCCTTTGACCTATTGACATAAAATTTGGACATAACGTATTCTTACGCCGCACCAGAAGAAAGACCAGTGCCTACAGGTTAAAAATGACCTGTGCCGCAGTGAACGTGTTAAATAATAAATAAATATGTAATTTAACGTTGTTTTATTTTTACACAGTCACGTAAGAATTAAAATGAAATATAAGACACGTTTTATTATTATCACTTCAATTATCGACATCTGTTATCGACAGCACCGCTTCCTTAGTCGATACAGACCAACGATATAACTTTTGCAGTACGTCACCGTGTATATTCCGTTAAGCATATTTCTGGGAAATAAGGGACGATTCAAGTTTCTTTCATATTGTTATTATGTAAATGTTACAATCCTACATACATTAATTAGCTACATTCCCAAAAGATGCTTATTAACATTTCGATGTGACATCGACGCTGTTCCAAGGTTATATAAATGAACTGTCACTGCAAGTGTCATAGGGATCTTCGAATAACGTCCCTAGAATACTAACAATAGAAGAGGGAAAATGATTGGACATTTGATACGGCACGTCAACTTCTTCAAGACCATTTTGGAAGGAAAGATAGAAGGAAGGCGAGGCAGGGGAAGACCAAGGCGCAGTTACATGGACCAAATAAGAGAAACAGTTGGCGTCGTGTCGTATCAAGAAGTCAAAGGGCTGGCGTACGAGTGGGAACAATGGAAAATACTGATGATAGGTTGATTGATGATGATGATGATAGGTTGATATCGCGCTGCACGCCGTGACGGATATATTCGTTGTTGGCGTTCAAAAGGTGCTTAAAGGATACGATGCCTTTAGAAAGTTTCCTTATAAGTATAAAAAATAGAGCCTTTTTTCGTTTACCTATTATTGTATGCATGTCTGTCTGTAAATACTTAATTGTACCTACACAAGACAGAAACAAAAAATACAGACAAAACAGATTATACATGCACAAAGGCGAACTTATCCCTGTAAGGGATCTGTTCCAGATTTTAAAGATTTGTGTGCAGAATTTAAGCCAAAACTTTTTTAGCTTGAAAATCAATTAGGAGTGATGTTTGAAACGATATATTCAAGAATACATATAAAATCTATGATATTAGACCGCAAAGCCTTTTCCTAGATAGTAATTCAATATCTCAAAATACGTATCATTTCACACAGAAAATACCCATACTCGTACTCACACAAAATTCAAACTCAAAATTCAAACATTTATTTTGCAAGTAGGCCTCAAGGGCTCTTTTACACGTCATAAATTACAATTATATCATTTAGTTTAGTAACATGTAGGTATACATAGTACTTGTCATGTTTAAACCCATACATTATTAAATAATGACAAAAACGAAACATAACGAACGCTGCTTAAATGAAAAAAAATGAAAAAAGTTTATTGTTCTAAGTTACTTGTACATTAACATCACGGCTCTGTGTCCTGAGCTAGGAAGCCCTGTGTTACAGGACACAGTTACGTATCCATTATTAAATAAAACAAATAGAGAGGTTATTTTGCTGTAACCTCCTGAAAGGCGGTATCAAATTAATTCCCAGCTACCTGAATAATTCCTATTCTCTTCTCCGTCAACCACTCCACAGAAATCCCGGGAGTTCCTAAATACCTCTTCGTAAGTCTTTGTAACATGTTACAGTACATGGACTATAGAAAGCGTTGGAAATCTTCACATTTCATAACTTTATTTGCTACTAGCTGTAGCTCTAGTATAAGTTTTTTCGAAACATTAACTAATTCGAACGCGTTTGCGTTTTGTCTCAAAATCTATCAAAACGCTCTCACCGAGTTTGAAATACGCGCGTTCATCGGTTAGCAACAAATGTTATACTCGCTGTTTTAGTTTCCACTAGTGACCACCAGAGGCGCTGTTCACGTTTTCATACCACTTTCATACATTTTGAGACAAAACGCAAACGCGTTCGAATTAGTTATAATGTTTCGAAAAAACTTATACTAGAGCTACTGAACCAGCAACTTCGTCTGAGTTATTAAAAATTTACCCTGTAGGTTTTGATTCCCTTGCGAGTGTCGAAAATTTGCGGCATAAACGGCTGTATCATTTGATTTCGTTGGCCTAGAAGTTTGTTTTTTTCACAGCTGCAAGGGACAGTAGACCTGAGTATTTGATATAAATTCCAGCTTGATACCTCCACGCGTTCTTGAGAAAAAGGGTCTTGACAGACAGACAGACGGACGAACGGACAACAAAGTGATCCTATAAGGGTTCCGTTTTTTTCCTTTCGAGGTACGGAGCCCTAATAGGCGATAAAGCGTTAGGAGTGCGTGGATGGAGAGTGGCCAGTATTCCGTCTGTGGCACAAACTAATGTCACTATGATCACCTCCGCCGTTCCAAACTCCATGTAACATACATTGTTGCGGGAGAGCGCTAAGCAGTCTTTATTACCCAACCTTAGATACCGTACTTTAAGAAATTGCGATTTCAGTACCGCAGGCACTCTGGTTGTATGCAACAACTGATTGGGAATATAATAAGGCCCTAATACAGGGTTTCCCAACCCGTGGGGCGCGTCAAGCAATTCCAAGGGGGGCGCAGCGAGCGGCTCCAGATTTCTCCTTATTCAAAAAAAAATACAAATCTCTATTTTCTTATATAAACTCTCAATTTCAGACCCTAAAGGGGGCGTCGAATTTTGGCTTGACGTTAGGTGAGGCGCATAGGTTAAAAGGTTGAGAGCCTCTGCCCTAATAAAACGTCTGGACCTGTCAATACTATTGTGTTTTAGATATATAAGATTATAAAAATACATTTTATTGCTCACCTCAAAGAAGAACACAATAATTAACTCTTTCAGTGCCTAGCTTTTCGTAGCGCTACGCAATTTTCTCTATATACGGCAGTGGCGGAGCGTCCATACAACTCGATTCCCACCGGCTTGCCTAATTTTCAGCCAGTGCAGTTCTTTTACTACGGCTCATGAAGAATAAGAAAGGCAATTTGTTTTCGGGCTTCCCTTAGAATAATTTTGACGCGCCGCCACTGATATACCTACGGGGAAATGCATGGCTACGCGTTTACGAGCAGAGCACCCTCTAAGGCACATTCCTGGCAGTGATTGTGTTAAGATTGAAATTGATAACTATCGGGTTAGTGTCCAGTACTGGGACATTTACCTTATCTGACTACATTTATGCAAGCCATTAAGTTCCAAAGTTACACCACGCTACAATAAAAGCCAGTATTAAATATTCACACAAGTATCATTAGGTCGAACTTAGCGCAAGCTTAGTACTAAATACTTAACCAGCCACTCGGACAGTACTTACTGAAGTCGAGTTGGTATTCACAACAAACTCAGCCTGTCGCACAGACCAGTGTAGTTCTGGGGCCTATTGCATAATAAATTACAACTAATATTACAAGCGGAAGTCTCTTTCGAATGAAAGGGATCGAAAGGAGACTACCGCTTGTAATTTATTATGCAATAGGCCCCTGGTCGTGTTTTTTTACCTGACTGGTTTTATAGACCGAGCGCAATAATGCGATAGGAGTGCGCGGTTGGAGAAGAGTGACCTGGGGAAAATCCAGGGAAACCTCCGACACGACCACGCAGGTGGTTTAAACACTGGAATACTCTTAAGAGTTTGCGCTCCAGTGAGATTGGTTGAGCGGCTTCACCCGAATCTGGCCGATTTTTGAGTGTAGAACGCTCGACTTTTCACTCGACATCTGTCAAAACATCATAGTTTTTGACAGATCAACGGTAAAAAAATATTGGCAAAACAAAAGGCACAATGACAAAAGTTGTTGTTATTGTTTGACAGATCTCGAGTGAAAAGTCGAGCGTCCGACACTCAAAACTCGGTCCCCTAGGTGTATCAGTGGACATTTTCCTTTCCCGTGTATTGCCCCTATTTTTTTTTTGGATGTAGGTAATTTTTGGGTTTTCTGACTTTCTGACTTCTGACAGAATAACTAGTACTATTGATTCTGATTAAAAAAAAATGACCATGATTTTCCATACAAATTTTCTGTGTCAGTTTTGTGACGAGCCATCTAAATAAACTGTATGAAAAGCGTCACAAAACTGACTTATTTTGGGGGACACTTTTTTCTTTAGGGGGTGCACAGGAAAATGAAAATGCCCAAATCAGGGATCCGTTGTTTATGCCTCATCTCAATCCGTTGGTTGAAGTGCGAAAAGGTAACGGACAGACATTCGCGTTTATATATATTTTGTAGTCTGTCGAAATTTCATTTTATTTTGAGGTATTTGAGTTACGGTAATTTCTGAGGTATTCCCGCACGGTGAATTCTCCAAATAACTCGAAATTTCATTAAAACCGAACATTGTCACCTACTCGTAGTGCGAGATGATTTAAGCGCTTCGGTATATCTGGCAATTTTCTGTTATGGGTTCGGCTAGACGCTAGACTGTGCTACAATTGTGATTAAAATAATATGAAATTCTACGAATTTTAATAAAAAAATTATGATGTGTGCACTTTGTGGTAGGTATTAAAAACCTGGGGAATGAATAATAATTATTTATTTATTTAATAATCAGGGTATAAAAACATAAAATTAACAGGGTCTCACAAAACTTATGTTTTTTAATTTGAAATACCTACTCCCTTTAAATTAATACCAAAAGAAAGGCTCCTTAAATAAAACATAAAAAATGTAGATTTTATTTCATTTTCATGCATGTATTTTATCCTTTAGTACTCATAATACATTTCTTTGGATTCGATTTAGTGTAACTTTGTCCCCCAATATTTTTTTACGAAAGAAATTAATTAATCGGTCCCAATTATGTAGTAGTTCCTAAACCTTTATAAATATTGTCCGACCTAATTGCTAAGAGTTTTTTTGGTCTAACAGATTATTTTTATTCAAAAACCGTCAAGTCATAAGTAAAGAAGAAATTAGATGAAAACTAAATTTAAATAAACTTATTCTTAAATTACTTCAGGCAATGTCTAATCGAAAACGAGAAATTCGCGTGGGTTTACCCTCAAAAGCGATAAAACCCTAAAAAGGGTTTCAATAAATACATTTTTGATTTGCCAGCCGTACCGTTAATTTCAGCTTTGCTATTCACAAGCCACTTTCATTCACCTCGTTACTTGCTCAGAGGGATCTCAAATACGACACTGTTACTATTTACTACACTGTAGTAATATAAAGTATAGGATACTTCGACTTTCAGGGTGTTTTACCATCAGAGTTATGCTATGCTGTGCGTTGCTATGAATACGTTATATAGGTATCCACCAATCATATTCATTGGTTCACATAGCATGGCACTGGTGGAAACGGAAAGCAATCACAGAATATTACTCACCTATGACAGTTAAATATGGTCAGACCATTTTTTATTTTGTTTTGCGCTTAACCCTTTATAGGGCAAGACTTTTTTTTGGGCCAATCTTCATGATTTTTGGGTATGTTGTAGCTTATGATCAGCCGAAAAAACTAATTTCTCAAAATTACTGGAAAACTTCGGAAAAGCGAGAAAAGCGGCGGTCAACCATATGACCAGAGACCATCTAGACCAAAATGCTTGCGGTCATCCATTTGACCGGTGAGCATTTAGCACACAATGAATGCGGTCAACCATTATGACCGGTGAGCATTTAGCACACAATGAATGCGGTCAACCATATGACCGTTGCCCATTCTGGTTATTAAGTGTTTTAGGCATTTATTTAATAAAACAAGGTAATATTATTTAGATTCATTTATTTGAGTGTAGATAATTATTCTACTTAAGCTCCGTTAAGAGTCGAAGCGGCATTGACTGTGTGGCTGGGCAGAAAAGCTACAAATAAAGTACCGGACAGCGGTAGCCGACATCCGTAGAGGATATGGCACCTAAAGAAGAAGAAGTTTACTTTCCTCAAAGTGTTCGAATCATTTTAACGTTTTCACTGCCATTGACTTGATATAAAGTCAGGACATTAGGTGCCCCACACGCCAATGACTCCATATCGAGTCGGTCAAGTCGATGTAAAGGCAAGCTGCGTGCTATCAAGTAAGATTTCGGTCTTTTACGAAGACTTTGGCGTGTGAGGCACAACTTACAGAATCTACTGTGGCGGTGAATAGAAATAGATTTTTTTTTATTTTGCAACGACAATACACAACATTAATAATTGTTAGGTACACTTAAGTAGGGATCTAGTGTTGTTACAAAAATGGAACCCACTCAGCATATGCCGATGCACGGGGTGGTGCAACGACGCTGATTTTCAGTGGATCCAATTACTTAAAACTAAACTTAAAACTATGGTATACATATATCAATTTAAAGAGATCATTTGTAGCATTATGCACTTCCAACGTTCGAGACAATTGCAGTGTATGTACAGCGACAGCCTACATTTTAAACAAAACCTGAGATGACAAGCAATTCTGAACACCAGCTCAGAATACATTTTAAGTAAACATTTGGGACGCAGTCACTAGGTCAGCTGGGTCGCCATTTGTTCCTATAGTTCCTTAAGAATAGGTGAATTTGCAAGGCATTTCACGGTGTTTGATCTTATGAATAGACCCCGACCCACGTAGGGAATGAATCAGATTCGCCTGATTTATGTAAAATAAGGCAACTTTTAATTTCGCCGGCTAAGCTGTTTGTTTAAAGTGGGTTATAAAACTGTCTTGTTGTGATATTTATTGGCTACCTTGGCCCGCCCTTATAACGGCAACGAGCCGTGACGGTTCAGTTTATACAAGCGAAATTTACCTGAAAACTGTTGGGCGTTTTCGGGTTCCGTACAGGATGGGTCTAAACGCCACAGTCTCCTGACCGTCGTGGCGGAGAGATGGGACAGTGGCTTACTGAGACACTGGACATCTCATCACTTAAGTTTAAGTAATAACATAGTTATATAAGTTGTCAACACTAACAATCTATGGATACACTTAGTCCGAAATAAATGCAGTTTATTTTTTATTTATTTATTTAAACGGAACCCTAATTTAATGCTGTTATCACGCGTCCGTCCGTCCGTCCTCTGTCTCACAGGGTTTAGAGACTTTAGAGGCAAACGTTTGGAGCACTTTGCATTCTTAAATTTTTCACTGTAAAGCATTTCGTTGACCCAAAGCCATAGAAATACCGGTGTCCACTTACAATCAGGTGAACCTGTTTGCCATCGTCTTTGTATTAAAAAAAAACCGGCCAAGTGCGTGTCGGGCCACGCGCAAGGTAGGGTTCCGTAGTCGTCCACCCGTTGCATTATGTGGACTAAAGAGTTCGCAAACTTATATTTACTATGTTTTTGACAGAATTAACAACATTATCTAAGGCATCAATGGAAAATGGAAATTGTACGAAAGTTTGCTTTTGCAAAGTACATTTCTGAAGTTCGACTATTGCTCGTTTACTAATAATGTCTACTTAGTTGTGATAGTTTTCCTTTTAAATTCATCGTATATACTACTACCGTGATGTTTTTCACATGCCTAGTAGCCACCGTTTAACTGGCAGGGGGGGGGGGGGGGGGGGGGGGGACACATGACCATAACAAAAATTATCACATACTTAAAAGGTTTGTTTTAACGGGTCTAACGCGATATTTATAACGACGAAACGTCGGTAAAAAAGGTAAATACATAAATATCGCGTTAGACCCGTTAAAACAAACCTTTTAAGTATGTTTACAAAGCGCGAGAGTTTAAAGTGTTAAAAATTATCACTTAAAAGCTTAATCAAGCTAACCAATTCGTTAATCAAAAAATGCTTTTAGAAAGCTTATAATATTTTTAAAAGAGCTATCCAACGATACCCCACACGAGGGGGTTTAGCAGAAAAAAAATTGCACCACCACTTAAAATGTAGGGGAGGTACCCTAAAAAAAATTTTTTTAAAGATTTTATTCTACCGTTCTGTCGGCGTGGCGAAACTAAAAGGGTTTCTTGTTTACTACGGAACCCTAAAAATGACGAAATATATTTGTCATAGTACAAAAAAAGGTTTCGGTACATATTTATGATAGGATTCATTCGATACATATTATTGCACTTGACTGTACATCTATACTGTACCTTACAAACAAAACCGTAACAAACAACGTCAAACCCAGAACATTCCAAACTTTAATTGCATAACAGCGTTTGTAGGCATTTAGCAAAAATAAAATAAATACACGCCCTCTGGCGGAAATGAAAAAGCACTCGAGTCTAGAGGCGGCGCGCGGCCAAAGCACTGCACACTAACAAACTGCCTTGTTCGGGACTCGTGCGCCGCGGAACCGGGTAGATGACATTTGGCAATCACTTTGCAATACAATACAAATATTCCTTTTTGGTAATTAAAAAGAGGCCACTTAAGAAAAACAGAAATTAAATCACGCATTAGTAATGGTAGACAAAAGGCGGTTTTATCACTAACAAACGATCTAGAAATATTAGAAATAAAGGAAAAATTGAAAAACTTAGGCACCGAGTAGGATTCGAACCTGCGACCTCCGCAATGAAGACTGAGTCTTCTGGTAGATGTCGCTGTACGCCTCCCTTCAAACCGGGTAGCAATCGCACCTATAGCTCAGTTGGCTAGAGCGACTGGCCGCGAGTGCCGGGAGGTCGCAGGTTCAAATCCTGCTCGGTGCCTAAGTTTTTCAATTTTTCCTTTATTTCTAAAATTTCTAGTTTGCGTTAGCAGCGTTGCTTAATACATAATTAACAAACGATCTCTTCCAGACAACATTTTGTTATTGGAAACGATGATGCTAAAATAATTTAAGAACAAAAATTAATAAAGTAAACAATAATTGAAAAATTATAGCGGAAAGGTTCTCGAGTGGCGACCACGTTGGACGCAGCGAGGATAAACCCCCCACAAAGTGGACTAATGAGTAATGACCTGGTAAAGGTCGCGTAATTTACATATTTACACACAAGTTTTTTTGAAAAACCCATGGTTTTGGCGCCCTCCGGAATAAAAAGTCGCGTGCCTTGGCAGCAGTGTTTCTAATGTTTTTTATTTGCGAGAATACATGAATTATGGAATATAATCTAAAAAAAAATATTATGTACAACTTCTTATAAATAAACAAACAATCAAATAAAAACTTAAACTAGGCGTATACAATAAAAATTAAAGATAAAAAAATTGACCCAAGTCGCCGTCAGCGGTAGCGCCCAGAAGGCTGGCCGCATTACCACGCCGAATGTTTCTAATTGATTTAACTGACACTACTTATACCATTTTATTAATTGACGAACACAATTCAACTTTTCATGTCAGATGCATGTTTCTAGCTGCGAGCAGACGAAAGGCGAAAATGAGTCCGTGATCGAAGTAAACGGCGGGCGTGAATGGCGGTCCTTGTCGCGCGTTTAATAAAGCCCGCTGTACGTTGTTTAGTGTACGGATAAACTGAGTGAACCAGGATATTTACAGAGCCTAGATCACCCGTCATCTCAACAGCCATAATAACACTACATATTGAGTACATAATGTATATTTTTTGTTTTAAAACAGAGTGAATTTCACCAAAAGGGCAATTTTGTCAAATTACCATGGAATTTTGAAATACCAATAATACATAGAAAATTGTATCCTCCTCCTAGCGTTATCCCGGTACAGTTGCATCCTGAAGGATGCCTGGGGTCCGCTACCTAATAATTTGACAAAAAAATTAATAAACACAATTTTTCGGATACTTATACTTATAAAATTACGGAAGTTATTAAAATTTGAACATTTGACCTGAGCACGGGAACTTATCTGTCCATGGGAATTGCCTTTTCTTAGAAAAAATTGTATTAAAATTATTATTTACCGTCTAATTTATCAAGTATTGTTTGTTTGTTTGTTTTGTATTTGTAAGTTGACATATTGTAAGTTATAATACAAAGATTTATCAAGAATTATAAAGTTCAATTGTATCAAAGTTATTTAACCTAATTTTACCAATCATGGTTTCAAGTTTCAACCGAGGAAATTTAAAACCAAAAATCTAAACGCTGACTGTATAAAGAGAAATTTACGTTAAATTACAATAGCATTAGGTAGCAACTTTTTTGCAGAAAATCATACAAGTATAATTTAAAACGGGTAGCATTTAACGAACCACCAAATTAATTGCCGAATGATGCCCTAAAAAATACATTCGATTACCAAAAATACTAGATTCGCACCAAATTTTCAACTCCATATAAATATAAAGTGCAACTCAAAGAAGTAACATGTCGATAACCTATTTAATTAAATTGTTACCAAATAAATTACCCCCTTATTCATAAAACTTAACAAACCTCTGCTAACTAAAATGTTGTTTGTCCCTTTCTCACAAACGTAAATGTCAGAGTGACAGATAAGGACAAACGAACTTTAGCGGCTTGTTAACTAATAGAGGTTTGATGGACGTTTATGAATAAGGGGGTTAGTCTCTACCCAAAAATACTTAATGATCACCTAATTTCAAACACCAAATTTCATATAATTTACATCCAAATATTACTGGGATCGTAATCCTATTAAAATTAATTACACCCAAATAATTCTTTCGATACCCAGAAATACTACATGATCACCTAATTTCAAGCGTCATTTGTTTCATCAAATTAATATCTAATACCGGATCTACGCAATGTAAGGAACGCAAGCGTCATGTTTCGGATTCATCGAGCGACATGTGTCGGACCGACACGCGATATGTTCGGGCTCATCGAGCGACATGTTCGGACTAACACGCGACATGTTTCGGATCCAGCGACATGTCTCGGACCCATCGAGCGACATGTTGGGGTCATCGAGCGACATGTTTCGGATCCAGCGACATGTCTCGGACCCATCGAGCGACATGTTGGGGTCATCGAGCGACATGTTTCGGACTCACACGCGACATGTTTCGGATCCAGCGACATGTCTCGGACCCATCGAGCGACATGTTGGGGTCATCGAGCGACATGTTTCGGACTAACACGCGACATGTTTCGGATCCAGCGACATGTCTCGGACCCATCGAGCGACATGTTGGGGTCATCGAGCGACATGTTTCGGACTAACACGCGACATGTTTCGGATCCACCGACATGTCTCGGACCCGTCGAGCGACATGTTGGGGTCATCGAGCGACATGTTTCGGACTCACACGCGACATGTTTCGGATCCAGCGACATGTCTCGGACCCATCGAGCGACATGTTTCGGACTCACACGCGACATGTTTCGGATCCAGCGACATGTCTCGGACCCATCGAGCGACATGGTGGGGTTATCGAGCGATATGTTTCGGACTAACACGCGACATGTTTCGGATCCAGCGACATGTCTCGGACCCATCGAGCGACATGTTGGGGTCATCGAGCGACATGTTTCGGACTAACACGCGACATGTTTCGGATCCAGCGACATGTCTCGGACCCATCGAGCGACATGTTGGGGTCATCGAGCGACATGTTTCAGACTAACACGCGACATGTTTCGGATCCAGCGACATGTCTCGGACCCATCGAGCGACATGTTGGGGTCATCGAGCGACATGTTTCGGACTCACACGCGACATGTTTCAGATCCAGCGACATGTCTCGGACCCATCGAGCGACATGTTGGGGTCATCGAGCGACATGTTTCGGACTCACACGCGACATGTTTCGGATCCAGCGACATGTCTCGGACCCATCGAGCGACATGTTTCGGACTCTCACGCGACATATTCGGGCTCATCGAGCGACATGTTTCGGACTCACACGCGACATGTTCTGGCTCATCCAACAACATGTTTCGGACTCAACATGTGGTGGTTCTGGCGCTTCGCCGGCCGCTGCCGCGGCACGCTCGCTTCGCTCGCTCGGCTCGCGCGTTGTATATATATATATGTGTGTGTGTATATTATATTATATACACATACGCTAACGTATGAGTCTTGGGTATCAACATAAGGTGTCAAACATTGCGACGTTTACCTTAATTGGAAGTTTAACTTTTAATTCAATTATAAAAATAATTAATTTGAATGTATTTACTACAATATAGCAAGTAATGTGTATAATATTTGGACGTAATTCTAATAACAAATGATGCACGAGATTTGGTGGTATTTTTGGTGGTACTTGTCAATTTTTTGATTCGATTATAAAATTTCAGGGAACGCAATAAGTAAAATAGCTGCTACTGCTGGAATAATAGGTATGAGTGTTTCTCCAAAATAGTAACGGGCGCGTTGCTGACCTTTTATAAAATTTGAGCTGTCCGCTTACTTATTTGCAACCGTCGTTGTATATAAAATGCGGATGTATCGATATACACCTACATGATTTTATTTACATAATGTTAATTGAATTTGTTTATTTACACTTTTCAAATATTTAAGGGCCTATCGTGCGGGGTAAATTCTCAGCGCCTGTCAAATTTCAATTTTTTTAATAATTTACCCAATTAACCCACACATGCATTATTCACGCACACTACCTCATTTTGCTGGGTCGGGTCATTGACCCATGTTTATGTCAACTTATGACAATATAGATTTTGAATATTTAAAGGTTTCTTGGTGCATAAGAGAAGTGTAACAAAAATCGTCAAGTTCTGGGGACCGATTTTTGAGTTTCGAACGCTCGACTTTTCACTGGACATCTGTCAAAACCTCATAGTGTTTTGACAGATCTCGAGTGAAAAGACGAGCGTTCGACACTCAAAAATCGGCCCCCTGATCTGTAACCAAAACTCAAGTATTAGTTGTATCTGAAAATGTCTTGAATTTGGAATTTGTGGTAGTAAAATACTCAGTTCCTTGTTTATAAAATAAAACTTGTCAAACCCCTGTTTTGTAAAATGTATTTTGTTTTGCCCTTTCCTCACAGACTCATTTTTATACAACTTAAAACAGAGAAAGAATTTTCCTAATCGGTTCGTGCATGTTATGACTGTTTTATGTTTATGACTTAGGTACTTATTTTGAGAGTTTACTTGGTGATTTTCATGATACGAGTATATGTTGTACCTTAAATAGGTTATTTTCATAAATTGATTATTTTCTGTTTATCAGTTGGTTAACTCTAAAATGGACACTGATTTAATGCAAGTTTTAAGAGAAGAAGCGGTAGTTTTATTACAATATATATAATAACCACTGAAACTATTGATACGGCACGGGATAACTGCAGCAATATTGTGAATCAACTTTGTATTTGAGGAACCAGTACCTAACCTTATAGGTAGTTCTTGGTATTCACGACCTCCCGTCGTAATCCAATCCGCAGAATTGCGCATAGAATAGTATGACATTCCCTGCGCATCGTCGTTATCGTGAATGACAAGCACTATAAAACCTAATGATATAACAAATATCATCAAGAAAGTCATTGTAACAGTCTGCAATTGTGGAACTTGGCCGGACCACTACTGTATCAGCTCTGACAAATTAACTTTTATACAATTCTTATAAGGTCCATAATTGAAAGGAATAATTAGCAGGATGCGTTTACATATTCTTCTAGTGTGAGCAATCGTACCGTCGATGACACTTAACTGAACATCCGTGAACCTTATTGCAACGACATAAGGTTCAATAATGGTTAACATTGCGTCTATTTTCATCAATAATAAATAGCAATTATTATTATTTGCTATTCGTTTACTATAACGTCGAGACAATTATTGCGATGCGACATAAGTACTTACTTGTACAAAATCAAAGCAACGGGATTTCCAACGCATGAAAGCTTTAGATAGAAACTAACGCAGTTTAATATTATAAGTAATTACTGCATATTTGTTTGTTAGACATCGTCATTGTCACCACATCCCCAACAACTACTTGGTTTATTATTTATAAATGAAACATAGGTTTATTATTTTCATTCTAGGCATAATTATATTATGACCAGGCGGCTTAGACACTACACAATTTAAATCCACATCACTCAAACTGGCGAAGAAACTCCGATATTCTTTCTTCTGCTTCCGCTGCAAGAGAGCAATCTAGATCTGTTTCTTGGTATAATGCTGATATTTTATAAACTTCTGTTCAAAGCACCATAATAATTGTGCCTGTTTGTACAGATTCTGGGATATGTTATGTTTATGCAGGTTCTGCCATATATTTAGGTAATCATTGTTTGACGTGAAAGCGCCGTACATATACACATAAAATATAACATTAGATTCGTTAAATTATTGAAATATAAAAATACAATTTGTTTACAAATTTTAATTTGAAATATGATGAGTGACATAAATGTCATAACGTTCCGTTCTGGGTGGCCAATTTATAAAAAGTAAATTACTTTGAACTGAAATACATCGGTAACCTTTTTACGTTTAAAATGCCTTTTCGTAAAGGAAATCATTATAATTTAGTTGCATTAGTAAACATTGGGGACCAAAGATTGCATTTTTATGTTATAACGAATGGCTAATACTAAAAATTCCATGTTAAAAGAATCTTCAATAGCCACACGTCAATATTTATTTACCCTACTTCAATTAATGCAATCTTTGTGTGTGGTATACATTTTGTATTTGTATACGAGCAAGCTGAAAAAAGCGTGTTTTTATGAGATGTCAAACTGAGAAAAGCAGCATACGTCTGCTCCCATTGAGGGCCGGAGCCCATCTGCCGGCAAGAAAACTACGGCGGCCGGTCAAATTTTCGGAATTTCCTTTGCATTGTTAAAAAAATCTCCACATTTTGCAAATGTTAAACACATACGACCTAGATAATATGTAGTTTTGTTACTATTCAAAAATTGAAGACCTTTCATAAAGTATTTACGTTGTAGTTTGCGTTTATTTCCTTTAGTAGAGCTAACTTTGGATTGAATTTTTATGAAGAAAACTATAAGTAATTGTGTTTCTGAAACACATGACGTGTAGAGTGTATCCTTAAATATTTTAGCAAGCTTTAGTAATAATAATACAGCAAGTGATCCAACCATCGCAATTATTCAGAAATTTGCTCGGTGCAGTCTTAAGAACCTAAGTGTAATTGTAGCATTTTGAGATACCTACAGCTTGTCGCGTCATTCGCTTAATGGGGTCAAAGTTTGTTATTTACCTATTATAATTTGACGTTGTAAATTGAGGGTTTGTTAACAGTGGGACTTCTGTAGCTCTAGTATAAGTTTTTTCGAAACATTAACTAATTCGAACGCGTTTGCGTTTTGTCTCAAAATGTATGAAAACGCTCTCACCGAGTTTGAAATACGCGCGTTCATCGGTTAGCAACAAATGTTATACTCGCTGTTTTAGTTTCCACTAGTGACCACCGTAGCGCTGTTCACGTTTTCATACCACTTACATACATTTTGAGACAAAACGCAAACGCGTTCGAATTAGTTAAGAGGAGGGGTAGGGCAAGCTCTCTCCATACAAACTTTGTGCAGGATTTACTTCGTTTGTGTTTGCATTAAAGTTATGATTTTTGGTCAGTATGCTTATTTTTCTGATAGCTATTTCGTGATGTAATTTTTAATTTTTTAATTTTGAATTTTTTTGAAATATTTGAAAATTTTCACATCACGATCTTCGCATATCTAATATTTACAACCAAAAAAAAATTATATTTGTTAGTGCCAAAACCGACGAATAAAACGTGCACAAAGTTTGTATGGGGAAGGCCTTGCCCTACCTTGCGCCTTAATGTTTCGAAAAAACTTATAGTAGAGCTACTGTACTGTAGTACTATTACTTATTCTGTGACGAGGAGCATAAAGGGGCAGAGCCAGAGCCATATGATACTCATTATGCATCATAGCATGCGTTGCCCGTAAAACTTGTTACACTAATAATGAGGAATACTGCCGCTTCGCAACTCGCGGACAAACAAGCCGTAATACAAGACGCTGCGTCCCGCATCAAACTTGCTAGGAGCAACTATGCACTTCAGCACAAAATAAAGAATATACAGAAGGTCCGTTCCCGCCGTTCTTGAAAATACATACCTAAACTTGCCCGACTCACAGGGTTGCTTCTGTATTGATTCTGAATTTTAAAAAGGAGCAGGTATATTAAATATTCTTCAACATGACATTTAAATATGAACCAGCGTATCTTGGTAAAAAACCGGCCAAGTGCGAGTCGGACTTCGCACATTTAAGGTTCCGAATCAACCTCAAAAATATGATTTATCAATATATTAGTATTTGTTGTTAAAATATACGTAATATTGAACATTGTCACCAAATTTCAAGTTCATAGGTCAATGAGAAGTCTAAAAATTCTTCGGAACTGTGACTGACGACGGACGGACGGACGGACGTCTGGGCGACACCAATAGGGTTCCGTTTTGACCCTTCGGGTACGGAACCCTAATAAATTGATGCGTGACCCGCTGCGAGTTGTGACTTGTGACCGGCGGCGGTCGAGAGCGCCAACAAAGAATATACCTAATTAATTAGGTAGGTACCTACTTAACTAAACCATAGTACTTAAATACTGGCGTTTTACCAGCGAACGATAAGATGAATGTGTAATGGTTGATCGTCGTTATCAAAGCGGCTAGTTTCAAAAAATTACCTACCTACCATCATCATCATTCATCATTGTAACTACCAAAATGAGAAAACCGTTTTATTTACCTTTCAATATCGTTTGAAAATTTTTAGAAAGTGTAGCACAGTTTTTTGTTGTATTTAAGTATATTTAAACAATAAAATACATTCCAACTGTAATAATATCGGTTATTCATTTTGACGTACGTGACACAAAGTACGAGTACCTACTTAGCGGCGGGGACGTCAAGTGATCAACGCGCGCACAACTAGCACTCGCGACGCGACAGTGACAGTCGCGACTAAGCTCGTCCGAAATCAACCGAGAATGCCTGTAAATGTTACGTCTGTGTGCGTGCGGCGAAAATGGCACTTTGTACTGAGCGGACTCTCTGCTCCGGCGCGCGCCGCCGCTATTTACTTTGTGACTTCAGGCTGTGCGTCGGAGACTAGATTACAGCGTGATCACTTGCTCATAAAGTAGGTCGGCTGCCCTAAACTAAATTCAAGTATCTCAATTTTTTTCAATTTTCGTTTTTTTTTGCATATTTTGAAAAAGCCGTGGGAAATGCATACATTAGTATCAAAAATTTTCTTCTAGGCCTCTAATTTTCCAAGTCATTGATAATTTTAAAAATTCAAGTATATTTTTTGGCCTCTAATTCTACACTGGAATGAAGCAACTTGCCGATGTTTACGCTAAAAGCAAGCAACTCAATGAGAGATACTTTAAATCGATATGGTTATTCATGAAAAAACCTGAAATCAAGCATCTCAAGTTACTTGTTTCTATATATGAAATTAGTCACAAAATGCCATTTCTGATTAAACGAAAGATAAAAATTGTAAACAAAAATTACTACAAAACAAACTTTACCCTATCAAATGGCATGACAAAAGTTTTTTTGTCTATTAGGCGACGAAAATAAATAAAAAACGTTTTTTCGCTCACCTGTAACATTTGCCAAAACTGAGATACTTGAATTTAGTTTAGGGCAGCCGAGGTACTGTTGAGCGGATTCTAAGTGGGATTTTCTGTTTACAGCTAAAATTAAACACTTTTACGATAGTACTTCCTTGCTTTAATGTATACTGTTCCACATTAAGAGCATATAGAATCTCATGCAGGTCCGTCCCTGACGGAGTCCAAGCTAGAAGTTCCCACAAAGTGCCTTTCTATATATACGGGAAGTCCCCTCCGAAAACCAACTGTTTTCTAAAGAACGTTCGCTTGACATCTATGCAAATTTGTATATGATATGTTTCTGGAACCACATGGCCAGCGACATACCATAATAACCTCCACAGTACTTAGTATCTCTGTGAGTTGTAGACTTAAACGGAATAAATAGTTTTTAGCTTAAAATTTGACGATATGGAGGGAAGTGATGTCTGCAACGAGATGTCTTATTAAAAAGTTCAAAACATATATCTGAGATACCTAAAAATAATTATGTTACACCTGTATTGTACCACGGTTGCAATAAATGAATTATGAATTATGAGTTAATTAATATGCGTTAGGCTGGAAACAATGCTCTACCGACGGTCAGCGCGTATGTTCGGTCATTGGTATGTGCGTTCAGTAGCTCTAGTATAAGTTTTTTCGAAACATTAACTAATTCGAACGCGTTTGCGTTTTGTCTCAAAATGTATGAAAACGATTTCACAGAGTTTCAAATACGCGCGTTCATCGGTTAGCAACAAATGTTATACTCGCTGTTTTAGTTTCCACTAGTGACCACCAGAGGCGCTGTTCACGTTTTCATACTACTTTCATACATTTTGAGACAAAACGCAAACGCGTTCGAATAAGTTAATTTTTCGAAAAAACTTATACTAGAGCTACTGACCAATGCTCACCGTCAGCGCGTTTGCGCCCGACGCCCGTACGCGTTGACCATCGGTCGGGGTATTTTCACTTTCCGGTTTACCCCCTACTTTTTTTGGATCTAGGTAATTTTGGGTTTTCTGACTCAGAATCACGAGTATTATTCATTTCCGTAAAGAAAAAAGTGTAAAAAAGGCAGTTTTGTGACGCTTTTTTCATACAGTTTATATGGCTCGTCACAAAACTGACACAGGAAACTTGTATGGAAAATCAAAGTCATTTTTTCTTCATCAGAATCAATAGCACTCGTGGTTCTGAGTCGGAAAACCCAGAATTACCTAGATCCGAAAAAAGTTAGTGGTATCGGAATGTGAAAATGCCCGTCAAACAGTTTCCTGCCTTAGTGGACTTTCTGTTTTTCTCTGCCACTTGTCAAGTTAATATCCTCGGAAGGGCTTACAAACTAGTATTGGTATGGTATATAGTTGTTATAACTGTTATAAGATGTCTACCGCAATATTATGTCGCGACTTAGCACAACAGGTAGCGTGTGTCACAAACACTGCATAGTATAATGTGCAGTCAACCACGATGAAATGCGAATTTTTGGCCTTTATTGCGTAAGATTTAAAGTGGACGCTTCTCTTTGTAGTTAACAAGGGTACATGTTTTATGGTTGTTACAAAACGTATTTTGCCATTCGCAGGCTAATGTGTGATATTTTAAGAAACTTATGTAACAAACTTTCATAAATTGGCGTTCCGTTTGCGCGAAATGCCCCCTTTCCTAGAATAAACTTGTATAAACTAGAATAATTTGAGAAATTAGTTTGTCACGTGATGGCATGTATGCAAGTTTGGGCCTTATTACAATGGCGTAAGATTTAAAGTGGATGCTTCTTGTTGTAGACGTTGTAGTTAACAAGGATACATGTTTTATGCTTGTGATTGAAGTAAATTGAAACTGTAAGCGTTTTTAACCGAGTTTAATTGTTACTGTCCGTATCCACCCACTGTTGATGACCACTGACGACCTCTTTAGCCTAGTTGGTAGAGACGTTGCCTACGAAGCTGGAGGTCCCGGGTTCGAATCTCGGTTAGGGCAATTAATTGTGTGGAGGGCACGAATATTGACGACCGCTTTAGCTTAGTTGGTAGTGACCCTGCCTACGAAGCAGTTCGAATCCCGGCCGGGGCATTTATTTGTGTGATGAGCACAAATATTTGTTCTTGGGTCTTGGATGTTTTCTATGTATTTAAGTATTTATTTATCTATATAAGTATGCATATCGTCGCTTAGTACCCATAGTACAAGCTTTGCTTAGTTTGGGACTAGGTTGATTTGTATAAGATTGTCCACAAATATTTATAATTTATTTATTTTATAATTTGTTCGTGAGTCTTGTATGTTTTCTATGTATGTAATTATCTATTTATCTATATAAGTATGTACATCGTCATTTACATATACCCATAGCAAAAGCTTTGCTTAGTTTGGGACTAGGTTGATCTGTGTAAGACTGTCCACAAATATTTATTTATTTTACTCCTAAGACTTACTTCAAACTGCTAAGGTTTGGCATTCCCCGCTGTCGACTCCCGTATTTCCGAGTTCATATAACCTGGACCTCTGAGGCACTAGTGAATAGGCATTTTCTGGGTGAGCTCGCTTCACTGTCGGCCTTATCTTTGCCCCCTGGCTAGCTGTTGGCCAAGAGAAATCATATATTTGACTAGTACAGTCGCTAGATTTTGATATTTTCTATCATTAATCAAGTGTTTACTCTCGGATACCACGAAATTAGTTTCTCTACTCTGCACAACCCAACACCACAAAATTCAAAAATTCAAAATTCAAACTATACTTATACTATACTTATTCTGCAAATAGGCCACAAGGGCACTTCACATGTCATAATGTTAATGTACAATTTAAAAAAGTCTTACAATATAAGCATATGATAGATTTTTCATGAGAAAATATTAATTTACAATTTAAGAAATATATTAATAAGAATTTAATAAATTTTTCATGTCAAAATATTAATTATCTATTACAAACATTACAATAATAGTAAAATTGAGAGATGTATAAGATCTCAGTCTGAATAACAAAATTTAATATAATATCTCAAAGATGTAAATGGTCTCTGAGCGTCAAAATATTCTTAATAATGACTATTCTAACGTGCTTTGAGATGTACATGGTCTCAAAGCGTCAAAATAAAAATAATAAGATTTAAATATAAAAGGAAAAAAAAACCATTTTAATATAGAGGTGTCTCCCAGAGTCAATGTCAACAAAAACTAATCCATAACAGGGTGGTGTCCCTCGTCAATCTCCAAGAGAAGACACTAGTATTAAAGTAGTTACTATGTCCTTGCAAGCATGAACGACCGGACCTAATTATCACTGGCATCAAGGCGTGTACAGATGTTTTCCTCCGTATATTTGTACAGATATTAATGTGGTGTACGTACGTTTAAATTGTCACGTCCCGTACGTCGGGCGAGAGACGCGAATCGCATGCAATTTGTCGTGCGACCAGTGCCACTAAAAATATGTTTACGATCTTCAACCTTTTTCTCTTGACATAAAGTTCAATTAGCTGTTGTTGATTTTAGGTGATGTGATAATATGCGGTTGTCCTCAAAGATCACGTTAAAAGTAGCACATTTTTAGTAGTTACGAGTACATACCTAATAAGCTAAAACCCTGCCTGCCTGCGCAAGATACTGAACATCCGATGGTCCGATTATGTACGCAATACCGAAGTGCTGCGTAGAGCAAATGTAGGTGGAATTGAGGTTTACATCATGCGCCGTCAGCTTCGGTGGTGTGGGCACGTCTCTCGAATGAAAGACCAGAGGGTCGCTAAGCGCATCTTCTACTCGGAACTTGAGGAGGGCAAGCGGAAACAAGGCGGCCAGCTCCTCAGGTACAAAGATGTGCTTAAGCGCCATATGAAAAAATGCTCCATAGAGTCCTCACAATGGGAGCGGCGGGCTGCAGTGCGGACCGAGTGGAGAACTTTGGTTAACTCCAAAGTTGAGAACTTTGAATGTCAACGGCGCATTGAGCTTGATGCCAAGCGCGATGAGATAAAAGCCCGACCACCTGCGGCAATATCTTACAAGTATATAAATGGTGTGCTCACATGTCCACAGTGTTCTCGCGTATTTCTAAAAAAGATCGGCTATGTTAGCCACATACGAGCACATCAAAGACAATTATTACGGAGATGATAGCAGTCGCCTTGGCCGAAATCGGCCGTGGAGCTTATTAAGCTAAAACCCCAGCGTAGGCATTACCAGAATCGTTTTCATACAAACAGAACCAGACACATACTCGTATGTATACCTGGGGGCCGATTTTTCAGTGTCGAACGCTCGAATTTTGACTCGAGATCTGTCAAAACATCATAGTTTTTTTGACAGATCTCGATTGAAAAGTCGAGCGTTCAACACTCAAAAATCGGCCCCCAGCTCTGGCGCTCTTGAGAAGTCCGCGTTTGATGCCACCCAGCATCACATGTATTTCCAATAGTTTCCTTAACACTACGTGTCACAGTTGTCTTTAGTTATACACCAACATAGTTTAATCCAGAATTACATCATGATTCAATATTTCCGACCCTAATTAATTTACGTTACTCCATATTTGATAGACGGATAGTTTTTAGTTTTTAACACCATCACCAGGAGCGCTACTGTCGCGTGCCGGCTAGGTTGCGCTAATTCGATTTGAATGAAGAACGATTCTAACCTAAGGCTGGGTTGCACCAAACCGTCTGTAATCGTAAGCGGTGTTCGTCAAATCTGATTGTATGGAAAGTTTGACAGCTGCCGGCGCCATATTTGACGATGACCGGCCTGTGTTCGTATGTTGGTGCAACCGACCCTAATTCAATTCAATTCAATTCTTTAAAAAAGTGGCTTCCATCAAATTTATGATGATTTCGCCAATGTCACGTGTTCAATGACGTTGTTCGGTAACGACGCCATACAGTAGATAAGGTTTTGTACGGTAAATGGATTCTGCTCGACGTCGCCCCAGGCACGTGTGCTCACCAACGCGGCGACGATCAAAATAATCCGATTCATTGCCTAAACATTTGTAGTTATAGCAAGTTATAGTATAGTTTGACACTTTCTATTACATAAACACTGTCTAAAAATCATATGTTTGTAATATAACCTCTATTACATTAGCATTAGGTACAGGATACAAATGCAACATTGTCGCATTGTTCGTAGGATTTAATCTTACTGTGATACGTTACGTGTCTCGAGAATTTCGTAGAAATCTCGGTAGGAAAAGGACTTATTAGGCTTCATTTTGGTGGTCGGGTGAGTCTCTTTAGATGCGAGGGAAAATTGTAATATAACATAACATTGCATTCAAAAATAGAAGGATTTATCATGACTCGTGCATTATTGTGTATAGTTTACTAGTTTATATGTAAGTTTTTAACCGAGCAAGCCAGAAGCGCGAGCGCATCGACTCCGATTCAGCTGTGCGGCCGCCCATGCCAACCAAGCTCCAATCACGCGCGTCTATATCAGTTTAGTTTTTTTGAAAAATTGATGTCACGTGATACTCACGTGACAAACTAATCATCATATTTTTTTTCAAATTATTCTATTTTATATAAGTTTATTCTAGGAAAGGGGCAATTTCGCGCAAATGGTAAGCCAATTTATGAATGTTTGTTACCTACTTAAGTTTCTTAAAATATCACTCCGCTAGCCTGCGAATCTCAAAAGACGTTTTGTATGGAAAGCGAACCACCTTAAAATCAACACGTTATAGTTAACATTAATGTAAAGAAAATGATGCAAATATGACTCGTTACAAAAATCAAATCAAAACCAAATCCGAATACAAAACCTATGTCTCGAATCGATCCCTATCGTGTTAGGTAGATAAAACAAGAGATAATTACAATTTATGATTCCTACCAGTCAAAGGAAAAAGGACCTATTCAATAGGATATCCTTACAAAGATACGGTGTTCTGACCGATCGGTTTACAAAAGGTTTGCGAGCCAACGTCGTTTATTATAATTTATTTGCAAACTATTAATATTGTTTTCATCTCACCCGCTCGGAAAGGCTTTCTTTATCGTTTCAAATCTGCGTGCAAAAGTCCACTGTCTACGCTAGCGTGGAACGTGATTTTGAAATTCGAACAATCCTTCGCTGGCTCGGCTCAATACAAACACTCGCGCCAAAAATCAACTTTGCAGCCTTGCATAACAAATAACTATTTAACACGGAGCTACGGATGATGAAGCGTGATTGTGAGTAAGAATCCTGTAAAAAAAACTCAAATAAATTGGATTGAATTTCATATGCCAAATTAATAAATTTACAAGAAAATATATACAATTCGAATTAGTATAATGAGATATATTTAATCGCATATAAAAAAATACTGACCACGCATGAAACATATTGATTTCCAGTAAGGTTGTTGTATTTTTTGAGATGTGTATCGTTTCTTAGAAAAAAATCATTTGACAAAAGGTCTAATCTAATTTAATGATTAATCAATAAAGGCGCTACAACGAGAAATTTAGAAACTTTGAAACGCTGTCCTGCCCAGACTAGCAAACAGTAGGGGCTGATTTTCAGATATATGATTCTTGACTATATGATTGTGGTACTGACAATAGCCGAAACATGATTGCTTAAAATTTTCTCCATAGAAAAAAAAAACCAAAGTTGAGTCTATATTTTCCTTTTTTTATTCAGCCTACTAAAACAACGCATTATTAAAAGACACGATTAAGTTAATATGATGGTATTTTACCTCATCTAAACTCTGTCAAGAGGAAATTTAATACACAGTCAGATATTTAACGAGATTTGTCTAAAAAAGCCATTCTCGGAGAGTGTTGCATCCCGTTTTGTCGTGAGGGCGTCTCTTTCAATCAATATATTACATTGAATGAAGAATAGCAGAGTGTATAGGGCGCGCCATCCACGACGACGCGCCCCTCCACAGCGAATCTCATACCTACTAATCTGTGCGCAGTTGTACGGCTTGGGCTTTGGAGGGGCGCGCCTTCGTGAATGGCGCGCACTATAGTGTGGTATATTATTTTTACGAATTTACTTACTCTGTAATAGTTTTATTTATTGAGGTATGCAATAAAGAGTATTTGTATTGTATTGTATTTTTTTACGAAAATTCCATTGAAAGTCCAAACAACGGTAACCCGCGCATCGCAACACCAATAGCACAATCGCAGTAATTTTCCTGTCTTGTTTCATGGCGAACAATGACTCATTTTCGGCACAATGAATTTCATTTCGCGCCCTAGCCCAAAACAGGGCCATTATAAACCAAGCGCCAAAGATAGTATTTATGGTGAGTGAATATTTTTGTAGTTCTTTTTTAGGGTTCCGCAAACAAGGAACCGTTCTAGTTTCGCCATGTCCGTCCGTCCGCCGCTTAGCTCAGTAACCTATAGTACCTACTAGAAAGCTGTAATTTGGCATCATACATTGATAACGCCGACAAACCGGTATAATAAAATCTTGTTTTTTTTTTTTTTGGTTTCCGTCACTTAAAGCGTGAGTGCCTTTTTAGGGTTCCGTACCCAAAGGGTAAAACGGGACCCTATTACTAACGCTCCGCTGTCTGGTCGTCTGTCCGTCTGTCACCAGGCTGTATCTCAAAAACCGTGATAGTTAGACAGTTGAAATTTTCACAGATGATGTATTTCTGTTGCCTCTATAACAACAAATACTAAAAAGTAGAATAAAATAAATGTTTAAGGGTGCTCCTATACAACAAACGTGACTTTTTGCAGTTTTTAATGGGACGGAACCCTTCGTGCTTGAGTCCGACTCGCACTTGGCCGGTTTTTAATTCTTTCATACACCATCGTGTGTACTATTCTCGAATAGCTCCTTTAATAATGTTATATGGTTTTATGTCACACCTGGCCATAAAGCGGCCATTACCGCACGCTCCGCGCGCGGGAAATCCCACTTCCTGGCCAGGGGGTGACATAAAATTTTGTACTTAACACGGGCGGTAAAAAAGAAAGCCTCAGCTCGCATATTTATCGCCCTTGCCTTCGGCTCGGGCGTCAAATACCTGCGATCTGAGACATTCTTTGTTTTACCGCACTCGTTAAGTAATGTACTATTAAAAAAGAAAAGTTTGTTCAGTAATCCGTTCGCTTCCAACTGATTATTTTTGTTATGGCCGATGCCGAATGTGCGAACACTCTCGACCAAAGACCGCCGAATAACGCTCTACCCTGATCGATCAGTCAGAGGCTGGGCTCCTCTAATAATCTTTATGTCACACCTGGCCATAAAGTGGTCATTATCGCACGCTCCGCGCGCGAAAAAACCCACTTCCTGGCCAGGGGGTGACATAAAATTTTGTACTTACCACGGGCGATAATAAAGAAAGCCTCAGATCGCATATTTATCGCCCTTGCCTTCGGCTCGGGCGTAAAATACCTGCGATCTGAGACATGCTTTGTTTTATCGCCCTTGGTAAGTAATGTACTATTTTATACTCGTCGACTACAATATTACAATTAGAACTTCATAGACCATTGCACAATATTATACATTTTAAGCTGAACTAAAAGTCTATGCTCTATGGAGCAATATAATATTTTATTGTAGGTACAACTGCGCGGAGAATCGAAATATCATTCAAAAATCATCATCATCATCATCATATCAGCCGAAAGACGTCCACTGCTGGACATAGAGGCCTCCCCCAAAGAGTGCCACAATGACCGGTCTTGCGCCACCCGCATCCAGCGGACTCCCGCGACCTTTACCAGGTCATCAGTCCACCTTGTGGGGGGTCTACCCACGCTGCGCCTTCCGGTCCGTGGTCGCCACTCGAGAACCTTTCGGCCCCAACGGCCATCGGTGCTACGTGCAATGTGCCCCGCCCACTGCCACTTAAGTTTAGCGATTCGAAAGGCTATATCGGTTACTTTGATTCTGCTACGGATGGCCTCATTTCTGATGCGATCACGCAGAGAAACTCCCAGCATAGCCCTCTCCATTGCCCTCTGAGTGACTTTGAGCCTTCTTATGAGGCCCATGGTGGTGGCATTCAAAAATAGAACGCCGTAATTTGATGAAAAAAGACTCATTGTATGAATATTTCAACATTGATAGTGCTTCCCGCGCTTCTGAACGTAAAACCGTCAATGCACTTGTCAAATTGTCTACCTACTTAAACGGTCGTCTGGATACTGGCCATAATCATTAAAAAAAAACTTAAATTCTCTTGCGTCGTGATTGGTCGAAATTTGACATGATGCCAAAGGCGGGCATGAACTGATAATATTTTTTCAATCTTAACAGGGCACCGGCCCCGTGGGAATTGTTATTACAAATTTACAATACTTGTGATATTATCGTAAATTTCATAATTATTAAGACTTGTTTTCAATATTAATCAATACCCACGTGATACGTATTGTGATATGTGCAGACCACGTGCTATTAATCACCGTGTAACCTACATGCACAAATGAGATCGTTTCAGCCGAAACTTTCTGTTAATTTGTTATTTTCGTGGACTCGTAGAAAAAGTATTGTATACAATAGTTATATAATTAGCTTTTTGAGTCTCGAACCTTACTAAACGCGGTTCTCGACTAAAAAAGCATTCATTATATAACGATTGTATAAAATGCTATTTCTTAACGATATCTTTAAACCTTCGCATTATGCAAACATCGTTACACAAGCGATCGACTGACCTACAAAGGCCTTATTTTTTCCAAACGGCGTTTTGTTCCATCAATAAAAATGCCCAGAGGTCGGGCCCCAACAGACACCCTGTATATCTCATTCCTTTATAGATCTTGCAACTGATTCTCAATCTTACGTCGTAGACTTGAGGTCGAGGTTCAAGTGAATGTAGGGGAGGGATACGAGGTTTGTTAAGAGCTCTTCATTTTCCTTTTTCTTTGAAGTGACAGTGGAGGTAAGGGTGGGAGTCTCTGAGTGTGTCTGAGTAGTTTTATTTCTGTGATTCCCTTTAACAAAAAGAAAAATTTGGGATGATGTAAAGTACACAAGTTTTGCATTTGATTTGTTTGTTTTGTCGAGTTTGACATTACCTAAAGTTAAGGAGTATATCCTCTTGCTTATGTTGTTTCTCATGCTAATCATCAATATTATTTAAACCCTTCGGCCGCGTACGATACCGAAGATTCGTAACCAATTGCGACAGAAGAAAGAATCTACTTTTTACGATACTAGTTACAACTCAAGGCTTTTTTTTACTCAAACGAAACCACGTAATTCTTTCGTAACTAGTTTCGAGCGACAATTTTTATGTTTTTTCCGAAACTAGTTTTTTCCGAAGAAAATCTACCGAGATTCAACCCTATAACCTAACCTAACCTAACCTATAACCACTAAATCCGATATATATATATTTTTTTCGTCCGCCATCTTGGATTTGAAAATCGACCTCGAATTCGAAATTTGCGCATACAAATTAGTCGAAAACGAGTATAATGACGATATTTTGGAAAAACAAAAATTTGAAAATCGACCTCAAATTCGGTCTTGCGGCGGAAGGTTTTTTAAGGCGCATAAAAAATAATACCTAACAACCTACCTGACCTTAACATCAGAGTCGGTCTTGCGGCGGAAGGTTTTTTAAGGCGCATAAAAAAAAAAACCTAACAACCTACCTACCTCGCTTTAACATCAGTTAGGTCGTGAGGTATTTTTTTTTATGCGCCTTAAAAATATGTTTAGCGTCAGAATTTCTAAAAGATTGTTCGAGTTTCATTGGATCAAAGATTTATTTTAGAACGATCTACGAATAAGTTTTATGGCCGGAGCACACTGTTGCACGACTTGCACGTGCAGTCGTGCACGCATGCGGTGTGACGAAACCTTTAATCGTTGCTGAAAAAAAAATATTGGGGGTATATATGACCCCAAATGGAATGGGAATGGACACGGAGGAAGAAGAAAATTACAGAGCAAAATTGGCGTTTTATCGCTTAACTTAAGCAATTTGGCGGGTTGAAGAGTGTTGTGGGCGATGGGCTAGCAACCTATCACTGCAACATCACATTTTCTCCATCTTTTACGATTGCTAAAAGTGGCACTGAAATTAGATTTCATGTGCTCTGGCTACCCCTTTTGAGAGTGCAGGCGGAGTTTATGTAACTTAAGAGGAGGGGTAGGGCAAGCTTTCTCCATACAAACTTTGTGCAGGATTATCTTCGTTTGTGTTTGCATTAAAGTTATGATTTTTGGTCAGTATTTTATCATTTTTCATTTTTTTGAAATATTTGAAAATTTCCACATCACTTTCTTCGCATATCTAATATTTACATCCAAAAAAATATTACATTCGTTAGTGCCAAAACCTACGAATAAAACGTGCACATAGTTTGTATGGAGAATGCCTTGCCCACCCCTGCGCCTTAAGCAATGTCACGCCAATAAGTACTAGAGCTTTAAGACGGGCAAGCTTTGCTCTAAATCTAGGTACCTACCGAAAATCGAACCCGCTATACCAAGTACAAACTACCTGGGAATCTCCTCCAACTTCCAGAAACGGAATACTTGTCCGAACTCTGGAAGTTTCGAGAGCAACTTGTCGTGTATGGAATTCATCCGGAGCAATCAACTATGTCTTTAGACTTGTTAGTTGCAGACTTGGTTATTGGCCCGCATGTGGAGGCTAAGTTGTCTTGGCTAAGAGGCTCCAAGTCAAGTCCCACTATAGTACTTCATTTGGTACTTGGACCGGGCTCGGTATGTGTTATATTGATCTTTGACGTGTGCTGACCAGGGACCCGCCCGGTATCCCCTTCGAGGGTTTTTGAACGGGTTTTTAGTAAGGCTTTGCTTACCCAATCCGTTGCGCTTCAAACCCATTCATTTGGCTTTTAAAGCGCTTTTAATACGGTATCCCCTTCAAGGGGTTTTTGAAAGGGTTTTTAGTAAGACTTCGCTTACCGAAGTCGTTGCTCTAAAAAAACCCATTCATTCGGCTTTTAAAGCGCTTTAAATATGGGTAAGCCGTTCAGTTAACGAATATCAGATATTTTTACTAAGCGCTTAAAAAGCCTTTCGAAAAGGCAACAGTTTGAAGGGGTTTCCCTTTCCACGCTTATGCAATTTTCATCCTTTTACTGATGACAATAAGAGCAGTAATTGCAAATTTACGTTTGTCGACTGGATGACTGCCGGCGCCGTCGGCACAGGTGCCATAAAACGCCGGCGCCTTTGAAATACCGCTAAGTTGCGATTTAAAAATACCTTATCACATTGCAATACGGTTTCCTTTGGCATGGCGAAGGGCCGGAACAAGTTGAAGCGTGCAATTTATCGAACGGGCCGACTTTTCTGCAGTTGTAACATATTTAAAAAGTAGTGTTCAAAAAACAAATGCTGATTCTGTTAATGCAAATACTTTTTAGGGTTCCGAAACCGAAGGCTCTAATCGGAGCCCTATTGCTGTCACTCACGCATCCGTCCGTCCGTCGATTGTCACAAAATTTTGTTCCTAACAATTTTTTAACTTCCCGTTGACCTATGAACTTGAAATTTGGTGATAATGTTTATTATTTTACCAACAAATACTAATATATATATTGATAAATGAGGTTTTTCCTTTGAAATTTTGCGGATGGTTTGGAACCCTAAATGTGCGAGTGCAACAAGCACTTAGCTGGGTTTATTATGTTAATTAATTATTAAGGTACCTAAAAAATATAGATATACTCACGAATTAATGCTTGGATTTAGCAAAAAAAAAATCGGATGAATGTGTTAGTGTTAATCTCGGTACCGATTAGGGAATGCAGAACCGGTACCATTTATCAGTCCCGGGATTTTCGGTACTGGCCGGTAGAGGAACCGGGATTTCCCGGTATTTTCGGTACTTTCGGGAAATTACTTGTGGTGGTTTTGAGACGTGAGTAGTTTTAGCCTAATACCTTTTTTGGACAATATGATAATAATATCAGGGATGCAAAAAGAAAATACACGTGTTTTGTTATCAAAATACACATTAATTATATAAATCACAATGAATTTGCTTATTTTATCTTAGCGTTTTATAAAAACTATATCAAAGACTCAAAATTATATCAAAGAGTTTACTAAATGCTTACAATTTGTTCATTATTATTTTTACTTTAATTGAATCAACAGTCTGTCATAATCATTGCTGCCGTGGAGTGTCTTGTACAACTTAAGGTTGTAGTACAGAGTTTGTCCAGAATATAGTAAGTGTAATTATTACACCGTTATGTTACATTGTTATGAATGAAGACAAATCCTGTACAATATGGTATTTGCATCTCAAAAAGCGTATAAAATAACCGTAAAATTACGAGGGCAGATTGTTTACACTTCACAAACAAAAATCATTTCAATAATTAGTTATTCAATTCAATTCTTAAAAAATGGCTTCCATCAAATTTATGATGATTTCGCCAATGTCACGTGTTCAATGACGTTGTTCGGTAACGACGCCATGACAGTAGATAAGGTTTTGTACGGTAAATGGATTCTGCCCGTCGTCGTCGCCCCGGGCACGTGTGCTCACCAACGCGGCGACGATCAAAATCCAATAATTAGTTATGGCTTATCTCCTTCTGTCAAATATTCCTTTGTCATTTGGTAAGGTGTTTGTCACATAATTTTATTGTAACCGTGTAAGATAATATTAATAAGAAAGAAGTAAGATTCTCACTTGAAATATTTTAATAAGTGTAATAAAGTCTAAAGTGGTAAATCGTTCTCAGCCGAAGCACTTCCCCACCCATAACCCATAACCCATAGCGGTAACCAAAACCAACCCTCTACAACCACAGTGATACCGGTGGAAGTGTTAGCTGAGGGTGGATTAACACTCTTGCTGTACCTGTAATAGTACCTGCACAAGAGTGTTAATTCACTCTCAGCTAACACTTCATCGGTATTATTGCTGTTGTCGAGGGTTGGTTAACACTACGGGTATAAAGATCACTGCTCTACAGGCGTTCTGTAATCTTTACCTGTTGTATCGCGTGGGCCTGTTTCGGGGTTATAACGATGTTATAGCATGCTCTAACATCTTTATACAGGCATGTGTTAAAACTTTAATAATCATATGGAACCGATATAAGAATGATATACAGGTATTCTTAACGTTAGCGTGCTGGTTGGGTGCTAGTTGGGCGACTACCTACTAATAGTGTAGCTGTAGAACAATGAACGCGCACGTTGGGGCAAAGACTACAATATATATACTAAAGCGTTGGGGTAAGTATGCGGGTGGAGGACTGGTTAGGTGACGGCGCTGATGAATTTGTATAAGCGGGACGGAGTAATGGCCAGCCGTGGTCGTGAATTGGCTGCTTAGAGCGATGTTTCCGTTTATAAACATTGCTTGCATTATTTTATCGACATATCTCTTATCATTTATAGATTAGCGTATTAAATTTAAGCTGCAAATTACATTTCCCGAAAATCCCGAAAATACCGGGAATTCGATTTCGTAGTACCGGTTCCTACCTTGGTTCAAAAAACCGGGAAATCCCGGTATTTTCGGTACCGGTATTTCCCGGGAGCAAACCCTAGTAGGTTTCTCAGATAATGTTTTTAATTAAGTATTTCAAAAACATAGTAGGTAAATATAAGTTTGCAAACTTTTTAGTCCACATAATGTAACGGGTGACCAACTACGGAACTCTACATTGTGCGTGGCCCGACACGCACTTTACCGGTTTCGTAAAAAAAGAACATAATTATAACTGACGTTGAAAATTACGAAATAACCAGCACTAAAGTTGATTTTTACGATGATATTAGGATTTATGACAGAGTTATCTAAGGCATTTTTCAATGTTTTCTTCGGTTATTTTACTGTGTTCTTTTTCAGTCTAAATAGTTTTTTGTGTAGTATAATTCTACCTTATTTCTTCACACTGGAAGCTCAAACTTCAATTTCACTACGTTAACTCTTCCATGAAAATGAGCTGTCAAACAAATATAAATATCTAGGTGACCGAGCTTTACTCGACCTTTTCCCGGAGATGAGACCTACTAGACCTAGCTAGATCGATTGCTCGTCCCCGAAAACCCCCACTTACCAAATTTCATCAAAATCGTTAGAGCCGTTTCAGAGATCCCCAAAATAAATAAATATATATACAAGAATTGCTCGTTTAAAGACATAAGATTTGGCAACATTGTGCATTATACGTCATATTGGTATTACTAACATCTCACAAAAAATAATTTAGTGGAATATAATGTTTTTCTTCGTTTATGTAAAAATATGTACCTTTTTCTCGTTTTTTAGGTAAATTATGTTACTTAAATAATAGTGTACGTATACGTACACCTTGTACAAAATGTAACTCAGTGGAAATTAAAATGTCATTATTTTAAATTTTTTTGCTATATATGCAATGTTTTTTGTATTTTGAATATTGTTGTAGTCTATATTCATAATTTAGGGAAAAATATATTCATTATCGTATTTTAAACAACCATTTTATTAATTTGAATTTCGTCACTCAGGGGAACATCGGTATCGGTAGATCGGTACTAGGGTTTGCTCCCGGGAAATACCGGTACCGAAAATACCGGGATTTCCCGGTTTTTTGAACCAAGGTAGGAACCGGTACTACGAAATCGAATTCCCGGTATTTTCGGGATTTTCGGGAAATGTAATTTGCAGCTTAAATTTAATACGCTAATCTATAAATGATAAGAGATATGTCGATAAAATAATGCAAGCAATGTTTATAAACGGAAACATCGCTCTAAGCAGCCAATTCACGACCACGGCTGGCCATTACTCCGTCCCGCTTATACAAATTCATCAGCGCCGTCACCTAACCAGTCCTCCACCCGCATACTTACCCCAACGCTTTAGTATATATATTGTAGTCTTTGCCCCAACGTGCGCGTTCATTGTTCTACAGCTACACTATTAGTAGGTAGTCGCCCAACTAGCACCCAACCAGCACGCTAACGTTAAGAATACCTGTATATCATTCTTATATCGGTTCCATATGATTATTAAAGTTTTAACACATGCCTGTATAAAGATGTTAGAGCATGCTATAACATCGTTATAACCCCGAAACAGGCCCACGCGATACAACAGGTAAAGATTACAGAACGCCTGTAGAGCAGTGATCTTTATACCCGTAGTGTTAACCAACCCTCGACAACAGCAATAATACCGATGAAGTGTTAGCTGAGAGTGAATTAACACTCTTGTGCAGGTACTATTACAGGTACAGCAAGAGTGTTAATCCACCCTCAGCTAACACTTCCACCGGTATCACTGTGGTTGTAGAGGGTTGGTTTTGGTTACCGCTATGGGTTATGGGTTATGGGTGGGGAAGTGCTTCGGCTGAGAACGATTTACCACTTTAGACTTTATTACACTTATTAAAATATTTCAAGTGAGAATCTTACTTCTTTCTTATTAATATTATCTTACACGGTTACAATAAAATTATGTGACAAACACCTTACCAAATGACAAAGGAATATTTGACAGAAGGAGATAAGCCATAACTAATTATTGGATTTTGATCGTCGCCGCGTTGGTGAGCACACGTGCCCGGGGCGACGACGACGGGCAGAATCCATTTACCGTACAAAACCTTATCTACTGTCATGGCGTCGTTACCGAACAACGTCATTGAACACGTGACATTGGCGAAATCATCATAAATTTGATGGAAGCCATTTTTTAAGAATTGAATTGAATAACTAATTATTGAAATGATTTTTGTTTGTGAAGTGTAAACAATCTGCCCTCGTAATTTTACGGTTATTTTATACGCTTTTTGAGATGCAAATACCATATTGTACAGGATTTGTCTTCATTCATAACAATGTAACATAACGGTGTAATAATTACACTTACTATATTCTGGACAAACTCTGTACTACAACCTTAAGTTGTACAAGACACTCCACGGCAGCAATGATTATGACAGACTGTTGATTCAATTAAAGTAAAAATAATAATGAACAAATTGTAAGCATTTAGTAAACTCTTTGATATAATTTTGAGTCTTTGATATAGTTTTTATAAAACGCTAAGATAAAATAAGCAAATTCATTGTGATTTATATAATTAATGTGTATTTTGATAACAAAACACGTGTATTTTCTTTTTGCATCCCTGATATTATTATCATATTGTCCAAAAAAGGTATTAGGCTAAAACTACTCACGTCTCAAAACCACCACAAGTAATTTCCCGAAAGTACCGAAAATACCGGGAAATCCCGGTTCCTCTACCGGCCAGTACCGAAAATCCCGGGACTGATAAATGGTACCGGTTCTGCATTCCCTAGAACCTACCTCAATGGAAATTGTATGAAAGTTCGGCTTTTAGTCGTTAACTAGTAATGTCTACTCAGCTGTGATCATTTTACTTATAATTTCATTATATAGGGTGTAACATTTAAATCGGTCAGTATGGGAAGTCTGAAACTATAAGACATACGAAGATCTGTTCTTAGGAACGATGTCATAGATTTCAGTAACAAGAAAAACGCAATAGTAAAATCATCACCTAAACGAGTTTAATATTGCATTGAAAACCATGGTTGCCATTTCAAACATCAACTTAATGAAGGGTTATGTTATGAATTTATGATGCATTTTATTCATTTTAGATAGCATCATAGTAACATTTACTTATGAAGTTATGACCATACCTGTGCTAACTCGGAACAAGTTGGAGGATTTGATATCGATTAAAATAAAATTTTAATTGCCAGCAATGTATTGCAAAGTAAATTGACAACTCAGTACAAATGACAGCCCTTAGTGTTCTGTTTACTATGACGTTCTCTTAGGCAGTGCGTTACATAGTACATTGAAGGTGCGGAATTAGGAAATTTAATTTCGCAGTTTTTGGGTTTTTGCTACTCCTAAGCTTAGTGAATCCTCAAATTTTATAAAGGGTCGGCAATGCGCACGTTACTCCTTTAGAGTCGCGAGCGTTTATAGGCTACGGTGTCGGCTTACTATCAGGTGGACCGCACGCTTGTTTGCCACCATCGTAGTATAAATTCTAGTCGACGTAGAATGGCTAATGGAACATATTAACATCAGTTTAAAATTAATACCTGCTTCCCGGTAACGCACTGTATCAATACGTGTGCTCATTGAAAATTCTACTTACGTCGCCATGAAAAAAGTAATCAGTCAGTAACAGGAAATTTCAATAACCAACACTTGGTAGCTTAATATCACGCCAACAGATTCTTGAATCAAAAAACGGTTTGAGTAACCTCACAATATTTAGACAGCACCAACATGATGCGGTTTGAATGAAACAAAAATAAATTCACCAACACTTGATGTCTAGGGAAGGTACCCTAAAAAAACATGTTTTTCAAGATGTTGTTCTATATTCGTCCGTTTATATTTAGTACCCGTGCCAAATTACAGCTTTATAGTACTAACGGTTTTTGAGCTAAGCTGGAACCGGACGGACGGTTCGACGGACATGGCGAAACTATAAGGGTTCCTTGTTTATTACGAAAACATGACAAGCAAGGATAGCTTTTTTTATTGTTCTAACACAATTGGTAACCGGATAGATTTTTGATAAGTGATCCAGTATTCCAAAAATCGATCAAAATAAATATTTACGAAAACTACGCGCAGAGTTCCTTAAAGAGCGGGATGGTTAATTGCAAACTCACGCGTGTTAGAGCGAGACATCTGTAATGGCACTGCAATAAACTAGTACAGAATTCATATTTTAATTATTATCCTTCTTTATGCACTTATAACGCGGCTTTACCGTTACACTGAGTAACTTTTCGATCCAATGAGAAACAAAATTTCTCAGTGGAACTTCACGCTTGTACCTTGAGATACAAAATTTAAGTTGTTTTATTATGAAAAGTAACGTTATTTCTATATCAATGAATCATCAATGGCCTTCGAGTCTATTACAGACTATACAAGCAGTGTCATGCAGGTAGACAACGTCTTTTGTGGCTGTGTAAGCCGATGCGAGAGCGGCATACACGACCGCAGCCCTGGCAAGTAAAGTTCGCCCGTGGCGAACAGGTCTCCGGTCGATGTCTCTTGGCTCGCTTGTCTGCAAGCGTCGCAAACCATGCTTTATCGTGGACTTTATCAATGAATGATGTTATTAATAACACCACATATAAGAAATACGATAAAATACGATAATTACCTTCTAAAACTCCGTCACTAAATGGAACTAAAAATAGTCAACCAAAAACTCTGCAATGTAAACTCCTTTTGCAACGAAAGCTTTTAGTATACTGACTAACCAACAAAACCAACACGGCATGGATAAAAGAATGTAGCCTTACCAAAATAAAATTGTCTTTTTGGAAGAATTAATCAAAATATCATCGAATAACATTCGTTATTCAATAGGAATCTCTACAGCGCTACTTTTTTGAGCAATATTATACACTAAACATTTAAATTAAAACCATTACAATGATGTAAATATCGATGTATCTATAAACTTTATTGCTAGTCAAATCATATACTCTTACCATACAAAAATCTGCATCTGCAATAAAATGCTGGGACATGGAAAAAATATATATTATTAAAAAAAGTTCCTACGCATTATTGATGCAAAATTATCTATTAACGTATTTAATAGCACAAAAGATACGCAACTACTTTAAAAACATGTCTAAAGTGATAAAAATAATGGTAGGACATACCAAAAATGCCGCTATACAACGGTAGAAAAATCGCCCGAACACGAAACAAAACAAAACTTCGGCGTCGGCTACCCAAATATTAAAAACTAAAGTGAAACTATTAATTCACGCCGCTCTACGCGAGTTGCAAGTACTTACGCAGCACAGAAAACTGAAGATCTTCCAAAGGGTAAGCGCTAAACTCGTTATGGTTAGCCTTTCCCGAAACTATTCATTGAATGGGCAACCAGCGCTTAAAATTGTCGGAAAGGGATACCCTTATAAAAGCGGTGGTAGCCTCTTTCCTAGTTCTAAGCAAAATGAAGGGGTTACCCCTTCGATTGGGTTAGCAAGACGTTAGGGCTATTCATTGAACGACTAAGCCGTTCAAAGGCTTTTTTCTGGGAAGGGGTGGTCGGGTCCCTGGTTGCAAGTACTTACGCAGCACAGAAAACTGAAGATCTTCCAAAGGGTAAGCGCTAAACTCGTTATGGTTAGCCTTTCCCGAAACTATTCATTGAATGGGCAACCAGCGCTTAAAATTGTCGGAAAGGGATACCCTTATAAAAGCGGTGGTAGCCTCTTTCCTAGTTCTAAGCAAAATGAAGGGGTTACCCCTTCGATTGGGTTAGCAAGACGTTAGGGCTATTCATTGAACGACTAAGCCGTTCAAAGGCTTTTTTCTGGGAAGGGGTGGTCGGGTCCCTGGTGCTGACGGGTTTTTTTTTTAATTAAAAATGGAATTGCTCTTGGCCAGCATCAAGCCAGGAGCTAAAGACGAGGCCGACGGTGAAGCGAGCTCACCTAGAAGATACTTATTCACCCGTGCCTTACAAAGGAACACGGAAATACAGACGCCGGTAGGGAATTCCAAACCTTAGCAGTGCTCATTATAGTCATTATGAAAGATGATGAAAGCTCTTGACTACGTAATTTCGACCAGGTAAGGATGGTAGCCAGCCGTACGGAGTTCTCTTTGACACCGCCCAAGAGTTGGCTTAGGAACTAGTTTTACTAGCTTGAAGAAAGCGGCTGCCATCTGACCATCCAACCGAGGGAAAACTAGATCTATCTTATCGGGATTAGACCACTTAGGTCAAGATGTTTTCCTTCGCTGAAAGCCACTGTTAAATATCAAATGTTTCGTACATACGTTTTGAAAAACCGTGTGTTATTGGTTGCAATACTTACAATAGCCTTACGGGAAAATTTGCGCCGGATAGTTGACATGACACGGGCCAGTAGCTCTAGTATAAGTTTTTTCGAAACATTAACTAATTCTAACGCGTTTGCGTTTTGTCTCAAAATGTATGAAAGTGGTATGAAAACGTGAACAGCGCCTCTGGTGGTCACTAGTGGAAACTAAAACAGCGAGTATAAACTATAACATTTGTTGCTAACCGGTGAACGCGCGTATTTCAAACTCGTTGAGAGCGTTTTCATACATTTTGAGACAAAACGCAAACGCATTCGAATTAGTTAATGTTTCGAAAAAAACTTATACTAGAGCTACAGTATACTACATTCGTGTCGCCCCGTTTCCACGCATCAGTCAAGAAGTGCATTTAAATGTAGGCGCGCAGAAAGAGGGACCCTTGAGAATGAATTAAATTTCGTAATGCTGCAAGCATAATGGGAACTTTTGAACCGGCTGCGATTCAGGGCAATCCTATTTAGTGACGAAGCATGTTGCGGATTGTTTTATTGTTGCGTGAATATCATATATTCAGTATTCATTTATTCACCATAATAGTAGTTTATGCAACTGGTACATAATGAGGGGCATTAAAACACGAGTGTGTTTTATGAAACGAGCCGAAGGCGAGTTTCATAATAAGGTCACACGAGTGTTTTAATGCCTAATTATGTACAGTTGCATACATTACTTTATCTACACACATATTATAATTACTCTAAGATGGGTTCAGAAACCGTAGTAAATAAATACAATAATTGTGTTAATACAACCTTTTTTGCACGGTTGCGGAAATATCGAAATCAGAACTGGCAACAGATACCTGAATGTTATTTTAAAAAGTAAAGAGTCCCTATTCTGATGTGATCATGTCGTTCTAGCTCAAATTTCGTGCGATATATACTAAAAAAACATCGAGCTGACATTTCGCATTGACTGAATTTGAATTTTCAGTGATACTAGAATAGGGACATGTCAACTTTGACATTTAAATTTTGACAGTTTTGTTTGACGTAATATTTTAACATCATATATGAGATTAAAATGAAATATTTTATTACTGCTGTAGCTTTAGCCACAGATAAGAAAATTGCCATAAATTCATTGAATGTTGAAATGAGAGTCATTTTCTACGGTTTCCGAACGCATATTAGAGGATTTATGATATGTGTGTAGATAAAGTAATTTATGTCACACCTGGCCATAAAGCGGCCATTATCGCACGCTCCGCGCGCGAAAAAACCCACTTCCTGGCCAGGGGGTGACATAAAATTTTGTACTTAACACGGGCGGTAATAAAGAAAGCCTCAGATCGCATATTTATCGCCCTTGCCTTCGGCTCGGGCGTCAAATACCTGCGATCTGAGACATTCTTTGTTTTACCGCCCTTGTTAAGTAATGTACTAATGTCATATGTGCATTACATTATATGTGAAGGACGACGACAGTTGCTGATTCATAGTTGTACCCACCTGACGAAGCCTGCGTAGCGGATTTGAATTTATCAACGTGTTACTTCTCCTTATTTTGTTAGTAAATAAATGGTAGTTACCACTAAAAAAAATTGTGTCCACTCCACATTATCGTGTTCAGTTTGGCTCTAGGATAGACACAAACATAATTCTTTAAAAAATGGCTTCCATCAAATTTATGATGATTTCGCCAATGGCACGTGTTCAATGACGTGGTTCGGTAACGACGCCATGACAGTAGATAAGGTTTTGTACGGTAAATGGATTCTGCTCGTCGTCGCCCCGGGCACGTGTGCTCACCAACGCGGCGACGATAAAAATCCCAAGGCCAAGTCATTAGTTGAACGTTGTACCTAATTAGTAATTTGAGGGTAGACTGCGGCCTACATTAGGCAGGTGGCCGAATGCGAGCCACGTAACAATTAGTGGTCGTTAGTAACCCACGGCGGCCGGCACAGCACTGAAGTTGCCAGTGGTTACTCTCACCTTGTTCCGGTTAACACCTGCACAACATTCGGCCAAGGTGTTGGGCCAACGTGTTTGGCCAACACCTTGGTCAACATCTTCTCACTACACGAGTTTTGTTTCAAAGGTGTAGGTGTAGGCAGGCCTGGGGGTCGATTTTTGAGTGTCGAACGCTCGAGTTTTCACTCGAGATCTGTCAAAAAACTATGATGTTTTGCAGTGGCGATGGCGGCGCGTCAAATATATTCTTAGGGAAGTCGGAAATAATTTGCCTTTCTTATTCTTCATGAGCCGTAGTAAAATAACTGGACTGGCTGAAAATTAGGCAAGCCGGTAGGAATCGAGTTGTATGGACGCTCCGCCACTGATGTTTTGACAGATGTGGAGTGAAAAGTTTCGTGACCGTTTCGTGACAACACAACTTTCCTGTTTTTGTTTATTTTAATTTTTGCTTTGTTATTTGTTAGTTGTTTTTGTCCCGAATAAATATTTCTTATTTCTTATAAATAAAGTCGAGCGTTCGACACTCAAAAATCGGCCCCCCCTTTCATCTTGCTACCTTCGGTTAAACTCGGCTCTGGCACACCTCCCTGTTGTGCAGATACCATATCACGCTAGGAACGAAAGAGCACGTGCTATGCTTAGCAAGTTAGGTCGTAACTAGAGATGCAACGGATATCCGGCCACTATCCAGTATCCGGCCAATCCGGCCACATTTTTACTATCCGGCCGAATACCGGATAGTGGCGTAGTATCCGGCCGGATACCGGATAGTAGGTTTTACATAGATAATAGTAAGACAAAGTTTGTCTTACTATTATCTATGTCAAACGTCGTGTATGACAAACGTCAATAAATAAGTAACTCAAGAGAGTCCGTGTCCAGAGTAATCAATTAATGAAATTCATTGAAATTATTGCATTTCTTGCCTCCGCTCACGGGACCTTGGAACTCGTCGCTCGCATCTTGTCTTGTAATGGCGACAGTACCGAGATACCGTTTGTGGCTGAGGCTTTTTCGAAGTGGTCCACTATGTGCCAAAGTAGTGAGCGTCCTGATAACCTGGCGACCCAGAGATCATGGGATGATATTTTGTGTAAGGACATTGTTGCAAGTTTGGTGGGCAGCGCGGCTGGGCCCAACTTAGCGCGTCTCAAGGCCGCTACTAGACCCGAGTCAGGAGCGTGGCTGCAGGCTTTACCTTCGCCCCAGCTAGGCACACTGCTTGATAATGACTCGTTGAGAATCGCAGTTGCCTTGCGTTTGGGGTGTAAGGTTTGTGAGCCGCATCGGTGCATTTGTGGGGTGATGGTTAAGGAGGATGGCCACCATGGCCTTAGCTGTCAAAGATGCGCCGGGCGGTTTTCGAGGCATCACGCTATCAATGATGCAGTTCGTCGGGCTTTGGTGTCGGCCAACATCCCCTGCGTTTTGGAGCCTCCGGGGTTGTGTCGCACGGATGGCAAAAGGCCAGATGGCCTCACAGTGGTTCCGTGGCAAAAGGGTCGGTGTCTCTTGTGGGACGCTACGTGCGTCAGTACGTTTGCACCGTCCCACCTTAATCTAACAATCAGGTCTGCGGGGTCGGCCGCTGAATATGCGGCCAAGCTGAAGCACTCTAAGTATAGTGCCCTGGAGCCGGTGTACGATTTCGTGCCGATTGCGGTAGAGACTGCGGGATCTTGGGGGGTGGAGGCTAAAACCTTTATTAAGGAATTGGGTCGCCGACTTAGGGATAGGGGCTGTGATCCACGCTCCGGGTCGTATCTGGTTCAGCAGATTTCGTTAGCTATACAGCGCGGTAATGCTGCAAGCATAATGGGGACGTTTGAGCCGGCTGCGATTCGGGGCGATCCTATTTAGTATTATGTACTAGGGTTGACTGACGAAGCCTGTTGCGGATTGTTTCATTGTTGTGTGAGTATTTATCCTATATATGACGACGCCTGTTGCTGATTCATGGTTGTATCCACCTGACGAAGCCTGCGTAGCGGATTTGGATTTATCTATGTCTTACTTCTCTATATTTGGTTAATAAATGTATACTTTATTAATGAAATAAGTTTAATATTCTACATTAACATTACATTAAAATATCATAAAAATGAAAATCCAAATTGAATGTCACAAATGTACCTAATGAGCAAAATTAACGCAATTTTCCATCATAAACCGTCTAAAGCGAGTAACAAGTTTTAAACCGCACAAATAGTTGCGCACGCGCGCTTTGAAATTACATGATTTTAGGCAAAGGTTTTGGCCGAATATCCGGTGGCCGGATACCGGATATCCGGCCGACTGCATCGCCGGATATTCGGTATCCGGTATCTGGCCAAACCAGTATCCGTTGCATCTCTAGTCGTAACATCGATTGTGTAAAGCCCGCAGTACACATTGGGCCAACGTATTTGGCCAACAGTTGGGCCAAGACGCCAACTTGTGAACGACGCGCGCCAAGATTTTTTTTTCATACTACGACGGTGGCAAACAAGCATACGGTCCACCTGATGGTAAGCGGACACCGCAGCCTATAGAGGCTCGCAACTCCAAAAGAGTCACGTGCGCGTTGCCAACCCTTTATAAAATTTGAGGATGCACTGTGTTGACAGCAGAAGGGACCAATTTAGCTCCCTCACCTCCAGGAACACAACACCTGAGTATATAATGTTCTTGTGCGTGGCTGTAAACAATTGAATAATCTAACGAAAGACCTTGACATTGACATATTCAACAGTAATGTTCATACTGTAAGGCGTAAATTCATAACAAATTACTTTAAATGAGCATACCTTAAGCTATTGTTATAAATAAGTTCTTTAGAATGTTGGTAAGATTTTGAGATTTGTGCTTAGTATAGTTCGTAAACATTATTTTTTATAGCAATACGTTAAATGAAGTGTTGTCACAAATTTATATTTACTTTGTAGTTAACGGTGGGAACCTGTAATTGGCTTTTTTGTGTCCTATCTTTATTATCATTATTGTATAATTGTAAGCTGTTGGTTCTCCAAATAAATAATAATAATAATAATAAACCCCCAGGGCAGCTTGTGGCGAGCTGAATGGGAAGTGGCGTCCCTTGGGTCCCTTGCCCCCGAGAGTCGGTCAGGCCCCTCTCTCCGCTTGCTTTTGTTGGCCGGCGGAGTGGACCCCAGCAGGAGCCGCAGGACTCTCACCTCTGGCTTGCCTTAACCGGCCGGTCAGAGTGGGGTGCCAGAGCTATATGCTCGCAGGGTGGAAGTGTATTGCACGTAATGGCGTAATAGCGAGGAAACCCGCTCACGGGGGAAACCCCGCGATGGTGAAATCGGGGCCGCACCTCTCTACACCCTGAGCTGCTCACACCAGTGTTGCCACCCTTGCTACCATCTGGTAGCCTTTTATGGGAGCCCACCTAGTGAGTGGCAAGTCACCGCCTGCCTTCTTACAATTTTGAGACTGATTGTCACGGCAGGTGTCCGCTAGTCTCCTCCCATAACCCATTATCCAGTCCATCCAACTTTCAACTCAATAGCCCCATGACCTTAGTTCCCATCGCAGCCAAAAGGCTGCACTACAATAGTCTTTGCACCTGGCGGGGACCGTCTCCGGAAGTATCATGTTGTGCGTTCAGAGACGGTATCCGCCATGTGTATCCCTTGCCTTTAGATTATTTTTGTCTTAAAGGGGCCTCTGCGCTGTTGGCTTCGGCCCCACGCATGCCTTCCAAAGGCCCGGGGCCCCATGGTCCCGAGATACGGTAAAGACATACAATAATAATAATAATAAGCTTTGTTATTATAACATACTAATACGCTGTATTCTCGTGACTGTTTCTGTTTTATCTCCTAATAAATTAAATAAATAAATAATAAAATTTGCTTAGTTTGGGACTAGGCTGATTTGTGTAAGATTGTCCACAAATATTTATTTATTTTATTTATTTATGGCCGTGGTCTTCTGCAAGGCGAAGGTACAGTCAGCCCATGAAAATGTTGAGCATACTTAGAACCTTGTCACATCGAAATCTAAGAAATATTTAGACTGAAACGTCATAAAATTTGAAACCTCTTTAATTTGACAAAGTAATAAAGTGCTCAACATTTTCGTTGGCCCACTGTACTTCCCCAGTTGGGCTGCTCCAAATTCGAGCAAGATGACATTTTGCTGTGCCCTACCTCTCCTGAATGATCCTTTTACATGTGTACGAAAACCGACACCGTTCAGCTGGCCGGCCAGTGTTGGCGCCAACTACCAACATACAGCCAAGTAGGTCTCTACACGTTGGCCCAAAGTGCTGGCCCAATACCTTGGCCCAATGTGTACAGCGGCCATAAACCGAGAACCTTCTATACTACGTAAGTATTATAGTGCGTGTCATCAAGGCGCGTTCCTCAACAGCCCAATCCGCATTGCACATAATTAGGTAGTATGAGCTTCGCTGTGGAGGGGCGCGTCATCGTGGATGACTACTCACTATCAGGGCCCTATTTCACCACGTCGACAATTGTCAGTGACATATGTCGAGTGACAATTGTCAAGCGACAGGTGACATGTGACATTTTTGAAAATTATTTTGTATAGAAATACATATAAACATGACAGGCATTTTGTTACAATTGTCTGTATGACAATTATGTTGTGAAACCAAAATGATTTTTCCTAGTCTACATATTTGTAGATATGTCGGTAAAAACTACAAAGCTTGACATAGCTTCAATCTCATGTCAAGATTTACTGACAAATCTACAAATATGTCGACTAGGAAGAATCATTTATGTTTCACAACGTAATTGTCATACAAACAATTGTAACAAAATTGCCTGTCATGTTTATATATGGATTTCTATAGAAAATTATTTTCAAAATTGTTATATACATGTCATCTGTCGCTTGACAATTGTCACTCTATATATGTCACTGACAATAGTCGACGTAGTGAAATAGGGGTCTGGTATTCTATGGTGTAGGCCGGTAGACCGTATGTATTTCCACCGTCGTGGTATAAAACAAATGAACGGTTCCACTGGCGATAGCTTGTTTGTGCCGCATCCGTCCAGATTTGTTGCGTGTCGATTGTTTTTGTTGCGGACGCGGGCGGACTACCGATGCGATCAATACGGTACCAATACCGGTTGATCTTTACCGGATAAACGTTTGTAAACACGGCGGAGAGTGGACCGGTAGCGGGTTTATTAGGGGTTTCCGTTACGCAAGGGAAAAGTTTCATTAGGTGCTCAGATTTTGGATAAATATAGGTAGGTATCTTATTAGACCTGCGGGCAGCTTGAGAACTTCGGCTGGAAATAGTGCTCGACCGACGGTCAGTGCGTACCTATCGCCGACCGACCATACGCGCTGACCGTGGGTCGTGCTCTCTTTCCAGCCATAGACTTGCATAGATATAGCTACGTCGGTCGGCGCCTGACCGACGGTACGCCCTGACCGTCGATCGAGCACTGTTTCCAGCCTAACAGTCAAATTGCCCACTCACTTGAAAAGCTTAAACCCAATAAGGTCTAGTTTCTCCTTGGGTCCTTGGGTAGCTATGCTAAATATTGGGATTGGGGACCCCGCCGGGCATCTTTCAGGATGCAACTGTACTGGGATAACGCTATGAGGAGCCTAGCTAAGTACTGATATTTTGAAATAAAAGAATAGCAATAAAATTCTAAATCGATGAAAGATTTCTACGCGTACGAAGTGGCGGGTAAAAGCCAAAGACTACAATGTATAAGTATACTAAAGTAGTAAAAGCTGGTACAAGATGAATACAGTTACTTGACAGCTACTGTCCGCCATATCTATTAACTTCGCAACTGCGTCTAACAGCTGAAGTTTCTAGCGTGTAGTTGCGAGAATTAAATTGTTCCCAGTAAAGTTTAGAAAAGATGTTCTATATTTTACACTGCAAGTTCTGTACTTGAAAGTATTGCTTTTGATTACCTGCAACGTACAGACGAGTTCGCTAAGTAAAGGATGTCCCAAAAAGGACGCACAATTTAAATTTGCCGCCATTTCTACATTTTAGTGCTGGTAACCCTAAAAAAAATACTATTTGACAGCTGATAGTTTAGGGTTTTTAAAAATGTAGCACACTGTACCAGAGAACACCTCGTTTTTATTGTTGAACCAAAAACAATGAAAATTTGGCTACGTATTCTCGCAAATTTCGTACAAATTTCTTTCTTTCAGTAGCAGATTTCGCCCCCTATGTCATGTGATTTAACACCATTAGATTTCTTTGTATAGGGTTATTTGAAGTCAAAGGTTTATGCCAAAAGTCCTAACCCTAACGCATTAAAGGTGGAGGTTTATGTATGTATGTATGTATGTATGTATGTATGACACTTTATTGCACATAAGAAAACAACAAAGAAATTTATAAAATAAGAAAGTACAAAGGCGAACTTATCCCTCTAAGGGATCTCTTCCAGGGGTTTAATGTTGCAATCGCGAAATTCAGCCACATTTGTGCAAAATGGTCATGAAAAATTTCATCAAAAGAATTCGTATGTGCCAGCAATGTCGTGGTGGGTATTTGCCTGATGTGCTATTTCATGCATAACCCTATCCTATATAGTTAATGTTTAAATAAAATAAAAATACAGTAAATTAAAAAAAAATGTGTTTTCTAATTAATAAATATTGCGTCCTTTTTGGGACACCCTATATATGTACAACGACGGTGGCAAACAAGCTTGTGGCCCACCTGATGGTAAGCGGACACCGCAGCCTATAGACGCTCGCAACTCCAAAAGAGTCACGTACGCGTTGCCGACCCTTTATAAATTTTGAGGATTCATTTTGTTGACAGCAGAAGAGACAAATTTTGGTCCCTCGCGCTCTCAATATCCTCGAGAGCTCTGGCAACCTTGCTCACCTCCAGGAACACAACACTACCTATATACTTTCAACCTCCTCCTAACGTTATCCCAGTACAGTTGCATCCTGAAGGATGCCTGGGGTCCGCTACCTAATCCCAAGATTTGGCGGAGGCACTTGTTTTTACGAAAGCGACTGCCATCTGACCTTCCAACCCAGAGGGGAAACTAGACCTTACTGGCATTAGGCTTTGTCAAGTGAGTGGGCAACTTGACTGTTAGAAGTTCTCAAGCCGCCCGAAAGCCTCCAACTTGGCTTAACGACTGCTGCCATAGACATCAACCGGGATCAACGGCTTAACGTGCCTTCCACAGCACGGGAGCGCTCAATTAGTAACCACCCAAAAGCGATCACCCATCCAAGTCCTGACCGCTGCCCACGTTGCTTAACCTTAGATACCGCAAGCGGTACGCAGGCGCCGCTGAGCCACGAGCGCTCTCCTATATAGTAAATAATATTATTATGGCTGTGGTCATCTGCAGGGCGCAGGTACTACTTCCCCAGTTGGCCTGCTCCAAATTCGAGCATGATAATATTTTATATTGATTTAAACTTACACGATTTTCACACATTATTATTGGGGAACGGGACTTAATCGCGTACAATTATAACTAATTTACCTTTTTTAAGGTTTTTGTCCGACGTTTCGAATGTATCACAACATCGGACAAAAACCTTAAAAAAGGTAAATTAGTTATAATTGTACGCGATTAAGTCCCGTTCCCCAATAATAATGATAATATTTTGCTGTGCCCTACCTCTATTAAATATGTAGGAAATAGGAAACAAGGTGACAGTGTAAAAGACACCTTAATTTATTGACAGAAATGAAAATCGCGAGTAACTTTTATGACGTTCGGCAGTTAAAAGGTTCAGGCATAACCGTGACAACGCTAGCTAGATAAGATACGGTGCTTAGTTAATAAACGATTGACCTTCGTAATCAACCTCTCGCAATAAATACGAACTCGACCTTTCAGCCTGAAAAATGACAAATGTCATTTGTCAGAGCTCGCTGTCAAACAACAGGACTAATGTCGGTCGCGGGCCGCCGTCACGATAACGAACGAGATTTGTCAAAATGTAACGTTTTGTGTGTAATCCTGTAATGTCCGCCGGAAAAACATATATGCGTTAATTCCAAGCCACACACGGTCAGGTCAGTGTAGATTTATTTAATATTTTATTCAACGCAGGGCTTGGGGACGGGAGGGCAACGGGAGTCTTGTAAACCACTATTCATAGAGCATGGCATTTTAACTCGACCATGTATGTATAATTTGGAGGCTGCTTTATTCGTAAAAAAATACACAAACTTCTTTAAAAAGGCTAAAGATGTTTACCCTAGGAATACTAGACATCCTAACAAACTAGTGCTCGATTTTGTACCCAAGAGCGCCCTTTTTAGGAAAAGTAGCTATTGTATGTGTATAAAAATATTCAATGCAATTCCAGAGCATATTAAGTTACTACCTCTCAATAAGTTCAGAACGCAGCTTCATCGATGGCTCAAAGACCATATGTTCTGTGCTTTAGATGACTTATTTAAAATTAAGTAACATGTAAACTTAAATTTAAGTGCTCATTTGCATGCTAATATGTAGCTTAATTTGTGATACTACTAGAAAATAACACACCACCACATTGTACCATTGTACCATATTTTATTGCATTGGAAAAATGTTTGCAGGATTGAGTGCGTGTCATAGCGAAGGCGCGCCCCTTCACAGCCCTATCCGTATAATTGCGCATAGATTAAGTAGTATGAGATTCGCTGTGGAGGGGCGCGTCATCGTGGATTACTACACTAAAGATACAAAAATGACGCCTTGATCGAATATGTTTTTCTAGTAGGCTTTGACCTGGCTTTGACATGTTTAGATATTGGTAAGATAAGCACGCACCATGGCCTCCGGACGTTAGAAACTCCACAAGCGCATTCCCAATCCTTTACTCATTTGAGGATTCGTTGTGTTGTAAGGTTATTGTTACATACTTTAGGTTATAGCGCCACATTCCTCTTTACCCACCTTAGTTTAAGTATATATACTTGCGATCGCCAATACGGCAAACCCATTTCATTTTTTTAATTTATAATGGGATTGCTCTTGCATCTAGCCAAGGCGCAAAGATGAGGCCGACGATGAAGCGAGCTCCCCCAGAAAATGCCCCCATAATCCAATTCCGTCTTTGATATTTATGTTTAGTTTAAGGACACTACATATGTAGAAGATAGGTACTAAATTTCAACTCGATCAGTCCAGTAGTTTTGCAACAAATTGGCTAGGCCAGATGGACGAACGAGTGATCCTATAATAGGGTCCCGTTTTAGGTACGGAACCCTGAGTCAATAGTACACCGGAAAAATAAAATGCCCATACACTTAAAATACAAATTATTTTATTTGTCAAACATAGGTTTACATAGGTGTCATCTTCTCTGCAGTTCGGTATCACTATGTAGCCATAAGGCAGAAAAAAAAAGGTAAATGGTGGTGGTGGTGGTTAATGGTTGCAGGTTACCTGCTCTATGGAATGGTGGCACCTCGTGCCCCTGCTACTGGCAGTGATATTGTTCCTACTGGCAGGCACCGTCATCGAGAGGAATGTGGAGACGGTAGTCTTCCGCATGAGTAAGTCATTTGGTTCCTTTTAATGGTATGGGGCACATCAGGCCCCTACTACTTGTACTGATCCTGTTCCTACTAGCGGGTACCGCCATCGAGCGGCAGGTTGAGACGGCTGTCTTCCGCATGAGTAAGTCATTTGGTTCCTTTTAATGGCATGGGGCACATCAGGCCCCTACTACTTGTACTGATCCTGTTCCTACTAGCGGGTACCGTCATCGAGCGGCAGGTTGAGACGGCTGTCTTCCGCATGAGTAAGTCATTTGGTTCGTTTTATTGGAACGGGGCATATCAGGCCCCTACTACTTGTACTGATGCTGTTCCTACTAGCGGGTACCGTCATCGAGCGGCAGGTTGAGACGGCTGTCTTCCGCATGAGTAAGTCATTTGGTTCGTTTTATTGGAACGGGGCACAGCGGCCCCCTTCTACTTGTACTGATCCTGTTCCTACTAATAGGCACCGTCATCAAGAGGAATGTGGAGACGGTCTTCTTCCGCATGAGTAAGTCATTTGGTTCGTTTTATTGGAACGGGGCACAGCGGGCCCCTTCTACTTGTACTGATCCTGTTCCTACTAGCGGGCACTGTCATCGAGAGAAATGTGGAGACGGTCGTATTCCGCATGAGTAAGTCATTTGGTTCCTTTTAATAGCATGGGGCACATCAAGCCCCTACTACTTGCACTGATCTTGTTTGATCCTGTTCCTACTAGCGGGCACTGTCATCGAAAGGCAAGTCGAGACAACTTTCTTTCGCATGAGTAAGTAATTTGGTTCCTTTAATTGTAATGGGGCGTATCAGGGTCCTGCTACTTACATAGATCTTGTTCCTATCTTACTATCGGGTACCGTCATCGAGCGGCAGGTTGAGACGTCTGTCTTCCGCATGAGTAAGTCATTCGGTTCTTTTTAATGGAATGGGGCTCATCAGGCCCCTGCCTACAGGCAGTGATCTTGTTCCTACTAGCCGGCACCTTCATCGGCTGTCTTCCGCATGAGCAGCGCCGGCCCTAACCCTAGATCCGGGTGGTGCGAGATAGTCTTTGGGCGCCCTTTGGTTTGAATTTTTTCACCGTCGCCAGTTTGGCGCCCCTTGACATCCCGCGCTTGGAGCCCATTGACATCCCGCGCCTGGTGCGGGCGCCCGATTCGCCCAACGCTTGGGCCGGTCCTCCGCATGTACATGCTTTGGTTCCTCCTCTATGGCATTATGGCACATCGGGTCTCCCTGCTATCAGTGATTGTATCTTCCACTAAGCCTGACCCTACATCAGCTGCGTGACGTCAGGCCTTTGCCCCTTGCTGATTCAGTTAAAATCGGCTCTCACACGCCCCCTGCGTGTTCTTCTATAAAGGATAGTCGGAACGTACTATCGAACCAACTGAATCGTGGCCCACCGTGGAACCTTGTCACAAAAAGTGTCATATCATAATGATTTTCCTTGTCAGGCAGTACGATGTCACTATGACATTTTCTGTGACAAGGTTCCACGGTGGGTCACGATTCAGTTCATTCAGTAGGTTTGATAGTACATAAGTGCTATTTCATTATTCTGTGATGGCATCAACCACGCTTGGACACGCCTGACATACATCAGCAAACTGGTAACAATGACTCCTACACTACTACAATTCGCCACAGCTATTATCTTGCTAAAAAAACATTGCAAACCGATTAACTTACGAAGCAAACGCTCAAATACATTGAGTATTTGAGAAATACTGTAAGTTAAGCCGAGCAAGCTATTACATTATCACAGAATGTCACCTTTAAAAAGTACGTGACATTCGTCTCATCCGTACTCGCTAAACGACCCGGGAACCGGGAAGATCTGTCCTTTCTTTCATGTACTACTTCCAGTCATAGTCCTGTATTTTTAATGCCATAGTCATATAATTTATTCTACTTTCAGTTAACCGTCAGCCACCAGCGCCCCAGGCGACGGTGGGTGTGGAAGCATCGCCCCTTTGGCAGCAGGAGCCGCAGCAACAGACACAACAACAATTACAACAGAAACGATCACAGCAGCTACAAAATCAACAGCAATTGCAACAGAAAAAATCACAACAGCAACAAAATCAACAGCAATTGGAAGGGAAAGAATCCCAACAGAAGCCATTGCAGCAATTACACCAACACAATTTGCAGGAGCAAGAGAACCAATCTCAACAACAGCAATTGCAACAAAGACAAACATTGCAAAATCAATCGAAACAGCAGCAATTGGCTCAGAAGCAGCCGCAACAACAAGAGTTGCAAGAGAAGAAATCGCAACAACAACTGCAACACGAGAAATCGCAGCAGGAATATCATGAGCAGCAATTGCAGCAGCACACGCTGCTTCAGAAGACTCAGCAGTTAGCGAACCTGCCCCTAGATGTAAGACTTCTTCCTTACCTACCTACCTACCAAGTCCGACCACCGTTGTTCAGTCGGCCTCATAAATAGACACACCTCATAGACACTTTGGTACTTTGTGGTCCGTTGTTGGTTAGTAAAGGTTGTCCTAAAAAGGATGCAACATTTAAATTTGCCGCCATTTTTGCATTTTAGTGCTGGTAAACCTAAAAAAAATACTATTTGACAGCTGATAGTTTAGGGTTTTTAAAAATGTAGCACCCTATACCATAGAACACCTCATTTTTATTCTTGAACAAAAAATAATGAAAATTTGGCTATGAATTCTCGCAAATTTCGTACAAATTTCGTTTCGGTAGCAGGTTTAGCCCCCTATGTCATGTGATTTAACACCATCAGATTTCTTTGTATGGGGTTATTTGAAGTCAAAGGTTAATGCCAAAAGTCCTAACGCATTCAAGGTGGAGGTTGAATGTTGCAAATTCGCAAAATTTAGCCACATTTTGTGCAAAATGGTCAAGGAGAATTTCATCAAAAGAATTCGTATGTGCCAGCAAAGTCGTGGTGGGTATTTGCCTGACGTGCTATTTCATGCATGAACGGCATAAACCCTATCCTATGTAGTTAATGTTTAAATTTTTAAAAAAAAAGGTAAAAAAAAAAGTGTTTTCTAATTAATTCAAATATTGCGTCCTTTTTGGGACATCCTATATTACAATTTATACATGACATAAACAAGGGGCTTGCAGTGGGAGGCGCGCGTTGCTTTAAATGCCTACCGCTCGCTCGGGCCGGGGCCGGCCGTCAGTCGAGGGCCGCCCGCCGCCGCGCGAACGCGTCTATATGCACGTTACCGCTGCCGCCGCAGACTAGAACGCGACGAGCGACGAGTCGATAGCCCTAGCGCTACACGTGCCGCGTGTGAATGAATACGAGTTATACGATAGACAGAGATGCACAGAGTAGGCATGTTTTTTATGCCTAAACGCCGTTTTTGTTAGAAAGTGAAGCTTCTGTACTTGTACTATTACTTATTCTGTGACATAAATGCAACAAGCCCAACAAGGTACGGTAGGTAGTACTTTTATCTCACGACCGCGGGTTGGCCATAGTTGTAGTACTTGTAGTTGTGACACATACGAACACATAGACAACGTGAACTCATAGCTCCTACGCTGACGCACACATAATGGGCATTTACTCGTCTAGCTCAACACACAACCATGGCTCACCCGCGCTCGTGGGATAAAAGTACTGTACAGTCGAGGGAATATATATGTATCCGTTTTTGGACCTTATTTCAAATGGAATAAGGTGAAAAAGTGTATACATATTGGTGCCCTTGGCTGTACAGTCAGCGTCATATGGTATGTAGCAGCCAAAGTGGCCCAATAGTTCGGTACACCATACATTTTGTATGGACACTTTGGCTGCAACAGTCACGAGTTTTAATTTCGGACCCACTTAAGATTGACAGACTGACAGTCCTGTCAAACTGTATAGAAAGTCAAAGAAAAAGTTCGCGAAATGGGTCATAAATTAAAGCGCGTGACCGTACGTACCGGATGACGCTGACTGTACGTGTTCAGTGCATTGTGAGGCTGGGGCTATATTGAACATAGGTATAGTTCGTACAAAACTAAGGCCAAGTGCTGTCAAATTAACGCAAGCAAAAATCTACCTTACAGTCAGAGCTCTCTGGGTTTTTTCCGTGAGCGTTTTGAAAACCACTTTCTCGTACTTATTACAGTAGGTAACGGCAAGACAGTTTGTTGCCAGAACTACAACTTGTTTCTATGAAAACGACGCAAAAGGCGGCAACACAATAGTACATTATTGCCGTGGCCGGGAAGGGAGCAATTGCAGGCTGAGTATTTGTTTAAACGGACGAGCTTGCGAGTCCGTTTAATTATAATACGAAGCCTGCAATTGCCATTCCGGCCGAGGCTAATATAGTGCTTTTCTCAAAAATGGGGAAAATACGACAAAAATTTAATTAAGATTTGATAAACATAACCTTAAAACGTCAAAAACATCATGTTTTCCCGGCGTTTATTTTTTTTAACAGAATCGCAAGTGTATTTTTCCACCGAAAAACGTAAATTATTCGAGACACATAAAAAAACGTCGCGTTTTCAACAGAAAAATACGAGCTGAATTGGCTGAATACGACCTGTGCCTCCTTTTATATGACAGTTTCTACATTTTAAAAAGTTTATAACTCGACAAATAAAGGAATTTATATGTGACATTGCAGGCCATTTATGTGGCCTGCAATGTTTTTTACTTTTTAATTTGGATCTGACCTTAAACTATACACTTTACCTTCCAATATGTAGCCACTAAAGTCCAGTTTGCGGGCCATTTTTGAGAAAAATTATTTAACGTAGGTACAAAACGTGAAAACGCAACTCGGAAACTGTTATATTTGATTCACATTGCAAACAAAATGAAACAGGTAAGTACGTAGTCATTTGTTTAGACCAGAGTAGTTTCGTTCCATTTCGTTCAGCGATCAGCGACGCATGGAGAAACAACTTGTTTTGAAACTCTTTTTCAATACAGTTTTAAGATAAAAATCGAGTAATCAAGTACGTATCGTTTCACGAAAAAGTCGAACCCAGCTCTAATACAGACCAAAGGGATAATATGAGATCCAAACACATTTTGTTGACATCATCATCATCATCATCATCATATCAGCCGAAAGACGTCCACTGCTGGACATAGGCCTCCCCCAAAGAGTGCCAAAATGACCGGTCTAGCGCCACCCGCATCCAGCGGACTCCCGCGACCTTTACCAGGTCATCAGTCCACCTTGTGGGGGGTCTACCCACGCTGCGCCTTCCGGTCCGTGGTCGCCACTCGAGAACCTTTCGGCCCCAACGGCCATCGGTTCTACGTGCAATGTGCCCCGCCCACTGCCACTTAAGTTTAGCGATTCGAAAGGCTATATCGGTTACTTTGGTTCTGCTACGGATGGCCTCATTTCTGATGCGATCACGCAGAGTAACTCCCAGCATAGCCCTCTCCATTGCCCTCTGCGTGACTTTGAGCCTTCTTATGAGGCCCATGGTGAGCGACCACGTTTCCGTACCACACGTACGTTCCGTACGTTTTTGTTGACATTTATCTTTAAACAGGATACGCTGCCACTTCTGCCCGCGGTCTCCGAGAAGAGTCTTCACCCGACCAGCAGGACCACAGTTATCAGCAAATTGGACCTGGACCCTCAGACCCAATAACTAGCATCAGATGAGAGTTCAGCGATTGCGCACGCCACTTACAAGGAACCTCGGAAACTTTATTATTCCATTCTTTTTGCCCCGACGCCTAGAACAGCTTATTTTAGCTTATCAGTAATTAATGTACAATTCTCATCAATCCATTCAAAATGCCAAAAGCTAAGAAGATTAAACCAAGCAAAGCTGATAATATTAAACCAAGCAAAGCTGATAAGAAAAAACCAAGCAAAGCTGATAAGAATAAACCAAGCCAAGGTGATAAGCCGACACCAAGCCAAGGTAAAGGCTTTGCGGGCTGGTGCCGGCGCATCGCGAAGAAGATGAAATGTATCAAGGAAAAGGAAGTGGAAGAAATAGATCCCTTGGTAGCTGCTGAATTGGAGTCGTTAAAGAAACGGCCATGTAGAGTTCACGTGAACAACAAATTCACATTAGACTTCACTAGGTCCTAGACACCTTACAGACAAACGAGTCTGGTTAACTGGTAACACTGAACAATCCTTTAACATGAAATCTGCCGGTGATGTATGACCACATAAAGAATACACGCGATTTTCAACTCATCATTATTCTCTTTATTTATTTTTCTACTTAGGCTAGGTTTGTATAATATTTCTATAAACAGTAAAATATTAAAATACACTTTACAAAACATAAAAACCTAACCTAGAAACATTATTAAATCCTAAGCTAGAAACATAAGAACCTAACCTAGAAACATTATAAAAACCTAACCTAGAAACATTATAAAAACCTAACCTAGAAACATTATGAAATCTAGGTTAAGTTTTTATAATGTTTCTAGGTTAGGTTTTTATAATGTTTCTAGGTTAGGAATTTATAATGTCTCTAGGTTAGGATTTTATAAAGTTTCTAGGTTAAGTTTTTATGATGTTTCTAGATTAGGTTTTTATAATGTTTCTAACATCCTTATTATTGGAAAACGGGACTTAACCTCATGTCTACCGGTGACGCGATTACAAGTCAAGTAAACAAAAACATTGTTTTGTTGTGTTTTTTTCGCCGTCAACCCACTGGTACACATAATTTATTTACCTTTTGTAAGGTTACGCGCCAGTCAGCTTGCGACCACGAATATTGCGATACATTCGAAACGTCGGACAAAACCTTACAAAAGGTAAATAAATTATAAGTGTACGCGATTAAGTCCCGTTTTCCAATAATAATGTGTGGAAATCGTGTAAGTTTAAATCGATATATTCTAACATCATTCATTATCCTTATCTTTTTTTCGGAAATTCGAGTCAAAACTTGATATTTAAAGTCAAGTCAGGACATTAGGGCCCCCATTGACTTATAATATAGAAATAGACACACAATGCCGAACAAAAATTACGGAAAATGTGGCACTGATTGACACTTGCATACACGCTTTGTCACTGTCACTGTCTGCCGTCAACACGAAAGTAGAAGTACCGCAACGCGGTACATTTGAGGGTGCCATTTTTTTCGCCTGACTGTGTATCTAGTTCTTTTATAGTACATCTATGGGTGCCCCACACGCCAATGACTTCATTCATATCGAGTCGATCAAGTCGATGTAAAGGTTCATTTTCAGTCTTTTGCTAATAAATAAGAATTAGGATAGGTACTGAGACGGTATAGAGTCCAATCGATTGTATTATTTTGCAGGAAAACGAGACTAAAACTCACCGGAATTGGAATAACAAGTCAAATCTTCCGACTTGAAAGGTTTTCCTGTCGCTTTAAACCCGTGAGTTTCCTGTCCGTCAATACCATTAGTTCGGAACGTCTTCTCCGTCATAAAGCGCTTTCAGGATGCCCCGGGAATACCCGGATATCCCGGACACACAACCGATAAGACCGGACAACAAATAAAGCCAGATACATACTCATTTCACTGCTTTATTCATTTAAGGTTTTAAGGGGTTAGATTTACAATATCTTTTATAAAAAGTAAAACCTAAAAATACACTTAGGCACAACCTTATAAAAACCTAACCTAGGGTACTGCCGGTAGCGAGGCAGGACCTAATAGCTACCGGTGATTAGGGCGACAGAGAGAGGAACCTCCTGACTATCCGCGCCGTGTCCAGGAGTACCGCCTTCTGTATCTGACCCTTGACCCAGCCATCTAGCGAGAGTCTCTTGAGGTATATTGATTTAAACTTACACGATTTTTACACATTATTGTTGGGGTCTCTTGAGGTGTTGGTCGAGACTCTTCGCTATTAAACCGTTCGCAGAAACGAATATCGGGACAATGATCGATGAATCAACATCCCACATGGCAGTTACCTCGTGTGCCAAGTCTAGTAACTTGCTGTGTCCTTCACTTCTTCATTATTATTTTTTTCAACAAAGCGATAGGAGTGCGTCGTAGAATAGCCTGGGGAAAATCCAGGGGAAACTTCCGACACAACCACGCGGACAGTTTAAACACTGGAACACTGAATTTGTTCTCCAAATCAGATTGGTTGAGCGTCTTCAACCGAATCTGAGGTGTGAGTGGATACGAGCTACTGGGAGTTTGGCGCTGGTTCACTAAGGCTGCTTTTCCACCAGAGCTATGCTTTGCAGAGCTATGCTGCGAGGCTGTGACAGCTTTCCGTTTCCACGCCAGTTAAATGCTATGTGAACCAATGAATATGATTGGTGGATATTAAACGCATCCACAGCAATGTAGCTAGTGGGGAGGCACCCGTAAACTCTTTACTCGCTCAGCTATTTGGCCGTGTCTCTGGTTCAATGGAAAAGCGTGAAATAGCGAATGATCGTCCAGGCACGTAGTGATTTATATTCTGTTTGGTCCATGGTATTATATTACTTATCTATCAACTACCGCTAGTTCGTTCAGCCTATCTTATTAGCTAATTGCTGACCAAACTGAACCACAAAATCTAGCATTCAAGCCTATTAAGTAGCATTATTTGTTACGACTTATTTCAATTTATAAATGAAAGCGACGGGCAATATGTACATATTTTAATTTTTAATCATCTTAATAAATTAAATAAAATTACATTTAAATCCACTTTCAATTTAATTTTTCAATTTTATATTCATTTAAATAAATTTATTGTAATCCATTATATTCTTAATTATACGACCGCTTTAGCTTAGTTGGTAGTGACCCTGCCTACGAAGCTGGAGGTCCCGGGTTCGAATCCCGGCCGGGGCATTTATTTGTGTGATGAGCACGAATATTTGTTCTTGGGTCTTGGATGTCTTCTATGTATTTAAGTATTTATTTATCTATATAAGTATGTATATCGTCGCTTAGTACCCATAGTACAAGCTTTGCTTAGTTTGGGACTAGGTTGATTTGTGTAAGAATGTCCACAAATATTTATTTATTTTATTTATTTATTATTACATTATTTATCTACATTCTACATCCATATCATAAATCCTCTATAATGTGCGATATGTTCAGATATGATTAGCAAATTACCACCGTTACAACCCTAAATTTATACATAATTTTTCATCAAGCGATGTCATAATGAGAAAAGTAGTAAGATAATGTTACATTTCTTTAAAATTTTCATTATGATACTGGCGCGTGCTTGAAAAAGACAACGCGCACCACTTTTGTATTGAACTATTGCGTTTCAAACTTTTTGCAGGATTTTCTTCGTTTGTGTTTGAATTAAAGTTATGATTTTTGGTCAGTATACTTATTTTCCTGTTAGCGATATTTCGTGATGTAATTTTTTTTCATTGATATTTTTTTTTTTTTTTGTTTTTCTTTTTTTTTAAATATTTGGAAACTTCCACATCACTTTCTTCGCATATCTAATATTTACATCCAAAAAAATATTACATTCGTTAGTGCCAAAACCTACGAATAAAACGTGCACAGAGTTTGTATGGAGAATGCCTTGCCCACCCCTGCGCCTTAAGATATACAGCATTCGTACTATAACCAGTATGCAAGTAAGTATGCGCACTATGTAAGTGCGACGAATGCTATAATATAGGCTTGTGTAGTACATGTACTAAGAACTAAAAAGACCTAGTTCCCAACACTGTACTAGAGCGAACTATTCCGTAAAGTTTCTGCTCTAAGTACATTTAGTACAATGCGGAGCGAAACCCGAACAGAGACAACAATATCCGAATGACCGACCGACCAAAGCAACCGAACGAAACCGAACGGCTCTCGACTGGCGCGAACGTGAGCGAATGGTCATTCGATAGTTCACTCATTCAATTCAGTCAAAGGAGCACGAATATTCACGTTTCTCTCGGTGTACTAGTGTACTAAAAGAACTAAAAGACCGAACTATTACATGTGAGAGATTGAACTAGTCCGGAGCGATCCGCTCAGTGAATGAGCGCGCACAAGCCTACTATAATATATGTACGATATTAAATGCTGGCATGTGTCGACATTATTATAAGCTCGGTTGTAATGTCACCTGTTGTATATGCGAATCTATTGCTCCGCATCATTTCAGCCTATAAACCAACGCCGCCGTATTTGGACGAATAATCTTTTAGCCGGCTGAAATATCCGTCGGAGTCCATTAGCCCCGCAACTTCTAAACGAATAAATCAGGCCATTTGAAATGGAAATGGGTGTCTGCGAAATAATTGGATGCATGGCTTTCACCCGTTCAGAGAAGGAACTATTTTATACAGTATACACGATTACTTTGGGTATGGCACTCAGGGCCGTCTTTTCCACTGGGCACTCTGGGCACGTTCCCAGGGCCCCGCGATCGATAGGCCCCCCTAATTATAATATGAATATAAATATAATATAAATATTTGTGGAGTCTGAGTTGGATATATTTTATATACGACTCACAATAAGATCATAATTTACCTGTTTTTGCGATGTGAGATCATCGAGCGAAGTTTCAAATATCGTGTTTTCAGCCTTAAAATACACTAGACCGACTCTTAAACTATAACATATCTAAATATCCCATCAATAAAGTGAGTATTTCATGGTTTAAAATTGAATGAAAAATACTATGATTTCGAATAACGTGGTCTTAAACAAATCAACCTAGTCCCAAACTAAGCAAAGCTTGTACTATGGGTACTAAGCGATGATATACATACTTATATATAATAGATAAATAGATACTTAAATACATAGAAAACATCCAAGACCCGAGAACAAATATTCGTGCTCATCACACAAATAAATGCCCCGGCCGGGATTCGAACCCGGGACCTCCAGCTTCGTAGGCAGGGTCACTACCAACTAAGCTAAAGCGGTCGTCAAAATTGAGATCAAGGTGCTGTATCAAGGCCATAGGGGCCCCATTATCCCAATGTGCCCAGGGCCTCGAATTGGTTAAAGATGGCCCTGATGGCACTGATATAATGCTCTTATACAGGGTGTAACATTTAAACACTGTGCATTTAAATCAGTTAGTTTGGAAGTCTGAAACTATAAGACATACGAACATATGTACTTAGGAACCATGTCATCGATTTTAGTAACAAAAAAAAACTGCATAGGTACATAGATTTAAAAAAAACTTGTAGGTACAACCGGGAATCGAACCCAGTCGTATTAAAAAAAACTTACACTATTTATATTTGATACGTACCGGTACCCCAATGGTACAAACCGGGGTTGGAAGCCAGGACCTCCAGAGTCCAGATTGAAAATCGAATGCCTTACCTACCGCTCGGTTACATGATTTAACACGTTCACAGTCCAGTGCCCCATAGATACATGGGTCACGAGGAACTATCTCCACAAGTCCGTGCCCCGTACATGGGTCACTATAGCCGGCCAGGTACGCACTCAAATCACTATAAATCACTATAACTGCATTCGATAAAAGGCTTATAAAGACAATTCTGATTTATCAATTCATATTATAGTTAGATATGAAATAGCATTCTACATACATAATATATTGTAATAATCCGAGTGCGTATTAAGTGGTCGTGTCATAGTGGCCCAAACGTGGAGCACGGACGTGTGATGGAAGTAATTTGCTTGGACGTCCAAGAAATTTGAAACATTTTGTATCGGGACTGTGAACGTGTTAAGCACCTTGAAGTGCCGACCGTCGTGCCTAGCTGAGTTTCTTGCTGGACTCTTCTCAGCTAGGCTAGGTTTAGTGAACCAGCGACAAAACTCCCAGTAGCCCGATTCCACTCACACCTCAGATTCGGTTGAAGCCGCTCAACCAATCTCACTGGAGCGCAAACTCTTATAGTATTCCAGTGTTTAAACCGCCCGCGTGGTCGTGACGGAGGTTTCACTGGATTTTCCCCAGGCGACAGTACATACAGTAGCCGAGTAGAATTGTAGTGCGGTTTCATGGAACAAACAATCTATATTACATATGCTAAGTTGCTAACACACATTTTCAAGCTTTTCGACGTTGATTTCAAAAACCTCTTATCTCCAAACGATTCCTACACCAACATACGCCATTCGGAAAGACCTCCACAATTATTCGCTCAACTGAACAAACAAAACGCCTCCACAAATAGAACCCAATCCGTAAGTAACTTCCCACAAAGGAACCAATTCCATTACTTATTCCAAACAACTTTTTTTTTATTTCCAACACGTTAAATGCGTTCACTGCGTTCAGCCACTTGGTTTGTTTAGGGCTGGCCAAATAATCTGCCTTCCCTTAAAAAAACGACTGATCTTAGCACAAAACTACCAAGACTTACGCCCTTTTAAACCTTGTTAGTAAATGTATAAACAACGATAGCCGATAAAGAGCCTTAGGTGCTTTACGGTAATAAGAATAGAGGGTAAATTGTATTGGATTTTGTTTAACCAAGCGCAAACGGAATGCCCGTAGGAATTAGAATACGGGCAGGCATAGTGTTACTAATGCATTGTTTTATTTGACATGCTGAGATACAGAGAATCGGAGGTTTCTTAGGCTATTATTTATTCAAGAGGTTTAGCAAGGCCACAGAATAGTATAATAGTACTACTCGTACATACAGAATGGCCACAACGTGTAATGTATACAACGACGGTGGCCAACAATCGTGCGTTCCACCTGATGGTAAGCGGACACCGCAGCCTATAGACGCTCGCACTCTAGCCACGTGCGTGTTGCCGAGTGCCGACCGTTTACAAAATTTGAGAATTCACTGTGTTGACAGCAGAGGGGACAAATTTAGGTCGCTCTCAACACAGTGCATCCTCGGGAGCTCTGGCAACCTTGCTCACCTCCAGGATCACAACACTACATCTGTATAGTAATAGTACATTACTGCAGAGACCAGTAAGTAAGCCATCCTGGACGAGTATGAGTTAGTTGGTCCGGCTATAATACGAGGCCAGGATGGCACTTACGGTCGAAGCTTGTATAGTGCTTTTCTCAAAAATGAAACAAATTGTATGAATAACGGTTAATAGTACCTGCATTCTGACCAACTAGTACTTTCATGTTCCGCTTTGCACTTGATGAACTTTTTATAAATGGTCAAATACCACCTTAGACTTGGATGGAAGTATTGTTTTCAGTACCTAGTGATATCTGTGTATGTATTGCAATCTGATTCATCTACATAGACTCATTTTTATCAATTATACTTCTTACTTTATATATTAAATCAATTATATATTAGATATTGTGTTAAGACACTGATATTATGCCACAACCCCAATAGAATAGATTTATAAAATCGTATTTAATTAATCGTAAAAAGAATCGTATTTATTTTATGTTTACTATTAGTATTTAATTTCATTTAATCTATTCATGTTAATTTCTAAATTAGTCTCGAAATAGTTAAAAACATGATTGAACTGTATTTCCCGCCAATTCACATCGTGCAATACGGACACGTCAACCTCCATGGTACCTACATTTTTTTTAAATGTCAAAAACTGCCAACTTTATTTTCTAGTTCTAAATTCAAATATTATGATATGTAATGGGATTTACATACTTACTTCCTGGACAGTAGGTGTTACTTCCTGGACACTTCTGGCAACTGTCCAGGATGAACCACTTTCGAATACTATCTTCACAGATGTTATGAGAACATTACATATTATTTTTGAGAAAATAATGTTATTATAGCTGTGCTCTTCTGCAAGGCGGAGTACTTCCCCAGTTGGCTGCTCCAAATTCGAAAAAGATGACATTTTGCTGTGGCCGGACAGTGACAGCATCGTTCAAATCAACTTGGTTGTGTATAGTACTTTAATCTCACGAGCGCAGGTGAGCCATGGTTGTGTTGAGCTATAGGTAACTACACGCACATTGTCTATGTGTGCGTCAGCGTAGGAGCTATGCGTTCACGTTGTCTATGTGTTCGTATGTGTCACAACTACAACAATGGCCAACCCGCGCTCGTGAGATAAAAGTACTGCAGAGTTTAGTTTTTATTAAGTACAGTCGAGGTCATTAATATATATACACTTTTTTACCTAATCGAATGCGTTTGCTTACAAATTGTAGGCGAAAGTGTATACATATTAATGACCTCGACTGTACATAAATTTATCTAAAATCATTTTGCTAAATAAAAGGCACTTTCAATTTTTATGTGTTTATTTCGATACGTAAAAATAATACAAGAAGAATACCTACATAATTTGCATGATGAAGTCAAGTGATATTTTCCTTAGTACAAGTGTGCGCCTGAAAAGATTTGGATCATATTATTATGTATAAACTAATGAAAATTATTAAAAACCGGCCAAGTGCGTGTCGGGCCACGCGCAAGGTAGGGATCCCTAGTCGTCCAACCGTGACATTATGTGGACTAAAAAGTTAGCAAACTTATATTTACTATGTTTTTGACAGAATTAACAACATTATCAATGGAAATTGTACGAAAGTTTGCTTTCGCAAAGTACATTTCTGAAGTTCGACTATTACTCGGTAACTAGTAATGTCTACTTAGCTGTGATAGTTTTCCTTTTAAATTCATCGTATATACTACTACCATGATTTTTTTCACATGCCTAGTAGCCACCGTTTAGCTGGCAGGGGGGGGGGGGGGGGGACACTTGACCATAACAAAAATTATCACTTCAAAGCTTAATATCACGCCAACCAATTCTTTAATCAAAAAATGCTTTTAGAAACCTTATAATATTTTTAAAAGAGCTATCCAACGATACCCACACGTTGGCGTCTGGAAGAAACAAAAATTGCACCACCACTTTACATGTAGGGGAGGTACCCTAATTATTTTTTTTTAAGATTCTTTTCTACCGTTTTCTCCGCGTCATCGATATGTATACTCATGCCAAATTACAGCTTTCTAGTACTAACGGTTACGGAGAAAAAAGGGGGACAGACGGACGGACGGACGGACGGACATTGCGAAACTATAAGGGTTCCTTGTTACTACGGAACCCTAAAAAAGGGTGTCATTACATACGAAAAAAAAACACTTTCATTGTAAACTTTTCTATAAATTGTTATTTCTAAGAGACAAAATGTTGAAAAATTCTTTAACTGTTTTTTTTTCATAAACTAGTTCTTTGTGTGGTGCTGGTGATTATAAAGTTTCAAAAATGAATGTTAAAAATTATATTACACTAAAATTTGCGGAAAATATAAAAACACAGTGGATTTATTTTTAATACTTAAATGCTCAAAACAGTTTAATTTACTTTAATCAAAAATTATTTTAACGTTCAAGGGGTTTAATATATGAACTTTTTCCAAAGTATTTAATACAATACCTCCAGGCATTCTCTGGTTTGAAACTTTGTAGTGCACAATAGACACAAGAATTCCACTGTCACTGTCTGGATGTCTATTGATTCTGGAAAACAAAATGGAATAAATGCTTATAAATGTCGACTTTAGATATTTTTATGTCACACCTGGCCATAAAGTGGCAATTACCGTACGCGGAAAATCCCACTTCCTGGCTAGAGAGTGACCTAAAATATTTTACTTACCACGGGCGGTAATAAAGAAAGCCTCAGATCGCATATTTATCCCCCTCGCTCGGGCATCAAATACCTTCCACCTGAGACATTATTATTTTTACCGCCCTTGGTAAGTAATGTACTATTAATAACACTGGAATTAGATATTCACCAGTCGGTATAATATTATTATCAGGGCTCTCCGTATTTGAACACTCCATGTCTTCTTTTTTATGGTATCTAATGTGCATCTCGAGTAGTTTTTTACCTGAAACACATACAATAAAAATATTCTTTATGTCACACCTGGCCATAAAGTGGCCATTATCGCACGCTCCGCGCGCGAAAATACCCACTTCCTGGCCAGGGGGTGACATAAAAATTTGTACTTAACACGGGCGGTAATAAAGAAAGCCTCAGATCGCATATTTATCGCCCTTGCCTTCGGCTCGGGCGTAAAATACCTGCGATCTGAGACATTCTTTGTTTTACCGCCATTGTTAAGTAATGTACTATTATTGCTCACCAAATAAACTAAATAAAACAGCAATTAAATCGCACACAAACAATGGTAGACTACAGGCGGTCTTATCGCTAACAAGCGATCTCTTCCAGACAACTTTTCTACATAATATTAATCATTAAAATAAAGTAACAGATTGCTAAGGTAATCTAAAAAAAACCGGCCAAGTGCGAGTCGGACTCGCGCACGAAGGGTTCCGTACCACTATCTATAAAAATGGCAAAAAAAACATGTTTGTTGTATGGGAGCCCCCTTAAATACTTATTCTATTCTGTTTTTTAATATTTGTTGTTATAGCGGCAACAAAAATACATCATCTGTGCAATTTTCAACTCTCTATCACGGTTCATGAGATACAGCCTGGCGACAGACGGACAGCTGTCTTAGTAATAGGGTCCCGTTTTACCCTTTGGGTACGGTACCCTAACTAGCAGTGGCGGCGCGTCAAAAATATTCTTAGGGAAGCCGGAAATAATATGGCTTTCTTATTCTTCATGAGCCGTAGTAATAGAAATGGACTGGCTGAAAATTAGGTAAGCCGGTGGGATTCGAGTTGTATGGACGCTCCGCCACTGCTAACTAGCTTTTGTCCGCGACTGCGGCCGCTATTAAATCTCCTTCCTCGGGATACAAGCATCTCCACGCCACATTTAAATCCGTAAAGCGGTTTACGTGTGAACAACGTAGGTAATATACAGACTGAGTTACTTTCGCATTTATAATATTAGTATAGAATAATAGTACATTACTTACCAAGGGCGATAAAACAAAGAATGTCTAAGATCGCAGGTATTTTACGCCCGAGCCGAAGGCAAGCAACTTTATTGGCAGGTGTGACATAAAGATTATATCGAAGCTACGGTAGCCCAGTGGTTCAAGCATGCGGCTGTCAAGCGGCGGTCGTGGGTTCGAATCCTAGCTCGTACCAATGAGTTTTTCGGAACTTATGTACGGAATATCATTTGATATTTACCGTTAGCTTTTCGGTGAAGGAAAACATCGTGAGGAAACCTGCATACATCCGCGATGAAATTCAAAGTTGTATGTGAAGTCCCCAACCCGCTCTGGGCCAGCGTGGGGACTACTGCCCAATCCCTCTCATCTATGAGAGGAGGCCTGTGCCCAGCAGGTGGGACGTATATAGGCTGATGATTATAGATTATATCTGGATATTACAGCACTAACCAGTGAACAATTTATTGCAGACTAGGCATTCGTGAATCGAGTGTGCGCTCTCGCGGTGCCGATTTAAGGAATCTGGAATAAAATAGAATGATACAGAATTAATAAGCGTTTCGTAAAACGCTTTCGCTTACAGTAACGGAATAACAGTTTCTTTAGAGAACAAAAAACAGTTTTTATAAAAACGACCACCAAAGCTGCAATGCAACGCAACAATGAAACTACACTACATGAAAATAGAAACGAAACTCATAACTGACATAACTCAAACTATAACCTATAACTGTTTCATTGATGTAGCGATCGAAACGACGAAACGAAACAAAACTTAGCTTTGTTCGGGTGGGCGCGCTTTTTGCCAAAAAAGTTTTGAATTGATGATTGACAAAAATGCGCTCTATTCGCAAGACATTTAAGGCTTAATTTTGAAAATTCATTCATAAATATTTCTTTCGTTCGTTTCGTTTTGTCGGACGCCGCAGTGAAAAAAACTAGTTACTTTTGAAACTGTTTCCAGATAATTAAAAGCTGTTACGTTTCGTTACACTTAAAAGTCGCAACGACCCAGCTCTAGTGCACAAAATACGTGTAGCACAGAGCCATGGAGAGTGCCATGCTCGGCATTAGACTGCAAGACCGAGTGAGGAATGACGAGATCCGACGCCGCACGAAAGTGCGCGACGTCGGGGATGTCATTACCAAACTCAAGTGGAGTTGGGCAGGACACATTGCTAGGCAGAGTGATGGCAGGTGAACCAAAAAAGTGTCAGACTGGTGGCCAATGTCCGCCGTCCACCGGCTAGATGGGTCGATGATATTAGGAAGATCGCGGGTCACTCTTGGATAAGACTGGCTCAAGACCGGGACGAGTGGCGTACTCGAAGAGTGGCCTATGCTCAGCAGTGGGCGATTACAGGCTGAAAATGATGATGATGATGATGAATATATTTAAAAACTAAATAAGCCTAAAAATATCGACAAAATTTGGCGCCCGCGGCATGGTGCCTTTAAGGATGGTTCACAGTAAACCGTTCCGTGTCCGGGCCGGCCCATTTTCTAATACAGGCAGGACGCGCCGATGTCTTGTACCTACTAGAAAACGGGCCGGCCCGGACACGGAACGGTTTAGCGTGAATCATCCTTTAGTTGTAATTTATTTACTTAACCTATGCATACTTTTAGGAACAAATTATTAATTTATTTTATGTCACACCCGGCCATAAAGTGGCCATTATCGCACGTTCCGCGCGCGAAAAAACCCACTTCCTGGCCAGGAGGTGACATAAAATTTTGTACTTACCACGGGCGATAATAAAGAAAGCCTCAGATCGCTTATTTATCGCCCTTCCCTTCGGCTCGGGCGTAAAATATCTGCGATCTGAGACATTCTTTGTTTTATCGCCCTTGGTAAGTAATGTACTATAGTTAACATGAGAATTAGCAAGTTTCATCAGAATTTCAGGCCGTTTCCGAGATCTACGAAATAATTAAATATGCTTACAACAATTGAAGGCATGCTTACAAAAACAACATAACTGCTTAGACTGGTTGACACTTTGTCAAGAACAATTGAAATGACAGCAGATGTCGACCAGTTTAGTCAGTTATGTTGTCTTCAATTGAACAAACCGGTCTAATTAATACATATAAGGTCTAGTTTTCTCTCTAAGTTGGAAGGTCAGACGGCATTCGGTTTCTTAAAACTTAGATCCTACGTCAAATGCGATTTGAAATGTTCTTTGTTTTACCGCCTTAGGTAAATAATGTATAAATAAATTAGAATTGAATGGATGGAGAAAGGTATGTACTATGTAATGAGGGCTACCGCGTATGGATTCGCCGCTAGAGGCGCTAGTGTGACGTCAGTCCTTCGAAATGTCAAATTTCATAGTTTGTGAGTGGGTTACGCGGGTTTATTTCTAATTAGATTAAATATCTGGGTGACCGAGCTTCGCGCGGCGTTTTCCCGGGCATGAGACCTAGCTAGATCGATTGCTCGTCCCCGAAAACCCCCACATACCAAATTTCATCAAAATCGTTAGAGCCGTTTCCGAGATCCCCGAAATAAATAAAAAAATAAATAAATAAATAAATATACAAGAATTGCTCGTTTAAAGATATAAGATATGGTGACCATTTTGCAATATCTGAGATTGATAATGGCAAATATGAGTTACGGTTACGGGTCAACGAATTTTAGTGCTTTGCGAAATTTTTATAGTTCGTAAACTTATGTCATACTTTTATCCGAACAAAACGGGACCGCGCTACAACACGGGAGGTTCAATGAAAATATTTAAGGTGCTGTTTTTGTATGAAATACTATTTCAACGTAAATTTAGTTTTTACGCCCATATTTAACAACCAATAACAAACTTTGACAGCAGGTGGCAACTGGTGAGCACAAAAACGGTAGCCCTCATTGGTAGGGAGCCACGTACACTTGTACAGGAAGGTTTTCTCGCACTGGTCGCACGGCAGCGTGCGCGTGCGCGCGTGTCGGCGCGCGTGCCGGCCAAGCGACGCGCGCGTACTGTACGCGCGCGGACACAACCCGCAGCGGAACGGCGCGGGGACCGAGCTGTGGCTCCTGTCACACGACAAATAATAACTAAGTGCCAGTTGCACCAACGTACGAACACAGACCGGTCATCGTCAAATATGGCGCCGGCAGCTGTCATCCCATAGAAACTTGTCAGACTTTCGATACAATCAGATTAGACGAACACCGCTGACGATTACAGACGGTTTGGTGCAACCCAGCCTAAGTCTACTAGGTACAATTTCACCCCCATTAAGGCTGGGCATTGACCCTAATTTGAGCTTATTAAAACCATCTGAGACCTAAATTAAATTATATTAAATTCAAAAAAATATATATGTGTCAGATAAGGATCTTGTCTAGTCAAAATCGTATTCAATTCTTAGACCTGATGAATTTCACTCGATAAAGAAAATTCGCAAAGTTACCCCTTTTTGGAATGTTTTTTCAATATTACTGATATTTTACAATCAATTTTTGTACTCAATTAAAGACCCTAAATAGTTACAGACAAATTCGTTGAGTTTGCTTTGATAAAATTATTGGTGTAATGATTATGTTTAAAAGTCTACGAAAACAATAATAATAAAAATAAAAACAGTGTTTAGAAAGATTGTCAATATGTATAGCTTACACAAAAAAAAAGGTGGGCTCTGGAGACAACTAAATGGCCTGGCCCAGATGGCAAACGCGCCCAAGGAAGGCCAATGCAAAGATGGGCTGATGACATAGTGAAGATAGCCGGCAGGGACTGACTTAAAAAGCACAAGACAGAAAGAACTGGAGAAAGATGGAAGAGGAGGCTTCAACCTGTTAAGGATCCAAATATAGAAAAATAAATAACAAAAATTAAACATAAATGTAAAGAAAGTGAAAAAAAATGGAATAAAGAAGCTTAATAATAATAATAGCTTACACAAGATGCGCTTTAAGCGTGGAGGTCTCGGCGAAGGTCTTGGTACAGAGCGGACAGCGGCGCCGCGCCGCGTGCGCGCGCAGGTGCTTGTGCAGCGACGTGCGCAGCCGGAACACCGCGCCTGCGCCATACAAACATTATACTAATACAAAAGCGTTTAGTTCTCACTTTAAATTACAATGCTGTATCGGTTACTAAGGTCTTACATATCTAATACGCTATTTGACTAAAAATTTTTTATAATGCCAATCGAACCAGTTTTTAGAGACGATCAAATGTCTATATGGGACCAACAACTATTAGAGCACAATAAAGGGCTAAAATTAGGGACAAACCTAGCTCGACCCTAGCGGCCTTCAAAAAGGCTCCTACAAATTGGACAAACCGACGAATAAAACGTGCACAAAGTTTGTATGGAGAAGGCCTTGAAGGTATTCGAGATTCATACCGCATATATAACATAGTTGCGCGTTGGCGTCAGCTTGGCCCATACAATCCCTTCTAGAAACGAGGTGCGTTTGAAGGTGCGTCTGAAAAATAAACATTTACGTTCAAAAATTAAATACCTTTTTCCAATTAAAGCGAAAAATTGAAAAACTCAACGCTGCAGATGGGATTTGAACTGACGACCACTGGAATCCGTCCATTGCTCTAACCAACTGAGCCACCGTGGTAATCCTTTGTGGTGGTGAATTTTTCAATCATAACACTTCTAATTAAGCCTTATTAGGGAGGCTCGTAGCGACATCTACCGTGTTGTTGTTATATCTAAAATTATTTGAACTGTCCGAGTTGTATCAAATTAGGCCGTTCAAAAAGCGACTTTACTGTCCAAGCGTGAAGTTTCAAAGTCCAATGACAAGTTTTATAAAATGTCGGACATTGTAAATAATTTCTACTATACAACCGCTTGACAACATTTAAAGTGAGTATGGATGATGGATGTGATGCATTATTAAGGGAATAATTAAAGAGTATAGTTTCTTCCCGCGACCTCGTCCGCGTGGAACTCATTTATCGCGATACAATTTAAATGTTATTTTTTATATCAGGCGCTTACCTAGTTATATATCACTCGTCCATACAAACTTCCACTCCCTTAAGGGATGATTTCCGGGACAAAAACTATCCTATGTCCTTCTCCGGAACTCAATCTATCTCCATGACAAATTTCATCTAAATCGGTTCAGTGGTTTAAGCGTGAAGAGGTAACAGATCGACACACAGACAGACACACTTTCGCATTTATATGGGATAGGGTGTTCCGCCTCCTAAAGCGGAGCTATAGCCCGCGTCCCCCAAACAAGCTCAGCGAAACCTATTTTTAAATCTCTAGGTATTTTAATCCTACCTGCCCTGTTAATCCTGCAAATGGCAGTGAACACACGGGACGAGGTGGACAGGAATCCTAAAATCGCAAATGAGCAGCCACGCAGGTACGCGACCCGTAGCGCGCGGGCTGGAAAATTGCCACTGGTGTCACACAGACTCGCAAAAACCCAAAAGCTCACACACGTCATGGGTCGCAAAGTGTATAATCACCTGCCGAATTATGTCATCGCTGCACAAAGTGCGTTAATATTTAAATCTAAGCTTAAAAAATGGCTTATCGAGCAGGCGTTTTACGACCACAGTGAGCTATTTTCTAGTTCGACAAATACCACCTATTTCTATTAATTTAGTTATAGTATTTATACCAGCGAAACGACAATGTTATTTAAATGTATTTATATACTAAATGACTTGTAATTCTTATTTTTATTTGACATACGTACGTTTTATTTTGACGTACTTTACCAATAACTTATGATTATAATATTAGTATGGATTAGTAGTGGTACCTTAAAGTCTTCTTCATCCTTAGATCTATGGTTACATTGTGAGCACTGGTAACTTTCCTCATTGTCTGTAGACTCCTCACTATCACATTCAGGTTGCCCATAGTTTTCTGTCTGAGGCGTATTACTTGTTGGTGTACGAATTGGCTGTGGTATGGTAGATTCTGTAAACAATAAATATATTAATTGAAAGTGGAATTACTTTAAAATATTCACACTTTTTTTACCACGTCCGTGTCCCAATAAATCGAATATTAGGAATGCGCGGTTGGCCTGGGAAAAATCTAGGGGAAACCTCCGACACGACCACGCGGGCGGTTTCAAATAGCCAGTAGGAAAAGCTAGGACTCACCTTTGGGAGCATTGATAGGCTGTACACACACCACTTTGCACACTGAGCTTTCTTCCTCCAGTGTGTCTATGCCTGTATTGAACTCTTTCTTTACATCACAGCTTGCTATTTCAGGTAATTCTTCAGTTTTTACAGCTTCCTGGAAACGTTTCAAAAGCGGAATGAATATCAATTTTCATGCTACTTACATAGATGCCACCAGCTTGTTTTCAATATAAAAGAATTGTGGATGACTCCTGAATAATACTACCTACTACAGGACTACGTGCTACGTACCTCCCAGCGCTCAGGATTAATAGCGCAAGCGCTCAGGTCTCGTTTGAGCACGTCCTTGTAGCGCAGATGCTGACCGCCGTGCTTCCGCTTACCCTCAGCTAACTCTGAGTAGAAGACAGCCTTAGGCAAGCGGCGGTCATCCATACGGAGGACATGCCCACTCCACCTGAGCTGACGCTGCATTAAGAGGGCCTCCATGCCGAACATCCCGGAGCGACGCAGAACTTCGGAATTTGGAACGCGGTCTAAGCAACCATACTGTCTTCTCGAAGATCTCACGGTTCGAAATAAATGCCATACGATAAATAAATAAGGACCAGTATGAGATTGAGTACCTACTATTTTGTATTTAGTTTTATTGAAATTTCGCTGGTGAAATGTGTGATTCCCTATGATGAATGTATAACACCTTCTGAACCACATTTTAAGTAATAATAAGGATATTCAAAGAGAGGGCTATGCTCTGCAGTAGGCTGAGATTGATGATGATAAAAATACATACACTCTAGGGCAAGTCTTCTTAAACTTTTTCTAGTCATGAAACATTTTTGAAATTTTATAGAGCCTGCAAACCCATTACGAAGTTTTGTTTATCAACTTTGAGGTATAATATTAACGCACTTTGATAAATAGGCTTGTCTTGGACTGACATTCATTACATAGAACCGCTAGGTCAATGGACAGCCTCCTGTTCAAGAGCAAAGAAAACTGGCAAATCATAGTATAGCGTGTGTCATCCACGACGACGCGCCGCTCCACAGCGAATCTCATACTAATCTATACGCAATTGTACAGATTGGGCTGTGAGGACCGCATCTTTGTGGATAAACAAGTGCGTGTCGGGCCACGCGCAAGGTAGGGTTCCGTAGTCGTCCACCCGTTACATTATGTGGACTAAAAAGTTCGCAAACTTATATTTACTATGTTTTTGACAGAATTAACAATATTATCTAAGGTATCAATGGAAATTGTTCGAAAGTTTGCTTTTGCAAAGTACATTTCTGAAGTTTGACTATTACTCGTTAACTAGTAATGTCTACTTAGCTGTGATAGTTTTCCTTTTAAATTCATCGTATATACTACTACCATGATTTTTTTCACATGCCTAGCAGCCACCGTTTAGCTGGCAGGGGGGGGGGGGACACTTGACCATAACGAAAATTTTCACGTCATAGCTTAATATCACGCCAACCGATTGTTGAATCAAAAAATACTCTTAGAAACCTTATAATATTTTTAAAAGAGCTATCCAACGATACCCCTCACGATGGGGTTTGGAAGAAAAAAAAAATGCACCACCACTTTACATGTAGGGGAGGTACCCTAAAAAAAATTTTTTTCAAGATTTTATTCTACCGTTTTGTCGGCGTCATCAATATCTATACTCATGCCAAATTACAGCTTTCTAGTACTAACGGTTACTGAGAAAAACGGGGGTCGGACGGACGGACGGACGGACGGACGGACATGGCGAAACTATAAGGGTTCCTTGTTTACTACGGAACCCTAAAAAGCACTTTACTTGTAATATGAATGATATGATGTTACCTTTAATATTTCTTCAAGTGTTTTTTGGTTCTTCAATACTGTGACGTAGAATGTGTACGCAGAGCTCAGCTTGAGTACACATCGGATACACATTTGCTGTGGAAATCCATCTGTCGGCGTAACCTGGAAAATCCATTGGAATAAAATTACAGAATATATATACCAATTTTTTTTATTAGCCTTTCCATCAGACAGTATGTTAATGTTACAGTCTTATCCGAATAAGTATATATACCATAACAAAGTAAAAATAAAGCAGAATCATACACTTTTTAGGATCCGTTTTTTTAGCTCCCAACTTTAATCTTTTTGATTTAGTACAATCAAAATCAAGATAACACATAGTTGTCCTATATTGACTTGTTTGCATGTTCTCTGAAAGGTAGGCGTAATGATATAGACTAGACTAAATAATTACAACTGTAAAAGTAGTTAAACTATCATATTAGGCTAAGACCTGTAAAGATAGATGTAAGTGTGGAATAAATAAATAAATATTTTGTCCTAGATTATTTCAAATAACTGTTTTTAATTCTGTTTTTATCATAAACAAGTAACAAGCATACCACCCCTCATGGTAAATTGTTACCATAGTCTATAGATGCTGGGAATTACAAAATGGGAGATCTTAATATTCTGCTAAAACTACCTACCTGTAAAGTCATCAGTTTCGTTAACATAACATTGAGACAGGCTCCAAATAACGGTTTCATGTCGTCCACCATCACGAGACAGCAACGGCAAACTTTACTAAAGTCTTTCACACTAATTCCCATGATGGCTCTGTAATAGTCAAAATTAATAACTAGTTTGTAACTATAAGAGTTCAAGCTCACATGGTCATTTACATTAGAATTACGATTATACGATTAATAAAAGGATTTAAAAAAAATTTTTTTTTTCTAAATCTGTTTATTTCATAAAAAATAATGTTACATCCTCTAAACTGACTGACTGACTTCATGTTTATAGTTGAGTTTGAGTTTGCGTTCGTTTGACAGAATTTAGCCTTAGAGTTCTCTTTCTTTCAAAAAGCTTTCCTACAAATTTATGATGATTTCGCCAATGAATACTTGTTCAGTGATGTTGTTCGGTAACGACCATCGACTATGACCATGCCAGTAGGCAACTGGTTTTGTTCGGTAGTGGATTCTGCTCATCGTCGCACTGGGCACGTGTGTTCACCAACGCGGCGACGACCAAAATCCACGCCTTAGGCTGGGTTGCACCAAACCGTCATGAAACCGTCTTTAATCGTAAGCGGTGTTCGTCAAATCTGATTGTATGGAAAGTTTGACAAGTTTCTATGGGATGACAGCTGCTGGCGCCATATTAACCAAGAAGAGAGTAGATCGCTATGGTGTGTCGGTAGACCACAACTAAAACTCGCAGCACGTCAGTTAATTCCTAATAATGGCGCTTGCAACCGTGCCGAAATATCGGAAACTAAAGAACACAAATATACATGGTAAATATCCCGTTATTACTCGTAATTCTAGACTGTAACTACACGAAAACAATAAGCTAGGGTTGCTTAAGATTACAGACATCCATATATCACGTTATGCCATAAAACAGGAGAATGTTGTTACATATTCGGTTAAAACGCTTTCTAATGATATTAAAGAGCCGGTATACGCGTTAGGACGTTTTAAATGGGACTAAAACTCACACAGCAATTAAACTGTTTTAAAATCTGTAAATTAATTTGTACGCCTACTTTTTAACTCATAATCAATGTTAACATAATTATATTTCAAATAAAAAACACTGAAACTGAACAACCACACAACGATACAAATACAACACAGAAATGTCAATGTCAGAAATTCTGCGGCGACTGCGGCGTTCAGAAACCAACCACATTCTAAATTTGCCGAAGTGTCAAAAATTCGCAGCTAATCGGTCTAGGAACTCTATTTAGGAAAAATAAATTAATAACATCATATAAATAGTATACATGTTCAAAATTTTATCTGAACAGCCAATAGTACTGATTATCTAATTATAATAACGATTTCGGGTACGTACCTTGTAGAATTATTTTACTAGAATCTAAACACACCTCAACTCAACTCACTGTCACGAAATTTCAAAAAAATATTTAAACATTACACGAAGGTAGGTAAAAAATACATACTTATTTATTGATTCTATCTCTACAGTTCTGAGGTGATAAAACTCCATTATAAATATGGAACGGTAAGATAATATGAGATATTTTATATTGCGAGCTATTTTAGATGGTCATTTTTAGAAAATTGAAGTTCTGAAATATACAGGGTGGTAAAGCAAATAAAAATAATAATAATAAATAATAAATATTTGTGGACAATCTTACACAAATCAACCTAGTCCCAAACTAAGCAAAGCTTGTACTATGGGTACTAAGTGACGAGTGAGTGAAATGTATGCAAAATTAGCGTTTCATGCTCTAGGCACATTTTTCCATGGCTTCGAATTATCAAGTACATATACCTATAATATAAGGCACTGCCGGTCATTTTGATTATCATTCTCCTAGCGTTATCCCAGTGGGTATAGTTGTATCCTGAAGGATGCCTGGGGTCCGCTACCTTATCCCAAGATTTGGCGTAGGCGCTAGTTTTTACGGAAGCGAGTGCCATCTGACCTTCCAACCCGCGGGGAAACTAGACCTTATTGGGATTAGGCTTGTCAAGTGAGTCAAGCGGACTTGATCCTTGTTCATTGACGATTTATTGTAACATGTGTTTGACTAATCATAAAGTACGAGTATTAACTATAATGACTAATTGATTCTAAATAGCATTTGTACGCCAATAGGCAAATTTCTGGAGTGTAAACCGAAACTCATTCAGTGAATTATCGTACAGCGCAGCGGTTAGGGCTTCTTATAAAATATTACCTAAAAGTAGGTACATATACCTACCTACCCGCCATAACATGCCATACCCAAAATCGTAACCACTATCTTCATTTTGCAATCATTGTCTCCTTCTTACCTTTAGGGTACCTACCTACCAAAGATTTGGCTCACATAGCACAACCTTATTGCAACAGCATAAAGTATAATATCTACAAATCTCGCTGCATATGGAACCTCGTTAAAAAGTAATCGACGTGATGTGTCATAAAATTAGTGTGGCGTCTTTATTTCCCATGCACTAAGGTTGATTTTAGAACAGCCGTGTTATGGTCAGTTAAGAAGTATGATCGAGAGTGAAAGCTCAAATCTTCACATTACGTTTCGTGCAACGGGACCCGATACACAACATGGTGAGTTCGAAATTTAAAAATATTATTTTATTAATTTTGAATGTGGCCAGTTTGAAACCTGTGTTTTAAAGCTACTTTTTGTTAATGCGTTAAGTTTCTTTAAGGTTTTATTGTTTTTTATTTCCATTTCCATCCATTGTGATGAAATAGAAAGTATGTTACATTATATTACGTGCGTAGGCTCAACGCATAAACTTCTTAATAGTTTGCCTGCTCTGTAGTCCTCGAATATACATTATGATTTAAAGTGTTTAAGTAATGTGTTATACTGGAGCTCTTCAACATCCCATCATTGTGTCCATCTTGGATTGGAGATAATTAAAGTTTGATATATGCAGATTATAAAATACATTAGGTAGGTATTTACTGCTTTCCAAATAATTTTTATTTTTAAATCAATTGTTTTATGCTATAAGAAGACTATTCTTTGCATGAAAATAGCCAATAGGTATGTATATCTAAAGGCTCGGAAACCCGCATGAGATTCATACATGGCATCACATATTGTTCTAAAGAAAGTTTAGAATATACATACATACTTATTGGCGTACATAGATAAATAGATACATAAATACATAGACAACATCCAAGACTCAGGAACAAGTATTCGTGCTCATCACACAAATAAATGCCCTGACCAGGATTCGAACCCGGGACCTCAAGATTCGTAGGCAGGGTCACTACCAACTAGGCTAAAGCGGTCGTCGAACATGAGTGTTGCTCATGTAAGGGTTTAGCACTTTGCACTCTATAATCAATAACAATGGCAGATTTTCAATGGACCGGATCCGGACTTTCAACCGGAATGGTCGTGGCCTTGTTATTGATCTAACAGTTATGAAGCTAAGATTCCTATACAAGTACGAGAAAAGGTGGAACTTCACAAATGTTTCAGTTTTATACTATTTGTATCTATTTGGATAACAAAGATAACTTTTCATCATTATCCATCACCCAGTCATTTTTTATTTATTCTGGTATAAAGAATAGGCCTCTCCTCGAGTACGCAAGATAAAGTTTACTGGCACTAAAAAAGACAGGTACCGTTTGTGTTAAAAGCAATTTGTGGCACATTGTGCATTTTCTGATTTTTCTGTAGGTAAATATCACAAATTAAACTACCTAACGTTTCGCAGATAGCTAGGATTAACCATTTATGTTTAAGGCGATCATTTTGCTGTTTCTTTTTTTCCTAAGTCGATCATTTGTAATTTAATATTTCTGTTTAGGTAGTTATATACTTTTAAATTGTTACTTTATATATTACGCTCATTGTTTAATTAATAAAGAGATGGCGAGGTCCACATATATGGTAAATACACAATACACAGTGTCTTACACAAAGCTTAGCCCCGCCCTGTTGCACCCACTATTGTGCATTGCATTTTAATTACCTTATGAGGGCCGTTAATATAGTAGAAATTATTTAAAATGTCCGACATTTTATAAAACTTGTCATTGGTCTTTGAATCTTCACGCTTGGACAGTAAAGTCGCTTTTTGAACGGCCTAACTCGGACAGTTCAAATAATTTAAGTATACGACGGGTTGGTAGTTTAGTTGGTACTGTTGGTAGTGACTCTGCATACAAAGCTGGAGGTCCCGGTCAGGGCATTTATTTGCGTGATGATATTTATTCCTGAGTCTTGGATTTTCTTTGTATTTAAGTATCTATTTATCTATATAAGTTTGTATATCTTCGCCTAGTACTCGTAGTACAAGCTTTGCTTAGTTTGGCACTAGTAAGTAAGTAAGTAATTTATTTGCATAAAATAGTGTGCAATAAGATGGTCAACATATACATTTTAGCTCAACTATTTTGCCTGACAGACATGCAAATCAAGATAGAAATAATGTCACATTCAGAAATGACTTACATTTAAAACTATTATTATTTCATTAATTATCAATATCATAATTATATTATACATAAAAAGAAAACATGTCATGGGTCATTCATTCGGTAGATTGGTGTAAGATTCAGTGGCGAAGCGTCCATACAACTCGATTCCCACCGGCTTGCCTAGTTTTCAACCAGACCAGTTCTTTGACTACGGTTCATGACATGAATAAGTAAGGGAAATAATTTCCGGCTTTCCTAAGAATATTTTTGACGCGCCGCCACCACTGGTATGATTGATGACTACAAAAATATTTATCTATTTCCGTTGTACCTATGTGTGTAAATGGGGCTTCAAGGTTTAGAAATGGATATTGAAGTGTCACTTATGTTTGCTTAATGATGAATGACTCAACGTTACGTAAGAAACCAACGAACATAAAGAAGTTTCTCCGTAAATACGGTGCCGTTTCAAACAATATTAGCATAGCAGTGACACCAATTCCCAAATGGTGTAGGTACCTAGGGGAGACCAGGTATAAAAGTAACACGGGATGAACGTAACAAATGAGTTTTTGAACGAATTATGTTGGCTACACTGACGGCTGCTTTACCAAAATGTGCCATTTTGAACCCCCCCTTCCCTCAGTTGCGCTCACGGCGCTGTGCCGCCGGGTTGTGGGCGTAATGAGTTGGTGCCGAAAAATTACGCATAAAGTAAGATTTGACCGTTATTTTCATTTGTGATTATTTTAATTATGTAATGTTTTAGCTTGTATGTTATGTGTGAATAAAATAGCACAACTATTCGTGTTTATGTTTCGGCATTCGGAATTGTGCATTTATAACAGCTTTTGCAGGTTATAAGCACGGTTTTGTCATATTCGGGAAAATTTACAGATCGGGATGAAAGTAACGACTTGTTACTTTCATCCCGATGGTATTTATTAATTACAAATACATATTAAATCATTAAAACAGTATACTACATAAACTTAAAAATAGCCTAAATATAAATTAATATTCAAAACTATGCAAACCACTACTTATAAAACCAATATCCCCTAAATCACCGCTCCTGGGAATGGTTTCCAGAAGGCTGGCTACGTTACCTCGTTGCACCGCAATGCCTACACGTTGGCCGAGGAACACGCCAGCCTTCCGGTCACCAGTGGGGCTGTTTTTTTTTTTATTTGCTGGTAGGATTTGTGAGCTCCTGGACCCCATGGACCTACCGTTTCAACCGCAAACGACACAAATACGAAATCATCACCGAGACATTTGTATTTGCGGCGCTCAACGGTCTTGGCTGTAGCAGCGGCCCCGCCTGCCCGAAGCGTGGTGAGAGACGCCGCCAGCCAGAGCATCTACACATGTGGCGCCCCACGTCCCACACTAAGGGTCTGCCAACCTCCCAGGGCACTAAAGTCATGCCGTCGGGTCTCTTACCGTTGCCGCGAGCCAGCCCACTGGGTTCGAGGGTAGCAGGTACGTTGACACTGACCAGACAGAACCGGACGGAACGTATGATTCAGGCAGGCGTGGCGGGAAAGGCGGCCAGCGCTCTTCGCGCTTGAAAGTCCGTGCAGACCCAGACGGTTCATCTGAGCACCACAGCAGCAGCGATGGAGCTCCACAATATTGCAACCTAAACGCATTCCAACAGCCAATCTAAAAAAAAATATTGTCTAAAAAGGTGGCGGAATGTGCTGATCGGAGAGCATAATTAGAGCCAATACCCGGTTTCCCGTTCAGAGACTGCTAGAAGGCGGGCTTCGCCTTGGGCCGAGGCACACGTGTCTAGCAGGTGTTCGTGGACTATTCGGCTAATGGGTTCATCCCAGAGTTTTTGGGATTCCGTCCTGCCCGAAGAATGTTTATGTTGTGTTATGATAAATAATAATGTTGATTATGAAAGTTACTTTGTATTTATTTGCATTGTTACAACCTTCCCCTGACACTGTTACAACCAGCCCTACCCCTAGGGATGGTTGTAACAGATTCCACTTTTGTTTTTGGCTGTTTTTTCTCAATATCTCTTATATCAGTTGCATTTAAGGTGATGGTTAAAGATAGCTGAAAGACTAATCTATCATTTGTATTGATTAGAATCTTGATATTCTAAAAGTTGTGTGAGATATTACGAAAAAATCGAAAATTGTTACGTTCATCCCTGGTCTCCCCTACTTAGTCATAGTCAGTGCCGGATTAAACCAGCGTCGGGCCTGTAGCAAATTCTATCAAGGGGCCATTGGATAGCTTTAGGTTAGGTTATCTTATCAAGTTTATGGTATTAAATTTTTTTGGTGCACGGGGCCCCTAAATTCGCAGAACATTGCTACCACAGTAGGCCTAGCACATGTTGGCCGCGAGAGTCTGTCGCCTTATGAGTATGTCGGCTTATCTCGCGATAAGCCGACATACTCTCGAGGCCATCATGTGCTACGCCTACTGGTCATAGTCATAGTATTTGCCTGCCGCTAGTCGAAAACGAAGAATCTCCCTCTCTGTCGCTCGAATTAGTAACAGCTCTCACTCAGTCGACAACGAAGACTGACCATGGCTATTTTTTAAGCCTTTGAACGCCATTTTTCCGGTACGGCAGTGACATCAACACGCCAACTCATTTTCCACAAGAGATTATTATGCACCGAAGACGACTTTGACAACGAACGCCATAAAACCTAATAATATTCGTTATTAACAACATATATGTTCTTGGCATCCAAAGGTTTAATCGTCGTTGATCTAAAAACGCCAAGCCCGTCTCAATTAATTTGCGTCCATGATCAGAATTAAATGGGATGGCATGTTTAAATGTCAGACTTCTATTCCAGGGAGCCAATCAGAGCGAGCTGCCAGCAGGCAAGGCGGACAGCAAAGGGGACATAGTTGGCAAGATCAAGGCGAGGCTCGCTTCCGTAGACAAAAGCAAGGCGCAAGCGCTTGGCGGCGTGTTTCTCTTCAACATCATCAAGGGAACCAGCGTATACAGTTGGAGTGAGTGTCTAAGTTCTAAGTCCCTACAAATCCTTACGCTATCCTTATCATCATCATATCAGCCGAAAGACGTCCACTGCTGGAAATAGGCCTCCCCAAAAGAGTGCCACAATGACCGGTCCTGCGCCACCCGCGTCCAAAGGACTCCCGCGACCTTTGCCATCAGGTCATCAGTCCACCTTGCGGGGGGTCTACTCACGCTGCGCCTTCCGGTCCGTGGTCGCCACTCGAGAACCTTTCGGCTCCAAAACGGCTCTTCAACATCATCAAGGGGACCAGCATGCACAGTTGTAGTGAGTCTCTAAGACCTTACAAAATATCTTTTCGTTTCGAAAGTGTTAAAATCAATGTTACATTCCAGCAATGGACCTGAACAACGTGCAAGTATACGAAGGCGAGCCAGAAGACGATCCCGACTCGACCTTCACCCTCACTGAAGCGAACTTCAAGACGCTGGTCCTGGGCAAAGAGGACGCGAGACACGTGGTGCAGTCCGGACGATGCTCAGTCACTGGCGACGTCATGCGGGCGATGAAACTTGAGCCTTATATTAAACTAGAATAGAACGGTATTTAGAATGTACGTAACACACATTTAGAAGCAAAAGTGGTGAACACTGAACGTGAGTGAAGAACTCAAAATAATCTATCTAAATTGAGCTTCCTTGTAATACGAATGTGTTCTGGTTCCTTTGATTCGTGGCTATTTTTTGCTGCTGACTGACTCAGAGTACTTAGCTCACATGAACCGGCCACTGTCAAGAACATAAACCTTAATTATATAAAACAGTATTTTAAAATGTACAAAGATATTAATGAAGTAAGAATAGACACAGGGCTTAATCCTATTTACTTATAACCATCATAAAAATCTATATCCACTTAGAATATGAAAGGAAGTGAAGTGTCTCAAAATCTTGAATGATGCGATTTTACAAATATCAGGAAATAAAAAATAAAACTGAAGTCTTCGTAATCATCTTATTTATGTTCGTAATGACAAGTGCAAGTTCCATCCTGTATATACCTATAACACTGACTGTCAAACTATTGGTCAAACCAAACTGTAGCCACTTCCTTCCTTTTCCTTTAACTTTTTAATTTACTTGCCAATATAGTACAAGGTAACGTAAAACGTAACTTTCGGATTCTAAATCTCGATGTTTTTGTCATTTACTTACTTCACAAATCATTTGGTAGCAGCGTTATTTTTTAACTTATAGCCGAAAGTGCGTGCAGTGATAATGATAAAAAATGCCTCCGCGGTCACTTAACAAGTGAAAGCTGCGTACAATAAGAAAATAATTTCCTCAAACAGACAGTCACGAGATCTAAAGATCATGAGGAGTTATATCAGAGATCTGATTACAATAATTAGGTGCACTATTACCACGCTAGAAAGACGTAACTATAGCCCCCTGGCTATACAGTCAACCGTGCCTGTAGCAGTGTAGTGTAAAGCAAAGCAAATCAGACTGTCTTGAACTGCTATGTAGCAATAATGAGATGAATCTAAACCAATTTTGAATGCAATCACCTTTGTGTCTAAACATTAAGGAGCTTAATGTTTACATTAAGTTAATTAATAATTTGGAATATTTTAATATCTTGACTTGTCCTACTCTATGGTGTAAAATTCAGTGTTTTGTTAACTTTAATATTTGTTATTTTAAGTTAGTTAGGTAATTTAATAAAGATACTTTTTAGGATTTGGGTTTTTTTATTTTGATCATATCAACTTATCAACCACCACCAATTTACTTACCAGATAAAATAACATTGAGTCTGCTGTATGGGAGTGAATATGAAATGAACCCAATAGGATCAGAACACTCACACTGTAAAGGAAAGAATCAGTCAAACAAAAATAAAACAATAATTTTAATTAACAAAACATGTTTAATCAATAGTTATGGAGGCATGTAATTGGACATACATAGTTTGAAATATCACATGATTTTACAAATCACAACTTGGGACCCTGACCGGCTTCTTCATCCACAGCATGAGACATTGGGTGCTCCAAAACATTATCTATGAGACCATAAGTCTTAGCTTCAACGGGAGACATAAAGTGATCTCGTTCCATAGAGGTCTGGACCTTTTCCAACGGCAGCCCTGTATGTCTAACATATAGTTGATTGATTTGCGCTTTCAGCTTCAATATTTCTTCGGCTTGGATCTGTATATCAGTTGCCTGCCCTCGCACTCCTCCGGACGGTTGATGTATCATGATTCTTGAGTTAGGCAATGCGTGTCTCATTCCCTTGGCCCCAGCGGAAAGTAGTAAAGAAGCCATGCTGCACGCTTGACCGACACACCATGTAGCGACTGGGGGCGTTATATACTGCATCGTGTCATAAATACCGAGTCCAGCGGTTACGTTGCCGCCGGGAGAATTGATGTACAGATGAACAGGTTTCTTACTAGACTCTGATTGTAAGAACAGCAGCTGTGCGACGACTACAGAGCTTATTTCGTCGTTTATAGGACCCATGAGGCATATGATGCGTTCTCTAAGTAGTCTAGAGTAAATATCATACGCTCTCTCGCCTCTGCCCGTCTGTTCTACGACTATAGGTATCATACCGAGCCGTACTGGCGAACTGGTCACCAAATTTCGATGAGTATTCAAATTTGATCTGGTTACACCCACAGATATCGCTCTAAGGAGTGGTCGAGAGTATTTTAAAGCCATTTCTAAGATTTTACAACGAATTATTCAACAATTTCACTTCGATGATTAGGTTATGTTTTTATTTTTTCTGTAATTGCACAGTACCGGCACTGTTTCTAATAATTTTAGTTACCAAATTAGAATACTTTCTCTAAGATTTTAGAAAGCTTCGGGGATATTGTGTTAATTTAATTTTCTTATTTTATTTTGACGTTTGTTTTTGGCGTTACTTTGACAATGACATTACAAAACGTACGTAAGTTTGTTGGTTTGGCGGCGTTTCGTTTACGCTTAAGCCGCCACTACACCACTTCTTGAATTCAAAACCTTTAGAGCGGGATGTAAATCTATGTAAATATATAACCAGTCAGAAAGTGTGACAGCGACGAATGCCGGACGAAAAGTTTTTGGTAAATTGAGTCACCCACAAACTACTAAGGAGATACCAGTCACCTCAAGGTGATCAACCGTACTGCAAGTATATTTGAAGTCTTTGAAACACAGCTCAAGAAGTATTAATAAACTAAACAGCACTATTGTGTTGCTTCAACCTGCAAAAAGACGCATCTACATGCCACATGGTGAATGGGGGTGATTTGACGTTATAGCGCTTGATCTTATAACTTGCAGGACAGTGTGGATGCGCCTCTTTGGCCTACAAAAAGCACAAAGCCCAAGCCTCCTTCCTTGCCCAGCTTGCCCTACCGTACCGTAACCCAGAGTATAATAAGTATATTGTAACCTATGGACGCTTGCAAAGTGCGTCGTCGGCCCATTAAGTTCTTTGTGTCTTTATCATCATCACCATCATATCAGCCGAAAGACGTCCACTGCTGCCACTGCTAGACATAGCCCTTCCCCAAAGAGTGCCACAATGACCGGTCCTGCGCCATCTGCATCCAGCGGACTCCCGCGAACTTTACCAGGTTATCAGTCCACCACTTCACAAGGTTTTACTTACGGGCCGGCGCGTACCGTCAGTTAAAGACAAATTATCTACACGAATTAAAAAACTTGAAATTGATTACAAAATCCTTATAATATCTGCTAGAATAACAACTATATGGTCACTCACTTTATAACATAATTTTGTAGATCTTCCTTAGTTATCACAATGATATCTTAGATTATAGGGTATACCCGCAATTCCAGAGGTTATCAACCATTTCTATAATGCCCGCAGGTTGAAAATCAGTGGTCCACTTATTGAGGATCACTTGAAATAATTCTCACTCCTAGACAAGTAAGTTATATAAATGAGTGTATTATTCCTGGATGAATATCTTGTGGACTATGAATGTGTTTTTAATATAGAGGTTTGATCAATATAAAACTCATAATTTTAAAAAGGTGATAAATTGATAATCAAATTGTAAACAAAATATACAACATGGGCTTATATTATAAGGCACTTCATAATAATAACAATGATTGCCACAAACAAAGTTTTTGATTACATATACATTGCGGGGCGTCGGGCTCCCGAAGTAAGACGAGTACGATCAAATCCTGCAATGTAATGAAAATCGCATGCAAGATTATGCAGGCTTGCACCGTGTAAACGGGACTTAAAAATAACTTTATTTGAACGCACGACTCTTGTTTTGGAAGCTAAAGGCTTGTTCGGACTAGGCTAGTATTTTAGTGTAGTAGCGAGCGAGTAATTTAGTAGCTAAACGTGTCTGAGGGCCTACCGCGAACCGAAAACGAAATATCTTTCTCTTTGTCACACTTGCATATTGGAGCAACAGAGATGGAGATACTTCGTTTTCGGTTCCAGTAGATTAGTAAGTAATTGCGTAGAGTCAATCCATTTTAATCTATTTTTTTTAGTAGCGCGTAGCATCCCCCACCACGCGTCCGCGCTCACTCGGCCGCCGGCTAAACAAATCCGAAACTTTCGATTTAGTCGTGTTCATTAGTTGGCGTGAAAATGTCGTTTCGCTGTAGGCTGTTCATCTTGCAGAATACCACTGACTTGTGAACTTTACTCGACTGTAATGCGAACGATTTTTAGGCAGTAGCGAATAGTTTACCTACTAAATTACTCGCTACTAGACTAAAATACTAGCCTAGTCCGAACAAGCCTTAAGTGCCGTGGGCAAGACGATGTATGTACAGACAGACAGAGTAAGGAGCCCGCAAAATAATAGCCCCTAAATACTCTGTTGCGGACATCTAGCCCATGTTGTATATTATATAAGAACCAAGCAGCAGCAATTACTATTTTATTTCTGCGGTTGCCGACGTCTTAATTTCATCAACGCCTCTTGTCGTTTCTTTTCTATAAGCAATTTTAAATCTTTTGACTTATCATTAATCGTATTATTAATGTTTTGAACATTCGCGCTAGAAACCTGATTCAGACTAGCAACATTATCTTTCGGTGGGATTATGTTAACTGTGTTGGCAACACTTAAATTAGGGGCTGTGTTCACTGTGCTGGCGAATTTAGGTTGGAATTGTTTTTTCTTAAATTCTGTAACTGGTTGTGGTGGCTGTGGCGCTTGGCTGGTTTGTGATGAAGTGAATGGCAACAGTCGTTTTGCGAGAAGTTTTTCTCTCGCTAATTGATGTTTTCTCTTGATTTCATCCTGTGTACATCTGATTGGGGAGTCACTGGGTTCTGAAAATAAATAAATAATTAAGGACCAAAGTAGCAATACAAACCTAATTGAACATTATTAAATAATTTCCGAACAAAACTTGACATTGTAATAAGAATTTAAATATTTTCCATATGCATTTGTTCTTTTAACTACTAGGTATGTAAGAGCTAATTAATAAACATTATTTGTGCCGAATCAGGGTTCCATGTATCAAGTAACTACCATTAACACCATTGTAAATGCAGTTGACTTAAAATGTTGAATAAATGAATAAATCATAATAATCAATGTTTGCAGAATGGTAGCTTCTTTGATTTAACTTAGTCCCTTCATTATACATATAAAGAAAGAAAAACAAACCTGAAATTTTTTCAGTATTTCCGTGCGGCATGGAACTGTACCGTGTGATGACCATACCACTTGTAGACGGCTTGTTATTGACCGACGGTGACTCAGGCATAGAGTTATGTCGCCCGAAGAATGACTTAGACATGCTATCATCATGCAGCACTATATCGTCTATCATCCAATTCATACTCTCAGAATTGTTTAATTTCTTTTTGTTGTTTGCGTTCGGTGCCTGCGTTAGCCTGTCTAAAGTACTGTCATTTAAATTTCCAACGAAGTTATCGAATGAATCATTGTTAAGGCATGGAGATTCAGATTTTTTTGTGCGAGTGAGTAAAGGAGATTCCAGCTTAATGCTATTCAATATGGCGTCCATTGAATCTTGATCCATTTGGAAATTAATGCTTGACTTAATAGCTCTTTTTGGTTCGAACCTTGCTTTTTTCGGTGGTGTAACCTTAAGTATACTTTCCTCAATAACCTGACTGGCCTTTATTAGACATTCATTCATGGAATCGTCAGATTCTAGAGCTGGTTCCGTATCTGGTTTAGCAAATTTTGAGCTCAAGAGATTTTTTCTAAGGCACCTTGAATTTGTTTTAAAGCAGCTTTTAGGTGACTGGCCGGATAAATCACTGAAGAGGTCTTCCTCACTTCCAGACTGCTTTTCCTCTGAAACTTCACTGGTTTGTTTCTTTCCGATTAATTCATGCAAATTTTGGTTTAATTCAACTAACTCTTGAAATAGTGCAGTCTTTTTATGTGAAACTTTATTGGCTACTTTACGTTTCTGTGTTGGTCGCTCGATTAGTTTAGGTCTTGAAGTTTTTCTTGTTTTCCTGCTAAGTGGTGTGGAGTTTTTGATTCTGGACATGGCTGTGTGTTCTGCTTTTGGCGTGTAATAGTTCCATACGACATCTGTTTCACCTTCAGCGCCATCTTGGGTGCAGAGGAATGGGACAGGGCTGGCCGCTTCAGAATCACTGTCTCTCGAAGGGGAGTCTGCCTGATGCTCAGGAGTAGAGCAAGGTACCACTGGAATTTTCACAAGAAAATATTAAATATTGATCACGAAACATTCAAGCCACTGTTAAATAGATTTTTTTGTGCCCACTCCAATTGCCCACAGTGGAAATGCAGCCTTATTGTATTGGTAATAAAAATTCATGTCTGAAGGATTACACTCAACACACACTTCTTACCATTATTAATGTTACAAAATCTTAATAATGTTAAATTATCTCTCTATGCTGTGTCTCTTTATGTTCAAGATCTATGGCTTGACAGATGAAATATGGACATTAAAAACATTGATTCCAAAATCATGTAGTTTTGTTTTATCTTTTATTATATATAATAGATCATAGAAGTGGACCTGGATGAGTCCCGACGGTGCAACTAAAAACGAGATTGACTTCATCATGTCGACGAAAAGGCATATATTCAATGATGTCTCTGTGATTAATACGGTCAAAACCGGAAGTGATCACCGTCTGGTAAGAGGCACATTGAATATATGTGTTAAGCTGGAACGCTCTCGTCTGATGAAGTCCACGCTCCGACCAGTAGCAGCCCAACTCCAAAACCCCGACAGCTTTCAGCTGGAACTCCAGAACCGTTTCGATTGCCTAGGCGGCGATGTGGACGAATTCAACGACGGGTTTGTGGAAGCTGTCCATACCACAGGGTCTAAGTTCTTCAAGGCCCAACGGACCAACAGAACCAATAGGCTCTCTAACTCCACTCAGAGGCTCTTCGAGGAAAGGAGTAAGATGCTTCTACAGTCTTCAGTCGATGCGACATTATATCGGCAGCTTAATAGACAGATCTCCAAATCCCTGACCCGTGATCTGCGCCAATTCAATACAAAACGTATTGAAGAGGCCATCGAGCGGAATAAGGGCTCAAAAGTTTTCGCAAGAGATCTGTCTATTGGGCAGAGCCAGCTCGCCAAGTTAAAAACTGAGGATGGTAGAACAGTCTCATCCAGACCTGAGCTTCTGAGCGAGATAGAGCGCTTCTATGGACAGCTCTACACGTCAACTAGCAGACCCGAAGTTGGTCTAGTAGAAGATCCTAGAGCTAGACTAACCCGGCACTATACCGACGACATCCCGGACATCAGCCTGTACGAGATTAGAATGGCTCTTAAACAGCTCAAAAACAACAGGGCACCCGGTGAAGACGGAATTACAGCCGAACTCCTGAAGGCGGGTGGAAAACCGGTCCTTACGGCCCTTCAGAAGTTGTTCGACTCCGTCTTACTGGAAGGGAGAACGCCAAAGGCATGGAACACAGGCGTGGTGGTGCTGTTCTTTAAGAAGGGTGACACCACTCTTCTGAAGAACTATCGACCCATCACGCTTTTGAGCCATGTCTACAAGCTGTTTTCAAGAGTCATTACGAACCGTCTCGCACGCAGGCTAGATGACTTCCAGCCTCCTGAACAAGCCGGTTTCCGAAGAGGCTTTAGTACCATAGACCACATCCACACGCTCCGACAGGTTATACAGAAGACTGAAGAGTACAACCTGCCCCTCTGTTTAGCGTTTGTGGACTATGAGAAAGCCTTCGACTCGATCGAAACCTGGGCGGTACTACAATCTCTACAGCAGTGCCAAGTAGACTACCGCTATATCGAAGTACTGAAGTGTTTGTACGAAAACGCCACTATGTCAGTCCGACTCCAGGACCGGAACTCGAAACCTGTTCCGCTGCAGCGGGGAGTCAGGCAAGGAGATGTTATTTCTCCTAAACTGTTCTCCGCTGCACTGGAGGATGTTTTCAAGAATCTGGACTGGAGAAGGCTAGGCATCAACATAAACGGCGAGTATATCACTCATCTTCGGTTTGCTGATGACATAGTAGTCTTGGCTGAAACCATGGAGGATTTAAGTACAATGCTCGATGACCTCAGTAAAGCCTCCGAGCGAGTTGGTCTAAGGATGAACATGGATAAGACGAAGATCATGTCAAATGCCCATGTAGCACCAACTCCCGTTACAATCGGACGCTTTACGCTCGAAGTTGTAGACGATTATGTATACCTAGGACAGACTGTCCAGCTAGGTAGGTCCAACTTTGAGAAAGAGGTCAATCGTCGAATCCGACTCGGCTGGGCAGCGTTCGGGAAGCTACGGCATATCTTTTCGTCCAATATTCCGCAGTGTCTCAAGACGAGAGTCTTTGACCAGTGTGTGTTGCCAGTGATGACATATGGTACGGAAACGTGGTCGCTCACCATGGGCCTCATAAGAAGGCTCAAAGTCACTCAGAGGGCAATGGAGAGGGCTATGCTGGGAGTTTCTCTGCGTGATCGCATCAGAAATGAGGCCATCCGTAGCAGAACCAAAGTAACCGATATAGCCTTTCGAATCGCTAAACTTAAGTGGCAGTGGGCGGGGCACATTGCACGTAGAACCGATGGCCGTTGGGGCCGAAAGGTTCTCGAGTGGCGACCACGGACCGGAAGGCGCAGCGTGGGTAGACCCCCCACAAGGTGGACTGATGACCTGGTAAAGGTCGCGGGAGTCCGCTGGATGCGGGTGGCGCAAGACCGGTCATTGTGGCACTCTTTGGGGGAGGCCTATGTCCAGCAGTGGACGTCTTTCGGCTGATATGATGATGATGATGATGATGAATAGATCATATAGAATACTTGAAAGCCTTACTATTAAACAACATTGCATCTCAAGATATAAGATACATTAGAATCAGAAGAAGCTGGAAAAATAACATCATAATTCATAATTAATGCTAAGGTACACTATATAAAACTGAAAGGATTTAGTATAAAAGTGTAGGATTTACCTTTGTTTTTATGTTTGGTAGCTACCATGGTCTTTGTGGATAAACTTCGCTTGCTCATATGGGTATCAGAATTGTAGTTATTGAAATCATAAGTCGATTTTCCCCGGTAGCAGCAATGTACACAAACCGTGTAAACGATATGGAACAATACAGCGGTATAAATCTAAATTATGTAATTGATAAATTCAATGAATGGCACTTCAACTTTGTCGAAATACTACATTATACATTAATATCACAAAACAAATTATTAACGCTCATGCAAACTCGAAATTCCAAAAACTGACAACTCACAAGTCTACAGAACATTCACAGAAGATATGCTGTCACATTGACGTTTAAATTTAAAGGTTCGTTCTAATACAAGCACAATCTACCTTACCTGCTCGACGGGGTGTTCTTTTTATAGGTTAGTATATTTTAGTTAGTATTTTTATTATTTCTTAGTTTTTATTTAGTTATTTTAATTGTAAGTAGTTTTAGCTTTATATTTAATTATGTTATGTTTTTTGGTTACATTGTATATTGTGATACGAAATAAACCAGCACAATCTAATTAACGTCTTTAGTATTTTGTAGAATTGTATCGAAAAGAACTTACAAATAATGCAAAATACACTTGCTACTTAGTATATACCAGATACCCTGGTTATTTCATATACAACATTGAAAATATTTATTTATACATATTACTCTAACGCTTTATTGTGTACGTATTTGGAAAGTTTTGAAATTTTCGACATTTTGGAGACGTTCCAATACTAGTAGATAAGTTAAAGTTTATTAAACAAAACTTGTCTTAGAAGCTAAAAATAAAATTTACGTTTCATAAAAACGACTCAATTGCTTGAAATGTTATCATTTTTATCGAGCTAATTGTATATCATGACTGACAATAATTAAGCATGCGCAAAATAAATAATAAATAAATAAAATGATGACATGATCAGGTCAATGTGCACATTACATTATCTGTAAGCTCCTCCCGTCCCGCCACCCGCGCATCCCACTGTCAACGTCACTCACGTCAAACAAGCAAGCCCTCCTTGGCCCTCCTACTTCCCTCACCTCACTCCTCAGTCCTCCGGCCGGAGCGGAGTCCTCAGTCAAACTTGTGCGGTCAAGCGGCTCGGCCTTGTTATTCTACGAAAATTAAAACCGCAATGCTTCGGAAGTGACATTTTAAGTGCTAAGTGAACACAAAACCATCCAAAATGTTGGCCGACGGCGAAATTGTTGGTGACGGATCATGGAACCTCATGGTGTATGTGACGGACCTGAACGAGAAACGCACCTTGGTGGTAAAAGGTGATATGCACATTGGAGGAGTGATGCTGAAACTGACGGAACTCTTCGGTAAGATGCTGTTTTGTAACCTTTACCCGAGTCCTTGATTTCTTTTTTACCATGACTCATGAGATGAGTTTATGACTGTTAGTAGGTGCGTGTGTAGTTGTAAGTATCTTGTTTCTTTTTACAGCTGTGTTATTAATGAATCAGTTTAAAGATAAATTAGGGACGGATTCTTGTTGGCTGAGTCAGGCATGTTTAAGTTAATAAAGGGACCGTCATTTGAAAGATTGCGTGCAAATTGTTTAACAGATATTGTAGTTTAGCTGTGTATGCAAATTCTTATAATGATACTACAATGTATCTGTGCAAAACACACACCAAACTATTTGTATAAATTTTAAAATTAACCATAAAACTTACTGATTTCCACTTTTCTCAAAATTCAAAACATTTATTCTGCAAATAAATGCAATAATGAAAGCAAATAAATGGGTCACTCACATCTTTAATGTTGAATATGTCTGAGACTCGAGAATGGGGGAGGCGTTTGCCCGAAAGCACACAGAATCGGTTACCGTGAATTAAGGAAAACAAAAAGAAGATACAATACTAATATAAACTACATTTCTGATACAAGGCTATAAATAAATAAATAAATAATAATATAATATAAAAATAATATAGATAGATCCATCCCCTATAAATAAATATAAAAATAATATAGATAGATCCTGGTTTTTACAAAAAAAAAGATAGATCCTAAGTCAAAATTGGTATTACCATTACCATTAGGTACCATATTAGGTATATTTTCCAAAAAAATATTCAACGGTATCGTACCAGGAGGGGTCCAAACTTTGTATGTTTTGAAAATTATTTTTATTTTAATTTAAGACAAGTGACTTAAATGTAATGATGTGATATATTTTTAGTACTGGCTCAGAAAGCCCTTTCGTTTGATACCACACATGATGGGTTTCAGAACATTTTTTTTTTAAATTCCATACAAAAAAGAAGTCGTCATAACTCCTCTCCTCTTCGTTTTTTTTTCGTCCAACGGGTCAAATTATTTCATATGTCCTAAAGATCAATCGTACCGATTTTCATGCTTTTAACACCATTTGCAGCATTCTCCATACAAAGCCCTTCTGTGCCGCCAGCACTATAGTAAAAACTAAATCTCCTTGCTATTAAACATAGTACAAGTGTCTTACCATTTTCTACAAAGTCTTATTCAATATCATTAATTCTAATCATGATGTTGGTATATAAGTATCAAAAAACATATATAAAGCCATTTTGGTAGGAATTAAAAGCCATTTTCAGCCCCAAATGGACATCTTGGGCAATAATCGTAATCTTCGCATCTTCAGTATAATAAATATGCACTTTCAACCTTATCTCTTTAACAATAAAGTCCTAGAATGTATACTTGTTTATGCTGTACACACTTGTATATTCCACTGATGATCTCTGTGTTCACAACCTGTTTCTCACCACTCCTAGAAATCCAAAGAATAAGCAATAGTACTAACATAGGTATAGAATGTTCACTCCCTAAGTGTTGCTGTCAATGCACCATAAACAATACGAGCGTGTTGTTGACTGATGACGTAAGGGTTGTCGACAGATCATGCAATTAAACTATCTTTATATATATAATTATTATGTACGTGTGTTTGTCACCTAACTCCTCTTAAACGGCTGGTCCGATTTGGATGAAATTTTGTGTGTATATTTGAGTTGGATCCTGGAAGGTTTGAAAATACAATTGGACCCGGTAGGTGGCCTGCTTCGCCGGGTAGGACGACGTCTGCCGGGTCCGCTAGTTTTAAATAAAACTTTTTGAACAAAGTATTTTTTATACTACGTCGGTGGCAAACAAGCGTACGGTTCACCTGATGGTAAGCGGACAACGCAGCCTATAGACGCTCGCAACTCCAAAAGAGTCACGTGCGCGTTGCCGACCCTATATAAAATTAATTTAATAACCTATGAAAGCAGTTACGTAGTATATAGATGTTATACCTAGATGCTCACTGAGTCAGTATCGAAACTCACTACACCTTGTATTTTTTAGCATTAGACAGAATGCCACCAAACTGCAAGGTTTTTTATCTGGCACTCAGATACGTTTAAAACCTTAATTTGAAGCTTGCATTTGTTAGTCACAAATACGAAAATATGTCTTAATTTATTAGATTATTTTTATGATAATTTTGATAAGCCATCGATTATTTTTTATATTTCTGTTCATCCATCTAAAACTTGCACAATAAAGAACCCAAAGAATCAGAGATAGCTGATTGTACTAAATCTTGTTTTTGACGCGAACTTGGCAAACTATACCTGCTGCCTGTACCACAAAACTTTACAAGCATACAATTCGACAAATTCGTGACCTTTTTCTATGGAAAATTGTACAATTTTGTCAAATTGTAGACCTGTAAGGTTTTGTGGTACAGGGGTCTGAGGTCTGATGTGAAACAGCAATGGGAGGTGCGAGCGAGAGCGAAGCTGCGCGTACGCAGGCACGCGTCCTTCGCGGCCTGTCGTGTGTGGACGGGGGAGTTTTTGCCCACAGGTGAGCCGATCAGTTATGCGGGCTGTCGGCTCGGCCCTATCCTTGTTTGTTGACTGACTATATGTTTGGTCTTCCGTAATACATACAGTTGCAGGGATGTTATTACTTTGCGTTTTGTTGAGTAAATCTAAAAACAAATGCGCTGCAAAACCGTGCAGGTATGTACCTAGTGTTGTGTTTCTGGAGGTGAGCTCCCGAGGATGCACTGTGTTGAGAGGGATGAACCTAAATTTGTCCCTTCTGCTGCCAACACAGTGAACACAGTGAATTCTTAAATTTTATAACGGGTCGGCAACGCGCACCTCACTGCTTTGGAGTTGCGGGCGTCTATAGGCTGCGGTATCAACTTAACATCAGGTGGACCGTACGCTTGTTTGGCACCGTCGTTGTATAAAAAATACTTAAATAACCATGAACATACTCCATATTTATATATAGTCTCTCATTCCATCTTATGTTTTCCGCTTCCCTAACATGCCTTCTTTTTATACATCTATATAGTTATTAGACCTTCTTGATTTTATCATCAATTAGCGTGAGATACAGCAATATACTATAATCAGGAGCAAGATAATTCAAATGTGGTACCCTTGTGGTACCCCAGATTTAGGTTACTGAAACCCTAGGAAACTTTTAACATCCGCTCGTAATCCTTTCTTTCCTTTTTTCATCGGCCTCATCGCTTGCCGCGAGTACTATACTAGTATGTGTATGACAGATGAGACCTGCCAATTTCGTTGTGTTATATCGATTTAATTCTGTTAGTCCCCACGCAACGCCTAGAAAAACGTCCCGTAAACAACTGATTAAATAATATCTCACCTACGCTTGGTTAGAATGGAGGTCGGTTTTCGCCCACTGGTGTTAAAGTATCAGTTATTAACACAAAATATTGCAGCAATTTTATACCAGAGGTATTATTAAATCGGCTAAAATGAATGCCGTATATATATTTATCGTATGACATTTATTTTCGAACCGTGAGATCTTCGAGAAGGTAGTACGGTTGCCAGTTCTTGTTGCTCATAAATAACCGGAAGGTACACTATTACTGTTGAAATTGAAAATAGAGTTGTTGAAATAATTTTGCAATACAACCGGTTAGTAACACTAACAATAATATCCCGTTAATGTTAATTCTAGCCGCAAGCAAATCGCTTATTAAGTCGGTTGCACTTGCGAAAGTGATTATTAGATTGCAAGCTTCGTAGGTATTTCACTGTGTCTGGCTATTTGTGAAGGAATTTCGAAGGTTATAACAAACTATTACTATTATACTAAATACTTACCTCTAGAAGCACTGTCTTAGAGTATTCCAGTGTTTAAACCGCCCGCGTGGTCGTGTCGGAGGTTTCCCCTGGATTTTCCCCAGGACACTTTCCAACCGCGCACTCCTATCGCTATTGCGCACTGAATATAAAGCGACAGTCAGGTTAAAAAAAACTGTCAATACTAATTCTCTTTGTTGCATAACCTCAACAAATTGACAGAGTACCTATCTATAACATACACAATCACAATGAGTAGAGGCAAATAACAGGCAGTCTTATTAAGAGCGATCTCTGATGTTTGACTCAAAAAGCATTCATTATTTAAGTTAACTTTCATTCATTCATTATTTAAGTTAACTTTTTACATCCAATATCAAAGCGCTGAATTGAAAAGTAAATATTAAAAATTTATAAATTTGCGATTTTAGTCAGAAAATTATTCCAAAATAGTAAAATGTATGGTCAGAAATGATGTCGGTGTATTCCTTTTATACGAAAATGATACCAAACTTGCCTAAGTAGATAAAGGAAAGGAATCAGCTTAGTTTGAAATGTCCTGGTCGGCTGCTATGTTTGGACCCCCTCACTTCTCAAGTTCTCACCACATGAAAAATCCGGGGGGCTCTACTTCGTAAATGCATCTTTGGACTATAGATATCAATCCTGCCAAAGGAAATCTTTTGTTCATTAACTGCCGTATTTTCCTTAAGAGCGATCTCTGATGTTTGACTCAAAAAGAAACAAGAGAATCATGCTTTTTTTTTCTAGTTATCTAACGCAAACCGCATAATCCTCGATTCAGCAAACTACACAATGAGAGCACTACCATAGAAAAAAAACACTATTGCAGCCTTTCGCTATATCACTTCAAGTAAATCATCAAAGCGATAAATTAAAACATATCATTTCCTGGTACATGATCGTTTAATAACGCACATGTCATAACTGCGTTGTTCTCGGGCATACATTAATTACCAGGGTATCTGAGGTCCCGACCCTGACGGAAGTGTTTCCGTTCTTTAATTAACTACAAAAGAAAATGAGCCGCGCATTTTGGCACCTTGTCATTGCTAATGATGTCACAGAATCAAAGCATTCTTACTGTAGTACGTTAATTAGACATGGTACTAACTGGTACTAAAATGTAGGTAGCGGACCCCAGGCATCCTTCAGGATGGAACTGTACCGGGATGACGCTAGGAGGATGTTTTTTTAAATTAATTTATTATGTTATTATACACACCGGCAGAAAATTTGGCCCAAAAGCATTTCGTGATTTTAAACTATAGATTGAATAAATTAAATAATGATTAATATATAAAAAATGCATTTTTTTAATTTGGGACGAATTTTCTAGCGGTGAGTATATCTCCGAACGCCGCGAAAAAGAGATTGTTCTAATATTTGACAGAATCTGATGGTAACTTTAAGCATTCTGTGCCTCAGTTTTCAGAAATCTTTGAAAGCAGTTTCAATTATTTTTAAATCTAAATGAAGTCTTCCTTCAGTAACTTCAATATATAAGGTGCTTTCCCTCCGTGTGGCAATGTTTTGGGACAACCCGTATTGTCGTAGATGACTGTCTTGAGTTTCTACAATCCAGCCATCACACGGGTAAAGCTCATTCAGATTTGACAAAACGGCTATGAACAACTCAAGTACCGGATTAGTAGGCTCCCTTGCTCCCTAGTAGGGAGTCCCTAGTTTCAAGTGTCTCAACCCTTCTGAGAGCGCCGAAAATACGTATCTCCAACCGCTTAAGATATGTCTACAGACGAGTGACTCGTTTTATGGGCTTTATCGATCGAGAATATACTTGAAAGCGGGGGTGCCGGTACCGTAATAGTATACATTACATGTCTAGTTGCTAGTAGGTAAAGTAAATGTAATGGTAGGTGATAAAGTTAAGTTTGTTTTCCCCGCTTAATGTAAAGGCGACCATTATACATTGTTTGGGATTTTCTATTAACGCTCATGTGGTTTACAGAATTTCATAGGGCCAAAAAAGATGTCTTCTCCCACAAATTTTTTTAGTCTAAAAAAAGTAACGATTGCTGAGCTCTATATGCCCTAGATGATGAAATAATCGAAGTAAGTACTCAACAATTATCAAGAATGTCAATCAACTTGCTATGTACAGCAACATAAGACTATTTTGTTGTTTATCGTTTGGTATAAAACATTTGTCCCTTTTTGCCAAGTATGTAGGTGCGAAAGTAAGGTTATTGTAAGCATCCGGACACTTGGTGCGGTCTTTAAAACCTTTAACATTATGCTTCATCTCTTTAAGCCATTCTCGGATAAGAACTGTATAATAATCCAACCTTGAATCGTTTCGGAGCTCTCGCCTTTTAAAGTAACCCAATGCTACCGAGTGTCGTGTAACCTTCAAGTTTACTTCAATTATTTGCATACGCTAACAAAAATGCTTGAATCGTAAATGTAGTACGTTCATTACACCACGGATTTGGGTAATGCTGATAAGATAGCGATTAAATCCTTTTGCGTAACTGTGTACGAATATGCATGGAGATAGGGAGATAATAAGCACGTGAAACGTTGACAATACATTGTTGAGTTTTTACTATTGATTATGCTAACGTTGCCAGACTCAAAACTTGCGCGAGCATACAGGACATTTTACATAGATAGCACTTGGCGTTTCGTAGATGTAGTGTTCAGCAGAATGTCTTCTTTACAGCGTTCTAATTGGTGAAGTGCCGCCACCTTAAAAATCGCTGCCATTACAACTCCTATTTACTCTAAAAGACATGTCTTGGGTCCCTGCTGATGAGTAAAAGACAGAAGGTACCTCTAAAACTAGGACTATGTTCCACACCACACAAGCACAAAAGAAATGGATATGGAAGGACGGAGATGATGCAGATTAGGAATAGACGGACGGGAGACGGGAGAGCTAAATGTTCATTCAGTTGACGAAAAACAGTGTTTTTCAAATTCCTACGTTTAAATTCATGATGTTCCTTCTTTACTCCCCTTTAGTCGTAGCCATTGACTTAAAATATAGAAATAGACACACAATGCCGAAAAGAAATAGCGGATAATGTGGCCCAATTTGACACTAGTCAGTTACATTCCAATAGTTTCGTACAAAAAAAGACTTACAGCTGTTAGTCTTAACTTCTTAAGTGTCAAATTTGTAAAGACAAATACCAAAACTACTAGTAAAATACCAAATGATCATTGACCCAGTATCGTCAATGTGAACACATGATGTACCTAATTTTAATATTCATTTTTAAATGTTGCACTAATGTAATTTAATATGACTTGTAAAATGTTTACCTATTTTACCAATAAATGTCTGTATTCTGTACCAACACGAATGTACCACCCGACCGACTCGTGCGGGCGGTACTTTTACGGGAGCCATTTTTGTCCGCTGATTGTGAATCTAGTTCTATAATATTACGTTTATGGTCCTGGCCAAGCAATGCTGAACGACTGACAGTCGCTTGAACATCTATTCCGTTGTATCGACGCCATGTTGCGGAGTTTCCGCCGGCGCGCGCGCAGATAAGATGTCCGCTCATTGTTCTATGCTGAGGTGACAATCGGAGGTTGATGACCTAGCTGATAACAGTTACAGAAGATTTCTTACCTTGTTACACATACCGAATATTGGGGAGACACTTATGCGTTACTAAATTTGATAATTATGTACAAGGTGTTATTGAAAAATCCGCTTTCCTTTACCTAGTTATTGTCTAGGGCGATTTCATCAGAATAGCTCCGTTTAACGGATGTCCATGGTTAATACAAAACTGAATTTTAATGTCAAATGCACGCTTCGTAACAAAATGGAAAGGTTAGACGTAACTTTAACATAACTTCAATAAATATTAACTCCCCATAAAATCAATGTCTATGGCAGTATCGCCCTGAAAGTACTTCAATAGTTTGCAATATTTAAACTTGTTGAACATACGCACTGCTTTGCTAAAGATTAAGAACGTCCGAAACTGTAAAGCCAAATTCTGCCAAATGAACGCAAGCTAGAGTCTACCTTATAGTTAAAACTCTTAGTCGTTTTTTGCTTGCGTTCGTTTGACAGAATTTGGCCTTTGAGTTTCGTACGAACTACTCGTATAGTAGTCATGACTTGTAGAGGTATTTATTTACATTTAAATGCTTCAAAGCATGAAGAAATATCAACACTATAATCTTATACAATTAATTCTCTTCATTCTCCTTATGGATCGTACATTAATTCGAAACAGGTAGTCATTATATTCAACTAACAACAAAGTTAAACACGCCAAATAAGGAAAATACGTAGCTATTGTGCCGATACGCTTTAGGTAAAGTAATGGAATTAAATTAATCCTTATCTAGAAGGACTGTACATTTTGCCGCTCCGGCTAAACTCTTGCGCGCCTCCAGGGTGACCGACACTACGAGGAAAGACCACGACCACGTGCTTTGAAGGTTGAAGCCGGTCAACCAATCTCACTGGAGCGGAAACTCTTAGAGTAGGTATTCCAGTGTTTAAACAGAGCCTGGAATGGAAGCCCTAGACTTGGACTCTTCCAACCTTTTTTGAAATAGTATCGTATATGTATAGGTAATCAATTTAGGTTTCGTTTTTTTTTTTTATACCACGTCGGTGGCAAACAAGCGTGCGGCCCGCCTGATGGTAAGCGGTCACCGCAGCCTATGGACGCTTGCAACCCCAAGGGAGTCACACGCGCGTTGCCGACCCTTTTAAAAATTTATACACTCCTTTCTTGAAGACCCCTATATTGTAGTCCCTCGGGAAACCCTCGGCAGGGAGCTCATTCCACAACCGGAGCGTGCGAGGGAGGAAATTCCTCTTAAACCGTACCGTACGCGACCATTTAGATTCTAAGGTGTGAGGATGAATGCCCTGCCGACGGCGAGCGGTGCGATGGTAGAAAGCGGCCGTGGGCATCATGTCGAACAGTTCTTCGGAGCACAACCCATTATACAAGCGATAGAACACGCACAAGGAGGCGAAGTTTCTCCTTAAACTTAACGGTTCAATATCGCTTGTGAGTTTGGGATCGTCTACAATCCGCACAGCACGTCTCTGAAGAGAGTTAAAAGGCCCAAGCTGGTATCCAGGTGCTCCCGCCCAGAGGTGACAGCAATACTCCATGTGGGGACGGACTTGTGACTAATATAATAGAAGTCTCTGTCCCGGGGTGAAGTACCGCTTTTATATGTATTGAAAATTGACAAAAAATAATCCGAAGAAATTATTTGGAGACACTATACCAATACCAACCATAACCAACATATTAGATACAACTCTGCATGTGCATACTCGTATTACAAGTTACGAGATAATGTAAGACGTCATTACGTCATTAGTTACTAGTATATCATTAGTAGTCGTAAGAGACAGCCGTTTAGGACTAATATGACGTTGCGTTTCGACACATTACGGCGTAACGTAATCTTATACTATACTGACATAATCTTAGCTCAATCACAGACTGAGTAAGAATACTAACGATCAGAAAGCAGCATTACGAGAAGATAACGATAAGTGTCTATTCGCGCTAAAATGTGACTGGAATAACCCTGGCGAAACGTCAAACGTATGTGTAAAGAAGCTGGTTCGTTCGTTAGGTCTATAGCTGCACAAACGGCATCGGGAATTCAGGACTGCTGATCAACGGTTACCAACCACTAAAGGAATGTGACAAGTAAAACACAAACTGAAAGACATACCATTTTATGCCTTATCGACATGACAAGGTACGTATTTCAATTTCCCTTACTGTACACTATGTCGGTACTTTAATAGCGTTGCGATGATCAGCAAACAATTACGTCCAATGCCGCGAAATTTAGGACATACCCTTATAAGGCTATTGCAAGCCGGTTCATCGCCGCCAGTTTAAGTCTGGTCCCCTATTTCACACAATATTCGCGAAAACCTCGGCCAAATTAAGCTAGGCATTTACAGGAGTTACAGTGACAAGTGAGACGTGGATGCTAAAGTGGTTGTAACTTGTAATTTAGGGCCGCAGCACAGAATTCAAGAGAAAGCAAGGAAAGCGAACATTAACATAGACATTCGTACTGAGCAATTAGCTGGGTTACTGAGAGAATGCGAGGACCGTTAGTGTCCGGTTTGCCTTAGTTGGACGCACCATACATGCGCCTGGTCAAGACCAGTGTAAATCTGACCTACGACTTAACATAGTTGTTGTGGAAGCTGGGTCTAGTAATGCTGATGCTGGCGTGTAGTGAGCTTGTGAAGCGCTGGTGTAGATCACTGGAATCGTGGCTTATCAGTTCAGTTGTATCACTTTCGAGTTGCAGTCAAATAAAAAGGTGGAATGAACTCCCTGTTCTGTATAGTACGGGGTTCTTTAAAGGGACTACTACTACTACTACTACTAAGAAGAACCATTTTTGTTTCTCAACGTAATTGTCATACAAACAATTGTAACAATAATGTATAGAAAATTATTTTCAAAATGTTTACAAGTCATCTGTCGCTTGACAGTTGTCACTCTACATATGTCACTGACAATTGTCGACGTGATGAAATAGGGGCCTGTGAGACTATGCTCAAACCATGGCCAGTCATTTTAAAAAAAGGCTCGTAGACACTTCTTTTACGTTCTTCAGTAAGTACTTGGGTTATTATCAGTTCTGGGAAAAATAATAGTCATATTATTATGCAAAGATGTCACGCACTGAGATTAGCCGTCACAATAAACACCGTTACTCAACACGTTACTTGTTTGGCGGAGGTGTCTTCATAACAATACCAAAAGCGGTGCTCTTAGCAAGACCCGGTGAACCAAAACAGCATTAAAGAATTAATAAGTGAAAAAAACCTAGCAGAAAAGCTCGGGGTAGAAGTTAGAATAGCACCAGAGCATCACTTTTTATATTCCCGTGGGTGTCGTCAGAAAATAACTAACTACTCAGATTCGGTTGAAACCGCTCAACCAATCTCACTGGAGCGCAAACTCTTATAGTATTCCGTTCCGGCTTTTAAACCGCCCGCGTGGTCGTGTCGGAGATTTACCCTGGATTTCCCCAGGCTACACTCCAACCGCGCACTCTTATCGCTTTATTTGACCCGGACTCTATAGCCACGCCACCAGTCAGGGTAAAAAAAAAGAATCGAGTATAGAATAGAATACCTACTAACTCTCTTTACTCGTTGTGTCGATGGGCTACCGACAAATCTCAGCAATATCACATTTGCTCCACTTTCAAAATTCAAATTCAAAATCCAAACATATATTCTGCAAATAGGCCACCAGGGCACTTTTACATGTCATAATGTCAATTTACAATTTAACAACGTCAGACGATATACGCATATAATTATCATACATTTTTCATGAGAAAAATTTATTTACAATTTAAGAAGTATAATAAATTTTCAAAGCATCTGAAATAGGCTTGTGTAGTACATGTACTAAGAACTAAAAAGACCTAGTTCCCAACACTGTACTAGAGCGAACTATTCCGTAAAGTTCTCTTAGTACATTTAGTACCTACATGCGGAGCGAAACCCGAACAGAGACAACAATATCCGAATGACCGACTCGACTGGCGCGAACGCGAGCCAATGGTCATTCGATAGTTCACTCATTCAATTAGTAGGGTTTGACTTGTAAAAGTGCCATTGCGGCCTACTTACAGAATAAAGTTCATTTTATTCATTTATTTTATTCATTTTATTTATTCAATTCAGTCAAAGGAGCACGAATATTCACGTTTCTCTCGGTGTACTAGTGTACTAAAATAATTAAAAGACCGAACTAGTACATGTGAGAGATTGTACTAGTCCGGAGCGATCCGCTCAGTGAATGAGCGCGCACATGCCTAATCTGAAAATGATTTTTTGTGCGCTACGTCCATCCCTTAGGGGAATAGGTACAAGCTGAATTATGCAACTCTGCAATAAACCACACAGCACACCACAACATTCTGTGACAGTGAATCGATATTGCTGATGACTCTATACGGTGTATGATTCTAACCGGTTTTGCCGCGAACTTGTCTGACGCATCAGACGCATGACGTCAGAAACTGCAGAGGATACAAGCTTACGATGATGCCAATGAGGTTTTTAAAATGCGGTTGCATTCCACGTGAGGGCGAAACATTGACTTGATATGACTTTATTATTCTTTTTTCCCAAATAACACTACATACGGTAAACAAATTTCTGGGCCACTTCGTACCTTGCCACAGTGAAAATCTATATGAAAGCGGATAGTGGTCTCATATGAATGTCACTGTGACACGACTGACATAATATAACACTATATTACAACACATATGACTGACACACACACAACATTATATGACTGATATAATATGTATGTTAGTCTTTAAGGTATTTGTATTATGGGCCGCAGATGCCTGAAATAAATGATTAAATAAATAAATAAGGTACGAAGTGACTATCGTTCTCATTGGCGCGAGAATATGAACCCAACATTATATGTTTAATCAATTCTTGGATTACTTAGTATAATTCTGTAGTCACTACAGTGTAGTGTATCTGTGCTCCTCAAAAATGTTTTATAATTATAGGTCCCTGCATTAAGCTAAGCCTTCCCTGTTTGATCCCACAAGGAGACCAGGACCAAGGAAGGACCAGGAGGAGGAGGAGGAGGGGTCTTTAATGAGCCAGGCCTATAAAGCCATAGCACAGAATAAGTAATAGTACAAGTACAGAAGTTTCTCTGTTAACAAATCCCCCGTTTAGGTATGCCAAACGTGCCTAAACGTGACCATCTCTTTCTATCGCACGCAACGCGCTCTTTCGAGGCCCCGCCCTCAGCGCTAGGGTTACCACCAGCGAGAACCTATTTTAATATATGTACTTTATTATTATTAGTAGTGTTGTTTACAATACAATTACGAATAGTACTTTTAAGGTTCCGTAGCCAAAATGGTGAAAACGGAACCCGTCCGTCCGTCTTTTTGTCTGTATGTGACAGCTAGGGTTTGCTCCCGGGAAATACCGGTACCGAAAATACCGGGATTTCCCGGTTTTTTGAACCAAGGTAGGAACCGGTACTACGAAATCGAATTCCCGGTATTTTCGGGATTTTCGGGAAATGTAATTTGCAGCTTAAATTTAATACGCTAATCTATAAATAATAAGAGATATATCGATAAAATAACGCAAGCGATGTTTATAAACGGAAACATCGCTCTAAGCAGCCAATTCACGACCACGGCTGGCCATTACTCCGTCCCGCTTATACAAATTCATCAGCGCCGTCACCTAACCAGTCCTCCACCCGCATACTTACCCCAACGTGCGTGTTCATTGTTCTACAGCTACACTATTAGTAGGTAGTCGCCCAACTAGCACCCAACCAGCACGCTAGCGTTAAGAATACCTGTATTTAGATTTAGATTTAGATTTATTTATTTATTGATACATATAAGCTTACAGTATTAATAACCAAGACGCTCACATGTTACATACATAAAATAGTTACATGAAACTTAGACCAACACGAATACATTACAAAATAACGACACACAAGACAATTAAATACTTAAATTATTATTTAAAAATGTACATATATGCCTGTATATCATTCTTATATCGGTTCCATATGATTATTAAAGTGTTAACACATGCCTGTATAAAGATGTTAGAGCATGCTATAACATCGTTATAACCCCGAAACAGGCCCACGCGATACAACAGGTAAAGATTACAGAAGGCCTGTAGAGCAGTGATCTTTATACCCGTAGTGTTAACCAACCCTCGACAACAGCAATAATACAGATGAAGTGTTAGGTAAGAGTGAATTAACACTCTTGTGCAGGTACTATTACAGGTACAGCAAGAGTGTTAATTCACCCTCAGCTAAAACTTCCACCGGTATCACTGTGGTTGTAGAGGGTTGGTTTTGGTTACCGCTATGAGTTATAGAAGTGCTTCGGCTGAGAACGATTTACCACTTTAGACTTTATTACACCTATTAAAATATTTCAAGTGAGAATCTTACTTCTTTCTTATTAATATTATCCTACACGGTTACAATAAAATTATGTGACAAACAGCTTACCAAATGACAAAGGAATATTTGACAGAAGGAGATAAGCAATAACTAATTATTGAAATGATTTTTGTTTGTGAAGTGTAAACAATCTGCCCTCGTAATTTTACGGTTATTTTATACGCTTTTTGAGATGCAAATACCTTTAGTCAAGAATATTGTACAGGATTTGTCTTCATTCATAACAATGTAACATAACGGTGTAATAATTACACTTACTATATTCTGGACAAACTCTGTACTACAACCTTAAGTTGTACAAGACACTCCACGGCAGCAATGATTATGACAGACTCTTGATTCAATTAAAGTTAAAATAATAATGAACAAATTGTAAGCATTTAGTAAACTCGTTGATATAATTTTGAGTCCGTTTTATAAAACGCTAAGATAAAATAAGCAAATTCATTGTGATTTATATAATTAATGTGTATTTTGATAACAAAACACGTGTATTTTCTTTTTTCATCCCTGATATTATTATCATATTGTCCAAAAAAGGTATTAGGCTAAAACTACTCACGTCTCAAAACCACCACAAGTAATTTCCCGAAAGTACCGAAAATACCGGGAAATCCCGGTTCCTCTACCGGCCAGTACCGAAAATCCCGGGACTGATAAATGGTACCGGTTCTGCATTCCCTAGTGACAGCCGACGTACTCGGAGACTATAAGCACTACAAATACAATTAAAACATTTGGCAGGAAGGTGTGTTCTACTCGTATGAACTGCTACGTAAAAGTGATGTGAAATGACGAAAAAATTTTAAAGTCGGGGGAGGGGCGCACTCTATACATGTAACCAGCGGGGTAATCACGTAACGATAATATGTACTACCGTTGGTACGTATTTAATGTCAGTTTTAGTATGGGATTTGACATTTAAATCTATCGTACTAACGGTCGAAAACGTAACGTGATTACCGCGCAGGGGATACAAAGCGAAACGATTTATTTAATGATCGGACAACAACGCAGCAGCGCGTGCGCGTGCGATCCGTAACGCTGCGCCGCAACCACTGAATAGTCACACGACGTGTGAGCCGGCGGCCGCATGTACTTTGCGCGGCGCGATGACGTCACGGTAGTAAGCCCCTCCTGGCCATAGTCAGGTTTAAAAAAAACCTTACGAGGATGTTGCCTAGTAATGGTAACGCCTGCAATGTTATCCTAAAAACAAATTAATGATTGAGGCAAAAGGCAAATTGATAAACTACATCAGAACGGTAAAACTGTTTCAAGGTTTTAAATTTAATTAACGATAATAATAACCTTATACTCGCAGGTTTATCAACTACGTATTTGGCATTTGCATTCGGGAATTCGATAAAGCCAAGTGAACGAATACACATTTTTTTATTTATTTAAAATCTTATTGCACGAAAGACACCTAGATTAGGGATTGCAGAGCAGGGCATTTTCGGGACATATTAGAAACCAACCTTAGACCAAAAGAAAGAAAAATGGCAATATCTGACTGTAAATGCCAAATTGCTCGCATGATCTAAACCCACCATTGTATTGCCTTTTCGTTACCCATTCGTTCCATTGTTTATTTTAAGACGACCATAAATCCGTACGAATGCCGTGATTCTAATACCCGTTCCAATTCAGTCTATTTATATTCGTCTGACTTCATTCGGGGTAGCCTGTGTGTTACAACACGCACGTTTCGACGCGTATACGCTTCGCTTCGACTGTTGATGTTTTGCCAAACATAACCGTTGGTCAGGTGAACGAGGAATTTTGAAAATAGAACCGAATGAAACAAACGAAGTTCGGAGAACCTTTGGTTCACGTAACTTCAGATCAGAGGAGATTCCTTTATTGATTCGGTATGGCAGCTAGAGATAATTACAGCCCTCAACACAGCGCATCATTGGAAGCTGTGACAAACTTACTCATTACCAGGAATGAGCCTCCACCACGAGTACTCATTTCGCCTGTATCCAGTTATCCACCCACTGTTGAGCAAAGGCTAAAGACCTTCAGGTTCACGCCAGTCTGCCCTGTTTTGTTTGAGTTAGTGCCAGTTGCACCAATGTGAATGTTATCGCACTGATGCGCTGTTGTTATTTCTACTGTTTCTACGGATCTGTGTCTTAACCTTGGTCACCACTCTGTGACGCTTTAAGTGTTATTATGGCTGCCGGATTTGTAAGGATGAAGCTCTCTATAAAGCCGAGCAGCTATGAAGGGAAACTTTTGGCTCGCATTGGAATACGCAGAAAACTCGTAGAGATCCTCAGGGTTAAACCATATAATATCCATAAATATGCATGTGTGTCGAACCTTTTTTACCTTTGCCTATCTAGGAACATCATTAGGACACTAAAAATACCCACATACCCATTACCCATAATGTCAAACCTTTTTCCCAACTAAATTTTTGCGTGTTCATATTTTCACCATCTATTCATATTTTAGGTCAAGGTCTGGGCGTGTCGCCACTCCTATTTACCGAGCCATTAAGCGTTGTCTCCATAACCCATAACCTCGTTACGTACAAACAATAACTGACCATTTTGTAGACTTTATCTTTTCGTTATAAGGGTTAGCATGGTCAGTTAATTGCGTCAAATGCTGATAGTGTTTACACGCTGCAAACGTACATTTTAGTTATTCTTAACTATGTTACTAATGAGACTTCTGATTAGATAATATTCAAACTCTCTATAGTCGGTCCTTCATGGCTGAGAAACATGATAAGCTGTCTTCAGTACCACTTGCGTAAACTAAGTCGCATGCAATGCTAAGTAAAAATGTCCTTAGTTTATGAGATATAAAGCGAAAATCTGAAAAATTTCATACCCCACCGTATCTATTACCTAACGATTGTACAGACAGACGACAGGATAAATACACAGGTGCATACCAAGTATACGAGTACTTACTTACCCTATGTTATACTTGAAATCATTTGAGATGGCCGATTTTCATCAGCGAAAAGGGTCAAAATCCAATATTTTTTTTATAGAAATCTGTCCTAAATAAAGAAGTTCAACCTTAGCTTCTCTTTTATTCTTGATATGACATGACACTAAAAAACCATTCGTCATTTTTACATACCTTAACGTAGTATTGTTGATTCTTACACACGCATAAGTTCAATAAGGTAATATTCATTACAAATAGTCATTACCGCAATGACCATTTGGAGTTTTTGCTCATTAATGACGTTAAGATGACTACAAAGAGGTATGTCCATTTTTGCCATTAAGTCAACTAATTTGATTTCTGGGTCACTTCGTAAGTACCTTGTCACAGTGAAATCCAATATGAAAGCCGCTAGAGTTCTCATATTAAATGTCACTGTGACAAAGTACGAAGTGGCTCAGAAATCAAATTGGTTTACTGTACATTCATAATTTGCATGCTTTTATCGTACTTTAACTTCATAGCGGGATTTGAAAGGTTATTGAACTCATACCTAGATGACCTCATATGGTAGAGAGTGCCATATGGCATAAGTCCGCCTTTTGTACGATAAGGTTTTCTTTTGTGCAATAAAGATTAAATAATAATAATAATAATATGCCGACCGCATTAGCTTAGTTGGTAGTGACCCTGCCTACGAAGCTGGAGGTCCCGGGTTCGAATCCCGGCCGGGGCATTTATTTGTGTGATGAGCACGAATATTTGTTCTTGTGGGTCTTGGATGTTTTCTATGTATTTAAGTATTTATTTATCTATTTAAGTATGTATATCGTCGCTTAGTACCCATAGTACAAGCTTTGCTTAGTTTGGGACTAGGTTGATTCGTGTAAGATTGTCCACAAATATTTATTTATTTTATTTTTATTTATTTAATACCTCAGCAGCCCGCAATGTAACTACAATCTACATGTTTATCTAAACTTGTATGCAACTTTTTCTGACTTAGGGAAATAAGTCTCCTACAATGCCATTGCGTAGATAAGGTGAAAGAATGGATAGCAATGAAACAATAGCTTTGTCACATTTAAAACCTGTTTCGTGGTTTCTAGTTTTTACCGGTCAAAATACCTTTGCCCAATAATTTATTCGGCATAGTTACTGATACTTACGGACCACCATTGTTAACCTACATTCACTTTTCTAGAAAACATTAAAAGTAATGGTACCAGACGTCATCTACAACGGAGCCAATAATTCTTGGTCTGTTTACGTTAAAAATGCCAACCTAATAAAGAACAACCTGTTTCTTTTCAAAACAAAGACACGCTTATGAACGTCGTTTTCGTAGAAAATTACTGGCTAATGTAATGTACTGATAAGAACAATAAATACATAATACTGTTTGAGTATAATAGTTTCATTCAACTGTAAAGCTGATATGAATGAAAGGATAACATATTTTAAGCTTTACTGCATCACCTTTTTTTTCACCGCTACTTAATGAGCTAACTTACCTAAAAGAAATATTTATTTACCGATAAGTCCGCCTGTGGTATACCTTTACTTACCTTACATGTCATTGTTTTGTTACGATTTGTAACTGATTTGTGCAATAATGATTATTTGTATTGAATATCATAATTTTAAGGCCGTGTATTACCACTTTTGAGTTTTTAAAAACCATCTGAGACATAGAATACAGTGTCTTAAAATCTAAAAAATATATATGTGTTACATTAGGATCTTGTCTAGTCAAAATCGCAGTCAGATACATGATCTGATGAATTTCACTCGATAGAAAAAAATCGTGAAGTTACCCCTTTTTGGAATGTATTTTCAATACTACGGCTATATTACTGACATTTAACATTTAATTTTTGTACTCAATTAAAGATCGTAAATAGTTATAGACAAATTCGCAGGGTTTGCTTTGATAAAATGATTGGCTTAATGCATGACTATAGCTAAATATTTACAAAACTGTTCGCAGAGCTTGCGTAGAGAGCGGGATGGTTAATTGTAAACTCACGCGTGTTAGAACGGGACAATTGCGTTGGGGATACCTCCCCTTAAGTTGTATTATTTGGCGGTTTCGCTGTGTAATCATAATCAATCAATGTTAATAACAATGACTAAGATTTTGATTATGTAATGCAGCTAAAACGATTTGTTTTCCTAAATTCATCAATGATCAAATATTCTCGGAATGCTTGTTGCCAAGAAGCCACTTCAGCAGAATTTAGAAAGGAACGGGCTACTGATGTTTTAACTATTCCATTATATCGCTCGCCTATAATATAACCAAGTTATAAATAATTTTATTACAATATACGTGGAATAATGAAAGTATTGTGTGAAATCAGGTTTATTACAGCATTCGACGAAATAGCCACTAAAAATTTGGTAGCTTTATTTTCAGAACAGCTAAAATTGAATGATTTGAGTATTGACTTTTTATCATTTGTCGTTCATAGACAAAAATGTTCCTCTATAAAGCAATTCGTAGTGAGAGCCACCAACATATATATGGCCACTTCTGTAAAAAACTTGTTAAAAAAATAGATCAATATAGTGTTTTTATTCGCAATTTTAAATGGGCGAATATCCTTGTATGTACTTGTATAAAACCCTTTTAAAATTTTATAAACATAAGCCTTGTCTGTGCTGCCCAAGCGCATTCTTCGATATTCTAAATTTAAATGGCTTGCGAATCCAAAGACCGCTTTATGCCCGTTTTGGCATTTTGTAAACATCCATTACTATATCAGCCTCGTATCTCGCGTGCACTATTTCCAAGAATGGACTTTATGTTATACGAATGAAAGTCGGTTTTATCATGCAATTAAGTAAGAGGTTAAAGCGATATGCGGGCCATCAGACGTCTGCTCTGCTTTGCAACTCCAAAGGGTGTAGCGAGAATTTAATTTAGTGTATTCATTTTGGAACCTAAGTCTGTGGTATAGAATTTAAATTTGTGTATATATTTTTGACCTTGTTCATAAGACTTCTTGGGCTTTAGTTTGCAAAGGGTCGTCGGTTAAGGACGGGTGAACGCTCTGCCTGCGTTTAGTATCTAAACTGTTGTAAATCATCTTAAAATGAAATTGGTTTTGGATGATGATAACATTGATACTGATTCCGATATATATTATTGATTAGATTCTTATCGTAAATCATTAAAGTGAAATTATCCTCAGTACCCAAAGAACCAGTGTATTAACGTTTAGATTACACTTATGTTTGCAAATGTTAATTGACTCTATTATTATAAAAAAAAATAGATTGTATGCATACAATCTATTTTTTTACAATCTTGAAAAGCAGGTTCTTAAAATGTGCTCACTTTCTTTAATGCCTGTAGAAGAACTGCTAAAGTGTGTCTTCAAGATTGAAGAGAGGAAAAATATAGTAAAAAATTAAAATTAAAGTGCCCCCTTGCCAAACGAATGCAAACAAAATAACACTTAATGCAGTTAGCAACCCAACCACATAACAGCCAGTCATGCCATCAATCTCCAAGAGATAGGGTTCCATATCAGCCAATTACAAAATCATTTGCGTAGTTAGCTCCATCATCCAGCGTAGCGTAGACCCCTGTTTCCATACCAACTATAGCTAATCATAGGTCAGAGTTATACTGGTTTTGCAGAGCTTTGTGAACTAAAGACCACCCGTATGTAGCAGACGAAATCCATTAACTCTTGTTAGGGAATTAACCTCTAGCTTTGAGTAAACCCCGTCATTGTTGCATGAATCTAAACCCTTCAAAGGGAGCTATTAAGGTTAATTATCTTTTAGAACTAAACAATGGTGTTAAATTGTCAACTCCAGTAACGCTTGAAATGCTAGTTATATATACATTAGATGTAAATCATTCAATGCGCGCAAACGCGTTGTAGTCAAAAGACAAAGTAGTATACACTGTGGAGGAATAGGGTGCTTTCTGAATTGAACAATGTAAAGGTTCGCAGTTCCAGGACTTAATATGAAATCTTGAAAGCCCCTGAAATCCCGGGATTGGGAGATGACCCTCTGAGATCGAACGCGCGCTCATGCTCGTTAAAAAAACTTTAAAACTAAAACTATAGGGGGCCTACCGCGAACCGAATACTCGCACTTGCGTATTCGAGCGCCTGAGATGGAAATACTCTGGTTCAACCATATTCTGCAGTAGCAATGTGTGCAATGAGCAGTTTAAAGTCACAAAGATGTTACAAGATCTGCCAAAATCCACCAAAACTTCGTGCATATAATCGCCACTCGGAGAGCATCAGCATTCACGCATCTCCCTATTACCCGAAATGGGTGTCTGTAATGTTTGTTATCAACTGCTTGGCTCCTGATATCAATCCTATCATTACAAGCTTCTCAGACTGTCATTTCTGTATATTAAAGCTATTACATGTTTATGTTGACATCTGAATTACATACACTAGTTTTGGTCGAAACCGAAAGTTGTCCGACCAGTGTCACAGAGACATGCTAAATGGTCTCGGGAACTGAGACTTCGTTTCCTTCACTTGTCACTTATGTAAACATACGACAAGGAGGCACATTTAACGTATAGGTATGGTTATACCAACGTACATGTCCTATTCAATTCACGGCTTATGGTTTGCAAGCAGATGGTGACAAATAAACGTAAGGCCTGTGATGCTGGTAAGCAGATACTGTGGCTCATGGACGATTGGGACACCAGATGAGTTACAAACTCGTTGCGGATTCATCTCGTATCAAATGCAGATGCCACGCATCTTCGGAAGCACTTGGGGGTTACATAAAAAGCAAAATACATGATTACTTTTCAATTTTAACTACTTTCGAGTTTTCAGCTTTGGCAGAATGTCCGGCGAATGTTCGGCTGTTCACCTACATAAGTCGTTTCTCTCAACGGATTCTCAAGAAAATTTGTGAGTGAATTCTTTGTCGATTCGGTTTTTGGAAAAAAAGTTCACAGAGCCTCTAATGTAATGTTGATTCGAACGGTGTAGAGGATGTACTTTCTTTAGGACCGAAGTTCCATCGGCACTAAGCGTGAGAAACTGCTCTCGAACCACTCTTGATTTTCAGTTCTCACTACGGAAGCATTTCTAGTCTAACTCGATATTGACCACTTTTTAACTTACACCTTTCTTCACCAGTTCCCACGCCAATATCCCCTCAGCACAAGGTCTAATGTGACCAAGAAACTCCTACAGTTATGCTGTTTTGGTAGTGAAGTGTGTGTATGCTTGTGAGCTTGTGTGGACTTGCGGTAAGTGAGGAGACAAATATTTGTGCTAGTCCGTGACCTTGCTTAGAATGTTAATGTTTTTGATATACTGAATATGGTGAGAAGTCACGTCTGTGATGACGAGATGGTGAAAAAGGGTTTAGGTACCTAACAAAACTTTGGAATTACGATTGTCATTTATTTAGTTAGCTCAACATGTATTGAAATCAAATTTCATGCATTAAATTATGAGCATTGAATCAGAACTCAGTGTTAGACAATAATTGGACAGGTTTGGCTGTTGTTTTTTCTCAGATTGTTGTTTTTGTAATTCTTCTTCACTTCTTCAGTGATTGAAGAGCTTTTGGAATAGCAAAAATGGCGGGAAGAAACATTTTTGCAAAATTAATCCGTTACGAAAACATCTCTGCATATCCATATATAGAGGCATAAACATAGCAATTGTGTTGACAGCTTGAGAGTTGTCTACACAGCGAATCCTCAAGCCAGTAAATGGTCGGCAAGAAGCGGGAGTCGCAAGCGTCCATAGGCCCGTCAATACACCACCGTGAATATAGCAAGTAGTTGTTTTAAAATAAACATATTTTGTATTTTCCTAAACGATCGTTGAGCTCATGACATGAATGCCTGTCTGTATGTCTGCACGTTTTGGTCTCAGCAGGCGCCATCGCTGTTTACGCGCGTCGGCGCAGCGCCGGGCGGATACGCGGCCAGTAAAAATAGCCCTCTATCTATTTCTGGCCGGCGCAGGCGCACCCGCCGGCCGGCGCGACCTCTGGAATTCTGCTCCTTTTCTACATTAATAATAATTGAATTCATAGTTATCTACGCACGACCGGTCAATGTGGCTCTCTTTAGGGGAGGCCTATGTCCTGCAGTTGACGTCTTTCGGCTGATATGATGATAATGAAGCTAGTTATCTGACGTGAAACTCTGATGCGGTCTGACGCCTGACGCAGTATGACCTGTATATATATATATAGCCCACTACGACACATCATGTCAGACAAAATGAATCCGGCTGAATCTTAGTCTGACGAAGTCCTGACTCTTCGTAAAAAAATCGATCTCCACTTTTAACCTTCATTTCTCCGCACCCCCTGATCAACTTGTCTCGTATTCGAACTAAAAAAATATTTTTGTCTCAATTCGTCTACAAAATTTGACGACGTTCCAATTTAGTTATCGTCCAAAACATTTATGCATTTGCATACATACATACACAGAAACGCCGGATTATTCTATTAGTTGTTGTTGTTCGCTCCTAAAAATCTAAGTTAGCCACTTTTATTATGGAAATGGTAAGACAAAATGTCACATTAAGACCATATGGCCGAAATGCCACCAGATGTCACTAAAGCTTGAGCACGTCCCTTCCGTCTGTACCAAACGTCAATCGAGCGGAATTAACCTGTCAATTGTACTTACTGTCACTGTCTGATTAATGAATTCGCTGATAGGAACGCATTAAGCAGTTTCTTTGCACGTAGGTTGCAGGAAATCGGTTATTAGATCGATACACAGACTATTATAGTTACCGGTGAAAACTCATCAATCATGGCTGAACATTATAACCTCTCGCTTTTAACGGGTTAAAAGCGATCGATTTGCTTGATGTTTAATATCCTGAAAACCTGAAAGGCTTCGTTCATATTCATATAAATTTATGTACAGAAAGAATCAAAAGTAGCTTCGCATATTTAAAAGTAAAAACCTTTGACGTCTTCATTTCATCATCGCTACTTGTGTTTCAAACTGTACTGATAGAGATCTCTTTGAAGAAGTTGGGGATAGAATACCACAAGTGTGAACTATATAAGCCATTTCTGACATAATTGAAAAGATAACGTGTCCTTAAATAGACAACACAGAATAGTGTCGTGTTTTAAGGAGCATAATCCAAGGGGATCTGATGTGAATTTAAGGATAAAAGCAAGAATACATACAGTTCACTCTGTGGCGCAAAACTCAATTGTCTTAAGATATTGCAGAGATACTACGTAAATAAACAAAGCACCGGCATTTCCTTATCTAATATCTCATAAATAATGAAACAGAGCAGAGAATAGAAATAGTTTTGCTAGTCGCAAACTGGAATCACAAATGTAGAAGTCTACAAATAAAGATGATTACAATCATTATGTTAATTTTCAAGGCGATAATGTGTCCGATCATTGCTGAGGTAAAATAAACAAACTGGACCCACCCAAGCACAATGATGTAACTGCATGACGTTATCTCGTTTACTATTTATAAAGTTGTTAAAAAAAGTCCACACTGTTTAATTTGATGACATTGACATTAATAGTCTGTTAGCACTAATTGTGCGGGATCAGGTTTCACAACACGAATTGAGTCTACGAAAGGTTGAATTACGAAACAATTAATTTCAATGGTTCGTTATCAATATATAATTCACTAACTGCATGCGCTGCTCTATGCTGCGGGTGATAGTATCTGAGATTACTAAAAAGCTACATACTCTTAATATAATATTAGTATAAAAGTATACATGTAGATTGTAGCCCCTCGAATGTCTTGTTTGTTATTGAAGCGAATATGTTATGCGTTCGTCGCAATTCGAGGCCACAAATATAACCCAATCTAGGTCATGGTCCGTGAATCCCGTGCCGAGCTTACGTAGGTATGAACTCATCGGTTATTTTAAGAATTTCTTGGCTTTAACACGATATTGATCAGAAAAATACATATGCAACCGAACCGTCTAGCTTAGGGGGATTAAGAGTCAATGTTTGCACTATACTTTAGCGTTGGTATCTTCGTGACTTTTAGCTTTCGCGTGATAAATGGTGAATTACTAGAGAGTTCCCACAGTTCTAAAAGGAGACAGCGGTTAAGAAAATTTGTATTTCGTGATCGTCGGTGTACAACACTTCACATTTTCCGCAATTTGTTTCAACGTTCGGTGTTGAAGACTCGCCTATAATAACCGTAAGGCATTCCCGTAATTGGGGGTTGACTACACTGGGCCGATGGTACAGTAAACCAAAAATGTGTGCCACTTTTGTTAGTCTATTTTCTTGTGTTCTAAGGTTAAATAGAAGAAGACTACTTTTGGCTGACTGTATACAGAGTTTGAGTCCTAATCCAAATTACGCAGAAGCGATCATGTGTCATCATTCTTAGTCTTTTGGTTTTATAATATAGTAGACACAGTACGTTCTTGTTCCAAGATAAACGAATTCATACATAATAAATACTGTCTCAATGCGATTCGGGTAGCATTAAGTCTTCCAAACTCAAACGAACAATGTTATCTTTGTGTTCAATTCTTGACACAACTCAGCTTGGTTTTTCCCTGTTTTTTAGGAAATTAAGTAACGAACGCGAAATACCTTATCTTTACATGGAATTAATGGTTTGTTCCATTTTAGAACTTTCAATCCTGGTCCTTTTACAGCACGATTAGTAATTATGCAAACTAGAATATCACTTACAAGAGAGAACAGCACATGCTAATTGCTAGTAGGTATTTATGTAAGCGATGTCACTGGCGAGATGCTATATTTCATCTGAACAGACTGAGGCCCCGATTTCGTGGCGCCGAGCATTTTAGCACTGACGTAGGTACGGTCATATGCAGGGAAAAGGGACCCCATCTGCATAGAAGTTTGTATGCAAGAGGGGTCTCTTTTCTCTGCAGCTGACTGTACCATTAGTATAACATCACTGTTTGAATTCCTAATTTGCTTTCTGAGGTAGCTTGCAAAGTGTAAAATATTGAAATTGGAGCGTGTTAGTGGAAATTAGAAACTTCTTTGTAGAAGTCTATAGAAAGACAACATTTAAAATTACGATTTTTTTAATTTATAATGGGATTAATCTTAGCCAGCTTCTAGTCGGGGGCAAATATGAGGCCGACGGTGAAGCGAGCTCACCCAGAAAATGCCTATTCACTCGTGCCTTAAAGGTGCGAATTCTCAAATCAAAAAGAGTTGGCAAGGCGCTTGTGAACCGTAGCCCATGACGCTGGCTAGGAAGGATGTCAGCTTACTATCAGGCCGTGTGCTTGTTTGCCGCTTCTTCGACTGCATACAGCAACTGCACGTGCCGCCGCACTCCAAACTGTACCGTAATCATGAGACTAAAAGTCCCAATTTAGTTTAGAGTGAGCGGGATGTGTTGTTGCGACACTTCTCCGCTCATTTCAAATTGAGTTTTTTAAGCATATCTACCTTTACGGTTCAATTTGGAGTGCGGCGGCACGTGTTGCTGTATGCAGTCGGCAGCGGAATCATACCTTTATGCAAACCAAAGCGGTACGGTACGATAACATCTACACTATATACTTGTACTGAAAGATAATTATCATCAAAGTTAAAGACGTACTCTGATTTCCTGGCGCTTGCTCGCCTCATTAGGCTGCGCAAACGCAATGACAATGGCAGATGTGCGCGACTTATTATAAATACGGCAGGGTGTGACGTCAGAATGCATTATCATGTATCCGTTTGAACTCTACTGCGATGTCCAAATGAGGTTTACTTATAGTTTGGTCGGTCACCATTGTGTCAGTAGAAGATAAGCTAAAGATATAGTGAAATACATATTTAAATTCACTTTGTCACTCTCGCATATCGCTTTGGTATTTTGTACAACTCAGGTTATTGCTGTTTTCAATATATACTAGCGACCCGCCCCGGCTTCGCACGGGTTCAAATTCTACATATTAAACCTTCCTCTTGAATCACTCTTTATATTTAAAAAAAACCGGCCAAGTGCGTGTCGGGCCACGCGCAAGGTAGGGTTCCGTAGTCGTCCACCCGTTACATTATGTGGACTAAAAAGTTAGCAAACTTATATTTACTATGTTTTTGACAGAATTAACAACATTATCTAAGGCATCAATGGGAATTGTACGAAAGTTTGCTTTTGCAAAGTACATTTCTGAAGTTTGACTATTACTCGTTAACTAGTAATGTCTACTTAGCTGTGATAGTTTTCCTTTTAAATTCATCGTATATACTACTACCATATTTTTTTCACATGCCTAGTAGCCACCGTTTAACTTGGAGGGGGGGGGGGGGGGGGGGGACGACGACACTTGACCATAAAAAAATTTATCACTTCAAAGCTTAATATCACGCTAACCAATTCTTTAATCAAAAAATGCTTTTAGATACCTTGTAATATTTTTAAAAGAGCTATCCAACGATACCCCATACGATGGGGATTGGGAGAAAAAAAAATTTCACCACCACTTTACATGTGAAATTTTTTTTAAGATTTTATTCTACCGTTTTGTCGGCGTCATTGATATGTATACCAGTGGCGGAGCGTCCATACAACTCGATTCCCACCGGCTTACCCAATTTTCAGCCAGTCCGATTTTTTACTACGGCTCATTAAGAATAAGAAAGGCAAATTATGTCCGGCTTTGCCTAAGAATATTTTTGACGCGCCGCCACTGATGTATACTCATGCCAATTACAGCTTTCTAGTACTAACGGGTACTGAGAAAAACGGGGGTCGGACGGACGGACGGACGGACATGGCGGAACTATAAGGGTTCCTTGTTAACTACGGAACCCTAAAAAACGCATCAAAATCCGTTGCGTAGTTTTAAAGATCTAAGCATACATAGGGACAGACAGACAGACAGACAGGAGGAAGCGACTTTGTTTTATACTATGTAGTGATGTGTATATGCAATGCATATATAAATTTGGTGATAACTGAACTGTTTCAGTTTAAAAACAAGCCACGATAATACTTTCTGAAACAAAAGTAATTCACATAATAGGTACTAAACATGTTCGGACACTAAAACCCCGATTTGCGAATTTGTACTGTAATCTTGATAGTAATCAAGCATCATAAACATCTGTACAGTTTTCATATTTATGCTACGTCAGAGGTTAACGACTTGATTGGCGAAGACTACGTGCTAAGTGGATGATGACCCGGTCCTTAGTTGCCAATTTCGTTAGTTCCTACAACCTAACCGACTAAGTGAAATAGACAAACGAATTGTTTACAACGAATTTACAACGAGCCGGTTGTCCGATTCATTTTGTTGAGTTATACAACAACCAGGGGCCTGTACCACAAAACTTTACAAGCGTACATTTCGACAAATTTGTCGACTTTTTCTATGGAGAATCGTACAATTTTGTCGAATTGTACACTTGTAAAGTTTTGTGGTATAGGGGCCAGATATTAGTGAATTATATTCTGTGCTAACTTCTTAGAAACTCGATTGTATTAGTGCATACCTTAAAACTCAGTTGACCATAAGCGTTTTCATGTTTGTTCTAAGCCATGCAATATCCCGGCAAATTCCTTGAATTTCCGGGACTATATACTTATCTATTGGAACCGGGATTGCGAGCCCTAGTTTATTCAATGACAATTATCAAAGACCAGTTGATTTACTATTCCCGGAAAACATTAGACGCCTTATCGCCTCCCCTGCGAGTAATATGTAAGCAATAGTAGTAAACAATATTGCGGTCTATACTATACGGAGTAGGTAAAATATTATATTATTATGTAATAATCAATTCCTTTATGACTCATGACTCACTCGTAACGCCAGCGTTTGTAGCTGTGTAATATCAAATTGAGGATATAATTAAAGTTACTAGTAAATAACATGGACGAATAAATTAGGGATAGGGACTGGAAGTAACAGTCCGCTCCGCCTCACTGGAAACGTACACTATAATTGAATCCCGCCTGTCTGTTGATTGAACAAAATGAAGAAGCTCCTATACTATACATACATAGAGAGCGATGGACGCTAAAATGAAATTTCGCGCCACTTTTTTGGTATACAAACTGAACGGAAATTGAATGAAAAATCTTTATTTAGGGTTTGCAGTCCCTCCCGGCTTGTACATATATAGAGTCCCGAAAATCCCGGAATTTTCGGGACTCGATATACAAGCCGGTTTTTCATACAAGCTGGCCCGGGACTGTCATACTGGAAAGCGAACCCTATTACCCTACCTTTATTGCAACTCTCTTCCATCTCTTTTAAATATATATATCGTGAGAAAGAATGCCATCAACGTGTTAGTGATGTTACTAAGACGAGATAAGACTTTTATCTGTTCGATGCACGTTCTACTTTTTAGACTCTATGTAGATTATCAAGGGACAAACATTTGCTTAGCAGAGATTTCTCATTAGCTATCGGGTCAGGTTACAAAAGATTACACCTATTGCATTCCTAAACCAGAAAGCTCCTTGCCACTTCTCATGTAATATCGATATCACTTTGGATTGGCACAATAGATTTGTAGTATTTATAAGTTCGATTTTAGTATATATTTTCAGTATAGACAGAAAAACATTAAGTTAAGTACGAGTACAGCAATGAGTTTCTCTTGAAGAGTGTACACTGTAAATGATTGCATAGAAATTTTACAAAAAGTAGGAGTCGGTTTTTACCTATTCCTTTACATCATTAAATAAACGTCAGAAAGACGCCAAAATTTCCGAAAACGGGATAGTGAAGTCTCAAGTTTTACTAATTGCGGCTACGTTCGGCGCAGTTATAAGTTTTCTGATAAATCGATAGCAGAGGAAAATTCCAAACAATAGCCCTTATTTTACGCTTTTAGATTTAATTGATGTTCATTCACTTTTTGTCATGTCTAAGAAAACCTTCAATTCTGAATTGCAATTGTTTATAGATGCGATTGCATTTCACTAGTATTGTATCAGGTATCCGTTTGTCTAATGAAACAAATTTTGAAATGAACCTCCAAACATTGCTTGCTTCATTTAGGGCGAGTAATTATTTAGCCAGACATCGCTAACAGTCTGGGCAGATCCCGCTAATTGTTCTACGATCGTTAATTTTGTCTAATTAGAAAAGTTCCAACAATGTCTGCACTTCATATGTAGTTAGGACGTTTTTCTAGTGTTAGAATTTCGTACCAGAATCAAAGTAGTTTACTTGCATTTTGCTGTGTACGGGATTATAGAACGTGTTGCTAGTATGTTAATGGCGAATAATAGTCGGAATGTTCACGAGAAACTGGCATCGTAGATATGGAATTGAATACTTAGCGTCTAGACGACTTATTGTTTGAATTCTAAATAATCGTACGTATCCTTTGAACTATTTATTGATAACCTTGCCAGATATCCTTCGACCCTTTGGTCTTTCACGACGATCATGTGACATGTCTGTCATTGCATCAGAAGTAATTACGTACAGTTGAAGAGGTAAAAAAGCTTCAATATATCCATAAATTACTTGTCACGGATTTTATGATTTCTTGTTTTTGTTTTGAAATATTCTACTTTAAATATACGAGATATTTCAAACGTCTTTAGATTAACCAGCGTGCCTATACTTAGTCAATTATTTCTTAAATTGGGAAGTAGTAGTAGCTTACAAAAATGCTTTAAACTATTCTTGTATTTCTGTAAACATTGAATTTATTAACAATTTTTCCTTACCTATAACATCACTCATTTAAATAAATATGTAGTAAATATGTTGTGCAAGGCTTGACCTCGCACAGGTATGATATCACAAAATATTGTCCTTCTTCGTTATTGTATTTTCCTTATCCTTTTTAGAAGTGAAGCATACCGTCACCTGCACCAATATCTACCACAAAATGCGCTTAAATAGCTATCATGTCACATGAGTATATTTGTATGGCCGGGCCGTTAGGAAGAGTCAGATATTTTTGCGGATGCGGATTGCTTTGTTTTGGCAATATAATTTAAAGAAACAATATTTAAATTTGATTACACGCCATGCAACCATTTCTATACCATACTGACTTTGCCAAGATGACAAGGCGTCTGTAACCACTACACTTTCACTGCTCGCCCACTCGTGTGACAGGGAAAGCAATATGCTAATCTCTCATGTTAGATGACACTAGTAATTGATATGTTATCTTAACGTGTAAGGGCTTTTGGACACTTTGATGGATTCAAGTTGTTCCAAGCTCGTGGCGACATGTATATGGTTAGGCGTTAGCCGATTGCACAATTCATGATGGGTCGTTGTTTTTTTATACTACGAAGGTAGCGTACAGTCAGCCCATGAAAATGTTGAGCATACTTAGAACCTTGTCACATCGAAATCTAAGAAATATTTAGACTGAAACGTCATAAAATTTGAAACCTCTTAATTTTACAAAGTACTAAAGTGCTCAACATTTTTGTTGGCCCACTGTACATACAGCATGCCTGGTTGGTGAGCAGACCAGACACCGCAACCTTTGGATGCTACCGACTGTGGAACAAACACAAACATGCTGCCGAAACTTTTTCAAATGAAAGTTCAATTTGTATTGACAGCTATAGACATAGCAGGTCCCCTACTTAGACAAATGCAGGTGCAGGTGCTCTTGGTGACCTTATTTATCAACTGAATTCCTACTGCGAACCAAAAACGAAGTGTCGATTCCGTTTTTGTAATTCGGAGAGGTAAATAGTCAATTATTCTTCCTAGCAACAAGCACTTTTGAATACTTAGTTTTCTGTCTCGGCGGTTCATAAATTATGTGGCGTTATAATCCTGAGAGCCAGCTGTAGTTGGCACCTACATACAGAGCAAGTAGTGTTATTATGGCTGCGGTTTTTTTCTATAAAGTACAGTCGAGTTCGAATATATGTGCACGGAAACAGCTATCTAATATATGCACCGAGCGAAAAAAAATACTAAGTAAAAGTATTAGTAAGTTTGAGTGAATCCCAGGACAAGGAGATTATATACTGACGGTTACAAACCAGTTTTTATTAATAGTAGTTATTTACTAATACCAAAAAAATTGTCCTTGTAACTACTAAACTGTTTTGTAACCTTTAGTATATAATCTCCTTGTCTTGGGATTCACTAAAACTTACTAATAATTAGCATTTTTTTCGCTGAACACTGTTTTATTGCAAACGGCATAAGATTGACCAGATATTTTTGAACCTTTTAAACGTACATATATTTATGAACTGGAACCGTACTTCCCCTGTTGGATTGCTTCAAATATGAGCTTAACTCTTGAATTGGAGCATTTTTATAGAATGTATGCTTTTTGTTTTTCAATTTAAAATTTCATGTAATGGCTGTTTACTAATTCCTCTTTTTCTTTTTTAGGTAAAGGTAAGCAGACAATGGACTGTGGAATCGTGGAGGTAACGGAATTTGTTGATAAGCGTGAAATGTTTAATAAACTTAATTGCTGTATCCATTAACTAATTAAGTTTCGTGTTGATTTTATCCGAGCGTTGAAATTAAACGTCATATGCAATTAACAACGCAATAACAGAGATTAAAATTATATTAACTGTGAAGTTAAAATATGAGCTGTTTTTAAACTAGATAAAGTTAATTAGTTAGGTAGCTAGTATGAGATCCCAGTAACTAGACAGAAAATATTTGTGATACAGTACAGATAGAGAATAGAGACAGAGGAGTTCCAAAATCAAAGAAGAAAAATAATAGATTTGCTATTTGATAATCACACAGCTATACATAACATTGGTTTATCTGTGATGGTTGTGATGTTAGGTATTTACTATATAGTAAAACTTCTACTGTTGAAAATTTTCGTAATAATACTTAATTACAATTTCATAGCCTTCTCTTGTCTTAATCCTCCTGTCTGTTACTTCTTCACTCATAATTTGCTGAATCGATTGTGATGAAAGTTGATATGAAGACAGTTTGAAAGCCTGGGAAAAACATAGGACAGTTTGTATCCCGTGAGAGCTTAATTTTGTATGGAGATAACAACATGCATACATATGAAGTCACGGGCAAAAGTTAGAAAATAAGTAATTAAAGTATTCAAACAAAAACTGTTAGCGAAATGATAATTCGTGCATGAGTATGAAGACATTAATTTGAAGCATGAAATGTGATCGTATTAGATGTGGTAGGATGGAATGGCATGGCATAGCATGAATAGTACTTTTTTACTTTTTTATATTAGAGTATGAGAACAAACAAATCGTGTTCTTGAAGTCGCGTTGTATATTTACGATACTGCTGCTGGTCGCGATTGTTTTTTTAGGTGCCTATACATTTACGATTATTATATTAGCAAAACACAAGGAGATTGCTATCGTCGTAATCTGTGATATCATGTGATATTTTTGTTGCTACCTTTAAAATGTTTTAGTCAGTTAGGAATTTATAGTAACAAAGTTGATAATCATTCGTTCGATACTGTAAAGTACACAATCGTCAAGGCGGGAAAGTAGCCTGTAGTAAAACATTATCTAATCTCAGTCGTTGATCGGTATACGCCTACTACGATCTGCTATTCAATGAATCTTTTCAATGAATGTCTGTTGTTGCCAATGCTACGTAACACGCAATCCACACCTACGGATTAATTCGATGTCGCCATTTTGTTGTCGTTTGTTATGTGTTTATTATGATGGTCTTACAAATATAGAGGTAGCCTCTTCTGTTTCCTTGCTAGTTTAGTGAAGCTTAGTTTCTGTTATAAATATTGAATCTGTTACCTGTGAGGCTCCTTCAACCCGAGAAACATTAGGCAAAATGGCGTCTGAATCTCTTAACGTGGAACATAGACCGTATTTAGTTTTATTTTTGAAGGAACGGGGAGTTTCTTCGCAGGTTAAATAATCACTTTGTATGCTCTCTAAAATACTCTGACATTTGCACAGATGGCATACATTCACTTTATAACGTGTTTCAACATTGTTGGTTTTAATGTTTACATTTAGTGTTTGTGTTACATATTAGTTGCGTCTGAGGGTCGTTTCGGCATTTCAAAGTATAAGTTCAGCATGCAAAGCTTCCATAATGACACCCTTCCTGTTATTTCAGACGACTTCTCCGTTAGAAAGCGTGACTAAAATAAGCTCTGCTGTTTCAACATTCTACACGTGCTCTATTGTTTTAGTTTAATAATTATTACAACATTTCATAACAACATTGTTTATAATCTATTTCATAGAATCGATATAAATGTGGATAAAACATAAACTACACTTTCGAAATTCTGTTAAACGTAAACTATGCCTCCTTGGCGTTCAATTTATTGATCAATTTGGCATGATCGTAATTGGAATGATCGTGGGCCGAACCGGATCGCATAACCCGTAGTCGAAATAGGCCGATTCTGATCTCACAGTTACTATATAAAGTTGTAGCCGTTCTGCGGACCGGTACGTCGTCGAGCAACCTTCGCGGACGGCATTACAGGACAATCGGTCTTGCAGTCAGCGCTATAAAACTCCATATTTATATACCGTCTCGAATAAGTAGTGCGATCATATCAACGAAAATCCCCCAGGAGCTGTTTTCAACCCAAAGGGCATTCGAATAAACTCGTATTTCCGTTGAGCGGCGCTGTGAACGATACGTTCAGAGATAACTTAAATTTATTTGTACCATGATTACCGTTCGATTGTGTTGCGTTTTATTGCTGTCGGTTTTCGATTTGTCATTTAATGCATCAATATCATGTTTAACTCGTTTCTTGACTACTTGCTCCGAAGTTCTCAGTCAGTGCATATTTTCACTAATATTATCGATATCGCCTACGCTCTAAATACCACTAAACCCACGGCTATTTCCGAATTCTCCAGCATCGACTCCAGATGGAGCAATGCCGCACCTAATTGTATTTAATCTGATTTGAATTCGCCGTCGAAGCCAGTTCTAATGAATTCACTTATGAATGTTGCTTGTCAACGTGGTCCAAATTCTTTGATCTCAAATTTGTAGGTTGCAGCTGCCGAATGGAATTCGGATTGAATCATTTGATGATTTTTGTTTGGTCATTTATTTCCTTAATGCCCCTAACGAATGTTGCTACTGTGTAATTATAGACCAGTTAGCCTTAATGACGGAAACACATACTACCTTACTGCCTTATATGGGTATAAACCGGCTGTTTTAATGATCATTGACGTAATGGATCATAGTGCAGACTATGACTAAGGGTCAGTTTATCTAAAAGCAATGAGTAATGTAGCAGAAATATTTAAGCCATGTGATTATTCATTATAATAAAACGAGAATAATAAGTAATATAATGTTGAAGAAGTATTAAAGCCACGTGATACTTCATTATAATATAATGAGAATAATTGATGCGGACCGTGCATGTGCCTCGGTTACCGCGTTAAGTAACACCTAATTATAATAGCAATGCCACTTATGAATGCAGAATACGTTATACTAGACGTACGAGGGGCGTTCAATAAATTCTCGGTATTGATATCTTTTAAACCTTTTTAGTAAACTTTTTAATACAGGCCGGTAAGTGTCATTCATTAACATAAAAAAAAGGTAAAATTCAAACGGCGATGTTCTTTTGTTTTTCTGCAACTGCCGAACAAACGTGATCACAATGAGCGATTTTTCAATGTTAATTAAATTAGAGCACCGAGCGGTAATACAATTCTTGACCAAACAAGGAAAAAATCAAAAAGCTATAAAAGAAGAGATGGATTATGTTTACCGAGAGTCTGCTCCTTCTTTATCAACAATTCAAAAGTGGTCAAGTGAATTTAAGTGTGGGAGAGAGAGTATCGAAGACGACCCCAGACCTGGTCGGGCCGTCGAAGCTTCTTCACAAAAAAATATAAAAAAAGTGGAGAAAATTATATTAGAAGACGCTCGAGTGAAGGTGACAGCAATAGCTCAAATAACCAAGCTTTCTATTGGTACTATACACAATATAACCCATGACAATCCTACTATGTCAAAAGTCAGTGCGAGATGGGTACCGCGAATGCTGACGCCGCTTCAGAAAAATACGCGCGTTGCTTGTTGTTCCGAATTTATTAAGCTGTGTGGTGAAAATCCTGATGAGATACTGCAAAAGATTGTTACCGGAGATGAAACCTGGGTTCATCATTATGACCCTGAGAGCAAACAAGAGTCCATGCAGTGGCACATTAAAGGAACTCCTCACCCTAAGAAGTTCAAGGTCATGCCTTCAGCTGGAAAGGTCATGGCCACAATATTCTGGGATTGTGATGGAATATTGCTGATCGATTATAAAGAAAAGGGTGTAAATATCACAGGAGAGTACTACGCTAATATTCTACGCCAATTAAGAGAAGCAATCAAAGAGAAGAGAAGGGGAAAATTAGCCAAGGGAGTTCTGATGCTTCTGCACGACAACGCCCCTGTGCATACTGCTCATATCGCCAAGGCTGCTGTTCGGGAATCTGGGTTCGAAACTATTACACACCCACCGTATAGTCCAGACTTAGCCCCGAGTGACTTCTTTTTGTTTCCCAACCTCAAAAAGGACCTACGAGGAAATCGATTTTCTGACGATGAAGCTTTGAAGACAGCAGTGGAGGAGCATTTTGACACTAAAGATAAAAAATATTTTTATGGGGGGTTAAAAAAACTAATTGACCGATCTTATAAGTGCATAAACATAGGGGGGGGAGTATATTGAAAAATAAAATAAAAAAACCTATCGTATTCTTTTGTTTTCATTCTCATACCGAGAATTTATTGAACGCCCCTCGTAATAAATTAGGTCTGTCAGTAGAAGCCTTTGTGTAAAATGCCACTGCTAATAAGGTGTCTGGTTGTAGATTGGAAGTGGACATTTCGTTTAAAAGCTTTGATATCGCATGCTGAATTGCTGATTTATGGGATTAGAGATCATTGAAGTGACTTCTCATACGCATACTCATTTATAGGTAAAGCCAATTTATATGTCAACTCAACAGAATCCTACCGTTATCTTAGTATGTCTGTATAAGTATTTCACACATATCCATTAGCTCTTTTTTTTATGTCTCTATAATCATTGTCATTTAAGTGTTTTTTAGGCAAAATTCAACGTTAATGCCACCCGTTATTTCTATATTTATTTTATTTTTCTCAAGACGTTACATCATTGCTATATCCGTATAGGAAGATATAACCTCTAAACGACTTACGATTCGCCGTGCATTTACGAGACCGTTACAGTCGATGTCGTAACAACGCATTAGGGCACAGGAATAGTAAAATGGAACGCATTAAAATTTAACTCGGTCTTTGTAAACCCACGCCGTTTGTTTCGTCAATCAATCAAGCCTTTCTTCGAACCGGATTGATTACGTTCGTAATTATAAACCCAGGAAGCTCTTACGTACTCGTACTATCAACACCAGTTAACTGACCATCTGTGAACCTTATTGCAACGAGATAAATTCTAATCTAATATTGGTCAGGTGTTGCTGTTTGTATATTCTTGGCGCGAAAAGACTAATATGTTACCGACATTGAACTTATTTACGACGTTTTAGCAGTAAGCTGTATGCACTTAATTGTGTATGATAGATTTGTCAATAGGAAATCAATTCGTGGCTTTATGGGCTGACTGTAATACTTAATAAACAAGAGGGGAAGCTCCATACATGTTTGTATAATTTTGTCAAGTACGCTTTGCATATGAATAATTTGTATTGACACGTTTGTGTAAACGAGGATAGCTACAAATAGATCACATGGTTTTGAGCGCCTTGTTTTTGCCACATAATTTAGCTGTTCTATCTTCTGCTTCTATTTCTATCTATACTTTTATTGTTGCAATTAATTCTCTAAACTCCTTAACAAGCTCTTAATCATTACTGCTTTTTTTGAAAATATATTTATTTGCACAAAAGAACATGTCATACTGTAGTATGACATAAAGACAATCGCTCTAAGTTAATCTCCTGAAACCTGAGTAAAATTTGTTCCGTTGTTCAGTACGGATTCAAAGGTAATTTTTGTAACTGAACAATATTTTGTAAGTACGGGGAGTCAAAGGAGGTTAAAACAAAGAAGTTACGTTGTGAGTATTTTACACCCTGAAAGTATAATTCGATGTATCATTTCGCTCACGAGCGATTGCCTCACATCGATCAGGTGCGCGCTGCGCGTGCGCGGGCGACGGAAGCAGTGGGCGGCGCCAGCGCCTACGCTGCGCTTGTGTCACTAGCTCATCATTGTACTCTATTGATATCTGCCAACTGCTTAGTCTCTTCTCTAGCAGAATCGGGGTCATCCAGTAATCCCGAGATATATCGATCAACGTTAATTGGTATAATAAAAGTTTCACCACTCTCGAACCAAAATTAATTTAAAATGGTGTATTGATTCTATTTTAATAAAGGTTTGGAAAAAGGTAGAACGTTTAACAAGGTAATAGTCCCCGCATTAACATCCTTTCATATAAGATTGGAGCATAATAATGATTCTTTGTCTTAACATATTCGTTGCCAGGCCGAGGCCTCCAGGAACAAACTTTTATTAACGTAAACACGTATTGCGTTGTCGGCAGTGAGTGCCTTAACCTAGATCATAAAATGACTGTGTGCCATATTTCAACCAAATCATCCCAGTCATTAAGTCTGCCTCTTGTACTATAGAGTTCTTTTTTTGTGCAATAAATATTTTATAAATGACTAAACAATAAAAATACATACGAGAACGACGAACTTTCACATTTGTAATATTATTTAGATTCATCCGACGTCTATCTATCTGCGCTGTGTAATTATTTTATACTTTTTCTAGTTGTGTTATTAATGTCACGTTTTCCTATGATAAAGCCATCACTCTCGTGACATGAACATATTAGTATAGGTAGTGCATATCGTGGTTTGATTGACGTGTCTAATCGTATCAGATCACTAATGATATCAAATCGTTAATGGATTTTATCAGGTTAGTGACAGCACTTTTAGCGGAATGGCACTGCAGATACAATTTATGTTTTAACTAACGGGAATAACTGTTACTGAATTGATGGCCGCGGAGTCACATAAGTGCGTATAATTTAATGCTACTGCTGATTTATGTTCATTGAAATCTTCCTACCAACGTCATGGGAACGTAGTTTACGATGGCCGGCACCATTAACTCCATTATGGTCCGATGTTTTCGAGAAGAAGTCGTTTAACCCGAATTTATTTAATGACCCCCGATTAAAACTCCTGTCCCTGATTTATGGTGTAATAATTGTCAAAACAGTAGTTTAAAATACACCACCTGCGACCACGACACACGTAACATATGTTTACCCTGGAGACCGAGCCTGCTATTAATATGCATCAAACAGGCACGCTTCATACATTAACCAACAGTAGCGGTCTGTAGTAAACAAACAACGGAAGCAACTTCAGATTCGGACTCGAAGAAAGCTTTCGACTGCGTAAACTATAACTTTATCACTAAAGCGTTAAGGTCGAGTATCTCGCAAACGTTTTAAACAAGCGTATCATTAGGCGTGAGATGAATATGGTCGCTATCGTAATCTGAAAGCGGATCTCTGCTTGTGTGTGCCGAGATCAAAGGTGTGCCGCAGGGTACGCCCTTTAGGCCCACTGCCGTTCATACTGATCGACCTACATAGATCACGGCGGCATTATTATTTGATCGATTGAATAGATGCCATTCAATAACTTATTACCTAATATAGCGCGGCGTGACTGACGATGAATTATCGCAGAGAACTGGAACTTTTATCTAAACAGTGCGATACTCGAACGAGTCTGCTTATTTGCCCCTGTTTGTTTTACGAGTCGCCTCTCAGAGATTTATTTACTATTACTAAAGATAACGGTTAGTTTAATTACCTTGCCTGTTTTATATTTACCATGCATACTGTTTATGTAAACAGCTACTCGCCGAGCCGTAGACAAACTGCGAGTACGTGATGCTTATTTATTTGGCATTGCACATTTTTACGAGTGTTTGGAAGTTCCCAAGTCCACTATTCGGCTTCTTAACATGTTATTCGAGTACAGTTTGAAATACCATCCAGCTCGGAGCTCTGTCAAGGGATTGGCGTAAGTTAATACTGTTTTACAACCTTAAGAGGATTGAAATCAATCATATTATATGTCCGATTAACGTCATTAACAAGCGACGCTTTCCATAATATAAGATAATAAAATTTTCAAATTATATGTTGATGTAAAACTTACAGAATAAATAGTAGTTTAGTTTGTAGTCCTACTATATTTCTTGTTGTTCTAGGTTCGGTTAGAAATAGGTCGTCGCGTGTCCCGCTGCACTAAAAGCAACCACTTATCCAATTCCTTTCATTGCTGGGGTCAACATACGTAGCGTTGCTCTAGTTCCATTGATGAGTATACGATTTTGATTGACTCGGGGCTCAGTGATGTGAGTGTGTGGGGCTTCACAATTAACTGAGCATTCGTGAACCTTATTGCAACGAGATAAGGTTTGCCAATGGTCAGTTAACGTTAACGGGTGCTAATAGTACAATGCCATTTATTATGATCACGGTTCATTTGGGCTGTTCATTAGCGTTCATATGACTCAAATATATGTATGGTGAACGAAACTATGGAATGAACTGTCGCCTGCGGTATTTCCAGACCAATGTGACCTTCAAACCTTCAAGAAAGAGAGCGTACCCCTTTCTTAAAGGCCGGCAACGCACTTGTGTCACCTCAGGTGTTGCAGGTAGGGTTTGCAAGATCCGTTGATTTTAAGGATCCGGATAATTCGGATCTTAAAATTCGTAGGATCCGGATATCCGGATATTTCGGATAAAACGGATCCATTTCAATATTATCGATTTTTTGTTTAACAACTGCTTTATAAAGTAAGTAACTGCTGTATACTTGCTTAAAAAGTGTAACTAGCAGTTAAAAATTAAAATAATTGCCCTATTTTCTAAATAATAAACAAATAATTGTCAACCAATCAGTCAAATCACAATCACGCACGCAGGAACACTGATAACATTCCAGGTAGACGACCCAAACAAAAGCAACTAACTGATTGTGTACCTGCATTAACATAGTAGTGGGTTGCTTCAGCAAAATTAAACGAACCAAATTAACGTTAATAAATATAAATTTAAATGTGGCTGAAGCCTAATAATAACCTAAAGATTAATAATATTTGTTTTATCGGGCGAGCGAAATAAAGCGCTAAAGTTTTGCAAGAGATCTATTATCTATCGGCCAGAGAGGCAGCTGAGAACTGAGGATAGTAAGATCGTTTTGTCCAAACCTGGGCTCCTGAGTGAGATACAGGGTTTTATGGACGCAGGGTTTTTAACACGTTAACCCATTCCTAATCTAGCTAACGACTCACAAGTTAGATCATCCCGAAATTATACCGAAGATATACCGGGCGTTAGCTTGTACAACATTAAAATGGCATTCAAGCAGCTTAAAAACAGCAAGGCACCAGGCGATGACGGAATAACGGCTGAGCTCCTGAAGGTGGGCGGAAAGCCAATCCTTAGGGCGCTTCAAAAGCTTTTCGATTCCGCCGTACTCAAAGGCAGAAAACCAAAAGCATAGAACAGGAGTGGTGCTGTTGTTCTTCAAAAAGGGAGATAACACCATGCTGAAGAATTATAGGCCCATCTTAATTCTAAGCCATGTCTACAAGTTGTTTTCGAGTCATTACGAACCATCTCACACGCAGTATTGACGACTTCCATCCTCTCGAACTAGGCGGTTTCAGGAAAGGCTTCAGTACCGTAGACCATATTCATACGCATCGTCAGATTGTTTATACATTAGACTGAGTGGACATTAGAGTATGTGAGCTACGAAAAAGCCTTTGATTCGATCGAGGTGGGCTGTGCTGTGTTACAAGCTCTCCAGCGGTACCAATTAGGCTACTACTGGTATATCGACGTGCTAGTGTTTAAATACGAGAACACCACTATGTCAGTCTGTCTCCAGGAACAAAACTCTAAACCAACACCATTGAAGCAGAGAGTTAGGCAAGGAGATATCATCTCTCCGAAGTTAATTCACTGCTGCACTGGAAGATGTTTTCAAGATTCTGGACTGAAGGGGGCTCGGCATCAACATAAATGGCGAGTATGTCACTCGCCTTCGGTTTACCGACGATAAAGTCGTTATGGCTGAGACCAAGGAGAACTTAAGTACATAATACAAGCTTTTTTTTAGTTCATTATCATATTTTTGATTAAATTTTTAAAGATCCGTAAGATCCGAAATATCCGGATCCTGAGAGCTTTAGGATCCGGATCCAAAAAACGGCGGATATCCGGATATCCGGATTGCAAACCCTAGTTGCAGGTGTCTATGGGCGACGGTGATCGTTTACCATCAGGCGATCGGTTTGCTCGTTTGCCCCCTTTAACATAAAAAAAATGGTGAACGGTAATTTTTTTTTTCTTTTGAGTTTATATGAAGTCGGTCAATGAATGTAAAAAAAGAACAACACATAACAATCTAAATTATGTTTAGGAGAATTACGAGTTTAAAACAACTTTTTTAACACAAGTTGATCGGTGTAGATCAAGATCTTTCGTTATATAATGTCTTTTAAATTATTTATTTATTTAGGTATAATTACACAGACGCTAATTAAGTAGAGTTACAGAGCCAAATGAAAGAAAAGAACTCATGAATAGATGTACCTAGTATGAAAATAGTATAGTACCAAACGTCAGCACTTTGTTTAGTTCCAATAACAATATCAATTATTTATTTAGTTCTACTACGTTTGACGCATAGTGTTTAAGTAAGACTCTGTAGTTATTTTCCTTTTTTTACCGACCATTATTAGCCATTCTTTTATCTTCCATTATCTGTTTAATTTCAATCTTCGTTAAATTGCGAGCGCTATTTGCAATGGCTGATGAGCTCGCGCAGATCAATTCGCGAGCCAGTTCAAGCAATAAATCCACCAGATGCCCTACATTTTATAATTAATCTCAACTGAACTAGTTATACGAGTATTAATTAAATTATTGCTAGTAAATACACAAATAAAGATTCTACAGCTTGTATCGACAAACGTTTAACACTAATGTACACTTCTTGACATCAGTTAATCAGTTACGTTAAATATTTGAGTTACAGTATTATCTGCGATTGCTACTTATGGGCTCCGATTACTGGTCGATTTCTTCTATTACATTAAGCTGGCTATAGACATTCGAATGCAGAGTCGGAACTCTATAGACACGTGTCTTTTTACACACAAGTGTGTCGAAGTCATTTGTATAGTTACAGTTGTCGCTATAAATTACTAACGGTTTTTTCGAGAGGATATGAAAAAAAAGGTAACAAGATAAGGTTAGGATGTTAGGGCAGATAGATGGATCGTAGTAAGTATCCGGCATTAGATGAATTGTAAGTAACATGTCGTATCATCGTATGTCTAATTGTCTATGTTCTTTGACGTGAATTTAATGACACAAATAATTGACAAAGTCCCTGATTGGTTTTTGTTTAGACACTTAATAAATCATGATCGATTTTTTTTCCATTCGTAAACCCGACGTTTAACATGACCGCTCACTGCTCACGAGCATCTATAGCCAGCATTAAATTAAAAACAACTTAATCAATAGCGTACACCCAGTCCCCGCTGCTATCTCATCCGTGTCTTAAATTAAGACTCTTAATGTTATTTTGGACGGTAATAGTGTTAACACCTGCCTGAATTGCTCCCGTGTCTTACTATGTAACTAATTATTACAATTTATTTGGTCGTCTGGAACTAATCATGTATTTATGACTACTTTGATCTTACTTTCGTGATTTATGACTCGGGAGTTGGAGTAAAGGATATCGTAGTGTGCCCGCCACTCATAAAGCACTCCTATACAAACTTCCATTTTATCTCTTTAAGTCCTTTCCCATCTTAATCGGTTCAGCATGAGAACTTAACGAACAGACAGACTATTTCCTATATATTACATAGATAAATAGAGACATACATAGAAATCATCCAGGACTCAGGAACAAATATTCGTGCTCATCACCCAAACAAATACCCTGACTGGGATTCGAACCCGAGACCTCCAGTTTAGTTGACAGGGTCACTACCAACTAGGCTAAAGCGTTCGTCGAAATAGTAAAACTGTCTTCGGGAAAAATATTAAAACTGTCTTCGTGCACTCGCACGCTTATAGTAAATGACCCTTTTGAATTATACTGATTTCAACATTGTGTGTACACAAATGGACGCAGTGGGCTTAATGATAAAATGAGTTCAATTATGATGAAATATTGTCGTACACACCTTGTCCTGAGGTGCACACCTTTCTTTGTGACTTTACATATTACAAAATAACAGATGTTGTCATTTTAACAAGTGTTACTCGGTTTTTTTATATTTAAATATTACCAAATCCAAAGTAATTTGTTATGATGTGTTGCGTTTTATCAGGTTTCTATAAAAAAGCGGCATAAAAGAAACGAATAACTGGACGTGATTACTAGATGTCGATAAATATTTGCATTTCCAAAGTTATACAGGTATATTTGTTTATTAATATTATTTATTTTTATATGAACTTGATTTACATTACTTATTTAGGTTAATAAATTGAACTGAGTTTCCAATACAGCTTCTACACTATGTGCCATCACTATTTTAGAGGGATCGTCATGACTTCAACATTAACTGATTCATCTCGTTTAAACCAATTCTGCGCATTAATATGGTCATTGTATAAGTACCTACTAGATTTATAACTCATCCAGCCTGATGGAAGATTCAGAACGAGAATTTTTGAGCTCCGACAATATTAACCCAAAGGGCAGTCACAGAAACTGATATTAGCCAAAAAGAACATGAAAGGCAGTTTTATCAATTGTAATGTTTCTAGTATTTCCGTTGCAAGTTATTTAAACGTACGAATCTAAATACGATTTCCAATGTCAAAACTGCAAACCCTACTTCTAAAGTTCTAAACAAAGTAAACTCTTCGTGTTTTCTTTACACCACTTTACATGATAAAAGGTAAGCCAACAAAGGAATTTTCGAGTCAAATGAATAAGAAATCGCTTTGCGTGATCCGTGTGGCAAAATCACTGTCCACCTCATTACAGATAGTGTCACCTTACTAACAAGTTCCATATATAGTTAATACCTTTTTATACTGAGTGCGGTTAAACGCGTCTATCTAGTATCGGGTCGGGACGAATATGGTCAGAGTGCGCGAACAGGATAGCTTCAGAATGAAAAGGAAGCAAGTCTCGCGTTTTTTGTATGGAAACGATACCGTTTTGTACAAGGAATGCGCACATTGTTACCAGGATGTTTGAGGTAATGACGAATATATTATGCAGATTTGAAGCGAGTAGTCCTTGTGTGGTGCTAGTTCTTTGGGTTTTACTCTAAAATCGGCCGCTGTTGCTGAGCTCGTGAGTGTGGGTGAGTTGACTTACGTCGGCCATTTAAACGTCATCAATTTTTATGTTTCGTTTGTTTGTGCATAGGAATGACAAAAATGTGGCAGCCATTAAACTTTTCTTCATATTTTATGGCTGTGTCATGCTCGTATTGAGTGCATTGACATAATTTGGTAACTGCTTGACGTTTCTGGGTATACACGAAATTAAAATATGAGCGGACTTGACATAAATGGACGTCTTTTTATGAAGTGTCAAATCCCGTAAAAAAAGGGAAGTTATAGGTAATCCATTTATTTGTGTGATGAGCACGAATATTTGGCTATTTATCTATAGGTATGTACATCGTCACCTAGTTCCCAGTACCCACCAATAGACAAGCTTTGCTTAGTTTTGGACTAGGTCGATTTGTGTAAGATTGTCCACAATTTTTTTTATTATTATTATGATATGGTTGGAAGGAGATAAGTTTCTAACAGCTATCGCACATTTATGTGACACGTGCTATAAAGGACTAATGTTTACAGATATTTTTGCACATCTAGTCCTGTCAAATATTTCAGCTTCTGCCCGCGACTTTGTCCGTGTAAAATTATACTCTCTAAGTATTTCATACCTTCGAGGGATAAAAAGTATTCTGTATGTTAATTCAGAATATAAACTCATATCATAATCCAAGTTTCATCATATTCAGTTCAGCCGTTTTTGTGTCCAAAACAATCCAAATATCCAAACATTAAAACTTTCGCATTTATAATAAGAAGTAGGATTACTATTACTACAAATCCGATCTAACTTGAGCACTCAACAGCCATGATTTTGATTAGTCACAAAAAACAAAACATTAGTTATAAAAAACCTTTTCACGTACATTATATAAAAAACTGCAGACTCAGTCCAATGACTCACACCAAGTGATTAGATGTTACCGTTCGGACTATTTATAACAGTCAAAAGGCCCTATCCACGCACACTTACCCCTTTCATAGGTCCTTTTGAAGTTCAAAACCTCATGACTCACAACCGAACGGAAGCTCACGACTTCACTGCTTATATCCAAAGCGACTTAACTAACAGTGATTTCATAGAAGAAATTACCTTGTATGTATTCTTAAAATGATTTGAACTGGCCGACTAATATCAAATTAGTCCATTCAAAGAAGGGTTTTAGTTTTCACGCATGAAGGTTCAAAATCTAATGTCAGTTTTATTAAATATCGGACATTTTAAATAATTTCAACATGCCAGAATGTAACGACCAATATTACTTGACCCGTCTCCCGGCTTCACTGGAAGTTAAGGGCGAAACGGGATTCTGTCGTCGCGGGTCAGCTTATGTTGGTTGATTGGTGACGTCGCGGGGTTAGTGATCGCAAGATGAGATGTGATAACTGATAAGCCATGTGCTTTTCTTATTGGAATTCGCAAGATGAGAGCTAAAAAGATGATAAGCCTCGTGCTTTCTTTTTGTAATACGTCATTTTACATTCGCCGTCAAAAATATCTGTACTATTTACTTAAGTCTTTTTGCCCGAGCGGAAAAAGAGCCGCTTCGCGGTCGCTTGGTCATTTAGTAAAGTCGACTGTACAGGATATTATGTTGATGGATTGTTGGAAGAAAAGAGGATTTGTCGGTTGCTATGTGTTCAACTGTTGGATGGTTTACTTATGAATCACCAAAGACTGTGCAACTGTCTGTCGAAGACATTTTAAAGCGAGTTTGGAGATGATAAACACACAAAAGCGGATTTCGGGTTAACATCCTTGTCGCATATTAAACGAGAAAAAGAACGGTTTCTTTGTTCTCAAATTGCAAACTAAAACGTGTAAAATGTACGCAATTTCGGACCTTATTTTCCAGACATACCTACCTAAGCTTCAAATGCACAATACATACATTTTGTTAGATGTGACTGCCTTTTGCGTTAAGCAACGTGGGCAGCGGTCAGGACTTGGATGGGTGACCGCTTTGAGTGGTTACTAACTGAGCGCTCCCGTGCTTTGGAAGGCACGTTAAGCCGTTGATCCCGGTTGCTGTCTATGGCAGCAGTCGTTAAGCCAAGTTGGAGGCCTTCGGGCGGCTTGAGAACTTCCAACATGACTGTTGCCCACTCACTTGACAAAGCCTAATCCCAATAAGGTCTAGTTTCCCCTCGGGGTTGGAAGGTCAGATGGCAGTCGCTTTCGTAAAAACTAGTGCCTACGCCAAATCTTGGGAATAGGTAGCGGACCCGAGACATCCTTTAGGATGCAACTGTACTGGGATAACGCTAGGAGGATGATGATGATGATGAGATGTGACTGCCTTTCTAACACATCTTTCTTTTTGAATTGCATTCATTTTCTTCCAACATATCTCGCTTATTTGAACAGTTGGCATCAAATATATCTACAGCCAGCAGCAGAAGTACGCGTTGGAAGAGGTCAAAATGATCTACACACGATCTACATTATTATAAGGGAATAAGAGCGTGTGTAGATCATTTTGAACACCTAGCCCGCGTAGCTTCTTTTGGAGGTTGAATGGAGGACCTATGACACTCACGAAACAAGTCTACTACTACTAAATTTATGATGCCTACATTTGTCTCAAATTAGGATCTATGTTATCCTTAAGAAAGACAAAAAATAAATGTTAAATGTATTTTGCGCTTATTAATAAAAGTGTGTCGTATCACACACACATTGGTTCAATCAAGAGTACATCAAAATCATAAAAAGTCGTATTATCGTTAAAAAAATTCCTAAAATGACACCACATATTTTGGTAAGGGTTTAATCCATAATCTGCCGGCTAAACACTCTTATTCACCCGGATATGATTTCATTTCGCATGTTATTCGATATACAAGTTACTGTAATGTTTCGTCCGGTGTTAGGTGATAAAAAAGATACAATGGGGCTTTGATAACTTTAATAATAACTAAGCTGGAGTTTTGTCCATATGCTTTTTTTTATATTGGGACTCTGCAATGAACCGAAAATCTGAATGACTATTTAATTGTCAACCAGCTTTCGCTTCATTTCTTAAAAAATAAGTTATATTTAATCTATACTTAATGTTAAAAAAATACTAGTTATATACGACAATTTTTAGACTTGTGTCAGACACTGATAAGATTTAAAAAAATCAAATTTTTCGAGGGGTTCCCAAGTTTAACCTAAAATTTCTCTATGATCCCTGAGCCGTGGAAACTAATTGTGAAAATTCATTTCCTCCTATACCAAATTTGCTAGAGAAGAATGTGGAAGCACGGCAATCTCCTTTGGTCAATACCTACGTCAACGAACTTCAGATATTTTGTTACTAACATTTACTTATGACGTTTCAATACATTGACAAAACAAATGGTTAAACAAACAGACATTACAAATACTCTTCTAGAGGTATATCTTCGTCAATCGCCTTCATCATCAGCAGCATCCTGGTACTGCTAGTATTCCGACACCACACTCGCCCTTTTTTTTTCACCCAGAGAAATGCATGAAACTGCATACCACTACGTAACCTAAGGCTCCGGGGGAGAACCAGAAATTACGCATTGGTTATGTGGGGCTCTCGAGTCCAGAAGGGACTAGCCTACCCACTAAAACTCTGGGATGCTGCCCTCTCGTTGCCTTAATGGTGACGCCCTGTGTTACTCTCGCCCTCCGTAAATTTCATCTCGTCCATTCCATCACCGGTGTTGATATGATGCTTTCCCTATCTCACATACCGTTCTCGTTTTCAGAGTTCAAGAAGGACTGGTCGGACCACGCCCTGTGGTGGCCAACACGCAACAAATGGCTCTCCCGCCCGCGCCAGACGTTAGACCAGTGCGGCGTCCACGCGGACGCTTGTCTGCACTTCACTCCGATGCACAAGCCGCTGCGCATACAGCTGCCGGACTTGAGATACATTGACTGCAAGATAGACTTCTCGATTGACACGTTCAGTGCTGTTGTGCAGTTGTGCAAGAGCCTTGGTGAGTATACATGATTTATGTTACTAAGTTGAGACGGCCGATCGGCTGCCCCAGATACCGCTGAGCTGACGTTGTGGAGGCTGTTCTACGTGAGCTTCAAGCTGAGTCGTGGAAAGATATAGTACAAGAACGGGATCAATTGCGTCTACTCGTATTGGAGTCCAAGACACACTTTGGGTGGCTGGGCCAGCGGAGTAAATAAGTAACTAAGTATGTGGGAAGTATAATATCAGATTCGCCTAGTACCCACTTTTTGTGATACACCACTATGAAAATGTAAGGCTGCTTTCCATACAAGATATGTTTATCAATTTCTACAAACAACTCTTCACAATAGACCTTCGCAGTCGATCAAATGTTCTCATCTAGCTTAACAACGAAACATTGCAATGTCTTACTCCATCTTATAGAACATATTCTAAAGTTAATTTTGACTTTACTAGCTATATTTGAGAATCTGAAATTGTCGCAGATATTTAGAGACTATTGCAATCTTTGTCACACCTACATAAACACTTCCTATTCCAGTACTCAAAGGTTGTCAATCCTTCTAGAGTATAGTCTATAGCAAGTGGTATCCAAACGTGCACAACCAATAAATAATAAACCAATTTTCCAGGCATTCGACACCCCGAAGAGCTGTCCCTCTACTACCCCCTAGAGCAGTCCCACCTCAAACAGAACTACCAGAACCTCAAGGAGGCGAAGCGGCTACGGTCGACAGCGCCAGCAGACACGAATACGTTCATCGCGGCCACCCGGGGTTCCTCCAACAGCTTGGACAGGTCTAACGGGTGCCCGGCCACGCCGCCGCCGCCGAGGTCGCAGTCCGCTACTCCTGTTGCGTCGGTAAGCAGCTTTACAATGCAGAATGACATTCACCTGGACGAGTTTAGTTCTTTCCTATTGCGTATTAGTTTGTGATTATGATTATTCTATAGCTAAGTATGTAGAAGAGACTCGCGACGTCGTCGGTGGAATAACCTATACCAGTTTTTATTGGGAAGATGTTTCGGCTTTGAGACGCAATCCGGGCGCTATGCAAAAATCTAAATTCATTTGAACTTCTAAAATCTAAAGGTTACTGGAGTTTTCAATAACGAAACCTCGATCTTTGGAAGAATTCGAAATAATCCGATGCTTTCTCAGGAATGGGTTTTTTGTACACGGCTTGCCTTTATAATACACATCCCCCTATGGTCTGCGCAAGGCTATAGCCGTGTAAATTATCTTTTACTTAGCGTGAACTGTGCGCACTGCCCTTTAGTGAGTAACGGATGTCGGACATCATGTCTCGTTTCGAATCACAAAGCCGGCTATGTAGACAATTACTTGCCTTGAAAATTCAGTTAACATGGTGGGGTCACCCAAGTAATCATATTCACGAGAAATAATCATAGAGTGAACATGGATTCACTTCGCGTTCATTGATTTCTATACATCGGTGACCAGTGTCTCGGTACATTGAAAAAGACTGATGTAAACAATGTATTTAATTCCAGAACGGCACACTCCGCCGCTACGGCACCCACATCCACAGCACGCAGAGCGACGGCTCGAGCGACGGCGGCTACTGCGGCACGCCGCCGCGCGCCGCCTCGCTCGACGCCATCGACGCGCTCGCTGACCTCTCGCTCGCTGACTCGCCGCTCGAGCCGGACAGCCAGAGTCGGGAGTCGCTGCTCACGCCGAAGACGCTGGTGGAGCGAGCTAGGATGAACGTTGGGTAAGATATTAAGACAGACCCCTTCCCTTTTGTATTATTACAATAGAGTTTTACTACTACTACTACAATCGCTAACTTCTCGGTGACCTCTCGCTGACCTCTCGCTGATGATGAGTCAATCTAGGGTTCGTTACTGACTTGGAAGATGCTGGTGGAGCGACTTTAGGCTGACCTCGCTGATTTCTCGCTAGCCAACGACGTCGAAAATGCTTTCTGATTGAGCTAGGATGAATGTTGGGAGACTATTAGCCGCCTCGCTCAACGCCATCGACGCGCTCGCTGACCTCTCGCTCGCTGACTCGCCGCTCGAGCCGGACAGCCAGAGTCGGGAGTCGCTGCTCACGCCGAAGACGCTGGTGGAGCGAGCTAGGATGAACGTTGGGTAAGATATTAAGACAATCGCTGATTTATCGCTGACCTCTCGCTCATCTTTGGAGAGGTTGAAGCTAAATCAATCTAGGATGGTTACTGACTTGGAAGATGTTGTTGAAGCGACTTTAGGACGCTCTCGCTGACCTCGTTGATATCTCGCTGGCCAACCTACTCTATTGACCCCAATAATGCTTCCTGAGCGAGCTATGGTGAATGTTGGCAGACTATATAGGAATATTAGACGCCTTTAGAATTCTATCGCTGACCGCGCTGATTTCTCGTTAGCTAACCTGCTCTATTGGCGTCAAAACTGAGTTCTCTGTCAAGATTTAACGACTAGGATTATTGTATCAAAACTTATGTAAAATTCCACTGTACATTAGTCAAAACACCCAGCGTCGTGTTTAGACTTGTATTTCAAATTGTAAACGGTCTATAATTCGGTATGCAGAATGCGTAATACTAACGCTAAAAACACGCGGTATAACCATATTTTCACGCTGTTGTTTCCATATGCATAATTATTATATGTAGATTGATATATTATTGGGGAAGCTACGGTAGCCCAGTGGTTCAAGCATGCGGCTGTCAAGCGGCGGTCGTGGGTTCGAATCCCAGCTCGTACCAATGAGTTTTTCGGAACTTATGTACGGAATACCATTTGATATTTACCGTTAGCTTTTCGGTGAAGGAAAACATCGTGAGGAAACCTGCATACATCCGCGAAGAAATTCAAAGATGTATGTGAAGTCCCCAACCCGCTCTGGGCCAGCGTGGGGACTACTGCCCAATCCCTCTCATCTATGAGAGGAGGCCTGTGCCCAGCAGTGGGACGTATATAGGCTGATGATGATATATTATTGACGCACAATAACGAAAATAACACGTCACTATTATATTTATTTTCAAATTTACTTTTAATGTACGCAATCGGTTACAAATGAGGAAAAATGTACAACCGTAATAAATACGACGTATTTTCAAAGAGTTGACATAGACACGCGTCAGTTGTGTTATTTTTGCGGTTTTCCTATAGGGATGAACATAATTAAAAATTATGGTTTCAATAAACAATACGTAATTAAGATACTACGAATTTTTCGAGGTTTAGTTTAACCAAACCTAAGAAAACAACTGCACTTTGTGGCATAGAGAAAACTTTGTGGTTGTCATAGCTGCAGAGAAGCAAATGTACTATAGACACTTTAATAACATTTTCTAGACACGGAGCTGTGTCATATCCTTGACAAATTATACGACTATTTCAATTTTTTGATCCGTCGCCTATCACACACAGGAGACATAACATTTTGTAATAACATAATATTTTCTGCAAATAAATAACTTACTGGACGGTAATAAAGTATGCCTCAGATATTTTTTGCCCTCGATTTCGGCTGAAGCATCGAAATACCGGCGATATGAGAATTTACAAATTTCAAAATAAAGGAAAAATTTAAAAATTTTGGCTCCGGGCAGGATTCGAACCTGCGACCTTCTGGTATTCCTTCTGGTAGTCGCTCTAGCATCTGAGCTAAGGGACAAACGTATCCGGCTCCCAAATACGTCAACCGTTCCTTTATAGAAACGCTTTAGGGAGGCGTACAGCGATATTTCAATTTCTCCTTTATATTTAAATGTGTAGTTTGCGTAACCAGCGTTACTGCTTGATACAAGAACTAATCGGAGACATTCGGTGTTTTCCCGTCAATATATAAGTAATAGAGATATACCGACTAGTCGCCGACTAGTCGGGAAAACCGACTATCCGGCTACATTTATAGTTTGCGACTAGTCGGCTAAAGAGGCCGACTAATTGGCAGATCGGCAATTTATTCCTTACTGGAAATCATCTTCAATATCGTCAAAAAATGTCCACACTCGCAATTTCCTTTTCGACATTATGCTAAAGAAGACATTAGATAATTTCACTGCTTTATTCTTTTTTTTTTGCTATATGAAACACGCCGGCCGGTGAAGCAAGTAATAATCACTAAAACGTAAACAAAACAAACACGAACGCTTGGCTAGTGACGCGACGAGCGGACAGAAAGCAGCCGAAAAAAATGATCTTGATCGGCCTTGCCGACTAGTAGGCCACCTCGGTGCCAATACACTAGTTGATAAAAAAAAATATGGTGCCATTCGAACCAGTATTCATAGACGATCAAATTTCTATATGGGACCAACTACAATTAGACCACAATTTCAATTCAATATGATATTTTGATGGTTTACTATCCGTAAAGTGACACAATGTTACAAATTTTAAGATGTGTCAAATAGTCTATTAGTCAGCTAGTCTACATCTCTAGTAAGTAATGTACTCGTAATGCTAATCGAAGGTCCCATGTTCCAGTTGGCTGGACTCCTCCCTCTCGATCATGGAGCAGTGCGTGCGCGAGTGGGACACGCTGCAGCTCCGCTTCAAGTTCTACTCGTTCTTCGACCTGACCGCGCGCCCCCACGACGCTCCCCGCCTTAACCAGCTCTACCAGCAGGCGCGCTGGCAACTCCTCAACCAAGAAGTACACTGCACCGAGGAGGAGATGCTACTGTTCGCCGCTTTACAGGTAAGAACACCACCATTCTAGGGTCAACCAGCTCTACCAGCAGGCGCGCTGGCAACTCCTCAACCAAGAAGTACACTGCACCGAGGAGGAGATGCTACTGTTCGCCGCTTTACAGGTAAGAACACCACCATTCTAGGGTCAACCAGCTCTACCAGCAGGCGCGCTGGCAACTCCTCAACCAAGAAGTACACTGCACCGAGGAGGAGATGCTACTGTTCGCCGCTTTACAGGTAAGAACACCACCATTCTAGGGTCAACCAGCTCTACCAGCAGGCGCGCTGGCAACTCCTCAACCAAGAAGTACACTGCACTGAGGAGGAGATGCTACTGTTCGCCGCTTTACAGGTAAGAACACCAGCATTCTAGGGTGAACCAGCTCTACCAGCAGGTGCGCTGGCATCTCATCAACCAAGGAGTACACTGCACCGAGGAGGAGATGCTACTGTTCGCCGCTTTACAGGTAAGAACACCAGCATTCTAGGGTGAACCAGCTCTACCAGCAGGTGCGCTGGCATCTCATCAACCAAGAAGTACACTGCACTGAGGAGGAGATGCTACTGTTCGCCGCTTTACAGGTAAGAACACCAGCATTCTAGGGTGAACCAGCTCTACCAGCAGGCGCGCTGGCAACTCCTCAACCAAGAAGTACACTGCACCGAGGAGGAGATGCTACTGTTCGCCGCTTTACAGGTAAGAACACCAGCATTCTAGGGTCAACCAGCTGTACCAGCAGGCGCGATGGCAACTCCTCAATCAAGAAGTACACTGCACCGAGGAGGAGATGCTACTGTTCGCCGCTTTACAGGTAAGAACACCACCATTCTAGGGTCAACCAGCTGTACCAGCAGGCGCGCTGGCAACTCCTCAACCAAGAAGTACACTGCACCGAGGAGGAGATGCTACTGTTCGCCGCTTTACAGGTAAGAACACCATCATTCTAGGGTCAACCAACTCTACCAGCAGGCGCGCTGGCAACTCCTCAACCAAGAAGTACACTGCACCGAGGAGGAGATGCTACTGTTCGCCGCTTTACAGGTAAGAACACCATCATTCTAGGGTCAACCAACTCTACCAGCAGGCGCGCTGGCAACTCCTCAATCAAGAAGTACACTGCACCGAGGAGGAGATGCTACTGTTCGCCGCTTTACAGGTAAGAACACCAGCATTCTAGGGTCAACCAGCTCTACCAGCAGGCGCGCTGGCAACTCCTCAATCAAGAAGTACACTGCACCGAGGAGGAGATGCTACTGTTCGCCGCTTTACAGGTAAGAACACCACCATTCTAGGGTGAACCAGCTCTACCAGCAGGCGCGCTGGCAACTCCTCAATCAAGAAGTACACTGCACCGAGGAGGAGATGCTACTGTTCGCCGCTTTACAGGTAAGGACACCAGCATTCCAGCGTTCCTAGTGTTTTCCGACTACAGTTGCATCGGAAGGGATGCCCGTCCCAAGATATTGTCGTAAGCCAAATTTACGAAAGCGACTACCAACTGATCTTCCGAACCAAGGGGGAATTAGACTTTATTGGAATTACGCTGGTGAGTTGGGAACGAGAAGAATAGGTCTCTTTAATGTGGTTAAACAGCAGCTGTATATGATCATGAGCTGTATCAAACGGCTTAACGTGCTTTCCAAATCGTTGGAGCGCTCAGTTAGTAACCATACAAAGCTGTAAAGGTGAGACCATAGCAAAATTAATAGTATTTCAGTAAAGAAGAACCTCTCTATCAAAAAAACTGATATTTGACCGCTATAAAATATTTATGAAGAGGCTAAGACCCGGAACTGGAAAGGGCGGGGGGAGTCCGCTATATCATACCTATGACACGCGAAGGAACGTGAGCGCTGTGGGTAAGTATGTGTGCGTGCGTTGTCGGGACACGCGTCAATTGTTTGCGCGGGTGCGGAGCGCGGACGAATCGCGAGGCGCGACGGTAACCCGATTGTAACCAGTCGGGCGTCTCAGGGACGAGGGAACTGACCTCGGTGCGGGGGGTTCGTGTCCGTTCTGTATGTAATACTATCTGTGACTGTGTGGCTATATACACGCTGAGTTGGGACCATTTCGCGACATGTTTTGTACTTGTTTATCTCTTATTTCTTATGTACCTTTGTGTTTTGTGTGTCGTGAATAAATGATTTTAAGTCACACCTGGCCATAAAGTGGCCATTATCGCACGCTCCGCGCGCGAAAAAACCCACTTCCTGGCCAGGGGGTGTCATAAAATTTTGTACTTACCACGGGCGATAATAAAGAAAGCCTCAAATCGCATATTTATCGCCCTTGCCTTCGGCTCGGGCGTAAAATACCTGCGATCTGAGACATTCTTTGTTTTATCGCCCTTGGTAAGTAATGTACTATTTTTTATTTCTCTTCTATTCTATATGCAGGTGGCACTCTCTGGGGAGGCTTATGTCCAGCAGTAGATGTTTTTCGGCCGATATCATGATGATGATTTGAATGTATTGTTTCCAGTTACAAATCGAGCTGCAAACCCTGGCGGGCGGGTCGGCGGAGGCGGCGGACGGGCACGGGCAGACGGCGGCGGGTGCGGCGGCGGCGTCGGCTCCGGACGACATCGACGCCGCGCTCAGCGAGCTCGAGACACAGCTGCAGGGCGGCCCGCCGCCCAGACCCGACATCATGCAGGTGCCAGAGTTGGCCGGACATCTCAAGTACATGAGGTGGGTGACAGTGTTGTCATGTATTTGTTAGACATAGACAGCCCTGATAAATTAGATGATGTCATCAGGTCATGATGACATATATGCATCAGGCCATGGTGACAAGGATGTCATCAGGCCATGACGACAAGGATGTCATCAGGTCATGGTGACATATGTCATCAGGCCATGGTGACAAGGATGTCATCAGGCCATGATGACAAGGATGACATCAGATCATGGTGACATATATGTCATCAGGCCATGGTGACAAGGATGTCATCAGGCCATGATAACAAGGATGTCAGCAGCCCATGGTGACAAGAATGCCATCAGCCCGTTGTGACATTGATGCAACCCTCAGTGCCTTAGAGAGTCGGCTGATACAGCCAGTGACACGGCATCTGCCCCTGATGATATTAATGACATTGACTCTTAATGACATAAATGTCATCAGCACTTGATGACATAAATGTTATCAGCACTTGACGACATAAATGTCATCAGCACTTGATGACAAGGATGTCATTAGCCTCTAAAACGTCTTGACAAAGCCGTGTCGTAATTGCGATTCACACTATGATTTTAACCTTTTTCTAGCTTCCGTCACATATTTGTGCCGCGAGAGATTCATACGGTACGTCACCTTGCCGTAAAAAGGTTAAAATACTTATCCGTTAAACATCGTCATATCAATTTAATTTATTATCTTATCACATTTCATTATACTTCGACGCTCGTCTTTTCTGAGTCTATCTACATTTAAATGCTTATATGTATTTTCTCTTGTAGTATCATTAATATTTTATTCGTATTCATTTATTCTAATATCATAATTTCTTCTTCCATCTGCTGTCGGCGTGCCCCAAAAGCAAGTGTCACAACGAATACTGTGTTATTGCGTAAGAAATTTACAATTTACCACCCTGTATGTCGTTTTAATACAGCCGTATTATGTCAGTTTTTAACCTTTTAACCATGCCAACGATTGTTAAATACCCAAAGAATTCGCTATTTGACAGTTGTAAAGATAATATAATTAATGTGTTGGATACAGTAGCTTATACTACAATACTCATACAATAGGTTTTGTGCTTTAAAATTAATTGAAAACATTTATTTTTGAAAAATAAATTAAGAGCTTTTTTATCTGTGGATTACAAAAACCGAAACGCGTGTGACGTCACATTTCAAAGTTAAGGTTTAATTCCGCAACAGATCGCAACTGCACTTACTGCACGTTATGTTTCTCCGCACTCCAAATTGAATCGTAACGGTATTCGTAAAAAGCTCTATTTAAAATGAGCGGAGAAGTGTCGCAACAGCACAAGTTACTGTACAATTTGGAGTGCGGTGTAACAGGCAACTGTCTGCTGTCGGCTGCGGAAGTAAACCTTTAGTTGTTTATCAAGTGCGACGTCACAGTCACGTGATCGGCTGTTTTCGCGCGAAATTCAAATTATTTAAAGAAAAAATATTTTTTTGAAAGAAATTAAGCTCTTTGGGGGAAAAAGATAATTGTTACAGGTATAAAATAAACCTACGTATAATTTAAAATACATTTCCGAAAACTGTCAAGTAGCCAATTCCAAGCCCACTACGACCAAGTTGCCATGCCAAGCAATGCAATGCAAGTGGGTCATTTTATGAAGAGTCGGCATCAAAAATAGTTAGGTACGCATATTAAGATATCAAAAGTCTTTATTATAAGGGAATAAGCACTTTTTGTCTCTTCATTTGCGCAACAACTCCTGATGCTGACTGTACACTGACTTTCTATCTCACAATTTTGAAATTTTGGGTTATAGATACTCGTAAACTCGTATGTAGGTAGAATTGTAACCCCTTCTAATTATACTTCTAACGGGAGAAAAAAAGGTCCTAATCCGTTCTGTTACTTTTCCATCGACTGATTTATCAAAGTAACGAAATGGAAACTTGAAAATTTATTAGGATGAATAGGGTTTTCGATTTTAAGACGGGATAATTCTGAGAAATAAAGCCAGTGTACAATTTTTCATGAAGCATTAATACAAATTATATATAGTTTGGCTTTGATCGTTTTTGTACTTTTGTTGGAGCGCAATTCAAATAAAAACATAATAAAATAGTGTTTGTTATCTCCAGCCAAACCTTGAAAAATATTGTAAAAGTACCTTCAGAATATCAAATTGTATAATTTTGTGCATAAAACGGTTTATGTAATTTAGCAGCACCAAAATAAAAAATATACGCATCCCTTTGGTTGCTACGTATTGAGTAAAAATTTAATCACTTGTAGTGTTCGAACTAATTATTTTATTTATGTTTGTATGATATTCCAACTAATGACACAACTGTAATTGTTTTAACAATATATTTTATGTCACACCTGGCCATAAAGCGGCCAGTATCGCACGCTCCGCGCGCGAAAAAACCCACTTCCTGGCCAGGGGGTGACATAAAATTTTGTACTTACCACGGGCGATAATAAAGAAAGCCTCAGATCGCATATTTATCGCCCTTGCCTTCGGCTCGGACGTAAAATACCTGCGATCTGAGACATTCTTTGTTTTATCGCCCTTGGTAAGTAATGTACTATTAACATTCCTTATGAATGTAGTTTGCTGTAATTCAATATTAAATCTAGTTATAATTATAACCATGTATATATTTTACTCAGTTAAACGATTTAAGTGTTCGTAACATTACGACTTATATTTTGTTATGTAATATTATATTTTTATTTTGCATTTTTCGTATTACTGTTCGTATTATATCGGGATTAATAATCGAATATTTCTATATATATATATATTCAATTTTCATACTTTTCATCTCCACAATCAACCCTATTCATTCGTCAAAACTTTTCTTACATTGTTCTAACAAAATAACCGGATAGATTTTTGATAAATGATCAAGTATTCCAAAAATCAATCTAAAGCCCGAAACGCACTGACAGCGGTAGCGGGGCGGGGCGTCGCGGTGCGGAGGCGGTACCGGTTGTAATATTCGAACTAATATGAAAGGGTCTGCACAGAAAACCGGCCGGGAAAAAAGCGTTCTGTGCGGACCCTTCATATTAGTTCGAACATTACAACCGGTACCGTCTCCGCACCGCGCCGCCACCGCTGTCAGTGCGTTTGCAGCTTTAATGTACGAAAACTACGCGCAGAGTTCCGTAGAGAGCGGGATGGTTAGATCAATTGTAAACTCACGCGTGTTAGAGCGGGACTGCCTTGCCTTAAGAGGAGGGGTAGGGCAAGCTATCTCCATACAAACTTTGTGCAGGATTTACTTCGTTTGTGTTTGCATTAAAGTTTTGATTTTTGGTCAGTATGCATATTTTTCTCATAGCTATTTCGTGATGTAATTTTTTTTTTTTTTTTTTTTGATTTTTTTTTAAATATTTGAAAATTTTTACATCACGATCTTCGCATATCTAATATTTACAACCAAAAAAAATATTATATTTGTTAGTGCCAAAACCGACGAATAAAACCTGCACAAAGTTTGTATGGGGAAGGCCTTGCCCTACCCTGCGCCTTAAAATCATTTGAACTTATAGAGTTGTATCAAATTAGTCCATTCAAAAAGCGACTCTACTACACAAGCTTGAAGGTTCAAAGTCTAATGACAATTTTATAAAATGTTAGACATGTGAAATAATTTAATGTATATATGTTTCAGGCCGAAGCGGTTCACGCTGAAGGCGTATAAGCGTGGGTGGGTGTCGTGCCGCGACGGCACGCTCCGCATCCACTCCTCCAGGGACGCGGCGGCCAAGGGCGAGCCGCCCACCTACTGCGGGGAGCTGAGGGGGGCCGAGGTACGTACATGCACTCATTTTTGTACATTTAAGAGGAGGGGTAGGGCAAGCTCTCTCCATACAAACTTTGTGCAGGATTTACTTCGTTTGTGTTTGCATTAAAGTTACGATTTTTGGTCAGTATGCTTATTTTGTGATGTAATTTTTTTTGAAATATTTGAAAATTTTCACGTCACTATCTTCGCATATCTAATATTTACAACCAAAAAAATACTATATTCGTTAGTGCCAAAACCTACGAATAAAACGTGCACAGAGTTTGTATGGAGAATGCCTTGCCCACCCCTGCGCCTTAAGTTCATCATCATCATCATATCAGCCGGAAGACGTCCCCTGCTGGACATAGGCCACCACCCGCATCCAGCGGACTCCCGCGACCTTTACCAGGTCATCAGTCCACCTTGTGCGGGTCTACCCACGCTGCGCCGCACGGTCCGTGGTCGCCACTCGAGAACCTTTCGGCCCCAACGGCCATTGGTTCTACATGCAATTACAATACGCTATACACTCAAAGTTGTACACGATTATGTATAATTATTAGGACAGACTGTCCAGTTAGCTAGTTTGTTGAGCCGAGTGAAACGAAGGTCTCTGTTTTAGCTTCGGCAAAAATGCTTTCGTATATCCGGATTTCCGGCTGTTCTCCTCTACAGGTCGCATTTCTTAACCGGTTCTCGTGAAATTATGTGAGCAGGAACGAAAATGAAAAGATTTTTTTTTGTCGAGTCACTTTTTGGAAATTCAAAAAAAGAAACTTTTGATCAATGATTTCGTATTTGCCTGCGGCCCTTTTTTCCTTTACAGTTCGCATTTCTCAACCGATTCTCGTGAAAGTTTGTAAGCAGGTTCTTATAACCACATAGATTTTTTTTATCAAGTATATTTTTATATAAATTTTGTAATTTTTTTTTCGTCAATGGCTGTTCTCCTCTGCAGGTCGCATTTATCAGCCGATTCTCGTGAAATTTTGTGAGCAGTTTCGGTAACTTAGTAGATTTTTTTTATCGAGTCACTTTTTGGAAATTTAAAAAAACTAAATTTTTATCAATGATTTTGCGTGTCTGCGGCAATTTCGATTTGTTTTCTTCTACGGGTCGCATTTCATAAACACTCACAATATTTGTCATTTACATATGAAACCTTTACACGCAGCGCAGTAGCGCGTTTCACGAAACGCATATTTTGACTAAGGCGTAGCTGGAGTTTATGAAGTTGGGACTTGTAAAGTTAAGGCGTGTAGATGTAGAGTGAGAAGGCCGGTGCACATTGTTGCGTGCGCAGCACGTAAGCGTCGACGTGCACGTAGACGTGCGCGTTGTAAAGTATGAATCTCCATAGTAGATGTCACACTGCTTGCGTGCGCACGCGCACGCACACGTCACGCACGCGGATGGAGGTTCATACTATACAACGCGCACGTCGACGCTTACATGCTGCGCACGCAACTAATGTGGCACCGGCCTAGAAGCTTGGCTCTACATGGGATCTGTTAACCTTATGACAATGCGACCCATATGGTCTCGTCATGGCAACATTTTACATGAAAATGTTCTTGGGATCTGCAATGTATTACTCATCCTCCTAGCGTTATCCCAGTACAGTTGCATCCTGAAGGATGCCTGGGGTCCGCTACCTAATCCCAAGATAGTGGCGTAGGCACTAGTTTTTACGGAAGCGACTGCCATCTGACCTTCCAACCCCAAGGGGAAACTAGACCTTATAGGGATTAGGTTTTGTAAAGTGAGTGTGCAACTTGATTGTTAGAAGTTCTCAAGCCGCCCGAAGGCCTCCAATTTGGCTTAACGACTGCTGCCATAGACAGCAACCGGGATCAACGGCTTAACGTGCCTTCCAAAGCGCGGGAGCGCTCAGTTAGTAACCACTCAAAGCGGTCACCCATCCAAGTCCTGACCGCTGCCCACGTTGCTTAACCTTAGATACCGCAAGCGGTACGCAGGCGCCGCTGGGCCACGAGCGCTCCTATCTGCAAAGTATTACTAATGGAACATAATGGATAACATGTATGAATGTGGTATTATAGGATAAGTAAGTAGGTAGGGTAGGTTGTCACGAACGTCGCCTTAACACCTTCCACATGCGCTGCATCAGAAACATCTTGGGGATACACTGGAAGGATAGAGTCACAAACGAGAGGGTGCTCGAGATTGCACAGCTGCCCAGTCTCTTTGCGTTGCTCAAGCAGAGACGGTTGCGCTGGTTGGGGCATGTGCATCGAATGCAACCGTCACGTTTGCCGCGGCGTGTTTTGCTTGGCGCCATAGCTGATGCCAAAAGAAGTGTCGGCAGGCCGACGCTGCGCCATAAGGACTGCGCCAAGCGAGACATGCACGCATTCAACATCCCGGTTCACAAATGGGAGGAGCTTGCCGAGGACAGGGACAAATGGCGCAAACTGGTGCTCGATGGGCGCAAAGTCCACGATAAAGCATGGTTTGCGACTCTCGCAGACAAGCGAGCCAAGAGACATCGACCGGAGACCTATTCGCCACGGGCGAACTTTACTTGCCAGGGTTGCGGTCGGGTATGGTATGCCGCTCTCGCATCGGCTTACACAGCCACAAAAGACGTTGTCTACCTGCATGACACTGCTTGTATAGTCTGTAATAGACTCGAAGGCCATTGACTTGAGGGTAGGTTATGTAATTATTGGATATAATATGAAATAAACAGTATAAATTTTTTTTTTTTAGGTGACTCCCGACGCTCACCCCGCCTCCAACCGGTACAGCATCAAGCTGGAGGTGCCCGCCGAAGACGCCATGAACGAGATCTGGCTGCGCTGTGAAAACGTAACCATATTGCTATAACTTTATTTTACTAAACGGTTAAAACTCACGTATTAATTGTCACTTCGGGCGACATGTGGGTCGCAGACGCACTCATCCTGAGGAAGAACTCCCGAAGAGTTCGAAACATGTCGCCCGAAGTGACATACGTGAGTTTTAACCGTTTAGTAAAATAAAGTTATAACATGTCTCACGAAAGTTTAAATTCACATATTGCTATATTTATGTACAGTCAAGGGCATAAATATGTATACATTTTTGGACCTTATTTCACTGTCGTAAGGTGAAAAAGTGTATACATATTGGTGCCCTTGACTGTACAAGGTTTAACACGTTCACAGTCCCCATACAAAATGTTTACATTTTCTTGGATGTGCAAGCAAATTAATTCCATCACACGCTCACGTTTGGGTCACTATGAAACGATCACTTACGCACTCGGATTATTACAATATATTATAGAATGCTATTTCATATCTAACTAAAATATGAATTGATAAATCATAATTGTCTTTATAAGTCTTTTTTTCGAATGCAGTTATAGTGATTTATAGTGATTTGAGTGCGTACCTGGTCGGCTATAGTGACCCATGTACGGGGCACGGACTTGTGGAGATAGTTCCTCGTGACCCATGTATGTGGCACTGGGCTGTGAACGTGTTAAGACATTTTTTTTTTTAAATAATAACATAAATTACTTACTGAGAAAACAAACAAAAGTAATTTTATGTCACACCTGGCCATAAAGCGGCAATTACCGCACGCTCCGCGCGCGGGAAAGCCCACTTCCTGGCCAGGGGGTGACATAAAATTTTGTACTTAACACGGGCGGTAATAAAGAAAGCCTTAGGTCGCATATTTATCGCCCATGCCTTCGGCTCGGGCGTAAAATACCTGCGATCTGAGACATTCTTTGTTTTACCGCCCTTGTTAAGTAATGTACTATTGTTTAAATCTAAATAGGAGAGGGTGAGCATACAAACAACGCTGGTAATAACAAGCGCAATGCAACAATGTAATGTGCGTCTTCTACTTCTCTTCTTTCTTAGGGTTCCGTACCTCGAAAGGTAAAAGCGGAACCCTTATATGATCACTTTGTTGTCCGTCCGTCTGTCTGTCTGTCAAGACCCTTTTTCCCAGGAACGCGTGGAGCTTGGAGGTATCAAGCTGGAATTTATACCAAATACTCAGGTCTACTGTCTCTTCGAGCTGTGAAAAAATCAAACTTCTGAGCCAACGCAATCAAAAGATACAGCCGTTTATTTCGTAAATTTTCGACACTCGCAAAGGAATCGAAACCTACAGGGTGCTTGGTACGAAGCAACGTCTTATAGCACAGATAAAGGAAAAATTGCGAAAATCGGACGTGTTTGGATCAATTCTCTCCATTTGCTTCGGTTTTGGGCAATTTGGGTCACTTTAAATGTTTGTTAAGCGGATGCGTCCGCTAGCGAGGATCTCAATTTGAACCCACGATCTCTGGTCTGAATCCCACCTGTGGTGTTGAATTTTTCAATAGGGTATTAAACAAAGGTAAAAATAAATTATTGTTTACTTGACTAATAAGAGATCTAACGAAAATATTCGGAAAACAATTATTAATTTATTTTAGCTAATTGAAAGATTTTATAAGCATAAAGATTTAAAAAGGACGCTGATTTGAACATACCAATTCATACTGTCTTAGTGACGTCACTAAGACAGTATGTTCATACAAGCTTCATATTAACAGAGCGTTTTTGACAATTAATAAAAAGTTGCCGATTTGACTATGAGTAAAATACCGTATTTTCACTTTGATTAAAAAATTGGGTCACTTTTTCTTAGTGTCGGGCGTAGAGGTATTTAATAGTACATTATTGCTGTGGCCGGGAAGGGAGCAATTGCAGGCTGAGTATTTTTTTAAACGGACGAGCTTGCGAGTCCGTTTAATTATAACGCGAAGCCTGCAATTGCCATTCCGGCCAAGGCTAATATAGTGCTTTTCTCAAAAATGGGGAAAATACGACAAAAATTTAATTAAGATTTGATAAACAACCTTAAAACGTCAAAAACATCATGATTTCCCGCCGTTAATTTTTTTAACAGAATCGCAAGTGTATTTTTCCACTGAAAAACGCAAATTATTCGAGACATAAAAAAACGTCGCGTTTTCAACAGAAAAATACGAGCTGAATTGGCTGAATACGACCTGTGCCTCCTTTTATATGACAGTTTCTACATTTTAAAAAGTTTATAACTCGACAAATAAAGGATTTTATATGTGATATTGCAGGCCATATATGTGGCCTGCAATGTTTTTTACTTTTTAATTTGGATTTTACCTTAAACTATACACTTTACCTTCCAATATGTAGCGACTAAAGTCCAGTTTGCGGGCCATTTTTGAGAAAAGGTATCTAAAAGGCTAGTGTTGTTCGTCAGGAGGATCAGTACGCGGAGTGGGTGGCGGCGTGTCGGCTCGGCGCGCGCGGGCGCTCGCTGGCCGACGCGGGCTGGGCGGCCGAGGCCAACAACGTGCGGGCTCTGTTACGTCTGCAGACCCCGCAGTCCGGCGCCGCGCATCACCACGTGCCACATCTCGAACAGCTGCAGCCCGAGAACTACGTCGCGCCCAGAGTGCTCAAGCGGCTCAAGGGGAAGGTCAGCTATTCATTAATCCATGGCCAGGTTTCCCTTACCTTGGGTTGGATTGCCCCCTCCTTCCACTCCCCCCCCCCCCTACTCCCACTTCCTCCCCCTCAGCCCCCACCCTCCCCCCTCTTGCTTTCTTGGACCCGGCCTATTACCACAGTCGGGTTCGAAAAAACAAGAAGGTTAGACACCGTCGATTGCTTCCGTCCCACTTGTGACGCGCGAAGGAACGTAAGCGCTGTGGGTAAGTATGTGTGCGGGCGCTGTTAATACACGCGTCAATTGTTTGCGCGGGTGCGTAGCGCGTGGCGCGGACGAATCGCGAGGCGCGACGGCACCCGATCGGCACCAGGCGGGTCTCTCAGGGACGAGGTAACTGACCTCGATGCGGGGAATTCAGGGCCGTTCTGTATGTAATACTATTCTGTGCTTCGGTTGCACCCTGAATGCGAAGCTCCTCAATGACTAGGTCGGGGTTCACAGACGAGACCAACAACATCCGGCCCTTTTTTATACGACGACGGCAGCAAACAAACATACGTTCCACCTGATGGTAAGCGGACGCCGGAAATTCCACTTCCTGGCCAGGGGGTGACATAAAATTTTGTACTTAACACGAGCGGTAATAAAGAAAGCCTCAGATCGCATATTTATCACCCTTGCCTTCGGCTCGGGCGTCAAATACCTGCGATCTGAGACATTCTTTGTTTTACCGCCCTTACCTTAGTAATGTACTATTCCGTGAACCCTTTTTTCGAGCGCCTTATAGCCACGCCTCTGACGACAACCTTCCTTCCTGCTATTAATAAGAACTTTATTCCCACAGTTCACGCAACGCGTGCTCGAGAGCCACGCGAACGTGAAAGACCTCCCACTGCTGGAAGCCAAACTCCAGTACATCAAGACCTGGCAGAACCTGCCCGACTACGGCCAGACCCTGTTCGTCGTCCGCTTCATGGGACACCGCAAGGACGAGGTCATCAGCATCGCCAACAACCGGATCATGCGGCTGGACCCCAGCACCGGGGACCATCTCAAGACCTGGCGATACAGCACCATGAAGGTACGACACTTGTTACATCCGGCGGAACCTGTTCGTGACGCATCATGGGGCAAATCCTCTCTTCAAACGGTCTAGTAGCGAAGAGCTTCGACCAATACCTCATGAGACTCTCGCTTAATGGCTGGATCAAGATCAAATACAAAACTATGTGACAAAAATATTCTATGTAGTCATAGAACCTGCTCACAAAATTTCACGAGAATCGGTTGAGAAATTAGACCTGTAGATAAAAAGTTTGTTTTTTTAAATTTCCAAAAATTGACTCGACAAACAACTTTCGTTTAATTTTCGTACCTGCTCACAAAATTTCACGAGAATCGGTTAAGAAATGCGATCTGTAGAGGAGAACAGGCGGAAACCCGGACATAGGAAAGCATTTTTGCTGAACCTAAAACAGAGACCTTCGTTTCACTCGGTCAATTAAGCATATATTTTTGAGAAAAATAACATATCTTATCATCCCCAGGCCTGGAACGTAAACTGGGAGATCAAGCATATGATGGTCCAGTTCGAGGAAGGCAACATCATCTTCTCGGTCCAGTCAGCTGACTGCAAGGTGGTCCACGAGTTCATTGGAGGGTACATCTTCCTCTCCATGCGGTCCAAGGACGCCAACCAGACGCTGGACGAAGAGCTGTTCCATAAACTCACTGGAGGATGGACGTAAGTTACCAATGCGGTCCAATTTTAAGGTAGACGAACAGTCAAGTTTGTTTAGTAAGGATTACTTTGAGTTTGACACTGAGATATTCTCAGAAAAAGAAAAAAGTGTCATATTCTCTATATTGTAACCTCTTAGTTCATTGGACAATCTACTTTAACACTACACTCTAACACGACCAACGCCTTAGCCTACCAATTAGGCTAAGTTACTCTATGAAGCTGGAGGTCCCGGGCATTTATTTGTGTGATGATCACGAATATTGAGATTGATATTATGATTGAGCCTGAGTCTTACCCCCTTATTCATAAAACTTAACAAACCTTTGCTAACCAAAATGTCGTTTGTCCCTTTCTCACAAACGTAAATGTCAAAGTGACAGATAAGGACAAACGAACTTTAGCGGCTTTTTAACTAATAGAGGTTTGATGACATGTAAAATTATGTTTTACGAAAAATAAATGAATGAATGATGGACGTTTATGAATAAGGGGGTTAGATATTTTCTATGAATATAAGTACAGTAGAATCCGCTTATAACGACTCCGCATATAACATTTGACCGCTTTTAACGACTGCTAAATCACCGACGTTAGGATTCATTCATTTCATACCAGACATTTTCAAAGAAAATCAGTCCGGTTTGTGCGACGTTCTGTTAGTGCGACGTAATACCGCCGGTCCCTTGACCGTCGCTGTATCCGGATTCTACTGTATCTATTTACTATTTATCCATTTATTTATTTATTTATTTCACAAGAACGGTTATACCAATTACACTCGTGTAATGTCGTCTAGTACCCATAGGTACAAGCATTGCTTAGTTTGGGACATCTAGGTCATTTTATGTAAGATTGACCTCAAATAAAAAAAAAAAAAAAGTTAAAGAGTTTCTAACACTGTTTGAAACTCTATTACTAATGCATTAAAGTAGACTATCCAATGAATAAAATATGTTAGTATCAAACCCTAAGTAATCGGACTTCCAGAGTCGAAAGACCTACAATGCAGTGAACTTTTATCACTATAGGGATGTTGACACCAAATGAGAAAATCAATGAATCCGAATTTTCTCGAAAAAGGATCACATTCTCAATCAAATAGCGAAAAAAGTAATTCAAAATAATAAATAATTACATAATTATAAGTCTTCAAAGTTTTAGGAGGGGGCATTTTCTGTCCCTGTTCCGCAAAACGCACCTCTGTATTGAACGATCGTCATTTACTATGGCGCTCGAGGTCAGTGACGTCACTGATCTGTAGCACTTTCTCTCTCGAACTAAAGACATTCTAACTGTTGTAGTTTCGTTATTTTTTGACATATTTGAATAGGATTTTCACTATTTGGCATAGTTTTATGTATTCTTTCGTATGGAGTAATAATAAATTTTGAGTCAACATCCCTATTGTATAAAAATATAATCAAGTTTATCAGTTTTATCACTATACATACAAGTTATTATGTTTCCTAGTAATTTTTTCACAACTTTCGCGAATATTTTTATCTTATCTGTTGATGTTTTCATGGTCGCATTTGTAATGTTATTGATTATTATCAATTGGTTCGTATATAATAAAGTCAATGTTGTTTTTAGTCAATTTCACCAATATTTTTACATTTTTTTGACATTTCACTTGGTTTAGCCTCTTGCTTCGCACGTACAATTCTGTCTCCTATGATAATTATATTTCATTCTTTTTAAGTTATTGTTTCATATAATAATGAATGTGTATAAGAATGTATTTTTCTAGTAAATTAACGAATTGAATCATATATTTAGATCTTATTTTTAGTGCTTCCAATAAAAATATAGCTTTTATGTAAATGCCAAATATATTGAAGCATATATAAAATTTTACATCAGTATGTAATTAACTTGTATAGTTTTAAGTCGAAATGCGATGGATAAGAGCTTTTAATAGATGTAATTTGTAATTTATGCATATAATTATATGTTCTATATTGTCGCGTATTAATAACAAATATTCAATGTCTTTCACGAAGTGCCATTAACTTAATGAATAAACTGAAGTAAAACGCACTATTTTATTCATAAATATTGACTTAACCTTTTAACCGCCACAACCGTATATATCGGACAAAGGGACAATGTAAATGACAGCTTCGTGATATATTGCAAAGTTGAAAATTGCGAGTAACATTCGGCGGTTAAGAGGTTAAACAGTGCATTTGCCATACAATATATTTCCGTAAAGATGTCACGTATTTGTGACAACACTAAATAAAATTAGTACAATTTTCATAGGTACCGGTTAAAAGGTTAAAAAAGTTGTGCCTGAATTTTACATAATTGACTAATTAAAAACATTAGGAAAGTGTTCCTTGGGTGTTTAACCGTCAATATTTATATCCTAAATATTAACAGGAACTGGAACTAACTCGTGGCCTTAACTTTTGTAAAAAAATATATTGTATGTTTGTTTGTGTAACTGTTGTAAATAACGATCGAAAGATCGCTGGTGTTATTTGGTACATATATGTTAGTTTTTAATATGTGTTGCACTGGTCAGTTTCACTATCATTTTAACCATTTGATCAGTTTACAATACTGTAGGTATATGTAAGTGGTCAAAAGGTTATAATGGAATTAATAATCATAATTTTAATACGTATCGTTTTCCGCTGATGGCAATGTATGCAAATTAATTTATTGTAAGATATACGAATGATATGATATGAATTATTTGGTTTTCGTATTTCAATAGTATAAGTTTTCCGTATTGTAGTGCAACTCGCATTAAATAGTACATTACTTACCAAGGGCGATAAAACAGAATGTCTCAGATCGCAGGTATTTTACGCCCGAGCCGAAGGCAAGGGCGATAAATATGCGATCTGAGGCTTTCTTTATTATCGCCCGTGGTAAGTACAATATTTTATGTCACCCCCTGGCCAGGAAGTGGGTTTTTTCGCGCGCGGAGCGTGCGATAATGGCCACTTTATGGCCAGGTGTGACATTAAAATAGTTATTTACGATACAAGGGTTGTAAAACAAAGAAAGGCCGATATCGCAGATGTTTGGGGCCCGAGCCGCAGGCGAGGGTCTCAAATATGCGAGAGAGGGCTTTCTGTTTTACGACCCGTGTTTTGTACACAATTTTACGTCACCACTTGGCCAAAAAGTGGGTTTTTCTGATCGCGCAGCGTGCAGAAAAACGCGCTTTTTGGTAAGGTGTGGTGTAAATATTTTTATCGTTGACTAATATTTTCCTCCTTTTTGTAAAATGTTGATAGGACTGAGGTGTCCAACCAGCATGAGATGTGCGTGAGAAAACGCACTTTGAATGATCTTTTTGAGCATAAAATGCTGTTAATTTTATAAGTTTACGTAGAATACCAATGGTGACAAATAACGTTCGATTATTTTGTACAAATATTGTATGTACACTTTACTAAATAATGTTTATAATATTACTGAAAACAATAAATAAATGTAAGAAATTAAGTAACAAATAGTGTTTTATTATTGCTACACCAACCATACAATCAGTTGCCTTATCCCAAATAATGATTCTATGCTATTCACAACGTTAAACTTCAACGTATATCTCACCGTTCAACTCACTACTCACCCCTAGCTAGTTTCGACGCCGGGACACACGTAATTGACATTAAGAACCCACATATGCACTTTTGCCAATGATTATCGACCTAGATCTCAACATCTAAGTGATTAAATATCTGTCCTTTCAGTAATATATTAATCTTGAACTATTTTCCTGAAAACAGGATTTGTTAAAAATTTCTCGATACTTTTATTTTTGAAACAACCCTTTTAGCGATGTTTTTGGTTGGATCTTTAAAACTCCCAATCCTCACATCTTTTTTTATTTTTGGTTTAGTTGTAAAATGATAAGTTCTCAAACCTGATAAAAAAGATTATCCTTATAAATGTACACGTTTAGAATAAACATCAATATTTACGAAAAACACGCGTTGAGCTTCCGTAGAGAGCGGGATGGTTAATTGAAAACTCACGCGTGTTAGAGCGGGACTTTTGCACGCCAAAGTGGTCGTGTGTCGTCGTGCCCACCACGCCAAGTACCTAACCCAATAAAAACAATTCATAATAGATTTTATTCATTATCAAAGTACACCTTCACTCCGACCTTTTTAGTGGTTGTTGGCGTGGTTGGCACGACGACACACGACCACATTATAGGTTCTTGGCGTTCAATGGGTTAAGTAACGAATAAAATAATAATGCGTCTAAGGTGAGGTGAAACAGTATTCTATAGACTACTATAATAATAACACTCCTGATAATTACTTTGACTGCCTATATGCTGGCGTTCTGTGTAGGTACAATATAGTGCTTAGGTAGGTACTTTAAGTATAAACAAATAAATATTTGTGGACAATCATAAAACATGTGTCAGTCAAACTCAAAGTAATAATGAACAGGACTTACCTATACAAACATATTTTAAAATAAAAGTAATTTAGTTTCCACAGTTTGCATGACCCATTTATTATTTAAAATACCTTTCGCATGTCTAAATATAAGTACTTTTTACACGTGTAAATTATTAATTAGTCCATAGAACACGCGACTTTAAAATAAATACAAAGTATGGGGTAGTTAGTATGGTAAGAATATGGTCCTGAATAGTGTGTGTGTGGACCTGCATTATTACAATTAGGTTAGGTACTTCATTGTAGTGACGATTGCAAAAAAAATAGTAGATTGTTTGACAAGGGTCTAAAGTAAGCCATATTACCACGAGATAGTTATTTTCCCGAACGCAGTGAGGGGAAATTGTTCGAGTGGTAATATGGCTTTTAGGCCCGAGTTATACACTCTACTTTTCACTTCAATTGCGAGAAAACACATAAACACAAATTATCTACCTAAAATGAATAATTTAACGCATTTGGCCGGCGTATGTCTAATTTGACAGCTTGTTTTTTTTCTAAGGGCAGCACCATGCCTCGCTATGCGTGTTCGCTTTGCGTATTCGCCTCCCTTTCTTTTGCTATATTAAAGAAAGAGAAGCAACATGCGCTTTTTTTTCTTTTTAGAGGAGTAATTGCTTTGACCATAAACACCGCTTAATCTTTAGACAACTGAAAAACGTCTTTCCTGATTGGTCAATTTTAGTACAGCTCTGTTCTGGTTGGTTGATATTTTTACCATATAATTTTTAATCTGTCAAATTACTGTCCTGTGATTTGTGGATTTAATAGGTGAAGTATTTTGATTGGTCAAATTAAAATGTTTTGTAAATCACAAATATGTATACATATTTTCCCTAGGGCTTAAATGTACTACTTTAGCCCCGCTTCACAAGTCTAATATGACACACTTTTCGAGCATGAGAAGTGAAAAATCACATTGATCGTCTATAGCCAATAGAGTAGGTAATCAATTAATATTCCGATGAGTAGGTACGAAAACTTGCATCACTTCTTTTCAGCGAGTACAGTTTGTTATCAGTTGCTTTGCAGCTTTGTGGATCTGTATGTAGGTATCTGGGGAAGTGTGGAGGTATAGTATCTGTTGACAGTAGAGTAAGCGAGTCAGCTTCAATTTAAAAAAAATTAGGCATTAACAGACCAAACCCCTACGCTTTTGTAATAGCAACGCCCAGAGATCAAACGTTTTGCTATTAACTTGAATACATCCAAGAGGAGTCGGAAAACACCCACAGGAAAAGAAAATGCCACAGGTAATCTTCTAAATCAAGATATCCTACACTAGAAATCATTTGATCTGGCCGGGTCGTATCAAAGTAATTCTTTCAAAAAGCTATTTCGACTTTTAAAGAATAAGTTCAAAATCCATTTTTTTTATAGCAATTCGGCCAACGAATCTCAACCTTAAAAATCTTAAAATAAGGAATCCGCCCTTAAAACTCGTCGAGAATGCGTACAGTGGACCCCTCCGTCTGGTCCAAGCACGCCAAGGGTCGGGCGCTGTCGCTGGCGCGGCCGCTGCGGTTCGGGCGGCGCTGGGGCCTCGAGCAGCGGCTTCGAGGCAGCCTCCGGGACGCCATGCGGGAGTTCTACGTGAACTGCTCTGTTCAGGGCGTGAGGAGGATCGGTGATGAAGACGCGACACGGACTGAAAGGTAAACCATTAGGTAACTACCTAGCTACGTCCAGTGCAGAATCTCGTATCGTTAAACCCTAGAGGGATTCGCGTCACACCAAGGGTCGAGCGCTGTCGCTGGCGCGAATGATTGCTGATGAAGGCAGCACAGTTCGAAACGTAAACCATAGGGCCCTAGCCCTAGATCCGGGTGGGGCGAGATGGTCATTGGGCGGCCTTTGGTTTGCAATTTTTCGACTTTGCCAGTTCGGCGCCCCTTGACATTCCGCTCTTAGCACCCATTGACATCCGGCGCCTGGCGTCTGGGTCGGACGAATCGACGTATCGTTTAGCAATGGAATCGGCTTTAACGGTTTCGACGCAATTTGTGTTGTAGGGGTTTTCGGGGACGAACAATCGATCTAGCTTATACTTAGGTAGTCTCATGCCCGGGAAATCTCGTTTTCTCTGATAAACTCGATAAAGCTTGACAAAGCTCGGTCTCCTAGGTACGAACATTATCAAGCACATTGATATAGGTACAGGTCTTGAATCAAAAGTAAACCGGTGTTGGGTATCTGGTGGCATTTCACGTCAAGTAGTTATTGCTTTTTTTTCATTATAAATGGGATTGCTCTTGACCAGCATCTAGCCAGGAGGCAAAGATGAAGCCAACAATGGAACGAGCTCACCCAGAAAATGCATATTCACTCGTGCCTTAAAGGGGTCCAGGTCACATGAACTTGGAAATACCGATGCCGGCAGGGAATTCCAAACCTTAGCAGTGCGCATTGTAGAAAATAATCTTTACATCCGATTCCAGATACTATTGGATACTCCTCTTCAGCGTCTCCCTGATCGCTGGTATCCTGGTCCTCTCTATGACCGTCGCTGACCTGGTGACGGAACCGCCCCTCCTCGTCAACTTGCAGTCAGCGCAGCACTCGACCGAGGAACTGCCATTCCCTGCCATCGCACTGTGCAGCTTCAACGTCATGACCCAGCGGGCGCTTGAGGACATCACCAACTTAATGTAAAAAAATTGACCTTGGACCTTTTCATCATCAACAAAACTTAAGGGCTTCGCTCTTGTCAGTGGAGTAACCGCCACTCTTCTCTGTTATGTGCCAATTTCTTGACTCCCCCATACGACTCGACTCGACAGCCACTTCCTCCGTCACTCGGTTAAACTAAGTCAGTCTAGGTCTTCCTCTTCTCTCCTGCCTTGGACATTTTAAACTGGAGAAAATAGAGCTAGGGTGAAAAGTGCCTTCCTGAGAAAGGACCACCACTTTATAGAAGCCCACAGCCATGATAACTACTTGCTCTGCAGTGTATAGTGTTTCTATTCTTGGTGGTAAGTGAGGTCAGATCCTACGAAGAGCGCTGTGTTAGAAGTGAAAAATTTTGATCCGTTTATTTGTCCGCACAGCGAATTTTCAAGTCAATAATGATAATGAGTCGGTAACGGGCATATGACTCCTCTAGTTACAAGCGTGCATAGGTTTTGATAACTCCCTGTTCGGTTACCTGTCTGACCCACTCTCTTCTTGTTTCTCGCCGAGTTGTCGAAATCACCCCCTCTTCATGGAATAGCAATGAACTTACACATTTAAAAAAAAGCCGATAGAAAACAACTAAGAACCATTTCCGCCATCATAACTTTCGATTTAAAAAGCTGCACTCAAATCGATTAATCCGTTAGGGAGCTACGCCACAGATCAACGTGTTGAGTGGACGCTCGAGTCGGGCGTCCAGCGTTGCGTCCAGCGGGGCGTGCATGTCAAACAATTGAAACTCATACTGGTGTCCTGAGTCGCCGCCGCACAAATAGTATGGACGCTCCGCTCCGAGCGTCCACTCAGGCCTTCTTACACTTAGAACACCATCACCAGGATATGAACATGAGTTTTTCTCTTACCCTTAGACTAAGCCTGAACCAGAACCGCACCTACTCTCCAGCCGCCATTCGATGGAACCTCCTAGACTTGGGCGCTCTCCTAACGCTGGGGCTACCGAAGGTAGACCTGCAGTTCGCACACTATCTCCAGAAGATCGCTCCTACTGGGAAACTGAACGTCACCAACCTGATGCTCTATGTAAGATCATGTCTAAAAGTTGGGTCATAGTCAGATTTAGGATGAATTTATCAGTACATGCAATTTATAATAATAATAATATATTTTTAATGACATTATAATTTAATGAGAATGTGTTGTATGACCCACTAAAATAAACGACATTAATATAAATTTCTTAAATTATTAATGGCGCAATGATTATGACAATTATATTTCATACCACACCTCGCATGTTTGTTGGGTCATATATTCTTATTGTATTTTTTTTTTTCATGCATGACATTATCTTTAAAACATTTGTACGCCATCTTATGGTAGAACAAGATTGGTTTGTATTTATTTTGTAACATTTGTTGTACTCTTGTTTATACAAATAAACTGTTTGATTGATTGATTGATAGGTGCCCGTCTTTAAAGTGGACATATCAAAAATTAAGGGCTACAATGCTCAATTGTGGATTAGTCTGGTAACCCGCATAATCTGTGATTCCGTGACTATACATCCATGTTATTAAAGATATCTTACATGCACACAATAAATAAATAAATAAATGCATGCACATTGACTATCGAATGGACAACTTTTGTTTTTTCAACCGCCAAATCCGTCAATGACTGAGCTATAAACTGTAAGCTTGAATCTTCATGATTTTGTCTATTGTACTCCTGAAATCTGTTTCAAGAAGCGACTAGTCACAATTTTACAAGTCTAAACTAGTAACTTTTGTCTGTCAATGCTCGTACCATCTCATGCTTCACTACATAAATGAAACGAGATGGCATCTACACAAGATTCCACTTTGTTGGTGGTTGGAAGACGAGGATAAGTTCTATAATGCAAACGTTCCAACCTTAATACCCCATAGTTGACACTATCCTTCATCTTTGTTAATAAGACATTCAATTGAAACTATCAAATATTGGGTCAGTGTCTAGTACTGGAACGTTCGGTTGTTGTGTCCAGTTTGCCCCGAGCTGCGAGTCCTTGCTGCTGAGGTGCGCGTGGGCCGGCAAAGAGAAACCTTGCGATCGGCTGTTCGCGAAACGTATCACCTCTGTCGGTGTCTGCTGCGTGTTCAACGGTCGTTACGAGTAAGTCTAGATTATATTCATCGTCATCATTCTCCTATTATTCTCCCGGTTGTGGCCTAGAGGAGCACGAGCTTCGCTTCTTATCTATTCCCGAGATATAACCCTTAATTTGACCAAAAATGGCAAAAATCCATAGTTCCAGCCTCGGCGGCGCTGCTTAGTCCAAACGATTCTGATCAAGAAAAAAAAATACAAAAAGACGGTCAAAGATTCTGTCAAGCCGTCTGGACAGGGACACTGCCAAGGCAATATAGTTTGTGAAAGCGGACTTTCCGAACCCGAGGGAAAAGTAGAACTATGTTGGAATAGACCGGTTTCCTCATGAACTTTACTACGGGACTAGAAGATCAAGTCGGAGAGCTGCTTGGCTCCACCAAAAACATCCGAGTCTATAGAAATCCAACCTCAGCGGGGTCAAGCCCCCAAAACGGTGCCAAGCCTTGACTCTCCCCTGAAGTTCTTCCTGTTCTCCCCTCCCAAACCAAGACCCTAGATCTGGGGGTCTATGATGGTCGCGCGCTAGCGTTATCAACGACAAGATAATGGATCTGTGACTTTTTGATACCACTCGATAGATATAGGGACAGATGCTTTTTCATCGCTATCGCTTGCCCATGATAGAGTGCCTGTAGTTGGTTTTATAACTGTCTATAGGGACGTGGACCGTCACACGCCCCCGCGGATCCTGAAGCTGATCGGTCAAGATAATGGTCTTTCCGTCGTCGTCAGAGAAGACATCAACGATTTTGCCTATGTCAGGAAACCTTCGGTTGGGATTGAGGTGAGAGTGGCACATTGTTCTCAGAGATCAGAGGGGTATTTCTCCTGGTGTTTTGGGTCACCTGACTTCCGTGGCCCCATTATGACTACCTTAAGTCAGGTGACCAAAAACGCCCGTTGATAAACAAACATGCAACTTGCCAGATGGTAAGCGGACACCGTAATTTGTGCACGCTTGCAACTCGACCGTAAGAAGCAAAATCCAATACTTCACTCTCGACACAGTGCAACTTCGAGAGCTTCGGTAGCCTTAGTCACTAGATGTAAATATACTTAAAAGGTTTGTTCTAATGGGTCTAACGCGATATTTATGTATTTACCTTTTTTTACCAACGTTTCGACACGGGTTGCACCCGTCATGTATGTTGGGAGATTTTAAATACCTAGTACAGAACACCACAATACCTAATACCTACAGCGTAAGTGGTATTTATTTATTTATGTATTCATCTCTATCTATCTATTGCACAAAATAAAATACAGTGTACAAATGGCGGACTTTAATGCCAAATGGCATGACAAGTGGTAATGTTATTATGAGTATTATGAAGCAGTTATCTCAAAGACGGACTGTATTGGTTGGACTGCTTCAAATATGACCCAAATAAGATGCCGCTGTAAACTTTCACTTGTGAGAATGAGTAAGCTCTGAAAGCCGAGCTTGACTAGCGTTGTCAAAAGACCAGCCTTCAAGAATTATGACGTCTTCCGGTGGTGGAACCAAGACTCAACTACCTAACGTTCTTAATTATCCTAACGTTTGTCTAGTCTTTCGATGATTATTCTGCTTCCACTTCGTTCTATATATACTGTACCTCATTAATCATTTTCATCCAACCGTCATGCGTTCAACAGGATAACACCATCAACATACCTACGTAACTTTTCTTGCTATCTGCAGGTATTGGTCTTCGATGGGAGCGAGTATCCTTTCCTGGAGGGTGGCTCGGTGAGCGTACAACTCGCTCCGATCAACACATCTGTGTTCTACACTATCAAGACTCGGGCTCAGTATGCAGACTCTAACCTTAAATACTTAAGCGAATCATGGGTTCGTATTCATAACTTTGTACCATGACACCGTGAACTATGATAAATCGTTCTTCTTGTCATCTTCTTAAATCCACTATCAGAAAATGACATATCTTTCATAAGTTTTGCATTGCATAAGCATTGGTTCGAAACTCCAGGCCCCGTATTATGGTCGCGTGATAAGCGACAACCGAATTGTTGTCGAGGTGCTCTCGAACTCTCTCTGGAAATCTCAAAATCGTACCTCCATTACCGTGACTCTTAGGACCCAGAGTCCAGGATGGAAAGGTATCAGCACCCCGAAAAATTTTGACGCCTCATGTGCCAAATACCCTGTAGGTATATTTATCTATCACTCGACTTTGTCCGCGTAGAACTCGTTCACGCCGTTAGAATTTAATTGCTACTCTTTTATTTCAGGCGCTTACCTAGTTATCGCTTTTCCATACGGACTTTTACCCCTTAAGTGATGATTTCTGGGATAAAAAGTATCATATTTGTCCTTCCTCGGGATTCAACCTATCTCCATACCAAATTTCATCTAAATCGGTTCAGCGGCTTAAGCGTGAAGAGGTAACACACTTTCGCATTTATATCATCATCATTGGCCTTGTTCATCTATGATAAGATGATTTAAGCGTTCGTATTAGAGGTGCGGCACTTACGTAAGTGGCTTGTAAGACCGATACGGGAGAGACAGCCACGACCGCATAATTGACAAATTAATGTCCCACCCGAAGATGAAAGAGGCAGAGCAGCGCGCTGGTGTCTTAATTCACGCCTTCAGGATAAGAGATCGAACCAAGTTTGGTCGTGCTCCACCACTCCATTGCGTAGGGTAGGGATCCACTGGTCACGATCCTGAGAATCTACTTCCCAGGTTGAGGGGTTGATCCTAGGATCTCATTCATAATATCCTACTAATATTATAAAGGCGAAAGTTAGGATGTTTGTGAGGATGTTTGTTACTCAATCACGCAAAAACGGCTGAACGGATTAAGACGAAACTTGGTATACAACGAGTTTATAGCCTGGATTAACATATAGGATACTTTTTATCCCTGAAATCATCCCTCAAATACAAGATCACGCGGACGAAGTTGCGGGCAAAAGCTAGTTAGTCTATATATGATTGGTCAGCGTGGCTGCCGCCTGCCCCGTGTCGGTACTAGCGTCCCCCGCTGGCAGCGCAGCTACTCCTGGTGCCTGCTGGAGTGCCGCCGCTACGCTGTGCTGCAGCTCTGCGGCTGTGTGCCCTACACGCTGCAGCCTAGGGACGAACCCGTCTGCACCCTCAATCAACTCAGCTGCTTGAACAAGCATAGAGGTGAATACTGTTGGTTTAGCAAAACTTACTTACTACGCTGGCTCGATGACGCAAAGAGGATCTTGGCCTCTGACACAAGAGAACGCCACTCTTCTCTGTTCTGCGCCACCACACGCCAGTTGGGAACTCCGAGGTTGGCTAGGTCTTTGAGGGATTCATCATTCCAGATTCCAGCGGTATCTGGGACGACCAACCGGACGTTATTCACTGGGCCGCCCCACATACGCCTTCTTCACTGCACGATCGTTCCCCATTCTCTCCAATTAGTTTAACAAAAACAATTATAATAACATTACATTACTCAGGAGGGTTTGTGGCAGTATCTGTGCGTACGGCGTAAGGCATGCGATGTTAAGCATCGTCGACCGTGGCCAACTCTTGGATGGCTGACCGCTTTGATTGGTTACTAATCAAGCGCTCCGGTGTCCGAAGTGGACCCGAAGCCTCCTTCGAGATATAAACCTAAGCAGGATGACTATAAGTTTACGAAAGCGACTGCCACTCCTGCCCAAAGGGAAAGTTTGACTTTATTGGGAGACCTATTTCCATATAGAAGACGAATGACAAAGTATCAAGCCTGAACCAAAAGTAAAACAGTCAGACATCGGGCGCCGTTTGCGAGAGAGAGGGCATGACCCCCGGGGTTCCAGATCATTCCTGATGCAAAGGTTGTCTATTGCAATCCAACGCGGTGCGGTTAGCGTGACGTGATGGGCACCTTTGCAACCGGAATTACACGGGGCGGTCTATTTGACTAATTTGCGTTGGCGACTGTATTGTTCCAGAGAAATTCATGTACTACCATCCAGCGGGTTACGACCTGGACAGCCCCGATGGAGAAGCCCTAAGCGAAGAGTTGCAAGACGCGCTGTACTGCCCGCAATGCCGCGCCGACTGCGCGCGCACCGTTTATGCCACGCAGACATCATACGCCGCATACCAGAACAAGCAGGAGCGGTTGTTTCACAACAGATTAGTGTAAGGCTTACAATACAATATTCATCATCACGGTCCGGAAGGCGATGCGTGTATAGACCGCCCCCGCCCAGAAGGTGGACGTGGTAAAGGTCGCGGGAGTCCGCTGGATGCGGGTGGCGCAGGTCCGGTCATTGTGTCTGTGGTCTATGTCCAGCAGTGGACGGCTTTCGGCTGATATGATGATGATGATGTGTTTCAGTCCACTGCTGGACATAGGCCTCTCCCATGACAAGCCACTGAGCCCAGTCTTTAACTCTTCTCCTCCAATCCCCCTGCCCACTGCCTTACGAATATCATCGCCCCACCTAGTTACAGGGCACCCTACACTGCGTTTGCCGAGACGCGGTCTCCACTCAAGAACCAGTCTGCCCCAACGGCCATTGGTTCTGTGGCATATGTGACCTGCCCACTGCCACTTGAGCTTACTTTTCTTACAACTGATTAGCAGATATATAAAGCAGTTCAGGACATAACAGACAACATGCTATAGTTAAAGAGCGATGTCTTCCCACACACCCACATTTGCAAGTTTCTGTTTGAGTCTACGGTTGACTGGTAGAGAATGCCTCATGGCATTAAGTCCACCCTTTGTACTTATATTCTTTATGCAATAAAGTTTAAAATAAATAAATAGATGTCTTCCAGACAGCCTCAGATAAGTAGAATAGGGATCATTACCCAGAGGACCAGCCTACTACCAACTCAAAACGAAGTATCTGGCTCTCTTTCGCATTTGTAAACTCGAGTGATACCTAGATAGGGATAGGGATAATACTTCGTTTTCGTTTCGCGGTATACACTCAGACTAAGGCACTTATGTCCAGAAGGTGTTCTGCCGAACATGCATCATCGATTTTTAACAGTCAATCATTGCAACCAGCTCGCCCGCGCTCGCCGCATAGCACTTGTTCTTTCGTTCCTAACGCGATAGCGTATCTGGACACCACGAGGTGAGCCAGAGCTGAGTTTAGCCCAAGCGGCTTATAGGACCAGGCTTGACTCAGGCTGTCCACATGGAAAAAGTTCGCAGTAAGTAAGTAAGACCTATATATACAGTGTGGAAAAAAATTATGGGCCCTGGAGGAAAACTACCTTAAATTCTTGAGATATCTCATTTTACTTAAAGGAAACATTCTTTTATTTTTAAAAAGAAACAAAACTGCGTTCATAGATTTTCTTAAATTTTCTAAGATTTTCTAAGAAATTGCAACTCAATATTTGGTTTTAATGAATATCTTGTACGATAGACGAGTGTAAGATTACCATGCGATGCTTTGCGAAGGTTGACACTAATTCTCTTCTAAATGACGCTGCGGAAATTGATTGGTCACCTGTGCTCTCGGCCTCTACAACTGACGCCAAAGTTTCTCTTTTTAACGCCGCCATTTTAAGACTGTTTGACAAGCATGCGCCGATGCGCACTGTTCGCGTAAAGCGACCTCCTGCGCCCTGGATCACGGAGGGCGTCCGCATGGCAATGAGACGGAGAGATCGGGCCTTTAGACAATACAAGCGTGACCGGACTGACGAGAACTGGAGACATTTTAAGACAGCCCGTAATCGTTGCAATCAGATGGTGCGTGCAGCAAAGCGGCGGCATATTCACAACAATGTATCTTCTTCCTCTATGGCTGATGTATGGAAATTCCTTAAATCGTTAGGCCTCGGGAAATCCACTAATGGTTTCAACGGCACTTCTTTTTCTCTCAATGACCTGAATAACCATTTTTCCTCTTGTCTCTCGGTTGATAACCACATTAAGACCGCCACTCTTTCTTATATTTTATCCCTGCCTTCTCCAATCTCTGATACTTTTGCATTTACCCACGTTTCTGGATCGGACGTAAATGCCATTGTTAAAGCGATCAAGTCGAAAGCCGTTGGTTGTGATGATGTCAGTCGCTACATGATTGCGATGGTCCTTGACAGTGTGCTTCATGTGATTACTGATATTATCAACACCTCATTGGACACTGGTGAATTTCCGTCCCTTTGGCGTAAGGCGTTTGTAATCCCATTGCCTAAAATAAGCAGCCCCACCTCTCTCAACAACTTTAGGCCTATTTCGATTCTGCCTTTTCTGTCAAAGATCGCTGAAGCTGTGGTTCATAAGCAACTCTCACGTTATATTCACACGCATAAAATATTGAGCCCCTTTCAGTCTGGTTTTCGGCCAAGCCATAGCACGTGCACTGCGCTCCTTAAGGTGACTGAAGATGTTCGGCGAGGCATGGAGAACCAATTGGTCACGGTACTTATCTTGATCGACTTCTCTAACGCTTTTAATACCGTTGATCATGACATACTCCTCGCTCTGCTGAAGCATCTGAATGTGTCGCCTGCAGCTCTCACATGGTTCTCTGCCTATCTTGGGGGACGCCAGCAAGCGGTCCGAGTCGATCGGGCCTTGTCAGATTGGTGTGATCTTGCAACTGGCGTCCCCCAAGGAGGAATTTTATCTCCACTTCTATTCTCTATCTTCATAAATTTTATCACCCCTGAATTTCGCTGTTCGCACCATCTATATGCCGACGACTTACAACTTTACGACCAGTGTACTGTAGCGGACCTTCAGACTACCATTGACAAGCTAAACCTAGACCTCCTGCACATTCAGCAGTGGTCCAAGAAATTCGGCCTCTTTGTCAATCCCTCTAAGTGCCAGGCTATTGTCATTGGTAGCTCTCGACAGCTTACCAAACTTGACCTTAACACGATTACACCCGTTAACTTTAATGGTATCCCCATACCGTTCAGTCAAACCGTTAAGGACCTGGGTGTAATCTTAGACTGTACTCTGAGCTGGAGAGCGCAGGTCACTGAAATTAGTAGGAAAGTCATAGGTTCCCTTCATGCCCTTAACAAACTTAAACATTTCTTGCCTATTAAAACTAAAGTCACGCTAATTAATACATTGATTCTCCCCATAATTGACTATGGCGATGTATGTTACCCGGACCTTAGTCAAGAGCTTCTCGATAAGCTGGATCGCTTGCTTAATAATTGCATTCGTTTTGTGTTTTGCCTCAGGAAGTTTGATCATGTCTCCTCATTCCGATCTCAGCTTGGCTGGCTCCCAATCCGTCAACGTCGTGATATTCGCATTCTCTGCACACTCTTCTCTATTCTAAAAGATCCTCTCTGTCCTGATTACCTCAAATCCCTGTTTAAGTATCTTGATGCTTCCCACAACCGTCATCTTCGCTCTTCTAGCAATCTCTCTCTGGCCATACCACTTCATCGTACCGGTTTTATATCAAACTCCTACGCCGTTCAGGCGGCCCGCCTTTGGAATAATCTTCCTCTTCAAATTAAAAATGTACCCAACAAATTTACTTTCAAAAAATCTGTACGTAATTTTATTGCTGGTAGTAAGTAATTCTTTGAGTATCCGTTTAGCAAGCCCTCATCATTATTTATATAGAATATTATGTATGTATATTATGTATGTATATATTTATTTATTTGTGTAGGTCTATGTAAATATATTCTGTATGTATAGTACATTTTCCAGTCGGTATTTTTTCTTTTCTTTTCTTTTAAATTTAGTTGCACCGCCTACAATCTTTCTGCTTAGCCTGGAGGTTGACTGGTAGAGAATGCCTCATGGCATTAAGTCCGCCTTTTGTACTTGAATTTATTTTTGTGCAATAAAGATTAAATAAATAAATAAAATAAAATAAGACCTAATGTTTCTTGGAGAAATATTATCTTTAACAGTGACTGTATCGACTAGTGAAATAAAAAAGAGAATTAATTTTTAGCTGATTCGATTTCCCGGGTGAAACAGGCGAATTTTTGAAAATCCTTGAATGCAGTTTTGTTTGTTTTTAAAAACAAAAGAATGTTTCCTTTACGTAAAACGAGCTAACTTAACGATTTAAGGCAGTTTCCCTCCAGGGCCCATATTTTTTTTCCACCCTGTATATATATGGCAATATAGGCAACAGTACATCGGGCTGATGTACGAAAACTTGGAGCAACGTGATTGAGATGCCTCAAAAATCGCTGCATCATTTGTATAATTCGTTATTTATTCAATGGTTATATTTTCGTTGTCAGTAAAGGAGTCGCAATGGGGAATGGGAGTGTCACCGAGCTGCGATTTTTCTACTCTTTTGAAAACCGGTATCTCTACGCGGTGATGAGTAACAATGACTGGTTTGAGACTCTCGGTTAGTACCTTAAACATTTCTGTTTTAATTCAGCAGTCCGGAAAAAAACTTCGAACTAATTGGCGATTAATTCGCTGATTGTGTTTAAAAAACAATACTATTTAGATTTGAATGCGGCACTTCCACCGCATCTTAGACCATTGAAATCAAAGTTCATATAGTTTAATTTCGGTCGCTTCTGAAAGTTGTAAATTAGTGTGATAAAGACAACTTTATCCCAACTTCGAATTAGGTATTGATTTTCGTGCTTTATAGGTTACAAATAATATATTTATTTCAGCCTTTATATTCAGCGAGTGGGTGACGCTCCTGGGCATCAGTCTGGTGACGGTGTTCGAGTTAGTTTTCCATTGCACCGTGAGATGGCGCCACCACTACGTGCGCAGGCGCGCGCTTGGCGCTCGTAGCGACTAGCGACATCTGCTGAGTTTGAACTGTTTGAGAGGAGGCGCCGTACCTAGTATTAGGGATGAAGCATAGATGGTATTACCATACTTTTTGTTCAGTCTTTTATAATCGTTTGCTATTTATTGTCTAAAATTTATAAAATATGTTGTGTCTCTTAAAGTTGTATATTTCAGAAATAAAATATACTTACTCGTATTTTACCCGAAAACAAACACCTTTTACTTTCGTTTGCGAATTGAAACTCATCACATCACTTCATAATAAGCCTTTTTGTCCCACTGCTGGGCACAGTGGGCACAGGCCTCCTTTCATGGAAGAGAGTCTTACGTAAAAAGCAAAAAAATAATCCAAAATATTGGGCGATTTCGGTGTTTTTTTTTAAATACCGGTATCGATCCCTAGAGGGAACAATGCTGCAGTGCCCTTACCATGAGTTTACATGACCGTACTCGCTAGCGACTGCGTAAAAATTTGTATGGACAAAAGTACAGCGCCTCAGGCTGTTACGCAATAGAACTAAGAATCGGCATACTAAATCGTTTACGCAGTCACTAGCTAGTAGGTACGGACATGCAAACTCATGGTAAGGGCACATGCCGTAGTCCCAACACTAACCCAGTGCCAATTGGAGACTCCACATACCTATCTAATTATATGCGCGTGATATCTTTTGAATTTTCATAACCTTGTAAACTAAAAAGTCAGCTATCTACAAGCGCGTGTAATGCATTTATGCGTTACATATGAGGCGTAAGAATTTTGAACACTCCTCTTACGTGCGGGCCACTCTTGCTCTGAATTTTAATGCGCTACACTGAGAAATTTGGAGACTTTGAAACGCTGTCCTGCCCAGACTAGCAATCAGTAGGGGCTGATTTTCAGATATATGGTTCTTGATTATATGATTGTGGTACTGACAATAGCGAAACGTGATTGCTTAAAATTTTCTCGATAGAAAATAAATCCAAAGTCGAGTCTATATTTTCCTTTTTTTTCCTCAGCCTACTAAAACAACGCATTATTAAAAGACACGATTAAGTTAATGTGATGGTATTTTCCTCATCTAGGTACTGACAAGAGGAAATTTAATAAACCTGCACACAGTCAGATATTTAACGAGATTTTGTCTAAAAAGCCATTTTCGGAGAGGGTTGCATCCCGTTTTGTCGCGAGCGAAAAACAAAGGCTGTCTCTTTCAATCGATATATATCGATCGCGTATACTATTTGCTCTGAATTTTAAAATAACTTCATTGCAGAGCGGTAAATAATGTTTTGACACTGGTAAGAAATTGTGTTAGCCAAATATAAGTGGAAGATTGAATTTACACAATGTGTAAAGACACTTAGCTGTTCTTTGCTTTACAAGAGCGTCAAGTACCATTGATTTAACTCAAAAATGATTCGAGATAGGCGCTCTGTGACAGGCAATTCTACATTTTATTAATTATTATACTGTTTAACACAAATAAAAGCAGATTCAGTATACTGAAGTTTATTTTATAATTTATTATATACAGAAAGTCGCTAATAAGAACCCTTTGATAACCATAAATAATCTTAACATTTAATTGCCACCATAAATACTGGGTTTCAAAATTTTCAAATAAAGTAATATTACGTGAATATTACGTATTCATGTAATCTCAAGAATGGTGGGTTACTTCCTCACTTCACTGTGATTTATTGTATGCAGAAAATATTTCTTCACGACGATATAAATTCAGCATAAGTATTTGTTGGATCTGAAGATCAGAACGGAAAGTAAACAGTCACACTCGGAGTATGACTGGCCATGAATAGGTGATTTCACAAAGGTCCCACCAGTATCCTAGCATGGTTCCATCTGATTATTTTCAGACATATATTAGGACAAACTACATAAACTTGATAAAACCCAGTACGTATGTATGTAAACACCAAAAGAAAAGGGGCGATTACACTGAGCGAAAAAAATACTAATTATTAGTAAGTTTTAGTGAATCCCAAGGCAAGGAGATTATATACTAACGGTTACAAAACAGTTTAGCAGTTACAAGGACAAATTTTTTGGTAATAGTAAATAACTACTATTATCAAAAACTTGTTTTTAACCGTCAGTATAATAATCTTCTTGTCCTGGGATTCACTAAAACTTACTAATAATTAGTATTTTTGTCGCTCAGTGTAGGTACATAAAGTCGAGCGTGCGTATGAGCTTGATCCAAATGTCATTATCCATAAAAAAGTTAGGTACTGTAAGGGCCGACGCTAGCTTACGCGGGTGCACGGAGCGGGTCATACCTAAACTGCGCCCGCGGCGGGCAGTTTAGTATGACCCGCTCCGTGCACCCGCGTAAGCTTAGCGTCGGCCCTTAGACCTACCTCACGTTGCCACATTACGTAAGCAACTAGCAGGTAAATTAATAACTAGTACTAGTAATATTAGTAGCAGTTATAAGTCGGCCAACCGGTTGGCCGACCCAGGTATCGCTGGGAAGACAGTGTGCAGGCGGATCTGCGGCAGCTTCAGGTCGAAGACTGGCAGGAGGCTGCGCAGGATCGGGAAAGGTGGCGTGCTCTCGTTTCGGAGGCCAAGATCCTCTTTGGGTCGCTGCGCCGTTAAAGTAAGTAATTAAGTAGTAAGTTATAAGTAGTTAATCAGTGACAGCATCATTCGGCGCATCTTCCCCGGCGTCACAGGACCCGCTGCCGCCGCCAGAGCTCGTCTCTCCGATAATCGCCGGAATCACCTGGAGCAGAACGGGCTGTTTACATCATTATGAGCTCTTCGTCCAGGCTAGCCTGGATCGAAGCCAGCTGACATAAAGTCAACAGGGACTTTTTAAACACGAAAATTACTTAAAAACCGTTTAATAATTCCAAAGTAGGCTAATTAGGTAATTGAATAACTGCCAAAATTAAAACATTTTCATAGCCAGATATTCAAGTGCTTAACTCGCTAATATTCTATGCCTGGCCATAAAACAAAAGAATTAAAGACAAAACAAATGACGCTTCGGATCAGCTAAGATTCAACAGAATGTTCTGTTCCCAAATTAGTCTACTCAAACGGCTTATGTTTCAGGCGCTTTTCGAATTCGAATCATGTCCATTTACTGCCGACAAAAGCCACCCTGGAAACATGATCAGATTCAGGACCTGACTTGTACTGTGAACTTAATCGAATGAAGATTTCTTTAGGCTATCAGTACGCCCACTCGGCACTCAGGGTGCGTCGCACTAAACTGTCTGTAATCGTGTCTTACCATCGACTTCTTTCTTTACGCATTTTCATTTTATATCAATGGTCCTCTTCTTGAGTTCTTCTTCGGTCACATAACGATATAACGACTTCTTTTCCCTTCTTTCTTGTAATGATCAACAAACCTCCACCAAGACTGGGGGCTCTACCATCTGAGCTACGAAAAGAATAGATGTCTAGTGTGGAGAATCTATACTAGTACGTACCCTACCCCAATACCTGTTCTCCGAGCATGGCGAGGATCTGCGCGACCTTCTTGATGGCCTCGATGTCCTGTGGGGTTGGCAGCGGAAGCCGGGCGTCCTTCATGCTCAGGTTGTTGAGCCGCGGAGCCTTGCTGGCTACTCGGGACGTCAGCTCGGAGACGGCGGCTAGGGCTGGCGGGTGGGAGGATGGGTCATGGCCCAGCTGCAAGGAAAGACGTTAATATCTGTCAGGTCTTACCTCCGCACTGACAGACAGACCTGACTATGATTAGTTGGCTGACAAACATTTCAAATCCCGACTACGAACGAGACTAATGAAAGAAGAGAAAAAAACGGCCAAGTGCGAGTCGGACTCGCGCACGAAGGGTTCCGTACAATTATCTATAAAAACGGCAAAAAAACACGTTTGTTGTATGGGAGCCCCCTTAAATATTAATTTTATTCTGTTTTTTAGTATTTGTTTGTTGTTATAGCAGCAACAGAAATACATCTCCTGAGAAAATTTCAACTGTCTAACTATCACGGTTCATGAGATACAGCCTGGTGACAGACGGACAGCGGAGCCTAAGTATAATAGGGTCCCGTTTTACCCTTTGGGTACGGAACCCTAAAAACAGTTTGGGCGGAACTCAAACCTGTCACGTAAGTATGGAAATTTAACTTGTTTAAAGCTAATTTTTTGCCCCCTATTTTTATCAATTCACATTCTAATATCTCGTTTTGTCATGCTGACTTGCATGACGCATTGAAGTGGTCAATAAAATGCTCTCCCGAAATCCACGCAAATATTAAACATAATAGTCGTTTCTTGGATGTTTTCTATATAATTTAAATTTAAATTGATAAATATACTGGTTTGCTTATTAGATAGGATCTTCGAGGCGTTAAGGACGATTCACGCTAGACCGTTCCGGGTCCGGGCCGGTCCGTTTTCTAGTATGTACAAGATCGTCGATTTCATGTACTACAAAACGGGCCGGCCCGGACACGGAACGGTCTAGAGAGAATCATTCTTAAAACTGTAGGGGTCATAATTCATATCATATATACTAGGGAGAGGTGAGGTGAGGACAGGTTGTAAATCGCATTGTAGGTTTGCAGTAGGCATAATACGAGTATATAGGTAGGGCTTGGTTGTATGTTTGATTATTTTCTACGGGATATTATAGAATAATGCGTGTCTTCACGTCTCTTCTAGACTCATGTACCTACTATTCGGACTGTCTTCATGCGGACATCCACGTTTTTGCCTGCCTACTCCACGCTTTAAGACAAGTGAATGCTCGCCCATGACGCAGTTTTCCGTAACGATCAGGCATATTAACGATAAATTAGAATATAAATTTGTGATCTAAAGTCGTTATTAAAAGGGTAAAAGAGCATGTCATAAAGTTACAGATGTGCGTTGCGGGAAGTTTTCAAAAAGTTGGAAAAGTTCTTGCAAATTTCTTGAAAATTTCATAGAAATATAAGAAAATTCGGAAAGTTTCAAACCCCATATAAAAAGTAAGAAAACGAAAGACGGAAATCCGTACATAAAGTACACTAGATTAAAATTACTCACAACAGCAGGCCCAGCAGAAACCTGCCACAACAGCAATGCCAGCACCAATAGACACTGTGCCGCTCTCATCCTGACTGAAACCACCTTCTCATCCCAACACACGTCTTATAACGACTGCGGTGCATTCACTATACCGAAAGGCATTCGTCCAAAACCAAGTGAGCCTGACCTCTAACTATGCGTAGTTGGCAATTGTTTCAGGGCCAATTTATACAAGGTACGAGTAGATACAGGTTGTAAATCGCATATAAGTAATGATTATTAGGGAATTCTTTCCATAATGCATGCCCTAATAGATCAATGATGACGATAACTTCTTGTATTATGATTTAATGGACCAATTTGAGAGCACGCAAGGTAAAGTGCTTGGAATATTTTTGTAATAGGGCTCGATTCAGGAATAGTAGATTGTTTGACAAGGGTCTAAAGTAAGCCATATTACCACGAGATAGTTATTTTCCCGAACGCAGTGAGGGGAAATTGTTCGAGTGGTAATATGGCTTTTAGGCCCGAGTTATACACTCTACTTTTCACTTCAATTGCGAGAAAACACATAAACACAAATTATCTACCTAAAATGAATAATTTAACTCTTGGCGGGTGTATGTCTAATTTGACAGCATGTTTTTTTTTCTAAGGCCAGCACCATGCCTCGCTGTGCGTGTTCGCTTTGCGTATTCGCCTCCCTTTCTTTTGCTATATTAAGGAAAGAGATGCAACAAGCGCTTTTTTTTCTTTTAAGAGGCGCATTTGCTTTGACCATCGATATCGCTTAATCTTTAGAGAACTGAAAAACGTCTTTCCTGATTGGTCGATTTTAGTACAGCTGTATTCTGGTTGGTTGATTTTTTTTACCAAATATTTTTTAATCTGTCAAATTACTGTTCTGTGATTGGTGGATTTAATAGGTGAAGTATTTTGATTGGTCAAATTAAAATGTTTTGTAAATCATAAATATGTATACATATTTTCCCTAGGGCTTAAATGTACTACTTTAGCCCCGCTTCACAAGTCTAATATGACACACTTTTCGAGCATGAGAAGTGAAAAATTACTCTTTTATTTGTTTGTGTCATCAATAAGAATGCTTCCGTGAATTATCACAATTGGGTATTACACATGTTACTGAGATGTCCGCAAGGTTTTTATCGGACTATCGGCTCAATTATCAACGTTTTATGTTTTAATAATCTTCCCGACTCAGTTCACTGACAGAGGGTACCTCTAGCATGTTCTGGATTTCCCGGGATTCTTCTCGATTTACCGCCCCTGTTGATTACCAGCTGAGGTCACCAGGGTATACCTCGCTGACTGCTGTAATCTCATGATTTTGTGGCGCAGCACTACAAGCTTCCTACATCCCTTCGGACGGCGCGTCAACGTCAATCCGTTATATTTGATTTTCCTGTCGCGACCCGCTTATGATCGAATTTATTGTAAAATATTTAATTCATTGTATATATACATAAAACTCGCCATCATCCTAATTTCGTGTATCATTCCTCTACAATTTGTATAGCACCAACCGCGGTGCTAAATTGGTGACTTACGACGTTCAAGTTAAAAAATGTCAGAAAATTCTCAAAAATCCGGTGATGAAGAAATCTATTTGGAAGCGAATCCAGCGGTAGATCGAGTGGCAGTGCGATTACCACCATTCTGGGCAGAAGACGCCGAAATATGGTTCGCTCAAGTCGAGGCGCAATTTGAAATTTCTGGTATTACGACGGATTCTACCAAATACTTTCAAGTAATACGTGAGTTAGACCCAAAAACAGCTCGCGAAGTACGGGACATCATTACGAAGCCCCCAAAAGATGGGAAATATGAAAAACTAAAAAAAGAACTCATAAAAAGACTGTCAACGTCACAAGAAAACAAAAGACGTCAGTTGCTGCAATTTGAAGAGCTCGGAGACAGGAAACCAAGCCAATTTCTCCGTCATCTTCGAGGATTAGCTGGCGACAGTGTCACTGACGATTTTCTTCGAAGTTTGTGGTCTAGTCGTCTACCTACGCAAGTACAAGCAATCATAGCTTCGCAAACGACGGCTTCGTTGGACGACATCGCAGTTCTCGCAGACCAAATTATCGACGTGACACCGTGTTCATCTTTCAGCCAGGTCGCAAGCATGAGCTCGTTCGAAGACATGCTTAAGAAGATGGAGCAATCTATTACGGCGCGCATCCAAAGTGAAATGACGCAGCAGATAGCTCAGCTCAGCGTTCGTGACAGCAGTGCTCATCGACGTTCGCGTTTCAACAGGAACAGGTCTCGCAGTCGCAGCAGATCCAAGTCACATGGTCGGTATCAATCTGTCAAAGCAGGTATGTGCTGGTATCATAGCAATTTTAATACAAATGCACGAAAATGCATTCCGCCGTGCAACTTTCAAGCGGAAAACTAGAACGACAGTCTGTTGCGGCGGCTGATGACTGTCGCACCTCTACCTGCCGCCTATTTATCACAGACAGAGTAACTAAAATTCAATATCTTATAGATACCGGATCGGATCTCTGCGTCCTGCCGCGAAAGTTTATGCCCAAGTGCAAGTCGCCAGACAGCTACTCCCTCACAGCTGCCAATGGTTCTATCATACATACCTATGGCATACTCAAGCAAAAGTTAGACCTGGGATTGCGCAGGGATTTCACTTGGAACTTTGTCGTTGCAAATGTAGACAAGCCAATAATCGGTGCCGATTTCCTTGCTCATTATGGCCTTGTTATCGATTGCAGAAACAGGAGACTTGTCGACAGCTTAACAACCCTGACAACCACTGGACAGCTCAAGCACTGCAACCAAACCAGCATAAAGGCAATATCCGGTAACAGTGAGTTCCACCGCTTGCTAGCAGAATATCCCAGTTTAACCAAACCGTCTGGACTGCCACGAGAGGTAAAACATTCCACTGTTCACTATATCCGGACTACTCCAGGTCCACCAGTATTTTGTAGACCTCGTCGTTTAGCTCCAGACCGACTCAAGATTGCTAAGGAGCAGTTTGAAGAAATGGTTCGCGATGGCGTAGCCGTAGCGTAGATCGGATTCGCCATGGGCATCGGCGCTGCACCTGGTGCCAAAGAAAGGAAATGGATGGCGGCCATGCGGAGATTACCGTGCGCTCAACGCGCGCACCATCCCTGACAGGTATCCCGTCCGCCACATTGAAGATTACGCTCACCGTCTTGCAGGTAGCAAAATTTTTACTAAAATAGATTTGGTCAAAGCCTACAACCAAATTCCTGTGTATGCAGATGACATATGCAAGACTGCTGTGACATGTCCATTCGGGATGTTCGAATTTCCCTTTATGCCTTTCGGTCTTCGTAACGCTGCGCAGACCTTCCAGAGATTCCTGGATGAGGTGCTCCGAGATCTGGACTTCGTCTACTCCTACATTGATGACGTACTCATTTACTCCGAAGATGCCGAACAGCACTTAGAACATCTACGGCAAGTGTTTGACAGGTTCCAAGAGTACGGCATGCTCATCAATGAGTCCAAGTGTGCTTTTGGTCAGAAAGAGGTCACATTCCTTGGATTTACCATCACTGAAGAGGGCACACGTCCTATCGACGACAAGGTAAAAACTGTGCAGGAATTTCCCCCGCCGAAGACAGTCGGTGGCTTACGCAGGTTTCTCGGCATGCTGAACTTCTACAGGAGATTTGTACCTCACGCTGCCGAAGACCAAGCCCCTCTTCACGACATGTTATCAGGACCTAAAATCAAAAGTTCTACCCCACTGATTTGGACTGAACAACAATTGGCATCATTTCAAAATTGTAAGTCTAGTCTAGCAAATTCAACATTACTGACACACCCTATAATAGACGCTCCACTCGCTCTCGTGACCGATGCTTCAAGCGCGGCCTTGGGCGGAGTGCTACAGCAGCTGGTGCACGAACAATGGCAACCACTAGCTTTCTTCTCTAAGAAAATGACACCGCAGCAGACGCAGTACAGCTTATACGATCGCGAATTGCTCGCTATCTATGAGAGTGTCAAGCATTTCCGGTACATGGTCGAAGGTCGAGATTTCGTGGTATATACTGACCATAAACCCATTACTTTCGCCTTTCAGCAAAAGGACAGGAAATGTTCTCCGAGACAATTTAACTACCTTGATTACATTTCGCAGTTTACGAGCGACATCAGGCACATCTCGGGGAAAGAAAACATTACCGCTGACACACTCTCCCGTATCGAAGCTATCGCCGTGCCACCAGATTTCGAAGCTATCGCGCAAGCTCAGCAGGAAGATCCGGAATTGCAGGAGCTTATCACCCAGCGATCTTCATCACTTAGACTGGAGAAAGTACCTGTGCCAGGTACCAATGTTTACTTATATTGCGACATTTCTCAAGCAAGGCCCCGTCCGTTCATTGTTAAAGAACATCGGCGGAAAATATTCAACGCAATCCACGGCATGAGCCATCCAGGTACGAGGTCCACTACTAAACTAGTAACTCAGAGGTTCGTATGGCCTTCCGTACGCAAAGATTGCGGTACCTGGGTACGAGCGTGCGCATCTTGTCAGCGTGCTAAGGTTCAACGCCATACAGTTTCTCCCCTTGCTAATTTCAAGCTACCAAGTGAAAGGTTCAGCCATGTACACATTGATCTGGTCGGCCCATTGCCACCTTCAGCAGAGTATCGCTATCTCTTCACAGCCATAGACAGGTATACACGCTGGCCAGAAGCTAAGCCACTGTCTGACATTACGGCTGATACAGTAGCCCATGCATTTTATGACACATGGATATCTCGCTTCGGTTGTCCGCAAACTGTAACTACTGACCAGGGACGCCAATTTACCTCACGTATGTTTAAGGTTTTGGCAGAGCTTTGTGGTGCACAGCTGCGACACACGACGGCTTACCATCCTCAGGCTAACTCTATGGTCGAGCGGCTACATCGAAGTTTAAAGGCGGCCATCATGGCCCACAACAGCACGAAGTGGACAGACGTGCTACCAATCGTCCTCCTCGGCATAAGAAGTGCGTGGAAGGAAGATTTGCAATGCTCCGCTGCAGAAATGGTGTACGGTGAGCCTCTACGCATCCCCGGTGAGTTCTTCCATTCTCATAACTCACACACGCTGCAGCCTAATGACTTTGTCACACAGTTGAAACACCAGATGTCACAACTTAGACCTGTCCCCGCATCAAGGCACGGAAACAAATCAGTTTTTGTTCATAAAGACCTCAGTTCATGCACCCATGTTTTCCTAAGAAAAGATGCACTGCGTGGATCACTAGAACCGCCATACACTGGCCCATATTGCGTGCTTAATAGGACAGACAAGACTGTCACTGTTGAATTATTACGAGGACCAGTGACAGTCTCCATTGACCGCGTCAAGCCTGCCTACATGCAGAATGACACAGCTTTATCTACGGGCTCCTCTAAGCCTCCAGCTGTTGTCCAGGCTAGAACCACTCGGTCTAGCCGAAAAGTAACTTTTCCTCTCCATTTACAGGACTTTGAGGCAGGACTTTGATTCTCCCAGGGGGGTCCTGTGGCGCAGCACTACAAGCTTCCCACATCCCTTCGGACGGCGCGTCAACGTCAATCCGTTATATTTGATTTTCCTGTCGCGACCCGCTTATGATCGAATTTATTGTAAAATATTTAATTCATTGTATATATACATAAAACTCGCCATCATCCTAATTTCGTGTATCATTCCTCTACAATTTGTATAGCACCAACCGCGGTGCTAAAATTTTAAACGTTGAAACACAGATGTAGCTGAAACGACCGCTTAGCTTAAATGGGACTGGGACTTGTGGGCTAGAACGACCACGAATTGAGTCAAATAGAAACCAAATCCGGTGTCGTGGTAGACTGGTCAGGATCGGGACTCGTGGATGAGATGGAGGGAGGCATTTGCCTAGCACTGGGACATGGTATGCTCTTATTAAGGGTTGATTTTTCAATCCCCACAGGCTTTCCATGCATTCACGCATAAACCTTAAACAGGTTTCTGTGCGCGTCTTAATTAATGGTGTATTGTGTTTTATCTTTTAATATAAATAAATAAAAAAATCAATTTCTGATGATTTCGCCAATCAATACTTGTTCAAAGACGTTGTTCGGTAACGACGCCATGACAGTAAGGCAACTGGTTTTGTTCGGTAGTGGATTCAGCTCGTCGTCGCGCTGACCACGTATGTACAACGCGGCGACGAGCCCAAATCCATAAAAGTATCTATCCTTTTCTTTCATATGACATTAGAAAGTGACAGCGATAATAACAGATAATTTTATCTGGTGATTGAAAAAGCGACCCTAAGTAAATAAATGAATATAAACGAAGGAGCAGGAAGCTTTATGCGCATGGGTGGATCTATTTTGATATCGGATGACTGAATGTGCAAATTAATGTGAATATTGTTTGCGTCAACAACAGCCCGGTTTAGTATGATAACCTGTTTTGTTATAAGTATTTTACCGTTTTGGAGAATGACGCATGTCTTGTGTGTTAGTAAATTAAACATGGTCATTCATAGTCTTAAAAAAATAATAATTCTAAAACAAAAACAATAGGTAATTCAATTTTCACATGCCTATCTTGGCTCAACATATTAGGGAAACTTATGAAATGACCTCATCACCCTGTCACCTAATTGTAACCATATGTTTTATGTGAATAAACGCATCATTCATTCATTCTTTCATTCATTCATTCATTCATTCATTCATTCATTCATTCAATAGAAATACTCTTTATTGAACATTGCACACCTTGTGACACCTTCAAAAAGAACACGGTACAAATCATAAAGCTTAAAGGTAAACAAATAACAGCCGGTGGTTATCGCTAAAAAGCGATCTTTTACAGACAACCTTTGGTTAGCGGAGATAATGCAATGCAACACAAAACTGTTTGAGAAGTTAACTAATTTTATAATTTTTAAAACATTTTAATAATGATCGCGATCAATTTCAATAAAACCAGCACTGACCCTTCAGACGTAATTTCATCACAATTATGGTAAGTATGGCGTTTCCCAACGCGACCGTGGCTGCACACGCGTGAATGTCACGATCGTGCGCAAACAGCACACACGGCCAGAACAGGACAAACATACTTCGAGTTGACCGAATGCATCAAAGTTATTCGTTCAAAAATTTATTTTACGGCTCAAGAAACAATGAAGATATCTAAAACATTATTTAAAAAATTCGGCAAATAAAAATAATTTGAATCATAACTACACACCAAACTGTATAATCGGAAGTAGGCGAGGAAATAAATCCTTTGGTGAGATAATGTTTGGAAAATAAATAAGGAAAAAGGTTTTGACAACATAGATATGTGATATATTTGTATGTTCTACTCACAATCACGAGGTCATTTCATCCGAATAGGAGAAAAATAGTGTCTTCGGTGAAGGAAAACATCGTGAGGAAATTATTTTAATCATGTAGCTTTATAAGATTATCCTTTTTCTAGGTTTGAGAACTTATCATTGTACAACTATTAAACCAAAAATCATTGTTGGAAGGGTTTTAAAGATCCAACCCAAAAATATCGAAAAAAAGGGTTATGTTTGAAAAATAAAAGTATCGAGTAAATGTTAACAAATCGTGTTTTCACTTTTAGCAGACTGGAGGAAAATAGTTCAAGATTAATATACTAAAAGGATAGATATTTAATCACTATAGATGTTGAGATCTATGTCGATAAACATTGGCAAATTTACATATGCGGGCTCTTAAATTGGACAACATCCGGAATATCCGGATATGCAATCAATAATATCAATATACTGACATCATAATAACGTTTAAGAGCGACATTGAAAATAACAGCGTTATAGTTATATTTGCATGCGGAATTGGCAAAAAACGTTTAGGTGCAGTCGAGGGCATAAATATATATATTTTTGGACTTTATTACACTGTAATAAAGTGAAAATATGTATACGATGCCCTTGACTGTAAATCAATTACGTTACAATAATACTACTACTAATAATACTGTTTCGATTAACCGTGGTCCCCATTTTCTGAATTATTAGTTTTGTTCTTGGTACATGCCTTTGGTGAGTAACGAATATATGCCCAGTGAGGTGAACTTGCGTCATTCTAATATTTCTAATAACATAACTATGCTATAAATATAAATAAACGTCATAATTTTATGTCGTAACTCCTTGTTTAACAATCGCGAAAATTGGTAACTGACTTCATTTTTAATAGGCACCGTATTTTATATTAGTGACTTATGGCCTTGTCTTTCTCGAATAGGTGAAGTTTAAGCTGTTACATACTTTACAACTTCTTCGTGGTCTAGTTCATGCAAATAGAAAGAAGGAAGAAGAGACAAAACTTCTTCAAGTAAACTGAAAAAAAAAAAAGTTTATAGACATCTTATATTTCGTTACAAATTACCTCCAGAGGCCTAGTAAAATTGCTGATATTTGTAGCCTAGTTAATTCTTGATTTACAGACTATTTTCATTATAAAATTCGAACGTGCTCCTTCCTAGTCCATGTTTCAGTGGTTCTCGTTACCCCCGTTAGGAGTAACGACCCTCTAATCACCTCTAATTAAAAAGACATAAATCAAACGGACGCTCCTAACTGTAGTCACCGTAATACCAGGATTAGGAGCCATTTATATGCAGCACGCACTGGTCTGTCACTCACAGCACTTACTAACAATATGTAACCTCAAAACAGTCAAAACCAGTACAAGCTGGCCTATATCTCTCGCCACTTCGGCTTTCCGCGTCGATATACGACCCTATCGTACCAGTAATCGAAACCAAGAACGGTTCTACATGTTTTCTTTAATACCCTTACCATGAGTTTGTAATGTTATTTGCATTACCGTACTCGCTAGCGACGTAGCGACTGCGTAAACGATTTAGTATGGACAAAAGTACAGCGCCTCTGGGTGGTTACGCAATAGAACTAAGAATTGCCATACTAAATCGTTTACGCAGTCGCTAGCGAGTACGGTAATGCAAACATTGCAAACTCATGGTAAGGGTACAGGAACGAAAGAGCTAACTATGCAGCGACCGGGACGCCATGTTGATCTCTCTTTGAAAAATTTCTGTCTCTGGGTCGGTCCCTCATGTCTCAGAATCGTGGTCAGCATCAGGCCGTGTCCAAAACGTGTCCAATGTGCGACCGGCGTCAGAGTTAAGTACATTCGGAGCGGATGGCGGCGTCTAACCAGCGCGGCTCTTACAACCCTGTAGTTAGAATAGGCATGATGACAAAATTTTTTCACATGCCACTCGAACCAGTTTTTAGAGACCATCAAATGTTTGTATGGGACTATGAGACCAGACGAAAATGAGAGGCAAAGACAGATTAGCGGACGAGCACTGAAAACGCTACATACTGATTGACCGACAGGCGTGACGTCACTCCTGCTTCCTCGTGCCGCCGTTGTATGGAAAAAGGGGAATTTGCCGTTTTGCTCGTGAAATATTGCGATTATGTACTTTCGAACCAACTGAATCGTGACCCGCAGTGGAACCTTGTCACAGAAAGTGTCATAATGATTTTCCTTGTCAGGCAGTACGATGTCACAATGACATTTTCTGTGACAAGGTTCCACGGTGGGTCATGATTCAGTTGGTTCGATAGTACATAACTAGTTGCCATACAATTTATTTTTATTGAAACATGGGAATTCTGTTGGTACTTGCAAGTACCTATTTATTATTGGTTAGACATGAATATAATTTAATGAATACGACTGCTTCACACTTACGCCATGTTTTGTCAAATTCCTGTTTTGATTATACCGACGGCTACATAATTTTAAATTGAATATCAAATGTCAAATACCTACGTCATTAATTAAATTGAGATTCAAATAAAAAAATATATGACGTAGGCATTTTATTGATGGTTAGTGAAGTGTTATTTCAGTTTATTTGTTTTTATTGTTATAGCTTTAACAATTTTATGTACGTAGACGTACTAAATTGACTTGTAAAAGTGCCATTGCGGCCTACTTACAGAATAATGTTCATTTTATTCATTTATAGATTTTGCCCGCGTGACAGTCTTTTATCTCTTACCCCCACACAAACTTCCGCCCCACATTTCACTTCTATCCATTCCACCCCATCCCATTCCACATGTCTTCTACCGGCAAAAAACAAGAAGTCTCATAAAGGGTGATTCACAGGTTCACAGTAGATCGTTCCGTGTCCGGGCCGGCCCGTTTTCTAATCCAGCGCGGTAATCACGTACCTAACGTTTTCGACCGTTAGTACGATAGATTTAAATGTCAAATCCCATACTAAAACTGACATTTAATACGCACCAACTGTAGTACACATCGTTACTTGATTACCCCTCAGTAGCTCTAGTATAAGTTTTTTCGAAACATTAACTAATTCGAACGCGTTTGCGTTTTGTCTCAAAATGTATGAAAACGCTCTCACCGAATTTGAAATACGCGCGTTCATCGGTTAGCAACAAATTTTATACTCGCTGTTTTAGTTTCCACTAGTGACCACCAGAGGCGCTGTTCACGTTTTCATACCACTTTCATACATTTTGAGACAAAACGCAAAAGCGTTCGAATTAGTTAATGTTTCGAAAAAACTTATACTAGAGCTACAGGACGCGCGACGGCCGTCGATTTCTACTAGAAAACGGACCGGCCCGGACACGGAACGGGCTAGCTTGAACTGCGTGAATCATGCTTATCAATTACATGTGGACAGAGATTTCCGGGATCGGTAGGATATCTCCATACCAAATCCATATTAAAATATTTAGCGGTTACTTTCGCATTTGTAGTATTAGGCTGGGTTGCACCAAACCGTCTGTAATCGTAAGCGATGTTCTTCAAATCTCATTGTATGGAAAGTTTGACAAGTTTCTATGGGATGACAGCTGCCGGTGCCATATTTGACGATGACCGGTCTGTGTTCGTACGTTGGTGCAACCGACCCTTCGTATGTATTCATTGACGGACTCTACTCCCTTGGAATATTGACCGGGACATCACCAGGAGGATAAGGATAGGTTAAATTCTACCAACTATATATTTTTTTATATTTTATTGTTATAAAATCCACAGCACAGTTTACAACATTTTTAGAAAAGTTACATATTAGTTTACCATTGGCCAATTACGGATTTACATTTTACTTGCTAAACACTTTCAAACTAAACCATACATTACGGACAGACGTATTCCAACTCGTAGACAAAAAAAAATAATTAAAGTAAGTAATATAAAGTAAAAAGATACAATGTTAAAGTTAATAATCGTTAATAGGACATAGTTAATAGATAATAGATAATATATCCGAAATTATTCTCGAAAGAATGTTTTTGTACTTTAAACTCACATTATGTGACAAAAAACATGGAAGCGTATTTTCTTCAGTTTATCATGTAATATGTTAAGAAACATGTATACTTAAAGTGTTTTCACATGTACTTAATACATATGTTCATGTTTCGGATTTTTTGTCTATGAGGGCAAAGGTCGGATCAAAAAGCCAGCACTAGTGCAGTTCAATGTCGATATTGTATAGGAATAAGTACATAAACAAACAGGCAAGCAAAATACTGAGTTTTGTTGCGATTAGGTGCAACTCACAATGCTACCTACCTAGGTATTGCAGTTAAACATAGAAAAAATATAGGTACTCAAAATCATCCCCCAAAGCGATGTGTCCGTAAATTCGAAGAATTTAATATATTGTGTGTTCACGCGAACGAAGTCGCATAATCGTAAATATATAGGGAGAATAAAAAAGGCTTTTTTCCCCCACTTAATTGTAACTATGTAAATGTTAAACGGGCCATGTTACTATTTATTCAAAATTCAAAAAATTGTAACATTTATTCTGCAAATAGGCCACAAGGGCACTTTTACATGTCAATTTACAATTTACTCGTAATAAAGTCTTAAAAACTTTAATAAAAGTATCATTACCGTATATCAGTTTATTTAAATTATCAATACTTAGGCTGGGTTTCACCAAACCGTCTGTAATCGTAAGCGGTGTTCGTCAAATCTGATTGTATGGAAAGTTTGACAAGTTTCTATGGGATGACAGCTGCCGGCGCCATATTTGACGATGGGCGGTCTGTGTTCGTACGTTGGTGCAACTGGCACTTATTTTAATATTAGAGTTAAATACATAAAAAAATAAGGTTCTTTAAATATCATCGACCGCCGGCACCACTAGCCGGCAACTATAGCACAAGTCTTGCTGCGCGCGCGCTCAGTCCGCAGCAGAGATGCGCAAGCGACGCGCGGATCGCTCCCGATACCATCGCCGTCGAAAGTTCGCTGAATGAAATCGTTTTTGTCACGTGTGAACTGGCTTTATTGATAAATGCTGGCATTATTAATTCGGACAAGTGCCGAACGATCATAACTTGTGTTGTGACCCACTAGAAATAGTTTTTTTCTCGCATCACAGCATTTATAATTCTATCAAGACGTTGTAGTGTAATTTTGTTCACCGCATAAACTGCAACCCTTATCACCATTTGAGGAACCATCAGAATCGTATTATAAGAGGGTATTGGTTGTAATATAATATTCATACCAAGTAGAACCCTATAGTTGGTAAACCTCAAGGATTACTAGAAGTGCAAAAACGGAACATTACTGTGGACATAGTGGGGCAGTGCCACCCTAAAATCCATTACAACATTAACATCGTGATGGTTGTAATGTAATTTTCATGTTCCCTTCCCAATATTCACCACCAAAAACCAGAACAGTGCCGTGGTATCTTCATCATCAACAACAAATAGGACAGTGTCGTCTTCACCACTACTACGTAATTGCCGCAGTTGAATTGGAATCTCCAGCAGCAGTGATTTCTCCACGATCGCAAGAGACCTGTGTAAACACAGTAGATGTGCAGTAACCACAGGAGGCCCGTGTAAACAGTAAATGTAGTGGTTGTACAGCACCCACAGCCGGAGACCTATATATACAAAGTGGTTGTGTTGCAACCACAGAAGACCTGCGTAAACACAGTGGTTGTGCTGCAACCACAGGAGATCTGTGTAAACAAAGTGGTTGTGCTGCAACCACAGGAGGGAGACCTGTGTAAACAAATTGGTTGTGCTGCAACCACAGAAGACCTGTGTAAACAAATTGGTTGTGCTGCAACCACAGGACACCTGTGTAAACAAAGTGGTTGTGTGGCAACCACAGGAGTCCTGTGTAAACAAATTGGTTGTGCTGCAACCACAGAAGACCTGTGTAAACAAAGTGGTTGTGTAGCAACCACAGGATACTTGAGTCAACAGTAAACGCAGTGGTTGTGCTGACAGGAGACCTGTGTAAACAAGGAGATTGTGAAAACCCCAGGATTCTCCAGAACTGTGAGATGAGGCTGCTGCTGCTGTTGCTGCTGGGTCTGACGAGGGGAGACATCCTGGACGGTATCGGGTCTCTCCTGCCGCCCTTCCTCGCCGAGAACTTCGAGGAACTTGTCAAGACTGCTGATGCTACGTGTACGTAATTATTTATTTAGCTTAATTGCACAAAACAGGGTAAATGACTGACTTACTCTTACTACCCGGTTATTCAAAGAATGGACCTCGGTGAATTGTGATTCCTCTCACGCCAGGTCCAAATTTATTGTAAACGGGTTGTAAATCACAACTAGCTGTAGTTAAAAGTTACAACTACCTACAACCTTTACAACTCGTTTACTAGTTTGAACCTAGCGTGATAGGAATCACATACCAGCGAGGTCCATTCTTTTAGTAGCCCGGTTGCACCTAGGTAATCCCTTAAGCATTCCTTAACAGTTAACACAGTTAGCGCTGAGAAATATCGTGTTCTCAGCGTTGACTGTGAGAGACTTTAAGTACTCTGTTCGTAGACAGTTTTCGCTACAAAGCAGAAAAACCATGTTGTCGGCTACGAACGTAGTCGCCATGTTGTCGCAGACGTTGGCAATGAATGTCTTAATCATACTGCCCAACTTGGAAACTTAGGGATCGTCCTAATACAACGCGATTACGCGATTATCGCGCAAACTCGCGACTTTTACTAGTATATAATATTCTAAGTAAAAGTCGCGCGATCGCGCGATCATCGCGTAGTCGCGCACCTATTAGAGCGATACCTCAGGTTTCGATGTGGTTAATTGTAAAATAAAGTCACTAATATGTAGTTTCAACAACGACTAAAATAATGCATTAATTGGTTTGAACGTCTCTGTATTTAATATGATGCAATGTTGATTTTACGATGTCATTTTTGTATCACTTGTGTGATATTGTTTAGTTTCGTTATTAAACATCTCAACTCTCAACGATTCATTCAACGGTAAACAGACAGTTAAAAATACAAATGCACTCAATGGCACGTAACTTAAACAGCTGACGCCGTGTCATTTTGTAAATATGCCTAAAAATGTGAATATCCTCACGCACAAACTGGGGTTGCATTCGGCTTTGCTTTCGGCGCCTAGTGATATTGCCGATTTTGTGACATCCTATTCATACCCCCATCTACTGAGCCCGGAGATTATAGACATAACTATTTATAAATATTAACGCGGTAGACAAGGCTTAGAAGTTTGTTATTACTTATTATATATTTCCTAAAATTTTCATAATATTTCCAAAAACTGAAGACTGTTGCTCCCTTCGTTGGCTGTAAAACCTGTGTGACAGACGACGGACGGACGGACGGACGGACGCGTGAGTGACAGCAATAGGGTGCCTTTTGGACCCATCGGGTGCAGAACCCAAAATTTATACATGCATAATCGATACCAAAGCATTTTTGCTCAAGAAGACACGGGGACACTTCGTTTGCACTCGCTCGATTAGTAAGATATAGTTAAGTGTAGGTTAAGTTTGTTTACAAGGAAGTTTGCCAGAATTAACAGCGTTATATGCACTTGTCACGTCATGTCACACAAGTGACAAGGCCTATGAAATTACCCAATAAATGGTTCCGGTGGACGCTTCCGACCGTAACGCAATATCACTAATTAGGTGCTCTGTGATATGTAGCTCTATGACATAACATTGACTGCATTATGTGACATTATCACATAACTTGACAGTCATCATAACGTTGCAATACGTACAGCCTGATGTACTTCCATTGTACTTCGCATTTGGATAGCAAAGATATTCGACATTATTTTAAGGTAGTTAGTGACATCGATAAATGTATTGGCATTACCGCCAAAACAAAACACGATGTCACTAGAAAGTGTTTACTCAAGCGTATACCTAGACCTACCTACTAGTAGGAATGAATCCTTAAGTGGGAGTTACAAGTCATGATAAAGTTTGGCCTCACGATGGAAACTGTTCCTTAGGCTACTTGTAACTTATACTGAGCGAGGCCAAAAAATCCACGCAAAAAATTCAAAATGGCGGCTATTTTAGTTTCCAAATTTTTTTATTTTTTTTAGAACTCAAAAATGCTTCGTGCTACACAAAAACTTTGTATGAGAATTATGTTTTGCATAAATTTATCTATAACTTTGGTTATTATCATTTTCTCGATATATCTAATAGTTCATGAGAAAAATGGTGTTCAATATTGCGTTTCTTGTTAAAACACTGTTAGTCAAAAGGCTTAGCAAAATCAAACTGCATCGTATGCAGAAATCAATCCATTTTCTCCAGTGATACTAGGAACCAATATAAAGGATTTCATCCGGCGAAATGAAAATTTCATCGACGGGAATTCAAAATGGCGGTCATTTACCAAAGGGGGAGCCGTATTTTTTAAAAAGTGTATAAGTTCAAAACGGCATCTGCTATTTAAGTAATATGGGTATCAATCGATTGGTATTGACACCATTAATTAAAATAAGAAAAATACCATGTAAAAAATTAAAGATGGCGGCCACCTATAACAAAATTGTAAAATTTTCATTCTTCTTTTTTCCGTTATATTAAAAATAACAACTAAATGTCCAATGATATAGTCAATTTATATATTTACATAAATTCTCATAGTATTATCTACGCGACAAAACAAAAATTATGACAATCCGTCGATTAGTTTTTGAACTATACGAATTACAAACGAGCCTCGGCGACTGTGTCATAGTAGTTATAGAAACAAACTTTGTAATGAAAGCAAGTCGCTTTTGCACAATGGAATTAGTGAAGAGACCAAACTTGATTATTTTTACGATAATATCTAATTTTCACCCGTCAGTAACCGAGACTACGCCACTTCGAAATTATAAGTCTAAAACGTTCTACTAAGTTAAAAGGTGGCCAGATTTGCACAATAAATGTGGCAATCGATAGAGAAAAATGTTCTTCAACTTAAAAAAAATACGCTTTTTGTTACAAAATTTAAGAAAAACTTTTTTACTGTGTTTAGCAATAAATTTTTATTTTTTTTTATTTTTTTAATATGTATACTCAGTAAAATCCTACACTTTGTTTTTTCTGCGTTTAAGAACATTTTAATATATAGTACATTGTGCATTTAGGGAGGTAAGGAGGTTATTACTAACGAAAGTGTAATGGAATTACTTTTATTGACTTGAGTTGTAATAACCCTTACTATACATACATACTTACACACATCATATACTCACGACTGTATCCCATTGGGGTAGGCAGAGACCAAAGAACGTCAAGTACCGGTCCTTACATACATCTCTTGATGCAGTCACATCCATACATCTCCTCATACAATCTCGTCGGTTGCGGGAACCCTTACCACCCGTGATACAAATATATTATATTACTTACACTTTATCATGGCTTATAACTCTCATAGTTGTTTTTTTTATATTGGGGAAACTTTCTGTAGTGTGATTGTTTTTGGAAAAAAAAATCCTTTTAAGGTTCAAAAAATATATAAGTTATGAATATAAGTACTTATAGGGTATGAATATCAAAAGTTTATTGCAAAAAAAGGATTTTTTTTCTTAAGTTATGTTAAATTGTTGACGACCGCTTTAGCTTAGTTGGTATAGTGACCCTGCCTACGAAGCTGGAGGTCCCGGGTTCGAATCCCGGCCGGGGCATTTATTTGTGTGATGAGCACGAATATTTGTTCTTGGGTCTTGGATGTTTTCTATGTATTTAAGTATTTATTTATCTATATAAGTATGTATATCGTCGCTTAGTACCCATAGTACAAGCTTTGCTTAGTTTGGGACTAGGTTGATTTGTGCAAGATTGTCCACAAAAAAAAAAAAAAAAAAAAAACACAGCGTTATTTTTTATGTTGAACAACATTTTCCTGTATCGATTGCCACATTTATTGTCCAAATCTGGCCACCTTTTAACTAAGTAGAACGTTTTAGACTTATAATTTCGAAGTGGCGTAGTCTCGGTTACTGACGGGTGAAAATTAGATATTATCGAAAAAATAATCAAGTTTGGTCTCTTCACTAATACCATTGTGCAAAAGCGACTTGCTTTCATTACAAAAGTGCAGTTTGTTTCCATAACTACTATGACACACTCGCCGAGGCTCGTTTGTAATTCATATAGTTCAAAAACTAATCGACGGATTGTCATAATTTTTGTTTTGTCGCGTAGATAATACTATGAGAATTTATGTCAATATATAAATTGACTATATCATTGGACATTTAGTTGTTATTTTTAATATAACGAAAAAAAGAAGAATGAAAATTTTACAATTTTGTTATAGGTAGCCGCCATCTTTAATTTTTTATATGGTATTTTTCTTATTTTAATTAATAGTGTCAATACCAATCCATTGATACCCATATTACTTAAATAGCAGATGCCGTTTTGAAATTATACACTTTTTAAAAAATGCGGCTCCCCCTTTGGTAAATGACCGCCATTTTGAATTCCCGTCGATGAAATTTTCATTTCGCCGGATGAAATCCTTTATATTGGTTCCTAGTATCACTGGAGAAAATGGATTGATTTCTGCATACGATGCAGTTTGATTTTGCTAAGCCTTTTGACTAACAGTGTTTTAACAAGAAACGCAATATTGAACACCATTTTTCTCATGAACTATTAGATATATCGAGACAACGATAATAACCAAAGTTATAGATAAATTTATGAAAAACATAATTCTCATACAAAGTTTTTGTGTAGCACGAAGCATTTTTGAGTTCTAAAAAAAATAAAAAAAATTGGAAACTAAAATAGCCGCCATTTTGATTTTTTTGCGTGGATTTTTTGGCCTCGCTCAGTATAAGTTACAAGTAGCCTAAGGAACAGTTTCCATCGTGAGGCCAAACTTTATCATGACTTGTAACTCCCAAGATCCATTTATATGGGGATTCACACCTACTATACTGTTTCAGATGAAGTTTAAGCTTGTGGCTTCGATATTGATTGGGGGAAATGGGGCAGAAAGGGAAATCTGAAATAATAAGAGATGAAAATTTGAAAACTTTGGAGTCACGAGCCTTAGTTTAGAAAACATGAAAACGGTTTTCAAACTATTTGTTTCATATCTTCCGATATTAACAAGCATGGCAATTGAGCCAAAGGCAAAAGATTTACCATTAGTAATTTTCCCGTGAATAAAACGACAAAGAAATACGGAATTTTCCTGTAATTATAGATCCCATCAAAAACATTAGGTGTACATGTAAAAAGATGCAAGTCTCGCAATACAGTTCTTCTACAACAAAAAGTTTTGGTATGTAATGTTAAGCCAAGTCGGTTACATTTTAGTCAGTCAGTAGTACCGGGAGGGTGTCCACAGAACTGGATTTCTACCGACTTGTATAGGCATTACTTTATTTTTTAAATATAAAGAATGACTTGGCAGATACAGGAGTTCACAGCGATAATTGATGAATTTAATGATTGTTCCTTATAGCTATTAATTGCCGTAATTTAAGTAACTATTTTTTTTACAAATTTTGTCGGGTACAATTCCCATCCGCATATGATATTTTTTTATCTTTAACATCAGTTTTAATGTTTTCTATTGTTCATATTAATGGCATCTTGAAAATAGTCAATACTGCATTTTAAAGAGCCGTTTTGTTTTCACATACAATGGGCGAAAGTAAATATCACAGTTGTTTATTGTTGTCAGTTAATCGAAACTTAAACGATAATTACGCAAAGTCGATAAGTAAGCTTTTAAAGACGATTCAAGTTTAAAATTTAAATAAACTGTCGTTTGTTAAGATTAATAATGTCAAATGCCAAGGTGAAAATGAAGTAGGTATGAGTGCGCATGTTATAATTAATAAATTAACAACATTAATTGTAAAGAAGAGAAAATGTCCAAGTACGTGATGATTCCCACAGAAAACAGCCGAAATAGATGAGCCTTTTAACTGATAAGGACTCTTAAACAGATGTGGCCTTCACAATACAGTAAGTTCATTCATCCATCCATACTAATATTATAAATGAAAAAAATGTCTGTCTCTCTGCCTGTTATCTCTCCACGCTTAAGCCGGTGAACCGATTTAGATGAAATTTAGTATGGTATGAAATTTTATAAGTATGGTAGATAGTTCGAGTCCCGAGGAAGGACATAGGATACTTTTATTAAGGAAATCGTCCCTTAAAATGAGGGAAGTTTTTATGAGAAAACGATAGGTAAGCTCATGCAATATTTTGATGCGATGAACAAGTTCTACGCGGACAAAATCGCGGGCCAAAGCTAGTCATAATATTATGTAGTTATAGGATAGGTGGCATGCATAGTTGACATTGGAAAGGTATTTCGAGAGCCCGTATACAAGGCTCGCATTGAACTTGAACCGCCGGTTGGAATGTTTATTCATTAAGCGACAGTTAAGGCCGGTACGAACCTTCCATTGGGATTCTGTTGTGAGAAATGACCAATTTTATTGATGTTAATTTTGATGACTCCGATAATGATATGACTTTGACCTAAATTAACGACGTTAAAGTATTGTATTTTTTAAATTTGAATTAAGCCTAATTGAGGTTCAAATATCATTTAAACTGAATGACATTTAAGAATCTTTAGATTGGTCGATTACTGCACCAATGCTATAGACCCACATTTAGATATTCTTGTAGGTAATTGGTTATTGTACCTAATGGCGCTTCAAAAAACGTGTTTTTGTGTCAAAAAATCTCATTTTATTTCAAATGTTTTTATTCTTGAACCTATGGTTTTATAGGTCGGGCCCAATAAAGAGACGTCGCTTTAGCCTTGTTGGTAGTGACTCTGCCTACGAAGCTGGAGGTCCCGGGTTCGAATCCCGTTCAGGGCATCTATTTGTGTGATGTGCACGAATGCTCCTGAGTCGAGAGCTCGACTTTTCACTCGACATCTTTGGAAACGTCATAGATTTTTGACAGATCTCGAGTGAGAAGTCGAGCGTTCGACACTCAAAAATCGGCCTCCAGGGTTGGGCTGACTCTACCCGGTATGCCGCGGAATGGGGACGAATAGGGACTAATTTTAAATGCGTTTACGTGTACGAACGAACATTATGCAGTAATTAGGTACCTAAATAAGTAGACACTTAAATGTGTTCACAAGTATGTGCTGAGTGAGTGGACCTAGACAAAGCAAATGTCACGACTCATGCGGTCAACAGTGTATGGGGACTGTGACCCTCGGAGAGACTAGGTCATGTTGAGGGTTTCTCAAGGTGTTTTTAATTAAAATCAAATTTAATTGAAGCTTTGAACTTTAATTTAATAAGAACCGGTTCTTTTCACATTATTTGGTGCTATGAAACTGAATATTACATTACTTGTTTAAGGTAATTCGTTTTGAAATGACTTGTACATAAAAATCATGGGAAAGTTTTGTCATAACTACAATGCATGAGATGATACACAGCTCAGCTTTGTACTCTCAACAATTACTTCCATTTGTCTTACTGATCTTATAAGACAAGATAATTCTAAAATTATATAAAAAGTTTTTAGGTAGAAGTAATTAAATATGTAAACTAAATTATATCCTGAAGATAATGTGTAAAGCTGAACCACTATTATCGCCAATTTAATCAACTTTAACTGAGGAAGCGGATGATAAAACATATCCGGGTTAATATAAAGATTTAGGCAAATTATTTTCCATTCCGCAAAACCAAGAATAAGTATGATTCAATTCTTGGTAATTTATTATATTCGTAATGGTTTTTATTGTTTTAGTTCTTTAAAATGTGCAAGGAAGTAACCGAATAAGTTCACGGCCGTTCAATGGCTCGACATGGCTTATTGTGGCATATTTTATGATTATTTCGCATTTTATTTTATCTAATATAGACTGGTCACTGGATTATTTCATTCATCATCATCATCATCAGCCCACTTTCGTCCACTGCTGGAAATAGGCCTCTCCCATGGCGTACCACTGAACTCGCTTTTGAGTTTTTTGATTCCAACCGCTGCCAGCCACTTTGTGTATGTCATCGCTCCACCTGACTGGAGGGCGTCCTACCGGTGGCGGAGCGTCAATACAACTCGATTCCCACCGGCTTGCCTAATTTTCAGCCAGTCCAGTTCTTTTACTATGGCTCATGAAGAATAAGAAATGCAAATTATTTCCGGCTTCCCTAAGAATATTTTTGACGCGCCGCCACTGCGTCCTACACTACGTTTGCCAAGCCGTGGTCTCCATTCCAGAACACTAAATAATAGAATCAAGATCATTTCATTAAATAATAGAATACATTGATTTTAACAAATATAGAATACTTATACAAGTATGATCGTGGAGGTGATCCCGCTCTGGTGAGATTTGTAGGAATGGAGACGTTTATACGAATTACGCGTCCAACCAAAATTAGGCCTTAAACCCTTAACTTGGACATCTTTCTTTGGTTTTTGTCTGTATTTGTCTGTTATCTTGAACATAGAAAAAAATGCCGTGTTGTTGGGACCCATATAATCGTGTGATGTGCGTGTCTATGTGGATGATTATTGCATCATTAGACTAATGCCATGTCTCGCAGACAAAGGTCCGACCTGGCAACCTTCACCCTGCCATTCTTGCGTCATAATTGTTCTTAATGAGTGCTGTATTCTACACATTTTATTGACACCTCGCGACATCGCCCGCTTTGTGGTATCTTGGTTCTTTTAATTGAACCAGTGGCTGTGTACACTTCATCTCCCAGTGCTAGTGATTTACGAATAAAACTGTGACAGATCTTAAAGGTCGTCAATGTTACAAGCTGTCATTCAAACTTGTTTCAAAAGTCCTATCTTAAATACGACTTTTCTTGAAGTCTTTGACTTGCGTTCTTATATTACTAATCAACAGCCTATGAAGTATACTTCTACTGCTGGGAAGGGAACTTACTGGCATTAGTCCCCTCTCCCACGCTGGCTCAGTGCGGGCTAGGGACTTCACATACAGCTTCGATTTTCTAAACAGATGTAGGCTTTTCTTTATATCGCACTTAAGTTCCAGAAAATTCGTTAGTTCAGTTCTGAACTTTAATTTGGGACCCTTAAGGTGTCAGTTCTGTCAAACTGTATGTATGTAGATTGAAATAAATTCTGCGAAATGGATCACAAATTATGCGTGACCTTACGAACCAGGAAGACGACGCCTGCTTGAAACACTAGGCTACCGTAATTCAAAGTTCTCAGACCCAAAAAATGATTTTTCATGTTCTGAGCTTGCACTCGTCACGATCTTGAGTAATCTCTGGCCAATCGTTATGAAATGCGTCTAGGTCGTCCCGCCATCTCCGTCTTGGCCTGCCACGTCGTCGTCGCCCATCGTTCGGTACCCATTCCGTGGCCAGTTTGGCCCACCTTTGTGGATGCATGCGGTAGACGTGGCCTGCCCAGTCCCACTTGAGCTTGGCGGTCTTAACTCCTACGTCAGCGATGCCAGTCTTTGAGCGCAGCGTAGAGTTTCGGACACGATCGATCCGTTTCACTCCAAGTATGCTACGCTCCATAGCTCGTTGGCAAACCTTCAATCTGATCTTTTGTGCCTCAGAACTTGTTAATTAGATTAAATCTAACCTTACCGTTCTTTTCTTTCAGGTAAGGTCCTGCCTCTAGAAATCCTGTTCTCCCGCCCTTTCACGTTTGAGTCGCCGCTCATCGACTTTGTGGAGTACACCAAGGGCGGTAACAGGACCTACCGCGTCACCGACGGCCCCAGGCTCTTCATGCGGAAGAAACCTTCATCCCTGGTGATCTACGTCCCTGGATGGTGGAACACACCTACTGACGAGTCTTCAAATACCTTAGTTACAGCCTTATTGAAGAAGATACCTATGGTCTTGGTTTTAGACACCAGATTGTCGTTTTCTAGAGGTTACGTTGACTCCGCGTCGAGAGTCCAGTCTTTAGCTCGTCTTTTGTTCTCTTTTATAAAAAGCATTATTAAACAGGGTTATAAGCTAGATAACATTCATCTAATAGGCTTCAGTTTGGGGTCGCATGTAGTCGGAATAACAGGGAAATTAGTACAGAGAGGTATGAATAAGAGTTTGAGTAGGATAACGGCTTTAGATCCGGCAAAACCCTGTATAGCTCATGACTTTAGACTGGCTAAGAGTGATGCTAAGTTTGTCCAGGTTATTCATACGAGCGCTGGGGTACTAGGGCTGGAGGATCCCATAGGAGACCTGGATGTGTATGTGAATGGAGTTGATGTGAAACAGCCCGAGTGTCGGAACAGGAAGATAAGTCTTGAATGCGACCACGCGCAAGCGTGGAAGCTGTTCGCCGCCTCCGTAGTCAACGAGAAATCTTTCACAGGGCAAAAATGCTCCGATTGGGAAGACTTGATGAAGGCAGAATGTAAAGGCAATGAGATGGTAGTAGGTTACGGGTGTAGCAGTAAAACTAAGGGGATGTTTCTGTACAAGTCTTCAGAGGAAGTAGCTCAGAGGAGACAGGATGTGGAGATGAAAGTATTCAATCCTGTGGAGCTCTTGACGTCGTGGTTAGGCCGATGAGGGGATGATGGTTTAGTTTTATCTTTGTCTGTGATATTTGTTTTAATAAAGCAATATTATTGTATACTATAGACTGTTTTCTTATTCTTGGTAATGGTAGATTGGGTATGGAGTGAGAGGTTTAAGGCGCTACAATGAGAAATTTAGAAACTTTGAAACGTTGTCCTGTCCAGACTAGCAAACAGTAGGGGCTGATTTTCAGATATATGATTCTTGGCTATATGATTGTGATGCTGACAATAGCCGAAACATGATTGCTTAAAATTTTCTCGATAGAAAAAAATCCAAAGTTGTCTATATTTTTTTTTTACTCAGCCTACTAAAACAACGCATTATTAAAAGACACGATTAAGTTAATATGATGGTATTTCACCTCATCTAAACTTTGTGAAGAGGAAATTTAATAAACCTGCACACAGTCAGATATTTAACGAGATTTGTCTAAAAAAGCCATTCGGAGAGTGTTGCATCCCGTTTTGTCGTGAGCGAAAAAAATAAGGGCGTCTCTTTCAAACTGCGCCAGCGGGGGAACGTCTACAGATATTATACAACTAAATGTCATCCCACATCTCCCATCATACCGATCTAGTCCAAACAACCTTCCTAACTTAAGTATTGTACTATATTCATTGATATGCAATTTTACAAGTCATCATCTAGGGTCCGCATGTTCCGCAACGCGCACGACTGCTGCTTTGGAGTTGCGAGCGTCTATAGGCTGCGGTGTCCGCTTCCCATCAGGTGGACCGTATGCGTGTTGCCACCGTCGTTGTATAAAAAATATCTCATTTTGACTTGTAAAAGTGCCCTTGTGGCCTTGTGGTTGCACACTGAATGTTTCGATTTTGATTTTCAAACCATATTACTGGACCCGCCATTGACACTACAGAATATAACAAACTTACAGAATATAACAAAGGAACGTGTTATTTGTAGTCTTCTGTTAGGTGGAGGTATGTACTTTTGCCCAAGTGGTTGAACCGTTTTAAACTTAACCGAAACAAAATATTCCGAGATGCTCTACATCCTATAAATAATATATTTATAAAAAAAGATAGGTGTCGACCGTGTATACACCTATTTACTGACGTAAATGCCACCAACCAGTTTAGGTAGTTATTTTGTTGTTTTGTGGGAATTCCACGATTACTGGGTCTTTATAATGTATATACATTTCTGCACGTAATTATGTGAAGCTACATGTATGGTATTTGTCTCTTATTTTAAAAAACATAAATACCTAACGAAAAAAATAACACAAGTCTGCAAGCTATTAAATAAAACTATAATATGACTCAATCTAAACGAAACTAAATCTAAACCCGGCAATAAATTTAGATTAAAAGTATCATGTTTTCAGCTAGAGTCTATTACTTATTCTGTGCTAGAGTACGAGTATAACAGCAAGCAACACACAACATCACAAGCATTTGCATGTTTACCCGATTTAGGCGACTTCCTGATTTGTCGGTGTGGAGACTGGAGGCAGTACGATATGAGAAAAGTGTCAAATGTCAGTGTCAGCTGTCAGTCGACGCGATACCATTTTTTACTGCGCCCCTACATTTAAATGAGTGCTTCCTGACTGGCGCGGGATGCGCGGTAGCGGGACGATGCGAAGGCGGTACTGCTCCGCTTCTGCGCATGATATTACTACTGTGGAACAGTGAACGAATATAAACATGGAAGCAGCCTCTGAGAACTTTGGCGTTGAATTTATCGGGACACTTAGCACACAAACACAAATACACACACATTTAAATACGACGTTACGTATATACAGAGATATAATACGAAAACGATAACAAAATAATAGTTATCTCTTTTACACTAATTGTAAACACTTGCGCGTGACTGAAATGGTTGTATAGACAATAACTGCCAATCAGCAACTTAATCCGCCAATGAGCTTCTTGCTGCAGGCGCTAGCAGCAGGCCGTACGCCACGGATCTGTGCCGTCACGAATCATATTTGATAGATGTCAATGAGATTCATGGATAGGTTCATGCAACAGATTATAGAAAGTCAAATAATTCATCAATATTTTAATTTTCGGCACGTTGAAAGAAAACAAAATAAATAGGTTAACAGTATTGTAATAAAATTGCTGATTAATTTGTATTATTTATACTTTTAGACTTCGTTTTTTCGACCGTTTGTCTATATTATAATAATACATTATTAATAAATTAATAATAAATCCATATCTCAACCACTTCCAGACATCTGACTGAGTTATTCCACGGGATAAAGCTATATTATGTCCTTCCTAGGGTCTCGAATATCTCCATACCAACATTTATCACAATCGATTCGGCTGTCTAAGCGTGAAGAGGAAAGGAGTGAGACAGAGTACTTTCGCATTTATAATAATTAGTATAGATGTGTACAGCCGGGCAGTGCGTACCCATTTACTCATGTTCACGTACAGTCAGCAACGTTTACGTCGATGCAAATAGAGGGGCTAAAATATATCTGAATACACCTTTACGTATGAGTGGCAGAGGAAGTACATTGCACAGGGATATGTGCGACATTACAGGGTCGGTGAAATAATATATTGTCTATTATTATTATTATTTTTTTCAATTTAACAATTGTTTAATACAATAAAGGGGTCCGCCAGTCTCTTGTCGCTTGTCGCTTGGCCGCATTCGTTATTACCTAAATATTCCTTGCGCGTTCTTAATATTAAGTGCTATGACTCTCCCATTTCTCCTTCTACTTTGTGCTTGACTCTTATGTGTTTGTGCTAATTATAAGTGCTTGAAATACTTGAAACATTTAGTGCACAAAGGACTGGGTTGTTTCCATTCTGCATCGCCGTGTACCTATTCCCTCAAGTAAGTGTGTACTGTTATCTGTTACTTTTGTTGAGGTTATGCAATAAAGAGTATTTGTTGTTGTTGGTGTTGTGTTGTTGTAAGTGCGTGAATTAAGACCTTACACAATCTAGCAACAAATACTTTGATGCATTCCATAAAAAATGTACTTACCTCATTTGGCATAATATCATCCCTATACAAAATATTGATCATAATATTTTTTTAAGGTTTTACTAACGTTATCGATGTCCTTATTTGTTTGTATTTTTTGTGTTTTTTTTTTGTGTACAATAAAGTTATTACATACATACATACATACTTACACGTGGAAAGTGATTCCCTTGTCTTTGTTACGATCCGTATGATTCCTGCACCACTTCACAACACATGAAGGCATCTTAAATTGTAAAAATCCTTGATTTTTTCATTGCGTTTCGACATCCGCCATTCACTGGGATGACAGTTGAACTAAATTCATGCCGGGCCTAGTTATTAAGGACCTGCCCCACTGGGGTTAGTTTGCGTTGCGTCAAAATTTAGCAGGCAGAATGCTTCTATGTTTATATTCGTTCACTGCTGTGGAAACGTAATACTGACAGTATTATGTCAAGTGAGAATCTTTGCGACGTCAGTAAGTTTACGTCAAAGAAGAAAATGTCACATATCGATCCCGCCCCGCCAAGTCAGGAAGTCGCCTTAGATGGCAAGAACTTTGCATGCAAGTTTCTTTACATTGCCGGGTAGCGGGCCATCGAGGTAAGCTGAATACGATCAAACCCTGCAATGTAATAAAAATTCACTGAAAATTGCACGTCACGTCCACGTCTGTCAGTTTACTTTGTATAATTAAAAATTCTGCTGTAAATTACCTACGGGACAGGTGAAGCTATATAATAGTTAGTTTGTAATTTTATATTTTATAAGTTGTATATATAAAAACTTGTAAAAATAATAAAACTTATTGATACGCAAGCCGCCGCCATCTATCGGAATATCTTGGGAGTACAACGCTGTTGAGCGAACGCGAGGCTTTCGGTCAGCGCTGTCGCTGCAGTGGGTGCTTTACTAGTTACGCATCAGTCCGATAGATGGTGCGCTAAGCCTACTAGCACTAGGCTTGGTATCAGATTAATAAAATAATAAATATTAAATAAAAAATAATTAATATTTATTATTAGACCGTTATGAAATTAAGATTTCAACATATTGCACGATTATTTTAACTAGAGTTATGTAGGACTGTAGGTACCTACTTATTCAATATCTTTCGAATTAAAATAATATTAACTATAGTCCAAGAGTAAAGGAAAGTATTTACAGACGAAATTGAATATGACATGGTATGATGAAACGGATTTTTTTTTGTACGTAGGTACATTGTTGTAATTCGAATTGTGTGTTGTATTTCCAGGCGTAAAATATAAATGCTTCCTTCTCATTCCTTGCATATGGCATTGGTCAGCGCAAACCGCCCGCGTGGTCGTGTCGGTGGTATCCCCTGGATTTTCCCCAGGCCACTTTCCAACCGCGCACTCTAAGCTTTTTATTCGGCCCGGCCTATAAAGCCAAGGTTAAAAAAAAGTTCAATTTGGCAGTTAGAATCTTTGAACGAGCACTTTTTAGGAGCAGCAATTACTAGTTTAACTTATCATGCAAATATTGCAAATGTAATTAATGCACTGTGTAACCGTATCATGTTACCACCTATAACAGTAAATAATTTGAATAATATTGTTATATTTAAATAAATATATACCTATTTTAAGCTACGATAAATTCCTATAAGTACCGATATTTTCTTGTCTTAGTTCACTAAGGCTGGATTGCACCAAACCGTCTGTAATCGTAAGCGGTGTTCGTCAAATCTGATTGTATGAAAAGTTTGACAAGTTTCTATGGGATGACAGCTGCCGGCGCCTTATTTGACGATGACCGGTCTGTGTTCGTACGTTGGTGCAACTGGCACTAAGTTGCTTATTATATGTAATTGTAAACAATGCAATAAATTGAAATCACTCTCGCAAACTAGGCTTAATGCTTGTTCAACGAAGTAATAAAACTTTTTATCGTTCTGTACCTACTCCCGTCTTAGGCAGCACTACAAAAACCGGACGTAACGTAATAATAGTTCAATTGATCCATATTTCACTACGCTAAAACGTAAAAAAAGCAAATTGCATTATATCAATCAATTTTAACTGCATTTGTCGTTCTTTTCTAAGCCGGCGTGACGTGTACACAGTCGAAACTAAACTTTATAGTGGCTCTATAAGACTGGTTTTCAATTAAGGTTAGGTAGACACCCCTGTTTATGCACGTACAATATCGTAACAATAAAATTACAATACAATGTCCACTCACGCATGAAAGTATTCAATAAAAATGCGTGCGGGGAGATTACTAGTTTTTAATTAAAATTCAAGCAATGCAGTTGGACTTTTTGTGTGGAAAAAACTAAAGTAGCGTAGTGTACTTAACCGGGTTCCTTTAGGTACCTACTAGTGTGAATTGATTAACAATAACAACTCACTGACAAATGAATTGGTGCTAGTTACAGTTTATTGTAAGTACGAGTATAGGTTTGTGAGGCAAGAGGGGCTACCGCGAACCACAAACGAAGTATCTCCCTCTCTGTTGCTCCATTATGCAAGTGCGACAGAGAGGCAGTTATTTCGTTTTTGGTTCGCGGTAGGCCCTCAGCAACGGGATCAGATATGAAATAAGTACAAATACAGATACAAATGTATACAAAAGCGTTTAGTTTGCGATTTTTCCATGTCAATTAGATATGTAAGATATTTACTAACCGATACACCATTGTAATTTAAAGAGAATAATAAACTTTTGTATTTGTATTTTTGTATATGTATTTGTATTTTTGTAAATAAGTAAAATTGTATGTATACCTACTTAAGATATTTTAGTAGTTCTCAAAAAAAAAATCAAAATTAAATTATCTTTATCGACACACATATCATAAATCCTCTAATATGCGTTCGGAAACCGTAGAAAATGACTCTCATTTCAACATTCAATGAATTTATGGCAATTTTCTTATCTGTGGCTAAGGCTACAGCAGTAATAAAATATTTCATTTTAATCTCATATATGATGTTAAAATATTACGTCAAACAAAACTGTCAAAATTTAAATGTCAAAGTTGACATGTCCCTATTCTAGTATCACTGAAAATTCATATTCAGTCGATGCGAAATGTCAGCTCGATGTTTTTTTAGTATATATCGCACGAAATTTGGCCTAGAACGACATGATCACATCAGAATAAGGACTCTTTACTTTTTAAAATAACATTCAGGTATCTGTTGCCAGTTCTGATTTCGATATTTCCGCAACCGTGCAAAAAAGGTTGTATTAACACAATTATTGTATTTATTTACTACGGTTTCTGAACACACCTTAGAGTAATTATAATATGTGTGTAGATAAAGTAATGTATGCAACTGTACATAATTAGGCATTAAAACACTCGTGTGACCTTATTATGAAACTCGCCTTCGGCTCGTTTCATAAAACACACTCGTGTTTTAATGCCCCTCATTATGTACCAGTTGCATAAACTACTATTATCTACACACATATCATAAATTCTCTAATATGCGTTCGGAAACCGTAGAAAATGACTCTCATTTCAACATTCAATGAATTTATGGCAATTTTCTTATCTGTGGCTAAGGCTACAGCAGTAATAAAATATTTCATTTTAATCTCATATATGATGTTAAAATATTACGTCAAACAAAACTGTCAAAATTTAAATGTCAATGTTGACATGTCCCTATTCTAGTATCACTGAAAATTCAAATTCAGTCGATGCGAAATGTCAGCTCGATGTTTTTTTAGTATATATCGCACGAAATTTGAGCTAGAACGACATGATCACATCAGAATAAGGACTCTTTACTTTTTAAAATAACATTCAGGTATCTGTTGCCAGTTCTGATTTCGATATTTCCGCAACCGTGCAAAAAAGGTTGTATTAACACAATTATTGTATTTATTTACTACGGTTTCTGAACCCATTTTAGAGTAATTATAATATGTGTGTAGGTAATAATAGTACATTACTTAACAAGGGCGGTAAAACAAAGAATGTCTCAGATCGCAGGTATTTGACGCCCGAGCCGAAGGCAAGGGCGATAAATATGCGATCTGAGGCTTTCTTTATTACCGCCCGTGTTAAGTACAAAATTTTATGTCACCCCCTGGCCAGGAAGTGGGATTTCCCGCGCGCGGAGCGTGCGGTAATTGCCGCTTTATGGCCAGGTGTGACATAAAGTAATGTATGCAACTGTACATAATTAGGCATTAAAACACTCGTGTGACCTTATTATGAAACTCGCCTTCGGCTCGTTTCATAAAACACACTCGTGTTTTAATGCCCCTCATTATGTACCAGTTGCATAAACTACTATTATGTCATCAAACTACACTAATATATTGTGCATCAAGTTCTTTGTTTCATTAAAGTGATTCAGGTTTACTGTAACAATAGTAATGTACTGTAATGTAAAGTATAATTTATAACTATTGTTAGGTTTTAATTAGGACAGTCAAAATGGCAGCTCTAAATAATAGGTAGATAGTTGTAATTATCATAAATAATTAAACAGGATTAATGATAAGATCTCTATGACAGGTTCCGATCTATGTAGGTAATTACAACGGTAATTAATACTACTTTTGAAGTTCTACATTCAATTATCAGTATTATCACAACACAATTTGTTAATTATACCTATTAGGTAGTATGAATTAGAACTTTTTTATTACATGAAATGGCGATTTACTACTTGAATTATGAATGTGAATATTTAAATGAGTTATTTGAAACATCAACACTACGACTTGTAAGTTGTAACTATGTAATGTAGGAAAGATGACAATGTTGTTTGAGTACGTCTCAAAAAAGTTCACTCAGCAGGTTAGGGCATGCATTGCATGATATGATATGCCAGAAGTTGATTTTCAGTGAATCCATGTTTAGTCAACCAGTTTGATTTCTAGGTCAATTCGTACCTTGTCACAGTGAATATCAATATGAAAGCCGCTAGACATCTTATATCAATGTCACTGTGACAAGGTACGAAGTGGCCCAGAAATCAAATAGGTTGATCGTACACTAATAACCTGAATATGGCTAAATAATACAGAACATCGGAGGGAAAAGAGACAATAGAACACTTTCTGAGTAGTGAAGTTTCCTTTCTGTGTTAAAGTAGGTACTTTTATCTCACAAGCACGGGTTGGCCATTGTTGTAGTTGTGACACATACGAACACAGACAACGTGAACTCATAGCTCCTACGCTGACGCACACATAGACAATGTGCATGTACAGCTCAACACACGACCATGGCTCACCCGCGCTTTGAGATAGAAGTCCTATATTATCCCTGTTTTATAAAGATTCGTTGGACGTTAAGTAATCCTGAATACCTACCTGTGTTGTTCACAGATCCCCTGGACCCAGCGGAGCCCTAACCGATAACAAACTGGGTTAACAGGAGTCAAGGGGCGCCCCCTGTCGAAACAAAACGTCAAACTTTATTAAAACAACGCCGTCTCTTACGACGTTCTTGTGCCAACGGTTTATTCGCAGCATAGTCAAAGAGTTGTATGTTAATACCAGTCGTAAAGTGGTATAGGACTTTTTGGGTCTGGCCGGTTGTCTCCCTTTGTCTACCTGTCATAACGGTTAATGTGACGGCGAATTGTCTTTGAAGTTTTTAGAACAGTCTGTATAAATAAAAGGCTAAAAGTGGTGTACTAAAATGTTATGTTATTTCAAAGAAATTTCTACTTTTAGCATTTTTTGTATTCGAAACGAATTTAGTATAAAATCCTAAGTACCGAAGTAAAATCCTGACAAGGTTTAGTTTTCCGTTTGGTTCAGAAGCCAGTAAAACAAGGTTCCATAAAACTAGTGCCTACGCCAAATTTTGGGATTTGGTGCTAAAGATACTACCGGAAAAAGCTAGGATAATGATGAAAAGGATTTAGTACAAGTTTTGACAACTCGTTACTAAATCTGTTATACTTAGTTATTGGACTTATATTATACTTGTTATTTCCATAAGTAATCAATTTTTCACTTTAAAAAAAAAGTAGCACCTTCTCCGCGGGTAGGTAACACAATTACTGTACTTACTGTTTATATGAGTAGGTACAGATAACCTCAAAACAATAAAAAATACCTTTTATTAGAGGATATTGCTGACAAAACTTAGGTACAATATTTTTAGTGCTGCGTAAAAAAACTGTGCAAGAATTAACTTTCATAAGTCAGTCTACTATAAACGTATTCAACTATCTCTAAGCTTAAACAGCAATTTATTCTTATACCGTGTAATTTATGGTCATATGCATTGGTAGATAACATTGAATGTAGACAATTAAAATGATTCAAGTTGGCCGTTCTGTACCAAAATAATCCATTGAAAAAGTGACTTTACCGCCAGGTCTAGAAGATACAGAATAAAGCAGCATTTTTTTAAAAAGTCGAACATTTCAAATCATAAACTACACCCATATTTTTCCTTACAGTGAGCAATTAGCAACAGTAGATGGAGCGAGCCGCTTTGAAGTTCCCGAGCGCACGAACGGATGGACGATGGACGGGTGTCCCGTGGTGGGTTTCCCTAGACGTAATTGGATTGGAATCAGTACAGTGTTGTCACGATGAACGGCTCGAAAGGGCCAGAATAATCAACTGTTATCGATTTAAAGATTTCTTTGTTGACGGCTTGCATCCTCAGCTCAGCAGCTTTGGTTCCTCTGGTGAACTTATTCACCACCAGGAACACAACACTACACACCTACAGAACAAATAGTGCTGCTATTATTGCTGCAGTCTGTAATATATTTCCACAAGGGCTGCTCCAAATATGAGCGAGAAGACCGCTGTGTTTTGCATCTCCCAGTCTCCCAAAAAGTATGAACACATATGTACATTACAAAGGTATGGCACATGTCACGAAGCGTCCTACTTTAGTTTTTATCATTTGTATTTTTATAACTGAACGAACGTGCGTGACAATAACAACTAAACTAATTTCAACTCAATAAATGAAGTGAAGTGGCCCTGTGCGGGGAGTTTACACTAGGGCGGTAAACAGGGCTTATCGGTAGAGTAGGGTTCCATAGTTTCCTGTTTATTACAGACCGGACGCGGTACTAAGCGGCCATTGTCAACAAGACACAATTAGGGCTGGACCGGATAGGTTTAGAGTTTAGACTAGGGATAAGGACAGGATGGGTTATTATATGGTTAGCATTTCGGATACGCTACATATTGTGTCCCCTTGTTTTGTAGAAAAATGTTTCATGGATAGTATCGTTTTGCTGAATTTTCATTTAATTTTTTTTTTCAGAACCCAAAAAATTTTTTGGTAGGTACAGCTACTTAAATGACATTATGTAGATCTAATAGAAAAGTAGCTTAAGTTAGGTAAGAACTGTGAATCTTATGAAAAAAAGAAAATTTCTATTAAATGAAAATTCTGCTAAACAAATTACAACCATTTATATATGCTTGAGTTTTTAACGTAATTTCTGTGTATCATCCACACTTTGAACGTCGGCAATACGCTCTATAAAGTAATTTTATATTAATTCCCTTATTGTCAACGTTTGGCATTATAAAAAAGTAAATAAGTACTCGGGGGGGTCATAAATAACCATATTGTATATCAGAAAACATAATTTATTTGTTAACATGACAAACTTGAAACGATTACAAAATATGACGTATACAGTATGCCCTTTTCACGTCACTGGCTTTCAAAATCAAAATGGTGGAGATATGAGACAATTGCAATATCGGCTAATAAAAACACATATGGCCTAGTTAATACGAGGAAACAGTTCCTCACGACTGGTATATTTACGACTAATTACAAGCTTTATCTGTTCAAACGGCGGCATATATCATTTTAATACAGCCACGAACCATATTTTTCCCCTTACAAAGTGGCATGCAACGTACTAATTTACATTACAATGTATAATTTAACCTTACTCAAATATGCATTAAGCGCAGGTTGTCAGTTGGTTATAATTTAAATTGGTAAACCGTATTCAAGATTGACATATTGTACACGACTCTGAATAAGTTATTGATTATATTGTGGCCCTGAAAAGAGGGTCTTTTGAATTGTATTTGCCTTTAAATTACGGAAAGCAAGTATAGGCCGATTACTTGGAGCTGGTGAATTTGGTGACGGCCTTGGTGCCTTCGCTGACGGCGTGCTTGGCGAGCTCGCCGGGCAGCAGAAGCCTCACGGACGTCTGCACCTCCCTGCTGGTGATGGTGGACCTCTTGTTGTAGAGGACAAGACGGGATGCTTCAGTAGCGATGCGCTCGAAGATGTCGTTCACGAGCGAGTTCATGATTGACATGGCCTTGCTGGAGATACCGGTGTCGGGGTGCACCTGCTTGAGCACCTTGTAGATGTAGATGGCGTAGCTCTCCTTCCTCTTTTGCTTCTTCTTGTGGAGCTTGGGGATCTTCTGAGCCTTGTTAGATTTTTTGGCGGCCTTCCCACTAGTCTTCGGTGCCATTGTAGACTTTTTCGGAGTAGATATTCAATAATTTTAAAACAGTGCGTCGAGAATATTAGATTTTTATAGAGATTTATATGAGAAGTGTCGCTGAAAAGTGTAAGAGTGAATTTTGTTGAAGCGGTGGCCGGCAAAACGTGTGATGACTGCAGAGTACGCTAATCTCTCGCTCAACCAATAGCGTGTAAGCTTCGACCAGCGAGTACGAGTCTGCGCTTTGTGGACACAATGTGAAAGAGGCGTATCGTTATTCTGTAATTTATTTCATTATTCATTTGTATTGTACTAAACTTTGGACTTTCAAAACTAGAATAATACATTTGTAATATAAGTAATGTAATAAGCTTGGTTGGTCTAATGTACAGCCGTGGAATGAAAACGTTCGTCCTTTTTGGGCTATAACGTCAGAGAAAGAGATTTGAAAATTGGCGAACACTTTTATTTTTTGACTATGCTTACCTACTACACTTTTATATAGATTTTAATGAAAACATTTTTACCATCCCGTATACAACAATAAATCTGTACCTAATTGCGAATGTCTGCATGTTCCGATATTGCTTCAAGTACCTAAGCTAATTCGATGACCCAATAACCAACTAGGTTAATACGCATATTCATTAAAACTTCCGACTGATTGTACATAACAGCATATTTATGTATGAGTAAACTATATGCTACGCGTATTCGTGAATCGTGATCGCTAATACAAACAATTCACGCAAATTTATAGTTTAGAACTAAAACAACCAAAGTCAACGTAAATGTTCATGCGATTTTAGTTCACAAGTCTGTAGCTGTTAATGATATTGTTGCTTGTACAGCAAATTGATTTTAGGTTAGTCTAGTATTAAGGTAAATAACCACGGTTATGGTCGTTAGGAATGCTGTCGCAGTACGAAATTGTATATACATGTCTTTTTGTGATTGATAAACAATGTGTGCACGCGTTTACTAGATAGGTAATTAATTTTTCCGTGAATACTTAGCAAAAAAAGTTACTACAGTTCTGTTTTTAGGACTATGATCTCAGTTACTTAAGCCATACATGTATTATCGGACTTCAATAAAGAGACGAATTCTGTTATATCCTTATTCTCTAAGCTAAATCTGTATAAATGTTAACTAACTGGGTCTAAAAGAAATGCGCACACACAAGAGCCGTAGTTACTACAATCAGTAAAACACTTGATTTCAAATGCAGAGGGTTCCAAATTCAATTATTTTCGTGCATTTAGTAAAATGTAAAGGTGCCTCAGATGCCTCTCATCACCTGGTCCAATACTAATTTCCGTCATTTGTAGTCTTACGGCTTTAAAAATATTTATAGAAGTTCTGGCATTTACCAAACGTACGTTCCGAAAACTATACATATTTATAGACATGACTACACAATTTATTCAAGCATACAGAAATTAAATGGGTACCTAAAACACAATAGCTAAAAACATCATTTGTTTACTTTAGTAAAAGCATTCGCATTTTAAAGCTAAATTTAATCCTTTCCCATTGATTATAATCTGACTAAACCAACAAAACTAAACTGGGGTGAGTTCCTACAGAACCCAACACCCGAAAACTGGTAACCACAGACTTAATATACAAAATGAATGCCGGACGGATAAAGAGAAAAGATTAAATAAAAAAACGACTCTGATAAAAAAGGGTCCCTTTATCGCGACTACTTTACATAGCAAATGCTGCAAATAAAAACGTGGCTTAAAATAATATTTTCCTTTCTACTTTCGGTTTATTGCGATCGTGATAAAATGGGGGTGTATTTTTGGAGCTGCCTCTTATACTATTAGATTAGATATAGTAAAGACCCGTACCCTTACCATGAATTTGCAATGTTTGCATTACCGTATTCACCAGAGACTGCGTAAACGATTTAGTATGCCGATTGTTAGTTCTATTGCGTAACCGCCAGAGGCGCTGTATTTTTGTCCATACTAAATCGTTTACGAAGTCGCTAGCGAGTACGGACGCAAACATTGCAAACTCATGGTAAGGCTAAGGGTACAGTTAGTAAGTTTACTTCTCATAGTTTTTTTTATACAAAAGTACACTTTTTTACTGATGCAAAGATTGCAAAGGCATATTTTTTTCGTTTTTAGAATTAATGCTTCGAAATTGTATGCCTGAAACAAGTTGTTCGTTTTCTCCTAGTACCTACATGTTTTCTCGTGGAACTACACGCTGTAGATTTTTTTTCCTCGTTTTGTTTTATAGATTGAGCCTGAGCCTGTTATTGAGATGCAGGCAGGACTTGTGTCACCTAATTTTATTTTCTTTAAATGATCAGCCTTGTATCTTGTTGGTGTGTCAAATAAATAAATAATAATAATAATAATAGGGCGTAGGGATGTGACGACCCCATCGCCCACTGGTTTTCCAGTGCAATCAGTCAACGTAAGGCAGCCTGTGGCGGGCTGTTAGGGAGTAGCGACCCTACGTACCTGAGTGCTCCTGGGGGCGGCCTGTGGGTTGGTGGTACAGGCCCCTCCGCCTCTGGCTTGCCTTAACCAGCCGTCCAGAGTGGAGTCGCAAGAGCTGTCGCTCGAGGGTGGATGTGGTCACCTAAGTGGCGAGTTGGCTATATGTTTAAAGTCCAGTGCCACCTCTCCACCCCCAGCTCTCTGACCGGTGTTGCCCTTAGGCCATTTTATAATGTCGCTATTCTATGGGGGCCCATCTAGCAGAGAGCGAGTCACCGTCTGCCGGAAATAAAAATCTGAGACAGTTTATTAGGCAGGCGTCCGGTGTCTCACCCAATAGCCCAGCCATTAGTCCATCATATTCACCCAATAGCCCAGTTCATTTAGACTCCATCAATCAGCAATAGTTCCTATACACCCTGGCGGGTGCTGTCTCTGTGTGCGTCCCATGACACGGGCAGGGACAGCATCCGCTCGGTGTATCCCTTGCATTTCATTAAATTGTCAAAAGGGCCTCTACGTGTTGGCTATGTGGTACTCGTTGGTACTTGGGTGCCTCGGTACTTCGGCTCCGCGCACGCCTCCCAAAGGTCCGGGACACCATTGTCCCGTGAACGGGAAAGATAATAATAGATACTCTGATTTATTTATCGTAGGCTAAGTTAACTAAGTAATATCATTGCACTAAACTTTTGGGAAAAAATTACTACTGATTAATTAATTAATTACTGACTGTCGAATTTCATTCGGCGTTTCTTCTCGACAGTAGTGATCTTTTGAGAAACGCTTATAGATTTTGACTTTAAAAAGTGTCATTGAGGCCTACTTATAGAATAAAGTTCATTTTATTTTTTTAAGCGTGCGAAATCCCGGGAAAAGCTTTCGAAAATGAAAATAATATGCCACAAGAATTTTATTGGAACACTAGACTCTAGACGTAAGTACCCATGTCTGTCGGTTTCGTGTCCTTATTCTCAGGAATATCGCAACGATATCTTATCGATATCGCAATGCTCGAGATCACTGCAATAAATGCTTTACGACTGCTTTTATTTCATTTGTTTGCTTTACGGCCTTTCTTCTACAGGGCTTACTTAAGTACAGTCAACATCAAATGTTACTACGCATACGAACGCGTAAAAAGTCTTTTCACCTCACTAGCTCGGAAAGCCCTTTTTTATTCTTTAAAAACAGATAGCAAAACTGCATTTTATCCACATGTGTGCAAAGTAATTTTGAAATCCGAACGTGTTCCTAGTTACTTTTTTAACATAATAACATGTAAGGCCGTGTTCCCACTATCCGATACAATATCGGCGTAGGATTCGTTACCAATAAAAATGTATGTTAAACTGCTTAGTGCTCACACTATCCGATCCGATATCGGTCAGATTCGTATCGGATCCGATATCGGTTAGTGTGGGTGGACACAAAACAGCCAGGACAATTTTCGCCCATCTGATTTTTTTTCAGGTGGTGTGAAAAAAATCAGTCCTTGGATTTCAGATTTTATATTTATTTTGAATTAAAAAAAAATTATAATTATTTTGAATTTTAAGCAAAAAACATTTTTTTTTCATAAAATCGTCATTATAATCCATTTTGACTAATTTAGGGATAGGGATTTCAAATTTTACATTTATTTTGAGTTTTAAGTCGAAAATAAATATATTTTTTTGCAAAAATCGTCATTATATTCGATTTCGACTAAATCAAGGACAAGGATTTCAAATTTTATCATTATTTTGAATTTTAAGCAAAAAAATATTTTTTTTGTAAAAAATCGTCATTATACTCGATTTCGACTAATTCAAGGATAAGGATTTCAAATTTTATAACTATTTTGAATTTTGAGCTAAATTTTTTTTTTTGCTAAAAATCGTCATTATTCTCGATTTCGACTAATTCAAGGATAAGGATTTCAAATTTTATATTTATTTTGAATTTTAAGCAAAAAAAGTTTTTTTTTGCAAAAAATCGTCATTATACTCGATTTCGACTAATTCAAGGATAAGGATTTCAAATTTTATCATTATTTTGAATTTTAAGCAAAAAAATATTTTTTTTTGCAAAAAATCGTCATTATACTCGATTTCGACTAATTCAAGGATAAGGATTTCAAATTTTATAAATATTTTGAATTTTAAGCAAAAAAAAAATTTTTTTTGCAAAGAATCGTCATTATACTCGATTTCGACTAATTCAAGGATAAGGATTTCAAATTTTATAACTATTTTGAATTTTAAGCAAAAAAAAATTTTTTGCAAAAATCTTCATTATACTCGATTTCGACTAATTTAGGGATAGGGATTTCAAATTTAAGATTTATTTTGAATTTTAAGTCATAAAAATTTTTTGCAATAAATCGTGATTATACTCGATTTCGACTAATAAAGATTTCAAATTATATTTTTATTTTTTCCTTACTTGTTTTTTCCTTTTTCTATTTCCTCGCTTTAGTGAGGTGAAAAGATTTGTGTTACACACGGCTGCAAAGTTATTTTACGTCTCGTGTGTTGCAACACTCGCTATGCTCAGGATTCTAATTTTGAACCACTCGCTTCGCTCAGGATTCTATTTTCGAACCACTCGCTTCGCTCGTGGTTCAACCATAGAATCCATTCGCTAGCTCGTGGTTCAACCCTAGAATCCATTCGCTAGCTCGTGTTCCAATTCCACACTCGCGGTTAAAATACAACTTTGCACCCTTGTATAACAAATAACTATTATTGTGAGGGAATAAGCAGGGCTCGGAACCGGTTTTTTTTTAACCGGTTAAAACCGGTTTATTTGGGTTTAGCTCCGAACTTTATTGAAATCGCGAACGTTTTAAGAACTTTATATAAACCGGTTTATTCCACGAGTGGCGCGGCCGCGGCAATTGAACACACACACAAATGCAAACGGCTTGGGTTTATCCGATAGGTAGGTAATCGTGGGTTCGTTTTAACCGTATTATATCGTTCTAAACCGGTTAATCGAACGAAACCTTTATATAAAGCTCCTCCGTAAACCGGTTTTAAAATAGCGGTTTTTGTACCGAAACCGAAATATAAGGGTTTTGCTGCAAGTACATGATAACGGTTTGAAAAATTAACCGGTTTCCGAGCCCTGGGAATAAGAGCTTTTGACATTTTCATTTGCGTAGTTACTTTTGATGTTGACTGTACCATGAACCAGCGTTGGAGTTGTTCCCTTAATTGTACTCTGTAGAATAGAAAGTAAGGGCCATAAAAAGTGGTTTAGGTAAAGTCAGGTTTATGACGGAAATTTTCGTTGCAAAGGTAAGTTTATTTAGGAATAGGCCGGTAAGAAATGACAGAGATTTAATTATCTTTTCATTTCTCATGCTCTGAAAGTGGGTCATTGTTGATCTAAGTAGCGTGCTGAAAGTGGTCCATTTCTGCTCTAGAGCAGAAAAGTATTAAAAAAAATTGTATGGTGAATCGGAGTTAAATTGGGCAACGGCACTAACCTATACAGCCACATAGCACAGATTCTAAAGAGATCCTATACTTTTTCAAATGCCTGACTGTGACTGCTTACCATAAACAACCTCCTTAATTTGTTTTTTTTTTTGCTACAGTCGAAAGTAATATCAATAGTTTGTGGCAGATAAGAAAATGGAAACTATGACAAGGACAACAAATCATGTCTCTCTCTGTCGCTCTTATATAAATTTGTATATGACCATCTCGTTCAGTAGGTATTATTATTTGATGTCGAGTCTAATTAGTCTGAGCGTAAGCCGATTATTTTTTTATTAAAAATAAATGGAATAAAATGGTCCATACACAAACACCATTAACGTCAGTCAACAGTTCCCGCCAAAATGTTTTTTTCGCTGATTCAGAAAACGTTTGTACATATTTCTATTGTTATTGAATTTAACAAGTATTTCGCGTTGCAAATAACACAGTTCCTAATTTTTAGATCATGTCAATATTGTTTTACATCTTGTCTTTTGTGAAAAATGAAACGAAAATGTGCATATTTGTTTTATTTGTCTACGAAGCTGGAGGTCCAGGGTTCGATTCCCGGTCAGGGTATTTATTTGTGTGATGAACACGTATAATAGTTGTGGGTGTTTTCTATGTACCTATCAAGTATGCATTTATCCATGTATGTATATCGTCGGGTTAGTACAAGCTTTGCTTGGTTTGGGACTAGGTCGATTTTAGTGTAAGTTTGTCCACAAATCATTATTTATTTTTAAATATTTTACTTTCCTCGTATTCGAAATGAAAAGCAGAGTGTTTAACTCGGGTGAAACCACCCATTTCAGCCTCGAACTATTGGCGCTCTCACTTCGTTCGAGCGCCAAAATATCTCGGCAGAAATGGGTGGCTTTCAGCCCTTGGTTAACAATCTACTATTTTGCGTTGTACTTACTAGGTACTTATTTTGGGTACAAATATTTTAGAAGAACAACTGGCCTAGCACATTTAGTTTCTTGAAAATGTTAATTAGTAAGTAGCAAGGTAAAATGGCGTAAGCGACATTGTTGAATAAGCAATTAGTTTTGCGCTATAAATATATAAAATTGGTAATAATAACAAAGTAGTCGATAATTGGACACACATAATAAGGATGAATAACAATAGACGCGTCCCTATGAAACTTAGGAACCGTTAAAAAAATATTAGAAGAAACTTAATAATGAAAAAGCAAACTTTTTTAGGAAACATGATACAGTAAAAAAAGTTACCGTTCTTAATAAAAGCGTTATCAAACGTATTTCGCTATATTTGACGTTTCAGAGCAAAAAGACAAAAAACACATTTTTTCGTTCTCAAACTAAACCCAAATGACTCACATTTACCTAAAGGTTAACGCGATTTTAGTTCTGGTAATGTGAGGTGTAAATAGCTTGAATAACAAAACTTACTTGCGTCATTATGTGTTTCAGGCATACAATTTTAGAATGTTTGGCACGGTGCAGAATCCCTTAGAAATTTATTTTGTATCATTAATCTAAAGGAAAGGGCGTGACATCGCCTTTGAAAACGACATTTTAGCAAAAAGGTAGTAAAATAGAGTAATGTATGAGGACTCAAGTCATTTCGTTTTTGAGGTGTTCGTGTTGGGAGCGCATACAATTTTACACGGTTTTTATACAAAGAGGGAGACATTCAGAACAGATCTCTTGTTAGGCAAGTTGAAAGGCAAGTTGGAAGGAGAGTTGTTGGAACTGGAATGAAGAACCTTGGATCAAACAGCCCGTCATTACTTATTTCGGGGCCTATATATTATTTAATATAGTACCTACGCTTTACTGAGAACAACCAGTTGGAAGTATGTCTTGGAAAGTATAAGAGAGGCTTATCTTTATTTGTTCATGCGGTTTTAAACTGTAACAGGCACACAATTAAGGTTTTATAATGCACAGTATTTATAACTCCAAAGCTTAGGATTTTGGCTCTAGGGTGTAACCGGGAAAATGATAGGAGAATGGAGGATGTCTTCACACATCAATTAATTATCCTTACCATGGTTCTAGGCTATTATGTGTGTGTGTTGTGTGTGTATTTATTTTACACAAGATACAGGTAAAAATACATACACTCATTAATTTTCCTACTTGGATGTTTGTTTACTCAATCACACAAAAACGGCTGAACGTATTACGATAAAATTTGGCATAGAACAAGTTTTATAGCCTGGATTAATATAATACTACTACTATAATTATACTATTTTACGCAGACGAATCGCGGACGAAAGCTAGATGTACTTACTTATGTAGAAAAATAGAAAAATATATAATATATTGAGCAAATTAGTTAATACGAGTAAAAGAGTAGATCGGTAAACAAGACCCAATTTATTTTTCCATAGGTATTTAATCAATCAATCTCAATATGTATACCAAATTTTTGATTTACGAGGGTTAATGTGACTTGTCACTATTTTTGTGTACGATATTCGTGTACATATTTTTTTTAACAGACCCATATGTCATTTGCTTAGTGCCCTAAAAATACAACCATATAAAAACATAAATCGAAAATTCATTTCCAACATAAACTTTTATAGAGAGCCCTGAAGCATAAAAATTAGGCGTGAATTTTATTTTCACTTCAGATCCATGGTGACCCAAGGACACATTAATATCTATACCATTCTAGGATTTACCCTCTTTGTAATTGAGGCTAAAATGGCATACAGAAAAGACATATCGGTACCCTCCAATATTGAAAAGGATCGTTGGGTCATTGAAATCGCTAGACTGTGATAAAAGCATACAATCCATACAATCGCCGCCCATTGCTGTTCAAAACTCGCCTATAATACAAGTAATTTCTAAAAGGGCGTATGACGATACGAAGAAGCTGATATTTACGCCTTTTTGTAAATTGTGTGAGGAGATTTTGAGATGAGCAAATACAAATCAAGTTAAGACGGGTTTTTAAAGATTGTCATCAGTTTGGAACTTTTAGGCAGTGAATAGGAAAACCTGATATTGAAATACATAGGTAAGTTGGGTAGTTAGTAGACCTTATTATTATTAACGTAGGGGTCTCAATTGGGTCATTGGGTTTAGTAAATCATTTGAATTCACAAAATTCACTGGGTAATTCTTGAGAATCTAGAGTATATTTAACATGATTAATAAAGACCAATGTTATTTAAGCAAGCAAGGATTTTTTTTCAAATCTTTGGTATTGATTTGGAAAAAAAAAATCCTCATTTTATAAGGGACGACAACGCGCACGTGACTCCTTAGGAGTTGCGGGCGTCTATAGGCTGCGGTGTCCGCTTACCATCAGGTGGATTTGCCACCGTCGTTGTATATAAAAAACAGGCCAAGTGCGTGTCGGACTCGCGCACGAAAGGTTCCGTACCATTATTTAGAAATAATATCAAGATTCAAGTAGAATTTTGGTCAAGTGCGAGTCGGATTTTAGTTTTCTTATACATTTTGAGATCCAGCGCCTGACGCAGGCAACGAGCAAAGTTGTTTTTAAAGTCTTTTCGTATAGGAGCCCCCCTTAAATATTTATTTTATATTGTTTTTAGTATTTGTTGTTATAGCGGCAACAGAAATACATCATCTGTGAAAATTTCAACTGTCTAGCTATCACGGTTCATGAGACACAGCCTGGTGACAGACAGACGGACGGACAGCGAAGTCTTCGTAATTTAGGGTCCCGTTTTACCCTTTAGGCACGGAACCCTGAAAAAGAAACTTGATATAAGGTAAAGAGCCCAATATTAGAAACCTTAATTCCCAGTAGCTGAAACCTAATGTTCATTAATTAGTATAGATTAGATTAGATTAGATTATTTATTTCATGATAAAAAATTACATTATAAATTGTCATACATGTCAAAGTTATAAGAATAGTTATCATGATTGTCAAAACAGCATAAATAAAAATAAAACAATGTCTACAATTAATAATCATAAAGAAAACAATAAAAAAATTCAAATATATCTCCCGCTAGGGATCGTCATTCAGTCAGTAGGGATCGTCATATATGATTGAGAGTGTTATGTACTGGGTCAGTATCGAGCACTGGACCGTAAGGTAAACAACTCACGTACTTTATTACACGGACGGTACGATATATAATATTACAGTATCTTATGCTATTAAAATATGATACTTGGATATGACATAATCCCTACATTAATATAAATGCGATTGTAATCCTGATGGTAAGCGATTAGCCTCGCACGTTATGGCAATAATTATTTACGTTATGGCAATTATTTCGAGCCGTGAGATCTTCGAGAAGACAGTACGCCCATAGACACCCCCAATTGCACACACACATCACATAATAAAGCAGCACATAAAAAAAAACAAAGAGACAGGGAGACATAGAATAACAGGCGGACTTATAGCTAAAGGGGCCAATTTTTTTGGCGTTGTAGTTTTTTTTATTTCTTAGAATTGCATGAAAATTGGTAGGTTGGATTGGAAGAGCTCCTGATTCTGTACAAGTAAAAAAAATATGACAATATGGCGTCGAAATAATTTATTTTCCCCATACATTTTTTCCACTGAGTTACGAAAATTCCATACGTTTTGTCACTCAATGGAAAAAATTGTGGGAAACTAGGAAATCGTGCACATGTTGTTCAGAATCAGGAGCCCTTCCAACCTACCAATTTTCGTGCAATTCTAAGGAATAAAAAAAAAACTACAATGCCAAAAAAATTGGCCCATTAGAGCGATCTCTTCCAGACAACCTTTGTGTAGTAGAAAAATGAAATATAAAATTGAGTATATAGGTAGTATAGGTGGGTGGTGCATAAACTATCGATTTCTCAGATTGCAGGTTGATTGATATCGATCTACAGATTCAATCCCCGTGAAGGATACCGAAAATGGAGTAGACCGTTTAAGGAGAGGTGTTAGACCATATAAGTACTAGACATTATTAGCCGTATTAGTTCTGAGTAGCTTAGCTATTTAGGTCTGCGAATAGAAGCCAACACGAAGCTGTTTGTCACTTGTTGGGAACGTACCTTAACGTCCCCTGTCCGCATGCCCCCAATGTGCCAACTGCGCCATACTGTGGTGCCCATGTTGCCATCACAGTATGGATGGCGTCATGTTCCCATATTGGATGCACAGTCCAACTGTCAGTTGAACTTGTGACTTTGTCAGATCGTTTTGTATGGGAATAATGAACGTGCTAGTTGCGATGAAAAAGCAGTCTTAAAGATCGTCCAAATACAACGCGACTACGCGATGATCGCGCAATCGCGCGAGCGAAATTCGCGAATATATTGAACTCGAATAGGTGTCGTAAAGGGATCGTCATAAAACAAACGCAACTACGCGATTATCGCGCGAACTCGCGACTTTTACTACGATCATCGCGTAAAGTCGCGTTTGTATTAGGACGATCCCTTACATAGCAGCGTACAGTAGCAATCTAAGTATACGAAATAACGATTTAAGGATGATTCACAGTACACCGTTCCGTGTCCGGGCCGGCCCGTTTTCTAATACAGCACATGATTTCTAATGTTTTCACGGTTCTCACGCTCCATTTTGCAAGTGAAATAGTTTTCTACAGTCGATATCGTATTATTCGATAGCTTCTGTCAAATTTGTAACTCATGGTACTGATTTTCTACGGAAACGTCAGTCGCTAGCGTTGATACTCGTAGTTTACGATAGGTAATTTACCGTTAGGACTTTATACTACCGATCCCTAGTTTTATAAGTGACCGCCAGAGGCGCTGTACTTTTGTCCATACAGATTGTTTACGCAGTCGCTAGCGAGTATAGTAATAGTTTTCTACAGTCGATATCGTATTGTTCTATAGCGTCTGTCAAATTTGTAACTCATGGTACAGATTTTCTACAGAAACGGCTACTTGACAGTTACAGAACGTTAGTCGCTAGCGTTTAGTATTCGATAGGTAATTTACCGTAGGACTCATACTACCGATCTTTAGTTCTATGAGTGACCGCCAGAGGCGCTGTACTTTTGTCCATACTAAATCGTTTACGCAGTCGCTAGCGAGTACGGTAAGATTTTTCGATACAAACTCATGGTAGAGGTACAGGACGCGCGACGGCCGTCGATTTGTTGTACTAGAAAACGGGCCGGCCCGGACACGGAACGGTCTAGCGTGAATCATCCTTTATAGTTTGAGATTGCTTATACCCCGTGGTTACCGTAATCAACATTCCTTTATGTCTTAAACTTACATATTTGACATTCCCGCCGCCTACAAGAGTTAGCTAGAATCGAACCCAGGACCGCGGAGTGGCAAAAAAGGCCGGCGGCATCGCTCAGGTAGTTCCGGGAACGAGCCGGGATCGAATCCACGACCGGGGGCTTCTAGGAAGCGGTAATTAGTTCAACACACTACGGGCAGTAGTGTTATTACCTACAGAAGGCTTACTTTTGTAAGACGTGGTTAATATTAAAATAGAAAGGCTAGTATTTGAAGGCACATATAAGAAAATCTATCAATATAGCCAAAATACAAATTTTAGCAATGCAAATCAGTATTTTTTTGATGCGCATCCACCAGCCAGTGTTTTTTGATAATCGATTCAACATATTTCAAATAAAGTGTACGAAAATATGACATTTAATATTATACCTTTGAAAGTTCAATGGTAGGTATACGTATGATTTGAATATAGCAGACTTTGTTGGAATGAAAAAATACGAACAGACGAGCTTACCTATTGATGAGATATCAAAAAAATCAATGTAAAAAAATGCCTAGTTCGTACTTTATTGGTTTCGCTATTAAAAGAAGTAATATTTAATCTAACTGGAAACCAAGTTATTTCGGAGCTCCTGTCACGCATAACGTTCTTCAGTTGCTAAAAAATATTTGTCATATTATTTGCTATTTAATACTGTGACTGTCCTACTGCATTTATCTCTACTGTGAGCCGGGTTATGGCCGCTAGGGAGTGGAATAGATTGCTTTCCGATGTAAGCCCGGCAGATAGATACGCCACGGGCCGGATAGATATAGATGGCGTGGTTTTTGTACGGATGGGAGTGTCACTTGGAAAAATGACCGGGTGTGCTCGCTTGCGGATCAATTGGAGTCAACCGACTTTTAAAAGGAGGATCTATGTTTCACAACATCAATAATATCGATGCGGTGTATGTGGAAAACTATGGGAACATTAGCCTTGATGACAAGAGCCTATTGATGTCAGTTATATATCTGACTACGGCGACTTCCTGACTTGGCGGGGCGGGATCGATATGTGATATTTTCTTCTTTGACGTACAAACTTACTGACGTCGCAAAGATTCCCACTTGACAGAATACTGTCAGTATTATATTTGCGCAGTAGGTAGTAATATCATGCGCAGAAGCGGAGCAGTACTGCCTTTGTATCGTCCCGCTTCCGCGCATCCCGCGCCAGTCAGGAAGCACTCTTTTGGATGTAGCGGCGCAGTAAAAAGTGGTACTGAGTTGACTGACAGTTGGCACTGACATTTGTCAGTTTTCTCATATCGTACCGCCTCTGCACCGACAAATCAGGAAGTCGCCTAAGACTATTGCTTGTTCAATAGTACATTACATTACTTAACAAGGGCGGTAAAACAAAGAATGTCTCAGATCGCAGGTATTTGACGCCCGAGCCGAAGGCAAGGGCGATAAATATGCGATCTGAGTCTTTCTTTATTACCAACCGTGTTAAGTACAAAATTTTATGTCACCCCCTGGCCAGGAAGTGGAATTTCCCGCGCGCGGAGCGTGCGGTAATTGCCGCTTTATGGCCAGGTGTGACATAAAAAGTATTTGTAACACCACTCTTACTTGTTCTGTAAGGTAAGTGTTGTGATCCTTGTGTTTGTGGTGTTAGGTTGCTAGAGCTTCCGACGATGCGTTGGGTTGAAAACGAGGGAGATGCATTTATCTTTCTGTATCTGTCGAGACAATGAATCCTCTTTCATTTTTAGATGGACCTTTTGTATGAGACTGTTAGAAACCACTATTCGATAGTCGCACGATAAACCATTCTATTCATTCATTCCCAAGAATTAGCGATTATTATTCCATAGCATGCAAAACCATAGCCATTTAGTTTTTGTGAACATTTCTCTTGTTCAGTTTCTCCCCCATAACACAGTCCCTATCTCACGTTATTTATCGTCTGTTCTTTGTAAATTACATCACGTTTGTATGTGATTCATCTTTCTGTCTGCTTACCATTGAACCAATGTAACTTGATCCCCAGATTAGTAACACACCGAAATTATAAAAAGGTCGCAGGCTTGCGATGATGCGCTGTGTTGAGATTGGGGGATATTTCTCTAGCTCTACTCAATATATCCTCAAGTTAATAATAGGTCGGCAACGTTATTGTGATCCTTCGTAATCGCAATCATGCATAGGGGTGTCGTCTACTGTCTCTGCTAATTTATTTATTTATTCAACGTTTTTCGTAGAGAAAATATTAAAGTTAGATGGCATGTCCATGCACTCTAGGTATACTTTTACCATCATAAGACATACAAACATCTATGCCGGGAGGTCACGTTTCGCTGCAACAATCCTTACATGTGTAATATCGGAGCAATGCCTACTGCTGGTGTGAGGGTGAGGTGAGCCTTGTGAATACCATGTCATATTTGAGTCTCACTCACTTTCAGTACGATTACTTCGAGTTTCACATTGAGCAGTCTACTTTATGGCTTATAGTATAGGGCTTCTATTACATAAACAGTAAACACTGTCTAAAAATCTTATGTTTGTAATAGAAGCTCTATTCCATTAGCCTTAAAGTGGACTATTCAATAGAATCAGAGCATGTGTCAGTGTCAAAAGTAATCGGTACCTACGTGAGACCCCTGCAGCGATCAGTTTGGATACTTTAAAGAGAGATTATGACGATAAGTAGAATTAATTTATGGTAACGTGCGTTTTGAGCTAATTTCAAGACTCATTCCTTAAGCGGTTTGGCTCCGAATACCAATGAGAAGACATCACACAAATAAATGCCCTGCTCGGATTCGAACCCGGGACCTCCAGCTTAGTAGGCAGGGTCACTACCAACTAGGCTAAAGTAGTCATCACAACGATGGTACGATTTATCAGTGATGTAACTAGGATTGGTTTTAAATCGAAATATAATCGCTAGTTGTAAAATTGATGCCCATTTCGGGTTGGTACTTCATGTGATTTTTAATCGGAAGGTACCTGAGGGATCATTATCACTGTCCGGGTCCGCCCCATCCGGTCTCCAATGTCTCCATTACGGTCGGCCTAACCACAAGGCATTGACGTTATAGGTGGCTGTTATACGAAAGAATTGTACTTTTCCACATTCAGTAACTAGCTGACTTGTAAAAGTGCCTTTGCGACCTACTTGCGGAATGAAGTTCATTTCAAGTTCATTCCATTTCTCAGCTCAGCAAGTCAGCATGTTTTATTTTTAAATTTTGCAAAGGGTCGGTTAAATTTCGTGAAGCAAACACCGCAACCTAACTATACACGTTTGCAACATGGGGATTCGTTGGTAGGTGAGTAGGATGTTATAGACTTAAATGTGAAGATGTTGTTAAAGCACTTATATATTGCCTGTTGTTCTTATATTAGATCGCAAGAAAAAAAAACAGACAGCAATCTTCGGATTTGTATTTTATTGTTTTTCCAAAAATAAGCCTAAATACGCAACGCGTGACCAAAATGCTGGCTTTTATCTGGCACAGAGATTGAGCATTGCCATCCAACGTGGCAATGCGGAGAGCATTTTGGGTAGATACGCTACCCACTGGGTTTAATAGATTAGGGTTTTTGACAGGTAAGTACTGAAGTAGTATAAATGTTTAGGTTAATTTATAATTATAAAGTTTGTACTTATGTTTATGAAGAAAGCCTAAATACTATTTTAAGTGATCGCACACTGTACAAAGTCATAAATACAACAGTAATATCTACGTTCCTAAGGTGACAAGAATATCTATGCACGCTCCTAAGCCCTTCTCATTAAAGTCATAATCACCGAGTGCGTGTAAATTATTCAATGTTGACTGTACATGTAAGTTGTATAGTAAATACACAACACAATAGCTACCATTACCGACGCCGGTGCAATTGAGAACTCCGTAATACCGCCTCACTACAACCAACACAACCTGTCAACTTGATGCATTCAAGCAAAAAGCTCATCGCAGCTTACAAAGCTTCGTGCAACTTGTAATAAGGCTAGCTTTCACAGACCGACGTATCCGCCGTGAGACACGTATACAAAAACGTCTTTTGGAACGGGAGAGGAGAAATGGCGCCCATACAAAGCGGCCACCGTCAATCTCAGATGAATGAGCGTTTTTATTATGTTGAGCTTTGGGGGTCCGTTGGCATAGAGAAGCCTTACAAGCTTTGATTACTGGTCATCTGAGGTAAACGTAGCCCAAGCAACGGTACGGTGAAGCTACGGTAGCCCAGTGGTTCAAGCATGCCGCTGTCAAGCGGCGGTCGTGGGTTCGAATCCCAGCTCGTACCAATGAGTTTTTCGGAACTTATGTACGGAATATCATTTGATATTTACCGTTAGCTTTTCGGTGAAGGAAAACATCGTGAGGAAACCTGCATACATCCGCGAAGAAATTCAAAGTTGTATGTGAAGTCCCCAACTCGCTCTGGGCCAGCGTGGGGACTAGCTACTGCCTAATCCCTCTCATCTATGAGAGGAGGCCTGTGCCCAGCAGTGGGACGCTGATGATGATGATGATGAGGTAAACGTCCCAGTGCTCGACACTGCCCAATACAACGGACAATGCTGACAATGATAATGATCCCCCAGGTACCTTCAGATTAACAATCACATGAAGTACCAACCCGAAATGGGCATCAATTTTACAACTAGCGATTATATCATCGATTTAATACCAATCCAAGTTACATCACTGATAAATCGTACCATCGTTGTGATGACTACTTTAGCCCAGATGGTATATAGTGACCCTGCCTACGAAGCTGGAGGTCCCGGGACACTTTAATATACTTATTATAATAGAGATGAGGTCAGCTATTGGATATTTAAAGTGAATAAAATGTGTCGCGCTCACACATACTTGATACTGTGCTGACGCAAGGCGCCGGCGCATGACCAAGACAATCACATATTATTTCAATAATTCAAAAACAGGCTCCGTTTGGTTGATTACGTAACTTCGAACGAGCGTTAGAACATTGCGAAGTCTTAGGCGACTTCCTGACTTGGCGGGGCGGGATCGATATGTGACATTTTTTTCTTTGACGTAAACTTACTGACGTCGCAAAGATTCCAACTTGACGGAATACTGTCAGTATTACATTTGCGCAGTAGTAAAGTAATATCATGCGCAGAAGTGGACCAGTACTGCCTTCGTATCGTCCCGCTACCGCGCATCCCGCGCCAGTCAGGAAGCACTCATTTAAATGTAGGGCCGCAGTAAAAATTAGTACTGAGCTGACTGACAGTTGACACTGACATTTGACAGTTTTCTCATATCGTACTGCCTCCGCACCGACAAATCAGGAAGTTGCCTTACTTAGAAAAACAATTGATATTTGCATTTTAAAAGTACTCTACCCTGTCGAACCTTTTTTACTGTTGATGTGTACTTAATAAAAATGTTGGTACCGAACCCTTGATCTTTCATGTACACCGGACTTGGCCTATTATCCCTTTTATCAGCAACCCGACACAGCCGGCCGTCTGTTTGTGAAGGAATCCAATTTGTAAATACAGAAATAGCAAAGGAACCCTGATCGCCCGCGGTCTTGCCCGCTTTTTGTTCAGAGCTCACAATCACAACCTGCCTTCACTTCACAGTATGTTAGGCATACCTACCTACACAAAAGGGATTCGCACTAACTCTCCACAAATATTCACAGGAATTTTTCACACCACTCGTTATTCACTACAGTCCTTAGTTTTACACATAAGCCTTCAATTTATGAAATTATGATGCGTGTATTTGGTTTGGAGATATTGGATATTTTCCGCTTCGCCGTTTCAAAATTGCTCCTTTATTGATTTAATCGTGGAACTATGCAATCAAATACATTTTGTCAGCTGTAAAAATACCCGCCGCGCCACGTATTATTATAACAAATAGCGCTGTATTGTAAAGGTACGTTTTAAAACCAGCGCGCCCTCGACATTTTTCATAGAAATTGGATATTCAGCCGACAGTTGGCCGCGCCAGAGAAACAACAAATGCTCTTCACAACTTCGTTTACAATTGACACTATTCATTCATATAAATCAAAATACTGAGTCTTAATATTAATATGTTATCTTTATCATGAGAGAATGGAGTGTTCAAATACCTATAGAGGAAAACAGCCATGCATTTGCCGAACATCAGTACTATTGTGTGCCCTCTGACAGTGCGTCATGTACAGACTTCCTTGAAATGTAACCTAACACCAACATTATTGTACCTACATGACTATACAACTAATAAATGATTATGATTATGATTGCGATCTACCGGACAGGCATACTAAAGAATATTTACCATGCCACTAAAACACGCAACACGTCATTTAATCTGTCATAATGGCGTTTGCAATAGTGCTTGTATCGGAAACTCACATTTACACAAATATACATGGTAAAATATCCCGTTTTTAATCGTAATTCTAATGTAAATGTCCATGTGAGCTTGATATCTTAAATCATTTTTGTCCAAGCTGACACGAAGAGGTTTCGCTCGCGTTTTACGCTCGTTCGGTCAATTAATCTTACGAACATTCGATCGTAATTAGGCATTATCTCCCATTGTCACACAAAAAACCAAGCGTGGCCAGCGAATGGCTCGAGTTTAAAAAAGTTTATCGCTTTATTCTTAAACCTTCGGTAAATTAACTACAATGTTGCCTTCATTATGGTTCGGTGCACGTTCGCTTGTTGTTGTAAACGTTTAATGAAGTCCAATTAAAACTAGATAAGTGTTTTATTACATGCTCCTATTTTGGGTATCAGCTGCCTTGGTATTTATGTGTAATTAATCAAATCTTACGTTATAACACTTTAAACTCTCGCGCTTTGTAAACATACTTAAAAGGTTTGTTTTAACGGGTCTAACGCGATATTTATGTATTTACCTTTTTTACCGACGTTTCGACACGGGTTTCACCGGCCGTGGTCGCGGATATGACTGTCGTCTCAGCAAGTTGTCAACGGAGATATGGGTACACAACATTTGACTACCCTACAAAAGTTAACAAAAATATCGCGTTAGACCCGTTAAAACAAACCTGTTAAGTAAATCTTACGTTGTATAGAAATCAGTTACTGCTTGGTCATTTATACAATACAAATTAAATATTCTTTATTGCTCACCAAAAAAAAATCAGTAACAAGTGTTTCAAGCATGTTACACACATAATACTTTTTCCGAAAAGCTGTTTTGAAATCGAAATGTACCTACCCGTAAAGCACCTATTTTGATTGCTGTGTGATGTGTGTTTTTTGCTACTTTTCTCCACACAGACGAAACCAAAGAGCGTTTATTTCAGAAAAAAGAGCGTAATAAAAATTAGCAGTTTGTTATAATCCGCAAGCAAAGCTTCGACATGCTCCCCTGACAAAAAACAGTACCTACAGGGGGAGCACAAATCGAAAGCAGTAAGACGCTCACATAAATGATTAAGTATTGGAATAAAGTTCCACAGAAATTTCATATTTTTACACCCGTCGCGTAGTTGAAATGCGCCAGATGTCCCGTCTGCATTAATATTCCGAGCGCAGATGATTAAGGCGGGCCCGCGCCGACTGCAGTTTTACTCGGATATTGACTGCCAAGCAATAAGGACTGTGAATGCATTTCCAATGCAATGGAATTTCCGTACAACATTGCTGGCCGCGTTAACAGAAATTTCAGTCTTTCCATTTTGGAGTTGGAAGTTTATTTTAGTGCGGCGACGTCTACGCTATTTACTGAGACTTAATCCTACTTCCTTTCTACTAATAACTATATACCTATTATTATAAATGCGAAAGTTAGTGTGTTTGGATGTTTGTGACGCAATCACGCAAAAACGGCTGATTATAATGAAACTTGGTATACAACGAGATTATAGCCCGGATTAACATATAGGATACTTTAAAAAGTATCCTAAAAATGCCGAAAATCATCCCTATTACTGTGCTTTTCTGTGCTTGTGTTTGAACTACAATTATATTTTTTTAAATGGGGATACCTCCCCTTAAAACCCAGAGCACACTTTGTTGGGATAAGACCGGTGTCCTCATGATGTTCTTCTTCATCACAAAGCCACTATTGAACACCACATAGGTAATTTAAGTTTTTTAAACTCAGTGGTACGAGCCGGGTCCAAACCCGCGACCTGACTATCTTTCAAGCGACCTTAGACCTCATTGTCGGCAATCGCCAACTAAGGCCAAATAAAAAGCATTTCAGTCCAGTTCAATCAATACTAGTAGCTGTGGGCTTATATTTCCAAACGTATTTATTGACATCAAATTTATATTCTACTCTACTGTAGGTATACCATAATAGCTAAGAAAAATATTTGTTTGCCACAAACTTAATATACACACATACTTATATATTATTACTAGTTCTTGTCCGCGACTTCGTCCGCTTGGAACTCGTTCATTGTGATTTTGCGATAGAATTTAAGTAATTGCTATGTATTTATATCAAGCGCTGACCTAGTTCGCTCTTCCATACAAACTTCCACCCCCTTGAGGGATAAAAAAAATATCCTATGTCCTTCCCCGGGGTTCAATCTAGCTCCATATCAAATTTCATGTAAATCGGTTCAGCGGTTTAAGCGTGAAGAGGTAACAGACAGAGACACACTTTCGCATATTATAATATGAGTATCGATATTGTTTAAATAACACAACAATGTCATCGCAAAATAGTAAGATCTCAAGGTAAGTACGCGCTGACATGTAGGTGGGTACCTATCCGGATGTTTCAATTAAGGCGCTACACTGAGAAATTTGGAGACTTTGAAACGCTGTCCTGCCCAGACTAGCAAACATTAGGGGCGGATTTTCAGATATATGATTCTTGACTATATGATTGTGGTACTGACAATAGCGAAACATGATTGCTTAAAATTTTCTCGATAGAAAATAAATCCAAAGTCGAGTCTATATTTTCCTTTTTTCCTCAGCCTACTAAAATAACGCATTATTAAAAGACACGATTAAGTTAATATGATGGTATTTTACCTCATCTAGGTACTGACAAGAGGAAATTTAATAAACCTGCACACAGTCAGATATTTAACGAGATTTGTCCAAAAAGCCATTCTCGGAGAGGGTTGCATCCCGTTTTGTCGTGAGCGAAAAACAAAGGGTGTCTCTTTCAATCGATATATCGCCTTAACTGGTTGATTAACAAACGAATGACTTTTTTAATAAAATATGTGAAATAAATTAACCAAGTGTCAGACCGAGTGCGCACAGCAAATATAGTTTTAATATAAAACTTGTCAAGTTCTGATAGACCCTCAGACCTCCAAAGGCTTTCTAGTATGACTTGACTTGAGGCTTCCGGTTGTGAGTGACCTTTTGTTTCGTGAAGGCGACAGACAAAAACCTAACCTAGGGGCAAAAATACTATAGGAGCCATAGACAATAGGCTTGTGTGCTTTGCAGCGACAAACGCTAAAAAGTAATGGAGTATCCATAGGGGTTATCACGTTGTTTTTAACTTACGTCGCGGTGATCTAATGTGATTTTAATGAAGATATGGAGGTAATATATCTAAGTCAACTCGACTTTATTCGTACTATTACACAGTAATTATTTATTCGTGCATAAAATTACGTTTAAGGAAATCTCAGGCCGTATTTTTGGTCATTTTTTTTTAAATTACGTCAGGCTGACCTAAATGTAATTTTACTAAAGATGGAAGTAATCTATTTAACTCAACTTAACTTTATTTGTATTATTTACGCAATATTTATTCGTACTATTGTAATATGTATTGTATAAATAGGTACATAAAATTACGTTTAAGGAAATTTCACGCCGTATTTTTGGAGATGAGCTATTTTAAAACGCGCGATACGCGGTCTTATTGTATACAAGAGGTGTATTTGATGATGATGGTGATGAGGTGTGTTTAGTACAGGTATATCATTGGACATTCTAGTTCAATATTTACTTACTTAAGTTATTGTATCTATTCAGCAAACTCGACTAGAATAATTCAATTATTGTGTCAGATCTTATTACAATATTGCCTTTGAGCACAAAATAAAAAATATACAGAAGGTCCGTTCCCGCCGTTCTTGAAAATACATACCTAAACTTGAGGGTTGTGTCTGTATTGATTCTGAATTTTAAAAAGGAGTAGGTATAATAAAAATTCTTCAACATGACATTTAAATATGAACCAGCGTATCTTGGTAAAAAACCGGCCAAATGCGAGTGGGACTTCGCACATTTAGGGTTCCGAATCAACCTCAAAAATATGATTTATCAATATATTAGTATTTGTTGTTAAAAAAATATACGTAATATTGAAAATTGTCACCAAATTTCAAGTTCATAGGTCAATGAGAAGTCTAAAAATTCTTCGGAACAAATTTTGTGACAGACGACGGACGGACGGACGGACGGACGTCTGGGCGACACCAATAGGGTTCCGTTTTGACCCTTCGGGTACGGAACCCTAATAAATTGATGCGTGACCCGCTGCGAGTTGTGACTTGTGACCGGCGGCGGTCGAGAGCGCCAACAAAGAATATAAGTACCTATTAATTAGGTACCTACTTAACTAAACAATAGTACTTAAATACTGGCGTTTTACCAGCGAACGATAAGATGAATGTGTAATGGTTGATCGTCGTTATCAAAGCGGCTAGTTTCAAAAAAATTCCTACCTACCTATGTATTGTAACTTTGTAACTACCAAAATGAGAAAACCGTTTTATTTACCTTTCAATATCGTTTGAAAATTTGAAGAAAGTGTAGGCACAGTTTTTTGTTGTATTTAAACAATAAAATACATTCCAACTGTAATAATATCGGTTATTCATTTTGACGTACGTGACACAAAGTACCTACTACGTAGCGGCGGCGACGTCAAGTGATCAACGCGCGCATAACTAGCACTCGCGACGCGACAGTGACAGTCGCGGCTAAGCTCGTTCGAAATCAACCGAGAATGCCTGTAAATGTTATGTCTGTGTGCGTGCGGCGAAAATGGCACTTTGTACTGAGCGGACTCTCTGCTCCGGCGCGCGCCGCCGCTATTTACTTTGTGCTTTGAGGCTCAAACAAGCATTATACAACTAATTCAATGGAATAATGGTGAAACTAAGACTTCAAAGAATTTTATATTAAACTTTCTTTGAAATGTCAGCACGTTTAGAAACCCTTGCTGGCGCAACCACACATTTTCGGTTTTAAATAAATTAGAATCTAAATTAAAAACTTCAATTAGGATTATTACTTTCGACCTCTTCTTAAAAGGATTTCATAGCAACTATTGGTTATTAAATGCTCCATTTAATTGATAAATTTTAAAGTAATTCATTAAATGTTCTAACTTATTCTTCTCACAAGAGTTGTGTTTATAATTGTTAGTTATAATTTTAAGTATTATTTGTACTTGTTTACTCAAACATTAAAACATTATATTGACCTTTTTGTCTCTATTAGGTATTTTTATACGGTTATCATGTAACAATGATTAGCACAAAAAATATTCCGCTTCAAACGTTTAATTATGGTATTTCTAATAAGTATCTGTTTCACCTATCTAACGTACACACGTACAGCAGTACACAACACCGAATAACGCGTCTGCGCCGTGTCAGTCCGCAGTTTGTGAACTTGGTGAAATAATAAATACACTGGAAAGAAACATGGCTGCTTTACAATGTTTAAATGTTCTTCTTTTATAGAAAAAGAGGTAAATTTTTAATGTGATTTTAGAGAAAACTCAATGACATAGTGTAAGTATATTTTAGTTAAACAAGGCTTAGATCGGCCGGACGACCACGGTATTTGGGTCCCAACGATTTTAGGATGAGGTCTTCTATTTCGAGGTTTTGTTAGACTTTCCAGCCTACATGCGGTGGCTGTTTTGGTCCAAGAACTTTACAAAAAAAATGTTAATTTTTCGACTAGCAGCATGTTCTAGTAGGTATTTGATTCCGTCAATTGCATGTTAATACCCATAATTCATCACAATTTAAGTATACATATGTATGTACCAGTTCCCGACGTACTGATTTAGACTAGTAGCTGTCCCCATCTGGTTTCGATTACCTTTTAATCTATTCCATGCTCGAAAGTCTTCGTTTATCCAAAAACCTGGTAACCCTGTAACTATATCGATATGAATTAGAATCACTCGCCGAAAATGTTAGTTTGCGCATGACTTCAGACTAGCAGCACATAGGTATTTGGCTAATTATTTTCGTTGTGCATGTAATTGCCAGGATAAGGGTTGTATGGAACAAAAGAAAAAGATTCCATATAAAAGTTGACTGAGTGAGTAAGACAGTGCATCTTCAAAATTATGGATAGATTGATATTCACTTTCTTTGTCTCGAGGTTAAAACTATCATCGAAATAATTTTATTGGCACTTTACCATGGTTGTTCTTACTCTAAAAAGGAAAGATTTGGGCTAATTTTCTTCATAAGCCTGGCAAAGCCGGAGCTTTGGTTGACTGTACAAATATTACATACATTAAATAACTATAATTCATCAATCCCTCAGCTGAGCCCCACACCCTTTGAAACCTGTCAAGCCATATTCAAAAACATTCCATAAAAGTATCGAAAAACCCAGTCAACTAATGTAATATCAAGCAATTTTGGGCTCTTTCTCCAGGGCATAAGAACTAAACTAAGTACCATCATGGTTTTTCTGAATACGAGATTGAACGGAATTAAATCAATACAGTGTGGATAATCTCACTGACTGCGACACTGACAGACAAAAAATCCAACATGTTAAACCAACTGAAATTGCCAAACGAGTTACATTGACAAGGTTGTATTGTGCGCCGTGACAAGTATACAAGTTTGCTGTAGGTCTCATGAGCTGAAAGGATGAATGCTGTTATTAAAGTCAGGGTTCATGCTATTCAATAGTCGTATAAAAACATGGATATATGAATAATGTGGCGTAGCAAAGTACATGTTACAACTTGAGTAAGAATGATCTTGCGTTTGCATTTCAAAAGAAGTGAATTTTTAATATCAGACAGGTATTGCTTGAAAAACAACCAAATTATTCGACACCAGTTTGTATCTAATCAGCTTGTGAGCAATTTCAAAGACCAAATTGTAAATGTACCTACATATGTTTTTTTTACCTAAGACATTTTTTTTATACAACGACGGTGGCAAATAAACCACCTGATGGTAAGCGCACACCGCAGCCTATAGACGCTAGCAACTCCTAGTTTTTAACTTAAATTTTATATATTTTTATAATCGACACTTCATTATGAAAAAAACTGTGAATGTGTTCATAGAATATCACAATAGATAGAGATAACACAAGATACTTAATAATTAGGTACACTAATTTGCGAATTAGACCCTCGATAATATATACCTAAAAGTAATGTAAAAGACTGGCTTTCAATCAAACCTATTTAGGTCATGCGATTCACAACTCTCGACACCCTTTACTATGTACAAACGCCTTATATATCTAGACCCCGCAAGCCGTACGAACTATTCGTAATTTGAATTTAACTTACACTGGTTTGTTTCTAGGGAGTTGTCACTAACCGAGAACGAAGAGAAAAGGACGTCACCATGTTGCGATGATGGATCAAGATGGATGGGTAATTGGCCTCAATTCACTTCATCTGTTTCACATCTCAATTGTATCTCAATCTCTCTTACGCCCTCACTCCGGTACAAACCGACGTGTGCGGAAGCGAGCACGCAAGACCAAATGTAAATGGGATCAAAAGCGATGAACAGGAATATACCTCCTGGTTATGAGGGTCGTTCACCTCGCCAGCTGGGAGTGAAGTAGACTGATCACTTCCTTGTTTAGATGTTTAGCATAATGTAAAGGCTAATCGTGTAGGGAGAAGCTGTTTACTGTCTTTGGTCGTGTAAAAACCGTCATCTCATTAACTATACTAACGTTACACATTAACCAACCGGAAGCCAGTAGAGCTTGCAAAGACATATGAACTAGTTTTTCGCCCCGAGCTATGAAAGAGGATGTACTTGTTCTCGAATTCAATAATTTTATTGACTACTCTTGCCCCATATATATCTTGGCCTTCCCTTTGACCGATTTGGCTCCTGTACAATTTTGTCGAATTGTAGACTGTAAAGTTTTGTGGTACAGGGGCCAGCCCTTACCACAAAACATTACAAGTCTACAATTTGACAAAATTGTACAAATTCCATAGAAAAAGTTGACAAATTTGTCGAATTGTACGATTGTAAAGTTTTGTGGTACTTACAGGCCCCTGATCACATTTAAAAAATAATATTTTGTGTCAATATCTCTCCGCCCGCATGAAAATAGGTCTTAATAATAGTTTTTCAATAGTTGTGAGTGTGAGTTTTGTTTTGAATTTCTTTTGTAGGTACTTAGCTAATACCCCTGAAAGAACAGGTTATGTCCATCAATGCTCACTGTATACTAACAACTTTAGGTTACTCATAACACTCGTGCATAGGATCCTCACATTCTTAAACAACACTTAACCCATTCCGACCAAGAGACATCACCAAAGCACTCAAACATAACATTTATTGTCACTCGCACTCAACACTCCCATTGTAGTAGGCATTAAATAATTCTTCAAGACTAAACATCGCTGTTTTTAACTCTTGTCTTGAAATACTATTCTTCTAACTACATAATGACGTTTAAAAAATTGTTAGTTACGTCGTTCATAATAGTACTATAAAGGGTAATGATAAGATACAGTTACGCAGTAAACGTAATGACGTCATGTATATTAAAAACGGACCTAGTTAATCTACACCAATATTATAAAGAGGTTAGGGATGAATTGGTTATCTTGGCTTGGCTTGGCTTTAGCTGTTAAGGTGCAAATTGTAATTGTAAATCTTCGAAACTATTTATACATTGTCTTAAAATTCTTGACAATGGACCTTCAGGAATATCTAGGTAGTAACTTATCCTGTTAACAAGAAAGGGATTTAAAGAAAACATGACATTCTGCTCACTCGGAACTCTAGTAAATCTATTTTTAATAACGCTGAACTAAAGTTTTCGGATTAGATTTTTTTTTGTAGAAAACTAATCTCTGTATTTTATGTTTCTTTGCTTGTAATTAAATACTCGTAATGATTTTAAATTGTAATATTCCGTGGAAGATAGGTCACTTAATCTTGTTTCGCAGAAATACTGCCAGTACGTACATCCCACTTTTCTCTTAAAAGATCTGTCTGTAGCTATCTTGATTAGAAAAGAGATGACTCGACTGGTTTTGACGTAACAACGAGTATCTAACTGTAAGTAAGACTTCGCCTGGCGAGTAAGCTTGAATCAGCACAGATCGATTAACCCGAAACACTATAAATTCAGTATTTTCCTTGTAAAGTGCATGAGAAAAACTTATTTAATTACCGCTTAACCCGTAAATAATCAGTCACGATTCTCACGGAGGTAGAAACGATGATGAAGTGAAACAAGAGGTCGATTGAATATGAAACTTCGTATTCAAATAACTTATCAGTATTTTCTACTCAATGGTTAAAACTCACTTATTAATTGTCACTCCGGGAGCCATGTTTCGAACTCTTCGGCAGTTCTTCACGAACGCGCTCAACCTGAAGAAGAACTCCTGAAGAGTTCGAAACATGTCGCCCAGTTATAACTGTTAGTATAATATACGTAGTTTTAAAGTGACTCACAAAAGTTTAAATTCAAATTTATCAGTATGTTGCCTTTACATTATTCCGATTTGATGATTTCTCATTTAACGGTATACTGTAAGTATTATAGTTTTATATTTGCGTAGTATGTTATGTGTGCAAGCGGAGCAGTAGCTCTAGTATAAGTTTTTTCGAAACATTAACTAATTCGAACGTGTTTGCGTTTTGTCTCAAAATGTATGAAAGCGAAATGAAAACGTGAACAGCGCCCCTGGTGGTCACTAGTGGAAATTAAAACAGCGAGTATAACATTTGTTGCTAACCGATGAACGCGCTTATTTCAAACTCGGTGAGAGCGTTTTCATACATTTTGAGACAAAAAGCAAACGCGTTCGAATTAGTTAATGTTTCAAAAAAACTTATACTAGAGCTACAGTACTGCATTCGCAACGCTCCTCTGCCACGGATCCCGCGCCAGTCTAGAAGGTGTCACCAGTAGTCAACTGTAGTTCAACCCGCTACCTGTACCGATTCTTGCGGTGAGCTGTGAAGACAGCTGACAGTTTATAGAATACTGGAATAGTACAGTCTCCACACCGGCAAATGCAGAAGTAGCTTAGGCTATTTTACAATGCGCGTGTAAAGAAGGGAATGATCGATATATGACATTTTCTTCTTTGACGTAAACTTACTGACGTCGCAAAGATTCTCACTTGACATAATACTGTCAGTATTACGTTTGCGCAGTAGTATAGCAGAAACGGAGCAGTACCGCCTTCGCATCGTCCCGCTACCGCGCATCCCGCGCCAGTCAGGAAGCACTAATTTAAATGTAGGGGCGTAGTAAAAAACGGTATCGCGTCGACTGACAGCTGACACTGACATTTGACATTTTCCCATATCGTACTGCCTCCGCGCCGACAAATCAGGAAGTCGCCTAAAACGAAACGTAAGATACTGTTATCAGTATCACATTGGTATGCGAATTGTTGTGTCAGAATGACCTACAGTGGTTTACGTAGCGAAACGGGAACCGGCCCGCATTATCGGATTCGACGCTGACACACCGGCTGAATAATTGCATTATTTTTCTCATGCAACAGAACCTGCTAAGCTTGCTAACCTGCTAAGCTGTATAAGGTAAATGTGCCAATTTTAAACACCTTAATTCCCTATTAGTTTACAGCTATCATTCGCCTCTATATTGCTATCGAGTTAAGATTAATATTAAGTATCAACCGCCTACACCTTATTAACGACGATTACCCTAATTGCTTTAGTCGTAGTACATAAGGATGTGGAAATGTACGATTGTCAAAAATCTCGGCTTGGCACTTTCATTTCAATCGGTAACATTCAGTAATCATTTAGGCATTTGAAGATGTGACATTGGAACGTTTGAAAGAAAAAAGAAAAAGAAATGCCCTTAAAAATCCTACTTTAGTCATGGTTTTGAGCAGACAATACTGCATGGAAACATATTTATGGAAACTCGGTCTACGAAAATCAATTCAACTATACCTAAAAATCTTTAAGGCGCTACACTGAGATTGGAGACTTTGAAACGCTGTCCTGCCCAGACTAGCAAACAGTAGGGGCTGATTTTCAGATACATATATGATTCTTGACTATATGATTGTGGTACTGACAATAGCGAAACATGATTGCTTAAAGTTTTCTCGATAGAAAATAAATCCAAAGTCGAGTCTATATTTTCCTTTTTTTCCTCGGCCTACTAAAACAACGCATTATTAAAAGACACGATTAAGTTAATATGATGGTATTTTACCTCATCTAGGTACTGACAAGAGGAAATTTAATAAACTTGAACAGAGTCAGATATTACACGAGATTTGTCTAAAAAGCCATTCTAGGAGAGCGTTGCATCCCGTTTTGTCGTGAGCGAAAAACAAAGGGTGTCTCTTTCAATCGATATAAATAAATAAATAATATAAATATAAATATTTTGTGGACATTCTTACACAAATCAACCTAGTCCCAAACTAAGCAAAGCTTGTACTATGGGTACTAAGCGACGATATACATACTTATATATAAAAATAGATACTTAAATACATAGAAAACATCCAAGACCCAGGAACAAATATTCGTGCTCATCACACAAATAAATGCCCTGACCGGGATTCGAACCCGAAAGGCAGGGTCACTACCAACTAAGCTAAAGCGGTCGTCATATATCGCCTTAAGCGTAGACTTATAATTACCTATAGGATAATCACATTTAGTTACTTACGATTACTTTATGTCACGGGTATTGTGTCGTGTTCCAATGATAGCTTACAAAACATATAGGTACATATGTGTTTTGTAAAAGGGTTTTTTTATGCGCCAACATGATTTTAGAAAATTGCATAGAGATTAGAGATACATACCTACTCGTAATCAATGGTTGGCGAAGCACTAAAATGATAAATTGTTTTGTCAATAAAATGGCTCTTCCTAGTTCGTTAAACTTCAGATAAGTCCCTTGATTCCGTTTTGAAATATATTTCTGTCAAATATTGAGCCACTACACCAACTGTTACTATCTTTTCCGAGCGTCATTTTGAATCCCCGCCGGGCGTAAATCACTCCCCGAGGGACCGCACATCCTTTATTGTCTGCGCTCGAGCATAGCGAGTGTTTTTGCTAGTGAAGTGTCTGCATTTATTTGGTGATAATTGATGTTTAAGTGGATGGGCCGGGCCATCTGCCGTAGCGTGTATAGTTGATATGCGCACCGAAGTTCGTCTCTTGATTACAGATTGAGTGCAGAAGGAAAACTACACACTACAATACAATACAATTACTCTTCAAACACTTCCTTCCTCATACTATAAGTAAACGAAAATGTTTAAGTAAGGTATATATATTGCCCTTGTAATTATTAATTTGTTATTTTGTTTCTTGTAAATGTTCTTTTTATGTGCAGTAAAGTTGTCATACATACATACTTTTTTTACTACTACGTCTCAATAAAACGGAATATGTATACACTAAAAATAAAAACACATTAAATTAAAGAACTACAAAATTTGTATACTTATTTACAAAGAAAACCGTATACAAACTTTGCAGCCATTGACAAAGGCTCCGCTAAAATAGATTGGAAAACCCCAACATACATACTATTACGGTATGAGGTTCTTCAAGAAAGGTATATATATATACCTACACATTTTGAAAGGGTCGCATCGCATATGCAATACGACACCTCTGAAATTACAAGTGTCCCTATGCTGTTGTGACCTCTTACCCCGGCGGACCATACACTAGTCTGCCACCCACGTAGTATAAAAATTTTATTTTTCAGAATTTCTCCGATCACGTCACGCCTAGATTTTTTGCAAGTAAATGTTTACTTTAGCTGATTGCAGTAAATATGGCGAGCGAGGCGAGCACGTATGTTTGCGCGCCTCGTTGACACAACTGATTCAACAGAACACGTGACGGTGTCAAATGGTTTTAGATTTTGAAGGACCCTCCACGTGTCCTGTGGGAACTAGTTTACCGTTGAGATCTTTATGTGCATACGATCAAAAAGGAAAAAACTAGTACAAGAGTCCGTAGCCCATGATTTGGCAGAGGCACTTAGTTTTACGAACCCAGAGGGGTTGAAAGATTTGAAAGGTCAATAGGCAGTCATCTTCGTAAAAATAGACCTTGCTCGGATTAGACTAGTTATTTACCTCGTGATTTTGTTTTACACAAAAGCGAAAACAAAAACATATCGCCTGGAGTGACAATTAAGTAATGCGTGAGAATTAACTGTTTAGAAAAGATATAGTACTCACGTTACAATTCAAATTAATAGAAATACTCAAGTACCTACCGTAGTAAAAGAGTAATTGCTTGGGACGCTCAATCTAGGAAGCGGTCTACGTCTTTTATCTAATATGAATTGTAAGGCTGCGTTTCCACCAGAGATGTGCGAGGATGCGTTTTCATACATTTGACACCTCGCAACGCGCCGAGCGAGGTGTCAAATATATGAAAACACATCCTCGCACATCTCTGGTGGAAACGCAGCCTTACTATGAACAACATACCTAGCTTAATGTAGGTATAGGTACATACCTACACCATATATTTAATTATTAATTATTACGTGTATGTTTACAATTTTGTAATATTTGTAAAAGAGAAACTCGGATTTATTAACCGTTAGTTAATATTGGTTAGTCCGTGTGAGCTAGGTACATACTTGCAAAAGCAAGTTTCAAATTTTACTTATATACATTCTATTATAAATATTTTTTTTAATATAATACAAAAAAATACACAAACGCAAACCGGAGACTTAATTTAACAAACATTGTAACAATGTGTCCGAATGTACCTATACAAGTCCTACATTATGTGCCCTATAGGACTCACATAGGTAACACTAACCATACATTCTGGGTAGCAAAATTTGTCGGTAGATTTAAGAAAATGGTTGCCATATATCACAGCACTCAAAAACAAACGTGAATTAGGTGGCGGCGGTCTTTCTATTATTCCTCTAGGTAAATATATTATACATTTCTTAGACGGTACATATTTGACCAATCTTCAACCGTAACGCGTCTCTGGAATAAAGTCTGCGTGTTAGTACGATTATATTTTCCCCTTCATATTTCGGCAGCATTTCCCTTCAGTTAAGTCTAAGTAACACGTCATATTATTGACACATCAGCCAAGAATCTAACACACGGAGATGTTATCAAGTTTCGGAGAAAAACAGGGTTTTGTATGGAAGTGAGGACAATGCTGTATTGTTTGGAGAAACGTATCAGGTTTGTTTTGTTTGATGTTGTTGACAGTGATTCTTTACGACGCCGGCTCAGATTATTTCTTGTTATTATAGTTACGGCGTTATTCTTCGGATTTTGTTGCCAAATTCTCCGATATCGTTGTATAGTTTTAAGGACCATTAAAGTTTTATCTACCCCACTCTGGTACATTCTGACACATTAGGTATCTATAATACGATATAATATACCCAACTAAACCGACTTTCATTTTGTACTTCGCTATGACATATGAATATAAAATAAAATAAATAAATATTTGTGGACAATCTTACACAAATCAACCTAGTCCCAAACTAAGCAAAGCTTGTACTATGGGTACTAAGCGACGATATACATACTTATATAGATAAATAAATACTTAAATACATAGAAAACATCCCAGACCCAAGAACAAATATTCGTGCTCATCATACAAATAAATGCCCCGGCCGGCATTCGATCCCGGGACCTCCAGCTTCGTAGGCAGGGTCACTATCAACTAAGCTAAAGCGGTCGTTTTCACATTAACTTTTCACTTCGTCACATTGAACGGCTTTCCAATAGTCAATGTGGTGGTTACTTCGGAAAAACAAAGCTAATTCGGATCGTATACCTACGGACGGATGATACTTACTCATTATGAATTTCCATTTCAATTCAAAACTCGTACCTTTAATGATCATTAATTGGTACGTCAACGAAATCTCGTTGAAATCTATAAACGAACTACTACAAGAACTATTATATAATCTGTGCTACTACTGAGGAGCTCCATATATAATCTATTGTCATCATCATCCAGTGTCCGGTACGGTAACGGTATTCATGATTTACTGCAGAAAGCATCCAGTTGTAAGGTATGTTGGGATAAGATCGGACTAACGATTCCTTGAATTATTATCGTTTGTTATAAATAAGTATGAAATATATTTTCAACCCATAAATAAATGAAATAAATGAACTTTATTCTGTAAGTAGGCCGCAATGGCACTTTTACAAGTCAACCCTACTAGCGTTTGACAGAGGCCACTGCCGAGAAGAAACGCCGAAAGAAACTCGACAGTCAGCCATTTTCTCACAAAAATATGCTTATTACAATGATAATACTTAACCTACTTAAGATCAAGAAATCTAAGACACATAGTATTCAAAATTCAGAATTCAGAATTCAAACACTTATTCTGCAAACAGGCCACAAGGGCAGTTTCACATGTCATAATGTTAATGTACAATTTTAAAAAAGTCTTACAATATAAGCATATGATAGATTTTTCATGAGAAAATATATATTTTATAAATATAAATATATATTATTATATTTTTCATATCCTCATATGTGAAACCGTTTTTATATAATATACGTTTAAAGATAGCATTTGTTAATATTTTCATCGGAAAACATCGGACGTAAACGGGAAACAACGGACTATGTTCAAAACTGAACTCTGTGCAGTTACGCGTAAGGCTCATAAAAATAAATATCCGATCTTTTCCTATCAAACTAGGCAAAAAACACTAATTTTATATTTCACGCTGTCGCACACAAGCTGTCGCTTTAAATCCACGCGGCTGACTGAAGTGTGGGGCGCAACAAAATGGGGTAGGCAGGTGTGTTGCCACCAATCGACAATCTCTTCTAGTTTAGTAGAAAATTGAATTATCCGATCTTGACCCGGTCCGATCTTACCCCAACATACCTTAAACCAAATTATTGATTTAAATAGAAAACTTCCGTGGGTCTCAGACATATTGAAATATAATAAACGGGTCACTCACGTCACGTCTTTATCGTCGATCGTGTTTCGGGCCAGTACGTGGTCCTTAATCATGAGTGGTCAAAGTATTGATTTAGCAAATGAGGTAATTAATATAGAAAATAGAAATGTCCGTAAAGTTATGTGAACCGGATGGATTGAAGTGAAGTTAATAGAACTTCACATAGATCAATTTAAGAGAGTCCCAGTTTGTTAAAAATGTAATGGAGTAAGAAAGTTTTATTAACTTTAATTTATTAAAGCTGTAAGCTTGGTATTCTACTAGGTCCTATAACACAGGGATTCCTACCTCAGGACCCAAAGACTTAAGTATCATGTGTAACATGTTTTTTTGGTCTAGTATAATTTATATTTCTATTTCCATACATAAAATAAGTCTATCATACTATCGTTACCAAAATAGCTAATACGGTCGCCATGTCACAAGCTGTCATGAAAACGTATCGTATAGCATCTACGCACATCTCGCCGTGGACAGCGTAATGGCTCGCTCGTGACGTCACGTCACGCTCCGTGGGTGTCCGCTGGCGTCAGCAATATTGCAAATAACGCAGTTGGGCGTTTGATAGTGGGAAAAATAGGCGTCCCACCGGCGCTGATATGGACTGCGGAGGAAAGTAAGCTGTTATTATATTAAGGTTCATACCAAGGGTGAGACTATAATGGATTAATCAACTATTTTCTGTTCTTATTCCGTCCCGTTGGCCAGGAGAAATTCAAAATCACTACAAGAATCGCCTTACGTCTATATAATGTCTAATAGATGATCCTATATTTGATGAATTCAAACCCAAAAATTCATACATTGGTTAATCTGAGCCACAATTCCATCGTTGACGCTGGCAGAAGGGACCATCCCTTGCAGATCATGGCTCTTTCACATCTGTTTAATAATGAAAATACATTACACTTTATACCAACAATTAGAGATTTGTTCCCTTTGACATTTCGGTTATCCTTGACTCCCGGTAACTCAAGACTTAGTCTATGCCTAGCCGCCTACGGCTCCCATAAAGTACACCCGGAATGGCTATAACGCCAACGTAGAGTTATGGAAGTCTGGCTATTCACTAAAGGTGTGCTACGAGTGCCCATCTTATTTTGATCCCGAGTTCCCGAGCAATATCGACAAAGAGTAACCACCATATACCTACCTTTCAATCTGGACGTCATGGATATGTACGAACCTCCTCAGATTTGATTGAAGCCACTCAACCCATGAAGCTGAAGACACTTAGATTAAATTCCAGTGTTTCAACCCTCGCATGGTCATGTCGGAAGTTTCCCTTGGATTTCCCCCAGCACAAAAAAGGTACGAACCCCGGCTGGGTTTTAAAAAATCAACATGGTATACAATCGGTACGAAATATCATGATATGTGACATTGAAAAGTATTTTTCAGCTGAAGAAAGTATCGTGAGAATCGTCTAAATGTCTTAATTTCAAATAAGTCAAGTTTTCCCTTCAATTCAGATAACAGTTGCTTTCATACAACTATTGAGCCAAATTGATTAGGTGCGAAACTGGGCCTTGAACTTCTTTTGCGTAAGTACAACCGGCAAAAGCTAGAAAGATGATGATGGAATATGGTAGATGAACGGCCAAGGATTGGCCGAAGACCTTTGGGTAGATCATCAGGCTGTTAGATACTGTGAAAGAAACTAATAACAAAACAGGACAGAGTGACATAGTGGCGTGAGTTTACTAAACAGGGTGGATATGGACTGAGATGATGTAATAATAGCCGAAATATACTGGTTTTGAATGGTCCAGTTTACCCACTGCCAAATCTTGGAATTAGGTGCCAAAGCCGACCCAGTTCTCTTTCAAAATTTAACCGGGTAAATGCAATAGGGATACTACTGGTTTCGAATGATAAGCGGGGTCTTTGTGAATCGCTCAGACGTGTAATGTAAAGTCGGCGCCAGGCGGATTGGCCGCATTCAGTTTTAACATTTGAGATGGCCTTTGTCATTCATATTGTGGTAATAGTGTTGTATACCGCACTGGATAGATTATGTGATCTTACGGCTTATACTCTACTTCGCTAGATGTTAAAGAAATATAATTTAACGCTTATCAAAAAATACTGAAATACTGACTGTGTGCATCAAAAAAATACTGATTAGCACGGAATATTAATTGAACATGAAATCGCGGTACTTTTGCCAGTGAAAATAGCCGTTTTGTTGTGTCTTAAATTATAGCCGATGTCCGATGTTAAACCGACGGCACAGTCATGTCATTCCTGTAACGTGACAAACTTATGTTAGCCAGATCTGTCATTTTTAGGAAGAAAAATTACATTTAAATTACCTACACGTTATGCAATCACCATACTGGTGATAACGTGACTCCAGCAGGGTATCTTGTTATTATCAGGAAAATATAATATATCCTGCGCAACTTTTCCCATTGTTGATCGTGACAAGTGAAAGCTCGTTTCCCGGCAATTTTCCCGGATAATGCGCTGCTATGCTTACAGCAAGATGATGCTCGTCCCTAGAAGAAAATGCCTAGTTTATGGTTGTACAATATTCTTGGTTATTATCAGAAACAGATACCGTAAACTGGGGTTACCTACTTTATATTAACGATAAACGTTTCTACTTTAATCGGTTTTTGGAGGAGTTTAATAAAAAGGTTTTGTTAACCGGTTTCAAACTATTCAATTCGGTCAATCACAAGAAAAAATTGCAACAATTGTTTGTTTTGAGACCATATCGCCGACCGTCTTGTCGCAGGTCTTAAAACGTTCATGTTTCCATGAAAAAGTCGTAAAAAACCACAATAAACTGGTTCCGAGCCTCACTTACAGAATAAATATCTAGTAGTTTAAGGCGACTTCCTGATTTGTCGGTGCGGAGGCAGTACGATATGAGAAAAGTGTCAAATGTCAGTGTCAGCTGTCAGTCGACGTGATACCATTTTTTACTACGCCCCTACATTTAAATGAGTGCTTCCTGACTGGCGCGGGATGCGCGGTAGCGGGACGATGTGAAGGCGGTACTGCTTCGCTTCTGCGCATGATATTACTACTGCGCAAACGTAATACTGACAGTATTATGTCAAGTGAGAATCTTTGCGACGTCAGTAAGTTTACGTCAAAGAAGAAAATGTCACATATCGATCCCGCCCCGCCAAGTCAGGAAGTCGCCTAAGTTTGAGTTATCACCAGCCCAAATATCTCGGCCGCAAACAGACTATGTCAATCAATAACATCGAATAAGGCTCGTCCACATTTGGATGACCTTTTCCTATTCTGTGCTAAATTGCCTCACGCTCACAGCCCGTATCGTTAGTCCCCGGTGTAATCTGTTATCTGACCCTGAAGTAATTGGTGTAGGAAAACATTTCTATATGGACCTGGAGGAATCGTTCGATCTTAAAGACGCTTTCATTATAAATTTTATTATGAAGAAAAACATCGCAAGGCCACACCGGTCTAGTTCCAACAAGATCTAGCTTTTCCTCTGGGTTGTAAAACTTACCTTTATTGATTTCAGGACTCGTATTATGGTCGCGCGTAGATAGCGTGATAGACGACAAGATAAAGCATCTGTCACTTTCTGTCGAGTGGTATCAGAAAGTAACAGAATCCTTATCTTATCTTTTATCACGACTTGTTGCGTTGACAGACATAAATGCGTGAGGGAATTCTCAGCACAGCGTGTCTTCGGGAGTTCTGGCAACATAACTTACCAGCAGGAACACAACAGCATAACTAACAGAGCAAGGGGTGTCTATTGTTTGCCCGAAATTCATATGGAATAATTTCAGTTGCTCGATAAACATTTGCCCGATTTTTATGTGCCCGAATGGTTCATTTACTAGAAAAATCGTTTGACATACTCTTGTATTCCCGAATATTACATGACAGAATGATACGAATGCCATACGTATTGTTATCCATATTATTAAGTGCAATAATATTATTTAACAGAATATTTAAAAGCCATACTAAATACAGTTTCTTTCCGAAATAATCCTAACTATGAATTTGCTTATTAAATTTCTGTAGGCGCTCGAAAATAATTGCATCATGCATGCATGCAAACAGGCAAGTATGCATGCATGATGCATGCAAGCAAGCAAGCAAGCAAGCAAGCAAGCAAGCAAGCAAGCAAGCAAGCAAGCAAGCAAGCAAGCAAGCAAGCAAGCAAGCAAGCAAGCAAGCAAGCAAGCAAGCATGCAAGCATGCAAGTTATTCTGCTCGTTTATAAAAAAATAACTAACCTATCCGTGATCCGAGTCGGATTATGTAGTAAAGTAGCTTTTCAAACAAGTTTTTCTGCTCTTTTATAAAAAAATAACCTCGAAGAGGATAGCGGGAGCACAGCTCCCGCTATCCTCTTCTAACCTATCCGTGATCCGAGTCGGATTAAGTAGTAAAGTAACTTTTCAAACAAGTTTTTCTGCTCTTATATAAAAAAATAACCTCGAAGAGGATAGCGGGAGCACAGCTCCCGCTATCCTCTTCTAACCTATCCGTGATCCGAGTCGGATTAAGTAGTAAAGTAGCTTTTCAAACAAGTTTTTCTGCTCTTTTAAATTTCATTAAAATTATGGATTTTCATTCTCAGCTATTCGATTCGAACAGTAGAGATGGATGGCAAATAAAAGTATAGCATGTGATAATTATGGATTACAATGATTATGGAAAAAGATATTATTGGAATTGATATTATGGGAAATAAAGATTCTGGCATTTGATTAATATGGTAAATAATGAGTATGGCATATGAAATTATAAGAAACAATATTATGGCAGTTGAATAGTATGGCAGTCAAAATTCGGGCAACTGAAATTCGGGCAAGTAAGGGTTTCCCCAGAGCAAGTAGTGGTGTTATTATGGCTCCGTTCTCTTGTAAGGGGGTACCTCCAGTTCGGCTGCTCCCAATATGAGCAGATGCACTCTGCGGAATCACCATCATCATCATATCAGCCGAAAATCGTCCACTGCTGGACATAGGCCTCCCCCAAAGAGTGCTGCCACAATGATCGGTCCTGCGCTCCCTGCTTTCAGCGGACTCCCTGCTTTACCAGGCCTTATTACCTACACTGACAGTCAAATCAGCAACTATTTATGAAACGTCAAAAATTACTAATTACGTCACAATGTTCTATGGTCTTACTTTTATTTATTAAAAAAACTTTGAAACAGCATTAAAATAGGTTGAAGTTTGATGTTTTCAAAATATTTTCGAAGTTTTGTTTACTAGCAAAGTAAAAATAATGTTTTTGCTGATGTTAAAAACCGTACTGTTGGTCAAGCTTACCTTCACACACAACGCGAGTTATTCTATAGAACTCTGTGAATAATAACGTTAACTCTGTGAATAATAATGTTGAACGTCAGCCCTGATTTTAGGCGGCCCCGTCTGACCTCGCCCAATTTAGTTCATATGGCCTTATTGAATTAACACTGTCATTTTTGGAAGGTTTTAGCTTCAGTTTATTTTGAAAATTAGGCCTGTATTGAAGAGAAGCGGTAAATATGGCTCTGATGATGTCGAGTTACCATTCGGAGATCTGAATCTGAACTTCTCAGTGTTAAAAATATCTGACTTTGTGTTTATATCAGCTTGAAATAAGCAACTTTCAAGTAATTTGTGACCACTTTTCTTGCTCCTATATTATTAAAAGTACAGAGGATATCGAAATACATATATAAAATATCCACACACACACACTCAGTGACACACTGAAAAAACGAAACGCTAGCAAAGTACCAATTTGGCTCGGTTAAAAAATAGTTAGTTACATACAACCAAGATTTAATTAAAATGCGAAAAAATGCTTAGTAAATGATAAACAAGCAAATTCTGTTAAACGTTTTTGGTTATTGTAACAAAACACTTATTAATTTCCGAATGAAGATCTCGGTAAAGATAATCTTTACCCGACTCAGTTAAAAATAACGAATTTTACACTGTCATTGTTTAACTAGTGCATTATTTAATGACAGACCTTGCACGACTTGCCTAATATTAGATATGTTGTTTTGTTGCAAATAACTGCGTGAATCACTGAGAAACAAACAAGTTGCTTTAGTAAATATAATCCTTCCTAGGCAACGGTCAAATCTGACATGTTCTGCATCGCGCTATCGAAGTTTCTTAAGTCAGTTGCGTATATAGAACTTCCAACCAACTCTCATTGGACTTCGGTCCCTGAGAGATCTCTCTATTGTCGTTTCTTCCTGTGTCTCCTATCTATTGTATATATGTATATTGTTTGTAGATATCCCTTTCATGTATATATTAACACTGTATATTATTCCTATATAGGAGCACATTTCTCTTCTACATTGGTGACCCCGACGTGATTTGAACACGCAACCTTCTGGTATTAGCTGACAACTGCATTATTTAATTTTAAACATGTAGTTACCGAATAAATCGTTTAAAAATACTAAATAACTGGGTTAGTTTTCTCTGATTACAAAGTAAAAATTGGCTAATTGCAGCCAATTTAACTTTAACAATTTTTAACCAAGTATTTTTGTCGTTATTGTATCGGTTACTATTTGATAAGTGAGAACAACAAAGTTGACTTATTTAATTTTAGCTACAAAGTTTGCAGGTGCTATATTGACAAACTCGGTGGGTTATTTTTGACAGTATTTTTGTTATATTTAACCCAGACGTTTTTTCAGTGCAAAATATGCAAAAATGACTTTCACAAGTTTCATGGCATTTAATGACTTTGACATTAACTAATATTTATGACTTATGACTTACCTACTATGCTTTGACTGCACATTATGTAAGGAGACAGTACCAAATAAAATCATTACGCATTTAGGATGAATAATAAGTGCAGTTTTTTTACGAAAAAAGTAAATTACTGTTTGCCAGTGTAGCGATAATTGATGGATTACATCGACATAGGGTGACGTAAAATTGTTATTCCTAAAACCGGGACAAATAAAATGCTTACTGAGTATCGTTCATATCTATACAATATTGGAGAGTACAATAGTAGATAAATTATCTCAGCGGGCGGTGTTATCGGCAAAACGCTCTTCCGACTGATTTCATCTTTTATGCAGCGCAAACAATGGATAGCAGTCGTGCTGCGTGGTTCACAACGCTACCTTTCAGGCGAACCGGCGTTAAATAGGTCTCCGAATTAATCATCTTTGTAGAGTTTTTCCTGGTTGTAGGTACGCTAAAATCCGGATTCTACTTTGGCTTGGAACCTTCCAAGAATTGGCGTAACTGCTCACTGCTGTTGTGGCCAAAGCAACTGTCAATATCGAACCTTCCAATCCAGAGACTATGTTAGCATTAGACCGGTTTTTTCATGTTTTATGATATTTTCCCGATTACGTGTTATTGTAAATCCCCGCGTAAAACAGAAACATTAGGCTTAAAGTAGAGGTAAACAACAGGCGGTCTTATCGCTAAAGAGCGATCTCTTCCAGACAACCTTTGGATAGCGGAGATAATGCAACACGTTATTGTAACTGAGTAGGTCATGTGATTAATAATAAGAACAACAATAGGTAACTAATCAATTATTGGGTATTTAAATGTCAAACATTGATACGTTTACCTCACGGGTGAGCGGCGATGTGGAGCATGTTGTGAATAGCCCAAATATCGAGCTGGGTGGACGAACGTGGCCTATGTGTGTTTGCTCAGCTCAGGCTCAAAGTAAATACTCGTCTTTTCGGCCGATCGCTAGGGGTGGTTGCGATGTGCCATTCAAAAACACATAGGTCCTATGGGAGTGTATGATGATTTAATGAACCAGCAAGCTAATTTAAGCGTCTCCGTTTTAGCTTGTGCAGAAACGATTTCGTTCCCCTCTACTGGTCGTGAAATTTTGGTGAGCAGTTTCGATAATTATATGGAATGTTTTGTCTACATATAACAGAGCCTCTAGAAAACAACCTTTCTTTTCGGCTTCGTAATAGTGCGGTAAAATTGGTTTAACTGTGAATAGCCTGCGGTGCTATCACGATTGTCTGAGCGAAGCGAGGGTTTTAAGCGGTTCCCATAAAGTCCATAAACCCTGTTTGAAGTGCTGAGTGCACAGTAAACGCGCAGGGGTCCTTTTTAATTGTTGTAATGGGCACACAACAACAGCGTTACTTTATACAAATCGTCTGGTAAATAATCCTTTTTTTTAGAGCCTCTCGAATCTCGAAGTAATAGCGTACTTGTATTGTGAGAATTTTGTTTGTAGTTGCTGGGAAAGTACGTTAGGTATTAGACGGGTTCTGTGATTGGAATCTCGATTTAAATAATATTGCAGTGGTGCAGGTATTTTTTATGTGAAATAATTAAAAATAGCATAGCAGTGAATTTCTTTTTTACCAAGTTTCTGACTAGCAAGACGCCCTAATTGGATTTCGAATGTTGGACATGTAAAACAAAGTCCAAAAAGCTAACCTTTATATTCATAAAACTTAACAAACCCCTGCTAACTAAATTGACATTTGTCCTTTTCGCACAAACATTTATCTCAAAGTGACAGAGTAAGAACCAACGATTTTTAGCGGCTAGTTTTCTAGAAGAGGTTTGATGGACTTTTATGAATAAGAGGCTAATGTCTGACTAACAAATCACCCAGATTGTACTTACATTTTTAATATAAAACGAAGTGCAAAAAGTTGCGGTGTATCAAAGAACTACTACGCATAAAGTGTCACTTCACTTGCAAGGAAATGGTTCCTCTTTGTCGAGATCAATAAGGCCGACATATTGCATCGTTATAAGGAAATTAGCGCTTTAGGAATACCACCAAAAAGATATCCTTTTCCTTGGTGGACTCATAAAATAAACTTTATTCAAAAATTTAATAGTTGGAGAACACGTCTAACATTATCAAGAAAACCGAATGGATAATAATTAAACTATCTTATTAAATGAAGTACCTACTTGTAATAACCTGTGTAATTACATCCATCATTTCACATAATTAGGTAACTTAATAACGGCCTTATACAGCATCCAAATAATGTACATTGGTACGTGGTCCTTCAATCAACATTGCCCTGTCTTCGATCATACGGAACACCAGCTGTCCGGTCCCACGGAACCCAGGGGTCGTATTCGTGGCGTTTTAGGAACACTTCAAGATATAGCCAAGTGGCTGTTTTGATGTCCTTATATCGATTTAAACTTGCACGATATATTCACAGATTCTTATAATTAATTTTCGTTTAATTAGTCGATAGCCCATTCATTCCATTTTATTTATGTAAATGTTATTATATTCTATAGAACCCAGAGGCTGTGTAATGTGTATTTTGAAATATGAGTAATGACCTCGCAATTTTCTGTGATGAAACTATGTCCTTTTTCCATCTGTAAAAATCAATATTAAACAGGTTGATGTTTGATATTTCCCCAGTATTTTTATTAGTGTTGTTTAATGCCGAATAATTAACGAAAGGAATGCCTAGTCGGCTATATCAAGAACTGTCTATAAAACATCATGAATACGGGCCCGGATCCTAAACCAATTTACTCCAACTATTGCTGGGGTCCCTTTGTTCCTCCACACCGCGCCGGGGGCCATTAAGCGTGTTTTTTGTGAGTGCACATTCTGCATTTTATTCTGTGCAATAAATTCACGATTCTACTGAAAATATAATCATAAATTATACCATATTTTAGTTGAATAGAGTCTGTGAATCGTGTTTTTCTGTAATAAACATTAACAGGATGAACCTTGTGTAGATTTGTATGAAGACATTTTAACTAGATTTTGTGTAAGGATGATAAATCATAAATCAAATGGCACGGAGTAAAAAAAATATCATTTTCACTCGTTATCCGTATACATATCATGCCATTATGACAAGATTTCTTGTTTCCCACCCCCACCCTTTTGTACGTACGATTTCCTAGTGTACATAAAACAAAAGAAGTACATAAGTAGTTGATAGGATAATTCACATTCCGAAAATATTACGTAAAATTACTTATATGTAATTGTGTACGTATGTACATGAGCACAGTCACACACACAGCAGGAGTATTCTAGTTCAGTATGGTATTACTCCAGAAAATAATCATTGGACGAGGTCCAGTAGCGAACAGTTTTGGGCAATTATCTAACAGCTAATTAGAATCTGACTGTACTTAGTGTAAATAGGCCGCAATAGCACTTTTACAAGTCAAAATCTACTAGTGTTTCTCAAACGACCAATGCCGTGAAGAAACGTCGAGAGAAACTCGGTCAGTCAGTAAATTTTCCCGAAAATATGCTTATAACAATGATAATATTTACTTACAATAAAGACAGTTAGATCCGTTACTGGGTAACGGTAATTCTAGTCTCTTCATACATGTGATTAAATATAATTAGCTTCATTTAAAACTAGGTATAACCAGATACATAAATGTAACAAGTTTTCATTTCGCCCCGCCAACGGGTACAGTTATATAAAAAATACTGCAACAATGTTGCTATCTGGATCATATATGTAAAGTTGTATAGGCCGTAACAAATAACGTTGTACATAAGGTCATTCACCTCTGTTCTTGGGATCGATAACTGACTATCATATCAATCATCACTTCATCAATTTGACTATCAAATTGACTATCATTCATTTCAAGCGAGCGAGGACGTATCACACCATTTGTTGAAAATTATACAATGTCTTAAAATGGATTCAAAATAGAAGGAACTTTATCTGGTGCCTAGCTAGTAATTTCGCGTTTATGTCGGACATACAGCATTCGTCCCTTACTGGCAAGTATGTAAGTCCGAGACGGGCGATTGCTCTAGGTATGTCCGACAATCGCACACATTCTGGGCTATACAAGCTCTGTGTAAGTATTGGAAAAACTAATGTTTTAATTAACCTATGTATGTAACGCACATTGCACCTTAAGTTACCTTCAGTACAACATATTATAGGTATTTATTTATAAGTATGTTATGTGAAATTGTAGTTGCCCCTAATGTCTATTGTACTAAATAATAACTGTCATGTACAAGGTGGTCAGGCAATGAAAGGTGCCTTTACCTAAGTGTAAATATGTGTAGCTAGTGTGTCCTAATTTAAAATATTTAAATGACATACATTGTGTTCAAGCCTGGAACTCACAAACTTATGTGTACAAATCACAACACAATCACACACAATCTTATTTGTGTGTGTGGACAAACAGGTTTCGATTTTATGCCCTAAAACTCCCCGGGAAAAATAAAAGCAATTGAATTCTTACTAACAGAAAAAAATCGAGGGAAAGAAAACAATATTTCATATTTTGACATAAAAACCGCGGATGTTAATGTTTTTATTTTCGTTTTGTACATCGCTATGTTTATCTTTTAGATTCAGGTTCAGATTCAAATGATAAGACTGCTTTGATGTCTACTATCTATTTTATTCTCTACCTCTATTGTTTCTTGTTTGTATGTGTGTTGTTCCTTCTCTTATGCTGCCTCTATTCTATGGTGCATAGGAGCAATGACCTTTTGTATCGCCATACGTGCGATGCACTATATCTTACGATAGTTTTTATCTCCCATATTCATTGCCTAGTTTTTCCTCCTGCCCGAGTGAAGTACGTTTTTGCCTAACTCCAGAAAAACGCATACAACGACAATCAATAACAGCCTCTATAGATAAAACTTCTTCATTTTTGTACACAGAATTTGTGATCTCTCGAACTTCTTCTTCTTTGGATCCGAAACTCAATTCAATTCTTTTAAAAAAAATGGCTTCCATCAAATTTATGATGATTTCGCCAATGTCACGTGTTCAATGACGTTGTACGGTAACGACGCCATGACAGTAGATAAGGTTTTGTACGGTAAATGGATTCTGCTCGTCGTCGCCCCGGGCACACTGCTCACCAACGCGGCGACGATCAAAATCCGATCCGAAACTCATAGTGCGTTTTTAGAGCTCGGACGAACACTGGCAGGTTAATTGCACAACGTGTCAAACTTACGTACGGCACGAATGGCATGATTGATATTTATAAACGTAATTTTCCAAAATTAAAATGACAGATCTAGGTAAGTACCTAGCGTAAGTTTAACAAGTTGCTTTATCATTACCAACTAGGTACCCTAGTAGTTCTGAAAACATCTTGTTTCCTTAAATACAACGATATAAACGAATTTATTACATGAATCCATTTTACTTGTTTTATTTAATGACTAACAATCTCGGAAATCGACGACAATATTATCTTGCTTCCTTTTCAATATAATTTGTAAAAAGTTGGCTTTCAACATCAAAATATTACTTGACATTGTTACCTAACTATAAACCTAAAAAATATACCGTCAGCGCTCGGCTCGCCCCATTGTTATTTTATATCGGCCATTCTGATAGAACTGCCGCCGTTTTAATTACGAACCATTGTAATGGGCACTTTTATCGAGAGCCCTCCACTTTAATGAGTTTCGGTTCGATTTGAGCGTGTGAGTATTGCAGGTAGCTACAAACAGAATGTACCGAACGATTATTTTTTACTTACAATGCTAGCAAAAACTGCTAAACTGCAGTTTTTAAACATCTAAACTTCGAGCGTTTCAGACATAACAATTGTTTTACGTTGTGACGATTTTATTTAAATGTTTTTACCATACCTACAGCAATTTCATGTTTTTTAAGAATAACAATTAGCTAATTGCATTAATAAATTGCTCTGAATAATCTTTAAACTATGTTGTACCTAACTTGCCGATTCAAAAGTGCTTGTTTTGGTATAAAAGTGGATTCAAAAGTGCTTGTTTTGGTGCAAATTTTGGTATAAATACACTGTAAACTTCTGTGTGAGTCAAATAAATTGAATTGAATTGTTAAATAAAGAAAATTTTGAGTTTGACCTACGTGGTTTTTAGTCACGAGTGATTTTATATTGTTAATCGTCAATATTCTAGTTTGATCAAATCTGATGAGTTTTTCCGAGGGGTCCCTCAATAAAAAAGTAATCAGGTTTTTAAAGACTACGAAAGTATGTATGTCTGTCTGTTGTCCCTTCACGCTTAAACCACCGAACCGATTTGATGAAAAATTGTATGGATATAGTTTGACTACCAGGGAAGGGCATAGGATTTTTTTTTATCCCGGTAATTATCCCTTAAGGGGGTGGACGTTTCTATGGGAGAGAGATACCTAGGTAAGGCCTGAAATAGCATTCTCACGCGGTGACCGAGTTCTACGCAGACGAAGTCGCGGGCAAAAGCTAGTATAATATACAATCGTGTCCCTGTCTCATTGTTCACACAGATGAATAAGACGCTGACTGTACTGCCATTCGAAACTTGCTTCCATTTCAGCTTGTTCAACAAAAAGCAATTGTAGTAAAGACACGCTCATATCGCGTTCCACTGACAATGCATATTGTGATACGACCCACTTCCCAACTACTAACGCTAAAGGTCAGGAAACCATGCGACTCCCAAAGGACTTAGGCTCTTTTGTGATGGGGAGTGCAGGTAGCTTGATACTTGGCAAAGGAAATGTTCTTGCAAACAAATCGATACAGAATAACAACGTCTCAGATTCCCTTGATGTTTCGACGGTAAGTTTGAGCGGGGAAAAATGGCAAGGCGATCTGTAAACGAAGACCATCCGCGATGCGTACCAGTCTTACCCCGTGAGAAAATTCTTATATAGTGATGTGCCGTTGCAGGTATCATGGGAAATTCCCGGCAATGGTCGGCATAGTTGCCATAAACATTACATAATGTTACCGGAATCTATGAATCTGACAGTGGACTGTCGCCGCATTATTATTTGAAAACTGTCATGAGGCCCATATTTTAAATGTCTTGAATTCAAAATAGGTATAACGAAAGTATTGATAATACCAATTAGCTGATATTCAGATACGATACTTTTAATACTTTTATTATTGATTAAATCGTAGCAGAGAGCTCTTAAGGGGAGGTATCCCCAACGCAAATGTCCCGCTCTAACACGGGTGAGTTTACAATTGACCATCCCGCTCTCTACGCAAGCTCTGCGCGCAGTTTTGTAAATATTTAGCTATAGTCATTAAGCCAATCATTTTATCAAAGCAAACCCTGCGAATTTGTCTATAACTATTTACGATCTTTAATTGTGTACAAAAATTAAATGTTAAATATCAGTAATATAGCCGTAGTATTGAGAATACATTCCAAAAAGGGGTCACTTCGCGATTTTTTTCTATCGAGTGAAATTCATCAGGTCATGTAACTGACTGCGATTTTGACTAGACAAGATCCTTATGTAACACATATATTTTTTTAGATTTTAGACACTATATTCTATGTCTCAGATGGTTTTTAAAAACTCAAAAGTGGTAATACACGGCCTTAATACTTTTGTTTTCACCGATCCTAAGTAATGTTCACAATAGGTGTACGACCGCACACTTATGATTAAGACAATACACTTCCTGCCACTTTTATTTTTCCTGTACCGGGAAAATGATGACAGCAGTTCGAGGCCCGCTTCTTATTACCTACCTATTGCTGGGAATGGGAATATTTTAGCACATGAGTAATAAAAACATTACGTAAGGATAGGGGATTTCGTCGTGGATGAAAATATATAATTGTGCATTTCAAGCACACTAAAAACACGCACTCACTGACACTGACAGTCTTGACTAATTTGCGATGAATAAGTACAAAAGAAAATAGTCTATGGAATACAGAAATGACGTTGCAATCTAATGGAGAACTCTCCCCTTTGTACGTCGGTTGGAAATGTGGTCACGATGGGATAGCCATTAGGCGAGGGTGGGCAGACATTTGAAAGCGTGCATGTAATGTATGTTTTGACGTTAAACGAACTGAACTATTATAGTCGACGGTAATTTTTTTACTACGGCTCTTGAAGAATAAGGCGACTTCCTGATTTGTCGGTGCGGAGGCAGTACGATATGAGAAAAGTGTCAAATGTCAGTGTCAGCTGTCAGTCGAGTTGGTACCATTTTTTACTGCGCCCCTACATTTAAATGAGTGCTTCCTTACTGGCGCGGGATGCGCGGTAGCGGGACGATGCGAAGGCGATACAGCTTCGCTTCTGCGCATGATATTACTACTGCGCAAATGTAATTACTGACAGTATTATGCAAGTGAGAATCTATGCGACGTCAGTAAGTTTACGTCAAAGAAGAAAATGTCACATATCACTCCCGCCGCCGCCCTGCCAAGTCAGGAAGTCGCCTAAGAAAGGCAAATTATTTCGGCTTCCCTCAGAATATTTTGACGCGCCACCATTGCTTTACACATCATATATTGTAATTAGACCCCAAATTCGTCTATGTGCCAGTCATAGAACATCTCAAACCCCAACCGCTGTCAAAGAAGGTACAATGATGAGCCAAGAGGGGTTAAATATAAGGGAATGAAATGACGACGGAGACTGAATTCTGGGCTTTTTGAATTAGCCCGCAGCCTATGACCACTTTAGACGTCTTTGAAGGCAGAATATCCAGTCTGGCGTATCTGTGGCAGGTGGCTTCACACCCGTCTTGCGGGCTTCCCATTATCTCTATTGAACGTGAACGAGATGAATGATAAATGAATGAATGGTTGAATGGATACAAAAGATTTTCAACGGCGAGAATTGGATTAAGGCTGAGACTGGTTTGTAACACAGGGCTTGCTGAAAACTAAATGTTTTTTTTTTTATAAATTTTTTGTTTTAATATTTGTGGACAATCTTACACAAATCAACCTTGTACTATGGATACTAAGCGACGATATACATACTTATATAGATAAATAAATTCTTAAATACGTAGAAAACATCCAAGACCCAAGAACAAATATTCATGCTCATCACACAAATAAATGCCCCGGCCGGGATTCGAACCCGGGACCTCCAGCTTCGTAGGCAGGGTCACTACCAACTAAGCCAAAGCGGTCGTAAATTGGTCCAAAACTTGCTTTATATTAACGATAATAAATACATTTATATATCTAACTATACTAATAGCTCTTCAACATATGTGAACATGCACTTTAATACCTTGAAATTAGAGCTGTGATTAGATGTTTTCCCATTTTGTAATTTTTGTTTCTTAGAACGTTGTATGCTCCGATTTATCTCGTGGCGACTACTTCAACGCAGGAAGCGTTTTATTGATTGACTCCATTTCAACATTTTCAACAAAAAATGTTTTCGTATGGCTGGGGGATTTCCGGATGTCCAATGTCCCGCTTGTTTCTCTACTATCCGGTGACATTTTTCAATCGACTCTCGTAATTTTTTTTGTGCGGAAGTTCGATAGTTTTTTTTATTGAGACAGCGTTGGGAAATAAAACATGGTGTCACCAAAAAATGCTCGCTCGGCCTTCAGCTCATAGAGCCACTAATTTAGTCTTAAGAATATGGCACGCTCCCTTACTAATTTTACATACGGTCAAGATCTAAAATAACATGGCTTTCGTTGCATGCTTCTAACCTTTTCACAAATGTGTTGTAACGTAAAAACGTTACAATACATTCGTTTTTAGGAACTAAGTACTTAAATTAATAATAAAAATAAATAAACATTAAATATAATTAAAATCCTAATAAAAACACTTACCTAACTAATAACTTATTAACTATACCTATAGGATTAAATAACATTACAATAAAATAAGCGTTTATACATTGCGGCACTTATTTTTCTGGCGCACTGTACCTTGCTCGCAACTCCATTGTTCGCCCCACGTTGGGCGCCAGTGCTACGTTTAGGTTGGGAGTGATTAAAACAAACTGGAATATCCGTTAAAATGTTTATTTAAAGTAATCGAATCCTCCCAAACGCGCGAGCACACGATAAAAGATCGATGGCAAAACCTGTGTGAGGGCGTTCATTCAACGCGTCTCCGAATTTTGTGAGGCAAAAAATATCCCTTCCAGCAAAATTTTACATAACGCTACCGACATATTTACGGGCGATGCGATCCATTGGTACAGAAGCGTCAGGGAAAAAGTGAAAACCTGGGAAGAGCTGGTTGTGCTTTTGAGGCAGGATTTCGGCCAGGCTGATTTTGATTACAGGCTGCTATCCGAAATCAGGTCTCGCACTCAGGGAGAAACGGAAAACATAGTGATCTATCTGTCGGTCATGTCCGGCTTATTTTCGCGTCTCTCAAACACCTTATCCGAGAACGACAAGCTCGAGATCCTCCTCCATAACATTCGACCGTGTTACGCGAGTACTCTGTCTTCCGTTTCCCAGATTACAACCATTGAAGAATTAAAAACATTATGTAGGAATTATGAACATATACAGTCGCGTCTTTGCCAGTTCAAAGAACCTCCGCGACCAAATTCAGACACTCTGGCACCCGAGTTTGCCTATATGGGTAGCTCTAGGAGTAGGTCAAATTATAATAATAATAATTCAAATCATAATAATGCGCAATTTAATTATAATAAATATAAATACAATAATAATAATAATTACAAATCATATTCGAATAATAATAATCAACATGTGTCTAATAAATCCAATACTAATTACGTCGAGGCTATCGCTCCTTCGTCATCCAAGACACGTTTTTGTCCGAGATGTCGAGTAGATTCCCACAATCTGCGGCAGTGCACGGCAAACAAAGATAACATTGTTTGTTTTGTTTGCGGACGCAAAAATGTGAAAACGCCTGACTGTCCAGATTGTAAGAAGAATAGGAAACAGCCAAAAAACTAATTAGTCAGAATTGTGTCAATAATAGTAACCAAAATAAATTTGATAATGATGATTGGCAAAAGTGGTTACATACAGTAAATTTGTTTTTTAATGCATACAAAATTGACACAATTCTGAAAGAACATAATGAAAATGATAACAGACCTTACGTCTCTGTAAAAATTAATGATATTACCATGTCTGGTTTACTGGATTCTGGCTCGGCAGTGACTATTCTAGGCAATGGTGCTCATTCAGTACTTATTGATTCCGGACTGAAAGTAGTTAGAGGTGAATTTATTTCAGTCACAGCCGCAGGAGGTCAAATGTTACAGAGTGAGGGTTACATTGACATCCCCATACACTTTGACGGCAAGTTTCACATTTTGAAAGCTTTTATAGTGCCAGGTATTCAAAATAACCTCATATTAGGAGTCGATTTCTGGCGGGCGTTTCAAATCTGTCCTAAATACCTCAGCAGCCTTGTCCTTAACGCATCGGAAAAACATAATGACATTTTGCCTAAACCGGACACATTTATTCAAGGCTATGATAAGTTGGACGATTCACAGAAACAAGTAGCTGACAACGTCGTAAAACAATTTGAGGACATTTCTTTTGAACGCAAGGGTCTAGGAGTCACTAATTTAATTACACACCGTATTGATACCGGCGACGCTAGTCCAATCCGCCAACGTTACTATCGCTTGTCACCAGAGAAGCAGCGTATTCTGGTTGAACAAGTGGACGAAATGCTTGCTCTTGGCGTGATTGAGAAATCGGAGAGTAGTTGGTCATCGCCGGTTCTGCTTGTCAACAAGAAGAACGGACAACCACGGTTCTGTCTCGATAGCCGTAAGTTAAACTCAGTGACAAAACGTGACGCGTATAACCTACCGTACATTTCCGAAATTTTGGACAACCTCAGGGATGCTCGTTACCTGTCCAGCATCGACTTGTCCAAAGCCTTTTGGCAAATTGAAATTGCTCCGGAGGACAGACACAAGACTTCTTTTTTTGTGCCAACCAGGGGGACTTATCACTTTAAACGAACCGCCTTCGGTCTGACCAACGCTCCTGCTACTCAACAAAGATTAGTGGACCTGTTGTTCTCAGAGTTCGACCTTAAGGTTTTCGCCTACCTGGATGACATTATCATCGTCTCCGAGGATTTCAATAGTCACGTCTCTTTACTCTTACGCGTCTTAGACAAACTCAAGCAGGCCAACCTCACCGTTAACTTGGACAAGTGTCGTTTTTTCAGTAGCCAACTTAAGTACCTCGGTTACGTCGTCGATAGCTCAGGCTTACGTACCGACCCTGGAAAAGTAGAGGCTATTCTAAATTACCCCACGCCGACGTCTCGTAAAGACGTAAAGCGATTCCTCGGTACTGCGACATGGTATCGACGGTTCGTACCAAATTTTAGTACCATCGCAGCACCGTTAAATAAATTGACATCATCAAAAAAAGGTTCACCTCCCTTTAAATGGACCCCTGAAGCTGATGCTGCCTTCCAGCAACTTAAAGAGCGATTAGTATCTGCTCCCGTTCTCCGTTGTCCGGACTACTCCAAACCGTTCGAGGTGCATACTGATGCCAGTAATTATGGAATAGGCGCTATGCTGACTCAGACCATCGATGGTAAGGAGCACCCGATCGCGTACATGTCTAGGAGCTTGTCACCGGCCGAGAGAAATTATAGTATTACAGAACGGGAGACATTATCGGTTGTCACGGCTCTCGAGTATTGGCGCTGCTACATAGAAAATGGTCAGCCCTTCACGGTCTACACAGACCACAGTGCGCTCAAGTGGTTCCTTTCCATTAGCAACCCAACTGGTAGATTGGCTCGGTGGGGCGTTCGCTTGTCAGGGTTTAACATGGTTCTCAAACATCGTCGTGGCGTTGATAATGTCATCCCTGATGCCTTGTCGCGAGTTCCCGTCAGTGCAATTTGTACCTCCAACTGTCATCTGAACTCTGGGGACACCTGGTACACTAATATCTACAACGGTTGTCTCCATAACCCAATCGATTTTCCAAATTATATGATTAAAAATGATTCCTTGTACCGATTGTCCAAAAATAAGCACGAACTTACATCTGAATTCTCATGGAAATTGGTTGTTCCCGCCGAATTACGTAAAAAGGCAATTGATGAAAACCACTCGGAGCCTACTGCAGGGCACTTGGGCATTTTTAAAACCTACCGCAGACTTGCTTTGCGATTTTATTGGCCTGGTATGTACCAGGATGTGGTCGAGTTCATTGGATCTTGCGAGAAGTGTTTGTCGTATAAGGCCCAAAACCATCAAACCTTAGGGGAAATGGGAAGGCCAAAACAATGCTCTCGTCCGTTCCAAATGATCTCGATCGATTTGATGGGCCCTTTGCCAACTACCAGGAAAAGAAACAACTACATTCTAGTCATCACATGTTGCTTTTCCAAGTACTGTTTAATATTTCCCATTAAAAATGCCACTGCAGAGGTTATAGCCCAAATTTTATCAGAATCGGTTTTCTTGGTACATGGAATACCACAAACTATTTTAATGGACAATGGCACACAGTTCACAGGAAGGGTTATGGACAATTTATTTAAACAATACAACATCCCTAATGTCTACTACAGTCCTAAATACACTCCTCAGGTAAATTTAGTGGAGCGTTTTAATCGCACAATAATTTCTTGCATATCTACCTTTGTAGATGATGATCACAGGTCCTGGGACGTGTATATTCCTAGAGTGCAGTTCGCGATTAATAGCTCTGTCAACGAAGCCACAGGTTTTACACCTGCGTTCTTGGTGTATGGCAGAGAATTGGTTCCTTGTGGGACACACTACACCGATAACGATTTAGGGGAGGACGTGTTGTTTTTACCTCGTGACATCTACGCCGAAAACTTGGGTTGTCTGTCCTCGATTTTTGATGACGTGCAGAAAAGGCTTTGGCATGCCCATGTTAAAAACACGTCACATTACAATCTTAAACGTAAGCCGGCTGAATTTAAGGTAGGCGACATTGTAATGAAACGCACTTACTTCTTAAGTGACAAGGGCAAGCAATTCTCCAAAAAGTTGGCACCAAAATTTATCAAGGCTAGAATCGTCACTAAAAAGTCTCCATTAGTTTATGTGCTTCAGGATTTAGCTGGTAAAGACCTCGGCACCTGGCACATAAAAGACCTCAAACTGGTCGGTTTAAATAAATAAGTAAATTAATTAAGCTTTCATATAATGAAAATCACACGGTCTTAGTTCACTAGCGTCTTAACATCCTTAAGCACTTGTATCTGTAGGTTTCAAGTTCATGTAACGAGTTACCTCATCATTTTCTGATATTAAGCGTCAGTAATTAAATAACAATTGCTGACGTAAACATGTAAGCGTGAAGTATGAAAGAAGAAGTATGTCATTGTCTATACAGGTACTACAACAGTGCGGATTTTATTATATATGGATATAATAAAATCCTTGACGACGCGCGGGCGTACTGTAACGTAAAAACGTTACAATACATTCGTTTTTAGGAACTAAGTACTTAAATTAATAATAAAAATAAATAAACATTAAATATAATTAAAATCCTAATAAAAACACTTACCTAACTAATAACTTATTAACTATACCTATAGGATTAAATAACATTACAATAAAATAAGCGTTTATACATTGCGGCACTTATTTTTCTGGCGCACTGTACCTTGCTCGCAACTCCATTGTTCTCCCCGGTTGGGCGCGCGGCGGCTTCCCTGCCTCCCGCGCCGCTCCCGCGAGGGCCAGCGGCGCGCGGCCGCGGCCAGACAGATTTTGCTACCAACGCAGGCGCACGTACACTTGTTCCAGTGTCGTCTCACGTCGCGCCGGCGTAATTATTAAATTTTAAATATTGTTATGGGCATAAGATGGCCCTAAGTCCAGTTACTCGTCTAGTAACCTCTTAAAATCAGTGTACAACCCCTATATTGGGTAAGTGTTGAATATTTAACGTGTTTTTAGTTGTAAGTAGGTAGATTTAAGGGCGTTCCCAACGGCTATACCGTTATAACGTTCTTTGCCTAATTTTAGCTTGCTAAATGAGCTTTAATGCTAAGCCGCTCATCTCTTCTTTTTCCAAATTAATTTTATTACGCATCATTAATGTTAAAATATGTAAACAAAGTAAATTCAGTATGTTTCATTACCAAATTTCATCTTGCTTTGTAAACTCCGTCTGACTGTGACATCCGCACTTCATCAAGCCATTTTACCTTCACCATCACGCAGTACCTTCTCTTCTCTTCTGCCTCTGCTACTGCTTATGCCGGTCACAGTCAACGGAGATAAATACGGAGCGATTTATATTTACACGGCGGACGTAAATTCCAGGGTGCTACCTTACGGCTCGAGCCCACACCACTTTCACCCAGTACCAGTGCTGCCTGGCTGACGTCCCTCAGCCCGTTCCATCTCCACGGCATCTCCGAGTTCCAGGGGAGTACTAGCGTGGTGGCAGCAACATAACCAGAGAGTGAAAATCAGACCGGCCTTTAGACCTACCCCCTACGATCTTTTATCGTGTGCTCGCGCGTTTGGGAGGATTCGATTACTTTAAATAAACATTTTAACGGATATTCCAGTTTGTTTTAATCACTCCCAACCTAAACGTAGCAGTGTCTACCCCAGGTAACCTATTCGATTCGTGTAAAATTCCGCCGAGTGCACATCAATGTCTGTGTGTCAGCGACATTTGCCTTTTGTGCCCAACGACACAATGGGCACAGTCCGATTGTTCTAGATCAATAGGTGAGGAAGGTAAATTGGAAAGTGGTAATAAAGTGTTTCAAACAGTTTACAAAATAAGAACGTGTAGTATAATTTATAGGCTGTCCACTGTCACCTGCGCTATGGGCAAATCAAAACACAAGACAGTTCGCAATGGGATGCTTCGTTGCAAATTATACTAGTAGCTCTGTGACTTGTAGATCTCCTGACTCATTCGTTATGTTTTCAAACCTCATCAACGGGTGAAAGCGGCAAAGTGCCAAAGTGTACTAGCAATGTATGAGTTGGACTGTACGTAGTCAGTGTCGCCCTGTCTGAAGTACACCCTGCACATGTACCGCCTTTGTCCGCAACTAGGACACAAGAACTAGGCCGTCGACGGCCTAAAGCAAACTGTAACTTTGGAGTACTTGGCTGAATGTAGTGCCTACCGTCTGCGTCACAAATATATATACATTCTACGAGTGAATGTTTTCACCACTGATTACATAGAATAACTGAAGATGTACGTGTGTTGTTACGAATCTCAGAGGTCAAGTTAGACTAGCGATGAGAGTCGAGTCAGGCAATAACTGCAGTACTTTTATTGCGAAGTCAGATCAGTGCCATTTTACGTAGGTACAATGCGGCATTGTACATAGAGCCCACATTGTGCTGGAGCGGACAAAGAATCACTAGGGACTGCATAGGTAGTGCATACAACGTAGGTACTTGGAAACTGTTCTTTAAAGAGCATTTTAGAATTGTCTTTTAACATGGGATCGTGCCTATCAATTATCATATATTTTTGTAGTACTATAGATGAAACACTCAACACGCATTGAAAAAAAAATCTAAATAAGGAAATGTATACAAAGACAGTGGGGCCACGCATATGCGTGTATAATAAGTAAACGTCACCTCACCGCCTTACCCTTGTTCTACTCGTTAGGTACTGCCCAATAGATAATACCTATTCATCCGAGGCCCAAGGGCGGAAGCTCAATAGTGCCCCTAGCTTGAATCATCATCATCATCCTCCTAGCGTTATCCCAGTACAGTTGCATCCTGAAGGATGCCTGGGGTCCGCTACCTAATCCCAAGATTTGGCGTAGGCACTAGTTTTTACGGAAGCGACTGCCATCTGACCTTCCAACCCCGAGGGGAAACTAGATCTTATTGGGATTAAGCTTTGTCAAGTGAGTGGGCAACTTGACTGTTAGAAGTTCTCAAGCCGCCCGAAGGCCTCCAACTTGGCTTAACGACTGCTGCCATAGACAGCAACCGGGATCAACGGCTTAACGTGCCTTCCAAAGCACGGGAGCGCTCAGTTAGTAACCACTCAAAGCGGTCACCCATCCAAGTCCTGACCGCTGCCCACGTTGCTTAACCTTAGATACCGCAAGCGGTACTCAGGCGCCGCTGGGCCACGAGCGCTCCTAGCTTGAATGATAGCGTGATATTGATACTATTGATACTAATTGGAATTGGTCTGCCTCCGGAGGGCCAATCGCGCTTCAAAAACGAAGAAAATATTTTCCTCTCTGTTGCTGTGCTCGTGCTGTGCTCAAACCCGGATGCGGGGTCAACATACTGGCAACAATACTAGTATTGTGCGCGGGCCTGCCGGTTGTTAGCCACAATGGCTCCATTCTATAGTTATCAGGAACACGCCACTTGTGACGTCCGCCGGTGGTACGAGTGCGCTCTTCAACTTCCGTGGGTCCAGTTCTTAGTCGTAGGATACTTTTTTTTATCTATGAAGTATATCGATTCACAAGTTTCATACATACATTTTCCTTTCAATTAACTAGTCAGTCATGACTATTTATGTCAAAATTATATATCACCGTTTAATCTTTACATTAACGGCGTCTCCTGTATAATTATATGCGATTAATTAAACCAATTTCTAATTCGCAAGACAAATAGGTCGTCATACCTAGGTATAGGCAAATGGTCGTCGAACTCCGCGACGGAGATTGTATATGAAAAAGAAGGCGTAAGCCATTTGCTATTGACCACAGGGGCACAGGAAAGACAATGTTTGTGGACCCATAAACTAGTTACAAGCATCGATATAAGATGCAAAAGAACGAAACCTGAGACGTTTCGTGCCGGTTGGTGGTCCGTGATCGACACGTATCGGGTTTGGTTTCCAGTCTTCAACCTGGTAACTCATTTCAACTTTTATTTATGATTCGATCTTTGTTAATTAAATGTAAGATACTTAAGAATTATTAATCGTAATGAGTGATTATCATAATATCTCTTGAATGTGGCGTCGTTGAGGATGCGCATCATATTATCGTAGAATGTGATCGGAACGCGGATACGAGAAAGAACTTTGCAAGTGAGATTTTATTCGAGGCAGGAGGGTGTAACCAAATTTTGGCACATCCACTATCTGATGAAGCGACATCTTTGTGTAAATTGGTAGCGATTGGATTGGAAATAAAGAAACAACAATATCTTTCGTCTTAATTTTACTTTTTGGGTCAAGGCGCGGATTTAGGGCCTTGTCGGTTATAAAGTTTCAATCACCACAAGTGTATTTTGTATAATTATTGTTGACCTTGTGCCTCTCCCAGAAAAAAATCTTAGATCCGCCCTTAATTTGGGTAAACACAAAGGTTTAAAGGCCAGCATTGGGCCTACTGCCGTTCCTTGCATCTATGACAATGAGTTGGCCTGTGCCCAACTCCTTTCATCTATGACAGGAGTTGGCCTGTGCCCAACAGTGGGACATAGGTAGTTCTAGATATGCAGCACGCCAGCGTGCGAAAAACACTTTGAATTCAAATTTGAATGCGCGTATATCAAATCTCTACTCGCTTGGCTCGGCCTTACAAAAAGACAGTGACGGATTAAGGTTGGTTCCGCCGCCACTCCGGCGCAGCGGAACGGACCCGTGAAATGAGTGATGGCACCGAGACGCGCCGGCGGAAATTTCCTATAATGGCCTGACATCATCTATAAATATAAGTGCTGTAATTTGTGTAATATAAAGAAATAATATTTAAGTAATAATATATTGCGTAGACGAAGTCCTGTCTAAAGTTTAACTGGAAGAGATCGCTTGGAGATGCCAAAAGATATATAAATATTTTGTGGATAATTTTACACACATCGACCTAGTCCTGAACTAAGCAAAGCTTATAAAATGAGTAGGTACTAAGCGATGATGATAAATACTTAAATACATAGAAAGCATCCAAGACTCAGGAATAAATATTCGTGTTTATCACACTAATAAATGATCGGAAATCGAAGCCGGGACTTCCAGCTTCGTAGACACTATATACCAACTAGACTAAAGTGATCGTCAACGGTGTCCCCTTGTTTTACAGAAAATTGTGTCTTAGAATGTATTGTTTCGCAAAATTTTAATTTCACACAGAAAATCATCATGATCATCGGCCTGTATTTACATCCCATTGCTGGGAATAAGACCTCCTCTGATGGAGAAGGGTTTAACGATAAATATCAAATGATTTTTCGTGCATAACTTAGAAAAAACTCATTGATCTTTGGTACGAGCCGGGATTCGACCCCAGGACTGCCGGTGCCGGATGCTTGAACCACTTTGCACCGTAGCTTGTATGTAGGTGCCTATTATTACCTGAACTAAAAGAGTGAGCCTTGGGCCATTATTGTATGGTAATTAAAATAGGAACAAGTGTGCACTTGTGCCTACAAAGTAACGTATTTATTGTCTCCATTAAAAATCCCCATTTTGTTTAAATGCGTCTACAGCAGCTGGCATTTCTGTGTCAGCTTGATGCACACAGCCATGCTTATAATTTTTTTACATTAAGGTACTTATTATTTATAATTGTAAATGCGACGAAAAATCTTTTGATCAGATCTAAAGGGGCCCATGCAAAGCGAAAATAGGCTTTAAAAATAAGTAGACCCCTGTTTAAAAACCTTCCCACATTATCAAAATGTACAGGAACAAAAGCTTCGAGCGAGGAGAATTATTGGCGTGCACGTCGGGTGACGTCGGGGGACACTTTACTGAGAGAGACTTAAGCATTATAAAGCATATTCTTTGTTTACGAGGTTAGCCATCGCATGTGACTAAAATTTAAAGACAAACTGAAATTATGTGGCTAAGGCTACTTCCTGATTTGTCGGTGCGGAGGCAGTACGATATGAGAAAAGTGTCAAATGTTAGTGTCAGCTGTCAGTCGACTCGGTACCATTTTTTACTGCGCCCCTACATTTAAATGCGTGCTTCCGGACTGGCGCGGGATGCGCGGTAGCGGGACGATGCGAAGACGGTACCGCTCCGCTCCGCTTGTTTGTTTCGCTTCTGCGCATGATATTACTACTGCGCAAAAGTAATACTGACAGTGTTCCGTCAAGTGAGAATCTTTGCGCCGTCAGTAAATTTACGACAAAGAAGAAAATGTCACATATCGGTCCCACCCCGCCAAGTCAGTAAGTCGCCTAAGGCTTAAGTACTAACTTAACCCTAAACCTAAGTACCATATTCTGCGTGAATGAACTATCATTCATTCAAAATAATGTACATTTGCCGGCGCCTATTATATTATTAGGTAGGTACTATTTTTGTATCCATAGATTAATATGTAATTTAAGATCAACTAAAGCCTATGTATATATGTTTCAATACAAGCAAACACAGTTTTTTATTATATAGTTGTTTCCCCATTTCTATGTGTTTGTGCGTACGTGTTTATGTGTATGTGCTCTAAGAGAGAGGTTCATAGAAAAGTTTGTCTACTTAATACTCTAAAACTTCTACTCAATATTTGCCGCTAGTTTAAAATCAGAGCTTCCAAAGATGGACTGTCTTGTGAGTAGAGCATACAATACCGGATCATACTCAATACCGGGATTGAGTTTCGGTATTCAAATCTCAATCCCGGGATTTCGGTATTAATACCGATGTTTCGGTATTTTGGTGTTTCTTGGGGATTTTTTCATTAAAAACCTTTGTTTTTTTGATAATTCGTTTAATAATCAACAATCTTACTTCCAATTAAATTAAAATAGTTATTTGGCAGCATTGCTTACATAATAGAATTAACCAGAGCAAAAATAAACCTAAAATATTTTAAGTAGCTACTAATCAAAGCAAAATAAAGTAGGTAATCGCTTAATTTACACTTACACATCACCATAACTTCAAAAACATCCGCCGAACCATAGAAGACAACTAACTGGTATTATACCATTACAGGATGGCCCAAAAATACGTTAACACGGAATTTTTTGGATATTTATTTTTACGACACGACTACACGACTTTTATAAAAAAGCGTTAACATACTATTAATAAACTAAACAAAACACTAGTTATCTGCAAAATATTCCCCTTTGGCTTTGATACACAATTGGAAACGTAAGTTAAACTGACTAGCAAAATGCCGCACGTCCTTATACGTTATCTTGCCAATTTTTTGGCAAGTATTACTTTCAGAGCAATGTACATTTCTAAGTTTAGTGACGCAAGCCCTTGTCTTTAAGATTGACCAAATATTATGTATAATCGATTAAGGTCAGGTGTGTAAGGTAGCCAGCTACTTTTATCAGCTTATGAATATGGGCAAATTTTAGAGCTATCATGAAAATTGCCTCGCCTAATCTTAATCCAATGGATTATAATTTTTAGTCTAACTTGGAGAGAAGGGCCTGTACCACTAAACATAGAAATGCAGACCTTTCCAAAAAAAAGGACGTTTTAATACGTGCGGCATTTTGGTCATCAGTTTAACTTACGTTTGCAATTGTGTATCAAAGCCAAAGGGGAATATTTTGCATATAACTAGTGTTTTGTTTAGTTAAATGATAGTATTTTTAACGTTTTTTTATAAAAGTCGGGTAGCCGTGTCGTAATAAAAACTATCCTAAAAATTCCGTGTCAACGTATTTTTGGGCCATCCTGTAAGTGACACTGACTGAGTATGAAAGAGAAATAAAAAAAAGTTCCAAGCAGGTAAATTACGATCGCAGTAAAGTTTATCGTTATCACCCTTCGGTTGAACTCGTCCATGATCGGGTCATGCTCATGTCAAGTAGTCGGTCGGCTGTTCGGGTGGATAGCCCGAGCCCGACGCACTGCAGCCGCCTGATGCGCATTCGATCCATGTCGAACTAGCACTACCAATAGCCTTAAAATGGCGAAATACAATATTAAACAAGTAATTTCAATCGATATTAACTGCGATTGTTCATTTTATCGAAAATAAACTACGTGTTTCAATTTTACGAATTTTAAAAGAACAAAAATAACTGAATTCCGGTATTTCGGTATTAGTCCTTGGAATACCGGTATTGAAATACCGAGAAAATCATGTCGGTATTACCGGGATTTCGGGATCCCGGGATCCCGGTTGCATGCCCTACTTGTGAGTGAGGGATCTGTATGTCTCTAGCTGTTAATACAACGAATCCTCAATTAAATAAAGGGTCAACAACGCGCTTGTAATTTTTCTGAAGCCGCAATGGTTCATAGGCTCCAGTGTCTGCTTATCAGGCTGTAGGTACTTAGCTAATATTTGCCGCCGTCGTTGTAAAAAGTAAGGCGCATTAGACATGCGTGTACGCAGACAAAAGGTGCGTTTGCGCACAATGTGGATCAAAGGTGCTTTCCGCCGCCGTACCCATTTCCCAATGGTGTACCGTAATACTGGCTACAGGCGACGTCAAATATCTGATGTATACATTTTATTCCTTATTACAATCGGTATAAAGTGCACAAGTGTAAAACACGACGACTTCGTCTTTGACCACGTCCTATCGCTAACTGGATTGTCATTAATTTGCGGCAATATTGTGTGATTAAAGAAAAAATTGCCAAATAAATAAATAAATAAAATAAAATAAAAAATGTTTTAATGCCACAAACTTAAAAATAAACATAAATATTTTCTATGAAAAAAAAACTAAACATTCAATTAAAATTTAAATACATTTTAACAATAAAATATTTGGGCAATGGGTACCAGTCTCAGCCACAGCTGGGTAGGTTTCGCACATCCAGCGCTGATTTTCAGACTGATCCCTTTTATGTATACCTAAACTAAACTACTACTAAACTAAACTAAACTACGTCGGTCATGTTGGGTACGCTCTGCCTATTTAAGACAATAATCAAAAAATTCCAAAAACACGATTTTACTGGGATAATAAATTATTGAAAAAAGGTATATTTTTCAAATACTCCCAGTTTTTGTACTGCTATGTTGCTACAATTGCAACAAAACAACCCACCGTGCACCGTCTCTGTTAAATAGTTTAAGTCCATCTTTACCTGGTCGAAATTCCTCTTATTCGAACCAAGCGCTTTGCATCATCTTTTATAATGCGCACTTCTAAGGTTTGGAATTCTCTGCCGGCGTTTGTATTTCCGAGTTCATATAACCTAGACCTTTTTAAGGCACGAGTGCGAGCTCGCTTCACCGTCGGCCTCATCTTCGCCCCCTGGCTAGATGCTGGCCAAGAGCAGTCCCATTTTTAATAAATAAAATAAATAATAAAATAAGTAAGTATGCCAAACTAGGATATACAGGCAGTGGCCGAAATCGGTCAAGACTACCATCATCATCATCATTTGTTGCTACAAATATGAACTTTAATGTACCTAGGTAATGTACGAATTCATACTGTTAATAATTAATCGCTTGTTTTGGAAACATTCCGTGCGCGCGCGCAGGATGTTTGCAACCACATTGTGGCAGCGGAGGGAAACAATAAAACTGCAACAGCTGTTGTTATCGAGTTCTCAGGCTCGCTAATCATGTTTCAACTAATAAGACTTGGACAATCTTTAATCATGTTAATCCTTATCGGTTCATCATCATCATAATTATATCAGCCGAAAGACGTCCACTGCTGGACATGGCCTCTCCCAACGAGTGCCACAATGACCGGTCCTGCGCCACCCGCATCCAGCGGAAGTCGCAGCGTGGGTAGACCCCCCACAAGGTGGACTGATGACCTGGTAAAGGTCGTGGGAGTCTTTATGGGTTAATCCCTAAAAATTTTTTTATATCGTTGAACAATAGTAGAATTGTGCCTCAAGGGAGCAAAATTACATATTTACGGCGAGGGCGGTATATTGAATTCTGAGTAAAGCGAAAATTTTATAATAGAATCTTGAGGGTGGCGAAGTTTTCAAGTGTTTACGCCCAAGATCGAAATAATTTCGCTAACGCGTGTGATAAATACCTACTCTTTTCACACCGCCTATGAGGCCCACTGCTAAAAAGTAACAAACAAGAAATATCTTACAAATAATTTTGCTACCAAACACGGCAAGCCCGCCGCTCCAGAAAAGCCTAACCTAACCTATATTTCACTAACTTGGGATGACAGTGTTCATAGCGATTAGAGTTATGAGCCTTTTTTTCACGATGTGGAAATCGGGAATGCGTCAGGCATGGATTTCTAAGCCTGAACTAACCTGACGATTACTTATGTAGCATTATTATCATAGAATCTATTGTCATGTCAATCTTCCTGTTTTGTGAAAACATATTGACTATTGCAATAGGTATAAGAATAGACCTTTAAAGTCGAGGTCGAGTTAAAATTTCATTTTGTTAAAGTATGCCGACTACGAAATTTAACAAAATTTGGTTTAGTGACGGTTAAAATAAACAAGAATAGGTCGTCAATTTAATTTGACGGAGTCTTGTTTGAGACACGATAGGGTACGGACGCGTCCATCCGCAGCCCAAAACATCCATAAAAACTCGGCAATTAACAATAGGCCTTCGCGAAACAATAGAAACACGTGTTCTGCAAGGACCGCCGCGGTACTCTTCGTCCAACCAGTCAACCAAACTTCGCGCGATTCTCTACCTCATACTTAAAATGCCGACCGCCAGTTCAAAATATGCAGTGCAGTGTCTTATATAGTATTTAGATAAATAGTGAGTGTATGTGTATTTAATGTGAGTGACAACCTCGTCCCGTCCGTCCCATGCACGACAGCTGGGATAATACGCAATGCAAACCCTGCGAATTGGTGAGCTCTTTCCAGTTTAAACTCTTCACATTTCTTTTAAAATTAATGATTCGTTTGAAACACATTCGCATAGGGTCCACAATGTAGGTAACAGCCAGGTCTACTCAGGCACCACGGTCGTGTAGTGGTCCCTTAAGCATAATCGTAATATTATATAATCTAGGCGAGTAAGTTGATACTCACAACCCCGGAAATAACATAAAGATAAATATGTAAAAGCATTAACTAAAAGTAAACGCCTGACAACTGAATAACGCGGCGGTACCTTCTTTTGTATGTATGTATGTGAATGCCTTATTGTACACAAGAAAAATGGTTGAAGTGTGCCTACACACAGAACAGATAATAAATACCTGGGTTTCTACTATCGTCATTTCTTTTAATCTGTATTGCTAAAATTTAGTACCTAGGGCTCTCGGCTCTAACAAGAGGTAATCAAAGACCTGTCTCAATTAAACGGCGCTGTTACGTGATGACAAAAACATTAGGTATAACTACACATTCATAGTCGATACCGGTTATAAAATCATTATTTTAAAATTCTACCATAAAACATTGCGTAATAACTGAACATAATGCCGAGCCAAAAAAAAAAAACGCACCCGGGATATTTTCAAAGAAACTCGGGTCCCTGACATCTGTTACACAACTGCAGCGAAAGAAGTCGCCAACAATGACTTAATGGAGAAAATAAAAACTTTAGAACCAAAAGAATAGTGCGTAGGTAAGGCACAAAAAAAATATTGCCTCGAGTCACAACGATAGGCATGCTACCTGACATGGAATGTCTTACAACCATAAGGTCCGTGAGAGTACCTACATGTAATATCATCCCTTAACATTAAAATCGGGAAAGTTACCTACTACCAACTCAAATCTTTTAGTAAGAAAAACAAAAAGAACACTAGGGCTACCCGAAGGTATATATCATAACATTCAAATCAAAGCTATGAAGACGCAGCTATCAGATTCGAAGTAAGAAATTAACTATGAAAAATAAGAACCTCAACAAGACGAATTCTCCAAGATGGAGCGTAAAGCATTGAAGCACTCACTTTCTCACACGAAGACAACACTTAGTGAGGGCCACGTGAGGGCTCAATCAAGCACTAACCAGAATTGGTTAAAACTCACCCACCCTGCCGAAAACTATTCTGAAGATTCAACATTGAAGTTATGATGCAATTAACACATAAATCATTAATTTTGTGATAAAACTGTGTTACCTACTTATCTAGTGTGATGGTGTTATGTTGAATTGTTGATATTTTGTGTGCACTTCTAAGAGTGGCAAATGTGTATTTAACTTTTTAATTTTTATGTGTAACTAGATAATAAGGTGTACCTAATTATAGTGTAAGTACCAAATATTAATCCGCTTTGTGCTAACCGTAAGAGCAGAGCAGGGCGTCATAAAACCCTCTCACCCAACCTGGAGTACTCAAGTAACTACAAATCTAACAATGCCGCAGTGCCGCTTTAGAAAACAACACCCAAAAGCAACCGAAGATAATAATGTAAATATTAATGTCGTCTTCGGATACCAATCGACAGCAGGTTGCCGTCGCAGCTGCTAGTGACAATAAAGTTTAACTATATCGTAAACAAACAGAGCAAGCGGAAGGTTGGCCGACCAATATTACTTGAAACGGACACTGAATCTGAACTAGACGAGATCGAACAACAACAGGATGAAAGCCACGATGGCCACCCTCCAACTCACAAATCTGAGTAACAGCAGTCATTCTCCCTTCATACATATTGACACACGTATTTATTTATTCTTCCTTTTACTGGGCACGATGCTAGTATTCGGTCTGGTTGTATCTATCCCTTCAATCCACCTCCCGACTGCAATAGCCCTACACTCCCCTCCTGTACTTATTGGCTCTCCGGTGTCTCGGACAGGAGGGTCAGTTGGAGACACCAGGGCGGCAGAAGACGTAGAGGACCTAGCGAAAGGGTCCGAACGCTCGCTCTGTCACAGCACTGGCAGCTACGGATAGAGGCTGCTAAAGTTCCTATGCACCTCCGGCCGACTGTCTGTGCGGTGCCAGTGCGATCATTTGAGCAAGGTCGTCAAGCCTCTTCGACCCTCCCTCCCGGGTGTGGCCAACGCCTCCGCGTCCTTGCAGCAGAACTGCTGGCTGGATGAGTCACCGGAACGGAACGGAACGGAACGGAATAGGTCGTCAATTTAATTTGACGGTTGATATCGTCATGTCATGCTTCCCTTATGACGTTAATGTAGTTCGCCTATATTATCCAGACGAACCAAAGTAAACAAACTATTATTCCCATGGTATTTTCTTTAGGGCAAGTTGGTATTCCTCACAGACCTCCCGTAAACAGAGGACAGTAAAATCCGGCAACCCCAAATATAAATAAAACGATGGAAAGAGCGGAACTAAGCAACATTCACAACGCACGCGCACATATCACATCACAGTCCACACCAGTACATGTCTGACCTTCATTTATGCGTTATTGTTAAGAATTTGGAGTTCAATTTATGGTGGAGATACCTAAGCAGGGATGAGCTTGAAGGGCCGACCTGACAAAGCAATAACGAAACTATAAAAAACTACACAAAGGGGTTTTTTCTGCGATGCGTTAACGAAAGCTCTATTTTTGTAGCGAGGGGAGGTGAAATTACACTCCGATTTTGGGAAGAATGATGCTTTTAACGCAAACCGTTACTTTGTTATATTATTATATTACAGAGCCCAAATTTATGTGCAGTAAGCAGAACCTCGATAAGAATTGCCTTCCAAAAAACAACCCCGGTCGGGCTCACGCAGTGACGTGAATTATACTTAATGTGAACTATAGTAAACTGAAAATGTTATATTTTATATAGTAGGTCATAAATCACTGAATCATTTTGATGGAAACGGGACTCTGGGAGTAGACACCAGGTTATAGTTGATAATGCAATGTGGCAATGGCATACTGATTCTACTTTCTAAGTTTACACTTCTAACGTTCTAAGTTTACCATTTTAATTCTAGGAATTGAGTACAGTAAACATGACAAACTTATGATATGTAGATCTAACGTTCTAAGTATACCAATTTTAGTTACTGGCTTTCAGAGTTTTCGGTACTATTCAAACACATTAAAGGATGATTCACGCTAGACCGTTCCGTGTCCGGGCCGGCCCGTTTTCTAGTACAAGAAATCGACGGCCGTCGCGCGTCCGTCGATTTCTTGTACTACGAAACGGGCCGGCCCGGCCACGGAACGGTCTAGCGTGAATCATCCTTAAGTCAACCGGGATAACAAAAAACTGTGGTTGCAAACTTTTAAAATGGAGGGTTAAAGTAGTTCTAAAGTACTGTTTGTGTTAAATCTTTTGGCACTTTCCCGCATTTGACGTTTTTGTCCCGGATGAACCTGTAACGCCGGATTTTTTACCTTTACCCTAAACAGCTTGGTTTCTATACTAGCAACATTTGTCTCATAGTTGTTCTTTTTGATGTAGCAACACTCACCGGTTTGCGTTCCGTTATAGCAAGTTTAGACTACGTTTTGTTACATGAAATTAATCATCGGTTTTCTAAATTTGGAAATCACTGTATTTTGTTTTGATGTCAGGCATAGTTTTTCTCGTTCAGATTAATTTTTATTTCTTTTTAGTCTACAATTCAGTATTTACTTCGAGATCAGAATTTTCAGGTCAACGAGTCGAAATTACCATAGACAGTTTTTTTTCCTTGTGAATCTGAGCTGTCAACTGAATGAGGATGCAATTTCGATCACGGCGAGAGAAGAGGTTATTTTTCTCCATGAGGCTCGGTGGAAGTGTAAGAGATATGGGCCAGTAAGCCTGATTGTCCTCGTTTTGTGGAAGGATTTGTTCGCCCCGCCGGCACGCGAAGTAGCAATTTCGTGTATGATCGCGCCCCAGAATGTTGGCGGCTGGCTCGGAGATTTCGGACGCCCTCTCATGTAAGTTGTTTCTCATTGAATACCATCAGCTTTTGGTTGTTTCGACGCAAACCATGAAACTCGGCGTGAGCATTGAATCTATCGTCTTTGTTGCAGATTTATGAAATTCTAGGCATCGGCCACCCTTCCGGCCCATTGTTCGGCGATGCCATCAACTCCGCTAGTCATGCCCGAGTATAAAGCGACTACTCGCTTGATCTCAAGCCCTTAATGGTAAGTTCGGTATGCGGAATTACTCTATAGGCAGTAATATTTGACCGTTCTGTCTCCATACAAAGTGCGGTTAGGTGTAGCGTGTGGTAGTGTATTAATGATAATCTTGTTTGGTTTCCAGGGCTCCTAGGCACGGGCACAGTGCCTAAGTTCAGGAACCAGTCCCGAATGGAGTGCGGTTTCCTGCGAGGCTCTTTGGATTTTCCCCGGGAGACGGGAAAGACGACGGTTCCTTTTTAGAGCAAGCGGTTGGGCAGGCATTGCAAATGTGAGTCCGTTCCATACTGCTTTGGCCAGCTTCAAAGACATTTAGAGGTACACACACACACACCCGTAGGTTTTAGTTGAATTCCGTCCTCCATAAATATCGTTTTATCCACTTGCTTGCTTTGTATTTTGAGTTGAACTCTATTCCCTAGAAAATAAGGGTTATGCCTGGCAACCAGAGTTGCCAAAAGCAAGTGACTGGCTAAAGTTGTTTTCTTTAACATTTTAGTATAAATTGCGACATAGGCAAATTAGATGTATATTTAGATAAGCATTAGCGTTATTTGGTTTGAATACTTGTAACCTGGGGACGCCTGAGTGTAAAATCCTTTCAAATAAATGTATAAATAAACATTCAAACTGGTTTGTTTTTGTGGACTCCATACACCACTAGGGCATCGTTTGTGCGGGGCCTGTGTCATAAGTTTAATAAAAATTTCAAGGCGCCCAACATTTTCTCTACCCCTTTTGTTCCACATATGATCCAGGCCTGGCCACGGGTACCCCTCATCCCACGCCCTTAGTCTCATGCCCGGAGCAAAAGCTGTTACAAACCTAACCAAAGATTATGGAGTACTTTGTAGGTTAACCTTACGAAAGCATTGTATCCTTAAAATCACTTCATTGTAATTAACTGATATTATTTTCATAATTTGAGTTCAAAGTGTGTTTTTTTTATTAAAAAATGGGATTGCTCTTGGCCAGCATCTAGCCAGGGGGCAAAGATGAGGCCGACGATGAAGCGAGCTCACCCAGAAGATGGTTTCACTCGTGTCTTAAAAGATCTAAGTAAGGCCTTTTAAGCGTTCACAGGCTGAACAATACATGGATCTAGTAACTATATAGTACACACACACATACATAGTGGTAGTCTAGTAGTATAGGTTTGTACCTCGGTAAAGAGTAGTGTCCGGGTTTGAACCCCAGACCCGAGCTCCACCGACCACGCTGCATTGTTCCTTATTCCTTATCAGCAGATTGCTCCGAGATCGCCGCGCCTCAACGCATTTAATTCCGCTCGTTTTCAAATTAAAGATGAAAGGTTCTGATAAAAGATTGTTCGTGTTTGTGCCTTTTAAGCCCGGTATTATGTCCGATCCGTATTTTAACGTATAAGCTGCTTAGGCTGGGTTCCCGGTAGCTATACAGAGCTCACACCTTTTATACGAACTCAAAGATGTTTATTCTTAGCTACAAGAAGTACAGGAAGCACAAATCTTACAATACTCTACAAAAAAAACTATTCTACACGACATAAAAATAAGTACGCAGATATATAACTTATATTAGAGAGTAAGCATTTTCAAATTCGCATTTCACTACATAGTATAAAACAAAGTCGCTTCATTCTGTCTGTCCCGTTGTATGCATAGATCTTTAAAACTACGCAACGGATTTTGATGCGGTTTTTTTAATAAATAGAGTGATTCAAGAGGAAGGTATATGTGTATGTATAGGTACATTGCACCCGTGCAAAGCCGGGGCGGGTTGCTAGTATAAAATAAAATAAAGTTCATTTATTCTTCAATTTAGGCATATAACATATATGCACCTATGAACGTCAAAAAACTAGCACGGCGCGGTAATCACGTAACGTTTTCGACCGTTAGTACGATAGATTTAAATGTCAAATCCCATACTAAAACTGACATTCAATACGTACCAACGGCAGTACATATCGTTACGTGATTACCCCGCGGTTCATAAAATACCAGCGAATGGATGTGTCATTACAATACCCGTATGGATATGTTTATCTGCAGTGCAGAGCTAAAAACAGCCAAAACAAACCAGATGGCGCATTGTGATTGTATTTTACATGACTTTTTGTAAGTTTGTAGTTCGAGTAATAATTAATATCGTGCAATTCAAAGGGGACGTCAGTCGGCTTGGATGACATTTGCACCATACGTCTGAGTTATTACTTAGGGGAATGTCATGTGAGGATTCTTACAGTATGTAATTACAATTACGCAATGTTCGAGCGAATAAACTAAACTTATTGATTATTATTTAAAATTATATTATATACGGATTCAATTAAATCGTAACGAGCTTAAGACGCTGGGTTTGTCGATGTTGATATTTATAATACCTACTTTCCTACAAATTGCAGTTCTCACTATATCTTAGTGGATCGGTCTGTGTAGGTATGAAAATATGATAGTCTTGACCGATCTCGGCCACAGCGACTGTATATTCTGGCATCTTTAATAGTGATATTCATGGTGGGTGCCTGTGTAGGTATCACTTTGAGGAGTCGTTGCGTCGACAGTTAGAGGTGTATAGAGACAAAATACTAAAATGGGGATCCTTATCATCCTCGTTACCTTACTCACCTCTAAGTCTCAACCAACCCAGCATGATGGGGGTTTGACGTTCACGGTCTACGTGACATTCTGGGTGTAGGAAATGTTGGAATGCTCCAATTATGAGTGAAATAATATTCTGGTGTGCCATGCCAGACATCTCAAACAAATAGTGTCTTTGTCAATGGAAACGTGTTTTCCAAATTCTTCTGTAAATTATTAAGAAGTCTTTCGACTGCTACCCAACATTGATCGATCGTTTGTACTATCAATAATTAAATAGAAAAAAACGTGAAGCAGACGGCTCTCTACTTACGGAACGATCAACCCCTTGTCAAAGCCAGCGCCGGGCGGATTATACATCAACAAAGACCACGTCATTAAACATATTCTGCCTTTTATTCTCGGCCCCTCCCCTCTAGGCTCGTGATTAGTGATTATAGTGTTGCTCAATAATTTTCTTGGAAAGATTAAAAGTTGTGCGTAGACGCACAACGAAATTGACGATAATTTCGACGAATAGTCATCATGATTTACGAAAAAGTCCTTTTTTATGGAACATTGATTGTCGTTCCTTACATAATTACTCTTTAATCGGGAGTTCGTGAGAAATTTTATTAGGAAGTAAATATATGTACTATAAAAGTCCAAGTGTTTGATACTGTCCCAATATCTGACACTAGTCTTAGGGAGAGTTGCACCAACTTACGGATACTGACTGATCATCGTTAAATATGGCGCCGGCAGCTGTCATATTCATATTCATTTATTACAAGACTATTCCACAGACACGTACGGAAGATCTGTATCACGGCGTAGATAATCATAAATATCTGTCCGTGATGAATCTTTCTCCGGAAACTGATAGGCACATGCCCTGTTCAATATGATAACCTATCGTTTTCTTAATCTTGAATGCATGACACATTTCGAGACAAGAGCGATCATTTTGTGAAAATTGCAGACGTCACTGGCGATTTGTAATGTTCGATTCGAAATGTTTGTTATAAACATGAATTATTGCCGTGTCGTGATCTCGTGATATCAACTACCTACTAATAAAATTTAAGCTTAAAAGTATTATACCACGCATATATTATAACGCATTCAGGATCAGGAGGCTGTAATTATCCCATCATATAGTTTTGGGAACGGCTGATTAAAAGAGTAGCCTTGGAATGTTGCCTTGCCTAACCTAACCAATTTATACAGAGTACCCGAGAACTTTTCACAATAATGCCAATATCTCGGAAACGAAGCCATTTTAGACCAACATAAAATTAGATAAGGTGAGAGGTTTTTAGCAGCACTATCAGCCCTGTCCACGGATTATTTAAAATGTCCGACATTTTATAAAACTTGTCATTGGACTTTGAATATTCACGCTTGGACAGTAAAGTCGCTCTTTGATACAACTCGGACGGTTCAAATAATTTTAAGTATACAAGCCTTCGTACCTAAACAGCCTACGGATACACTTATGTTCTAAATGAAAAAAATATTATTATATTTGATGGAAAAAGCTCACTGTAACCTAGCACGCAAACGGGTTTCTTTAAAGTTTCAAATCATTGTGTCTGCTTCTTTTATATCAGTCACAAAGCGCTTAATTCCGTAAGTAATGCAACCGCCATTTCTCACGTCAACATGACACGTCGCGTCATTAATGTGTCGTTTACATACAATCACTGGATTGAACCTGCGACCCGCATTGTCAGCATTGTCACTTAGTTGTTGAATATGCATTTGATACTGTGCCTTCGAGTTTGTCCCTTGAGCGTTGTGAGAATGCTATGCATGTAGAAATGTTTTTATAAAGGTGTTGAACAAGCACACGGCTTGCTTGATACTGAGCAAACACTTTTGGGTGCCAGGCCCCGTTTTGTTTTTTTATACAATGACGGTCGCAAACAAGCGTACGGACCGTACGGTCCGCTTGACAGTAAGCGGACACCGCTGCCTGTAGACGCTCGCGACTCCAAGGCAGTCATACCCGCGATGCCGACCCTTTATAAAATTTGAGGATTCACTGTCTTAACAGCAGAAGGAACAAATTTGGGTGCCTCGCTCTTAACACAATGCATCCTCTGACAACCTTGCTCACTTCCAGGAACACATCACTACATACGTGTATAGAAAATAATGTTATTATAGCCGTGGTCTTCTGTAAGGCGGAGGTACTTCTCCAGTTGGGCTGCTCCAAATTCTCCCAAGATGACATATTGCTGTACTGTACCCTACCTCTCTAATAACCGAGACTAGATAATAATCGAATGCACGGAATGACTAATCACGTAATCCCCCCGTAATATATTATTTTTAGTTAAAATATACAAATTATGACTAAAAGGGATTAGGAAAAAACTGCTTTTTTTATACGACGACGGTGGCAAACAAGCGCACGGTCCACCTGATGGTAGCGGACGCCGCAGCCTGTAGACGCTCGCAACTCCAAAAGAGTCATGTGCGCGTTGCCGACCCTTTATAAAATTTGAGGATTCACTGTGTTGACAGCAAAAGAGATAAAGTCCCTCGCTCTCAACACAGTGCATCCTCGGGAGCTCTGGCAACCTTGCTCACCTCCAGGAACACAACACTACATACTTGTTTAGTAAATAATGTTATTATGGCTGTGGTCTTCTGCAAGGTCTTCCCCAGTTGGGCTGCTCCAAATTCGAGCAAGAGATGACATTTTGCTGTGCCCTACCTCTCTCGCTACAGCAAGCATTACTTTAATCTAAACCCTGCTGAGCTAGATGTTTATACAACGTCACTCAAGTTTGCTAGCGCTCTCAAGGGTCTCAAGTCGCCATTTTACCCCATTAGTAGCTCTAGTATAAGTTTTTTCGAAACATTAACTAATTCGAACGCGTTTGCGTTTTGTCTCAAAATGTATGAAAACGCTCTCACCGAGTTTGAAATACGCGCGTTCATCGGTTAGCAATAAATGTTATCAATCAATCAATCAATCAATCAATCAATCAATCATTGCGTTCGAATTAGTTAATGTTTCGAAAAAACTTATACTAGAGCTATAGGTACCTAAACTACCTACGCTGTCAAAGTATAGTTTAGCATTATTAGCTTTAAGTCTCCCATTAACCGAAACCTTTTACATGAAATGGGACGGAACGCTTTCTTTGCGCCCTCGACACGCGGCATATTGTTAGGAAAGCAATTATTTCCGTCCCAGTACAGGCTTACGTGCGCTGCTGGAGCTGACTGTACCGAAATTAGAAGACCCCCGGGGCTTGGGTAGGGTTTCACTGTAATTTCTTGGCTATTGATGTACGAGTAGCGTGCATTTTATCGTTAATGCACATTTTATGTAAGGACCTACGCTTAAGAAGAACCGTAATGAGTTTTGTGGTACAAAATGTACACGTAGTCACTAAATCTTGTACATTTTCAATATCGAGTCATGAGTCTGAAAAAGATTTTTTTTTATCGCGACTGTGCCAAATACTTTACAGACATACAGACATACATTACTTTACTTTACAGATGTGCAAGTTGCGGAAAGTTTCCAAAAAGTTGGAAAAGTTCTCGGAAATTTCTTGAGAATTTCATAGAAATATAAAAAAAAAACCATTTTAGATTTCGGAAAGTTTCAAACCCCATACAAAAATGTGGGAAATTTCAGAAACTTACCCATATTATGGAAAAATTCGCAATTTTGGAGAGTTTCCGACGGCACACTTACTGACTTAAATTGGCGGGGCGGGATCGATATGTGTCATTTTCTTCTTTGACGTAAATTTACTGACGTAGCAAAGATTCCAACTTGACAGAATACTGTCAGTATTACATTTGCGCAGTAGTAATATTATGCGCAGAAGCGGACCAGTACTGTCTTCGCATCGTACCGCTACCGCGCATCCCGCGCCAGTCAGGAAGCACTCATTTAAATGTAGAGCGCAGTAAAAAGTAGTCTAATGAGTTGACTGACAGTTGACACTGACTTTTGACGGTTTTCTCATATTGTACCGCCTCCGCCGACAAATCAGGAAGTCGCCTAAGTGAACGGGCTTTTCTCACCGATTGAATTGAAAACCATTAGATTAATTAGTAGACCACAATTAGGTACCTAAATAAGAATTTTGTACAATACTATACCTATGTAGATACATACTTAGGTACTTGCTTACTAAAGTCAGTTGTAATTTTCCTTTTTGATCTCTGCCTGCCTACACTACATTTTCTTTTAGGTATTTATTATCGCGGCCTTCCTCCCAATATTTACGAATGGAAAACCCGCTCTAATCCGATCAACCTTAATAGTAGGTAAAATAGGCAAAACATTTTGAATCTAAAACTATGTAGTTTGTAGACCTAGGTCAAATTACGACTTACTATAGCGATACTAACCGGGTTTTACTACCTTCTTACTCGCTCTTTGTACAAATTTAGAGGTTATGTTAAATTTAAACCGGCTTTTCTACATTACGTGGCAATGCCCCCGTTCCATTGTTTTGATTACTCTTACGACGAACCAAGAGTTCTGGCAGCCGCTCGCGTTCCTTGAAGTCGCTTCCTGGGAAGCGGCCGCCATTATTCGCGTCAGCGACATAACCTCCTTGACTGTAGACAGTCAGCTGTTTAACATTCCCTGCACTGCGCACGCCGCTAGTTACGAGCCAGGGTTATCGATTTGTCGATAGTCCCGGGACGCGTCTAGCCCGCGCCCGCACTAGCAGGGGGCGCGGCCGCGGGGCGCGGGGAGCGCAGGCGCGCCGCGCGCCAGTCTCGCGCCGAGCGCCCACCGCGACGCACGTCCGCGCCGCCCGCTCGCCGCAGTCAGCTGATCGGGCCACATGCCGTGAAGTGAACCCGCCCGCACCATGACGGGCTACGCCCGCAGCGAGGCCGAGTTCGCCGCCGACCGCTACCGGCGCGAGCGGCCCGCCTCGCTCGCCCCCAAGGATTATTCCGTGCCTTTACACGTAGACTGCAGTATCGAATACGAGCTTCCCGACTGTGCCAAGCCGCCGCAGGGCGTGAAAATCGAACCGCTGCTCATGATCCACCCCTCGCACTTCCGGAGGCTCGAGAGTTTACGGCGGGTGCCGTTCGTGAACAACCTGCCTCGCGACGGGGTGAGCGCGAGCGCGGGCGCGGCGGCGCCGGCGCGGCGGCCCGCGCGGCCTCCGCGGCGCTGCTGCCGCGCGGCGCCCGCGCCTGCCGTCCCGCCGCCGGTGCCGGCGCAGGCCGCGCGCGCGCGCGCCGAGGAGCCGGCGCCCGCGCCGTGCTACCGCTTCGAGTCGGCGTACGCGCTGGACGCGGGCAAGCTGTCGCGCGCGCGCCTGAAGGCGCACCCCTACCTGCCGGTGGACTGTGATATGGCGCGGCTGCCCGCGCCCTACGAACGTTTCGACAAGCGCGCGCTGCAGCAGCTCCCGATCTACATGTAGCCGCTGCCCTGTGATGTTCCCTTGTAATTAGTTTAGTGATAAGTGTCGTGCGGCGTCGCCGTGAACGAACCGAATACCAAATAGTACCTATGTACGTTGATATTGTTTAAACGTTGACTTGTTGTGTTTGCCGGACGGTCTAGCCGCGAGCTCGCGCTCCGCGCCCAACGAACCTATTTATTCGCAATTGCAGTATGATGCTTCATTATTAAATTATTGTACCGTCGCCGATTCGTTGCGTAATTCTGTATAAGATATCATATCGATAATTATATGTTCAAAAATTGTATTATAATGAATATGTACCTATAGAGTAAAAAAAATGAAAGTGAGAAAAATATTACGAATAAAACTAGGAATAGTTATGTTTTGGAATAGGTAATGAGTTCTAGAACAGTCCCGAGTGGCACTAGGAACGTATCTCTACTCTCATTTGTAAGCAGTTATGTTTGTTGAAATTATATATAAAGAGTCCTCTGATGAATAGTCTGATTAACAAATATTCGGCATGTAAAAGTCTTTATAAAACGCTTACTTAGCATATCATAGTATTATATTGTGTCATAGTCCAATGCCAAAAATATAACTATCTTTTTACAAAAATCCCTAAAGCATCGTTTTATTTACATCGCGGTGTGCGCGTGTGCTAGTGTGAGTGCCCTGGATTGCCCGGAGCTTGGATTGCTGCGTTCTGAAGACGTAAGTATGCCAGACTGCTTTCCACTAAGTCGTCCTGGTGGTAGACGTCGACACGGACGTCTGAAGGGTCATAAACGGTCTACCAAACAGCTAGACAATCCAAATTATGCGCAATCTAATCTCCAATGCTCATTAGTCATTACATATTCTACCCAACGAGAAACCGCAGAATTCGGACATAGCTGTTTGGTCTGCCGTATAAAATGTAAAAGGATCTGATGGATCAGATTCTGTCACCCGACGCCATGAAAAATGGTGAACATTACAACTTCCCAAGGCTCTGTTAAACGAGGAACTTCATGCCATGCTAAACCGTGTCTGTATACGTCACAAGTTTTCCTCTTTATCACTGAGACAAGTTAAAATGTTCTGCCATTTTTTCAAAGACGACGGGGAAGTTTATCAAGTAAAATTACGATAAATTGAAGGTTCTGATCGAATAGGATCGATAATCACGTTTCTGTTGTTTATGGCTGTGGATAATGCATATAGCAACCATGTAAGTGCAAGGAGTATGTCTTGTCCAAAGTGATAAATTGCCAAAAACGCGATTACCAGAAGCGCTCTGATCCCGCAGCCGTCGCGTCACGCCTGCTGTTTCCTAGTTAAAACCGGCCCACTTGCCCGCCCTTGACTAGCTCATGATATAATTAGACTAACTCACAGCTAATTAATGATCTGTTCAAGCGTTTTACACGAAACTCTGAACCGTGGTTAAAAACCTTGGTATTCTTGTAAACCAATTAAACTAAAGTTACCTCAAGCCAATACATGAACTAATTTTATATAATTTGCAGATGTTTTGTTAATAACTGTTGAAATTGTACATGTGTAGCATTTGCTGAGCGATAGTGCCTCCCACAAAGTGTCTTCCAAAATAATTCTTAGCAAAAATGTTCGCTTAGCGTTTAGAAACATTCCTCCCAAGTCCAATATGTTGCGACAGCGTATATTTGTAGAGGTAATTTAGCGAATGCGCAGAAAATATGTCTAAACCACTAACGCTTTCGTTATGTAAAATACTTTGTAATTTTGTCAGAGTTCCGACGCCGGTAAACGTTAGAAGTTTGCCGACGGAATTGGCCAGTTTTTGTTCAGACGAAGCTGCCTAGCTGAAAGTTTCATCCGGTTTTCTGCCTTTGTAGTAGCCGCAAAACGGGCCTAACTTTACTAACGAGTTTAATACTCCAGAACTGAACAGTTTCTAAGTATAACGAACTAACCTCAAATCTGCCTGTAACTCTAAAACGACATCAAACGTTTTAGTACCAATAAATGTCAAGCTCATCAAATGTAATGTGCAAAATGTCACCTCGCCAAACGATCGTGATGTTCGAAGATCGAACGCAGGAATCGTAAATTGTGTTAATTAGAATATTTGTCTTGCACTGTCAAGGAAACTATGATTATGTAGATTAGATATACCTAATCAATAATGTAATTACATTTATTAAAGAACAGAAATTGTAATGGTATTTTTTGTGCGCCCACATAAATCAGAGATCGCCGCGGGCGCAGCGCGGCGTGATCTTCAATTTGGATAAGGAATGATGCGATTATACACTTAACTACCTGTCAGTCTTTTTAACAAATCCCCAATATAATTCTCGAGACGTGTTGTTACTGCCCACGAAACGAAAGTCCGAGACTAAACATCCATTTAAGATATTTCAGCTTTCCTAAAAGTTCTTGAAAGCAATTTTAATCCGGCTATTAGTTTTTGTTGCTTATTGTTCGAAATGCTCATCGAACAAAAACGTTCATTCATGCAATGTTTTATTTCCTTTTGAAAGAGCACAATGAATCGTGAATGTGCTGGGAAGGTTCGGACGAGTCATTGTAATATAAAACGTAGATTATAATGATTCGTTACAGCGCGCTTCGCCGCGAGACTAATTATGCAGTCAGAGATTTAAGCTGCACGCATCGTTTTAGTGAGAAAAGCGTTCGTCTCGGCAGCCATTAGCCATTACTGTTATTACCACCGCTCGAGGCGCGCCGTATTAGCATCCCCGTAAACACGAAATAAACTTCGAAACTAATGGATGATTGCTCTAACGCACCGACCGAATTAAACATGTATTTATTTTATCTCCGGAGCCATAATAAAAAAGTTTATTGTTACTTTTTACGGCGTTATTTCAGCCCGGATTCCCTTCAGTATTTTACTGCCGAGTTTATACATTGCGCCTATAGGTATTCCTAAAGGAGGTGTTTCGGCGAGGTTGTCGGATATTAATCTGTAGTATAAAATGTGGTATAAAAGTAATCACGAAATGCTTAAAATAATGAGTGAGATAAAAATAATAAAAGTGGTCGCAAAATGTAACGAGCTACTCAGTCACGCTCTGATAACGACAAACTACAAGCGGCGGCCGTTCCGAGCAGCAATTCCATAATTACTTCCTCGGAGGGAACAGTTACTCGACAATTTACATGATTCCAGTGCGCAGGACGAAACGAAACGAATGTAATTTATCGTCAGTATCTCGTAAAACGAAAACCCAATTTATGTCTGCCACCCGTCATAAAACATAATATTATCGACATCGCCCCCTCCCTAGGCGATCACGGATCGGCCATTTTAAGCACCGAACTGGGGTCCCGCTCTAGCCCGTTAGAGAAAGCGAGACGGTACGCTTTCCTGCTGCGATTTGAGATAAAATAATATAAATAAGGCAATAAGCACAGAAAATTCGTGGGCATTGTTGACTATGCTTTTGAGCGCAGTTCAAGTTATTTGTGTAAAAGTAAGATGGCGTTTGGGCGACCTAGTGCGATCAGCTGATTGGCGGCGCGGGGCGGCGGCCGCGCGGGGGGAGGGGGGCGGGCTGGGAGGTGTGTCGTGACGCACACACCGGCAACAGCTGATCGCGAGCGGGACGGGCGCGGCGCTCTCGCTCGCGCGACGTGCACTTGAATTTGATGAGGTAGTTACAATGTTACTCGATGTGGGCTGTTTAGAAGTAGACATTTTGCGGAAAAAAGTGATCGTGATCGATTGCTGCATTTGTTTTGCCGAGTATGGTGTTGCGTTATCTAGTGCCTCTTAACTCTTATGTCTCCTTTTAATACCTAAATACAAATACAAATGCGTTTATTTTTCCTTTAAATTACAATGGTGTATCGGTTAGTAATATCTTATATCCTATTATAAACATAGTGAGGATCTTTGTAGTCACGAGTACTTTCCTATGTTTATTCTTTCAATGCTATTTTTATATATTTATGTGAAACATAGATAGGGTCGATAATGTCTTTAAGTCGGTTCGCTAATTTAGTGTGACGGTTTTTTTTTTTTTTTTTTTTAAGTACCAGTAAATATGCAACACAATACAATACAAATACTCTTTATCGCACACCTCAAAAATAACAAATATGTTTTTTTTTATGTTACTTATCTCTTAGTTTTGGCCATGCCACCTTTTGGGGCCACTTATATACTTCTTTTTAGTGCGCAACCGCTCTATACCCCGTTTTTTTAACGGTCATTTTCGCCTACGATTCAACGTTTTTCTAAGACATCAGAGGATAAAGGTATGATTCCGTTGCCGACTGCATACAGCAACTGCACGTGCCGCCGCACTCCAAATTGAACCGTAATGGTATGCGTAAAAACTCCTCCATATTACCTACAGTCTATTTATCTTTCAGTGTCCCATCATGTAAACAAATTGTCTAGGATTACGCTAGGTATTCGCTTTTCTCTAGGTTTGTATAGTTAAGTTCACAAAGTACCTATTGTAATCGAAAAGTGTGATAATGAATAACGTCATCAAAAATAGTTTGTTTACATGATAGGACACGTAAATATACATCGTATAGTATACATTTTTGTACGCATGCTAGGCGTTTGAAAATGCTGCTATGATGCTGACTGTATAAGTAGAAATTATTTAAGATGTCCGACATTTTATAAAACTTGTCATTGAACTTTGAATCTTCACGCTTGGACATTAAAGTCGCTTTTTGAACGGCCTAATTTGATACAACTCGGACAGTTCAAATAATTTTAAGTATACCTTTAAATTAGATGTCTGATTAAACTACTGCTGATGGCATGGACCAGCTATATATAGGGGTTCTATTTAAGCCGCATATTGTTCCACAGCCAGACCTGGCCAGACGTTCTAAAACTGACTGGTAGGCGCACCAGGCTCCTGCCACCGGGTCAAGGACGGATCCAACGACCTGGTATCGAATAGTTGTAGGAAGAAAATCTAACTTGTTTTATTGTCCTATAAATCCCTGAAGTTTACCAATAAAAAAATGTCTACACAATGCTAAAATTGATATAAATATGGAAGTAAATATAAGAAACTCCTGAACGCTGAAAAATCTCTTATAATAACACGACGAATAAATGAACAGTGATGTCTAGTAGTTATTTCACTTAAAATAATTGTGAAATGAATCATCGATCAAGTCGAATGCTTATTATTTGATGAATACAGTTTTTCTAGGAACAAAAACCGGCCAAGTGCGTGTCGGGCCACGCGCAAGGTAGGGTTCCGTAGTCGTCTACCCGTTACATTATATGGACTAAAAAGTTCGCAAACTTATATTTACTATGTTTTTGACAGAATTAACAACATTATCTAAGGTATCAATGGAAATTGTACGAAAGTTTGCTTTTGCAAAGTACATTTCTGAAGTTCGACTATTACTCGTTAACTAGTAATGTCTACTTAGCTGTGATAGTTTTCCTTTTAAATTCATCGTATTTACTACTACCATGATTTTTTTCACATGCCTAGTAGCCACCGTTTAGCTGGCAGGGGGGGGGGGGACACTTGACCATAGCTAAAATTATCACTTCAATGCTTAATATCACGCTAGCCAATTCTTTAATCAAAAAATACTTTTAGAAACCTAATAATATTTTTAAAAGAGCTATCCAACGATACCCCACACGATGGGGTTTGGCACAAAAAAAAATTGCACCACAACTTTACATGTAGGGGAGGTACCCTAAAAAAAATTTTTTTTAAAGATTTTACTCTACCGTTTTGTCGGTGTCATTGATATGTATACTCATGCCAAATTACAGCTTTCTAGTACTAACGGTTACTGAGAAAAACGGGGGTCGGACGGACGGACGGACGGACGGACGGACGGACATGGCGAAACTATAAGGGTTCCTTGTTTACTACGGAACCCTAAAAATTGAAACAAATAAACACCAAAGGACAATACGAAAAATAAACATTCGATGAATCGTCGATGAAGCGATATTCGATGAAAAGTTAGTCGGTAAAATAAGGAATATCTGGGTATTTTCACTTTACAGTGTACCCCCTACTTTTTTTTGGATCTCGGTGATTTTGGGTATTCTGACTCAGAATCACGAGTACTATCCATTTCCGCGAAGAAAAAAGTGTCCCACCAAAAAAAGTCAGTTTTATGACGTTTTTTTCATACAGTTTCTATGGGTCGTCACAAAACTGACACAGAAAATTTGTATGGAAAATCAAGGACATTTTCTTCATCTGAATCAATCGTACTCGTGATTCTGAGTCAGAATATCCAAAATCACCGAGACCCGAATAAAAAAGTGAGGGGTACTCCACATTTTAAAGTGAAAATGCCCATCTACCATATCATACCTACTCACCACTGCGGTTAATGGATTAACTAAGTTTTTACGGAACCCTTGGGGCGTCAGTCAGTCTCACGTTATGACGTTACCTTTTTTTATGTCTGTTTATGTTTTAATTATCTCTTGTGAACTCAATTATAACTTGACAGTCTGATTATAATATTTCCAACACAAAAACTCGGCCATGATTATCGAATCGAAAACTGTCACTTTTGATCAGCGTTTTTTCGTAGCTCAAATAACATTCAAGATTCAAGTCATTAATTAACATTCTTAAATGACAGCTGACAGTGACGGGATTGGGACCGGTCCGATCGTTAAGCCGATTATCTGTCAATGTAAAGACGTATTTCGACGGATAAATTGTAAGTATTTGATTCTCGAATTAGGTATGTAAATGTTTGTCACATTTAATTATCTACTAATAATTGACACTGCAATATATTTTGCTTCTATGATTGAAAGTGCTACATATTGGGCCACTTTCCAGCACTATTTAAATTTACTTGTATGAAATGTGAATATTAGTCAAAATTTGCGACAAAAATTACGTAAACCACTCTATCTCTTACACTTTGCCGAGTAGGTACAGTTAGCATCAAAAGTATGAAGTACTACGCATATGAAGAGTATGAGATGTGGAGAGGGGCGTGTGTCTTTATTGTAATGGAATAATAGCTTTTGACCTCTTTATTTACGTATTTTTGTTGTTGACTGTACCTACTCGGCAAAGTGTAAGAGATAGAGTGGTGCTCTTCTTATGTTATTACCTACTTTTAATGCTGACAGTACTGTACATACATTAGTGTTTTTCAGAGGAAATGGCTTCACAATCAAACACTAATTATACAAAGTGTGCAAATTGAAGATTTCTCGCTAAATGACGCACAAATGGTGGTACACTTAGGCGACTTCCTGATTTGTCGGTGCGGAGGCAGTACGATATGAGAAAAGTGTCAAATGTCAGTGTCAGCTGTCAGTCGACGCGATACCGTTTTTTACTACGCCCCTACATTTAAATGAGTGCTTCCTGACTGGTGCGGGATGCGCGGTAGCGGGACGATGCCAAGGCGGTACTGCTCCGCTTCTACGGATGATATTACTACTGCGCAAACGTAATACTGACAGTATTATGTCAAGTGAGAATCTTTGCGACGTCAGTAAGTTTACGTCAAAGAAGAAAATGTCACATATCGATCCCGCCCCGCCAAGTCAGGAAGTCGCCTTACTGCGATAAGGCGGCGTCAACTCGGAAACACAACAACAATTTGAAGGCGGCGACTTATGTACAGTCACCAGTACCATATCGGCCATAAAAACATGCATAAATATCTGACGCCACTCTGTTTAAATTAAAGGGGCGGCCGTTAGGATGGGTCATCCGATGGACCGACCGACCGACGCCGACGCGGTGAAGGAAGCCTGCCAAACAAACGTTTACAGGCATCTATCGGCATAACTTAGACGGCCTTCTATACGATGAGATCAAAAAACACTGCGGTAAAATGAAAAATTACAGAAGTAAGTTCATTCAGATTGGGTAGCGCCTTAAATAGTAGACATGCGCAAAATGTGTCATTAAAAAGAAAAGAGTGATATATACTTCATTCCTTCACTGTGAAGTATATCACCCATTTAGTTCACTAGTTCAGTTTCGTTCAGTAGCTCAACAGATACATCTACGATATAGATTGGGTAAACATATCAGTCATTCATTCAATCATGTCGTCTATGTCACTCTCGGAGCGAATGAGTAGGTAAAAGATATGAATCCGAACTGAACTAGTGAATGAAAGAGTTACTCGAGGTGAAGTACTTCATTTGAATCATTCATTTGTGAACTACTCATGTCTATTAAATAGTTCTTCTCAAATACGATGGAACCAATGTTGGATGAGATGGTGGTCCATCCCAGCCTAGGAGTTAGGACATTATAGTATTCACCCCTCTCGCCTTACATACTTTTGATCTAGAAGAGACGAGTGCTGTATGCCGGACATATAAACGCGTAGCTGTGTGAAGAATTCACTTAAGATATTAATATAATTTTACTTCTAATCAGAAATGCTTAATGAGAATAGTGACTCACGAACATACCTTAATCACGAAAACACTTGAAATTCTTTTCAAAGAAAGGAACAATGAAAACTTCCAAATGGCTCTGACTTGCTAGGACCGCTTACACAATGGAGTTCTCGTATTGTTTATTTTAGAAGTAGAATACAGTTAGTGTTGAGAACAAAACGCAGGGCGTCAACGGGGTCGGTGAGGGACGGGGTGCAACTGTCATCCCCACTCGATCTAACTTCGAGAATGATGAGACGATTTTGAAATCCCAAGCTCACAACTGTTTTTGAAGTGAAAACTTCTTTAGCGGCGCTGAGCACTTTTGTACTGGGGAAAAATGTATAAACTCGCGATAAATTCTATGACCAGGTTAGTTGACCCATCCTAGTATCGTGATTGCTATGTTACGAGGGGTCCCCAGCTGGTCTTCTTAGAAAGCCAAGGTTCTAACTGTTCAAAGACAATCCTAAGATTTTCCATAAAGATCATATTTCAAATAAATTCTCATGGAAAGTAGCTCTTATTGTCCCTAAAAAAGCGTTTCCAAAGTCCAATATCGGATAGCCAGACTGACCGATTTCCGTAAAGATCATATTTCAAATAAATTCTCATGGAAAGTAGTTCTTATTGTCCCTAAATACGGTGACAGTTCCCTTCAAAATACCTAATGGCCAAGAGTGATGGATAAAATACCAAGGGCCTGACACGCTTTGTAAGAGAAAGATAGCCTTATTGCGATTCCTATGAGAGGAAGTAGAAAATAGTGCGATGTTTTGTCCTTATCACCGACCGAATTTTTTTTCACGGTCGGGTAAAGCCAATCTTTCATGAAGTGTCAAGAAGATTGCAAAACAAATTGGCAATATTTGGTAGTGCATTTTATAAATGGAGAATTAATGATAAGTTTGGTTTAAATGAATAATAATTTACCAATTATCAGATCCGTAGTGTTTGGGTGTTCAGTGCAAACATGGTGGGGTGTTCAGTGTTGGGCTGTAAAAGCAAACTCGACCGAAAAAAGGCGGATGTTACATTCCATGCGTAAGTACATTTTCTTTGCATTTTGGAGCCGTGTTTATTTCTAAAATCTCACCGGAACCAAGTTACTGAGCTAAATCATTAGTTATATCATGAGACACTTGATGAAATAGGAAAAATATGTAAATAATTCAAAAATAACCTCCAAACATTTCACATACAAACCGGTCAAATCGCGTAGTATAAATCTACCATAGAAGCCAGCTTAGAATTGATGTCCCATCATTCAGTCGGTTTATAATTCGATTTCGGGATACCAACAAATAATAAAAAAATCCCCTGAAGATTACCCCACGTTTCGGGAAATTCAAGTAATTTGAATTTTTCAGTTTTTCAACAGAGGATGAATTCCGAAAAAAATGGATTTGAGGACTGAGGGAACAGGAAAAGAGAATTGGGAAAAAACTATGTATAAGTAGGTATTTGTTTATTTATTGTAAATAAAGTTATAAATATATTAAGTAAATTACTTGTTCTAATTTAAAGTTTATCCTTTTATTTCAACAACGACATACCTAATTTATCTATGAAAGACAAAAAGGAGCATGTAAGTATTAAGGTTACTTATTTTTATTACCCGACTGCAAGGCAGGGTTATGTGTTTCGCGCGTATCTTGTATGTATGTATGTATGTATGTATGTATGTAATATTCTTTATTACCTGACATCTTCCAATTCCCTGAACGGATTTTAATGTTTGAGATATCGTTAGATTTGTCTTACCAGCCCGAGTGTTCTTAGAAATGTGACGTCAAAAAAAAACAAAGATGGCGGCCACCAGACATCATTTTGTAAACAAATAATAAATAAAGTTAACGAACTATATCATGTGGGGTATCATTGAATAGGTATTTTAAAATCATTATAAGGTTTCTTTAGTCATTAGGTAGTGAAAACAACCGTTTAGGATTTATAACTATTCAAAGTTTAATAGTCGGATCCGCTATCCGCTATGCGCAATCACTCATGTTTTCATTGTCATCGTCATTCGAGGTTTGCTTTACACACGTTTAACAATTGCAACAGTGGCGGAGCGCCCATACAACCCGATTCCCACCGGTTTGACTTACAAAATCTTGCTACAAACTACTTGCTGTTAATTTAATAAATCATCAATTTATGTATACAAAATATCCATTACCTAAATACAATTTGATAATACGATTTACTTTAGCGTCATAATAGATTTAAGCTAACCACTACGAAATCTACGCACGAGAATGCCAAACGCAACGCATTTCATAAAGCCAAACAAGCCGGCGGAGTTTAGCATGCCTCCTAGTATCGTGATTGCGATTTGCGATGCTAGGAGGGGTCAACACAGCTGGTCTTCCCATTCTTCCCAATCGTAAGACTTTAAACACCAAACCTGAGGAATGAAGTTTCCTCTTACTGACTTTTCCACTAAGTCCAATATCGGATAGCTAGACTGAAAGTAGTTCTTATTGTCCCTAAATACGGTGACAGTTCACGTCAAAATAGTGGCCAAGCGTGATGGTCAAAGTACGAATAATTTTGAATCTACTTTGTAATCTATGCTTGGTTTCCGATTTCAATTAAAACTTTAACTGTGCAGAAAATTATAATTAAATCCAAAATATACGTGCATGTTAAATGATAATTTATCATTGTGTTAATTTGATAAATTATAACGTTTTATGCACTCAAAAACAGCACATTAAGGCATTTTGAATTTTTGACGGAGCTCTTCACACGCCGGGAACGATTCTGAGACTGAAGTATAATCGATTAATGAAGTAGTTTTTAATAACGTGGCAGATTTTTCTCCTATGCTTTTGGCAGAGGGGTAAGTAGAGGTATATCAATGGCGGCTCCCGTCTTAAATGCTTTAAGGTATATGTGTAGATGGATTATTCGAATATGAATATCAATATCTTTGTTATTTATTTTCTTTAAATCATGTCATTGAATTTTCACTTCTAACGGCACTCCCGGAGTGCAACCCGTTGTTTTTTTTTCATATTTTGTATCCTGTTAAGGCATTATACCTTTTTTATTCTAAAACGATTTTTTCTTCGATACGGTCCTTCATACAAGCCAATACATGGTCTTCGATGCCGAATAAATATTTGAATCAGCGAGCTACTACGAGCTACTGGGAGATACGAGCTACCGACATATTGAGGACGGCTACCTACTACGGCTGAGAACGAGAAGAAACGCATCCTGTGGAAAGTTCCTGTGTATCCAACATTCCAAGGCTTAATCCAGTGAGGAGTGCAGCTAGAACATCCCGTGCGACTTTAACTTCACCTCAGCTACGAAGTATTACCGGAGAACTACAATCCGACGTTAAGGCCAGTGAACAGGTTTATTAGAGCAAGCAGTGAGTCCGTTCCTTTATATTTCACAATAAGTTATTTATCGGTACAATTTAAAACAATCATATTCAGTATTCGTTCTATTTGACACAATATAATCCAAATAATTACTTAAAATAACTAACTATAGCAATCTTAGCCAGTTTAGGTACGTATATACTTATAAACTAAACGTTAGCGTAATTAATTAAGTGCAAAGGCAATACATTAAATCATCAATTGTATTCAACAGCGGCGAGCGAGCAAAGATACATACCTAGGCCGTTTTTTGCTAAAGATAAGGACACCCGGCCGCCATAGCGAATCCCATCATACTTTGACCGACCGGCTAGTTGTAAACAACATTGGATTTCGTGTAATTAGTGTTTATTTAAATATATCGATACATTTAAGTCGTAAACAAAGGTGTGTTGGTGGCTTTGGTGGAACAAAGTGTTTATTTGTGTTCAAGGTAAATATACCTAATAAGTGCAATCGAATTTTAGCGAAATGGACGCTAAGGAGTTAATTAAAAAACGCGGTCATATTAAGGCACGTCTGACTAAATTTTCAGGCTATTTACAAGACAAGGTGAAAAAGACATTGTGTGCAGCTCAGGTAACGGAGCTTCAGCTTCGAATTGCGAAAATTGAGGCCTTGTACAATACTTTCGATGACATCCAGACCGAATTGGAGTCCATTGTGGAGGATGACCAGGCCCAACTGGACGAGAGGTCAGAATTTGAGAATGAATACTACACCACAGTCGCGGCGGCTAAGGAATTGGTAGATATGCATACAAAGTCAGCGGCTGACTGTAGTGGTTCGGAAAACAATACACGGCGTAATTCTCAAGTGAAATGTAAGTTGCCAACTATTTCTTTACCTAAATTTGGAGGCTCGTATGATACATGGCTTGAGTTTCGCGATACATTTGATAGTTTAATCAACAATGACGACTCGATCGATGATGTAAACAAGTTTCATTATTTACGAGCTTCCTTAGAAGACAGTGCCGCGTTAATTATACAATCATTAGCATTATCTAGTAGTAATTATAAAATTGCCTGGCAGTTATTGTGTGACAGGTACAATAACAAAAGGTTATTAGTGAATAATCATATCACGGCAATATTCAATGTCACCCCTATTACTAGGGAATCGCCGACCGCCATTCGGTACATTATTGACACGTTATGTAAAAATATTCGTGCGTTAGCAACCCTTGACGAGCCAACATCTCACTGGGATACATTGTTGATATACATAACATGTCAAAAACTTGATCATGTTACTAGGCGAGAGTGGGAACAGTTTGTGCCTAGTTGTGAAACAGTTACTTTTGAGGCCCTCATAAATTTCCTCAGCGATCGCGCCGACCTATTGGAAACAATGGCGATGGACGGCCCGGGACGTCGCGCGTCCTGGCCGCTAGCGCCCGGCGCCGGCGCTGCCTCTGCGGCGCACGCTCGTTCCGCTGTGCGACGGGTAAAAGAGAAGTGTTACGTGGGACTAGATGCCCCTGAAAACGATACTGTGAGTAGCCCACTATTTAATGTACCCGAATGCCCATTATGTAAGCGTGGTCACTGGTTATTTGAGTGCCCCGACTTTCTCGCGCTGTCTAATAAAGAACGTGCAGATAAAGTTCAAGGGATGAAAGTGTGTCTTAACTGTTTGAAATCCGGACACATAGCGAAATATTGTAGGCGTGGTCCGTGTAGGTCGTGTTCATTGCGTCATAACTCGCTCCTACACTTAGATAGAATGCCGACAGGGGCTCAAGTGGCGGTGCCAGTGATCGAAGTTACTCCTTGCACTCCAAGCGAATATGTCGAGTCGGCGCCTGCCAGCTGTAGTTCAAACAATAGTAGTGTCTTGCTGCCCGCCCATCCCGTGTTACACGGCCAAGTCTTACTATCTACTGCGTTAGTGGAGGTATACGATCGCGACGGTAAGGGCCATTTAGCACGCGCGTTATTGGACAACGGAAGTACTTCCAGTTTTTTATCAGAAAAACTATGTAAAAAACTTAACTTGCCCACTAGGGATGTGAACGCCTCTGTGACAGGAATAACTAACAGTCGATCTAAATTAAATAAACTGTGCGAGGCAAAGTTCACATCACTAGTGGACAAAAGTTTTAGTATACAAACATCCTATTTTATATTACCAGAGATTACAAGTGTCTTACCCTTACGTGAGGTAAATGTATCTATGCTGGACATACCTAAACACTTAGTCCTGGCTGATCCTAAGTTCTGCTCGCCGGCAGCTGTCGATCTTCTTATTGGCGCCGATGTCTATTGGGAACTATTAGGTAATGGTAGACTGACCTTGGGACGAAACAAGCCCACGATCTACGAAACCAAGCTAGGTTGGGTGGTGTCTGGATCTTATGTACCTAATCCTAACTCTGAAAGTGTGCGTTGCCACTTCGTGCAAATGAACAATGGAGATGATGAATTGACGCGCTTTTGGAAGTTAGACGAAGCAACAATTAAACCCGCCTCTGCTTACTACACCAGCGATGAGCAGGCTTGCGAGGATCATTTTGTGCAAAATACTACGCGGTTACCTAACGGTAGGTTTATGGTGCGGTACCCCTTAAAGCAGCCGCCTTCTTCATTAGGCGATTCGTACGAGCGGGCCAAACAATGTTTCCTGTCTCTAGAGCGCAGGCTAGCACGACAAGCACAGTTGAAGTCTATGTACACAGACTTTATGAATGAATACGAGACTTTGGGGGATATGTCGAGGGTTACTAGTACTAGTAATGAAATGGTAGGTAATTTTTTGCCACATCACCCCGTCCTGCGACTTTCCAGTCTAACTACAAAGTTAAGAGTCGTCTACAATGCTAGCTCGCGCACGACATCTGGGGTATCACTTAACGACATCCAACTAGTAGGACCCACTGTTCAGGATGATCTCATAGCGATCTTGTTACGATTTAGACAGTACCGCTTCGTTTACACAGCTGATGTCGAGAAAAATGTATTAAATTCTTATTGATATATTTCTTAAATTGTAAATTAATATTTTCTCTGAATTTTGAATTCTATGTGTCTTAGATTTCTTGATCTTAAGTAGGTTAAGTATTATCATTGTAATAAGCATATTTTTGTGAGAAAATGGCTGACTGTCGAGTTTCTTTCGGCGTTTCTTCTCGGCAGTGGCCTCTGTGAAACGCTAGTAGGGTTTGACTTGTAAAAGTGCCATTGCGGCCTACTTACAGAATAAAGTTCATTTATTTCATTTTATTTTATAAAATGTATAGGAGGATAGTGGTGCATCCTGCCGATAGACCTCTGCAGCAAATATTATGGCGCGCGGATCCGTCTAAACCGCTGCGTACTTACCAACTCAACACGGTCACATATGGGACTGCTAGCGCGCCGTTTCTCGCTGTACGTTGTCTCAAGCAACTGTCACTGGAATGTTCCGACCCCCGACTGGCTGAAATTATTGCCCATGACTTTTATATGGATGACTTTTTGTCGGGGTCTGATACTGAGCAGGAGGCAAGTAGCGCTATCTTAGGGGTCAGCGGATTGCTAAAAGGTGCTGGTATGAACCTACGTAAATGGCGTTCAAACGAGCCTCGGCTTATCGATGAATGTTCTGGCGACACTAGAAATCTCAATTTGGGCAATCTTGACGAATCCAAGACGCTAGGGCTAGGTTGGAAAAGTAGGTCAGACGAACTGTTTTTCACAATAGAGTTAGAGAAAGGTCCCGAAAAGCTAACCAAGCGGTTCATTCTTTCAACTCTCGCTAAAATATTTGACCCCCTAGGTCTTTTATCGCCAGTTGTTATTCAAGGCAAAATCTTGCTGCAGAAACTGTGGCTATCAAAGGTATCTTGGGACGAGGAAGTTCCTCAAGATATCGCTCAGCAATGGCACAATATTACAAATTCGTTACCAGAACTGAACAGCCTGTGCATCCCTCGTGCAGTAGTAGGAATCCACGTATCGCGTGTAGAGTATCACATTTTCTCGGATGCGTCCCAAACCGCGTATGGGGCTTGTCTGTACGTACGTACTATTACTAACATGGGGGTAGTGACTAGGTTGCTCATGGCAAAAAGTAGAGTGGCCCCCATTAGACCGGTGACTATTCCGAGGCTTGAACTGTGCGGAGCTTTAATCGGAGCTCAACTATATCAAAAGGCACTAACATCACTTCGTATGACGGCAGATAGCTGCACATTTTGGACCGACTCTATGATCGTGATAGGTTGGCTTAAGATGTTACCTACCCAACTGAAGGTCTTCGTACGAAATCGGGTGGCCGATATACTCGAATTAACTGGCAGTTGGCCTTGGCGGCACGTGCCAAGCACCGACAATCCTGCAGATCTAGTATCACGCGGGCTTCAAGCAGACTCAATTGCTGCTGCTGATCTATGGTGGACTGGACCACAATTTCTGCGTAATGATGAACAGGATTGGCCCACAACCCTTAACTTAAACAACAATAGCGACGAGGTAAACGTCGAGGTGATAACTGTTAATATAGCTCAAGAAGCCTCACGGGCTCCATTAGATGAATTAAATCTCACAAAGCATTCAAATTTTACGAAACTTAAACGTGTCACTGCTTACGTATTACGATTCATCCACAATGCGCGACCACATAGTGTTAGGTATTCGGAAACTCTTAGCACTAAAGAACTACAGGTGGCTACGACAACATTAGTTAAACTAGCACAAAGAGAATCATTCCACTCATATAACGACATTACAAATAAAACCGCACTCAAAGCCACTGACCCGCTTACCAAATTGAATCCTTTCGTGGATACTGATGGACTTATGCGTGTAGGCGGGCGGCTAAATAATGCACCATACAACTTTGACAAAAAACACCCTGCTATTCTGCCAAAGGGCCATTTTATAACAATAACATATTTTAATTTCGTGCATCTTTTGTTATTACACGCTGGACCCCAAGCCATGTTATCATACGTACGGTCTACCTATTGGCCTATCGGTGGTCGTGCTCAAGCTAGGTCAACATACCATAAGTGTGTTCTATGTGCTCGGATGCGAGGTGCTACAATAGCGCCTCTCATGGGCAGCTTGCCATCGTCACGAGTCACTCCTGGCTTCCCTTTTGAGGCTGTTGGGGTAGATTACGCGGGTCCGATAATGGCTGCATCGCGAAAGGGCCGTGGCAGTCAAATTATAAAGGCCTACATTGTCATTTTCGTGTGTTTTAAAACAAAATGCGTACACCTTGAGCTATGCAGCGATCTATCGGCAGAAGGTTACATGGCAACTTTAAAGCGATTCATTAGTCGCCGCGGCTTACCTTCTGACATATACTCCGACAATGGTACCCAATTTTTCGGGGCGTATAATGATTTGAAACGATTCCTTACGAGCCAAGCGAAGTTGTTATCCGAGTCTGCAGCCAACGACGGTATAAGGTTTCACTTTGTTCCACCATACTCACCACATTTTGGCGGTCTATGGGAAGCTGGGGTGAAATCCACTAAACATCACTTAATCAGAGTCTTAGGTAACTGTCACTTGACTTTTGAGGAAATATGTACAACATTGTGTCAAATAGAGGCAATATTGAATTCACGTCCTCTCACACCCTTATCAAGCAATGTTTCTGATTTTCTTCCATTAACTCCGGGGCACTTTACAATCGGACGATCACTAACTGCTCTTCCGACACCCTGTCTGGTGGACGTACCTTACCCAAGGCTTACCAGATACCAGAGGATTGAACAAATAAGGCAACATTTCTGGGCCCGTTGGTATAAAGAATATGTTTCCGAGCTACAGGAAAGAACTAAATGGAGACAAGCCAAGGGCCAGCTGACAACCAACACTCTGGTGGTCATCAAAGACGACAACCTGCCGCCTCTAAGATGGAAGCTCGGCAGAATCGTAACGGTCATCCCTGGAGCAGACGGCATCAGCCGCGTGGCCGACATCCGGACTGCGTCTGGAATCATTCGTCGTGCGTTCAGCAAAATATGCCCACTGCCAATAGAAAACTAATCTTCGGTTGAAAGACCAGCCTTTCAACGTGGGCGGGCATGTTGAGAACAAAACGCAGGGCGTCAACGGGGTCGGTGAGGGACGGGGTGCAACTGTCATCCCCACTCGATCTAACTTCGAGAATGATGAGACGATTTTGAAATCCCAAGCTCACAACTGTTTTTTTTCATATTTTGTATCCTGTTAAGGCATTATACCTTTTTTATTCTAAAACGATTTTTTCTTCGATACGGTCCTTCATACAAGCCAATACAGTTAGTATTTATCTATAGAAAACTGGGTACAAGTATTACAAGCCAAATACATAAAGGTGTCATTGTGTTATCGTTGAATTGATTGTTAGGTAATATGTTAAATTATTAACACCTATTTCTACATATTTAGGTATTATGTAAGGTACATGGGTGGAAAAATACAGACTACCTCCTACATAACTAAAGATTATGTATTTTTTCCAGAACTGGTAGCCTGCTGACTAAATTATAGTTTTTAAACAATTTTTTTTTCACCCAGCACTGTTTTCTTTCACATTTAAACTACGACAGGTCAAAGGACTTGTTTATCTACATATTACAACTACTTAATACATAAGTTATTTTATTAGAAACAAAATGGTAATCACAGCTGTATTGTTGGTTTTCAGCTACATTTACGTCAATCTCAACTTTGAACAAATTTTGTCTGTAGGAATTTTGACATTTACCTATTTTTTTTGAAGTGAAAACTTCTTTAGCGGCGCTGAGCACTTTTGTACTGGGGAAAAATGTATAAACTCGCGATAAATTCCAAGACCAGGTTAGTTGACCCCTCCTAGTATCGTGATTGCTATGTTACGAGGGGTCCCCAGCTGGTCTTCTTAGAAAGCCAAGGTTCTAACTGTTTTAAGACAATCCTAAGATTTTCCATAAAGATCATATTTCAAATAAATTCTCATGGAAAGTAGCTCTTATTGTCCCTAAAAAAGCGTTTCCAAAGTCCAATATCGGATAGCCAGACTGACCGATTTCCGTAAAGATCATATTTCAAATAAATTCTCATGGAAAGTAGTTCTTATTGTCCCTAAATACGGTGACAGTTCCCTTCAAAATACCTAGTGGCCAAGAGTGATGGATAAAATACCAAGGGCCTGACACGCTTTGTAAGAGAAAGATAGCCTTATTGCGATTCCTATGAGAGGAAGTAGAAAATAGTGCGATGTTTTGTCCTTATCACCGATCGAAAAATTTTGTATTTGTGTCAAAGTTTTGTGTCAAGAAGATTGCAAAACAAATTGGCAATATTTGGTAGTGCATTTTATAAATGGAGAATTAATGATATGTTTGGTTTAAATGAATAATAATTTACCAATTATCAGATCCGTAGTGTTTGGGTGTTCAGTGCAAACATGGTGGGGTGTTCAGTGTTGGGCTGTAAAAGCAAACATGACCGAAAAAAGGCGGATGTTACATTCCATGCGTAATTTGCGTACAAGTACATTTTCTTTGCATTTTGGACCCGTGTTTATTTCTAAAATCTCACCGGTACCAAGTTACTGAGCTAAATCATAAGTTATATCATGAGACACTTGATGAAATAGGAAAAATATGTAAATTAATTCAAAAATAACCTCCAAACATTTCACATATAAACCGATCAAATCGCGTAGTATAAATCTACCATAGAAGCCAGCTTAGAATTGATGTCCCATCATTCAGTCGGTTTATAATTCGATTTCGGGATACCAACAAATAATAAAAAAATCCCCTGAAGATTACCCCACGTTTCGGGAAATTCAAGTAATTTGATTTTTTCAGTTTTTAGGGTTCCGTAGTAAACAAGGAACCCTTATAGTTTCGCCATGTCCGTCCGTCCGTCCGTCCGACCCCCGTTTTTCTCAGTAACCGTTAGTACTAGAAAGCTGTAATTTGGCATGAGTATACATATCGATGACGCGGAGAAAACGGTAGAATAAAATCTTTAAAAAAAATTTTTTTTAGGGTACCTCCCCGGGTGACAGTAACGGAAACGCACAGGGCCGGGCCGTCTTTAACCAATTTGAGGCCCTGGGCACATTAGGGTAATGGGGCCCCTATGACCTTGATAGAGCACGATTCTGTTAGAATAGACAAAGAAAGTAAACGAGTCACATTAAATGAATAGATATTAATAATATAATATTTCCTAAAAAATAAAATGAGTTTCGGAGTCTTGTTTGAGACACGATAGGGTACGGACGCGTCCATCCGCAGCCCAAAACATCCATAAAAACTCGGCAATTAACAATAGGCCTTCGCGAAACAATAGAAACACGTGTTCTGCAAGGACCGCCGCGGTACTCTTCGTCCAACCAGTCAACCAAACTTCGCGCGATTCTCTACCTCATACTTAAAATGCCGACGCCAGTTCAAAATATGCAGTGCAGTGTCTTATATAGTATTTAGATAAATAGTGAGTGTATGTGTATTTAATGTGAGCGACAACCTCGTCCCGTCCGTCCCATGCACGACAGCTGGGATAATACTCAATGCAAACCCTGCGAATTGGTGAGCTCTTTCCAGTTTAAACTCTTCACATTTCTTTCAAAATTAATGATTCGTTTGAAACACATTCGCATAGGGTCCACAATGTAGGTAACAGCCAGGTCTACTCAGGCACCACGGTCGTGTAGTGGTCCCTTAAGCATAATCGTAATATTATATAATCTAGGCGAGTAAGTTGATACTCACAACCCCGGAAATAACATAAAGATAAATATGTAAAAGCATTAACTAAAAGTAAACGCCTGACAACTGAATAACGCGGCGGTACCTTCTTTTGTATGTATGTATGTGAATGCCTTATTGTACACAAGAAAAATGGTTGAAGTGTGCCTACACACAGAACAGATAATAAATACCTGGGTTTCTACTATCGTCATTTCTTTTAATCTGTATTGCTAAAATTTAGTACCTAGGGCTCTCGGCTCTAACAAGAGGTAATCAAAGACCTGTCTCAATTAAACGGCGCTGTTACGTGATGACAAAAACATTAGGTATAGTACACATTCATAGTCGATACCGGTTATAAAATCATTATTTTAAAATTCTACCATAAAACATTGCGTAATAACTGAACATAATGCCGAGCCAAAAAAAAAAAACGCACCCGGGATATTTTCAAAGAAACTCGGGTCCCTGACACCTGCTACACAACTGCAGCGAAAGAAGTCGCCAACAATGACTTAATGGAGAAAATAAAAACTTTAGAACCAAAAGAATAGTGCGTAGGTAAGGCACAAAAAAAATATTGCCTCGAGTCACAACGATAGGCATGCTACCTGACATGGAATGTCTTACAACCATAAGGTCCGTGAGAGTACCTACATGTAATATCATCCCTTAACATTAAAATCGGGAAAGTTACCTACTACCAACTCAAATCTTTTAGTAAGAAAAACAAAAAGAACACTAGGGCTACCCGAAGGTATATATCATAACATTCAAATCAAAGCTATGAAGACGCAGCTATCAGATTCGAAGTAAGAAATTAACTATGAAAAATAAGAACCTCAACAAGACGAATTCTCCAAGATGGAGCGTAAAGCATTGAAGCACTCACTTTCTCACACGAAGACAACACTTAGTGAGGGCCACGTGAGGGCTCAATCAAGCACTAACCAGAATTGGTTAAAACTCACCCACCCTGCCGAAAACTATTCTGAAGATTCAACATTGAAGTTATGATGCAATTAACACATAAATCATTAATTTTGTGATAAAACTGTGTTACCTACTTATCTAGTGTGATGGTGTTATGTTGAATTGTTGATATTTTGTGTGCATTTCTAAGAGTGGCAAATGTGTATTTAACTTTTTAATTTTTATGTGTAACTAGATAATAAGGTGTACCTAATTATAGTGTAAGTACCAAATATTAATCCGCTTTGTGCTAACCGTAAGAGCAGAGCAGGGCGTCATAAAACCCTCTCACCCAACCTGGAGTACTCAAGTACCTACAAATCTAACAATGCCGCAGTGCCGCTTTAGAAAACAACACCCAAAAGCAACCGAAGATAATAATGTAAATATTAATGTCGTCTTCGGATACCAATCGACAGCAGGTTGCCGTCGCAGCTGCTAGTGACAATAAAGTTTAACTATATCGTAAACAGACAGAGCAAGCGGACGGTTGGCCGACCAATATTACTTGAAACGGACACTGAATCTGAACTAGACGAGATCGAACAACAACAGGATGAAAGCCACGATGGCCACCCTCCAACTCACAAATCTGAGTAACAGCAGTCATTCTCCCTTCATACATATTGACACACGTATTTATTTATTCTTCCTTTTACTGGGCACGATGCTAGTATTCGGTCTGGTTGTATCTATCCCTTCAATCCACCTCCCGACTGCAATAGCCCTACACTCCCCTCCTGTACTTATTGGCTCTCCGGTGTCTCGGACAGGAGGGTCAGTTGGAGACACCAGGGCGGCAGAAGACGTAGAGGACCTAGCGAAAGGGTCCGAACGCTCGCTCTGTCACAGCACTTGCAGCTACGGATAGAGGCTGCTAAAGTTCCTATGCACCTCCGGCCGACTGTCTGTGCGGTGCCAGTGCGATCATTTGAGCAAGGTCGTCAAGCCTCTTCGACCCTCCCTCCCGGGTGTGGCCAACGCCTCCGCGTCCTTGCAGCAGAACTGCTGGCTGGATGAGTCACCGGAACGGAACGGAACGGATTTCCTAAAAAATAAAATTAATTTTCAAAATACACTAAATTTGGGTTCTTCCTTAGAGCAAACAGCTAAATTAAATTTTCTTAAATAAACGCCTAATTCTAACCAGTCATATATATTTTTTTAAATTGAAAATGAGGCCGACGCTTATGCGAGCTCACCCAGAAGATTCACTCGTACCTTAAAAAGGTCCAGGTTATTTGAACTCGGAAGTACCTACATACGCCATTCGAATACCAAACCAGTAAACATTATAAAAAAAGATGATTTTGACCAGGTAATGAAAGTAGCCAGTCGTACGTCGTCTGGATATCTGATGGAAGAAGGGGGAAGGCGGTATGAGCTCATGGAGTTCCTGAGCACACTCAACGAATCTAAAGAAATAAAAATGGGAAATAGGTAGTATTGCTTACAATTTTTGAAGTGAAAACTTCTTTAGCGGCTCTGAGCACTTTTGTACTGGGGAAAATTTGTTGAACTCGCGACAGATTCTAAGATTCTAAGACCAGCTAGTTGACCGCTCCTAGTAATCGTGATTGCGATGTTAGGAGGTGTCAACTCAGCTAAACTCAGCTGGCACCTATACCACAAAACTTTACAAGTCTACAATTTGACAAAATTGCACAATTTGCCATAGAAAAAGTTCACAAATTTGTCGAATTGTACGCTTGTAAAGTATTGTGGTACAGGTTCCTGGTCTTAGATGCGTAAGACACAATGATACTCGGGACATATTATGTAAATGGATTATGCGAATATGAACATGAGTATGAGTACAATACAGATACGGATACCGATACGGATACCGATACCGATATGAATATCTTTGTTATTTGGGTCATTGTCAGTCGGAAAAACAAAAGTTGTCCATTCGGTGGACAATAGTTAACGGCTTGTGTGCATGTAATTTACGTTTTTATTATATGGATTTATAGACACGGAATTACAGATTATGCGGGTTATCAGATCAATCGAAAATTAAGCTTTGTAGCCCTTAACTTTTGGCATGTCCTGTCCACCGAAAAGACGCGCACCTAAATCTGACAATGACCCATTTACTATCTTTATTGAGTTTTCACTTCTGCCGGCACTCCCGGAGTGCAACCCGTTGTTTTTTTTAATCCACGTCGGTGTCAAACAAGCGTGCGGCCCGCCTGATGGTAAGCGGTCACCGCAGCCTATGGACGCTCGCAACCCCAAGGGAGTCACACGCGCGTTGCCGACCCTTTTAAAAATGTATTCACTCCTTTCTTGAAGACCCCCATATTGTAGTCCCTCGGGAAAACCTCGGCAGGGAGCTCATTCCACAACCGGAGCGTGCGAGGGAGGAAATTCCTCTTAAACCGTACCGTACGCGACCATTTAGGTTCTAAGGTGTGAGGATGAATTGCTTTATTGAGTCGGTTTTGGTAAAATGAGGTTATTTATTTATTTAATATTTATATCTGCGAGTCGGGCGTTGACTGACTAATTGACTATCGACAACATAGTTAGCTGACCATCCGTGAGCCTTATTGCGATGAAATAAGGTCTACTCTTGGTCAGTTACTTACTGAGTAGACGACAGTGTGTGTCCTATGTGTAAATGTTTGTTAGATGATAACTGTAGTATCGTTAGTCGGAAGGTCGTGAAAGGTAAATAGGCGACTGAATGACGTAAACAATATTTAAGTTCGAAATTGAGCCAAATCGGTCAAGGGCTTGCCGAGATATAGGGAGTTGAAATATGCTTCGACATTTCACAAGGCAACGCAAAGTTTCACAGGAAAACGTGCAATCTAAAATTTATCTAATGCCCAAGACCATCCTGCAAGAGATTTCTTACGATTGAAATTCCTAACTTTACGTTGAATAATTCATAGTTAGTTCTATCGTAGGCGCGGCTCTATTTCACCGACTATACCTACAAAAAATACTTTCGAAATTGAAACCTCTATAAAAGTCATTTAAAAGGATACCAGTGTCACACAGCTAACCATTTCACGTCGGGGAAAGGCAAATTAGAATTTGTGCTCAAACCGTTCTTTTTGCACCACTTCGTGTCCATCGCTTCAAATTGAGTGCTCCTCGTTTTTGCACGTAAAAAACTAAACTATTTCCTGCAGTTTGAGTGCGGTTTTTGTGAGTTCTTTGCTCTTGTTTGGTGTCTCGTCTGGGTTCTGTTTGGATTTGTTGCAACAGTGAGGTACCTAATACCTATCATCGTTGTCTTAAGCTCCAAACGCACTGACAGCGGTAGCGGGGCGGGGCGTCGCGGTGCGGAACTGCGGAGGCGGTACCGGTTGTAATATACGAACTAATATGAAAGGGTCCGCACAGAAAACCGGCCGGGAAAAAAGCGTTCCGTGCGGACCCTTTCACCGGTACCGGCGGAGCGGTACCGCCTCCGCACCGCGCCGCCACCGATGTCAGTGCGTTTCGAGCTTTAAGGCTTGGTCACACCGCTTGCGCGACGCAAGCGGGACGCTGCGCTGCGCGCTAAAATGCATGAAACCGTCCCGCTCGCGTCGCGCAACCTGTGTGACGTCGCTAACCTGTTAGCATACGTTCCGGCGCGCAGCGGTCGCGTCGCGCGGACGTCGCGCAACGCAGTGTGACCAAGCCTTTAGGCGACTTCCTGACTTGGCGGGGCGGGATCGATATGTGACATTTTCTTCTTTGACGTAAACATACTGACGTCGCAAAGATTCCCACTTGACGGAATACTGTCTGTATTACATTTGCGCAGTAGTAATATCATGCGCAGAAGCCGACCAGTACTGCCTTCGTATCGTCCCGCTTTCGCGCATCCCGCGCCAGTCAGGAAGGACTCATTTAAATGTAGGGGTGCAGTAAAAAGCGGTACTGCCTCGACTGACAGTTGACACTGACATTTGACAGTTTTCTCATATCGTACCGCCTCCGCACCGACAAATCAGGAAGCCGCCTTAGTTGTACTATGTCTCTGCGTTGTGGCGTTTGGCATACAAACTCCCTGAACACAATAACTCAGAAGCGACGAACGTCAAAGCATTTTCAAGCCCAGCGGGGTAATCACGTAACGATACACCGTTGGTACGTATTTAATGTCAGTTTTAGTATGGGATTTGACATTTAAATCTATCGTACTAACGGTCGAAAACGTTACGTGATTAGGTACCGCGCGGGGCGCAGAATAAGAAATAGTCCCGGGGACTCTCGAGCACTTCATCCCAGTTGGCGTAGACACTACTTATAGAGTTACCAAGTGGACTGCCAATATTTTGTCCTTCTAACAGTTCTAACCCATATGAAAAACTTAGACATTGTAGGGATGTTTTACAGTTCATATTTTTAATGAGAAATAGTAAACTGACAGAGATGTCATCGTGAATATTTCGTAATTTATACATTTCACAAAAATCTTATAAACATGCATATATATGTGACCGGTGATAAAAGGGTAATTTTAATACATACAAAAAGTCTTCTACAGTTATGGAATAATCACGTCCGGTGTGCACCCGTAACGTAATAGTACATTACTTCACAAGGGCGGTAAAACAAAGAATGTCTCAGATCGCAGGTATTTGACGCCCGAGCCGAAGGCAAGGGCGATAAATATACGATCTGAGGCTTTCTTTATTACCGCCCGTGTTAAGTACAAAATTTTATGTCACCCCCTGGCCAGGAAGTGGGATTTCCCGCGCGCGGAGCGTGCGTTAATTGCCGGTTTATGGCCAGGTGTGACATAAACGTTAGTTGACTATCTCCAATTAAAGCTGTGAAATGAGTTGTGGTTTTTGTGTGTTTGTCGTGTTCTGTGTGCTGTCTGGGTCGTATTTGTGGTTGCCAGAGTGGGGTGTAATCGCCAAGCACGGCTAGCACATGATCGCGAGATATATTTACCTACATGCAGAAACAGACGGGTAGTTTATCTCGCCGCGAGATAGTAGGTATCGCGTATCATCATGTGCTATCAGTGTAGAGTGTACGTATTTAATACTCTGTCTGTAAAACTATTCCAAATAATAGTTCAAACTCGTTTAGGTATTTATAGTGACTATTGTTATGTATAAGCTCCAAGTTAAGATTTTTTACTCTACCATACAAGCGATTAAGACCAAAAAAATATTGATACCTAATGAATGAGTATTACAGTTGGAATATAGTTGGCAGGTTTTACCGCGATAGAATTATTTCTTTCAGCTATATTATTACATACCGTGTAATACTTACTTGAAATAGCATTATGTCAGTGTCAAACTCGAAGCAATCGTACTGTACACGACTGTACTTTCCATAAGGCGACTTCCTGATTTGTCGGTGCGGAGGCGGTACGATATGAGAAAACTGTCAAATGTCAGTGTCAACTCTCAGTCAACTCAGTACTACTTTTTACTGCGCCCCTACTTTTAAATGAGTGCTTCCTGACTGGCGCGGGATGCGCGGAAGCGGGACGATGCGAAGGCGCTGGCGGTACTGGTCCGCTTCTGCGCATAATATTACTACTGCGCAAATATAATACTGACAGTATTCTGTCAAGTGGGAATCTTTGCGACGTCAGTAAGTTTTCGTCAATAAGAAATTGTCACATATCGATCCCGCCCCGCCAAGTCAGGAAGTCGCCTATGAGGTACACAGTACGAGTGACGTTGAAGTTCACTGCGTTGAAGTAGTCAAAGGGGGCCGACTGTCAGGGGGCCTACTGCGAACGGAAAGCGAAATAACCCTCTATGTCGTTTAAATTTGCAAGAGCGACAGAAATGAAGATAATTCGTTTCGAGTTCGCGGCAGGCCCTCAGTATTCAATTCACCGGCGTAATTGCTCAACTCAAAGCCCGCCGCCTCAATTTTAACAGGTAGACGGTTTTTACAGCCCAAGTGGAGAAAGACGCTTTTTATACCACTCTAAATAGACAAGAAAACGAGCAAAAGATAAGATTTCGGTTGTGAAGTACCTACATAATGAAGGTTTCTTTAGGTTTCGCCGATAGAGAAGTTTTTACGGGCTTAGTTTCGGCAACAATGATCGTTAACGAGAACGGTGTTTCATTGTTTTGTTATTATTTTCGCTTAATTGCATATATTATTTATACTTAGTGAATTGTATAATTATAAATAGTTTACCTACCTCTGTAATTATAGCATATTAACAGAGAAATTGTGTCTTATAAATGTACAGTCACCAGCATTAATATCTGCCAAAACAAAGACGGCATAAATATCTGACACGACTCTATTTTGTAGCCGTAAAGGACGTGTCAGATATTTATGCCGCCTTTGTTATGGCAGACATTGGTGCTGGTGACGTACCTATTGTTATGTTCCTGGTATAGTCAAGGGCACCAATATATATACATTTGACGCCTTATTTTATTCCATTGAAATAAGGTCCAAAATTGCTGTGTGTGTGTAAGCTTGCTAGAGCTCCCGACGATGCGCTATGTTGAGAGTGAGGGACTTGCATTTGTCTGCCAATCTCCAATCCGAAAACGGATCGATCGTGTCCGAAACTCTACGCTGCGCTCAAAGACTGGCATCGCTGACGTAGGAGTTAAGACCGCCAAGCTCAAGTGGGACTGGGCAGGCCACGTCTACCGCATGCATCCACAAAGGTGGGCCAAACTGGCCACGGAGTGGGTGCCGAACGATGGGCGACGACGACGTGGCAGGCCAAGACGGAGATGGCGGGACGACCTAGACGCATTTCATAACGATTGGCCAGAGATTACTCAAGATCGTGACGAGTGGAGATTAAGAGGGGAGGCCTTTGCCCAGCAGTGGGACACCATATAGGCTCTTAAAAAAAAATTAATCTCGAGAAATCATGTTTTGTGTGTCTGTATATTTATAAGACGATAAACAAGCGATTAAATAAACAATGAGGTAACTTCCAATCTGTGTCATCGGCTGAGTACGCACCCACTACCGGTGGCTCTTCAAAAGCAAAGTAAACATGAAAGCCGATAGCTTCACAATTCACAAATAAATAAGTGGGTGCGCGTATGAATACGTGAATGACTACGTAAGCGTAGGCAGAGCTTGAGTTAGGTATTCATACTGACATGACGAGCTACGGTACCCATTTATTGTAACTTCTGGAAAAATAAGTAAAGGCTAAGTAGGTGCGTGATTCTCAGTCCGAAATTAACATTTTCTTAATTTGTCCACACCGGTCCCGATCGTTACCGACTCTTGAGTGATTATTTTTGACTTGTCAGATTTAGGTGCGCTTCTTTTCGGTGGACATGTCAAAATTAAAGCGCTACAAAGCTTAATTTTCGATTGATCTGATAACCCGCATAATCTGTAATTCCGTGTCTATAAATCCATGTAATAAAAACGTAAATTACATGCACACAAGCCGTTAACTATTGACCACCGAATGGACAACTTTTGTTTTCCCGACTGACAATGACCCAGGTATAGAGTAAACTGAAATCTACAATAAGTAAATATAGTCATTTATTATCAACAACATAAAAAAGGGAAGAAAATAACATAAACAAAAACTTATACTAAATAAAAAATAAGTTATAATATTGCACTCTGTAGCTCTAGTATAAGTTTTTTTCGAAACATTAACTAATTCGAACGCGTTTGCGTTTTGTCTCAAAATGTATGAAAACGCTCTCACCGAGTTTGAAATACGCGCGTTCATCGGTTAGCAACAAATGTTATACTCGCTGTTTTAGTTTCCACTAGTGACCACCGAGGCGCTGTTCACGTTTTCATACCACTTTCATACATTTTGAGAGAAAACGCAAACGCGTTCGTATTAGTTAATGTTTCGAAAAAACTTATACTAGAGCTACTGATTTTCTTAACTTTCGCTTAACGTTCGAGCGGGTGTGGATATGATAGATAGATAGATAGATAGAAACATTTATTCAGATATCAATTAACTTTAACTATGAGAATCACCCAGGTATGTAATGTAATGTACCTACTTATACACGTGTACTCACTCGTTCTGTTCTCTTTAATCGGGCAGGGGTGTTACCTACATGACAAAGGAGGTCAATGGCACTAATCAGTATTTATTATCATCACTTCATTTTTATATTTTTCATAAATGCTCATATTGATCAAACGACGCGTTGCGTTATCTGTCGTTTGTTTTGCCATGTGATGTTTTATCAATTAGCCGTCCTCCCGCGGCGAAAATAAAAACGATGGCATGGTTTTGTTATATGCTCGTAGTTAGGGCTTTATAGGACAACACCAATATTTTTTTCATTAAAGCATGAGCCTTGGCACACTTGTTACTTAGGTGGACTAGAGTTGAAAACGCCCGGGAAACAAGGTCGGACGCGATGCTGGTGGGGAGGGGGAGGGGGGGAACTTTCGCTCCGGCCCGCGTTCTTTCAGTCCTCATATTATCTTATTTATAGAGACTAGGGCATGTTTGGTATCATTTTCGGATAAATTGAGGATGGCCGATCATTTTTTGGGACATAAATAACATATTTTCATAGTAAAAATATGAAATACAGGCAAAAGTTTTAAAAAGTAAAGTTACAAAAAAACTTTCTGCACCGATTACGTGAAAACAAGTGAGAACTCGGGCATGAAAAAAATACGTTTAAATAGCCACATTAATGTAGATTCTAAAAACATATCATTTGTCAGACCAATATAAAACACAACTAAGTAAAAAAAAAAAAGAAAACAGGTGACCCGTCAAAATTTTACTTCATAATCGTACCGACCCGCGTTCTTTCAGTCCACATATTATCTTCTTTATAGAGACAAGGGCATGTTTGGTATCGTTTTTGGATAAATTGAGGATGACCAATCATTTTCGGGGTTTTAAATAACATATTTTCCTACAAAAAAATGAAATACAGGCAAAAGTTTTAAAAAGTAAAGTTAAAAAAAACTGTCTGCAGCGATTACGTGAAAACAGGCAACAATTCGGGCATAAAAAAAATATTTTTAAATAGCCACATTTATGTAGATTCCAAAAATATGCCACTTGTTAGACCAATATAAAACACAACACAACTTAGTAAAAAAAAAAGAAAACAGGTGACCCGTCAAAATTTTAGTTCATAACAAAAACGGACCTCTAATGCAAATTTATAATTCTTTGAAAATGTAACACAACTATAGCATAATTGTATACTAAGTAGTTTGTAGCTGTGTTTACGTTGGTTAGCATGTGAGTTACACTTTAAATTGTGAATAATCTAACCGTTTGAACATTTCAGTAGACTGGTCACTGGTTCAAAATAAAACTAACAAGTTACAGATCTAATCCTTAATGTTACTCGTTATTATTCATGGTACTCGTGAAACACGAATTACAAACTAATTTTTTTTTATGTATAACATTTGTCGTCACAAGCACACAATTCTGTACACATTTTTGTTGGAGACACCTGCATCTAGCAGCGCATTTCTTTTTGCATCTGCACCTAATCATTTCCAGGCAGGCTTTGGCAGCTACTGGCAAGCTAGTCCATAAAGGTTCCCATCTGTGACTTACTTTCGTCCATCCCCAATCAGATGGACTGGGGATATTTTGGATCCATAATATTTGACCCCATATATGAACTCCTTTCAAAACCGCCCGCAGGAAATGTTGGTGCAGTGCAGCATTAGTTGTTGGAATATGTTCTAACTGGCGATCTTTTTTTGTGAACAGCTGCTTACGGCATTCGTTTACTGTCGAAACGGAGCTGGATCTGAAACAAAAATCTTAAATATGCACAACCACCCTCTAAATGACTCATGGTTTTATGAAAAAAGTAAATATTACTTATCATACATGACGACAACAAACTTTTCAACAATCGTCATTGCATCTTTAATTCTGCCATCGTATGCTGCCAGGAAACCTCTGTGACATTAAGGAACGTATTCCAGGCTTCCAAAGTACTCTTTTTTTCCTTTTCCGTTGAAAAAAGAAACTGTGTTACAACTTGTGAAGGGACAGGTGAGCACTTTTAGCTGTCGCAAGTGTGCTACAAACACCTGAGCTAGAGGGACTGTGGGTACACATTGGTACTGGGAAACACCAGCAGTACCTTTTCTGTCAAGAAATAGCTAACGCGCTCGGTAAAAACAGTCATAATTGTGTACGTTATGACTGGTTACAATTAGTCGAACATATTTTCTTTCACAGGGCCTCAAAAAACAAAAGTGCTCCCCCTGTTCCATGCCTTCACAGGTTGTGACACAGTTTCTTTTTTCAACGGAAAAGGAAAAAGAGTGCTTGTAAGCCTGGATGCGTTCCCTAATGTCACAGAAGGTTTCCTGGCAGCATACGATGGCAGAATTAAAGATGCAATGGCGACTGTGGAAAAGCTTTTTGTCGTCATTTATGATGGGTAATATTTACTTTTTTTATAAAATCATCAGTCATTTAGAGGGTGGTTGTGCATATTTAAGATTTTTGTTTCAGATCCAGCTCAGTTTCGACAGTAAACGAATGCCGTAAGCAGCTGTTCACAAAAAAAGATCGCCAGTTAGAACATATTCCACTATTCAATGCTACACTGCACCAACATTTCCTGCGGGCGGTTTTGCAAGCAGTTCATATATGGGGTCAAATGTTACCGATCCAAAATATCCCCAGTCCATCTGATTGGGGATGGACGAAAGTAAATCACAGATGAGAACCTATATGGACTAGTGTGCCAGTAGCTGCCGAAGCCTGCTTGGAAATGATTCGGTACAAATGCAAAAAAAAAAATGCGCTGCTAGATGCAGGTGTCTCCAACAAAAATTAAAGTACAGAAATGTGTGCTTGTGACGACAAATGTTATACATAAATATTATATACGTATTCAGGAGTACCATGAATAATAACGAGTAACATTAAGGACTTGATCTGTAACTTTTTAGTTTTAATTTGAACCAGTGACCAGTCTATTGAAATGATCAAACGGTTACATTATTCACAATTTAAAGTGTAACTCACATGCTAATCAAGTAAACACAGCTACAAAATACTTAGTATACAATTATGCTATAGTTGTGTTACATTTTCAAAGAATTATAAAATTTGCTTTAGAGGTCAGTTTTTGTTATGAAGTAAAATTTCGACGGGTCACCTGTTTTCCTTTTTTTTTACTAAGTTGTGTTTTATATTGGTCTAACAAGTGGCATATTTTTGGAATCTACATAAACGTGGCTATTTAAACATATTTTTTTAATTCCCGAATTGTTTCCTGCTTTCACGTAATCACAGCAAACAGATTTTTTTAACTTTACTTTTTAGAACTTCTACCTGTATTTCATATTTTTTCTATGAAAATATGTTATTTATGTCCCAGAAAATGATTGGTCATCCTCAATTTATCCGAAAACGATACCAAACATGCCCTTGTCTCAATAAAGAAGATAATATGAGTACTGAAAGAACGGGGGTTGGAACGAACATGAAGTAAAATTTTGACGGGTCACCTGTTTTCTTTTTTTTTACTAAGTTGTGTTTTATACTGGTCTAACAAATGATATGTTTTTAGAATCTACATAAATGTGGCTATTTAAACGTATTTTTGTCATGCCATAGTTGTTGCTTCTTTTCACGTAATCGGTGCAGAAAGATTTTTTTTAACTTGACTTTTTAAAACTTTTGCCTGTATTTCCTTTTTTGTCTATGAAAATATGTTATTTATGTCCCAGAAAACGATCGGCCATCCTCAATTTATCCGAAAATGATACCAAACATGCGCTAGTCTCTATAAATAAGACAATATGAGGACTTAAAGAACGCGGGCCGGAGCGAAAGTTCCCCCCCTCCCCCTCCCCACCAGCATCGCGTCCGACCTTGTCTCCCGGGCGTTTTCAACTCTAGTCCACCTAAGTATCAAGTGCGCCAAGGCTCATGCTTTAATGAAAAAAATATTGGTTCCCATACATTGATGTCCTATAAAGCCCTCACTATCGGGGACCTCCGGGTTTGGGAGATGACGGCTTATCGTATGTACATACTTAGCAAATAAGTAGTATGGCAAGTATAATGATTTGAGTAGTGAAATGTCATATCATTTAGTCTAGTGATAATTTGATAAAACAATGTTTTATAAAAGGACTGATTTAATGATTCCGCTGCTGATGGCAAAAGACCTGACGGGTGCACAATAGTACCGTGGCATCTAGGGCGACCTTTGGCATGGGATGTGCCCTGCGTGGACACGTTGGCCCCGTCCCATGTCCAGCGCTCTGCCAATACGCCGGGCTCAGCCGCTAATAATGCCCAAACTGTCAAGTGTCGCAAGTACGCTTTCTTAACAGATAATTACATATTTGCGGCACTTGCAGTAGAGACCCTGGGACCCTGGTCGACAGATACTAAAGAATTTGTCAAAAACTGATCGGGGTCTCAGGTGATCTGAGAGCTGGCTCTTACTTCGCCCACAGCAGCTGAGCCTGGCCATTCAGCAAGGCAACGCAGCGAGCGTCCTGGGAACGATGCCTCGGGCAGCACTAGGAGGAATTGAGGAGGGGCGTTTCCATTTATAATTATTTATTTTTAAATATTAGTTAAGTGTTATGTATTTTTGTGTAGTGTCGTAATAAATCAAAATATTAATAAATGACTAAATATTTGTTCCAAATGCTTAATATTTTTGTCATATCATACGTCATTAACCTTGGATACATGAGTAACGGAACGGATCGATTCCGTTTCTTTACATGTGTTTTACTTACCTACAATAATACCGAGCTCAATATCTTTCATTTGATGTTTAGCCAAGTTTTATGCTTCAAATATTTTCCACCTATAGCATAGAGGTAAGTACACTTATTAGAGCTTCATACGATTTCCTACAGAAGGTAGTAAATTACTATTTACCTAGTATTAAACTTCCTCTTCCATTGAAAGTGTGCCCGTTATTTTTGCTCGTCAGTATATATTTTTCTAAACGGTTAAAACTCACGTACGGTCAAATAATTTGATTTCTGGGCCATTTCGTACCTTGTCACAGTGACATTTATTATATGAGATCTCTCGCGGTTTTCATATTGATTCTCACTATGATAAGGTACAAAGTGGGCCAGAGATCAAATTGGTTCACTGTCCCTATTAATTGTCGCTCAAGGCGACATGTTACAAATTTCATATCTAGTTCAATATCAATGAGTTTTCTGTAATGTACGATACATTTCAATATAGACTTCAATCAAGATTCATTATATTATCATAACCACAAATCTTGATTTTTTTACCAACCGCTGCACAGCATCATCTTATCGCCCACCTCATTCATTAGGGTTTCCGGCGAACTATTCACCACCTGTTTCACCCCACCTCACCTATCACCATTATATCTTGACACTAGGGTCCCTAAAAATAACGCGTAACTGGAGTTCTAACTACACTTGCCATCTGATGAGAGAAGCGTTGTAAATACGGTGCATGTGGGCCTAATTGCCGCGGTCAACTATTAACCCAGTTGCGTTTGCAAATGTACCTATATACTTCTACTAATGGAACGTGCTAAGTAAGGCAGGCTGGGCTCATCTGTGTAAATGTTGGCCGCTCCTAGCGAAAAAACTCTGTGAACTAAATTCTTATCGAATTTTAATGAAGCTTTTTGATTGCTGTGGATTTGGGAATGGAAAATTTTGAAAGTATTGTAACGGTACGAGTATCCATGTCATTATAGAAATAATATTAATAGGGGAAAGCTTTAATTCATGGCTTTTATTCAGATATTTTTTTTATTTGGAATCTTTTTATGTCAATAATTTTATCATTTAAAAGTGGGATTTCATAAGAGAATATATCAGACTCACCTAAGTGCAAACAAAACACCGGAACAAAGCATAGTTACAAAAGGTATTCATATTCATACGCAGTACTATCGGTATTTAGAGTAACGGGAGTAAGCGAATTGCAATCTTATTATTATAGCAATAAAGTTTAACGACATAACGGCAGAGGGTTCCGCGCGAGAATTCGGAACATCTACATAAAACTCTAATGATACATAATTATCAAAATATTAATATTTTTCATGATTAGCAAATCATTATAAGTAAATATGTAAAAATAGAGAACGAGGAACTAGTATAAAGTCATTCATAAACATACCTATATTTACATTGATTTAACGCTGTACTAAGATGGCGTACAATAGCATTAAATTTTTACCGAGTGTCCATCAGATTTCAACCTTATTAGCTAGGCCATAAAGACGGAGAATTACTCTATTTCATAATTCTGGCTACTATGGTAGCTGGAAAGGAGCGTTTACTACTCTAATTGTTGGAGAGTCATGGTTGCATTCAGGCAAGTTGTTTAGAACTATATGATGTTAATGTATAATAAGATAATTAATTTGATTATGATAATAAAAGACAAGTAAAGTATAATATTGAATTAGAATCAAAGTAAACGAGACAGATCAAAGGAAAGAGTTAAAAGACAGAGAGGTAACATATAGGAATGAATACAATTTACCGTATATATAAGTCCGACAGTTATATAGCAAGTTGGTCAAGTCGATTTCATATTAAAATATCTTTCAAGAAACTGTCAATTAGGCTTTGTTTCTTATTTTTGGAAACTAAATAAATTATTGATGATAGTGAATGGGAGCAGCACAAACATACAATTATATTAGATGTGATTAAAGTAATTGCTATTTACTTTAGTCAAATAAGAGTAATTATTAATAGACAAAAAGTAAGACAGCAGGTAGTATAAATATGCTTCTAGATATCAATAGTTATGCGTGTTTAATACATTATATCTTTGTTTTTCTAGTATTACTAGAGTTGCATATACCAAGCATTTGTTGCAAACTGCATTGTCAAGTGATTAGCTCAAACCAATCTTATTAGTAAAGGAATAGGGTTGAGATAATGAAGAACCAGTTACTAACTTGAACTTGTACACGTATAAACGAGGCACAATTGGTACAAGTCCTTGTTCCGGAGTCAATAGTACAGGCAAAAGAGAATTTGAACCTAATTGGTATGCGGTTAGGGTTGAGTATGCTTTGGGTTGTCACTTCGTGTGGTTACGCGCATTGCGCTGCGTGGAGCGCCTGAGTCGTGTAAGCATGTTTAGCATGCGTAGACATGGTTTGGGAGGTTTATGGCGGTGAAGCGAGTATAGCGCGCAGCTGCGTAGGTTGGCGGACACGGATAACGATGTGCAGTCGGCTTAATCGGTTTTAAGTAAAATTGAATCTTATGGCTATGGTAATAACGCTTGTCGAAGTATTATTTTCGTGTAAGGATTAAGCTTGGAAATATGGGTATAAATAGGCTGGGACGGAGCTGCTTCGGGGATTCTTGTATCGACCGCGAACTGGTAAAGGTCACTGGGCTTACGTACCGCGACATTATTGGTGGGTGTAGTCATTATGGTTGAGATTCCAATACTATGTGGTCACCCGCTGGTTGAGGAATTTCTCTCATAATGCTGTTATTGTGTAATCTTTATGGTCGAGACCCTAATACTATGTATTCACTTACTGGTTGAGGGGTTTCTTTCATAATTTAACTTTGTTTTACTTTTTATTTTTATCTTATTGGGGTTGAGTTTTTAATCGTTTTTGCTGCCCAGAACCTTGCCTAGACATACAGTACGTCTAACAGAACAGTGATTATCGAGTAACGGTGACAAACAATCGGTGTTCTGGAGTTCAGTAAATTCACCAGCCTTGAGAGTGGGCTGACGTCTTTTTTTATCAACATAAAGACGAGTTCGACCTCTCCTGTTCTCCTGGGTCCCACTGGTATTAGCTGAGACTTGGCCTTCGCGATTGAAGATGGGCATAGACGTGTATACGTCGCTAGTTGAAGCGTACCAGCCTCGGAGTTCAGTCTTGTTAAATATATTTATATATTCTTTTATATACATGTTAAGGCGTCCTACTCACACCGCCCAGTCGTATTAGACGTGTGGGGGGGGACAATTACACGGATTATAGGTTGCCAATCCCGGAATAATCCACCGGACTTTACAGCTTAGTTAGGGAATACACATTCTTTGAAACTGAATTTGGTAAGTTTTCATGTTTCAACAGTTTTGATCTCTGGGGGTAGAGCTAGGTTAGCGTCACACACATTGGGTAATAGGGAATTCATTTATGGGTAGAAATTCAAACGACGGGTTTGGGTATTTTGGGTTACTAGCTTATTTATTTTATTGACATAGATGTGGCTAGGTCTCGCACGTCAATCTAGGTATTATATTATAGATTTCATGTTTAGAGATACGCGTTTACGTAGATATCACATTATATTGTCAGGAATAAGTTTCAACCGGGTTTTAGGGATTTCTTGGTCTCATTATGCACCAGTAGAGGTATTTTTGAAATACCTAGGTATTATCTTATAGATTTCATGTTTAGAGATACGCGGTTACGTAGATATCACATTATTTTGTCAGGAATAAGTTTCAACCGGGATTTAGGGATCTCTTGGTCTCATCATGCACTAGTAAAGGTATTTATGAAATACCTAGGTATTATATTATAGACTTCATGTTTAGAGATACGCTTTTACGTAGATATCATACTATTTTGTCAGAAATAAGTTTCAACCGGGATGTAGGGATTTCTTGTCTTCATTACGCGCTAGTAAAGGTATTTATGAAATACCAAATGTAGGGAAACGGGTTTTAATAAAGTTTATTTAATTCCAGTTATGATGGGATAGTAGAATCATTTCAAAAAACTGAAATGGTTCTTTACATAAGGGCAAGCAGAGCAATCCCTCATGTCTCAATCTTATCACAAATGGAATAAAATTTACACATTAGTTAAGAGTATATTTAGTGAGTTCTGACGTCTAATATTTTATATACGACTATTTTAGAAGAATATTTAACCGCGGAAACGTATTTGTAGGGCTAGGGTGGGTGTCGCTAGAATTGGCTGGGGAAGTCAATGGGTTGACACGTCAATGAGTACATCCTCATAGACATGTCTAGCTAGGAAGCTTACATAGAGATTTTTCCCTTTCCTCGCATGGTTCTTGGCACGTATGGAATATATTACAAAACAACCATACACCGAATAATCAAAATTATTTTTGTTTCGAAAGCTAGGTTAACACTAAGGATTTCATAATAGACTGAGACTGTGAGTCTAACTGAGCAAGTAGGATAAATAATTTTGATTTAGGAAGGCTCTTAACGAAGATTTGTCCTTCGTTAGGGACCAAGGGCTAATTACCATGGTAACAAGTCGAAGGAGAGGAGGTAGGGGATAGTTTACCGAAAAATATATATAAACCAACTATTTTCGTCATTATTATTAGGTTTAGGCTGGGTCAAGGGTTCTAATGGTATAAGGGTTCAAGTTTGTTATTAAAGCTAAGTATTAAGTAGAGATAGGAAAATAGTTTTGCGTACTACAATAGGAAATATGAAGGGTTAATGAGTCCAGGGTTTCGTCAATTATCATAGAATTTATGGGTTACTACGATTCACAACGTAAAGAGGGTCCTCCCTAGATCGATCACATTTTGGCCAAATTTCATCTTAAATATCGTTTCTTTGAGCTTCAGCGGGCGCGACCTTTCTTTTGGGGGGATCCGTTACAGTTTTGGTGCCGAGAATAACCAGGATGTTCCCAGTCCCGGGGGCGCATCAGGATAGGGTCAGTGGTCTCCTGGAGATCACAGTTTGTTGTACGTGCAAGTGGTGTGATTTTGACGAGATTTGGACTCATTTCCTTCAGCAGAAACAGGGTTAAGTTGGTTTTAGTCGCGAGTTTTATCTAAAAGTAGTGAATTATTAGTAGTTTTATCTTAACAACGAGGTATAAATAATAAAATTAGGGATTAGATAAATAAATAAACAAAATAAATATTCGGAATTCTATTTCAAATTATAAAAGTCCGGGGGCGTTTTTAAATAAGTAATAGGTAACAATAAAATCGTTATGAGTAGTTAACTAACGCCAAAGTAGGTTTATTTTAATCACAACTATAAATTAGAAACGTGCGTCCATAGACTATGATGACCGGGTGTCAAAATCGAATAGGTTGTCCGCTTGTTTACCATCATCAGCGATTACATAGTTATTACAGTTCCATTCATATACAGTAAACGGGCGTCTCTAGGCTATGGCAATTGATTGTCAAGTTAATAGGTCGTATGTTTATTTACCACCGTCACCGTTTACATTTTTCCATTAAAATTTTATTCATATACATTAAAAGGGATATCATAGGCTATGACGACTGTTTGTCAAAATCAAGTGGGTCGAGTGCTTGTTAGCCACCATCATTTATTTCGTAACTTTATTCAAGATTCATTCATAGACAAGACGCGTTAGTCCCTAGGCTAACACGGTAACGGTTATTTATCAAAACCAAATAGATCGTGCACTTGTTTGTCACCCAACATAATTTTACTCAAATTTATTGAAGTTTCATTCATAAACAATTAGCGAGAGTCCCTAAGCTATGACGGTTATTTGTCAAAAGCAAATAGGTCGTGGACTTGTTTGTCACCCAACATAATTTTACTCAAATTTATTGAAGTTTCATTCATAAACAATTAGCGAGAGTCCCTAAGCTATGACGGTTATTTGTCAAAACCAAATAGGTCGTGCACTTGTTTGTCACCCAACATAATTTTACTCAAATTTATTGAAGTTTCATTCATAAACAATTAGCGAGAGTCCCTAGGCTATGACATTTAGTTATCAACAACAAATAGGACATGCACTTGTTTACCACCGATCATAATTGTGCACAAATTTAATAAAATTCAATTCTTAGATATGACACGTTAGTTCCTAGGCTATGCGGTTGATCGTCAAGATCGAATAGGTCGTGCGCTTGTTTACTTTATACAATTTTATTGAAATTCCATTCATAAACAATAAAGGCGCGAATAGGTCATGTATTTGTTTACAACCATCATCTCACCTTTGATTATTTGAAATTAAAATCATTAACAGGAAACGTTCATAGGCTACAGCAGTATAGATAAAATAAAGTGTAACATATACACATATCTGTAGGTAAAGCAGTAGCAAAGAGGTACTTAGGTGATCACGCCATTATTCGGAATTATAGGTACAATTAAAAACAGTATAAAGGTATGATGTCGTATACAGTCTACAGCCGTCCGCAGAATTATACCTTAAACGCGCACTAGATTGAGTGAATGAAGATTGCGCTAGTCCTTGCAGTCTTTGTTATTTAGCGGCAACGTTCGGATCTCGCGCAGGAGCAGGGCTTGTTCGATTATCAATAACCGGTTTCATTCTTCGTCAGTAGCCGTTGCGCTCACACGCTCGCTTAGCTCACTTGTACCTACTTGCCGCCGTTATCATTGTTACGCGTAAAATTGTAGCTATTGCTTTTCTTGTACTATAATAGTAATAATGGGTTTTATTACACCGCTAGAATAGGAAAGCGTTATTGAGTTTAAGTTGGTTTTAGAATGAACGCCGCTCCACTACGAGTAGGAAAGAGTAACACAGTAACTCAGTCATAATATAGTTTAGGAAGCGTAGTACTAGCACCAAGTCATTAAGTTTCATAAAAATATTACGAATTATACTTGATTTGGGCATGTCGCAGTTAAAGGGTTAACTTCAGTATGAACGGGTTGAAATCGTTCATCATCATCTTCTTAGCTTTGTCCCGGTACGGTTGAGTTCTGAAGTTATTTATGGCCTGACATTAAATTCTAATAAATAAAATCCTGCCTTGCAGTGATTGAAATAAGGCTTACTATTGTTCCTAAAATAATTATATAATTATTAGTTTAGTAGTCGAGTGCAACATTCTTTTAAGTGTTTACTACCTATTATATCATGGTCGCCTAGTACTTTTATCGAAGATTGAAAGCTATCTTTTGGGGTTCCGTACCCGAAGGGTCCGAGCGGAACCATGTTCTTGGCGCTCATGTGTCTGTCCGTCCGTATGTCTGTCCGTCCGTCCGTCCGTCCGTCCGTCTGTACTATTCTATTCAACACTCCATAGAAAAACGGCAATTAAGTATAATAATTGTAGTGAAAAACAAGCGGAGAAGAGGTATTTAAAGGTTGTATAAAGGCACGGAGGCGGCGGCGGGCCCGCACACACGCCACACCTGAAACGCGTCCGACGCCCGTGCGCCGGCGCTCCTCAATCAGCTCGTGCTAAGGCGAAATGCCGACGTGTACGCAGATAGCTGGAGTACCCTGCTCTCTAAAATAAGTCAATTGTGCAACACGTATTGTTAGTTCATTAATTAGGTATATATTTTCTTTAATCTGTTACTGTTAACTCCAATATTGTATATCTTATACTTGAACTCATTACAGTTGAACGAATTGCTCCAAAGCAATTCCTTCAAAAAGCTTCTTCACTGTTCAGGCAATAGGGTTCAAAATCCAATACAAATACGTTCAATAAAAAGAATTTCAACCATAACATTGTAGGCGTTTTGGTACCTTACTGTAAGGCTATAAATGTATGTATGTAAGCACTTTATTGCACACAATAATAAATAAATAAAATGAATAGCAGGTAGCATAGGCATTAGGCTTTAGTAAAGTTCAATCATAAAGGGATAGATTTAAGTTATCATTAGGATAGATTCATTTGATTGATTTAATCGGTATTTTATCAGTAGGGTAAAATTCAGGAATTCTACTACAAAGTGGGGCGCCTACATTAACGCTCTTAGCAATGTGCACATTCGTTGACGTTAAAACACTGATTCATAACTAAGCAGGGTTCATTATTCATTTAGCGATAATGAGAAAATGACATTGGTTGGATAAACGTATGCTTAGGAAATGATAAGTTATTTCAGAAACTTAGTATAAGTGAAACTAAAAATAGCTTTGGGGACATTCGTCCGTATCCGGCGAAGTTATAATTACTCCTATTTCATTGATAATGTACCTAGTAACATGGATAGTTAAAACCTTATTTGAGATTAAAATTATTAAGTAAATAAAACCTGGGGGCGTGAATATTAAATAAATAAATGAATAAATAGTAGATAGAATTTGGGGGGCGTGGGTAATAAAAGGTTTGTCATACAATCCTTAGTCGTACAATTCGTCATGATTTCGTCCGTCTGTATCTTTCCATTCAGTAAAGTTGTACAATTCATCATGATATGTTAACTACTTCATAAAACGGCAAATAGGCAAGATGATTATAGCGAATATCAAGCGATGTACCTGAGACATTCCATGTTTGTGTATGTGCGTTAATAAAGAGTTCATGATCAAGGTAGTTTACTTAGAATAGGATAGAAAGCCCTCATATCAGGTTTAAGAATATTTATTCCCAAAGGAAGGTATTTACATCTTCACTTATATGAGAAATACATATTTGTAATTATCTATCATTAAATTAACTAAATCTAGACCGCTAATGCACACTTAGTGTCATAAAGTCGTAAGATGTATGGGAATACGCCGATCGTAACAAAAGAATTTTAAGGCCGGGTTATGGTAGGAGTCTGATTTGGTAAACGGTTTTGTTTCGAGGTGCTGCATGTTAAAAATGTGAAAGAGATACGATGTTATATTTGAGACCTTTGTCTGGTGCCGTCGGATGTCCGTTACGCAGTTTGCGGGGCTTTGTTCGATGGAAAGGGGTTCCAAACATGCCTCTATTTTCTGTCTTGAAACTCATTTTGTTTCAATCTTGGGTGGCATGATGAGTGGAAAGTAGTACTGGGGTAAACGTGTTTGATGGTGTGAGGGATGTCGGGATTAATGTTGTTGATATGGTGGGCCATGTATTTTTCTCACCCGGAAATGTGCTGGAAGTTTACGAAAGTTGCGCGCACGGTTCCGTAGAGGGTGGGATGGTCGGTTGCGGACTCGCGCGTGTTGGGGCGGGACGTTTGCAGTGGAGGAACCTCGCCTTAAACAATCATGTTTACCGTATGTTTACATCATGGTGTGCGCCTCGCGAGAGGGTAGATTTCGAATGCGCCGTGCTGCGGCACGACCGGCGAGCAATAGCAGTAGGTTATTATCTTACTATAAACAAATAACTTATACGCATATTACATTGTATTTGTTGGCGGAAAAAAATTAATATATATATTAGGTAGGTACAGTTTGACGAACGTGTACATGTGGGCAACATTCAAAACAATTAGGAACAGTAGGTACAGTAAGTAAGTGCCAGTTTGTACTGTGTGATGTTCTAAGTCGAAATACTTAATTATATTATTGTTTTATCACTATCATTACATATTATTAGACAAAGACCCAGGTCACATCTGTGGGCCTGCTTGTATGTATATTTGTAATAATCTAATTAACTACTTAGCATATTTTAATAGTTTATGATGGTACAAAGAGGTTTACGTCAGTATTATTGGATATGTATTTTAAATTTCATTAATTACGTGTAATATCAGCCTTTTCTTAAAAATATCAAATCATATCTAACAGTCATATAAACATCATTGCAGTTTCGATTAGAGAAAATCAAATATCACATGAGTTTGCGCCATTATATTTGCATATATTGATTTAAGGTATTTTTCTTTGTTTAATTTATACAAGATATTGAAATTAGTGCCTTCTAGCGGTGATTAGGAAGATTTGATTCAAAGATCAAATATTACAGTTAGTTTAGTTAGTAAGAGGTACGGATATTTTTCGGTAGATGGCGTAAATCATGCGAACTAGCTTTTGCCAGCGACTTCGTCTGCATGAATTTCTATTCCCTGATTCATCTCTTTGAGGAGTTATTTCCGGGATAAAGATGAACCTGTGTGTTAATCCAGGCTACAGTTTCGTTGTATGCCAAATTTCATAGTGATTCGCTGGGCCGTTTGTGTGTGATTGAGTAGCAGACATGCTCATGAACACACTAACTTAAGCATTTATAATATTGGTAAGATTAGTAGGATTGCATATATAGGAATCAACGGAAATACCAATATGAACTTATTCTAGTTCTCAGGTTCTGTCTTCTGACCGTGTACGGTAATGGAAACTTCATATGGCACACGTCACAAACATACGATTTGCCCTAGTGTAGACATGATAATGCAGTTTAAATGCAGCTAGAACTACAAATGTCATATTACATACATCGCACTTATATGTACTTGTAAGATACTTTTATAACATATATCGCAGGTGTTTTTTTTTTTATCGTGTATTGTTCGGGCATAGCTCTAGAGCTTGGTTCTGCCGATGGGCGCGGGCAGAATTAGACTTAGGTTTCTGACTTTAAGGTAGATTTTTGCTTGCGTTGGTTTGGCAGCACTATACGAAGTACATACGAACTATATCAACATGTGTTTTTGTAACATTGAGCTCTGTCGGAATCGCTTGTGACATATTTCGCAAGGATACGATTTCCTCTTGTAGAAAATATATTTAGTAGTATTGTATTTTTATTAATGTGACCTGGGTGTGAGCTTTTTAAGCCAATTGATGATGACGGTTGGGCATGTTCGCATTATCCGACACGGCTTAATGCCGCGTTCTGTGTCAATGTAGAATTGGATTGTTATGTTGGCCCAACTAGTAGTAGTGGTTTTTTTTTTCTCTACAATTGAATCATTTATTTCAAGCATTGAATAATATGAAGGGAGGGGGGGGGGGGGTTGTTCAACTGAAATTGGAGTGAAGCGGGTGTTAAAATTTATTGCAATATGTATGACTAATATTTACCTCCCAAGTACATTGTATTGTAGACTCACTGTATATGTGAATTTTGCATTCATTTTGAATTTTAAAAAAAAAACTTTAATTTTTTTTTTGTGAAAAATGGTCATTATACTCGATTTCGACTAGTTCGGGGATGAGGAATTCGAATTTTGCATTTATTTTGAATTTTTAGAAACTTTAAATTTTTTTTTACAAAAATGGTCATTATACTCGATGTCGACTGACTCAGGGATGAGGATTTCAAATTTTAGGTTTGTTTTGACTTTTCAGATACTTTTAATTATTTTACGAAAAATGGTCATTATACTCGATTTCGACTAATTCGGGGATGGAAATTTCAAATTTTACATTTATTTTGAATTTTTAGAAACTTTACTTTTTTTTACGAAAAATGGTCATTATACTCGATTTCGACTAATTTGGGGATGGGGATTTCAAATTTTGCATTTATTTTGAATTTTAAGGAATTTCACATTTATTATGAATTTTAAGAATTTTTTGTGCGAGTTATTTTGTCAAATGGACAAGACCTGCCGAAGCAAGTCTCAGTCATTAAAGGTCATAAGCAAATTTTTTTAATTGCGATTGCTGAATTGGGTAGTACATAAACTTGATACTTAAAGCACTTTGAAGTGAGGGTATAGAGGGGTGGGTTTAAAAAAAAAGAAATATGAGATAATTTTGTAATTACGTTTAACAATGAAATTAATAAATGGGAATGATGACTAGACATAAAAGAGGGAACATGACATGATTGGGAGGAGGAAACAGGGGTAAAATAGATAAATTTGGAGGTTGAAACGAACTATGTTTTAGACTTTTATTTACATATAATGAACATACTATTGAGGCTTTGGCTTTCTTTAAGTGATCGCAATGTACAGGCGAAAGTGGAAGGAAAGAATGAAATGATGAATGACTGTTTAACATAGTATGAAAAGAGGGGGGGGGGGGGGGGGAAGTGATGAGGAATGGTTGTTTTTTTGTGAGAATGGATTGCTAAGGACAGACACAGCCGGAGTATGTTCATAACCTAGATTTGTTGGAATTTAAGGGGGTGAAACACAATTAGCCACTAAAATTTTTATCAGTAGGTTAAAACTGAAATGACAGTTCGTCCCATTGTATAAGGGAAGGTTTTAATGGCTAAGGACTACACAAATTTATATGGTTACTACACACCTCACGTGATTAAAGTGGATTGGGTTCGGAATGTTTCCGATTATGACACACACAAGGGTTTTAAATTTTAATTGCTGAAGCTATTGGGAGGTATATCCACTTTAAGTAACGTGAAACAAGCGACTTGAAAGGTGGTCATTATTGCCTGAGGCTACCTGTGCGTGATCTGAATTTTTGTTATGGGAATTGAGAGCCTCGGTACCTGTTCAAATACTTTTTTGTTTTGTATGGGGAAACTGTGTGGTATTTGCCTATAGGAAGTACAATGGTTCCTGAATTACCGCCTGTACAATGGAGGCAACTATTCAAGGTAAATGCGCAGAGTTGGGTCACTAGGGCCTGTTGAATTCACAACTCAGCACCTCTGACAAAGCGAGAAAACTTGGGGAAATGGTTACCATGACTCATAATCAAAATTCATACGATTATGTCAGACGTCAAAGGCACTAATGGTCGCTCAGTAATGGTTAAACACACTACGCAATTAATGAAGGGGGGGAAAATTTCCAGCAAATCAGGTATCTAGGATGAAGTTTCTACAAGGACAACTATAGGTCCTTTGCGAAAACTTCATGGGGGCGATGTAACGGTACGAGTATCCATGTCATTATAGAAATAATATTAATAGGGGAAAGCTTTAATTCATGGCTTTTATTCAGATATTTTTTTTATTTGGAATCTTTTTATGTCAATAATTTTATCATTTAAAAGTGGGATTTCATAAGAGAATATATCAGACTCACCTAAGTGCAAACAAAACACCGGAACAAAGCATAGTTACAAAAGGTATTCATATTCATACGCAGTACTATCGGTATTTAGAGTAACGGGAGTAAGCGAATTGCAATCTTATTATTATAGCAATAAAGTTTAACGACATAACGGCAGAGGGTTCCGCGCGAGAATTCGGAACATCTACATAAAACTCTAATGATACATAATTATCAAAATATTAATATTTTTCATGATTAGCAAATCATTATAAGTAAATATGTAAAAATAGAGAACGAGGAACTAGTATAAAGTCATTCATAAACATACCTATATTTACATTGATTTAACGCTGTACTAAGATGGCGTACAATAGCATTAAATTTTTACCGAGTGTCCATCAGATTTCAACCTTATTAGCTAGGCCATAAAGACGGAGAATTACTCTATTTCATAATTCTGGCTACTATGGTAGCTGGAAAGGAGCGTTTACTACTCTAATTGTTGGAGAGTCATGGTTGCATTCAGGCAAGTTGTTTAGAACTATATGATGTTAATGTATAATAAGATAATTAATTTGATTATGATAATAAAAGACAAGTAAAGTATAATATTGAATTAGAATCAAAGTAAACGAGACAGATCAAAGGAAAGAGTTAAAAGACAGAGAGGTAACATATAGGAATGAATACAATTTACCGTATATATAAGTCCGACAGTTATATAGCAAGTTGGTCAAGTCGATTTCATATTAAAATATCTTTCAAGAAACTGTCAATTAGGCTTTGTTTCTTATTTTTGGAAACTAAATAAATTATTGATGATAGTGAATGGGAGCAGCACAAACATACAATTATATTAGATGTGATTAAAGTAATTGCTATTTACTTTAGTCAAATAAGAGTAATTATTAATAGACAAAAAGTAAGACAGCAGGTAGTATAAATATGCTTCTAGATATCAATAGTTATGCGTGTTTAATACATTATATCTTTGTTTTTCTAGTATTACTAGAGTTGCATATACCAAGCATTTGTTGCAAACTGCATTGTCAAGTGATTAGCTCAAACCAATCTTATTAGTAAAGGAATAGGGTTGAGATAATGAAGAACCAGTTACTAACTTGAACTTGTACACGTATAAACGAGGCACAATTGGTACAAGTCCTTGTTCCGGAGTCAATAGTACAGGCAAAAGAGAATTTGAACCTAATTGGTATGCGGTTAGGGTTGAGTATGCTTTGGGTTGTCACTTCGTGTGGTTACGCGCATTGCGCTGCGTGGAGCGCCTGAGTCGTGTAAGCATGTTTAGCATGCGTAGACATGGTTTGGGAGGTTTATGGCGGTGAAGCGAGTATAGCGCGCAGCTGCGTAGGTTGGCGGACACGGATAACGATGTGCAGTCGGCTTAATCGGTTTTAAGTAAAATTGAATCTTATGGCTATGGTAATAACGCTTGTCGAAGTATTATTTTCGTGTAAGGATTAAGCTTGGAAATATGGGTATAAATAGGCTGGGACGGAGCTGCTTCGGGGATTCTTGTATCGACCGCGAACTGGTAAAGGTCACTGGGCTTACGTACCGCGACATTATTGGTGGGTGTAGTCATTATGGTTGAGATTCCAATACTATGTGGTCACCCGCTGGTTGAGGAATTTCTCTCATAATGCTGTTATTGTGTAATCTTTATGGTCGAGACCCTAATACTATGTATTCACTTACTGGTTGAGGGGTTTCTTTCATAATTTAACTTTGTTTTACTTTTTATTTTTATCTTATTGGGGTTGAGTTTTTAATCGTTTTTGCTGCCCAGAACCTTGCCTAGACATACAGTACGTCTAACAGAACAGTGATTATCGAGTAACGGTGACAAACAATCGGTGTTCTGGAGTTCAGTAAATTCACCAGCCTTGAGAGTGGGCTGACGTCTTTTTTTATCAACATAAAGACGAGTTCGACCTCTCCTGTTCTCCTGGGTCCCACTGGTATTAGCTGAGACTTGGCCTTCGCGATTGAAGATGGGCATAGACGTGTATACGTCGCTAGTTGAAGCGTACCAGCCTCGGAGTTCAGTCTTGTTAAATATATTTATATATTCTTTTATATACATGTTAAGGCGTCCTACTCACACCGCCCAGTCGTATTAGACGTGTGGGGGGGGACAATTACACGGATTATAGGTTGCCAATCCCGGAATAATCCACCGGACTTTACAGCTTAGTTAGGGAATACACATTCTTTGAAACTGAATTTGGTAAGTTTTCATGTTTCAACAGTTTTGATCTCTGGGGGTAGAGCTAGGTTAGCGTCACACACATTGGGTAATAGGGAATTCATTTATGGGTAGAAATTCAAACGACGGGTTTGGGTATTTTGGGTTACTAGCTTATTTATTTTATTGACATAGATGTGGCTAGGTCTCGCACGTCAATCTAGGTATTATATTATAGATTTCATGTTTAGAGATACGCGTTTACGTAGATATCACATTATATTGTCAGGAATAAGTTTCAACCGGGTTTTAGGGATTTCTTGGTCTCATTATGCACCAGTAGAGGTATTTTTGAAATACCTAGGTATTATCTTATAGATTTCATGTTTAGAGATACGCGGTTACGTAGATATCACATTATTTTGTCAGGAATAAGTTTCAACCGGGATTTAGGGATCTCTTGGTCTCATCATGCACTAGTAAAGGTATTTATGAAATACCTAGGTATTATATTATAGACTTCATGTTTAGAGATACGCTTTTACGTAGATATCATACTATTTTGTCAGAAATAAGTTTCAACCGGGATGTAGGGATTTCTTGTCTTCATTACGCGCTAGTAAAGGTATTTATGAAATACCAAATGTAGGGAAACGGGTTTTAATAAAGTTTATTTAATTCCAGTTATGATGGGATAGTAGAATCATTTCAAAAAACTGAAATGGTTCTTTACATAAGGGCAAGCAGAGCAATCCCTCATGTCTCAATCTTATCACAAATGGAATAAAATTTACACATTAGTTAAGAGTATATTTAGTGAGTTCTGACGTCTAATATTTTATATACGACTATTTTAGAAGAATATTTAACCGCGGAAACGTATTTGTAGGGCTAGGGTGGGTGTCGCTAGAATTGGCTGGGGAAGTCAATGGGTTGACACGTCAATGAGTACATCCTCATAGACATGTCTAGCTAGGAAGCTTACATAGAGATTTTTCCCTTTCCTCGCATGGTTCTTGGCACGTATGGAATATATTACAAAACAACCATACACCGAATAATCAAAATTATTTTTGTTTCGAAAGCTAGGTTAACACTAAGGATTTCATAATAGACTGAGACTGTGAGTCTAACTGAGCAAGTAGGATAAATAATTTTGATTTAGGAAGGCTCTTAACGAAGATTTGTCCTTCGTTAGGGACCAAGGGCTAATTACCATGGTAACAAGTCGAAGGAGAGGAGGTAGGGGATAGTTTACCGAAAAATATATATAAACCAACTATTTTCGTCATTATTATTAGGTTTAGGCTGGGTCAAGGGTTCTAATGGTATAAGGGTTCAAGTTTGTTATTAAAGCTAAGTATTAAGTAGAGATAGGAAAATAGTTTTGCGTACTACAATAGGAAATATGAAGGGTTAATGAGTCCAGGGTTTCGTCAATTATCATAGAATTTATGGGTTACTACGATTCACAACGTAAAGAGGGTCCTCCCTAGATCGATCACATTTTGGCCAAATTTCATCTTAAATATCGTTTCTTTGAGCTTCAGCGGGCGCGACCTTTCTTTTGGGGGGATCCGTTACAGTATCACGGAAAAACTGCTGTTCCCATTATAACCACAGCTAGATAATACAGCTGAACAAAAAGCTAGACAAATTAACTCCGCTTACCAACGAGTACAGGTGACGCCACGCCATTGTTGCAAGGCCTATTCATCAGCTTCTCATCTGGTTTGTATTTCAATAGGACATATTGTCTCATTGGTTTTGATATGTCTAAGTTGTAGTAATGTCTTTAAAAATACATGCTCAATATCAAATCTATAAGAATGGTCATAACCATCCAGTAGAGGAACGCAGCCAGCCTTATGGGTTACCCTCCCCCAGGGTTCCGACCTGGGGGATCAAATTTAGTTGTTGTCATGTATTGTATTGTATTCCTTGTTGATAAATAAATAAATAACCTATGATGTGTGTTTCGTGGCTTCAACATGCTTTAAATGTGGGTAAAGACAGTGACGTCACGAACCAGGGTAATTACGTACTTTGAAAGTGGACATCCGCTCCCTCGATTGACATTAAGTCCATGTTTAATGTCAAATGTGGAAACCGATCGGCGATGAAAGTTTGCTGAGGGGTGATTACGTGAGTTTGTCGAGCGTGTGTGAGGTTCATGTTAATGTCAATTTCCATATAAAAAATGACAGGGCTTACAGTTTAAGATATTTATTTCTCAAAAGCGACACCCCTGAAATTACAGGCGTCCATAGGCTTCGGTGTCTGCTTACCATCAGACAAGCCGTACGCTTGTTTGGTTTGACGTCGTTGTACCTAGTATAAAATAAACCAATAGGGTTCCTTTTTTACCTTTTTGGTACGGAACCCTAAAACATGAAGAGACAGTTCTCCACACAAAATAGGACAGTGTAAGTAACACATGATGTTCGATAAGCAAACTGCCGGACCTGGGCCCTATCGGCCTGATGAGTTGCCAATTAACCTGGATAGTTGCGCATGGACTATGGACCTACGTGGAAGCTGGACGGATCTTTCTGCAAACGATGCAAATAAGCAGGATTCTCAATGAGAATGCTCCTTATATGCGTCGCTTAGGTTAGGCAGACATAAATATGGAAGAATCAAACACCTAGTGATAATTGTTTCTGCAATCTAGTTGGTATTAGTATGACGGCGTATTCTTCGGATTATGGCGTACACTACTTGACTGGCTCGTCTGAAGAATAAGCCGTTATCAAAGCTCCCACGTATCAGTGTCACAAGTCACATTAACTTTTATTTGGAAAAATATAAGGGTTTTTATTTTTATTTTTTATACAACAATCAGTTTATCGTAAGGTCGCAGGAGTCCGCTGGATGCGGGTGGCGCAAGATCGGTCATTGTGGCACTCTTTGGGGGAGGCCTATGTCCAGCAGTGGACTTTCGGCTGATATGATGATGATGATGATGAATCAGTTTACCGATGAACTTTGAATCAGGAATGAAGTGTACTATGTAAATGTACATTATTGGTGTTTGTCAGCTTACAGTGCCCAACATTGGTGCCGTCACCTTACCAATCAGTCAGTATGTCATGTCGCCTCAGCCGGTAAACTTGACGACCCCCGGCGTGGTTTATAACACTCACTCTGTCTGTCACATTGCTAAATATAAATGAAAACATAAGGGGTTTCTTTTTTACCTTTTCATTCTTTTTCTTCTATTTAAGAGCTCTTGTCGTTGGAGCAATCGCCAGCCATTTCTTTCCTCTGCTATCTCCTTTCACTTTCTGATATGATATGTCCTTATTCCTTCTTCTTTTTTATTTGATCAAAGTAGTTTCTTCTTGCCCATCCTCTCTTTCCTTCAAACCTTCCCTTCTATGATGGTCTTAAGTGAAAGATCATGTCTTAGCAGACGACCCATCATTATTTCTCTCCTATTCTCTATAACTGTCAGTATTTGTCTCCTTGGGAACCCTAAAAAGCGATGAACCATAGCACGGCGTATGCGATGGCCGTCATAAGCCCCCTACACCGGCTTATTACCTATAATCCAGTTGATTGAGCGGGGGGAGACGCGGATGTGGTCCCCCTGTGGCATGCGCGAGCGCAGGGGCCCAGCACCCCAGCTCCAAGCCACACTTATTGAATGTCAACAAAAGTATAGACGGTCTGCCAATTTGATATTTGGGACATTTCGTACCTTGTCACAGTGAAAATCTATATCGAACTCTCTTAGAGATCTCATATAATGTTATTGTGACAAGGTCAGGACAAGGTACACTCAAGCTTATAACAACAGATTTATACATTCCCAGAATAGGTACAGTCAACCAATTCTTTCTGGACCGCTTTGTATCTTATCATAGTGAGTGCTGGGCCACTTTGTACCTTATCATAGTGAGAATCAATATGAAAGCCGCTAGAGATCTCATATAAAATGTCACTGTGACAAGGTACGAAATGGCCCAGAAATCAAATTAGTTGGCCGTACGTCGATCGGGTGCGTAAGCCACCTGAGTGGAGAATAGCAACACTATACTTATTCCGACCCAGGACGGGCCTAGCTGAGTTTCTTGCTGGACTCTTCTCAGCTAGGCTAGGTTTAGTGAACCTGCGACTAAACTCCCAGTAGCTCGATTCCACTGACACCTCAGATTCGGTTGAAGCCGCTCAACCAATCTCACTGGAGCGCAAACTCTTAGAGCATTCCAGTGTTTAAACCGCCCGCGTGGTCATGTCGGCGGTTTCCCCTCGATTTTCCCCAGGCCACTCTCCAACCGCGCACTCCTATCGTTTTATTGGGCACGGCCTATTAAGCCACAGTCAGTTTAAAAAAAAAAGAAAAAAAAACTACTTATAGTGACGGCCATGTCAACTCGCCAGCAATATCCTATACAAATCCCATTACCGACCTATAAATAAGTACTCGATACCCCGCAATGATGTGTTTTGCCTATTACCTATTACTTCAAATGTAGGTATACATATAAGTTCTGTTTATCCTAGCATGTTTGAAAAAAAGTTATTCGTGTAGCGAAGTCGTACAAATTGTGATTTATTATTTTACCTATTACTTATTTCTTTGAAGCAGCCACCGTGGCAGGGATACGCTATGGATTACAAAGAATGAATGGAGGCAATAAAGAACCTTTATTACGTTTATTAATGTGTTTCAAACTTCAAACACTGAGACGGTCGTGTTCATGACGTTTAATGACGCTTCGGGACATTGCGTGGTAATAACATAATAAGATAATAACATTATTTACTATACAAGTATGTAGTGCTGTGTTCTTGGAGGTGAGCAAGGTTGCCAGAGCTCCCGAGGATGCACTGAGTTGAGAGCGGGGGACCTAAAGTTGTCCCTTCGGCTGTCAACACTGTGAATACTCCAATTTTATTAAGGGTCGGCAACGCGCACGTGACTCCTTTGAAATTGCGAGCGTCTATAGGCTGCGGTGTCCGCTTACCATCAGGTGGACCGTACCCTTGTAGGCACACAAAATACTTAGTACAAAATTGTATGTCACCCCCGGCTATATAGAAAGTGGGATATTCCGCGCGCGGAGCGTGCGGTTATTGCCACTTAAGGCTAACTGGAAGAGATTCCTTAAAGGGACAAGTTCGCCTATGTATACATACTATTTCCTTTTGTATTTTTCATATTTGTTATTGTGTAAAATAAAGAGTTATACTACTACCACTTTATGGCCAGCGGGGTAACTTTTTGAACGTACGGTTAGGCATAATTTTAATGCCATTTTTAGTATGTGATTTGACGTTTAGATCTGTCGTACTAGTTAAAGGCCGAGAACGTTCCGTAATCGCACCGCAGGTGTGGCGTAATAGTACATTACTTAACAAGGGCGGTAAAACAAAGAATGTCTCAGATCGCAGGTATTTGACGCCCGAGCCGAAGGCAATCGCGATAAATATGCGATCTGAGGCTTTCTTTATTACCGCCCGTGTTAAGTACAAAATTTTATGTCACGAAGCCAGCAAAATTTTATGTCATCCCCTGGCCAGGAAGTGGGATTTCCCGCGCGCGGAGCGTGCGGTAATTTCCGCATTATGGCCAGGTGTGACATAAAATAATTATTAGCCGTAAAAGGATTGTACAGCCATATCACCAGCTATCACTAAGACCTGTTGAATACAACCTTGTAGTATTACAATGTATTAATCCGCAATGCGCTCATAACATTGGATCATACTCATAAAATAACGTCTGAGTGTCATACAAAAATAATAACACTTTCTCAGCTGTTATGAAAACTAAAATGAAAACATATTTCGTGAAAACGCAAAAACATACAATTGTTATGATATGCGGATCATTTGGATTATCTATGAAACATTGAGCGGTTTTCATATCTTCTGCAAGTATTGAAATTCGCAAGATGTTTTTTATACATCGACTGTGGCAAACAAACTTATGGTCTACCATGTACCCTGATAGTAACCAGGCACCATAGTCTATGGACGCTTGACGCTTCCAAAATAATCACAAACGCGTCACCCATCCTTTATTGATATAGGGATTCGTTGTGTTAACAGCTAGAGACATTACCTATGCTATTGCCCCCTGTCATTATCTACATTACTATCCTCCTAGTGTTATCCCGTACAGTTGCATCCTGAAGGATGCCCGGGGTTTGGCGTAGGCACTAGTTTTTATGGAAGCCACTTCCATCCGACCTTCCAACCCGAGGGGAAACTAGACTTTATTGGGATTAGGCTTGTCAAGTGAGTGGGCAACTTGACTGTTAAAAATTCTCAAGCCACCCGATGGCCTCTAACTTGGCTTAGCGACTGCTATCAGCGGCCTAACGTGCCCTCCAAAGCACGGGAGTTCTTAGTTGAATATAACCACTCAAAGCGGTCACCCATCCAAGAACTGACCTGTACCGACATTGCTTATACCCGCAAACCGCACGCGGCACGCGGGTGCCACGCCACTATCGTAGTTTAAAAAAAGATTACCTATAATTCTTTCTGACTGTGCCCGTGTTTGCAAATAATCGATGGCTATCGCTCCGTTTCTCACCACTTCCTTTCCAATTATTACTTCTGCGTCGCCGGCGATTGATTACTTTTATTGCTTTTCCACGCTATTCCTTTAACAACTTGAAATCATGTTATATATATATTTTGTACTACGCCTTATCACATCGTTTGTAGGTAGGCTTTCGAATAGGTACTAGACGATCTAGGTACACGCTGCATTAAAATATATAGGTATAGGTCGATTAACAGCGAGAAAAATGTATGAAATTGTCATTAATTTCATAGCCATACCGCGCCAGCTCTTGTGAATCGAAACACCTACCCTACCTACCTACCTGTAAAATAACACAGGTCTTTTATAAGTTTGAGGCACTCGTCTAGTACCTACCTATTTACTGCTACAAATATGAACATGGTGACATTATTACTGTGGTCTACCTTGCATCATACCATATGACAATTTACACACGAACGGAGGAAGTCGTGTCCCACGGCACGTAAATATCAATAGCTGACTATTCGAAGGAGTCGTGACTGAAATTATCAATGACACTTAATAACTGATACTTATATTTTACGAGCAATCCGAACACCGACTCGAATTGGACCTTCAAAGATACTATTTTCGTAATAACTAACCTGTTATGCTGGTGTAAGGTGTGCAGAAAGTGAATTTGTATTGTTCATGTGATTTTATGTTTTTGGCCGAGAGCGCTCGTGGCCCAGCGGCGCCTGCGTACCGCTTGCGGTATCTAAGGTTAAGCAACGTGGGCAGCGGTCAGGACTTGGATGGGTGACCGCTTTGAGTGGTTACTAACTGAGCGCTCCCATGCTTTGGAAGGCACGTTAAGCCGTCGATCCCGGTTGCTGTCTATGGCAGCAGTCGTTAAGCCAAGTTGGAGGCCTTCGGGCGGTTTGAGAACTTCTAACAGTCAAGTTGCCCACTCACTTGACAAAGCCTAATCCCAATAAGGTAAAGTATCCCTTCGGGGTTGGAAGGTCGGATGGCAGTCGCTTCCGTAAAAACTAGTGCCTACGCCAAATCTTGGGATTAGGTAGCGGACCCCAGGCATCCTTCAGGATGCAACTTTACTGGGATAACGCTAGGAGGATGATGATGAACCTTTTTTAGACCGCCTATTATCTGCCACTACTTAACTTAGGTACCTATTGTGATTTCGTTATGTAGGTACTGTGGCCTTTAATTAAGGTGTACAATAAGGATTATTTCTATTGTATTGTTCTCTAATGCTCACAAGACATTCAGTCTGCGGATTCCCTTTCATCCCACGTAAGCCGTTAACAGCAAAATGACCCCTAGTCACACTCTAGTAAAATATACATTCCTATCAAAAGCGGCTGCCAGATACGAGTTTGTGGAAGTGAACGGACGGGCCATTAGACCAAATGGCCGGAATTATAAAATGGATGGTAAGTGACTGCTGCGGATTGACGGTAAGATAATAATGAGTGTGATGACGCAGGCCGATGATGGCTCGTTAGTATTAACTACATTAGCGCTAAGTGCAACATTGGTAATTATAACAAAACACAAACGAAAAAAACATCGAACAAGTAGGGGAAGGTTGCTATCATTGGACCACTTTTCTTCGCTACCTTATAATGTACAAAATGTATGTATGAAACCAAAACAAGTTTGATAATTTTTAACTTTTGATATATATTTATTCATTACCTTAAACACAACACAATAAGGTATAATAATCTTGGAGAAAAAACGTGAAAAGGGTTTCTCAGACTGTTGCCTTCTTTGGACCATGGTCACCTTGATTGAACCACTGAGTCGCCATCAATGGACTTAAGAAATTTATACTGATGGTTCAATCAAGGAGACTAATGGAAATCGCCATTGTAATATATTTTTTAAATATTTTAATAATTTTTGTTTTTTTTATAAAAAAATAACAGAAATCAACATTTTAATATGCGTATACTATATATTTTATATCTGTATTTGCGTATGGGTAAAGTATTTAAAATCGAAAAAAAGTTGCCATGATTGGACCGGTCCAATGATGGCACCTACATGTGGTCCATTGATAGCAACTAGGTATCAAGTCACAAAAAAAAATATGATCATTAATACATTTCTAACCATTACACGAAAGTACACTTAAACAAATGCAACTATAATGATACTTACACGAGTTTTCCTTCGCGTAATTTTTAGATCGCCGGCGCTCACGTCACTCGTCGCCGAGAAGCGCGGCGCGACTGAGGTTTCCGTGGGGCCGGCCGGGTATCCCAAGGACACTTTGTACCTTAGTTGTCTCTGTCTAGCATGCGCAGATTTTAAAATATTTAGGTGGTCCAATCAAAGCGCCGGTCCAATGATAGCAACCTACCCCTACACGTTTCTGGGTCGCTGCGAAATTGCTAGGAATTATTAAAGCTTTTATTTTGTTTGTATTGTTAACTGCGATTCTTTGAGTTTGGATACTTAATGCTGTTTCAATCGTCAACATTTCAACAGTTATATTGATGTTATACCTAAACACTTAAAAATAAAACATAAAACTATGCCCGCATCTGTCTCGCCTGCTGATAAGCGATACCGTTCGACTTTCCCTGTCACTCGTCGCGACATATCTCGACGGTCGTATTTACATACTATCTCCGCTTGCGGTATCTCCGGCCTATTCCTCAAACAGTTTGACAGGCGGTATATTTTGGGAGACAAGTTATTATCTTATGTGAGATATATATTGAGAGTAAGTACTCGTTTTTGAAGCAGCCAAATATGTGTCATATTCTCAACAAAAAAGTTCATTTGTCGATTCATGTAAAGAATGATTTTCAACTCTCTCAAAAATAGAGTATAGTAGAATGTAATTGTTATATTGCTATACTTAATAGTACCTACATTACTTACCAAGGGCGATAAAACAAAGAATGTCTCAGATCGCAGGTATTTTACGCCCGAGCCGAAGGCAAGGGCGATAAATATGCGATCTGAGGCTTTCTTTATTATCGCCCGTGGTAAGTACAAAATTCTTTATCAACCCCCTGGCCAGGAAGTGGGTTTTTTCGCGCGCGGAGCGTGCGATAATGGCCACTTTATGGCCAGGTGTGACATAAACTTAATTTCATTTCAAATAAAACAGTTATATTCTATTCTATTTTAATGTTGAGGAAATTAAAAATAATTCTCAATAGTCACAACATCACGTTAAATGTGGCGCCGGTAGGCTTAGGCCACTTCCTGACTTGGCGGGGCGGGATCTATATATGACATTTTCTTCTTTGACGTAAACTTACTGACGTCGCAAAGATTCCCACTTGACGGAATACTGTCAGTATTACATTTGTGCAGTAGTAATATCATGCGCAGAAAGTGGAGCAGTACTGCCTTCGTATCGTCCCGCTTCCGCGCATCCCGCGCCAATCAGGAAGCACTCATTTAAATGTAGGGGCGCAGTAAAAAGTAGTACTGAGTTGACTGACTGTTGACACTGACATTTGACAGTTTTCTCATATCGTACCGCCTCCGCACCGACAAATCAGGTAGTCGAATTATTCTGTGCCGTTAGATAGCTGCCGTCTGCTGCCGTCCCATAGAGGCGTCAAACTTTCCATACAATCAGATTTTAACGAACACGGCTTATGATTACAGACGGTTTCTGCAACCCGCCCTTACTTATTTCATATTTATTACTGTTTCCATTCGCATATGAATACCCACGCAGAGGTAAATGTTGTCAAAATCATTGAAAGACGAGTCTTTGCTACGAATCGCCCAACACAATCTGCAATTCTCGCAAGCAAGCGCTCTCACGCTACATTTCCGCACTATCTCCGGAATCACTTTTAAGTCTTGTCAGTTTAACTTTTATCCAAACAGTACCAAAACACACTGTACCGTAAATTTTGCCGACGTTTTAAGCTACGTTTTAATTTGCCGTCGAAATAAAATACTTTTATCTACACACATATCCTAAATCCTCTAATATGCGTTCGGAAACCGTAGAAAATGACTCTCATTTCAACATTCAATGAATTTATGGCAATTTTCTTATCTGTGGCTAAGGCTACAGCAGTAATATAATTTTTAATTTTAATCTCATATATGATGTTAAAATATAAAAACGTCAAACAAAACTGTCAAAATTTAAATGTCAAAGTTGACATGTCCCTATTCTAGTATCACTGAAAATTCAAATTCAGTCGATGCGAAATGTCAGCTCGATGTTTTTTTAGTATATATCGCACGAAATTTGAGCTACAACGACATGATCACATCAGAATAGGGGCTCTTTACTTTTTAAAATAACATTCAGGTATCGGTTGCCAGTTCTGATTTCGATATTTCCGCAACCGTGCAAAAAAGGTTGTATTAACACAATTATTGTATTTATTTACAACGGTTTCTGAACCCATCTTAGAGTAGTTATAATATGTGTGTAGATAAAGTAATGTATGCAACTGTACATAATTAGGCATTAAAACACTCGTGTGACCTTATTATGAAACTCGCCTTCGGCTCGTTTCATAAAACACACTCGTGTTTTAATGCCCCTCATTATGTACCAGTTGCATAAACTACTAATATATCGTTATCGGTATATCGTTTAGTTCGTTTTCGTTATTTCAACTTCGTAATTGGCTAAGAAAGAGGAAGTAGTTTTCGCTGTTTCGGAATCAATTACGAAACAGGAATTTATTTGGCGTTTTAGTAATCGACTTTCGTAATCAACTCCGAAAGAAGATTTTTTTTTTATTGGTCGTAATGAATACCTATATATATTCAATATCGAATTATCAATGACATACGCCTACACCTATACTGTAGTAGCTGTCAATTTTATTCTACATTGCTCAAGCGCATACAATTTTACTATGTGACCTGGTCATTAGACCACTTTGAGTCTTAAGCCTGGACAACAAGATTCAAAATTGCATAGCTTCGTTAACCGGATCGTAAGTATATGATAATTTAATTATTTTGCTCTTAATATGAGTAGGTAATCAGGAAACCCAAATAGCGTAGTAATCGCTTGGACCGGCGCCGTTTCGCTCAAGTCGTTAGTATCTCGAGACCTAATTACGCCTGATAAACCCTAATGAGGACTAATCGATAAGTATGGAGCGATGTAGACACGATGTTGCTATAGGGGCCGCAACGCAAAGTAAACCAACTGATACATGATCTCTATCATCACATGGTAGGTATATACAGTCAAGGGCACCAATATGTATACACTTTTTCACCTTATTCCATTGAAATAAGGTCCAAAAGTGTATACATATTTATGCCCTTGACTGTACATGAACTCATGGATGATATTTTTTCTATGATGAGCATAACTAGGAGTGGTTGATGTTTATCGATCGGAGCCCAATATCAAACTGAACTGCCAGAAAATGGCTCCGCAGGGGCACGGGCATTGGAAAATCTAGTTAAAAATTTAGAATTTACAACGGTAAACCAACAAAACAGTCAGAAAGTTTGTGTGATATGTTCCGATACTACACAAGGAATAGAGAAAAAGTGATGCTCTTGTGTCAGCAGCCACAGGTTCATCTATGGGTCACAGAGCCAGCTAGTAGGTTAGTATTAGACTACTTCGGTGCGGTCGTTCGTATGAAATTAGTAGGTAAAATAAAACATGAAGAAAAAGTAAAGTAGTAGGTACTGCAGACGGAAAATTCCGTCTAGTCAAAAAGCAGCCTAAGGATTTTCCAGTGATCTGGGAAAGAGGTACTTATAACCCATGAATCATCGATGGAATCCCTCAAATATACGTAGGTAAGTAATAGATTTATACCACTCTGGGATTTTCCAAAGTGGTTTAATTCCGAAATCTTAGGTACGTATTTCTCGACTGGGTCACATAAAAAGATCAGTGGAAATCGATTTCATAATTGAATGACATATTAATGTTATGGATTTATTATTGAAATAGTTACCTAATATCAATTTAACTCCGAGGATTCATGTGCTAATAATTAAGCAACGAGTGATCCAGGTCCAATAAGGAACTCGATTCTCAACCCGGAGGTCCGGGTTCGAACGCCGACTTGCATTTTACAAAAAAACTAATGTACGAAATATCATTTCACATATAACAGTGGGCTATCGGTCAAGGAAAAACATCGATAGAAAACCGGTCTAAGGTCTAATGCCAACAAGGTGTTAGTTTTCTCTCTAGGTTAGAAGGTCAGATGGCTGTAGCTTACGAAAACTAATACCTACACCAAATTTTGGGGTTAGGTGGAACCAGGAAAACACTAGGAGGATGAAGATTTAACAGGACATTTTTTTTAACCTGACTGTGGGTTTACTGGCCGGGCCCAATAAGGCTGCGTTTCCACCAAAGATGTGCGAGGATGCGTTGCAAAGGATGTGTTTGTCTTGTACCTAAGCTAGCTAAGCTAAGCGGAGGATAGGTAAATGAAGTGTTTCTATTGGTTCATGACAAACACATCCCTCGCAACGCATCCTCGCACATCTCTGGTGGAAACGCAGCCTAAAGCAACACTTTATCAATAGGAGTTCGCGGTTGTAGAGTGGCCTTTTTTTTGACGCAGAGATAAGATAAATATTTGTGGACAATCTTGCACAAATCGACCTAGTCCCAATCCCAAACTAAGCAAAGCTTGTACTATGGGTACTAAGCGACGATATAGATACTTAAATACATAGAAAACATCCAAGACTCAGGAACAAATATTCGTGCTCATCACACAAATAAATGCCCTGACCGGGATTCGAACCCGAGACCTCCAGCTTCGTAGGCAGGGTTACTACTAACTAAGCTAAAGCTGTCGTCGGCAGAGGAAATGTATTTACGCATCCCCCCGGGCCCGGGGAAGGCCCATGGTGGGGGGTATGTGGGACTCGCCCTTCCACAGGGGAAGGGAATACCCACTAAAACCTCTGCGGCGTTGACCCTCGCTGCCGTTTAATGGCATCGTGGGGTCGCTGTGATTCTACGGCGATGTCCCCCCGTTGTATAGAGTGGCCTGGGGAACATTCAGGGGAAACCTCCGACACAAACACGACCACGCGGGCGATTTAAACACTGGAATACTCTAAGAGTTTGCGCTCCAGCTAGATTAGTTGAGTGGCTGCAACCGAATCTGAGGTGTGAGTGGAATCGAGCTACGGGGAGTTTTTTCGCTAGTTCACGAAACCTAGCTTAGTTCAGAACAGTCCAGCAAGAAAGTCTGATACCTAGGTCCGACCTGGGTCGAACTTGATTACATTTTGAACAACTGCTGATGACTGTATAAACGATGATTCACGCTAGACCGTTCCGTGTCCGGGCCTGCCCGTTTTGTAGTCGGACGTGCGGGACGGACGGCGGGCGTTGTAGGACGCGCGACGGCCGTCGATTTCTTGTACTAGGAAACGGGCTGGCCCGGACACGGACGGAACGGTCTATCGTGAATCATCCTTAAAACGATATATCGATTGAAAGAGACACCCTTTGTTTTTCGCTCACGACAAAACGGGATGCAACCCTCTCCGAGAATGGCTTTTTAGACAAATCTCGTTAAATATCTGACTGTGTGCAGGTTTATTAAATTTCCTCTTGTCAGTACCTAGATGAGGTAAAATACCATCATATTAACTTAATCGTGTCTTTTAATAATGCGTTGTTTTAGTAGGCTGAGGAAAAAAAGGAAAATATAGACTCAACTTTGGATTTATTTTCTATCGAGAAAATTTTAAGGAATCATGTTTCGCTATTGTCAGTATCACGATCATATAGTCAAGAATCATATATCTGAAAATCAGCCCTTACTGTTTGCTAGTCTGGGCAGGACAGCGTTTCAAAGTCTCCAAATTTCTCAGTGTAGCGCCTTAAGTTTTACCCAATTGGTATTTTCCATATGTATGCCAGACCGTGAGTAACAGCTCACATTACATTACATACACTTAACAGTATCAAAACCCGTGTCCACTATTATAGTCAATCAATCACAGCCAGTATTAATAGCCAATCAATCGAATGCCCACGATCTATGCGTCGCTATCATGCCTCCCAACAACGTAACTGTCTTATAAGACTTATAATTGTTTCACGACATTGAGTTTTATTGCTAAGGTTTTAAGACTTTAGGAAAGTATGTTACTCAACCTATTAATGCAGCGATATGATGTATCTAACTCGTTATTAAATCAAGTTAATTGCCGACATCTTTGAGCGCTTTAATACAAAGTAAGAGGGGGAACGAGCTTTGTTCGTCGTTTGCGTGGTTTTCAAGAGAAATTGAGTTTTCCGCTTAATGAGACTTAGATCTAGATCAATCGATTGTATACATTTTTAAAGGGCCAGCGAGTTACAAGCGTATATAGGTGACCGCATAGGCGGCCGGCCGTATGATGCCGTTGTATATACCTACTATCTAAGTTGTTTACCATCGACAGGGTTAGGTAAACATCCTTAGTGCCCAATAGATCACTTCACTTCACTCTTTAAAAAAAGGCTTTCCATCAAATTTATGATGATTTTGCCAATCAATACTTGTTCAAAGACGTTGTTCGGTAACGAACGCCATGACAGTAGGCAAGCAACTGGTTTTGTTCGGTAACTGGTGGATTCAGCCCGTCGTCGCGAAGAGCACTAGTGTTCACCATCGCGGCGACGGGCAAAATCCAATAGATCACTTATCAATCATCTCTGTCATCATGACATAAGGTCGAGCACAGAGACGTTTACCTTATTAAAGAAAATACAAATTCAAAAACATCTAACACTACAGAATTCGTAGTAATGCTATTTCAATACTCCAGTTAAATAGCCTACAACTGACCAAAGACATTTCAAATTACTAACAGATTGTCGCAATTGTTAGCGCAAGCATTAAATTCGACTAGCAGCAACGCGCAACTGCGCTCCCTCTACAGGTTTTCACGGAAGACCAGCGTCGGGTACTCTAGTAGCACCTGGCATTATGCTGAGTGTACACCTTTTTCAGTGTAATGGTCAGTGTACAATTTTAGTTAATAAGTTTTTCCATTGTTTTCTTTTAATTGTATAATTGTATTACTGTGTTCTTGCACTGAAATAAATTATCTTCTATTCTATTCTATTCTATTCTATTCTATTCTATTCTATTCTATTCTATTCTATTCTATTCTATTCTATTCTATTCTATTCTATTCTATTCTATTCTATTCTATTCTATTCTATTAGATAGTTTGCGATCGCGTAATTACTTTATTGGGTAGGTAAAGGTATATGCTAATAATAATGAAGTAGAGGGATTTCATAGTAAATTAATTAAGAACGAGATTAATTAAGAGGCCTTATTGAATATTATGTTTTATGTATAATGTGTTAAACTCAAATCAAAACGATTTATATCTATTAAAAACAAATTGATTACAGAAGACGATGCTTTTATCGGCTTTTAGTATTCGTAGGTATTATTCGTGTATTTTTTTTTGTGTTTACAGTGAGATTTGTATAAGGAAACGTCTATACCTAAGTAATTTTACAAACATACCAATATGCTGTATTCTCGTGTCTGTTTCTGTTTTATTTCCTAATAAATAAAATAAATAAATGTTGAAAGTTTTACACCCTTATTCATAAACGTCTATCAAACCTATTTTAGTAAATTAACCGGTAAAATTCGTCTGTCACTTTGACACAATACATGTGCTTGTGGGACAGTGACGAAATTAAGTTTTATGAATAAGGGGGTTAGATTGTAATGGAGCTATCCAAGAGCTACCTATTTGTTTTTATCTTATATCTTTAAACGAGCAATTCTTGTATATTTATTTATTTATATATATATTTATTTCGGGGATCTCGGAAACGGCTCTAACGATTTTGATGAAATTTGGTATGTGGGGGTTTTCGGGGACGAGCAATCGATCTAGCTAGGTCTCATGCCCGGGAAAACGCCGAGCAAAGCTCGGCCGCCCAGATATTAACGTATTAAAGCGGAAAAAGTGCATGTAAAATCAGCTCATTGGAGTATGTTTTTTTTTTTTTTTTGCTTTAGGTATCAGACAGAATACAAATCATATCTTTAAACGAGCAATTCTTGTATATTTATTTATTTATATATATATTTATTTCGGGGATCTCGGAAACGGCTCTAACGATTTTGATGAAATTTGGTATGTGGGGGTTTTCGGGGACGAGCAATCGATCTAGCTAGGTCTCATGCCCGGGAAAACGCCGAGCAAAGCTCGGCCGCCCAGATATTAACGTATTAAAGCGGAAAAAGTGCATGTAAAATCAGCTCATTGGAGTATGTTTTTTTTTTTTTTTTGCTTTAGGTATCAGACAGAATACAAATCTTACTCTATATACATTTTCCTGCAAAACTGTATTGACAGTTTGCCTGCAGGTACGAGTCTCTATAAATATCTATAAAACTTAATAGCTATTACAATAATGAAGTATGTGCAGAAGTCATGGGAATGTACTCAACACTTAAGTGAATTTTGCATATATGCAATTTTCAATGTAGTAAATATATTTTCAGGGCTCTCTTGAATTTAGCCTTATTTGGCTCGTGTCGAATGTCTTCGGGGAGGGTATTTAGAAAGTACGGAAGACGTTTCGCTAATGTTCTGTCACCAAAGTAATTATTGACACGTGGTACTTCAAACCTTCCCGAGGACACGGACCTTGTAACATGGTTATGCGCGATCAGAGATGGACTAAGTTGTTGGTTGCCATGGTTATTGACTGCTAAGAGATATTTGTGTTTTAAGCTAACCGGAAGGATTTTACATATAGAGTAGGCCCATTTTTGAAGAAGTAGAATACAAGAAGCAAATCGTGTAACAGTTGGGGTGACAACGTAATCAGAGGGTTTAGACCCTGCAGAATACGGATCTGCCTGTCTCCATCCCCAAATTTGAGCCGGAAGAATGTTATATCGGAAAAGGTGCAGCCCATACAAATTTTTTCGTTGTACATTTGGTAAATCGTTATTCCGGTACCCTAACTATGGTCCAATTGTTATGGATTTTTGATATGCCATAAATAACAATATTTGTCATCGTATCCCGAAATTTTTGACACTCCAGCTCCACGTCTTTCTCCGCCATCTTGGAAAATCTGTCACTTTTTTCAGTTTTTTGCTTGTACTGTGGTTATAGTTCATTTTAGTGCTAAACATGGTTTGGCAATATTGTAAAACACAAAATTTGCTGAAACTTTTGGGTACAAAGATTTTTTCCATGACCCCTAGGGACGAAGATATGACAGGAGATATCATTATAAATTGCCACTTTTTTCTAGTTTTCCTCTCATGTTTACGTTTTGTAGCCTTTTCCAATTCTGTTCCTACTCTAATATTTTGAACTTTGCATTCATGTATGTTTTTCTCAAAACGTGACGTCACACGTCGTCGCGACCACAGCAATATTAGCAATCGCCTCATTTCCCATAAACCATATTTTAACATTAATAACGACTATTAAATTATAATTTAGTGCAATCCTTCGACGATTTCTCTTAATTTACAAACAGGTTGTTAGGCTTAATTTACCAATTGAATATTAATAACTTGCCGAATTATAAAATGTTATTTTAAGCTTTAAAGCTGTCGTCGGGGACAATCTGACACTTGTGTTTTTAATCCCAAGTGACTGTCATAGAGAACAACCGGGATCAATCAACAGCTCAACGTGCCTTTGGCATGCCATTGGCGTGCCATGGGTACCAATTAAAGGGACCAATAATATAAGTGAGCCATTCGCGGCAAATCAACGAAGTATTATGTAGGTATTATGTAAGCACTTTATTGTACGGTCAGCCAATATATTTGATTTTTGGGCCACTTCGTAGCTTGTCACAGTGACATTAGTAGGTATGAGATATCTAGAATTTTTCATATTTACTTTCACAGTGACAATGTATAGTGACAGTGACAGTGTGTTTCAATATATAGGTATCAATATCAATGTACGAAGTGGCCCAGAAATAAAATTGCTTGACTTGACGGTACCTGACCTAACCATATTTATAAATGTCACATAATGTCATATCTACACAGCGAAAAATATCTCTATGAGGGATCTCTTCCAGCTAACTTTTTAGGGATTAAGTGGGAAGTGGAAGAATGAGATAGACAAACTTACATAATATACTACAAGTCAACTGGGAACGCGGCATGTGTCTGAGAATGGGCCCACGATCGAGCCGGCGGTGTACTGACAACTCGTGATGTTATTTTAATTAAGTGACAGACCACAAATAATTGCCTGCGCGTTGTATAAGTAGCTAGGTACTACAATGTAACAGCTACAAGTTGTAATGCCCATAAATATGGTCGAATGAGAAGGTGCGTAGTTATAGACTTTATTTTAATTCCCTTAAGAGCAAAATTGCTGAACGTTAAATTTCTCAACTGCAACCTTGAACTATTGACATGGCTTAAGGGGAGGTATCCCCAACGCAACTGTCCCGCTCTAACATGCGTGAGTTTACAATTAACCATCCCGCTCTCTACGCAAGCTCTGCGCGCTTTTTTGTGAATATTTAGCTATAGTTATTAAGCCAATCATTTTATCAAAGCAAACCCTGCGAATTTGTCTATAACTATTTACGATCTTTAATTGAGTACAAAAATTAAATGTTAAATATCAGTAATATAGCCGTAGCATTGAAAATACATTCCAAAAAGGGGTAACTTCGCGAATATTTTCTATCGAGTGAAATTCATCAAATCATGTAACTGACTGCGATTTTGACTAGACAAGATCCTCGTGTAACACATATATTTTTTTTAGATTTTAAGACACTATATTCTATGTCTCAGATGGTTTTTAAAAACTCAAAAGAGGTAATACACGGCCTTAATGGCAACCGGCTTCCATGGATTCTTTCTAAATTGAATGGCCTATTCATAAAACATAAGTATTAAACGTGTGTCTTTTTTTATGTATGACTGAACAGCGATTGACCTTAGTCTCGACTGATGGAAAGCGACGACAAGGCCTAAGATGTAGCTCACTGGTTCAGTAATAGCCTATTCACTCTTGCCTTGAAGAGGCCCAGATTATAATTGTCCGGAAATACAGAAGACGGGAGCAAGTTCCACTCCTTTGCTGTTCGCATTAGAAAAGAGGAAGCAAATCGCTTCGTGCAAATAAACGGAATATTAACAACAAGTAACAACAAATAAATAGTCCGCTGATGGAACGGAGAAGAAAAGAATCGTGTAATTCCTCTGCACACTCCCCAAAATGTATCCGATAAAATACTGATAGGCAAGCAAATACAATATAATAATAGTTAAAAGTAATAAATAAAGCGGTCATTTTTGCTTTTATTTCTTGTAGTAAATAGAATTAAAAAAATAACTGTTTTTTTGCTTTCAGAAACGACCATTATCAGGCTAAAAATAGGTATTTCTAGCTTAAATTCAACAACATACAATATTAAGCAAAAATGGCTGCGTTAGATATACAAGCATCGTATTAATGAGTTTGTTGTATCTAAATACCAATACTTTAGTCATCATTATTACCGATATTCTGGTATTGTTTACTGTCAACCCCAGTAATAAAATCTTAAAGTACTGGTCATCTGTGCACCTGGACTCTAACGGCGCATAACTTGTACCTAAATATGTTTGGTGTATGAAATTCTTAACATGTCGTTGCTTTTCTAAAACAACGCAGTATCTCGAAATACTACGTTTTGCAACTAAGTAAAGGACTGGACGCGGAACACACAAAAGTTTATCGTGAATAAAACACCCATCGTTTTACGTTAAAAAATGGCCAGATGGCAGCATTGTGCCGTTATGCCATTGGTCGAATTGCGATGCCACTTTTGTGCAAGACCGTCCGCAGGCCAGATGAGACGTAGCTTTTCACGTTGACACCAAGATATTTTGCTGACTACTGGCACATCGAGAAATAATACGGACACATCCATTTACTTTTTTCTGCTATAGTGTCTTATTGTGAAATAGTTCATCAATGCACCATGAAATATTTGTGTAACAATGTAATATTTATAGAAGGGCCATTATTCAAGAGAAAGTAAGTACAAATATTTGGACTTATCAGCAAATGCACTTGTGTTTACGAAAAGCGTAGATGTGAGCAAGGTCTTGTTAGCGAAATAGGCCTGTATACTTGATAACACTGGATTAAGTATTCATGTAGTAAACTGAATTAGTTCGGATTGTTATTAAATTTGTTTGTTGTAAAATAGGTGAACTTAATGATTTAGTTGAAAAAAATATTATATTCAGCAGTTTTAACAAGCTTCCTGTAACACTAAACTACACTTACAACAAGTAAGACTCTCAACCCCTTTTTACTCTTCTGGGTACTCTTGCAAACACTATCTATATACAGGCGCAATTTCATTGGTTGATATAACCCGCATACGGGGTGAAGGAAAGATCCTTTTTTATCGGTTTTTGAATTGATCGATATACATCATGATGCATTTTCAGACATTTTTATTGATCAAGAGGGCCCGGCTCCCCGCATTGGGGAGCTATGGCACGTATTTCGGAAATCTCTCTCGTATCCCTGATGCGGGCACTAAAGACCAGCCTTATTTCATTGGTCGTTATACCGCATTCAGTTAAACGACTGTGCTATCGACTTATGCCTTCAATAGTCGTTGTACCGCATGTAGGGGCACCTACATTATGCATTGGACGACCACTATTAATAGCCTAGTATGTAGTGACCCTGCCTAAAAGCTGGTCCCTGTTTCGAGTCCCGGTCAGGACATTTAATTGTATCATGAACCCGAAAAATTGTTTTGTATGTTTTTATTTTATTTATATGAGTATTATTGAGTATGTATATCGTCACCCGTGGTATAAGCTTTGCTTGGTTTGGGACTAGGTCGATTTGTGTAAGATAATAAGATAAAAATATTTATTCCTTTTATTCATTGCTCTGTCTGTTATTACTTTATTAACATATACATCTAATAATCCTAATCTCTTGTATGCCTTCGAAACCTGGACTTGGTGTCTCTACCGCAAGCACATCCGCGTATTGGATAGATTTTATATCAAATGCCTGCGTGACATTATGAACATTTCCTGGTCAGATCGTGTCAGAAATTCGGAAATTCTACGCCGTGCTAATGTCGACGGTATTGAAGCCTATCTAATGCGTAGGCAGCTACGATGGTGTCGATGGTGTGGTCACATCTACCAAATATCTGAAGACAGAATAGCTGATCACATCTTTTATTCTGAACTGCAAGATGGCAAGATAAAAACAGGGCGGCCAACTCCGGCATTATAACGATGTGCTGTAGCGCCACACGCGGAGACGTGATGTTGAACCATCGTGCTGGGAGTTTTTGGCTCAAGATCGGTTAAAATGGAGGCATATATAAAGACGAAGTGAACTTGACGCTAAGCGTGAGGATTTGAAGGCCCGACCACCTGCGGCCATTCACTATAATTATGTCGAAGGGGTGTCGATTTCTGGGGAGAGTGCTCTGCGAAGATAGGATATCTCAGTCACCTGAGAGCTCGTGACCGACGCTCTCACTAGCCAGGCTCTTCTTTCTAGTCACCGAGGTCGAAATCGGCCAGGAGGATTATGACGATGATACTGATGAACCTTTACAGTGATTTTTAGTTACAGACATGGACACGGTTCCAAAGTCTACAGATAAATCGAAATCTTGGTAAAAGACCGAGTCCAGAAACATATAGGTACCTATACTACCAACGCCCTAGATCCCAATAACGAAACTGACCACAACAAAAAAGTTGTCATCCAAAACCTTGACAGAGATGCAATAAACATGACTATTTTTTAGCAAATTACAGTCACAAACAGGTACAGTTAAAACGGATTCGCCAACAAGGGGTCCCTGTAGCAGAGTAAAGAAAGAAAGGACTCTTTGCATTAATTTCCATAAATACCTACAGTACCTAGATTTTTAGGGTGGAATCACTTTCGTCACCATCAAATCACGTTTTGCTGTAAGATTATATTATGCACATTTTATACATTGAGAGCCAGATAAGACAATGCAAAAAGATGTCATTAGATAATTTCAGATGCTATAAGTGCTAGGTATAACATGTTAATGCTGCTAAAGTATGCCATCGCATTTTTAATTTTTTTTTAAATTTAAGCTGTTTATTTCAGTAAAAGTAACATAGTTTGTTTCACTTACTTAACTAATAATCTTAAATAACGAAAGATTTTTTAAGTTAAGGAGTTGCGAAAATACATTCAAATCAATTAGTATACATTGTTGTTTTATTTATATTATATTATGACTTAACTAAGTATATTTTAACAGCATTATTTTTTTAACAAATATAACTTTATAGCATTTCTAAATCTTTTGTCTTTTTTATTATTCAAATCTAGTAGCAACTGTTTAGGGAATTTATTACAGGTGCGTGGGAGAATACATGACCAGGCTCTCTGACCGTAGGTATTTCTACATCGGGGTACCACAAATGATGGCAAATTTGCAAGTGAACGTAAGTTGCTATGCCTCGATGCATGATTTTATTCAGCTGATAAACAATGTTATCACATAATTTCAGCTGCTATAAGATGCAATCGCATATAAATTTGACGTAAATTGACTAATTGTGCTACTGTATCACTATATTAATGTTTCGTTAAGAAAATAATTTGGTAAGAATACCAAGTAGTGGAGGTAATCAAAAATATCCCATTGTTAGCGATATAATAGTTAGGTATATTTTTTGACACAAGTCCTAATAAGCCGCTGTTATGCAAAGTTAAAAAATGTTTATGGTATATAACACGTAATACTCCTGTATTGCTAATACATATTATATAAAAATATGTCTTAAAGACGAATGAGCCGTTATTCATCAAAACAATAAACCATCCTGTTTCATTATTTTGTCTTGTGACGTTATTGCTTATAAAAACGTTTCAACAACCCATAATTATTGAGTCACAACTCTGAATATGTTACTAATTTTGGATTTTTAACTCTATTTTTGTTTTGTTTTGTAGGTTTTCTTTGGTTTGTCGTATACTCCAATAAACAATGAAGGTATTACAAAAAGAGGATTTGTTTTTTGTTAGTTTAAATAAAAGTTATTACAAAGTAACTTCTGTAAACTTTCAAACCTCTCTCCTGAAAAAACACGTTTTTTGAGATACAGTGTTGTTTCAGAAAAGCAACGATGTATGTAGTACACATATGCCAGATAGTCATAGTCATTAATTTTAGTTTAGTTTAATTTTTATTTAATGTATGAGTTTTTGGACTTGAAATAAACAATTATTATTATATTATTGTTTTGAACTCTCGCGCGTTGAGATTTGTTCTGCCGCGAATATGACCCGTGTCGAAACGTCGGTAAAAAAGGGAAATTTATACATAAATATCGAGAAGAAACGGGTCTACGTTTAAACAAATCTTTTAAGTACTTTTGTAATTAGTAGGTACCTAGTAGGGTGATGGCACCAGTAATCGGCAGGCTCCAGTAATCGGCATTTTTTTTACAAGTTGGATTAAAATTTGGACTGCCAATAGTTATTCCAATTAATCAACACTGGAACATATACAGTGTATATTCTACTCTCATCCAAGGCAATATCATAGACACAGGCGGTTTTGTTTAAAGATGATAACATGAAAATGATGAGAAAATTAGTACTTCTGAAGAAAATGAATAATCCTTAAGGAAATTGTTAAGAAAGTGACTGTACATTTTTGTCGATTATTTAAAAACTATGAAAGATGTTTGAGTTTTTGTTTACGTTATGTATAGCTATAAATATCCTTCAAATAATGTTGTATTAGAACAATTTAATGTTAGCTTATTCTTGTAAAAAAATGAAGTGCCGGATACTGGTCCCGTGAAACTACACTTTCTCCAGTAATCGGCAGATGTTGACAATAATGATTCTTAATATGCCATTAATAAATTATTCGTAGATATATAGATTTTGCCCGACGCAATGACTCAGAATATATGAATACGAGGACAGATAGTGAGAGAAATACATGATTTTCATTCTAATAACTGCAGTACCTACTAATCTAATATTATCAATATTAAAAATCAACGTCCTAACAAAACTACTGAACGTACGTAGAAGCTTGTTTTTATTTTACAGTAGTCTTTCTAGCCTATACTTACTGTTTATCTATCTTTCCAAGCTAGCTCTCTCGGAACATTTTAACTTCTTACTGTCACTTTTCATTTCCATACATTTTATAACCTAAAAGTTTCTTTTAGGTTATATAAAGAAACAGAACACCCTAAGCAACTTTCTACAGTTCGTTTATTTATTTATTCGTTTCATTTAACGATAATTTCTTATCCTGTTTCGTAAAATACATCAAAACAAAAGTACCTATTCGAAATACTTGCACTATACTTGTGCCGAATACTGGGTGCCGAATACTGGAGACTGCCGATTACTGGGTGCCGGACACTGGAGACTGGCTGCCGATAACTGGAGATTGCCTATATTTTTGGTTATTAGAATGTTTTTATTTATCCGTGTCTCTTCAGTTAACAAAAAGCTAATATGTTGTTACTCAGAGATATATTTAACGTTTTTATTCAGTTATTTTTATCCTAAGTACAACCATATTATTTTTATCATTGATGAAAGTACACAACCTCCTTAAAATGCCGGTAACTGGTGCCATCACCCTAGTACTAGTAAAACTCTTTATTGTGAGTACTTTACACAATAAAACAGACGAAAAATGCAAAAGGAAATGTTATGTACAAAGGCAAACTTATCCTTATTAGTTGAGTTCAAGAGTTCAAACAATTTAAAAAAATTTAATGACATAAATTTCTTTCTTTCTTTCTAAAATGTTCACGGCTTCTTACGTTCCAAAAGTGGTGATCCACTTTCTTAGCTGACTATACTTACACATCACAGTGTAGAAATCCACTACCATCCAAGAATCCACTCCAGGTAAGTGCGGACATGTTATTTTCCTTATCTTTATCTGTAATAAACAAGAATAACAATAAAAAATACTTAGCAGCATAATGCCTGAAACTTAGCCTCATTGCAAAGATAGATTTCGCGATTCGTTAATCCTCTTGTTCCGTAGATAAGACGATAAGTAACATAACCACTTAAGGGTATTATTAATTACCACATGGATCTTATCTTTTTATAGATAGTAATGTTTTGTATGTACTTAAGTTAAGGTGAACGTCCCAATAAAATAAATCGTAATACCGAATGGTTCACATTCACAACTCGTTTGTAATCGAGAAATGAGGGTGAAATAATAAATTAAAATTTGAATTTGATCGAGTATATCTCCTTGGTTCTATCAAATGTTAGAAAAATAAATGAAAATATCATCTGGGCATAATAGCAAAGACTTTACGTATGCTTTCAAATAGTAATATATAGTAACAGTACGGTACATCTTAAATCTTAGGTATTAAATTAAAAACGCCACGGAAATGACGATGCAGAAATTAACATCAGAAAAATCATACAAGGGCAATTAACTTTAAAAAGTGTGTCACTCATAATTCACAGCATTATCCATTTAAACCGCTTTTTACTTAATTATGATAAACTAATTGCTTATTTGAAAGTAGGTGTTGAATAAAACATAGTATGTATTTGGTAAGAAGTGGGCTAGGCAGTTAGCGTCACTTTTTTGGGGCTTCGTATTAAATTAATAATTATGTATTCATAATATATTAATATTCATTTTTGGGTATTTTCTACTTGTTCAACTTTATAAAATGATGTCACTAAATTAAAAGTAACATCAAATTTTCGCAATAAATTGTAAGTGAATTACAATTTATTTTTCGAAATAAATATAAGGTCTATAATAACAATAAGACATGAGACTAAAATATTTGAAAAAATATGATATTTTAACTTTCCTTTAATCGTTCAAAAGTAAATTAAATAGTTGACGAAATATTAATATGCACCGTGCTTGGTGACCGAGCAGTGAGACCGAGACCTTGGAGGCTTGGACTAAAATGTTTTATGCTTGCAAATCTTTTGAGCACCATTGATTGTTATAGATTTTTTGTCGATTCAGTTTAAGGATATGAATAAAAAAACACTAAGGCCTACAGCTCACAGATCAACTATTTTTATGCAGTCACTGTATTGTAGATACACTGTATTCCTAGAGGAACTATCGTGGTAGGTATTAGTAATACAACATAGTCTTTTACAGCAACATCTTTTAAATATACAAACAAAAATGATCGCGCTACCAAATCCGACGTATGGCCTAAGCATATGCCACACTCTATAATTAAAGTGTTTACCGCACGCCGCCGTACCTACATAGGTATATTTAAGTTAATTAATTTAATCACCACATTATGTATATATTATTTGTATTAATACAATGATAGCTATGATGAATACGTTCAAGGAAATAATAATACAGTATAATGAAGTGAGCGGAACCGCAGGAATTGTGTTATGAAAGATGAAGTATAATACGTTCTCAGGCCTTAGTCGGTCTGCAGACAAAAATAGCCTTATTTCAATGAAAAAACGCCAAGTGTCGGACTTCATTTTGGGGCTCCGAACCAAACGCAAAATTAAGTTGGTTGTTATTTTTAAAAAATAAATGTTGCTTGTAAGTATGTAATAGAAAAAATTACGAAATATCAAAAAAATAAATCAGATTTTCGTAAGTAAAGCTCATTTATTTGGGGTATTTTCTGTGTAAATACGAATGACATTTTCTTATCGTTGCTCTCTATGTATATTTTATAAGCATTATTTATATGTATTTTCTGGAGTTTTAATTAAGAAATATCGTTGCAAACATCACTCCAATTCGACAAAATTCAAGCTAAAAACTGGTTTTACCCCCTTGAATTATACTACATACAAAAAAGCAAAAAATACCTCTCTCTTACTAGGTATCTAAAACTAAAAGTATCGTATTCATTTTAAAATTAAGTCTCTCATAATGGTTTCTATATCAAAGAACAGGTAACTTACTTTGATTTTGACACTGATATTTTGCAAATTCCATTCGATATTGTACTTCAACACTAATAGAGTTTATATTACATAAACACTGTTTCAAAATCGTATATTTGTAATATAAACTCTACAGCATAAGCGTTAAAATAGATTATTCCCTGGAATAAGAGCATGTCAGTGTCAAACTCGAAGTCGTACTGTATTTGGTATGTATGAGATCGCACCATCCTGTTAGAGAGCCATTTGTTTAGGACAAGTGCTTTAAGCCGAAGGCGCTGAAATTACTCGATTACCTTGGAATTTGACAGACGTATGCAATTCCATTGAAAACACAATACGTTGTAAACTCTTCGTGAAATGGTTTGAAGATACAAGTAGCACCTATACCTCACTGTACGTACGCGTTTTTGTACCTTATAGCTAAGGAATAGAATAGATTGCAAAGTGTACATATATTAACGAACTTGACTGTAGGTAGAATTGTACAAATATCCAGCACAACTATTATATGAACAATAAAAGCTACAACAAGAAAGTTGATACGGTATTTTCGGTAATAAAAGGACCATATCTCCGGACATGTAGGCAATAGCATACACAACTTTATATTATACATTTAAAAATCGTTTTAAACGAGAACACTTTTCCAATAGTGGTAGATTTAAGCTAATTTAACTTTAAAAGATGGCGGCAATGATTAAAATTACCGTAAACAACTTTCATTCAGAATTTATCGAGCTGTATAATTGATTGCATTACAGCTTTTACTTTTAAATTACCACTCAACTTTATTTGTACCAGTTTAAATCGCTCCAGTTTTGGAAACACGGTAATAATATTACCGGTATTCATCTTAATTTGTTTGGAAACCTTCCTGTTGCCAATTAAACGTTTCCGAGAGGCGATTAATGTTTACATTAAACATGACATTATTTATGCGTAATTAATGTCGGTTCTTACAAAATCATGTTATTTTGTCATAAAACGTAATTACGTTTTATCAGCGATTTTCGAAAAAGAGGTTGTCATTATAATAACTATATTATTTACGTTTCGGTTGTGAATTGATTAAAATATCCACGACTGTTTATTGAAGCCTCTTATTCGAGTCGATAAAAATATTTTGACCAACGATTAAAAATAACCATTTTCAATGGTAAAACCTCAGAATATAAACCTTTTGGAAATACATAAACTTGTGTTGATGTTTTATTCCATGCGCTCATAGTCATAGCCATAGCCAAGGGTGGCCCCATGATAAAAACTAACACTTTCAGTTGTTTAGTTCGGCGCTTCGGCGTCGTAAATTAATTTAGTAAGTAAATGCAAATCTCACAGACTTGCTAAGAGTTGAAAGTTGCGCCTCTCGAGACAACAACAACAAACAACAACAACAACAAATACTCTTTATTGCACACCTCACATAAACACACATACAAAAGAAAAACAAAGAAACAGGGATACAGAGGTAGAACAAAAGGCGGTCTTATCGCTAAAGAGCGATCTCTTCCAGACAACCTTTACAACACACAACTAAGACACAACTAAGTAGACAAAGTAAATCTCGCACTTGGATAGTATTTTACAAAGTTTTACAATAGTGTACTTGTCATTGTTATCTGAGATTAACATTTACATGAAACAAGTGATTTTTTAGCATAAACATGGCGTGTATTGATTATAGCTACAAATAGGAATAAATTATTACATTACAAGTACTCGGTAAGGTTTCTTTATCCTAGGGTGACACCACCAGTAATGGACAAGGCCCAAATGAGTCTCATGTAAAAGAAAATAAGAGTAATTCATTTTTTATAGATCCTTCAATTAAAAACCGCATGATCTTTGAATTAGGATTGAAGTGTCCATTACTGGTGGTATCACCCTAGTGTACGACGGTGGCAGTGGTAAACAAGCATACGACCTCTCTGATTAAGGAGGTAGGTCGCTTGCGACTCGAGAAATATATGCTATTTGGCCACTTTGGCTGCTACATACTATATGACGCTGACTGTACAAGAAATCGACGGCCGTCGTGCGTCCGTCGATTTCTTGTACTTACCTACTACAAAACGGTCCGGCCCGGAACAATAGCTTTTTCATAACAAACCTAAAAATATACTAAATATTACTAATCAATTATTCATTTCGCCGTTTAATATTAGGTAAAGCTATGGAAACCTTATAAATAGTAAACGTAGGTACTTGTTGAAATTGTTTAAGATGTCCGACATTTTTTATGCTGCCAGCGGATTGTGAATCTTCCAATCAGGACAGTGAAACTGCTTTTTCAACCAATCGCATTTACCTGGTACGTACGTAATAATTCCAAGGTTACAACTAGATATTTTCTATAGCCGATCTTTCCCGAGTCGGAGAAAAAGTACCTGCTTACCACACGTGGCCATTTTACCGAAGCGATAAGTTTCATAAAATGACAATTATAAATATTGTTCTTACGCATTGTTAAAGAGGCGTTCCCATATTTGAGTCATAAACACTTAACAAAACAAAAGTAGTCCCTCCTGTGGTCAACAGTTAAGAGGGCTTATGAGCATGTAAGTTATGCTTTTATTAAGTACATGGATTTATATAAACTGAGACATTGTTTATGCTAGTTACTAGTCCAATCCAAAATTAAGCTTTGTAACCCTCAACTTTTGATACCTATGTCCACAGGAAAGACGCGAACCTGAATTTGTTTATAACCCGTTTTATGTTTCTTAGTTGTATTACTTATATTGCATTATTAAATAATCATTACAATGGTGTGGGGAGCGAAACCAGTTCTTTCACTATAAGTTTATTGGAACTTCTGACAGGTGGCAAGCGAGCCGCCCCGAACACGCTTTAAAAATCCTATTTAAATTAATGAGAACCACTGTACTATTCGTCATTAAGACTAAAATTAACAAAAATAAAATTACAAACGAAACAAGAAAATAACAATAAGGTGACGCCACGTGCGTTAACAACTACAGGGTATTTTTTTAAATTAATAATGTGATTGCTCTTGGCCAGCATCTAACCAGGGGGCAAAATATGAGGCCGACGGTGAAGCGAGCTCACCCAGAAAATGCCTATTCACTCTTGCCTTAAATAAGTCCAGGTTATATGAACTCGGAAATACAGATGGCGGCAGGGAATTCCAAACCTTAGCACTGCGCATTTGTACTTAATTAATAATATACCTACACATTGTTCAGTTTCCTACGAAGTTTGTTTACAAAATTAAACGGAAGAGTAACGTAACTTACTACGACGATATTAAAACTGTTTACTGTAGGATATTTACCGTTATAAATTGTAGTAAATATTATATTAAGTTTCATCATAATTAGGTAGTTTGCTAGAACAGTACTCAGTGATTATCCTAAAATAGCCGTAATATTTAACAAGTGCTCCCATTATCTACGCGAAATTCTAAACATGCAGCCATATTTAAGTAAGTACATAGGTGCGTATTTATTTACCAGCTATAAATAACAACGAAAACAAGACCTTGAAACAAATAAACTACCTGCGTATCGAAATGCAGATTATACATTAGGGAGAGCGCGCTTTATTTCTATCTCACTCTAACGTTTACCTGCATCCCGCATACTTGTTAACCTTCAAAAGAGCGAGCGGCCGCCATTTTGCTTATTCGAGCCACGGCAGCTGTCGCGTGCACACGTGTATTGAGCTCAATTTATCTTACGCATATTTTGTTCCGGACTTATTTCGATAATCGAAATGGAAGCTACTGCCAGTAACCAGACGGCCAGGACCGGGAAGTACCCGATGATCGTAGTAGACCCGTTCCCCAACCTGCTGAAACATCTCAAGAGTCTCAAGGAGTATTTAGGTAAGACAGCATACTGCCAGTGCAGGCGAAACCAGATCCAGTTCATCCCCCCCGATGGCCCTGAATACCACGCCGTCGTCGAGTACTTGAACAGCATCCAAATAACTGAACCGGACATGAGGTATAGCATACGACCACTCAATGTGTGTATACGAGGGCTTCCTAGCAGCCTATGCATTGAGGACGTCAAGGCTGCCTGCACTGAGCGAGGATACGTCGTGGACAATATCAAGCAGATAACTACCAATCTGTGCTACGTGAGCTTATCCGGCGGGAAGGACAATTCCAATATCCTTGAAATGAGAGAACTTTTAAACTACAGAGTCTGGGTGGAACTATGGAAAAGTGGTCCAGTTAGAAGACAGATAGAGCACAGGGAGCCAGAAGAGTCCGTCACCAGTTTCAACCAACACGATACCACCTTACCACCTCCCAGACCGGAATACTCTACTGCTCAGTCCACCAGTAACCAAGCCGCCAGTAGCGAAGGTGTCGCTGCCAAATACCCATCCATCATTGTAGAAACATTCCCCAACCTGTCCAAACATCTTAAGAAAATCAACGAGGGGCGTTCTAAAATCGTTACATGCATCCAGAGGCACTACCGAATCCGATTCCTCCCTGGGGACGCCGCTGAATACCATACCGTGGTCCAGTACATGAAGAGCATTGAGGCAACAGAGCCAGGTCTGAAGTACATCATAAGCCCGCTCAAGGTGACTATATGTGGTCTCCCCAGCTACATCCTGACTGAGGACGTTAAAATTGCCATCAGAGAGCGCGGGTACTTGGTGGATCACGTTAAACAGATTACTCCCGGTCTGTATTACGTTAAGATATGTGGCGGTAATGACAACACGAAGATCCTTGAGATGGAAGAACTCTTCGGTTACAGAGTTTGGATAGAGCTCTGTAGAAGCGGTCCAGTTAGAAGAGAAATGGAACCCAGAGAAGCAGTTGAATCAGTCACAGCATCTACCATCAATACAGAGACGAGCGTAGCCCCACCCACGATCATCCCTGAAGTCACAGCTGTACAGTCAGTTGAAAACCAGACCAACAGCGAAGAACGCACCGAAAAATATCCCGCGATCGTGGTAGAAACCTTCCCTAACTGGCCGAGACATCTCGAAAATATCGCGAAGGAATTCGGTAGAACAGCATATGCCGAAGCATTTTATAGCGGGATCCGCTTCGTCCCACGCGATGGCCCCGAGTACCACGCCGTCATTAGATATTTGAAGAGCATCGAAGCTATTGAACCAGAGCTGAAGTACGTTGTACGCGCACTTGACGTGTGTATATATGGGCTTCCCAAAAACTTTTCGACTGAAGATGTCAAGACTGCCTGCATAGAGCTAGGGTACTTGGTGGACCATGTTAAGCAGATTCCTACAACCAACATGTGCAGCCTACACTATGTCAAGATATGCGGCAGAAAGGATAACACGAAGATTCTTACAATGCGTGAGTTACTCGGCTACGTGGTCAAAGTGGAGCTGTGGAGAGGCGGTCCAGTCAAGAAGGAGAAGAAATGGATAACCAGCGCTAGATACGACACCGGAACGAGCGCACCCCCAGCTGCCGCAGTCTCGCAATTCACGCCTGAATACCAAGCTGGTCTGGCACAGTCGAACCAGTTCCCCAACAGCGTATCCTCAGCTTCGTTCCCTCCACTAGTGCCAGAAGGCCTGGCCGCTCGGCCGGCTGAACACCATGCTGCACTAGCACCCTCAGTCCCGCCACAAACCGAACATGTTATTCTGACTGGTCAGTCAGTTGAACACCAGGCTACGGCACAAGCTCCTCCAGTGCCACCACACACAGAACATGCTGTTCTGGCCGGCCAGTCGGCTGAACAGCAGGCTTCACCTCCGCCTGTTCCACCGCGTAGATCATCTCTGCCTGTTTTGGCTGGTCAGTCAACAAGCCAGGCCCCGGCTGCAGCTGCTACGCTCCCAGCCATCACCCCCGAGCAAATGGCCGCCCTGACGGCGCAGATCACTGCGCTCACGCTCACGGTCTTTCAGATTTTTGGTCAACCTAGGAGTCAGTGACGTTGCTCATGCAGTTCACTGTTATGAGTAATGATGGGCCAGATTACCACTGGATATGTTATACTGGATTATTTCATTACTTTGTTTTAATAATTTTCTTTATGTAATTAACGATTAAGTTTTGATGCAAATAAATGATTCAAAGTCATCAATATGTTTTTTTTCTTCCTTCGTATTTAGTAAAGTTTATTAAGGCGAATGTCACCAAAGAAGTCCATACAAGGTATAGTGCGCGCCATCCACGACGACGCGCCCCTCCACCGCCCGCTCCGTAAAATTGCGCATAGATTAGTATGAGATGCGCTGTGGAGGGGCGCGTCCTCGTGGATGGGGCGCACTATAATCGGTATGATGCAGGCACACTGCCGTCGCGACGCAACGCGAGTTGAGAAAGATCCACCCTTCCCAAGAACGAGACAGAAATCGTTGAGTCGCGCGATCATGTACTAGCCCAACTATGATCTACATTGACATGAAGTGTTCCAGAAACCGCCAAGAATATACGTATCTCCCAAAATTAAAGCAAAACCTTTAATAAACAAGGTTCAAATTCCAATATCAACCAAATGCCACGTATTCTGCAGTTCTGCACCCGATATTGCACTTTTCATTATAATATCCTTAAGGTTTAAATTGGTTTGTCAAAGGCCAGGAAAGGGTAATTAAATTACTGTAACGTTAATGTGTTGTAATGAGAGGCTCATGTTGATTCCGGCTTATCACTGGAACGGTGGGTGATTGGCGGCCGATTACAGGCTAGTTAGGGGCGGAGGAGAGGGGCGGGCGGGGGAAACGACTGATATAGCTGTTAAGACCACGTTATTCGAAATCATAGTATTTTTCATTAAATTTTAAACCATTAAATACTCACTTTATTGATGGGATATTTAGATATGTTATAGTTTAAGAGTCGGTCTAGTGTATTTTAAGGCTGAAAACACGATATTTGAAACTTCGCTCGATGATCTCACATCGCAAAAACAGGTAAATTTTGATCTTATTGTGAGTCGTATATAAAATATATCCAACTCAGACTCGAGTAAAATATATCAATAGATAGGAAACGATGTGAAGAAGTGCATTTTACGGCTAATTTTTTTTAAATGTTTTTATATTTAACAAAACTCAAAAATATCAGAAAAGCAAACTGCGCGCTTCATTTTAGTAGACAGATGGCCGTTGGGCCTCGAGCTGGACGGACGTCTGTCGCACTTTTTGCAGTTTGACATTTATAAAAATCGCATATTTAATACCAGTAACTAGATGATATTAACATTTTCAGGGTAAATTACTGGTGAGTCATACCGACGAATAAACATTTAAAATAGGTTTTCTGGTACTTTTACAATTCGAGATAGTGGAAAACATAAAATGTGGCTAATAAAGCTTATCATTATATCATGTTTTTCCTTTTTAAACCCTCTCTTATTACAAAAGGTTTCATTGAGTATTTTTAGAATGTGGATTTTTTTTCCATTATACGGGTCACACTCCTTCATATAGCATATTGTATATTTTATGTCCATGTGTGAGTATATTCATAGCGCCTGACACATAGTTTGACATCTGACATTAGCAAATTAAATTCAAGCTTGGTATTTCAAATACAATATTTTAAATTATTAAATATATTGAGCTTCGTATTGTAACAAAATAAATATGCCCAAACGGACCGTAATCCTGCCAAAGTTTTGACGCTATTCGACTTCAATTTGCTCTGCAGTTCAATGTAAAGCAGAATGACATCAGTATTACGATGAAAGTGATATTATTGCATTGTGTAATTATTCCAATATATCACCGTAAACGATAAAAAAAGAATAATACAAATTTAAATGAAAAGATGCCTCGGATAATATCTGAAATAGAAAGGGCCCAAAGCTCTGAGGAATTCTGGCCGCTTACGGCTAGTATGTGGGGGAGGATATCTGGTGACGGCGTCGCGGTCTCAGATCTATGATCAGCGCGGCGCGTCTTCGGTGAACTTCACTTCATAGCCACATCATGCGCAAATGTTTACGTGAATTTACTGGACGAAGTGATGCTGCAAATTGTTCTACTGACTTTCCTGACTTTATTCAAGATAATTGCCCCATACAGCACGGGTCACTTGGGAATGGTTTACTCTACAGCTACATCCAGGCATAAATGTAATGATGTAATGCCATCGCCTGAAATTCGAACCCGATTGAGAATCTTTGGGGTTTAATGGTTCAACAGTGGGATCATCACCATGAAAGAACCAAAGAAGCAATTCACTGCAATGAAATATGGGAGGAAATGCGGGGAACTGACATAATTATCAACGTCTTCTCAGCTTATTGAGAGACAGGCTACAAACTGTTGTAGACGCACTGTGGTTGCACGCATTATAATCCCTCAGTCTTATGTTTTATGTTTATAATAAATTATATATAATAAATCTTGAATTTTATTTAAAATGGATTTATGAACCGTACTGTCTTCTCGAAGATCTCACGGTTCGAAATAAAGGCCATACGATAAATAAAGAATAAATATCTGGGCGACCAAGCTTTGCTCGACGTTTTCCCGGGCATAAGACCTAGCTAGATCGATTGCTCGTCCCCGAAAACCCCCACATACCAAATTTCGTCAAAATCGTTAGAGCCGTTTCCGAGATCCCCGAAATAAATATATAAATAAATAAATAAATATACAAGAATTGCTCGTTTAAAGATATAAGAATATCTGGGCGACCGAGCATCGCTCGGCGTTTTCCTAGGCATGAGACCTACCTAGATCGATTGCTCGTCCCCGAAAACCCCCACATACCAAATTTCATCAAAATCGTTAGAGCCGTTTCCGAGATCCCCGAAATAAATATATAAATAAACATATAAATAAATAAATATACAAGAATTGCTCGTTTAAAGATATAAGATAAAGAACTAATAAATAAAGTTGTAAGCTTTTATTAGCAGGGCTTGGCAGGGCAAAATATTTATGTTGAATCTTTTTCTAAATAAAATAAAAAAGTACAAAATATTTATTTACCAAAATAACGCTCAATAATTATTTATGCTCTAAAAATTACAAAAAAAAAAACACTTGCTCTTGCCTGAGATTCGAACCTGCGACCTGTGCTTTAGAGAGCAAGCGATTACTAATTACACCACAATGTACTTGGCTTAGTGGTTGAAATTAAGCTACTTATTTGTGGCTTGCAACTTTGACTTTTTGTGTCGAGTCGTGATAAAATTTAGCCCTTATTTAGTTAAGTGAAATCTGTCAAAACTGCGCAACAGAGACAGAGATATGCATGCGTTTGCGTGAATGTCATAACAATCTGTTCTAAATTTAAATTGTTGACAACCTAATTATCACGTGCGCCACTCTGGCTTATTCTGGTTAATTTGACAAAGAAGGTCTGTCACATATTCAAAATCTAAGTTACACCAATCATTAAAAAAAACGAGGTCAGTGACCTGTCACAATAAAGTGAGATAGTGTGTGTAAAATGTAATTGTGTTTGTTACTGGGGAGAATTACGATAATGTTGCGCCGCCTAGCGGATTTTTTGTGTCGCGTTTGTAGTTTCGCTGCAATAAGAAAGCCTTAAAGGTATAATTGTAGATTTCCTACACCCGAAAGGAATAAAAATCTAAGTCTTTCTTTATTCGAGCTTGTGAGATTTCTCACGTGTATATTGAACCTCTCATTAAGCGTTAATAATAATAAAAAATGCCCACATATCAATGCACGATGCACTGCGTTCAAAGTTTGAGAGCGAGGGATCTGTCCGTTCTGCTGTCAACACAGTCGATCCTCAAATGGCAACGCGCACGTGGAGTTGCGAGCGTCTATAGGCTGCGGTGTCCGCTTACCATCAGGTGGACCGTACGCTTGTTAGCCACCGTCGTTGTATAAAACAAGGATCTATCTTTACTTTAAAAAATCATCGTATTAGTATGGAAAAGTGATCCAAAATACAAAAATAACCGAAAATAAATCACGTTCGACCAGATTCGTAAACCGGTTTCGCATAGAAACGACCTTTCTTCATCGCATCCTCACGATATTCAATAGTTCATTCATTGGCCTTGTTTCATCTATGAGAAGATGATTTAAGCAGCGTTCGTATTAAGAGGTAAGGTGCGGCACTTACGTAAGTGAAGGAGTTATAGTAGATCTTACATCATTGTAATAATGTCTACATTACAGTAATCTCTACGCAATCTTTTCAAGACCTTGTTACTTATACCCTAGCTCACGAAGCCGTAGTAGTTATACCTAGTAACTACAAGTCAACTAACTGTCACTTATTCAGATCTGTCATGCAAATAAGGTTATTTCAATGTGTGTGTCTTTACGAACACTGCTTCTTTGTTTATCTAATTTTTGTTCTTAAAAATAAACAAGGTATATATACGAGCGGAGGTTCGTTGAACCTACGTAATTACTAATATTACTATACCAATTGACTAACATCTAATACAAAATAATTACCTACTTATAGTACCAAGTACCCTTACCATGAGTTTGCAATGTTTGCATTACCGTACTCGCTAGCGACTGCGCAAAACGATTTAGTGGGTACCACGACACCATACGAGCGTTTGACCCGCTGCACTTAATATGTAATGAATTTATTCAGAAAATATAGTTGCGATAATCCATAAAGTTTCAATGAGAACACGAAGATGGAATGTATATCTTCCTATTTGCATTCAAACTTTATGGATTATCGCAACTATATTTGAATAAATTCGTAACATATAAGTGTATGTAATCGTACACCTACACACATCACACATCTAGTGTGTGTTGTATGTAATCGTATATTGTGAATAAATGAATCTGAATCTGAATCTGTAGCGGGTCAAACGCTCGAGGTCCATAGTATGGACAAAAGTACAGCGCCTCTGGCGGTTACGCAATAGAACTAAGAATCGCCATACTAAATCGTTTACGCAGTCGCTAGCGTACGGTAATGCAAACATTGCAAACTCATGCTACCTAAGGGTACAGTACTAATAAATTTTTAACCGTCTTACCCAAAACTATCCACCACGTTTCAATTCAAACCGCCGCGCCGCGGTAATCCTACCTGACTGCCACGGGCACAAGTCCCACACGATACCGATCCGTATCTATCTCAGGGCTAAAGGGTAAATACTCCATTTATCTTATCTTTCTCTCATGCAAATCCCGCGCCGTATTATTACAAGAGATTGTAGGTAAGTATTGTACCTATTGTAAGGGACGTTTGGGGCTGAAGTTTTGTTTGGTGGGGTGGCTGACGATTTGTTATCTTAATGTGTTGATTATTCGAGTTGTTTTATTTGTACGGCGAGCAAAATATTAAATTAAAGAGAAATAATAAACCGGCAGACAGAAAAACTAAACGTACTGACTAAAATACTAACTTTGCGAATTTGTCGCACATGGACATTCGCACAGTTAGTATTTTAGTCAGTACGATTTAGTTTTGTGTAAGTCATTGTTTAATGTGCGATTACATTGCTGTTTTTCTTAAGAGTATTTTATTTGGTCAAAGGATAAGTTTAGCTATCCAAATGGGCAACGCTTGCGGCCTTCTGAGGGCCTACCGCGAACAAAATACGAAATAACTGTCTCTCTGTTGCACTTGCATATTGGAGCAACAGAGAGGGAGATAAGGTGACACCACCAATTATGAACACTTTAAGCACAAGCACCAATAATGGACACTTTAACCCTTATTCAAAGATCATACGGTTTTAAATTGATTGTTCTATAAAAAAATAAAACTCTTATTTTCTTTTACATAAGAGTTAATGTACCTACATCATTGGGCCTTGTCCATTACTTGTGGTGTCACTCTCTACTTCATTTGTGGTTCGCGGTAGCCCCTCTGGGCACGACAGCAAGTGAAGGCAAGCTTGGAGGCATATACTTTTTATAGGCTTTTTAAGCTTACTTTATAATTTAGTTTTAGTTCAGTTTAGTCATTCATAGTACCTAAGCCATACATTTGCCATAAGTTTTGTTTACCCTACTACTCTTGTTATAAATAAAATTCTTCTTTCTTTATTTGGTGAACAATGAAGACGGACTATTTGCATTGTATTGTAGGTTGCCTTTGCTTTTTCGAGTAAATATTAAAATGTTCACTTTTGTTGTTTCGTGTAGAAATGTATTAAAATCATAAATGTGATTTTTTTTTATTAATCAATAGACAAAACTACTAACAAACTTATAATAAACTTAAAAATAGACTTATAAATAAAATATGTGCCCCAGGTCACCTTCGTGGGTTATGGTGCCTAGAAGGCTGACAGCGTTGCCCCTTTGGATGGCCAGACTTAATCTCTGGCCGAAGTAGCTGCCAGCCCTCTGGTCACCCGAGGCATCTGTGAGGCGCTGGGAGATCTCCTTAGGTAATGTGAAAATGTGTTAGAGGCTTCGCTTATAGAAGAAGTGCTAACTGGAAAACAAGTTATTTCAGAGCTACTTAGTTGAATTGCTTAAAATGGCAAGTTTACGTCTCTATTTCAAGTTTCTAATACATTGTACTCGGACACAAATGGGTCAATCAACTTTTCCTTGTTGTTATTCTGTCCCGTCAGCAAGGAGCCAACAGTAACCGAGTTTCTTAGAATTTTTTTTATAATAGGGAGTTCTAGCATGCTCAAGACATGTTCGAGCAATATCAGAATGAGTTTTATAATCATCGCTAAAAATCATGTTTAGTAGGATTAAAGTCGGTAAAATCACAGTTTTTAAGAGTGACCCAGGAGACGTAACCATGCTAACGAGCGACAAGAAATAGCTGATTGACCCAAATATTAAAGTTGGTGGGTAAAAACTTGTTAGGAGAATGGTACAACTGGAGGTTTGCTCCTGAAAAACGCCGAGCAAAGTGCGGCCGCTTGTCTAATAGATTTTTACATATAAAAATTTATAGGTACTCGCTAAACTAAACGTTTGGTGGCGAAACGGGCTCAGTATGTAAAACAAAAGTAAAGTAACCTACCTTATGAAGTTATGAAATACTTAATTGTTAATGGGTTTATAAAATAGTAAAATAAAATGCATTTATTCCAAGTGTCAAGAGGCTCATACAAAGCGATAAACACACGATTAAAAATATCAAATATAATTTTTTAAATACAAATTAAACATTCCAGAACAAATTATTTATTAACAATCCTTCATCAAACCTATTTCAACCAAAATGCCGTTAGAATTTATATTACTTGCGGTCATCAGAAATCTGCTCATTTATTGTTTTATTTACGTTCTAGACCAAAATAATAAAAAATAAGAAAGAAATTATGAACGTCTCAGGTAAAAACTAAACATTAATTAACACACTATTTATTTTTTTGGATTTCTCGGCAAAATAATCTACAGGCGTGTTTCAATGGTATTTTTCCGATTGTTATTAATTATTATTATTTTCATTCTACCGACGCAACATTTAAAAGGGCGCGCGGCAGTAATTACGCTCAGTTGAGTCTCGACAGCGATCGAAAGAGGTCGTGGCATCTGTCATTCTGATTTTCTATCTCTTTGTCCATCATGGTTCTCTCAGCCGACTCTAAACCCATCAACGAGGTGCAACTCTGTGGGCTCATCAGTGGCATTCGTCTGGAAGGCGTGGGCCGTGGAACTACTGCAAGGATTATTGAAGAAAATCCACCGAAGCTACCTGTTTGCTGCAATTGTGGAGAGGTCGGGCATCCAGCCAGCTACCGTGGATGTGGGATACGCCGGAAACCTAGTCAAGCTCAAGACATCGACATACAGAATACATCAGCAGCAGCATTTCAAGAGCCTCCCGGGCCCCAGCTCTCTTCACGCATTGACTGGAGTTACATTCTTTACCCAGGCTGTCTACTGTTGAGTTCAGCATATGCTATTGCTGGAGGAATAACGGCGGTTAAAGTGACTGAGCCTGACGTTTTTCAGGCTTCATTTCTGCGTGAGGTGGATGACTTCGCCAAACGACTGCAAGCGATTGAAGTGAAGCTGGCCACTGCTGACTATCAAGAGGTCATTAGTCTTGGTTCTCAGCTCGTTGACGCGACAGTGGCGTTGGTAGTCTCGTTGACACGGCAGTACCGCCAAGCTGCACTCATGAGGGACATGCTCAAAGCGGGCACGGACTGGGCCTCTGTGGAGGATTCATATAAGAAATCAAGCGGAAAAGCATCTTCATCAATTGACTGGAGATTCGTCCTTTACCCCGGCTGCCCGCTTTTGGACTTAGCACGTGCAATTTCTGGAAGCTTAACGGCAATTATTGCGGCTCTACCTGGCACTCTACAGGCCTTCTTTCTGCGACACGTAGAAGACTATACAGGACGACTGCGAACGGTCGAAGCGAAGCTTACTACTGCAGATGTTCCAGTCTCCAGTCTTGGCTCAGAGATAGCCGACGCGACAGTTGAGTTGATTACGTCATTGACACGACTGTTTCCTCGACGTGAACAGTCCAGGCCCGTGCCTGCCGAGGGCTCGAATGACGTCCCTGTGGAGGCATCAAGCGAGATAGCGGGCAGACAAGCAAGGGAAGTCGCAGATGAAAACACGATTGAAATGGAAGAGGCATGCGACGCGGATGACTACAGCTCAAGCGAGTTTGAAGACGGCATAAGCGTGGCTGGCAGCAAGGTGGATAACACAAGGGAGTTTGAAGAAGTCACAAGCGAGGCAACCGGTGATTATGGAAGGGTAAGTGAGGTGGAAGGAGGTACTTGCGAGGAGGAATGGTATGACGCGGAAAATGGGAACGTAAGTGAAGCAGAGGAAGCATGCGAGACGGAGTATGCCACAACCGAAGATGCTGAGGAGGACGCAAGCTGGGGGTTTGAGGAGTTTTACGCCGCACTATATCGAGCGAGTCAGAAATAGTGTAGAAAAATACATTATGTAAGCTACGTCTTGTATGAATTTAATAAATAATATGCTCTAGATTTTGTTTTTCGATCTCCCAGTTTATTAAGATAACCCCTCTTTTAACTTCAAGGCACTGTCATAAATACACACATACAAATGAATTTCTTTTCCATGTTATAAAATGTATAGGGGAATAAATGATCCTTCTATGGCAAGCAATTTACCATTACGAGGAAATATTCATTGTAATTATATTCTACCATATTATCCCGTTGCATAAATGAGAGGGCTGCCAGCTCTAGTGATAGTTAACATCAGTATTGACTTCCATAAAAAATAATGGTTCATTTAGTCGTCTGTAATAACATTATTTTGAAGACCGATATACATATAATACCTGACTGCGCCTGACTGACCGACGTAGAAGAATATGCCTACTCATTTTTTTTATACTACGTCGGAGGCAAACAACTCATTACTCATTTGTAGCGTCCAATACACATTGTTAAAAAATAATGATAATGAGATACTTAATATAATTACAATATCAACTAACTGTCGGATCCTAGATCTATCCTTTTGCTCACTTAATATTACATTGTAATGAATTTGACATGTTTCCTGAATTCACCTAATTTAAGAATATGCTTATTCTCGTGTGATGTTTCTAATTACTACCATTATCATTAAGTTGTTGCAATGTTTCTAGTATTATTATAAATTGGTACATTTTGACATGAAATCTTGTAGTATTATTATTATCTTGCTTGCATTTTGTGATGCTAATTTTTACATGCCTGTTGGTTAGTGTTGGGGCTAATCATATATTAAGGAACTTCATAGTAATTGTAACACCTATAGTTGATACAATTTAAAGTGAATAAATGATATTCATTCATTCAATAACCTACATGTAATAAGCCTTTGTACCTACAGTCAGCAGCAAAAGTGCGGGCGAGGTGTTCAAAATCACACACGATCTTATTCCCTTAGAATAAAGATGTGTGTAGATCATTTTGACCACTTAGAACGCTTAGCTACTTGTGCTGCTGACTGTATTTTATATTTAATTTTTTGTACGTGTTTTTCCTATATGCAATAAACGTACACATAGTCATATATCCAATATGGGAACCAACCTCTTCTTAATAAGTATATAAATTAATAATGAAGTCTGTTTCTTCTTGTTAATTTATTTGCTCATTTGTTTAAGATACGGTTAATAGTAAGACAATAGGTTAGGTTACAATTTTCATTAGCAGCCTTGCTATCTTGTCACACACATGTACATGATTAATAATTACAATTATAAAAAAAAACATTATCTACCAAATGTCAAACGATGTCACACGAATAGTAAGTTATACAATTTGCTTAATAAATAAAATACACTTAATTCACTATTATGATTTATGATAGAGAATTCATTAGTTTAATGCATTTTATTAAACACAGTCATGTCCGTGGGGTTTATTTTCATGCGAAATTACAATTTAAAAACTTTCCTAAAACTCCACTTCAAATATGTATGGTCAAGTAGTTGGAATGTTTGGTTCTTTTGGACTCGCTATTCCTATTGAATTAAAGTCCAAAAGTGACAAATATTCAAATTTCTCGACTTATACATAATTATACTAGATATATACATAACATATATATGGACAAGTCCATATATCATATCATATCATTTATTGCACTCATGTAAGTAACATTCGATTAAAGATTACAACGTGAACCCTGTAGGCCTGTAATGCCACAGCAATATTTATTAATATATTACTTACAGTGTAAAATTATTATAGCTACAACTACGGTTAAAATTGTATAGAACAGGTTATGCGATGAATAAATAAATAATAAAAAAAAGAAAGTGCCCAGTGTCACCAATTGCAACGATGACGCCTCATTTGTTTCGTAGGTTTCGTCTTTACAAGTCATTTTGCTTGAATCTGCATCTGATATCCTGATTGCATGTTCGTCTGCTTCGTTAGACGCCTGGTCAGGCTTGTCTCTCGATGCAGTGGCTTCGGCTGCCACGACCTTTGAGACATCTGCGCCTCTTTTTGCCACTTCTGGATCGTTAGCGGCCTCCACCAGTACCCTTCTTGAATCCTCGTCTGTTTGCATTTTTGTGGCTTCTGATGCAATCAATTCATTTTCAAACTCCTTTCTTAATGCGTCGATTTCTACATCATTATAATGGCCGCTAAACCCTGCTGATTGTAAAAGTGAATCAAAAAAATCTAATATAAGTTCTTTGGTCTCACTGTCATTAATATTGGCGAGTCCCGCTGCAATACCTCGAAGATAGTTATTAGTGTACATTCCCAATGATGGAGAAAGCCATCCATGAGTATCTTTAACTGTGCTTCTGGATTCTGCTAGCGATGAGTACATATCTAAGCCTAACTTTAGACGTCTCTCGTACTGCTCAATTAGCTGGAGGTCATCGTCCCTGGCTAGTCCCATCTCTAACTCGGAGAGTATGTTTGCAGCTGCCAGAAAACCAATTTTAATATCACTCGCATTGCGTTTCGCTTTAAGCACCGTCGAGTCGATTGAGTCCATCGGTTTTGAGGTGCTAGATGACATTTCTTTAAAATTAAAGTTCAATATTGTAAATGCAAACTTCAATACTTTTATTGAGGGTTGCGATGTAATGGCGTCGTAATGGTCACCAAATCCGGCTGCTATTAGGTGTTCATCATAATCTCGAAATATACGATCCTTGGCTTCTCGGTCACTGGTGCTCTACAACTTTGCTTCAAGTTCCACAATGAGGTTGTCAGTGATTTTCCCAAGCGTTTAAAAAGGCCGCTAATCTCACTTGAGGTCTCAGGAAAATTGCTTGACTTGACTGCTGATTTCGATCGTTCTTCACACTTCGCGAGCAAACGAAGGTTCTCTTCTCTCGCGCACTTCCGATCGAGATCGGAAAATAGATGAATAGCCGACCAAAATCCTTTTAACAATGATATGTTGACACTCTTCCGAGCGAGTAGGCAAGAAAGCGATAGGAACGATAATAACGGCGCAACGTATAAGCACGGGACGCGTCCTCGCTCGACCGCTGCCGGAGCTCAACTGACTTAACTGACTGACTCAGTCAGAAAGCTCCCGCCCCGCACCTCACTCCGGACTGAGGTGCGGGGCGGAACGCGAAATGTGCTTTGTTGTAGCTATAGACGCCTCCAAACGGTTATGCACATTAGAGTAGGCCCTGTGAGTTATTAGGTAATTAATTAGTGGGATATATTCAACATATCAGCCGGATATTATCCCTTAATTAATATTAACACTAGTTTAATCTCTGCAAAACGTTTTTAAATAGATGATTATGAATTTATTTAAGTAGTAGGTACATCAATGAAACGGTTTTTAAGTCAAAGGAAATGGCCAGATGAAAACCTATAATTAGGTAGTTTTTCGTGAGTTTTTCTAAACAATAGTTAGGTGCGACGACAAGCGAAGCGAAGAGGAGTGTTCGGAAGAACTGCGACCATAATACAGCTTGCGAGCTGAGCGAGCGGAGTGAGCGTGCCGCGGCAACGGCCGGCAAGGCGCCAGGATAGTAAGAGTCAGGATTGTGGAAGTACCGGAACGGAACAGAAAGTACTTTAAATAAATGTATTTTTTAGTTAAAAAAAATGTACCTCCACGTAAAGTTATTACAAAATGAAGGTTTTTTTTTTAATTCTAGATAGGTTTACGCTTGACCGCCAATTACCATTCTATCACAGTCCATCCTGGCATTCCTGGCAGGATGACGGGTGTATCTGGGTAAGCTATGATCCTAACAATCACTGACTAATATTGTATATTATAATACACTCCCCGGCAGAAAATTTGGCCCAAAATCTTTTCGTGATTTTAAACTATAAATTAAATAATGTTTAATATTATAAAAATGATTATTTCTAATTTGGGCCAAATTTTCTGTCGGTGAGGCGGTGAGTTTATTTAAAAAAAATTACCCACTAAATAAATTGGTAGTTCTCAAATATACACAGTTAAAACTTTAGCCATCTGTTGCGTAATTTCTGAGTTTTACACAATGTTTTTCTAGTGTTAGTTAAGTTTGGTGTTACTACGCTTGTTTATACATATTTAACACCCCATGCGCAACGCATAATTTTTTAACATTTGTATATGTGTGTGTCTGTCTGCAAACGGATGAACTGGTTTGAGTGAAGTTACATCGAAAGTGTTGATAACGGGCATGTAACCCAGGTGAGGTGGCCTACAGGGAACCGAAAACGAACGAAGTTCGAATATCTCCCACTCTGTCGCTCGAATGAGCAAGTGCGACGGAGAGGGAGATATTCGAACAACGTCCGTTTTCGGTTCGCGGTAAGCCCTCAGCTTTCTTTTTTGTGTCGATAGATGAAACTGATGCTAACCGATTCGTTCGAATCTCATTAGGTTTTTGTTATTAAAAGGTAATTATTATATATGCATTTATGAAAATTGCTTTTTATTAATTTGTTTGTTGTGCAATCAGTATCTTTAACTACAATTGGTACCAATTTTCTTTTTATCCAAAAGGCAGATTTTTTTGATGTGCCTTTAAATGACACCCTCAAAGATGATGTTGACATGGAAAGGGAACGCAGAGCACTGTCGGTTAGGGGTAATATGCTGTCTCGCAGGTTTGCGCGCTGTTCACGCGAGGTCAAGATAACCTTATTCAAAACTTATTGCCAAAATCTGTACACGTGCAACCTGTGGAGCAATTACACCAAAAAGACCCTCAGTGCTCTGCGTGTCCAGTACAATAACTCCTTCAGGGGTTTGCTGGGGCTGCCTTGGCGCTGCAGTGCCTCAGGTATGTTTACCGCGTGGAGTACTGACGGCTTCCATGCAGTGATGCGCAAGCGCGTGGCGTCACTGTGGGGCCGCGTGCGGGGCAGCGCCAACACACTCCTGAGGGTTATTGCGGAAAGGATGGACAGCTCTATCATTGCTCATTGGATGGCTTTGCATGTGCAATCCAATGAACATTTCGTGTTTTACTAACTTATTATTAATCTATTATTACTAACAGTCTCTTGTGATGTGTATTAATGTAATGTATATGGATTCCTGTAGTCCGAAATAAATGATTTCAATTTCAATTCAATAAATGGGTAGCGGACTGCCAGCTACAAGATAAAGCGAGATAGCGATATAAAGCTCAAGCCACACAGAGAGCGGGCCGGCGGTGGCGGCGCCGCCGCCCGCGCCCGCGCCGCCGCCGCCCGCGCCCGCGCCGCCGCCGCCCGCGCCCGCGCCGCCGCCGCCCGCGCCCGCGCCGCCACCGCCGGCCCGCTCTCTGTGTGGCTTAAGCTTAATAGTATGAGCGCCCTCGGAATGAAGCTTTGCATTTGCAGTCCACTACACCAGGGCCGTCTAGATATGCTTTTTAAATTAATTATGTGTGCGATGTAATTTTTACTATTTTAACCTGTCCGGAAAGAACGTATAAAAACATAATAACGTGAACGATTTAGAATGACTTTTGTAAGTATAAAGTTGCGGTGTAGGTAGGTATTAAATAAGTAATATTAACAATGGAAATGCGTGGATGGATATATATTTTATGTCACACCTGGCCATAAAGCGCTCCGCGCGCGGGAAATCCCACTTCCTGGCCAGGGGGTGACATAAAATTTTGTACTTAACACGGGCGGTAATAAAGAAAGCCTCAGATCGCATATTTATCGCCCTTGCCTTCGGCTCGGGCGTCAAATACCTGCGATCTGAGACATTCTTTGTTTTACCGCCCTATAAAAGCTATGTATTACACCATTGGCATGGTGTATAGAAACCATTGAAACAAATAGTATGAAGAAAATATTTTTATTTCATATTTACGACCGACGAATCAAAATGACAATTTTTTTAATCACATTGAACAGTAATTTAATTACTTCACTAGTATTCACTACCTTTTTAATAAAGGGCAAGGCATTTAAGTTAGTTATACACAGCTCAAAGGCCTTAAACATAAAGATCACATCTCACATTTTATGGTTCTTTAATTAGTCTAATCACTGTTTTTGTAGGGTATTGTAACACTTAAAATGCAATTTAATATTAAAATAGGCCATATCTAAGCGTATCAGTCGAAACTTTAAGCACCAACTATTAAATGCTAAACTTGTCTTTCTAGGACATTAAATCTCATGCTTCCTAGGATTCTTGGTTGGCCCGAAATATCGCCATTCTTCGTTTGAACTCGCTTGACAATTCATTCAGAATCTGCTTGTATTGGGGGCAAGGACAGTAATTATAGTCCTTGAGGGCACGATTTTTTCTCCTCCTTAAGTCGTCCAGGTCGGGAGGCAGGGGTTTTGGGGTATCGTCGGGGGGAACCTCCCCGGGGATAGGTGCGTCGAGTCGCCAATAGATCGAAGCTACGACTTTGTCAAACTCCTTCAACAGAAGGAGGGCTTGTTGAGCATTACCGTTAGCGAGTCTAGTGTCAACCCACTTCATTCTCTCGGCGATCGCGGACGCCCTGCAGGTCAGAGGATCAGAAAAGTTGAGCGGACGAAATCGGAACCCGGGAGGGTAACGGTCGCGTTTGGTAACTAGCCAAATAATAAGTTCTCGCCTCCACTCTTCTTGGTTTGGCTGCTGTCTGCCGCGGCGCTTGGCTCCCTTGGCAGCGCGTTCAGCTCGGATATCGGTGAGATTCTTCTCAAACGCCGCCACGACACCATCATACTGCTTGCGTAAAAGTGCATCAATGTAACTGGGAGCATCCACAAGCTGCGCGTTAATCTGGTTCAGACGTTCAGAAAAACCAACTGTTCTGATTACTAATGGCAGATGATTGTAGAGACGTGCGTAGTCATGCTTGAATTCTGGAGTAGGGGGGAGATCGGAGCTGAACCAGTCTACGCGCGCGGGGAGCCGGCGGCGGGCGACTACTTTGTACCGGTCTTCTACTGGTACTGAATGCTTTAGAGCGAAGGTAACACGCGGATCTCTTGGCCGCGTCCGTCGCTGGTGAGAGCGGACGGGCTGTGGCGAGGATTCCGATTTCTTCACCACATTTGTTAACTTGGTTGCGCTCTCGTTCGTGTCTCGAGCAAGTATAACATCACTTGAGGTCTGATGGGGCTTCTGGACTAGGCCAGGATCCACTGCCACTTCTCTTTTATCTAGTTCAGATTCGATCTCGTTCGCGTCTTCATATATTACCTCCAGAGCTCTTGGCCGGTCAGGGTAAATTGACTGAAATAGCATTTTTTTGAAATCTTTATCAATGCCACGTGGCTCGTCAGGATGGATATTTTCGTCTGCTTCCTCTATTATGTCCGCTCCTGTCACCTCGACTGCGTCTTTGACCGTCACCACGCTTGCATCGCTGTCTGACTCATCGCTTGCGTAGTTGGCTGTCACCTCGCTTGCATTCTGGTCCGTCACATCGCTTGCGTCCTTGACCATCACGCTTGCGTTATCTTCAGTCACGTTGCTTGTTGCTTCGTCTGTCACCCGTTTTTCTTCAGACTTGTCCCTTGTAGTCTGCTCCTGTTGGATTTCCTGGAGTGTCACCTCTTTTGTGACACGAGGATCCTCGGGAACTTGTTCGCTCCCACATAGCACATGGGGACGAACAGGTGGAGGCGGAGTGTCAAGTCTAATCAGCTTCCACGTTGGCGACTCATCTGTCTCCTGGCTTGAATTGCCTTCATCTGGCACTTTGCTTGAGGACTCATCAGGCAAGTCACTTATGGCTTCGTCAAGCATGGCATATGCGGTTTTATCTTCTACTGGCACAACACTTGAGGCCTCGTCAGGCATGTCGCTTTGGGTCTTGGCTTCTATTGGCACCACTTTTAAAGCCTCGTCAGGTATGTCACCCGAGGCGTTGGCTTCTACTAGCTCCACTCTAGAGGTCTCGTCAGGCATGTCACTCGGGCACTTGACTTCTTCTGGCACAACTCTTGAGGCCTCATCGGGCATGTCGCTGTGGGTGTTGGCTTCTACTGGCAAGAGTCTTGAGACCTCGCCAGGTATGTCACTTGAAACCTTGGCATCTTCTGGCACCACTCTTGAGACCTCGCCAGGCATGTCACTTTGGGTCTTGGCTTCTAATGGCACCGATTTTGAGGCCTCGTTAGGCACATCACTTGAAGCCTCATCAGGCATGTCACTTGAGGCCACATCACTGGAGTATAACGCTTCTATCTCTTCCAATGACAGTTCTCCTGACGCAATCCTGATGTCTTTTTCAAATTCTTTTTTTAGGGCCTGGATTTTCACTGCGTCGTAATGGTCGCTATACCCTGCTAACCGTAACTTTTCATCAAACTCATCTAACCGTAGAGTTTTCGTCTCAATATCAGTAATGCTAGCGACTTCCTCCGACAGATCTTGAAGAAAGTTATTAGTAATTATCCCAAGTGTTGGGGGCGGCCATTCATTCATACGTGTACACCTCGAGGCCCGTACTCGCCTTTTCCTGCCCCCCATGTCAGTCATCAACCGTTTCTCGTAATCTCCTAATAGTCGAAGATCATCCTCACTGGCAAGTCCCATCTCTAGCTCAGACAGTAAGTTCGCAGCTGCCAAGAAACCAACTCTAATCGTACTCGCCCTGTGCCCCTCAAGTACCTTTTGTTGCTCCCTCATTTGTTCTGCCACTTTGGATAACATTTCTCGGAAAACCTGAGGCGGCTTCTGCAACCAGGTCGTGTAATAATCAGCGTTGTAATGTCTACCAAATCCGGCTAGTACTAAGTGTTGGTTGTATTCCTCTATTATACGGGTCGCTTCCTCTATGTCTACGGCACTGCTGAGCATAGCATTTAACTCCTTAAGGAAGTTCTGAGCAACTTCCCCAAGCGCAGGAACGCTTCCCTCGGGATCACTTGAAGATTTCCCATCGCTATAATTGCCAAAACCGGCTAACCTCAGTCGCTCTTCATATACTTTAAGCATTTGAATATCATATTCACTCGCGCGCTCACTACAGACGTCCAAAAGAAGGACGAAAGCGCCCGGAAACCCAAGCGCCATTTTATATTTACGCGTAAAGCGAGATAGCTGTAATAAAGCTACGGGAGCGAAAGAGACGGTGATATAACAGCGCGGCGTGAACACACAGTACGTCTTCGCTCGACCGCTGCCGGGCCGCCACTGACTACTGAGGTGAGGGGCGGGCGCCGACTCGCCGATGTTTTTTTTTTATTATAAAGGACTTCGGAAGGATGCATGAAGGTCAAATTAACTGACCTTCAAATCAGTAACTAAAGGTTTGGTAAAATGTTATTTTTTTGCCAGCAAATTATTACATTTTCGATTAGAATCATTTAAAGTGATCATTAGTTATTTCAATATGTCTGAGACTAACAGGAGGTTTCTATTTAAAATTGACTATCCATTGTACATGAATAACTAAGTAAGTAGTTACTGACGACCGCTTTAGCTTAGTTGGTAGTGCACCTGCCTACGAAGCTGGAGGTCCCGGGTTCGAATCCCGGCCGGGGCATTTATTTGTGTGATGAGCACGAATATTTGTTCTTGGGTCTTGGATGTCTTCTATGTATTTAAGTATTTATTTATCTATATAAGTATATATATCGTCGCTTAGTACCCATAGTACAAGCTTTGCTTAGTTTGGGACTAGGTTGATTTGTGTAAGATTGTCCACAAATATTTTTTTTTTTTTTTTACTTAATATTTATATAGTAACCTTACTTTAAAAGAGTGTTCGGTTGAGGTAGCTCAACCGAACACTTTTAAAGTAAGGTTACTATATAAATATTTATAGGTAGCTTAGTAATTTAATACTATTCTTACATGCATCCGCCTATATAATCGCTTATTCTTAGGAATGTTAAAATTATGAACTTCGACGTGTACCCATATTTTCCGTGTGTCTCTTTCATTTTGCATCAAATAAAAACTATTTAATAAGTATTAAGAGTCCTTAAGGCGTTAATTGCGCTGATTACCTATACTTTCGTGTACATACTGCGCAATAAAGTTTAAGTCAAAATATAGTAAATAAAAATACCATGGATCCTATAATCGTGAGCTGTCATATGCTAAATATATTGCTAGAACCATTTACGTGGTTCTGACGAGAATGCAACAAGCATTAGAAGCCCTAGACGTGTATAAAACCTAAGCCTCATTGCAAAAGAGCTGCGTATGGGTTCTTTCAAAGGAAAATTCTAGTTTAGCTGTTTACCACACTTAAGTACTACGATTACTACGAACTGTTAATAACCACACGGAACGCAGATTGAAAAACACGAACATTATCCTAAATTACAGAGCATTGTCTGTAAGAAGTCACTCTTGACACAGTATGTGAAATGACAAAAAAAGTGATTGTGGCTAAAGCGAATCGAATGGTCGCTTTTATACTTTTCTTTCTGGTTTAATTCATTAATAGACCATAGTAGACTAATAGACTTTTAGACTAATTCATGAATGAAACCCATAGAGTTTATCGTGGACGTGCACGTACATTAGTACATTTTTTGACATAACGATATAAGGTCTTAAGGATCTCTATAACACAGAGTATTACACAGCACGACAGCAGCTATGTAATCACCAGCCGTAATGCAATATATATATATGTTGATTGGTTTACTAATTATAAACGTTATTTACCTATTACCTGACATGCTCACGCCCACACTAAAGCATCGCCTGTTATGTCCCGTCGGGAAATAATTAACATCTATTCATCATCCTCCTAGCGTTATCCCAGTACAGTTGCATCCTGAAAGATGCCTGGGGTCCGCTACCTAATCCCAAGATTTGGCGTAGGCACTAGTTTTCACGGAAGCGACTGCCATCTGACCTTCCAACCCCGAGGGGAAACTAGACCTTATTGGGATTAGGCTTTGTCAAGTGAGTGGGCAACTTGACTGTTAGAAGTTCTCAAGCCGCCCGAAGGCCTCCAACTTGGCTTAACGACCGCTTAAATAATTAACATCTATTATGTCCGACTAATTTTTCCAATTCACGCGCTCAACGAAACAAACTGGAATGTAAAGCGACTGAAACATTCAACCAGTTCTATTTATATTAACAGAAAAATATCATAACTTCCAGTGAAATCAGATTACTAACTGTGTTTTGAAGTAATAAAACAACACTCGGGACGGAAAACACGAAACAAAACTATTGTTAGCAAAGAGAAATAGCAAAAGTTGTTATTGTGGTCGGTGGAAACAAGTCGCTTGTCCGACGTTCGGCAGACAAGTTTGATTTTATTGCAGTTTTACCGATACCAAGTTTGCAGTGAAATAATATTAAACTTGTATGCTCCGTTCCAGATTATAGATGATGAATGATGATAATTTCTTATAGAATAGTATGAGAACTTCTCGTCAACTAATCTGGAACGAAGTTGTTCTGAATGGTTTTCGAAATGTATGGACTAGACTAACGAATTATTGCACATACTGTTGTTTTTATTATGCACGCATAATTAATAAAAAGCATACAGCTGCCTGATGCTCCTTATTAAGCAGACATAGACAGTACACCGACACCACCCCAATACTCCGTTTTTTTCCAGATGAGAATTTTAACAATGTTTTTCGCCTACAATTATTCGTTTCCCAACACAAAGACACAATGACATCAGAGGATAATATTGTATTAATTTTACTTATTTCAGTAGCTTATTACGTCTCAAAGATAGCACGCAGCACGCGTCTCAAAAAAAAGGGAGTATACATACGCGCTACAGACATAATGTTGATTTTGTGTATTGAGTTGATAGCTTAAATGCAGGCTCACTCACTCTCAGTCAGCAAATCCTCGGCAGCTCTGACCACCTTTACTTTGTCGAACTAAATTTTAATACCATTTAAGTACTTTTAAATACCTGCTAACCCATGAAATAAGCTTTATTCCTTGATAAATACTTGAAGATAAGACGAAGCAATTGCCAAATCACGAGAACCAATAATCACACACAGGGATAATCTACCTGCCTACCTACGGATTTTGTAAAGTACCTGTGACTTACACCATTTTTTATCTCTTTGGCTAACGAGAGATACAATGCTTACGCTAAACCTGCTGCACAATAGATCCCTGCGTTATATCAAATGACGCTTCCTCTCAACTCAACTACCATCGGAGGTCAGCGCCCGTTCGGAACTATGCCACACTATTTTAGTTCACCATCCCAACCCCACGTCAATGTTGTTTTATTCATACAACGAAATAGCAATCAAGAGTACGGTCCACGTGAAGGTAAGCCAGCCTATAGATGGCTAGATGCCCGCAATCTCCAAAGGAGACCCTTTAAACATTTGAGGATTCACTGTGATGACAGACGGACCAAATTTAGGTCCCTCGCTCTCAACACAGTGCATCCTTGGGACCTCTGGAAACCTTGCTCGCCTCCAGGAACACAATACAACACTAAATACCACTATGTGTATAGTAATAAATAAATAATAAATATTTGTGGACAATCTTATACAAATCAAACTATAGTCCCAAACTATGCAAAGCTTATACTATGGGTACTAAGCGACGATATTACATACTTGTACAGATAAATAAATACTTAAATATGTACATAGAAAACATCCAAGAGTTCCAAGACCCAAGAACAAATATTCGTGCTCGTCACACAAACAAATGCCCCGGCCGGGATTCGAACCCGGGAATTCCAGCTTCGTAGGCAGGGTCACTACCAACCAGGGACCGGAACCGGTAAGCCTAATCAGGGTTTTCGATAGGCTTATTTTAACGGTGGTTTTAAAAACCCTATCGATATTGGTAACCATGTAAAACGGTAACCCTATCGATAGGGTACCGTATCAATCGGGTTAACCCAACAAACCGCTAACCAAAATCAAAACCCTATCAATACGGTAACCGTATCATTAGGGTTTTTAACCAGTTTTTAACAAATGTAATCTTTACGCACCTTTCAATTAGACTCATTTTTAGATAACCGTGGCTCGCACGGACGATGTGCTCGCCGGCTCGCCGTGGGGCCCGCTCTCAGTACAAACAAACTGGTTTGATCTACCGAAACGCTCCTTATTTTTAATGCAAACAACTTTGTACTTTGAGTCCTTAGGCTTGAATCGTATTTACTTTATCGTGCGTGCAAGTGTAGATTTGTAGCTCATGCTCGGGCGATTGTTTGTTTATTTCACATTTTAACTTTTGCGCCTATATTTTTATCTAACTTTCTGTGCAATGTCAGCAACAACTACCTAATAATCTGAAGGTCGGTTTGTCGAACATTAAATATCCAATAAAAAAATGCTACTTTATCAAGATCACAATTGTCGCATTTTGACGGTTCATTCGAACGCTAATGTATTTATTTTAATATTTTGAAACAATCAGTCGTTTTCATAGTACTGATCATAATCTATAATTAAATTTTATTTTGAAATAAACACCAGCCTCCTTGACTGACAATATGTGAACCTTATTGTAACGAGATAAGGTCTACAACCGAATCAACAGTGTAACGTGTTACCTTCTTTTGTTAGTATACTACCTACCTAAACAATAGGCAAAGGTCGCCGGTCGTCGCAAGTGCTGACCACCTGTGGATGTACCCAACAATAAGAGAGCTTTCTTTAAAATCTTTTATATTTAAGATTAGCAATTAAGGTGAAAAATGTAATTATTGGATATAATATGAAATAAACAGTATAATTTTTTTTTTTTTAGTTGTATAAAAAAACTTCATTGACTTTAAGTCGAATAAATTTGTAGGCCAACTGGGGTCGCAACATCAGTATGGGATTTCTAGGAATTTGTTGATAAACACTCGATAAAATCAGTCGCTACATCCAAAATCGGAGTTTCTACCGGAGTCGCTATAGCCAGTGGGAATTTCATATAAAGTATGTTCTAAGTACAAGGGAATTAGGTGTAGAGTTGCTACAACCGAAATGTCGTTACAACCAAGGTCGCTAAAAATGAAATCCACTGTAATTGATTGTCCTCCATGACCTGAGGTAAAAGCAAGTGCGCACGACCATAGAGTTGTTAAATCGCCCAATTCCGGGATTGTAAAAATGTTTTTAATAAATCCGGGATTTTAGTAGTAGGTTAATACACGTATTGCAGTCATTATATTAATTCCGCATTTTTATGTGTGGGATTTCATTACATTAAGTATTGGGCTGTTAACTACCAAGTTGTTAAAACGTTTATCTATTTAAACCAGCACGGCAAGATACAGACGAGCCAAAAGCTGATAGGACTTCCTTTTTTCCATTGTCTTAGGATTAACGAGATTGCGGCGACAGTTTCAATAGCAAAAATAACCTTTCTTACACTATAAAGACATTTATGCCGATGTTGTTATCTTTTCACAACTTAATACAATAGGTACACAAGTGCCTAAATGTCGTAGTGTTTGTCTTTTTTTTCCAGGTAAATCTACACACGCACACAATAAAAACAAATAATTACGTTTAGTTCGTTAGTTACTTTACGTAAATCTGCAGGTTCAGTAGCAGTGCACTGCTTGCAGTCTGAAGTGCATTCTCGTAACGTAACCATCTAGTTGAGTACGCGTGACCATAGAAGTGGACTTTGTTATTATTATTGTTTCTGTTATTTTTGTTATTATAGATATAGGTATTTGAATATAGGCGTGTATTTATGGACACTGATTAGTGATTTTGATTGGATTGTGAAGTTAAGTGGGTGTTATAAGAAAGGTGAGTGTGTTACTTTGCATTATTTTTTATACTAATTATAAGTAGAGTTCAAATTTTTGAAAGATAGGGAAGGTTGTCATACAGTTCATAATATACGTAATTGTCGTGTAACAAAAGTATCAATACAATTATAAACAATTAAAATATACATATTTATGCATATGATTGTTCCAAAAATTTGAACTTTACCCAAGTAAGACCAAATCTTTAAGGTAATAATGAAATTGTTTTAGTACCCGTTGATTTTATGCCGTTGACGCAGGAATAACGTATTGTCACATAAAGGGAGCTATTTTATAATACTACCTTCATGTAAATTAACTAATCTACTAGCGCATATTAAAATAAATAAATACTTGATCCGTAAAACATAAATCAAACAATTTTTTTTGTATTTTATTTCTATACTTTATTTCATTTTATTAAAAATATTGTTACCCTATCAAGTAATCCACCAAATTGTTCATTTGCTAGAAGACAGTAAATATATATTAATACAGTATTTAGTTTAAAAGTGTATTCAGCCCGGATATGGGCATTAAAAAATTTATATAATAATACAATAAAAATGGACATTTTTTTACGATAATCAGAACTTTAAATATCCTGTTTATTTAATAAATGAAAAATAAAATATAAATAACATTATAAACTTTAAATATTAAATATAGTCGGTTTTTTTAAAATAAATACGTAAAATAAATTCATGATTAAAAAATCATCACTTAAACAAATATGCAGCGTAGCGTATTCAAGATTTGTATAAAATGTCTTGCATGTCAGGAATTCAAAAACATGTCTTTTGAATGTTGAAATGTTCGATTCTTTAAAAAATAATGTTCGATTAAAAAGTACACAACGACGGTAAAGAAAACTATTATCTAAATTCTAAATAATAACAAAGCTCAAGATTTCTTGATTTCTCTCGCTAAACTTGTATTTTCATTTACCAGCAGTACAGTATGTACGGCGCGCTGTCATATATTTGAACTAGCTGTCTCGGAGTCACGACATCGTGTCGTTACTCATTGGCTTACCGGCGCGCAGTATTGTGCGGATGGCGTAATGCATAATTTCTATTTAACCATTTATGTAATTGTTTGAATATAATAAATGTTGTTATTATTGTATATAATTAACACGCTAACTGTACAAAAGCGCGGCCTTCTCTGCAATCTCAAAAACAAAAGATATTCCAGGTAAAAGCCAAGCCCAAAACTAATAATCAGTTTTTTTATTTCATCGCCACATACAATTATTATCTTTATCTGCACGAGCAACACTAATCCTACGGCCTAGGTATCTACAAAAGGGCCGCCTTGGTAGGTAATGACTCTAACGTAAACAAAAGGCAAAACAATAAACAATCGGCAACTCAAAGTTAGCGAACAGTTGCAGGTGTGCCATATCTGTCATCGCCGTCGAGTATATGATACATGAATGGAAAGCACGTGCAATATTTAATGAAACGAAAACAGATAGCTCCCACCCCATGCTGTAATTAAGTATTTAAGTCTATGTAGAACAAATATCATGTTCAGTACGTCTCGCATATCTCGCGACGCACCATTAGTATTTTTAAGTCATAAATAATTACTTAGTACCCATAACATGGCTTTATTTGATCTGGAAGAATTTAGGAGCTGGAAGAGGGAGTACGAGGCTGAAGCACAACGAGAAAGTAAGTTAATTTATATGTATAAAGTAGTTATTTATAATATAATTTTCAGTAACATGAAAATATATCATATCATTACAGGAGAACACCGGCGATTAGCCGAAGAAAATAAAGCGACATCGTTGATGAAGGCAAAGGAGATAAACAACAGGAAGTGTAAGCATTCTAGGATTAATTTGTTACCTTTTACCTACGACATTATAAGAAATAAGGAATTAATTCAGTAAGACTAATGGAATTTGTGTTTTCAGATAATCAGTTCGACAAGAGAGAGTTATGGTCCAAAAAAATCAAGGAGCTATTGCAAAACGTTCCCGATGAGAAAGTGGAGCAAGTTTTCGACGAAGTAAAAGCTTTGATCGAGCAACCCGACCCAAAGCAGCAAATCGAAAAGATTTCGGCTTCATTTTGAATGTTTCTCTTTTTTTATAGTCGTATTTTTTATGTTTTCAATATTTAAATAAGTAATTGATATCTATTGTTTTTAATATTTAGTAGATTTTTGTTATGTAGCTAATGTTGATTTTTATATTGCTGATTTAATAACTTGTTTATTAAAACAAATACTCTATTTGATACTATTTTTTTATTTTTAATCACCTATCTTTGAGGTGCCAATTTAGGTAACTTCTCACAGTACTAACCTATGTCATTGTATAGTACAATAAACAATTGTCAACTAATATTAATTACCTTTCGTCGCCGACCGCGTCGTCGGCAGGGTCGATGGTTAGATACAGAATAGAATAACACCATTCGCATTCATTACTCACAAAGGAGCAAAAAAATATGTAACTGTTCGTCGATTTAAACATAAATAAAGCGTGTGCGTACGGGTTAAGGTCTATTTTAGACTATACTACGACAGTGGCAAATAAGCATACGGTCCACCTGATGGTAAGCGGACACCGCAGCCTATAGCATATGGACCAAGTTTAAAGTTTAGTCACTATTAGCAGTGATAAACATACATCATTCGCTGCAAGCTGTATCATAACATTCACAACACGCTGTCGTGTTGCTTAAAAGCTATACATAAATAATGCACTTTTTTACCTGCTGTGAAAGTATGCAATGAATAAAATAGCTAAAGCTAGATATGTTAGACATAAAAAAAAACAGAATGCTTATTGAACGCCACTAATATTATCTAAATAAGTATCAGTTTTTATCAACATAGCCTTTAAATATGCAAAATTAAGAATACAGTTAAAAAACATACTAATCAAAAAGTGTTAACGACACAATGTCGTGGCTAGCGCGCGAACACGGTTCCGAAATCACGACAACGTAGTAAATGGGTTAAAATAAACGATATATACCTCCACATCATACTTATCATTCCCGCGGGTTCGAAACTTACTTTTAATTTGTAACCTTCATAATCCCGCAATTGGGCGGTTTAACAACTCTATATTGTATGAGCACGCGCAGTCGCCTCAAAGATAACCGTGCCGAACCGTGCTTTTGTTCTAATATTCTCTTATCTTTTTCTTAAATGAAATAAACTAAAGTATGTACCTATTTATCCTACTAATATTACAAATGCAGGATATTTGTGACTCAATCAGGCAAAAACGGCTGAACCGATTATGATGAAACTTAGTATACACCGAGATTATAGCCTGGATTAACATATAGGATACTTTTTATCGCTGAAATCATCCCTCAAATACAAGGTCGCGCGGACGAAGTCGCGGGCAAAAGCTAGTTTATTATGAATCTGTGTAATGTGACAGACTTACGTGTGACCTCCAATAAAAAAAATTCAACACACCATTGCAATTAATTGAAATGGAAAATAATCGTAAGTAGGTTGTATTTTTTACACTCGGGGACTTATGTCTTTGCAACTGCAAGCGTAATGTACTTGTAGAAATAATAAAAAAAGTTAGAACAAGTCCCAGAAGAGAAATTTCTTAATTGTCTAATAGAAAAGCAAATGTAATTAAAAAATGTTATTAACATCATATGTATATGATTTGTCAAGCCTTTTTGTAATACCTAATACAATTTAATATGTATTATAAAGATTTCACTTAGTGAACTAATTGTCATATATGTTTACATACGATGCATAATTAAAATAACATAAACATATTATTGAATATTAATTGTTAATTAATTCATAAATTATTTAGCCACACACAATACCAGCCGCAAATTCATGTATATTTAAGTAACATAATTGTATATTTTGTATAATGCATATTAATAATTCTTTCATTTATTACAATACAATACTCTTTATTGCACACCTCAGTTTTAATTATTATAAAGGACACAGGACACAGAATTATTATTTAACGGATCAGTCTAAAATTCATTTTAACCCAAAGCATCAGCATCTGGCGATAGGGTTTCATTGGGTTAACCAAAACCCTATGAAAACCCTATCCAAAAACCCTATCCGATAGGGTTTTAAGCTTAACCCTATTGAGGGTTATGGTTACCGCATCGATAGGGTTAACCCTATCATACGGTAACCTCATGATAGGGTTAACCCTATCATACGGTTAGCAAAATGATTGGGTTACCGAATGGATAGGCTTAAGCCTGAAGAGGGGTTTTCCGGTCCCTGCTACCAACTAAGCTAAAGCGGTCGTCAGAATGTCATGTCGTAATGTTATTATGGCTGTGGTCTTTTGCGGAGGTAACATCCCTAGTTGGGCTATTAGGTAATGGGTATCTAATCTAGTCGAAATTCGAGCAAGATGACATTTTGTATTATTTTGTTGTATTTTGTGATCCGTAACGCTGAGCGGACTAGTCAGAACGAACTATGAAATGCGATAGCAATGTAAAACAGATCAACCGAACCGAAGCGCGACACCCAAACAACTTGCCTTGAATTAATATTAAAGTTTCATGTGTTTTTACAAGCAAAGCCCAAAGTCATGCATGCGTAATGTGTTGTTTACTGGCGTTTGCTGGGATTTCAAATAGAAATAGAAATAAAGTTATCGTTTATCTGTGTACGTACATCACGTTAAACAATATGGTGTATATTTCACTTTAAGAAAAATACGAAGAAAATAAAACTTCACATAGACACATTCAACCAGGGACCGGAACCGGTAAGCCTAATCAGGGTTTTCGATAGGCTTATTTTAACGGTGGTTTTAAAAACCCTATCGATATTGGTAACCATGTAAAACGGTAACCCTATCGATAGGGTACCGTATCAATCGGGTTAACCCAACAAACCGCTAACCAAAATCAAAACCCTATCAATACGGTAACCGTATCATTAGGGTTTTTAACCAGTTTTTAACAAATGTAATCTTTACGCACCTTTCAATTAGACTCATTTTTAGATAACCGTGGCTCGCACGGACGATGTGCTCGCCGGCTCGCCGTGGGGCCCGCTCTCAGTACAAACAAACTGGTTTGATCTACCGAAACGCTCCTTATTTTTAATGCAAACAACTTTGTACTTTGAGTCCTTAGGCTTGAATCGTATTTACTTTATCGTGCGTGCAAGTGTAGATTTGTAGCTCATGCTCGGGCGATTGTTTGTTTATTTCACATTTTAACTTTTGCGCCTATATTTTTATCTAACTTTCTGTGCAATGTCAGCAACAACTACCTAATAATCTGAAGGTCGGTTTGTCGAACATTAAATATCCAATAAAAAAATGCTACTTTATCAAGATCACAATTGTCGCATTTTGACGGTTCATTCGAACGCTAATGTATTTATTTTAATATTTTGAAACAATCAGTCGTTTTCATAGTACTGATCATAATCTATAATTAAATTTTATTTTGAAATAAACACCAGCCTCCTTGACTGACAATATGTGAACCTTATTGTAACGAGATAAGGTCTACAACCGAATCAACAGTGTAACGTGTTACCTTCTTTTGTTAGTATACTACCTACCTAAACAATAGGCAAAGGTCGCCGGTCGTCGCAAGTGCTGACCACCTGTGGATGTACCCAACAATAAGAGAGCTTTCTTTAAAATCTTTTATATTTAAGATTAGCAATTAAGGTGAAAAATGTAATTATTGGATATAATATGAAATAAACAGTATAATTTTTTTTTTTTTAGTTGTATAAAAAAACTTCATTGACTTTAAGTCGAATAAATTTGTAGGCCAACTGGGGTCGCAACATCAGTATGGGATTTCTAGGAATTTGTTGATAAACACTCGATAAAATCAGTCGCTACATCCAAAATCGGAGTTTCTACCGGAGTCGCTATAGCCAGTGGGAATTTCATATAAAGTATGTTCTAAGTACAAGGGAATTAGGTGTAGAGTTGCTACAACCGAAATGTCGTTACAACCAAGGTCGCTAAAAATGAAATCCACTGTAATTGATTGTCCTCCATGACCTGAGGTAAAAGCAAGTGCGCACGACCATAGAGTTGTTAAATCGCCCAATTCCGGGATTGTAAAAATGTTTTTAATAAATCCGGGATTTTAGTAGTAGGTTAATACACGTATTGCAGTCATTATATTAATTCCGCATTTTTATGTGTGGGATTTCATTACATTAAGTATTGGGCTGTTAACTACCAAGTTGTTAAAACGTTTATCTATTTAAACCAGCACGGCAAGATACAGACGAGCCAAAAGCTGATAGGACTTCCTTTTTTCCATTGTCTTAGGATTAACGAGATTGCGGCGACAGTTTCAATAGCAAAAATAACCTTTCTTACACTATAAAGACATTTATGCCGATGTTGTTATCTTTTCACAACTTAATACAATAGGTACACAAGTGCCTAAATGTCGTAGTGTTTGTCTTTTTTTTCCAGGTAAATCTACACACGCACACAATAAAAACAAATAATTACGTTTAGTTCGTTAGTTACTTTACGTAAATCTGCAGGTTCAGTAGCAGTGCACTGCTTGCAGTCTGAAGTGCATTCTCGTAACGTAACCATCTAGTTGAGTACGCGTGACCATAGAAGTGGACTTTGTTATTATTATTGTTTCTGTTATTTTTGTTATTATAGATATAGGTATTTGAATATAGGCGTGTATTTATGGACACTGATTAGTGATTTTGATTGGATTGTGAAGTTAAGTGGGTGTTATAAGAAAGGTGAGTGTGTTACTTTGCATTATTTTTTATACTAATTATAAGTAGAGTTCAAATTTTTGAAAGATAGGGAAGGTTGTCATACAGTTCATAATATACGTAATTGTCGTGTAACAAAAGTATCAATACAATTATAAACAATTAAAATATACATATTTATGCATATGATTGTTCCAAAAATTTGAACTTTACCCAAGTAAGACCAAATCTTTAAGGTAATAATGAAATTGTTTTAGTACCCGTTGATTTTATGCCGTTGACGCAGGAATAACGTATTGTCACATAAAGGGAGCTATTTTATAATACTACCTTCATGTAAATTAACTAATCTACTAGCGCATATTAAAATAAATAAATACTTGATCCGTAAAACATAAATCAAACAATTTTTTTTGTATTTTATTTCTATACTTTATTTCATTTTATTAAAAATATTGTTACCCTATCAAGTAATCCACCAAATTGTTCATTTGCTAGAAGACAGTAAATATATATTAATACAGTATTTAGTTTAAAAGTGTATTCAGCCCGGATATGGGCATTAAAAAATTTATATAATAATACAATAAAAATGGACATTTTTTTACGATAATCAGAACTTTAAATATCCTGTTTATTTAATAAATGAAAAATAAAATATAAATAACATTATAAACTTTAAATATTAAATATAGTCGGTTTTTTTAAAATAAATACGTAAAATAAATTCATGATTAAAAAATCATCACTTAAACAAATATGCAGCGTAGCGTATTCAAGATTTGTATAAAATGTCTTGCATGTCAGGAATTCAAAAACATGTCTTTTGAATGTTGAAATGTTCGATTCTTTAAAAAATAATGTTCGATTAAAAAGTACACAACGACGGTAAAGAAAACTATTATCTAAATTCTAAATAATAACAAAGCTCAAGATTTCTTGATTTCTCTCGCTAAACTTGTATTTTCATTTACCAGCAGTACAGTATGTACGGCGCGCTGTCATATATTTGAACTAGCTGTCTCGGAGTCACGACATCGTGTCGTTACTCATTGGCTTACCGGCGCGCAGTATTGTGCGGATGGCGTAATGCATAATTTCTATTTAACCATTTATGTAATTGTTTGAATATAATAAATGTTGTTATTATTGTATATAATTAACACGCTAACTGTACAAAAGCGCGGCCTTCTCTGCAATCTCAAAAACAAAAGATATTCCAGGTAAAAGCCAAGCCCAAAACTAATAATCAGTTTTTTTATTTCATCGCCACATACAATTATTATCTTTATCTGCACGAGCAACACTAATCCTACGGCCTAGGTATCTACAAAAGGGCCGCCTTGGTAGGTAATGACTCTAACGTAAACAAAAGGCAAAACAATAAACAATCGGCAACTCAAAGTTAGCGAACAGTTGCAGGTGTGCCATATCTGTCATCGCCGTCGAGTATATGATACATGAATGGAAAGCACGTGCAATATTTAATGAAACGAAAACAGATAGCTCCCACCCCATGCTGTAATTAAGTATTTAAGTCTATGTAGAACAAATATCATGTTCAGTACGTCTCGCATATCTCGCGACGCACCATTAGTATTTTTAAGTCATAAATAATTACTTAGTACCCATAACATGGCTTTATTTGATCTGGAAGAATTTAGGAGCTGGAAGAGGGAGTACGAGGCTGAAGCACAACGAGAAAGTAAGTTAATTTATATGTATAAAGTAGTTATTTATAATATAATTTTCAGTAACATGAAAATATATCATATCATTACAGGAGAACACCGGCGATTAGCCGAAGAAAATAAAGCGACATCGTTGATGAAGGCAAAGGAGATAAACAACAGGAAGTGTAAGCATTCTAGGATTAATTTGTTACCTTTTACCTACGACATTATAAGAAATAAGGAATTAATTCAGTAAGACTAATGGAATTTGTGTTTTCAGATAATCAGTTCGACAAGAGAGAGTTATGGTCCAAAAAAATCAAGGAGCTATTGCAAAACGTTCCCGATGAGAAAGTGGAGCAAGTTTTCGACGAAGTAAAAGCTTTGATCGAGCAACCCGACCCAAAGCAGCAAATCGAAAAGATTTCGGCTTCATTTTGAATGTTTCTCTTTTTTTATAGTCGTATTTTTTATGTTTTCAATATTTAAATAAGTAATTGATATCTATTGTTTTTAATATTTAGTAGATTTTTGTTATGTAGCTAATGTTGATTTTTATATTGCTGATTTAATAACTTGTTTATTAAAACAAATACTCTATTTGATACTATTTTTTTATTTTTAATCACCTATCTTTGAGGTGCCAATTTAGGTAACTTCTCACAGTACTAACCTATGTCATTGTATAGTACAATAAACAATTGTCAACTAATATTAATTACCTTTCGTCGCCGACCGCGTCGTCGGCAGGGTCGATGGTTAGATACAGAATAGAATAACACCATTCGCATTCATTACTCACAAAGGAGCAAAAAAATATGTAACTGTTCGTCGATTTAAACATAAATAAAGCGTGTGCGTACGGGTTAAGGTCTATTTTAGACTATACTACGACAGTGGCAAATAAGCATACGGTCCACCTGATGGTAAGCGGACACCGCAGCCTATAGCATATGGACCAAGTTTAAAGTTTAGTCACTATTAGCAGTGATAAACATACATCATTCGCTGCAAGCTGTATCATAACATTCACAACACGCTGTCGTGTTGCTTAAAAGCTATACATAAATAATGCACTTTTTTACCTGCTGTGAAAGTATGCAATGAATAAAATAGCTAAAGCTAGATATGTTAGACATAAAAAAAAACAGAATGCTTATTGAACGCCACTAATATTATCTAAATAAGTATCAGTTTTTATCAACATAGCCTTTAAATATGCAAAATTAAGAATACAGTTAAAAAACATACTAATCAAAAAGTGTTAACGACACAATGTCGTGGCTAGCGCGCGAACACGGTTCCGAAATCACGACAACGTAGTAAATGGGTTAAAATAAACGATATATACCTCCACATCATACTTATCATTCCCGCGGGTTCGAAACTTACTTTTAATTTGTAACCTTCATAATCCCGCAATTGGGCGGTTTAACAACTCTATATTGTATGAGCACGCGCAGTCGCCTCAAAGATAACCGTGCCGAACCGTGCTTTTGTTCTAATATTCTCTTATCTTTTTCTTAAATGAAATAAACTAAAGTATGTACCTATTTATCCTACTAATATTACAAATGCAGGATATTTGTGACTCAATCAGGCAAAAACGGCTGAACCGATTATGATGAAACTTAGTATACACCGAGATTATAGCCTGGATTAACATATAGGATACTTTTTATCGCTGAAATCATCCCTCAAATACAAGGTCGCGCGGACGAAGTCGCGGGCAAAAGCTAGTTTATTATGAATCTGTGTAATGTGACAGACTTACGTGTGACCTCCAATAAAAAAAATTCAACACACCATTGCAATTAATTGAAATGGAAAATAATCGTAAGTAGGTTGTATTTTTTACACTCGGGGACTTATGTCTTTGCAACTGCAAGCGTAATGTACTTGTAGAAATAATAAAAAAAGTTAGAACAAGTCCCAGAAGAGAAATTTCTTAATTGTCTAATAGAAAAGCAAATGTAATTAAAAAATGTTATTAACATCATATGTATATGATTTGTCAAGCCTTTTTGTAATACCTAATACAATTTAATATGTATTATAAAGATTTCACTTAGTGAACTAATTGTCATATATGTTTACATACGATGCATAATTAAAATAACATAAACATATTATTGAATATTAATTGTTAATTAATTCATAAATTATTTAGCCACACACAATACCAGCCGCAAATTCATGTATATTTAAGTAACATAATTGTATATTTTGTATAATGCATATTAATAATTCTTTCATTTATTACAATACAATACTCTTTATTGCACACCTCAGTTTTAATTATTATAAAGGACACAGGACACAGAATTATTATTTAACGGATCAGTCTAAAATTCATTTTAACCCAAAGCATCAGCATCTGGCGATAGGGTTTCATTGGGTTAACCAAAACCCTATGAAAACCCTATCCAAAAACCCTATCCGATAGGGTTTTAAGCTTAACCCTATTGAGGGTTATGGTTACCGCATCGATAGGGTTAACCCTATCATACGGTAACCTCATGATAGGGTTAACCCTATCATACGGTTAGCAAAATGATTGGGTTACCGAATGGATAGGCTTAAGCCTGAAGAGGGGTTTTCCGGTCCCTGCATTCAACCGAAATTAGTACAAAAAATGCTTTCTCTAAGAGCCCTGTTAACAATGTTGCATCCAGTTTTGTCGTGCACGGAAGACATGCATACGTGTCTCTTCATAAGTTACTGTAGTTCGTAATTTATGTACACTGTCACTTTGTTTTAAAAAGCCAGTGCGTGACGATAATGACTACGTCACATCCTCAGACGTGACAGGGAATTCGTTCATATAATAAATGTTTCAACGATTTAGAGCCCTAACACTGGGGTATACGGTTGAGTTCCGAAGTGACGTGTGGCGAGATACGACGTTTTGTAGCGTTCTGCGTGCACGCACGTCAGCTGCACTCGGTTGAAGTTGAAACTCCATTTGGACTCATTACGCACGCACCGACAAAGCGTAATCTGCGTAGGGCTGCCACTACGCTCAAGTGATATTTTGCAGCCATCAATCTTAACGAGTCGTCGTCGCGCAACGGCCTGAGAAGAGAACATGTAATAATTATATTTACTAAAATAACATTATAGTACATTACTTACCAAGGGCGATAAAACAAAGAATGTTTCAGATCGCAGGTATTTTACGCCCGAGCCGAAGGCAAGGGCGGTAAATATGCGATCTGAGGCTTTCTTTATTATCGCCCGTGGTAAGTACAAAATTTTATGTCACCCCCTGGCCAGGAAGTGGGATTTTTCGCGCGCGGAGCGTGCGATAATGGCCACTTTATGGCCAGGTGTGACATAAAAGAACTAAATAGATTTGGCACAATGATTTATTAAAGGACGTAATAAATCATTGCGCCAAATGTTATAACATTAATCTTTCATCATATACCTTAATTCTTGAGCCACTAATGGATCGCACGATTTGTAGCATAAATACCCATGAATAGGTAAATATGTACTTGTTAACGTTCATTTTGTGCGTTGCTGGCAGTGACGTTGATAAGTCGTTATATCATTAAGAAAATGTTCGTATTGTAAATTACATTTTATTTGTATATCTACTTCTACTCAGGATTTACACGCTAATGTGTACCGAATCATAAAAGTATTTAATGTTTAATATAGCTACAGTCAACCAATTTGATTTCTGGGCCACTTCGTACCTTGTCACATTTTTTTTTTTTTTTTTTTATACGACCGTAGCTTTAGAGTAGATCTCTATTAGCTAGAAAAGTGACGCGGGGCGCTCCTAAGGGGCGCCCCGGGGAAGTACCTTGTCACAATGACATTGATATGAGATCTCTAGCGGCTTTTGCTGTGACAAGGTACAAAGTGGCCCAGAAATCAAATTGGTTGACTGTACGTATGTATAGAACTTCGTTGCAAAAAAGCACGATAGTTTTTTTTTGTTTATGTGTATGTACAACCCTATTAGGCTTGAATGCACAGATGGGCGGCGCAGGCTGCAGTCTGCAATCGGGCATAATTTCCCGCCGCACCAAAGTATGGACACAATATAGGTACAGTCGACCATTACATCGTCACAGGTGAGGCTCAGAAAGATCTTACTGATCGTTAAAAATTGTTTTGGTAAATAAATAATTTTTACTTTTTTCTTTACGTTTGGACAAAACACAAAGTGTGTAATTAATAATTATCTGGCAAAAGTATACATTTTTGGCGGCAATAAGGCGGCATTTTCTCTCTTACGCCATTGACACAGGACAGGAGACATCTTGTTTTGAGAAAGAGGCAAATTAGTAAGTAAAGGTAGTTCGTGTCCGCTTCTGAATTTATTTATCGATTATTATATATGTACAGTCAAATACAAATAGATGTATCCACTTCACTTTATTACTAATGTAAAAAGGTCCAGAATACGCTATTTGACTAAAAAATTTTTATAATGCCAATCGAACCAGTTTTTAGACACGATCAAATGTCTATATGGGACCAACAACTATTAGAGCACAATAAAGGGCTAAAATTAGTGGATAAACCTAGCTCGACGCTTGCGGCCTTCAAAAAGGCTCCTACAAATTGGCCCTGGCAAATGACGTCACTTGCACAGCATTCGACCAACCGTTGTATGGGAAAATTAGTATTTACTGTTTTAGTCGTAAAATAATGCGTTTAGGTACATAGTTGCCATACAATTTATTTTTTATTTTTACATAAGCATTCTATTGATACCTTTTATTTGAATTTTGGACGGTAAAAAAAAATTACATAATTTTCTGAGATTTTGATGATTCATATCTTTTTATGATTTTGGTAAAATTTTATTGGTGATATTTTGATGGCTAACTATCCAAAAAGTGACACTGTGTTATAAATTTTAACATGTGTCAAATACCCTATTGGATACATCTCAGTGTAGTCGACTGTACAAGTCTTTATACAGATTTTTGTTTTGAGTTTCATTTAGGTAGCGGACGGATCCTTCAGACACGCACTCCATTCGCTTTATTGGGCCCGGCCTATAAAGCAATCAGGTAAAAAAGGATCCTTCAGGATACAACTATACCTACTGCTGGGATGAAGCTGGGATGATGATGATAATATATTCTTTGATAATTTAATAAATTCTTAGCGGCAACCCTAACGAACTTGAATGCACAAATGGGCGGCGCAGGCTGCAGTCTGCAAGCAAATGACCCCGCAGCCCTGAAGAATGGCTACATTATAGGTAAAGTACAGTCCACATCGAATTTATCTCTATGCGATTACGAATACAAGTGACACAATGACCTTTATGTCACACTTGGCCATAAAGTGGCCATTATTAGTGGAAAAAGCCCACTTCCTGGCCAGGGGGTGACATAAAATTTTGTACTTACCACGGGCGATAATAAAGAAAGCCTCAGATCGCATATTTATCGCCCTTGCCTTCGGCTCGGGCGTAAAATACCTGCGATCTGAGACATTCTTTGTTTTATCGCCCTTGGTAAGTAATGTACTATAATATCAAGGGCGTAAATAGTAGTTTATGCAACTGGTACATAATGAGGGGCATTAAAACACGAGTGTGTTTTATGAAACGAGCCGAAGGCGAGTTTCATAATAAGGTCACACGAGTGTTTTAATGCCTAATTATGTACAGTTGCATACATTACTTTATCTACACACATAGTATAATTACTCTAAGATGGGTTCAGAAACCGTAGTAAATAAATACAATAATTGTGTTAATACAACCTTTTTTGCACGGTTGCGGAAATATCGAAATCAGAACTGGCAACCGATACCTGAATGTTATTTTAAAAAGTAAAGAGTCCTTATTCTGATGTGATCATGTCGTTCTAGCTCAAATTTCGTGCGATATATACTAAAAAAATCGAGCTGACATTTCGCATCGACTGAATTTGAATTTTCAGTGATACTAGAATAGGGACATGTCAACTTTGACATTTAAATTTTGACAGTTTTGTTTGACGTAATATTTTAACATCATATATGAGATTAAAATGAAATATTTTATTACTGCTGTAGCCTTAGCCACAGATAAGAAAATTGCCATAAATTCATTGAATGTTGAAATGAGAGTCATTTTCTACGGTTTCCGAACGCATATTAGAGGATTTATGATATGTGTGTAGATAAAGCGTATTTTTGCCGCTTCGGTAACGGATATAATATACGAGTATGCCTTTGGCTGTACAGTAAACTGCTATTACAGTGTCACAGCGCTGCTCAAAAAGATCTGAACATGCTTGCCTTGAGAATCCTCCTAGGTTCCCGGTTATATAAGAAATAATCCCGGGGCTCGTTTTGTTCTTCAAGTCCCGGCGTAGGCGCTAATATTAGCAACTGCCATCTGACCTATATAGAGGTAAGCTAGACCTTACTGGTATTAGACCGGTTTTCTCACGATATTTTCCTTCACCGAAACGCTCCGATTGAGTATCAAATGATATTCTGCTGATATAAGTTTTTTATTAAACCTAAGGCTGCGTTTCCACCAGAGATGTGCGAGGATGCGTTGCGAGGGATGTGTTTGTCATGAACCAATAGAAACACTTCATTTACCTATCCTCGCTCGCTCGTTTCTATTGGTTCATGACAAACATATCCCTCGTAACGCATCCTCGCACATCTCTAGTGGAAACGCAGCCTAAGCCGCGGCTTAGGCAGTATATTCAGTGGAAAACGGGACTTAAGCGAGAACAGTAGATATAAACAAAGCCTATTGTATTATGTATGTTGAACTATCAGATAGCAATCTCATACAAAATGATACATACAAAGAGCACGCACGTACCTACCTTCAGAACTACCTACCTACCATACTGGTTCGTGACTACATCTACAAAGTAACATGGAGCATGCAAGGATGATGTTATCTACGTTAGAATTGTTGGAAACACATTAGAAATCACTTAACATTATACTTTTAGGCTTCCGTACCTGACGAGTCCAAACGGAACCATATTGCTGCCGCTCACGCGTCCGTCCGTCAGTCGTCTGTTAAAAATGTTTGTCTCGAAGTTTTTTTTAACATCCCATTAACCTATAAACTTGAATTTTGGTGATAATTTATAATAAATCAGATTTTTGCTTTTAAAATTTCCTTATATTTTCCATTTTAAAACCGACTTCGTTTTCCGGTTGGTTCGGAAATGTGCAAAGTCCGACTCGCACTTGGCCGGTTTTTTTATACCACGTCAGTGGCAAAGAAGCAGACGCCGTAGCCTATCGCCGCTCGCAATTCCTCTGACAAAAAATATCGAGAAAACTGCGAGGGACTTCATTCGGCAGCTTTGGAGATGTACTTAAGCAGTATATTCAAATGTCAAATATATTTCAAAGTATTAATAAAATAACTATGCATAAAATAAACATAAAATACACACTTTCGTTGTCTGATTCTGTATATGTTTTGTTTCTCTGCGCGTCGTGGGCGATTTATATAACTTTTTTTGCTCTTTATGTTTAAAGCACCACAAGAAACTTTATTACTCAAAATAATATGTGTATCGTAACTATGTTTGTAACGGTGCGTGAAACGGAACGTTACACATAAACTTTCTGGCTACTTTAAGTATTCTAAATTTTAAATTTTGAATTTGAACTTCGATTTCCAATTCCACGTGACACTGCGCAGCCATTTTCTGGCAGTTCAGTTCAGTTCAGTTCGATCTTACTGGGTGATCGATAAACGGATCTGCTGATCAATACCAAATCAAATTTAAATATTTTTATTTTATTCATAACTGTGTGTGAATTCTTAGCAGTGCACGTTGTAGTTTACCAGTAAATTGTGTTCTTCAGTGCAGTTTAATCATACAGTTTTCCAAGGCACATTATTGTAAGTTCCTATATTTTTAAATCTAATTGTATATTCTTCAGTTACCAATTAGAATAATAGGCTAAACGCAGTATCTGGTTGTTCCAGGTGCCTTAATTTATATATAATAAATACCTCCTGCCCTCTCCTGCATTTTCTTCCTCCACTCCTCCGTTCCACCTGCTGACGACTCGCACCCTCGCACTGGCGCCCTCAACGTGTCAAACCCACCCCATTCCGGATCTACACCGCTGAGCTACCTACTCCACAACAGCAGCCGACAAGCCTACCAGTCTACCCTACCCTTACCTGGAAACTACAACAAGAACCACAGCAAGACCACAATAGTTTTCTATATCTCTTTTTATACATCCTTGTAATAGTTAATTATATTACGATTACATTTTCAAAATTCCAAAAGGTACGTAGTCTACCGAACCCAAATTTGACATCCCTCTCTCGGCCTAAAATAATTTTCTTATTAGTCCCTCGAACTATATAACATCGATTTAACTGCACTATAATAATTCGACACCAGGGACCGGAAAACCCCTCTTCAGGCTTAAGCCTATCCATTCGGTAACCCAATCATTTTGCTAACCGTATGATAGGGTTAACCCTATCATGAGGTTACCGTATGATAGGGTTAACCCTATCGATGCGGTAACCATAACCCTCAATAGGGTTAAGCTTAAAACCCTATCGGATAGGGTTTTTGGATAGGGTTTTCATAGGGTTTTGGTTAACCCAATGAAACCCTATCGCCAGATGCTGATGCTTTGGGTTAAAATGAATTTTAGACTGATCCGTTAAATAATAATTCTGTGTCCTGTGTCCTTTATAATAATTAAAACTGAGGTGTGCAATAAAGAGTATTGTATTGTAATAAATGAAAGAATTATTAATATGCATTATACAAAATATACAATTATGTTACTTAAATATACATGAATTTGCGGCTGGTATTGTGTGTGGCTAAATAATTTATGAATTAATTAACAATTAATATTCAATAATATGTTTATGTTATTTTAATTATGCATCGTATGTAAACATATATGACAATTAGTTCACTAAGTGAAATCTTTATAATACATATTAAATTGTATTAGGTATTACAAAAAGGCTTGACAAATCATATACATATGATGTTAATAACATTTTTTAATTACATTTGCTTTTCTATTAGACAATTAAGAAATTTCTCTTCTGGGACTTGTTCTAACTTTTTTTATTATTTCTACAAGTACATTACGCTTGCAGTTGCAAAGACATAAGTCCCCGAGTGTAAAAAATACAACCTACTTACGATTATTTTCCATTTCAATTAATTGCAATGGTGTGTTGAATTTTTTTTATTGGAGGTCACACGTAAGTCTGTCACATTACACAGATTCATAATAAACTAGCTTTTGCCCGCGACTTCGTCCGCGCGACCTTGTATTTGAGGGATGATTTCAGCGATAAAAAGTATCCTATATGTTAATCCAGGCTATAATCTCGGTGTATACTAAGTTTCATCATAATCGGTTCAGCCGTTTTTGCCTGATTGAGTCACAAATATCCTGCATTTGTAATATTAGTAGGATAAATAGGTACATACTTTAGTTTATTTCATTTAAGAAAAAGATAAGAGAATATTAGAACAAAAGCACGGTTCGGCACGGTTATCTTTGAGGCGACTGCGCGTGCTCATACAATATAGAGTTGTTAAACCGCCCAATTGCGGGATTATGAAGGTTACAAATTAAAAGTAAGTTTCGAACCCGCGGGAATGATAAGTATGATGTGGAGGTATATATCGTTTATTTTAACCCATTTACTACGTTGTCGTGATTTCGGAACCGTGTTCGCGCGCTAGCCACGACATTGTGTCGTTAACACTTTTTGATTAGTATGTTTTTTAACTGTATTCTTAATTTTGCATATTTAAAGGCTATGTTGATAAAAACTGATACTTATTTAGATAATATTAGTGGCGTTCAATAAGCATTCTGTTTTTTTTTATGTCTAACATATCTAGCTTTAGCTATTTTATTCATTGCATACTTTCACAGCAGGTAAAAAAGTGCATTATTTATGTATAGCTTTTAAGCAACACGACAGCGTGTTGTGAATGTTATGATACAGCTTGCAGCGAATGATGTATGTTTATCACTGCTAATAGTGACTAAACTTTAAACTTGGTCCATATGCTATAGGCTGCGGTGTCCGCTTACCATCAGGTGGACCGTATGCTTATTTGCCACTGTCGTAGTATAGTCTAAAATAGACCTTAACCCGTACGCACACGCTTTATTTATGTTTAAATCGACGAACAGTTACATATTTTTTTGCTCCTTTGTGAGTAATGAATGCGAATGGTGTTATTCTATTCTGTATCTAACCATCGACCCTGCCGACGACGCGGTCGGCGACGAAAGGTAATTAATATTAGTTGACAATTGTTTATTGTACTATACAATGACATAGGTTAGTACTGTGAGAAGTTACCTAAATTGGCACCTCAAAGATAGGTGATTAAAAATAAAAAAATAGTATCAAATAGAGTATTTGTTTTAATAAACAAGTTATTAAATCAGCAATATAAAAATCAACATTAGCTACATAACAAAAATCTACTAAATATTAAAAACAATAGATATCAATTACTTATTTAAATATTGAAAACATAAAAAATACGACTATAAAAAAAGAGAAACATTCAAAATGAAGCCGAAATCTTTTCGATTTGCTGCTTTGGGTCGGGTTGCTCGATCAAAGCTTTTACTTCGTCGAAAACTTGCTCCACTTTCTCATCGGGAACGTTTTGCAATAGCTCCTTGATTTTTTTGGACCATAACTCTCTCTTGTCGAACTGATTATCTGAAAACACAAATTCCATTAGTCTTACTGAATTAATTCCTTATTTCTTATAATGTCGTAGGTAAAAGGTAACAAATTAATCCTAGAATGCTTACACTTCCTGTTGTTTATCTCCTTTGCCTTCATCAACGATGTCGCTTTATTTTCTTCGGCTAATCGCCGGTGTTCTCCTGTAATGATATGATATATTTTCATGTTACTGAAAATTATATTATAAATAACTACTTTATACATATAAATTAACTTACTTTCTCGTTGTGCTTCAGCCTCGTACTCCCTCTTCCAGCTCCTAAATTCTTCCAGATCAAATAAAGCCATGTTATGGGTACTAAGTAATTATTTATGACTTAAAAATACTAATGGTGCGTCGCGAGATATGCGAGACGTACTGAACATGATATTTGTTCTACATAGACTTAAATACTTAATTACAGCATGGGGTGGGAGCTATCTGTTTTCGTTTCATTAAATATTGCACGTGCTTTCCATTCATGTATCATATACTCGACGGCGATGACAGATATGGCACACCTGCAACTGTTCGCTAACTTTGAGTTGCCGATTGTTTATTGTTTTGCCTTTTGTTTACGTTAGAGTCATTACCTACCAAGGCGGCCCTTTTGTAGATACCTAGGCCGTAGGATTAGTGTTGCTCGTGCAGATAAAGATAATAATTGTATGTGGCGATGAAATAAAAAAACTGATTATTAGTTTTGGGCTTGGCTTTTACCTGGAATATCTTTTGTTTTTGAGATTGCAGAGAAGGCCGCGCTTTTGTACAGTTAGCGTGTTAATTATATACAATAATAACAACATTTATTATATTCAAACAATTACATAAATGGTTAAATAGAAATTATGCATTACGCCATCCGCACAATACTGCGCGCCGGTAAGCCAATGAGTAACGACACGATGTCGTGACTCCGAGACAGCTAGTTCAAATATATGACAGCGCGCCGTACATACTGTACTGCTGGTAAATGAAAATACAAGTTTAGCGAGAGAAATCAAGAAATCTTGAGCTTTGTTATTATTTAGAATTTAGATAATAGTTTTCTTTACCGTCGTTGTGTACTTTTTAATCGAACATTATTTTTTAAAGAATCGAACATTTCAACATTCAAAAGACATGTTTTTGAATTCCTGACATGCAAGACATTTTATACAAATCTTGAATACGCTACGCTGCATATTTGTTTAAGTGATGATTTTTTAATCATGAATTTATTTTACGTATTTATTTTAAAAAAACCGACTATATTTAATATTTAAAGTTTATAATGTTATTTATATTTTATTTTTCATTTATTAAATAAACAGGATATTTAAAGTTCTGATTATCGTAAAAAAATGTCCATTTTTATTGTATTATTATATAAATTTTTTAATGCCCATATCCGGGCTGAATACACTTTTAAACTAAATACTGTATTAATATATATTTACTGTCTTCTAGCAAATGAACAATTTGGTGGATTACTTGATAGGGTAACAATATTTTTAATAAAATGAAATAAAGTATAGAAATAAAATACAAAAAAAATTGTTTGATTTATGTTTTACGGATCAAGTATTTATTTATTTTAATATGCGCTAGTAGATTAGTTAATTTACATGAAGGTAGTATTATAAAATAGCTCCCTTTATGTGACAATACGTTATTCCTGCGTCAACGGCATAAAATCAACGGGTACTAAAACAATTTCATTATTACCTTAAAGATTTGGTCTTACTTGGGTAAAGTTCAAATTTTTGGAACAATCATATGCATAAATATGTATATTTTAATTGTTTATAATTGTATTGATACTTTTGTTACACGACAATTACGTATATTATGAACTGTATGACAACCTTCCCTATCTTTCAAAAATTTGAACTCTACTTATAATTAGTATAAAAAATAATGCAAAGTAACACACTCACCTTTCTTATAACACCCACTTAACTTCACAATCCAATCAAAATCACTAATCAGTGTCCATAAATACACGCCTATATTCAAATACCTATATCTATAATAACAAAAATAACAGAAACAATAATAATAACAAAGTCCACTTCTATGGTCACGCGTACTCAACTAGATGGTTACGTTACGAGAATGCACTTCAGACTGCAAGCAGTGCACTGCTACTGAACCTGCAGATTTACGTAAAGTAACTAACGAACTAAACGTAATTATTTGTTTTTATTGTGTGCGTGTGTAGATTTACCTGGAAAAAAAAGACAAACACTACGACATTTAGGCACTTGTGTACCTATTGTATTAAGTTGTGAAAAGATAACAACATCGGCATAAATGTCTTTATAGTGTAAGAAAGGTTATTTTTGCTATTGAAACTGTCGCCGCAATCTCGTTAATCCTAAGACAATGGAAAAAAGGAAGTCCTATCAGCTTTTGGCTCGTCTGTATCTTGCCGTGCTGGTTTAAATAGATAAACGTTTTAACAACTTGGTAGTTAACAGCCCAATACTTAATGTAATGAAATCCCACACATAAAAATGCGGAATTAATATAATGACTGCAATACGTGTATTAACCTACTACTAAAATCCCGGATTTATTAAAAACATTTTTACAATCCCGGAATTGGGCGATTTAACAACTCTATGGTCGTGCGCACTTGCTTTTACCTCAGGTCATGGAGGACAATCAATTACAGTGGATTTCATTTTTAGCGACCTTGGTTGTAACGACATTTCGGTTGTAGCAACTCTACACCTAATTCCCTTGTACTTAGAACATACTTTATATGAAATTCCCACTGGCTATAGCGACTCCGGTAGAAACTCCGATTTTGGATGTAGCGACTGATTTTATCGAGTGTTTATCAACAAATTCCTAGAAATCCCATACTGATGTTGCGACCCCAGTTGGCCTACAAATTTATTCGACTTAAAGTCAATGAAGTTTTTTTATACAACTAAAAAAAAAAAAATTATACTGTTTATTTCATATTATATCCAATAATTACATTTTTCACCTTAATTGCTAATCTTAAATATAAAAGATTTTAAAGAAAGCTCTCTTATTGTTGGGTACATCCACAGGTGGTCAGCACTTGCGACGACCGGCGACCTTTGCCTATTGTTTAGGTAGGTAGTATACTAACAAAAGAAGGTAACACGTTACACTGTTGATTCGGTTGTAGACCTTATCTCGTTACAATAAGGTTCACATATTGTCAGTCAAGGAGGCTGGTGTTTATTTCAAAATAAAATTTAATTATAGATTATGATCAGTACTATGAAAACGACTGATTGTTTCAAAATATTAAAATAAATACATTAGCGTTCGAATGAACCGTCAAAATGCGACAATTGTGATCTTGATAAAGTAGCATTTTTTTATTGGATATTTAATGTTCGACAAACCGACCTTCAGATTATTAGGTAGTTGTTGCTGACATTGCACAGAAAGTTAGATAAAAATATAGGCGCAAAAGTTAAAATGTGAAATAAACAAACAATCGCCCGAGCATGAGCTACAAATCTACACTTGCACGCACGATAAAGTAAATACGATTCAAGCCTAAGGACTCAAAGTACAAAGTTGTTTGCATTAAAAATAAGGAGCGTTTCGGTAGATCAAACCAGTTTGTTTGTACTGAGAGCGGGCCCCACGGCGAGCCGGCGAGCACATCGTCCGTGCGAGCCACGGTTATCTAAAAATGAGTCTAATTGAAAGGTGCGTAAAGATTACATTTGTTAAAAACTGGTTAAAAACCCTAATGATACGGTTACCGTATTGATAGGGTTTTGATTTTGGTTAGCGGTTTGTTGGGTTAACCCGATTGATACGGTACCCTATCGATAGGGTTACCGTTTTACATGGTTACCAATATCGATAGGGTTTTTAAAACCACCGTTAAAATAAGCCTATCGAAAACCCTGATTAGGCTTACCGGTTCCGGTCCCTGTTCGACACCGCTCCTAGTCAAATTGCTTCCGTTAAACCATAATACAAATGTCAACGTGACTTTAACCATCCCAACTAAAATCTAACCCTACTCTCGCCTCATACCATATTTATTATAATTAATTAGGTATCACTTATCTCTCTCGCTAAGATCTTTAATTTGCCATCTTGCCTAGTAGATTGCCGCGATACTAAACAAAACACAGTACAACTAATAATACATACCCACCTACATACAATAACACCATCCAAGATTTCCACTGAAATCAACACAATATTGATTTGCCTTTGGTGTTTTTAAAACTCAACTCGAGTCACCGAACCGTAAATCAATACTCACTATACGGCAGTGCTGTTGGAGCATATCCTCCAGTGTATCCTACACCGATAGTAAACACACTTAAGCCTTATTTATATTATTATTTTAATACCAATATTAACCCTTGACTTTAATAAAATAAATCAACACTTACATATTCATAAACTTTTAATTATAATCTCAACAAGCACTTCTTTTCATAAAACCAATTGCACTTCACTTATAGTCTCTATACTCCAGACAGGTAACAATGAATCCAACACTCTTGAATAAACCTGAGCTGATCTACGAACTCAAGCTCAGAAACATCCCATTCCCAAGCTCTACACAGGCTGACGAACTACGACAATTGTTGACTCCTGACTTGTTAGCCGATCCTTGTGCCTCTCATTCCAGTCCTTACTCAATTGAAATTGACCTCAAAGAGATCAAAAAGTGTTTAGCACTAGTTTCTTCACAAATTCTTTTAACAACCACCACTTCTGCGAATCACGATAAAATAAGCACTAATTTAAATCATTTATCAGGCAGAATTACTCGTCTAGAGGTTTCGACAGAATTATCTTCCGAAATCGTACAAACTTACAAAGACATTTGTGAACAATTGACAGAATGTCAAAGAAAATTCAATTTTCCACAAACGTCATCATTTACACCAACGTCAAGTCATTATGCATCTGCGACCTCTTTGGTAGAGCCAAGTACTAATTTTCACTTACTTACTCAGAAGTTAACCAACCTCTGTGAAACAAAACCGGTTGATTTAAAGAAATATAACTATAAAGGCGATAGTTGTCCGCGCGATTTCATACGAAACTTAGAAGAGTTCGCAATAGCACGTAACATTGACGATAAACGTTTATACAACTACATATACGATTTCTTATCAGGAACAGCTCTAGATTGGTATAGGTCAAAGAAATCTATCTTGACTGATTGGAAAACATTCAAGGAACATTTCTTTGAAGACTTTGAACTTCACAACCATGATTTTAATTTAATGCAAAACATTCAGTCACGTAAACAGAAGCCTAATGAACGTGTAGTTATATTTTTCTCAGCTATGGAGGCACTCTTTTCAAAACTACATGAACCCCTTTCGGACAATACTAAAATCAACATTTTACGAAGAAATATGAGTCCGTATTACAGTTCTAAACTACGTCCCACAGATGTCACAACAATAGATCAGTTATTCAAAACGTGCAAATGGTACGAAAGTTGTAATACTGATTCTTATTATAACCCAAACACCATTGATCAACCAAATTACAAACATGATCAACCCATACAACCCCATATACCACCATTTCCATATAAATCATCGATCCATACTGTAACAGCTAAACCATCAACGTCGTTACGATTTTCCTGTCCTCGTTGCAGAACTAATGAACATACATTAGAAACCTGCACTAGTAAAAACATAGTATGTTTCCGCTGTGGTAAACAAAATGTCACATATCCGAAATGCACTAATTGTCATAATTTTTCAAAAAACGCGTAAAGGAGAAAAGTAACTTCAACAAAACTACTGCTACAGAATGGAACCTTTGGTTAGACACTTTACGTTTATTCATGTCATCTTATAAAACTACTTCTGCACTTTTTAATAGAAACCCTAATGACGAACGTCCCTATGTCCAGGTACAATCAAACAACTTAACTTTATGCGGTCTCCTGGATAGTGGTAGTGCTATTAGCATCCTTGGCAATAATTCCCATACAATACTTTTATCCCACGGTTACAAATTAAACCCCAAACATACAATTACCGGTACCGTAGCCAATGGCCAATCTATTCATTCCGTAGGTACAATACAAATCCCTATTTTATTTAAAGGAAAAGTGGCCATAATAACAGCTCATGTTATACCCTCTGTCAAGCAACCCTTGATCTTAGGAATTGACTTCTGGAAGTTATTCAAGTTAGCCCCAGACATCCTCCAAACTTTAACGTCATTTACAGATAAAAATATCGATACATTAGTTATTGATACTCCTTCCAATCACGTCACTCACTACGATAACCTTTCAGACACTCAACGTCTCATTTCTGATACTATAATAGAAAAGTTTAAAAATATTTCAACTGAATCCAGACCTTTGGGCAAAACTCATCTCGTTGAACACCATATCGATACTGGTGATCACCCACCAATTAGACAACGCTGTTACCGACTTTCACCTGAGAAACAGAAAGCCTTATGCAAAGAAGTTGATGAAATGCTTAAACTTAACGTTATAGAACCCAGCGAAAGTCCATGGCTTAATCCTGTCATAATTACACCCAAAAAGGATGGAACATGGCGTTTTTGCATTGATAGTCGTAAATTGAATTCAATCACTAAAAAAGATGCCTACAAGCTCCCATTTATCTCTGACATTCTTGACAAACTAAAAAATGCTAAATACCTTTCTTCTATCGACATAGCCAAGGCTTTTTGGGAAATACCCTTACACCCCTCTGACAGACCTAAGACTAGCTTCCACGTACCTTCAAAAGGGACCTATATGTTCCGTGTTATGCCGTTTGGCTTGACCAACGCTCCTGCTACTCAACAGCGCTTTATGGATACCCTATTCCCATCAGAAAACCTTGACAATTCTGTATTTACTTACTTAGACGACATTATTATCATTAGTAACACTTTTGACGAACATATAGAGTTACTAAATAAAGTTTACCAGAGATTATCCCAAGCCAACATTACAATTAACTTCCCCAAATGCTCATTTTTCAAAAAAGAACTTAAATATCTTGGCTACATAGTAAATGAACATGGTTTACAAACTGACCCTGACAAAGTCAAAGCTATTCTAGATATTCCCATCCCTACGACCCCAAGAGAAGTTAAAAAGTTTTTAGGAACGGCTAGTTGGTATAGACGTTTCATTCCTGATTTCAGCACCAAGGTTGCACCTCTCACAAAACTTACTTCTACTTCCAAAAAAGCACCACCATTCAAATGGTCTACATCAGCAGACCAAGCCTTCAAAACTATAAAAGAAGCACTGGTTTCCACCCCAATCCTTGCTTGTCCAGACTTTTCTAAACCATTTGCTGTACATTGCGATGCTTCAAGCTTTGGGATTGGAGCTATGCTCACCCAAGAGTTCGATGGAATTGAGAAACCCATAGCTTATATGAGCAAGTCACTTACCGGTCCTCAAAAGAATTATTCTATTACTGAAAGAGAACTTTTAAGTGTCATTCTTGCCTTAGAACATTGGCGTTGTTATTTAGACAATGGTTTAAAGTTCACCATTTATACCGACCACTCTGCTTTACAATGGTTTCTCCATCTTGACAACCCTAGTGGACGTCTAGCCCGCTGGAGTATACGTCTTTCAACATTTAATTTTGAAATAAAACACAAACGCGGTAAAGAAAACATAATTCCTGACGCATTATCACGATCCCTACCAATAAATGTCATTAATTATAATAGTTCTCAAACAAACGACGATTGGTATAATAACATTTATTCAAAATGTAGCTTAAACCCAAATACAACTCCCGATTATATTATACATAATAATAAATTATATAGATACTCTAAAACAACCTCATTACTTCAATCAGAATACAATTGGAAAGAAGTTATACCTTTAGAATACCGGATTCCCATCATCACTGAAAACCATTCCACCCCTACTTGCGCTCATTTTGGAACATATAAAACATACCATAGAATAAAATTGAAATATTTTTGGCCAGGTATGTACAAAGATATTTCAAATTTCATTGCTAAATGTGAGACTTGCTTAGCTTACAAGCACCAAACTCAACTTAAACTTGGTCTTATGGGTAAGCCTAAGCAATGCTCCCAACCATTTCAATGCATTTCAATCGACCTAATCGGAGCATTACCAACAACACTTAAACATAATAAATTCATTTTCGTTGTAACATGTTGTTTTACAAAATATTGCCTACTCTTTGCAATAAAACGCGCCACGTCATCTGTTATTGTTCACATTCTTGAAAATCTTGTCTTTTTAGTGTACGGTATCCCACAAACAATCATTCTTGACAACGGACCTCAATTTATTAGCCAAGAAATAAGTGATCTCTTCCATTCATACCAAATACCCAAAATACATTATTGCCCAATTAAATGCGCTCAGCCAAATCCTGTGGAAAGATACAACAAATTAATTACTGTAGCTATATCATCATTCGTAGAAGATGACCACAGGAATTGGGACGTCAATTTACATAAAATACAATTCGCTATTAATACATCAGTAAATGAAACTACCAAATACACTCCAGCATTCCTTGTATTTGGACACGAATTGGTCACATGTGGATCGGTATACAATAATTCTGACCTCACAGATGACATTATATTCGCGCCCAGAGACGAATACGCTGATAATATTGGTCTTCTTCAGCCTGTTTTCTCTGAAGTTCAAGCCCGTCTTTGGAGAGCACACCAAGTAAATTCGTCTTCATATAATAAACACCACCAACATTATGAATTTAATGAAGGTGACATTGTCTGGAAACGTAACTACACCATTAGTAATGCCCCTAAGCATTATTCAGTGAAACTTGCACCCAAGTTTGTTAAATGCTTAATTACCAAAAAGATATCACCACTCGTTTATGTCCTACAAGACATGAACGGCAAGATATTAGGTCGATGGCATATTAGAGACCTTAAACCCCTCCCCAAAATTCAAAAATAAACTCTCGTCTTTTATTTATTTAGCAATTTATTAGACACATATATTTATTCACAAATCTACTTACTACTTACGAGTTACTTTTCTCCGAATTCGTTAATTAATGTTATTGTATATATTATGTACACTTAATTAATTTAATAATATTATATCACCTCATCATCTATTCGGATCCATTAAGTCAATTGCAATTGTTTATTTTTATAACATTCACATTTTCGAACGCTTCTTCAGCGTAAGATGCTGAAGTGAATATTATAATATTTATAATTATTAATTACCTAACGAGTTTCTACAATGAAACTAGATACATACCTACGTATTTTCTTTTCAATACTACATGTATGTGTAGTTATGCACTTACAATACTTACATACATACTGCTAAAGTATGTTTATCCTAAAATGGATTATACCTTATAATTTGTAGTATTTCCTACAAATTGTGATGAATATTATTCAACTTATATATTCATTACTTGTTTATATACTTGTAAATATTTATTCATATTTCATACTTATTCAGCGGATGGTAACTGACTCAAAAGCCTTATACCATTGGAGGGCGATTTAACGAGTATGTCCTCATACACAGGAATACTCTATTAAAAGGCATTTTGGTTGAATATAGATTAACCAAAATACTGCAAGAATGATGGATGAATGGAATTAGTGGATGGTTAGTGTGTCTAAATCGCGCCTCTTGTAATATAAACATTGTAAATAACATCCTCACCTTCTAAATTCCTTTTCATCACAACCCATACCCCACTTTTATTATTTTTTTTAATAATACGGAGAAATCCATGTGGCCTTAAGCCCCAGGATTTCCCCTGCCAGGGCAGCCCCGGTAGTGTAACGGTGCGTGAAACGGAACGTTACACATAAACTTTCTGGCTACTTTAAGTATTCTAAATTTTAAATTTTGAATTTGAACTTCGATTTCCAATTCCACGTGACACTGCGCAGCCATTTTCTGGCAGTTCAGTTCAGTTCAGTTCGATCTTACTGGGTGATCGATAAACGGATCTGCTGATCAATACCAAATCAAATTTAAATATTTTTATTTTATTCATAACTGTGTGTGAATTCTTAGCAGTGCACGTTGTAGTTTACCAGTAAATTGTGTTCTTCAGTGCAGTTTAATCATACAGTTTTCCAAGGCACATTATTGTAAGTTCCTATATTTTTAAATCTAATTGTATATTCTTCAGTTACCAATTAGAATAATAGGCTAAACGCAGTATCTGGTTGTTCCAGGTGCCTTAATTTATATATAATAAATACCTCCTGCCCTCTCCTGCATTTTCTTCCTCCACTCCTCCGTTCCACCTGCTGACGACTCGCACCCTCGCAATGTTAACTCGCATCTACTATTAGTTATAGTTAAACGTTTAAATTGAGCAAATCTACCTCAGCACGACTCAAAGGAAGTGCTATCCCCAAGCGTTTCAACAGCCACACCAATCTCGACCTTATGTCTCAAATGATAAGGGCCAAGCGGCGCCTAGCGTGCGTGCCTAATAGTTCTGAATACCGTGATGGTACGTGCTTTGCCTTGTAGTAATTTATTTGTGCACCATCTTTCTCCCGCTTATAGGCAAGCGAACGTGTGTGACTGGGACCGAAGGCTGCCGTGTGAGAATGCAGTCGGTTAGGCCAAATAAAGGAGAGAAACATTGTAGCTCTAGAGCAAAAAAATCGAGTGATAAGAGCATCGTGACTGGCCCGAGGATTCGAAGAAAATAATTTAAAAGTTAACGAGTGAGTTGAAAGCGAACCGCAGCTGCCATGAAATGCCTCTCTGAGGCTTATTTGGGAAATTAAGACACATTAAATGCCTAATTTGTTAAGTTCCCGAAAGAAAAACAAAGGTTTGGCTGCAACACTTGGTCAATTTCTGTTTGGAACACTTGAGAAATGTCTCGTGAGATTTATTATGCCTTTTGTATTTAACCGTATTGGAAGTTCCAACTTGGTTCCAAATTTTTGAACCAAGTTGATAAAATATGTGTAAATGTACTGTGATGTCTACTCGTATACGGAGGTATTTTTTGTTCATGAAAAGATGCTAAATGGAACGAAGCACAAAAATACCCATAAGTATTCAGTTTGACTTCACTCAAAAGGTATATGCCGCTTTCCAAACCCGTTGCGATTTGCGATCATCAATATTGTAAGTACAATTTAATTTGTGACTACAAAGTTAAAATAAAAATACACGAATATATACAGGATGGCCCAAACCTTGACGTCCATAATCCTTTTTTAGATTCCTCACGTCGTGGGCTATCAGAATATACCCCATGTATGTTAGCCGATTTTTCGTAGTTTTCGAGTTATGAATTTTTAAAGTTTTCTTTGCTAATAAATTTTGTCATGAGGAAATTTACTTATATTAAAACAAAAATTGTTGAACTTTTTTGAATGTTTGTGACAGTCAGTGACAGTACAATTTTTAATCTGAATTTCCATAGTGAAAATACAATAAAATACAAATACTCTTTATTGCACACCTACTATTACTATTACAGAGTAAGTATGTAGATTTAAGGCGCTACACTGAGAAATTTAGAAACTTTGAAACGATGTCCTGCCCAGACTAGCAAACAGTAGGGGCTGATTTTCAGATACATATATGATTCTTGACTATATGATTGTGGGACTGACAATAGCGAAACATGATTGCTTAAAGTTTTCTCGACAGAAAAAAAATCCAAAGTCGAGTCTATATTTTCCTTTTTTCCTCAGCCTACTAAAACAACGCATTATTAAAAGACACGATTAAGTTAATATGATGGTATTTTACCTCATCTAGGTACTGACAAGAGGAAATTTAATAAACTTGCACAGAGTCAGATATTTAATGAGATTTGTCTAAAAAGCCATTTTAGGAGAGCGTTGCATCCCGTTTTGTCGTGAGCGAAAAACAAAGGGCGTCTCTTTCAATCAATATATCGCCTTAACACTAGAGGTAAACAACAGACGGTCTTATCGCTAAATAACTATCTCTAGAGGTACCAGACAACCTTTGGGCAACGGAAAAATACCGACAAAAGTATTAATATGGGTGGCAAACTAAAATAAATATTGTGGTGGTATAAAGGTATGTACTAAGTGTATCCATTTTTTTGCACTTGACTGTACTTAAAAGCAGAGGATAGGAGTCTACATTGAAAGGGGCCTAATGGCGGCAGGCGCTTACTTCGCGCCGATTCACTATTGCATTCGAACAACGGCAATAAAGGCGTAAGTGCAAACGCCATAAGGTCCTTTTCAATGTGGATTTATCACATATCCAAAATCTCGCAAGCAACCTAACCAAACACGCAACCTTATACAAACACGGCACGTGAAACCCGAGCTAGCTCGCATCCTCGGGCAACAACTTTAAAAAAAACAACGCTCTTCGAATAACAATGTTTTGGTGTAATATATGGTAATACGGCAACCTGATTCCGAGAGTGCTCGGGGTCTTGTTAGAATGCTTAGCGGACGACGCATAATGCTGAGTTAAACACTATGTGCAGCTGCGGGGAATTGAGAATATACTTGGAGTTTTGAATATAGTTACTCAATTGACGGCGCAAAAGCCGACACACTAGAACGACGCGAGATGTCGTAAAGTGAGGGTTTATAGAAATTTTATAATGAAGTACTGTGGTGCCGTGATGTATGTCGGCATACAGCCGATGGTCCCAAGTCACCCGTGTTATAACCGCAATCAAGTTGAAATTCGATTCGTCTGCCCATATATATATATATATATATATATATATTTAGTTTATTTAGAAAACAAACAGCCATGTAGGTACAAAAAACGCATACAAAAATGGACGCCAATTAGGCCTAAAGTTTCATATATTACTATATAACTGTTACTAACTAAGAAGTTACGGGTATATTGTTATGATTACCAATCTATTTAGTTTTATATATTAAATTATTATATAAATATATATGAAAAGTTTAATTAAATAAAAGTTTAGTAACAAACAACAAGAAACATGTCGGCAGTTGGTTGAAATACACTATCAATACAAATACAGTTCTTTGCAAACACAATATGGGCACTAAACTAAGCAGTCAAGTAGCCAGTAGGATACATCTGGGTCATAAACAGATTAAGGTTCGCGTCTTTCCTGTGGACATATCAAAAGTTAAGGGCTACAAAGCTTAATTTGGGATTGGTCTAGTAACCCGCATAAACGGCATCTCCGGTTCTATATCCATGTAATAAACTCATCTCACACTTAACTTAACTATTGACCACAGGAGAGACGACTTTTGTTTTTGCAAGTGTTTATGACCCATGTGACAGTATGAATAATAAGCAAGGGCTTGTCGATAGTTTAAACGATTACAACGATGTGTGTATTATTTAGTACAGACACAAAATAAAGAATATACAGAAGGTCCGTTCCCGCCGTTCTTGAAAATACATACCTAAACTTGCCCGACTCACAGGGTTGCTTCTGTATTGATTCTGAATTTTAAAAAGGAGCAGGTTTATTAAAAATTCTTCAACATGACATTTAAATATGAACCAGCGTATCTTGGTAAAAAACCGGCCAAGTGCGAGTCGGACTTCGCACATTTAGGGTTCCGAATCAACCTCAAAAATATGATTTATCAATATATTAGTATCTGTTGTTAAAATATACGTAATATTCATTGTCACCAAATTTCAAGTTCATAGGTCAATGAGAAGTCTAAAAATTCTTCGGAACAAATTTTGTGACAGACGACGGACGGACGGACGTCTGGGCGACACCAATAGGGTTCCGTTTTGACCCTTCGGGTACGGAACCCTAATAAATTGATGCTTGACCCGCTGCGAGTTGTGACTTGTGACCGGCGGCGGTCGAGAGCGCCAACAAAGAATATACCTAATTAATTAGGTACCTACTTAACTAAACCATAGTACTTAAATACTGGCGTTTTACCAGCGAACGATAAGATGAATGTGTAATGGTTGATCGTCGTTACGAAAGCGGCTAGTTTCAAAAAATTACCTACCTACCTAGGTATTGTAACTACCAAAATGAGAAAACCGTTTTATTTACCTTTCAATATCGTTTGAAATTTTTAAGAAAGTGTAGGCACAGTTTTTTGTTGTATTTAAGTGTATTTAAACAATAAAATACATTCCAACTGTAATAATATCGGTTATTCATTTTGACGTACGTGACACGTGACACAAAGTATCTACGTAGCGGCGGGGACGTCAAGTGATCAACGCGCGCACAACTAGCACTCGCGACGGAACAGTGACAGTCGCGACTAAGCTCGTCCGAAATCAACCGAGAATGCCTGTATATGTTACGTCTGTGTGCGTGCGGCGAAAATGGCACTTTGTACTGGGCGGACTCTCTGCTCCGGCGCGCGCCGCCGCTATTTACTTTGTGGTACAGAGTAGTGGCCATTTCGGTAAATTATTCTACGATTTACTGCACTGTACTAGTACTTATCGTGTTCATTACTCATATAATAACATTTTATTTATCTGAATTTCCCGCTCTTCATTTGTATAATAGCTAATCGATACAGAATAATAATAGGTACAAAGTATTTACGTAGGTACAGAAAAGAAAGTACTATTGTGCCTGACAAAACCGATGTCACACAATAAAAACATGGCATACCGCCAAAAAGTCCTTATAATTATCAATAGTCTACATAATATATGCATACACGCAATCACAATATCATACATATAAAACAACCTAGACTTAGGAAAAAAATATTCGTGCTTATCGCACAAATAAATGCCCTGACCGGGATTCAAACGGACCTCCAGCTTCGTAGGCACTAGGCAGGGTCGTCAAAGTCAAATAAATGTGTCAAAGTCAAGAAGCTGGCCTCGGACCGACAAAGATGGTGAGACTGCATCAAGCTGCACCACCGACAAGAGCCCAGCTCTTAAGAGAATGATGATGATGAAAAGAAAATTATTAAGTAATATCTCCAGTTTCCAAGAGTTTCCAGTCGTCCTTTGTGTCATTTGCTCAGTGTTTCGATATTTTTAGCTCCAACGTAACAATTACCGAGCGACTTTCATTGAATACTTCCAAGCACAATAAAATTTTGACTCGCATTGTATGGACCCCCATACAATGCTTACTTTATGAAGTATTCAATCGATTCCGACTCTTTGTTACTTTGCCTTACTTCCAAAAGGTGTTATAAAGATTTCAATGCCGACAGTCTTTCATCTTTATTGTATAAAGCTAGGTTCAGTATTAAGGAGAACTGTAAAGGTCACAATGCCTTACAATCCTGGACACATACATCTTTGCTACGCTTACAGTTTCCAGTTCTAAAAAGTAGTATAATCTTTACCCAGTGAACGACATAGGACTTCGTGGTTGCGGTATAGGGCTCGTATATTGCGCTTTAAACTGATTTACTCAGCAGTTGTATGGCTTATTTAAGAGTTATAGACGACTTTAAACCTTGCTTTGTATTTCTATAACTTCCTTTACAAAGTAGGTAAAACGTTGGATTTATAATATAAACATTGAAGTTCTTTAAAATATTAAATTTATGTTTTAGGTCAAATCAGCGAGATTTGACAACTAAACGTTGTTTTTGTGTAGTTTATTTTGTAGAATAATCTACATAGTTACATTTAATCTCTTTTTAAAGCGTAGTAGCGTTAAGTTTAAGTATTTTTGTTGAATTTTTGCCAAGTCCCTCAGACTCACAACAGTCACAGCACATTTTAAATTAACGCACCTTTTAACCAACTTCACAAAGAATAATACAATTTTAAACTGAATATATTTGTAATGAATATAAGAGGATGTGTGTCATTCGTTGGAGCTGATAATGTATTCAACTGACGCGATACGGTAATTTCGAGAATTTATTTATTTATTTAATTTTCCAATGCAAAAGGATACGGAACCCTTCTACTATAAGTTTGTTTGTGTATCGGTCTCGGAAATGGTATAGCCGAATTGGCTACGTGTTTCCGGCTCCGTTTCGCAAGCCGCCATTGACCCACTTTGTATGGATTGACGTCACATGACATAGTACATGTTAAGAATACCTACTATCTCTCTTTTGAATATTTTTAATATGGTTACAGACTTAGATACAAACATTTAAATAAAAGTTCATCCTTACAGTTCACGAGGACGAAGTCGAGTGCAGATGCTAGTAATATTTGACTTCTTTTACTGTATTAACCCCACACAAAATTATCCCTGATTATCTCTAAGGTTAGCTAGATGAGATCCCTTCAAGCTTTTTTTTGTTTCCGCACTCGTTTTGCACAATAAAGTGTAGGTACAACAAATAGTACATTACTTACCAAGGGCGATAAAACAAAGAATGTCTCAGATCGCAGGTATTTTACGCCCGAGCCGAAGGCAAGGGCGATAAATATGCGATCTGAGGCTTTCTTTATTATCGCCCGTGGTAAGTACAAAATTTTATGTCACCCCCTGGCCAGGAAGTGGGTTTTTTCGCGCGCGATAATGGCCACTTTATGGCCAGGTGTGACATAAAACTAATTATAAAACGGATTTTAATAAAACTTTCGAGTAACAATAATTACCTACCTATAAAACGTATAACTTAATGTGATGTCACGCCGTAAAGGCCATAATTAAGAAGCTAGAGAGTAATGAATTAGCAAACCTTTTTTTCACTTCCCAAAAGCATCGATCCGCGAGTCGGGGGCTATTCTCATAATTAAACCGACGTCGCTAAAAGCTTTTGTAAATCGCGTTTTGTCGGCAAACATTCTACTATAATTACATTCGCAATTTGACGTGATACGATACAGGGCTGCCACAAACACATAATTTGTAATTTTTCACAATACCTACTTATAACAAAACACTGTTGTTGACGTGTGTAATTTTTCTCTAAATGTAAATTAAAGAAAGGTGAATTAAAGGTTGAAGGAAAAAAAAATGGGAAAACTCCAATATTTTTGAATGCCAATACAAGAATACCCCATACAATAGGATTTCGACTATAATCGTGTACTCTCTCCTAGCCGTTTGCCGGCTACAGCGACTGCTTCACCTCCGATGTTGGTTGCGTTCGTGCGCTCTAGTGTGGCTTACGTAGCCGATCTTGTTAACGAAGACCCGCGCACACAACGGGCATGTAAGCACACCATTCACATACTTGTAGCTGATTGCCGCTGGTGGTCGGGCTTTCAGCTCATCTCGTTTTAAGTCCAGCTCAGTGCATCGACGAGATTCAAATTTTTCCGTTGCCTTTTTAACAAGCGATCTCCATACCTGGCGGTTGGCAGCCTGTTTCTCCCACTGGAATGCAAATGGGTCAATGTCGCAGTTCTTCATTACCGTGTATGGGAGGTATGTACCCTGAATAAACTTTTTTCAAATTTTATTCTTTCATTTTGTCGCTTTAATTGATACATGTAAATACTCACTGACACATTTTAGTTTATCTACACTTCTACAGCTTTCTAGTAGTGACGGTGACTGAGCTGCCGCGGTCGTATATATACGGACATAGCGAAAATATACGGAACCCTAGAATTGGATAGCTACATATCGTTGCAGGTGACTGTACGTTAAAAACGCGATCCATAAATGGTCCCCGAATGACACTGCAAATTATAATTGCTGTTAAACTTAAAGGATGTTGTTAAAGTAATGAGAATGATCCGTAAACGCTTTACAAATATTTTAAATGCTTCAACAATTTAACTGACTAGTTTATTACTGTCGAGATTACTGCTCGTAAAGTACACTGTTGTTTAACAACTCGGGTTCGGTTTAATTGCCGGCGTGGGGTTGTCGGGTGCGAAGCGGGCTTAGTCGAAGGGTTTAACAATGAAATAATATTTAATGAGTTAATAAAGAGATGCGAACATTTTTATCTATCGGCACCCTTAACAACTTTACAAGTTTTTATTGGTGAGCCCTTAATTCTAAGTAAAATAAAATGTGGAAGGTGTAAACATATACTTTTTTATTTGAATGTTATAGAAACAAGCCAGCTGGTATGGTAGTTGGTTTAAGTTCTAATATATTGGAAAATAAATTTAAGGCCATTGTAAAACGAACGTTGAAAACTAATATAAACTTCGATACCTAAATACTGCGATACGAAAGAGGCATAAAAGTGTACTGTATAATTTTATTTCGAATATACTACAGAACACATTTATTTGGATCAAATAAGATTAGACTTTGACTTTAGCAACACATGTCGCGAAATTTTTTGCGGTCAAACATCCGTTTTGTTAAACAGAGAACCTGTACGGTAGTTATTTTATATATTTTGTAATACTGCATTGTAAAATGACGAGACAGCCCTACCCTGCGGGCCGATAACGTGGATCGGATCATCGGACGGCGCGGCGGCGGTTCGGTAATAGCCCTCGGTTTAGATAATTCCACATTTTACTAATTTATGCGCTCAATTTGTCCACTTTGCCGGTTTATGTACGTATTGCGGTTTTGGTGTTACTAATACAAATGTTACTGGGGTTTCATTAATTAGTATAGTCAGCATCACAATGCTGGCGTCAGAAATCTTTCCTGTAAGGGAAAGAACTTTTGATCTCTTTTTTAAGAACTTGTGACCTTTCAATAATGTCATTGCATGGTATAACAGTACCTCTTAGTAGGTATATTTTTTTTTTGAAACTTAAACGCAAAAGAACGCGTTTGAGTTTAGTCTAAATACGTATAGTTTGTACAAAACTGTAAGGCCAAGGCCAAGTGCTGTCAAATTTACGCAAGCAAAAATCTGCCTTGCAGTTAGAGCTCTAAGTCCAGTTTTGCTTGCGTTCGTTGGACAGAATATAGCCTTAGAGTTGTGTCCGAACTATACCTTAGTATGGCAAGGCGAACAGCGCCCCTGGTGGCGTTTGTTGGTAACTATTTTTTGGCCTACAAATTGAGACTAAAGGCAAACAATGTTCGTTTGCGTTTTCTGTCGAAAAAATATACCAGAGGTGCAGCTAGAAAATAAAGGCATTTTAAGTAAAAAAATGTGACAGCGGCATCGGAAGGGTTAACTTAATCCGTTTACCTACATAGGCGCGATCTAACTAGATACCGTGTCGCAACGCTGATTCGTTTCTTGTTCAAATAAAGTATAAACGACTGATAGTAAGTTATGATCGGATTGCCTCATCGGCAGTTACTTACGCGTTTAGTAACTCGTTTACTATCCGAAATGAGCTCTAACGGATCGTTATTCCGAACCTTAGTTGGATGTTACTATCATAGATTCATAAATCACTGGATTCCAACTTAAACTCAGACTTCAAACCCTACTGTTCATTCCCTTCCCAACCGAGCGAGACGAATTATATTGCTACATATCTGCTTTATCTGTCTGTCACAGTCTGAAACTCTCGAACGTAATATAGCTGTGATGTTATCAAGCTCGTACAAAATAGTGAGAAATATAGCCAGCTATGAGGCCAACGGAAACTAAACTTTAAGTTTTATCAATTAAAATTCAAATTGCATCGCAGCACTAAGTGAATGCGAGAATTTAGACTCTGAATTCTGAATGGAAATTGTGCTTTAAACTGTAACACCACAGTGTTCAGTTTTGTGTATCAGTCAGCTGTTATCGCCACGAGAGCCATCTCCCGAGATATGTGTGCTATCAGTGACAGTTTTAGGGTCTCGGTGTAGAGTTTGGAATGGTTTATGTGGCCTAGTTGAGTAGGCCGGTAGGTATAGAGTTTATGCTTATAAACTACCATTGTACATAACATTGATTTCTTTTGATATATTTCCCTAGAAACTAGCTTAAGCCTGTAGGGAAATATAACATAAGAAATCAATGGTACAATAGCTTTACACCTTAATACCTAATAGTTAATAACTACCAATTGGATAATAATAGTTGATTTTAGGGCATTTATTGTAAGGGCCGTATGGGGTCCGTATCGTACACGGGGGCCTTTAAAATTACACTAATTTGTGAACTAATTCGGCCGGTTTGTTTATTAGTGTACGTTTTTAGGGTTCCGTATTTATGACCCTTTATTGAAGGTAAGTACCTCACCGTCAAGATAACGCGTCCCTACAGCACTGACGATCTGAACTGAATACCAGGAACACAACACCATCAAATAACTGCAGAGCTTGGCGGTGTGATTATGGCTGCGGTCTCTTAAGGCGACTTCCTGATTTGTCGGTGCGGAGGCAGTACGATATGAGAAAAGTGTCAAAAGTCAGTGTCAGCTGTCAGTCGACTCGGTACCATTTTTTACTGCGCCCCTACATTTAAATGAGTGCTTCCTGACTGGCGCGGGATGCGCGGTAGCGGGGCGATGCGAAGGCAGTACTGCTACGCTTCTGCGCATGATATTACTACTGCGCAAAAGTAATACTGACAGTATTCCGTCAAGTGAGAATCTTTGCGGCGTCAGTAAGTTACGTCAAAGAAGAAAATGTCACATATCGATCCCGCCCCGCCAAGTCAGGAAGTCGCCTTAGGTATAGTACTTTTATATCGAGCGCGGGTCGGCCGTTGTTGTAGTTGTGACACATACGAACACATAGACAACGTGAACTCGTAGCTCCTACGCTGACGCACACATAGACAATGTGCGTGTATAGCTCAACACACAACCATGGCAAACCCGCGCATATTAGATAAAAGTACTATAATAATGCCGATGTCGTTACTAGCATACATTAATATTATTCAATTCAATTCAATTTATTTAATTCAGACAATGTCCATAGAATATATTAGTAACAGATGCAAAAAATAAATCTTAATCCCTATGTTAGTCATCATCCTCCTAGCGTTATCCCAGTACAGTTGCATCCTGAAGGATGCCTGGGGTCCGCTACCTAATCCCAAGATTTGGCGTAGGCACTAGTTTTTACGGAAGCGACTGCCATCTGACCTTCCAACCCCGAGGGGAAACTAGACCTTATTGGGATTAGGCTTTGTCAAGTGAGTGGGCAACTTGACTGTTAGAAGCTCTCAAACCGCCCGAAGGCCTCCAACTCGGCTTAACGACTGCTGCCATAGACAGCAACCGGGATCAACGGCTTAGCGTGCCTTCCAAAGCACGGGAGCGCTCAGTTAGTAACCACTCAAAGCGGTCACCCATCCAAGTCCTGACTGCTGCCCACGTTGCTTAACCTTAGCAAGCGCAAGCGGTTCGCAAGCGCCGCTGGGCCACGAGCGCTCCTATGTTTTTAATCCCTATGTTAGTATTAAATCTAATTTAATTTAAAAGATATTACACACGTGTCCCTCTCTGGACTCCATGTGTATGGAGTCCCATATTATAGTATTATTATGTATACTGTTTTAACCTGTTTTGTGTACAATAAAGTGCTTACATACTTACAGATAGGGCTACTAAAAGGCTTAGCACTAAAACTCATTTAATAAGCTATCGAGTGTGAAGTATAATCTTCTATACATCGTGTGATCTTTATTATATTCTATCCTTGACCCGAGAAATCAGGTTAACGTGTCGCAAGACTAGCGCACTCCTCAGGTTTCCCTGTTGTATGGTTTATAAAAGGCTTCATGTCTACATACAAGTTTTTTAATACGACATTGGCAAAGAAGCGTACGATCCGTCTGATGATACGCAGTATGGACGCTTGCTATTACAGGAGTCTCATGTCTCAAATGCACATTACCGATCTTTAAAAAAATATATTCCTTTGGCGACTTCCTGACTTGGCGGGGCGGGATCGATATGTGACATTTTCTTCTTTGACGTAAACTTACTGACGTCGCAAAGATTCCCGCTTGACGGAATACTGTCAGTATTACATTTGCGCAGTAGTAATATCATGCGCAGAAGCGGAGCAGTACTGCCTTCGCATCGTCCCGCTTCCGCGCATCCCGCGCCAATCAGAAAGCACTCATTTAAATGTAGAGGCGCAGTAAAAAGTAGTGCAGAGTTGACTGACAGTTGACACTGAAATTTGACAGTTTTCTCATATCGTATCGCCTCCGCACTGACAAATCAGGAAGTCGCCTTTCTTGAAGAAACCTACGTATAGTGTAGTCCCTCGGGAAAAACTCGGCATGGAGCTCATTCCACCGGAGCTTCCAAGGGAGGAAATTCCTCCTGAACTCGTACCAAACGCGACCATTTAGGTTCTAACACTGGGTAGAACACTGAACAAGGAAGCATTCATGATGTTAATAGTACATTACTTACCAAGGGCGATAAAACAAAACATGTCTCAGATCGCAGGTATTTTACGCCCGAACCGAAGGCAAGGGCGATAAATATACGATCTGAGGCTTTCATTATTATCGCCCGTGGTGAGTACAAAATTTTATGTCACCCCCTGGCCAGGAAGTGGGTTTTTTCGCGCGCGGAGCGTGCGATAATGGCCACTTTATGGCCAGGTGTGACATAAAGTATATTTGTTTCCATGAAACTTCAGGCGCCAATCAAGACGAATTTTCAACGTTATGTCATTGTCATTAAATGTCTGTCCAAATTACCATGCCGTTCTTTCCTCAATGTTCAAAAACAAAATTATATCGTAACATTTTACGTCACCTTTTGCTCCCCCGTGTCACCCCTTCACCACCTCCCACCCTTACCGAAAAACTTCAACACAGCCCTTAACGAGCCCTCGAACGATCCTTAAATTTTTATGACACAAACGATGAGTGATGGGGACTGCAACTATCGATTGTCCCCCCTCGCCCCCTTCGTGTTTGAGGCCCGCCGGATGCTGGTTTTAATACGAAACTCTTACACTAACAGTCGCAATCGAAATTTTTGCATCCATTGCCGAGATCCTTCGGTCCTCTGAAACATAACTTGCACTACGCTAGCAATGAACGATGAACAACAACTTGGCTCATTGATAGCGGCTGTGACATCTCATCGCTCGGTCACTAACCTTTCAGTGTGGGAGTTGGACGCGTTCCAACGCTTGCTTTGTTTGGGAACCGGCACTAAAGTGCTTTGCAAAAGGCATTGTATTGGGAAGTGGAGCAGTCAGAACTCGCAAGTTAGGCCTGCCTGCCAAGTTTCTATCAGATGGTTTCTAGTTACATTGTTGCAAAGAAATTCAATAGTCTCGTAATAGGTAACAGGGAGCTAAATAATACAAAAGCGACTCTATGCCTTAGTAATAAAGATAAAAATTTAATGAAAAGTCGAAATGCCTACAAGTCTTTGATAGGAAACGAAGCCATTTAGGTGGATAACTTTGACATAATCCGCAATATAATGACAGTTTTTGAATTCGATATTAAAGCAGTAATTTTGTAGGAAAGATCTTACGATAGCTTAAGCGGGTATTGCACTGTCCTGGATTCAGGACACTTAGAAGGGTTCCGACCTATACGTTAGAGCGAGATGCTTCAACTCCCCTCCACTAGTTAGGACGCCTGATTCAGGACAGTGTAATACCCGCTTTAACCATACTTTGCGATAGACCACCCTTTCGTGGCAGTACATAATTAGAAATAGCGCATTTAAAGTTTATTACGAAAATGTATTTTGTGAAACATCGGTGCCCTTTCGTTTCAGTTTTGTCATACATTTCAATTAACTAACATTTGTTGACAACTTCATATATATGTGCACACAAATAGCGATACAATACAAACAGGGTGTTCCTATAACCAACGCCAAAATAAAGAGGGGTAATAGAACAGTTTATAAGCTTTCAATTTAAACAAATTTGACCTTATCAAGAATGTCAGTTATTACCCCTCTTCATTTTGATGTTGGTTTTAGTGACTGCCTGTACATAAAAACATACTGTGATGATATAAAATGATCATATATTACATAGGACCTACTACTGTTTCTGTGTACTTGGAAATGGAACACTTCGTTTTAACGATACACTTCACTGAAATATCCCAAGCCGTCATTAAAACGTGCTGAATATGACCCAGATCGTAATGAAACTATAATTCATAAGCAAATTACTCTACTTAGCAATGATGACATTTTGTAATTGTTACGTAGGTATATATCATCTGTTATCTAATGCCCAAGTACACTAATGACCTCATTAATGACGTACCTACATATTACAAGATATGTGCTCGAGTGACCTCATTCAACGCAGTCAGACAATTGAAGATGTCTTTTTGGTAAGCGTGCAGAAATCATTTTGATGATGATCAAATTCGCTAGAACGATTGTACCCAACATAGGTATGTCAAAGCAATACGACGAGAAACAGAATATACCCCCGTAACAGCGTACTTAATGTTTCCATTCCGATCGAAAATGCTTGAATTAAGTACCTATAACAATGTTATTAAGTCTGATTTAGGCATTGTTTCGCTGATTCTTTCCAGTTTTAATTCTTGTTTTTTTAATGATTTTTCTATTATTAATGGACAAGGCAACAAAAGTGCTGTTTTCGGTTTTTTAATAGTTAAGTAGGTACCTATGTAACTAATTACATTTTACAGACTCATAATATTGTCAAAATAGTTTGAATTTATTTGTTTGTTGAAGTCTATCGCAATATTTACCCATAAATAAGTTGTATAATAGTACATTACTTACCAAGGGCGATAAAACAAAGAATGTCTCAGATCGCAGGTATTTTACGCCCGAGCCGAAGGCAAGGGCGATAAATATGCAATCTGAGGCTTTCTTTATTATCGCCCGTGGTAAGTACAAAATTTTATGTCACCCCCTGGCTAGGAAGTGGGTTTTTTCGCGCGCGGAGCGTGCGATAATGGCCACTTTATGGCCAGGTGTGACATAAAATAAGTTTAATAAGTTTTATATTCAAGCTAATTAAATGTGTTCGACGACATGATATATTATTTATTAATCATACCTAAACGGTTACAGCTTTTCGCGTGTCATAGACAAATATATTTCAATCGTATCATAATCTTTAGTAAGAATTAACAATAGTCATTGATTGAGTTGAGCCGCATTGTCTCGATAATCGCACATTGTCATCGTCAACGACATGCAATTGAAAACTAAACTCTAAAACATTAACCGCCAACACTTTACAGTCCAACTGAAACCTCAATTGAAAGCTAATAAAACTTAAATTGAAATGACACGGTATTTGATTTGTTTCGTTTAATTACAAAATGATTTCACTGCGTTGAATTAACAATGGAACCTTATTAAACCATGAATAGAACTCAAACTTCTTTGTTTTCCGTGTATAGTGCACATGTTTTTGTTATCAATAGAGTTTATGGGAAATAGGATATAAATCATCCATAAGCCAAAGTAATTTCCACCCTAGATTTGAAATTTTACGGTTCAAAGTAGGCTGTCACGACTGCAATGGTTTACCATTTGTCTAACTTTAACTTGGGCCTCTCAACGCTCAAGGGTCAGAGATAGTGGGATAACCGGTGCACGGCGCCTCAGAACGATCATATGTAGATAAGGAAGTATTAGGGCACTTAGGGTCCGTTTTCACTGATGCGGAGCGGAAATATGCAAAATTGACTTTAAATCGAAACGGAGCGATTTGATTCGTCATGTCTCCGATCTATTTCAGTGGAAACGCACCCTTAGTTCTATGATCCGAGCCCCTTATAGTTTTTTAAGCCAAGCACTTTATTCTAATGAAATTAAAACGAGATTGTCGGCTCCAAAATAGCTCTCCAGCACTATTCACACGTGTCTACTTAGTTTTTTTCTAAACCATTAGTTTTTTAGACGAGTTAAACACAACAGTAACCGACTCCCACGGTAGCCCGGTGGCCTAGATTACGTTAATACAGTTAATTGGTGTAATGATCTAATGATTCTGAGAGCACTTAGCCTGTACGAAGGCAAATTACCGGCTTGATAATGATTAATTTCGTAAAAATGTCGGTTTCCAGTAATCCTAAAGAATGGTTGGATTGTGAATTTTGTGAAAATGAGTACATCTAACTTCTGGCTTGTTACGTTTACTAATTTCTAATCTAAGCCTTAATGAGAATCCAACAAAGGCGTGCTAAGTTCAGTTTCCACAAGTCAAAGCAAGTGTCAAAACACACAGCTGAACACATCTTTGGTAGGTACTAGTAGATAAATCACCCTTACTCCCCCCACGTTGAAATCTTTCCATGGTGTATAAGTAAGTATATAATGCGAGGCATGTTTCAGTTCGGTGAAGGAAAATATTGAGAGGAAACCTGCGTACATCTTCTTCTAGCATTATCCCGGCTTTTGCCAGGGTCCGCTTTCCTTTTTTTTAAACGGTGTGAAAATGCGTTACGCATACCCCCGGCCCGAGGAGGCCATTGGGGGGTTATGTGGGACTCTCTCCTCCCGTAACCCCCTCCGCTGGGCGGAGGCAGGGAAGAAGCATACCCACTAAAAACACACCGGCGTCACCCGCTCTGCCGTTAAGGGGGCGCGCCATGGGGTCGCGAACATTTCCATCTACGACTCCCCCGGCGGTCCCGGCATACTTCAGCCGAGACACCCGCGGCAAAGGAGGGGAAGGTCAGAGACGCTTTGACCTTCCCCCCAGACGTGTAAAGCCAAGTGCTGTGTGGGTCCCCAACCCACTGGCCCTAAAGGATCCGCTTTCCTGCCTTTCTCCACTTTCGATCCTGGGCGACCTCTTTAAAGAGTCCGTTCTCACTCATGTCGGCTTTCACGACATCCAGCCGTTGCTTCTTGGGTCAAGGGCCGTCGAGGGCTAGGACTTGGCAAACCTGCTTACGTCTGCGAAAGAAAATCCAAGGCGTAAGTGTACTGAAGGTAACCCTCATTGCGAGTCAATGCCCTGCGCGCACGCAGCCGGTGTGGCGAAGCCTTTACCCGCATTGCGGGTTAGCCAGTGCGGGTCCGCAAATTTCCTCTTTATGCATAAGAGGTTTGTGGTCAACAGTGGAACGTAAAGGATGATAATAATATGAACGAATTGTAATTATTGATGATTAATTTTTGATCTGTAATGTGTTATTTACCAATAAATAATGTCTATGATGTTTCTGTTCTAGCCAAATCAAACTAAAACACAAAATCTTGCTCCTATTAAAGTTTATGCTGCTTTAAAATGACGTGCCAAATCGCCGGCGATGCCAAGTCTCAATGCTCCCAACACTCGTTGACTCGAGCCCTAGTAATGAGAACTACCTGCGATGCAAAAAGCTTAAGTATACCTACCGTACGAGTCCAAGAACATGCACATTAGCATTTCCCGGCGGCGGAAATGCACACTCGGAGCGGCACGCGGTTAAAGAAGGCGCTGTCGCAGTGTACACATTATCGACAGTATATCATGGAAAGTAAATTACCAGAAAAAGAAAGCTCCCTTGTATTACCGGCCTGTTCAAGCAACCGAGCGATCCTCTGCGAAAACACCAAAATCACTCATGATCAGCGAAGAAAATACGAGCGAGCGAAAAAAATACTAATTATTAGTAAGTTTTAGTGAATCCTGAAATTATATACTAACGGTTACAAAACAGTTTAGCTGTTACAAGGGCAAATTTTTTGTTATTAGTAAATAACTACTATTATCATCTACTATTATATATTATTGATTAAGATATTGACATTTCCATAATTATTTGACGATCATAATATAAAGTCGTATAAATTTACTTAGAATAATTTATATTGTATTTTTATATTATGAAATAAATAAATCTAAATCTAAATCTAATCTAATCTATCAAAAACTGGTTTGTAACCGTTAGTATATAATCTCCTTGTCCTGGGATTCACTAAAACTTACTAATAATTAGTATTTTTTTCGCTCAGTGATTTAGAATCGTGGATCAATTATAACATGTCGAGCGCTGACAGAGATGTTCGACTTTAAAACGTGTTTCATATACCACGTTGGTGGCAAATAAGCGTACCGCCTGATGGTAAGCGGTCACCGCAGCCTATGGACGCTTGCAACCCCAGGTGTGTCACATGCGCATTGCCGATCCTTTAAAAATGTAAATTAAAATAACTTCAGTCACTTTTATCACGAATTTCTGAAAGTAATTGATTCTGGTAGTACTGAAATTGCTAATTATTCACAATTGTCTTCTCCAGTTTTCATGATAACAGAATAGGAGCTTTTCTAGGATAAGTTTTTATATTTTTATTATTCTGAAAGACAGAAACATGTTATATCGTTACGATAAGCCAGGGATCGTCGATTGTACTGTAGTGTACTTATACAATTTAAGGCTGGGTTGCACCAAACCGTCTGTAATCGTAAGAGGTGTTCGTCAAATATGATTGTATGGAAAGTTTGACAAGTTTCTATGGGACGACAGCTGCCGGCGCCGTATTTGAAGATGACCGGCCTGTGTTCGTATGTTGGTGCAACCGACCCTAAGTATGTATTATATGCTATAACCCTATATCTCGCGCAGTTGATGAGGTTCCAGAAATGCTGAAGTTTGGAAGAAAAGAAGTTGTGAAAAGTAAACATTCTGTACTTTCTCTCAGCAAATATGGGCGTCCATGTGAAGTTAATATCCTGCATACACTTACTGTTTGAGCAAGCACATCTGTCAGAGCATCCACTTAGAAAAAATAGAAGCTGAGCTCCTGTCTCGCTTCCTCGGCTGTCGTTTATCCTAGGAGCGAGAGGGATAGAGAAATTGGATTGAATTTCGCTTCGAAACTTGATTTACAAAGTATTGCATGTCCAGTGTCGGTTGTTGGGTTGAGCGAGTCTGAATAGGACGAGCTGTCTCCAGCGTCCGTGTACTGCCAAGCTTCGGAGTGAATGCAACCTTTCACTACAACGTCATGTGCATAAATTTTTTCAATAAGTTACCGAAAAGTATTGGCAGGGTGCAAAGCGGGTGGAGGGGGTAGCCTAAACGATCACAGCGCTCGCTACGGCTAAAATTTACATTTTGTCGGTGACTTGAGCTGTCAAATCCATATTGCAGTAAACATTTTCTAATCGTTTTTGAGATAAATTTAATATGGCCCTAGTAAAATGTGTTATTGTGAATTGTAAAAACACCACAGAATAGCGACTGTAAATTTTACCAATTTTCAAGACCGTGGTGGAAACGAGACCAAAGAAATAAGTGGATAATTACCGTAAGAAAAAAAAGTAAGTCACCTAACCTGACAACAACAACTGAAAACAACAATTTTAATGTTATTGGCAATAATGTTACTGACTACTTCGTCCAATATTGTCTAATATAGTAAAATAACACAAGATTTCATTAATTTTTTTCACAATATTTACTTACTTCTCGCTTGACAGCTATGACATAATGTCCATAATGGCCACCTGTCCGTGGCGCTGTCGTCGTGCACGGTCCCAATACAAGAGCTACCTTTAAATAAATTCAAGCAAACGTTAATTAAGCTTCTAACTGATAAAAAATATTATAGTGTGAAAGATGTTTTGTCACAATGCATTCATACATAATATTGTCAATTTTTTTGCATGCTAGTACCTATATAGTACAAATAGCAGGATAAGCTACCTTTGTCACATACCACCTAAGGACACAAATGTACCTACTTATTCTATGCAAATAAACTCTAACTCTAACTCTTACTCAACATTATATTTAAATGGGTATGTGGAGTTGGGCAGGTCATATTGCCAGGAAAAGTGATGGCAGGTGGACCAAAATGCTAACAGATTGGTGGCTTATAGGAAAAAACCGGCCAAGTGCGCCATTGGGCCACGCACAAAATGAAGGGTTCCGTATATCATAGAAAAGTAGGTAGGTAGTACCTACCTACTTTTCTATGATATACGGGATACCTACTAGGTACTTAAATGATTGGATTGTTATGGTTGCATGGAGCAGCAACAGTACCTACTCCTAAATACTATAAATAATGTATTATCTTAAAACGTTTGCAAAAAAACCATAACTGGGTACAATTATTGTTATTGAGTGGTATGCGGGTATATAAAAACAGCCGGAAGTGTTTCCCGCCGACAGCTAATTCGGCCATTCCTCCCGCTACTGTACTTTGTTACTACAAACAATGATTCCATTGCGAATTCATACAATTAATAGCTTCCAATTACTGCCCGACAAAACCAAAAGGTCCTATACTCGAGCCACTTCTATTACTCTTCCATCCTTTAGAAATTGTAGGTTAATCATTAGCGAGGGTTACAAGCGAAAACGTATCTTGTTCGTTGATGTTTAGGTTGCTAAAGGAACGTGATTAAAGAATCCTACGTTTTAGCAGATTGCTAATGTGATATTAGACTTAATGTGTTTTAGTTAAAGTAGAATTTACAGTGAGATGGTAGTTGAGATTAAAATATAATAGTGCCGGATAAATTTGATGAAATCGCTATCAGGGTAAATATTTAATCGGCGAATAATGAATGGGCGAATTCCAGATTATTCTTTTGATCAATGTTGGTTTTGCTTATGGGCCCTGTACAGTCCCTTTCATTTTCTACAATATACCACCATATTTTTGTACACGTTCATTACGAAATATCATTTGATATTTTTAAAAGTCGCTTCTCTGCGATCGAAACCGTTCTAAGGGCTTAGTTTTCTCTCCGGTTGGGAAGGTCCGATGGAAGACGCCTTTTAAAAACTAATTCCTAATACAAATCTTGAGATTGTAACCCTGAGGGCCTACCGGGAACAGAAATGTCTGCCTCTAGGCAGATATTAGGGAGATATTTCGTTTTCGGTTCCCGATGGGCCCCCTGGGCTCCATAGGGCACTACCGGGAAGACTCGAGAAGATCGATGAGGATTATGTTTAACGCACCAATAGGCACGCTTTGGCGATAACTGTACTTTTATATCGGCAAGAACTTGCAAGGTCGACTGATGACCTGGTAAGGGTCGCGGGAGTCCTGTGGATGCGGGTGGCGCAGAACCGGTCATTTTGACACTCTTTGGGGGAGGGCTATGTCCAGCAGTGGACGTCTTTCGGCTGATATGATGATGTTAAAACAAATTTCAAACTAACCTTAGGGTGGGTTGAACCAAACCCTCTGTAGTTGGAAGCGGTATTCGCTTAAATTTTATTGCATGGAGAGTTTAATTGACAGCTGCCGGAGCTTTGTTTAACGTAAGTGATCGTTCTGTAATCATAAGTCGTTGCAACCCACCTTTACTCCCAATTCAATAGGTTAAGTAGAATAGACTTCTTTAGTTACTAAGAACAAACTAACAGTCCGCGCTTGGTACGGTTATGGCTCAGTTTCGTCTAACGAGGGACACAATTAAACTATGGGAACAAATAAAATGATCACCTAAATAACTTTTGATATCATCAAATTTTCGAACCCTAAAATAAGGTTGAACACTAAAAAAATTTATCGATCAGCAATTCCGAGTCACCAAAAAAATTCTACCTATTTTTGCAGCACTTGCACCTATTTTACTTATTGCGTTCCTATAAATTTATAATCGCATCAAAAAAATTGTCAAGTACCACCAAAAACACTAAACTACCACCTAATCTCATGCACTTTTTTTCATTAGAATAACCTCCAAATATTATACACATCGCATGCTACATTTTAGTAAACAGTTACAAATTAATTGTTTTTAGTACTATAAATATTTTAGTCATTTCCAAAATGTTATAGGTAAATTAGAAAGTAAAATTCTAAATTAATTTAAAAAACAACGCGCAATGTGGCTGTGTGAAATAATAACACGTATACTGCTATCTCACTCAATCAAATACAAATAATTGTCTGAAGCATAAAACCTATTGATATGTCGTTAGAGTGAAAGGTACCTATTGCTGTTTCATTCTAACTACCTATTGCTGATGGTTTACAAACTGCAAAAAGTTTTATTATTAATTTTTTAATGCGTTGACGTGAGCGCGTTTGATTGAAAACTTTTATTTGAAAATGAGTTTTGTTGATTTATTAAATTGTTTGTTTGTTTGAAAATGGATAAAGGTCCTCAAATGAGTTTACTTTATTAATTTAGATAGACTTTCATGGAAAAATTAAAGGTAGTTAATAGGTAGAAATAGGTATAGGTAGGTTTAGGTTATGTTAGTTTTGCATCGGCCCGAAGGGCCAAAACAACTCAAAATAGGAGCTCCGCGCCAGCGGAGATCCGTCAATACTGTTCCAATGTCCACTAGTTTGAAATAAAAATAGATGTCATAGAAAAATACTACTACCTAGGCAAATTGACGATTATCAGCGAATAGAGTAGAGGCAAAAACATCTGAGAACAAATAGCTGTATGCGACCAGTACGGAAATCACTGTTGAAAATATATTAAATTAAATTATGTTATGTACGTGTCTCATTAAAATTACAGAAATTTTGAAGCTTCTATGAAATAAAATCATTTAGCGCTGTCTTGCTCGCACGCGGTGCGACGTGCGAGCGAGACGGACCGTATGGAATACCGCATCAGTGTGCTAGCAATGAGGTTAGACTAGATTGGAACTGCTTTGCGCGTGGGGCGTTAAAAAACAATTGCCGCGTGAAATTTGGTGATCATGTAGTATTTCTGGGTATCGAAAGAATTATTTGGGTGTAAATAATTTTAATAGGATTACGAGCCCTGTAATATTTGGATGTAAATTATATGAAATTTGGTGTTTGAAATTAGGTGATCATTAAGTATTTTTGGGTAGTGACTAATTTATTTGGTAACAATTTAATTTAATAGGTTATCGACATGTTACTTCTTTGAGTTGCACTTTATATTTAAAAGGAGTTGAAAATTAGGTGCGAATCTAGTATTTTTGGTAATCAATGTAATTTTTTAGAGCATCATTCGGCAACTAATTTGGTGGTGCGTTAAATGCTACCCTTAAACTATTAGCCGCTCTGAAACGTAGTCATTAAACTAATTAGGCTGCATTCGCTTGAGACAGAACATAGAAACTCTTATCTAAGGTGAAATTACTTAATTACGAGTATAAATATGACTTACAATATAATCATCGCATAATCAATGTTCGTCTCACTGCCCTCACTGAGGGAATTTCTCTCGTCTCCCAGTGAATAGTAGACACATACTTTTTAAAAGGTATTCTTGATCGTTCAGATCAGATCAATTCAAGTTCTCCTTGAAAAATCAGTGGTTAAACAGCGAATCATGTGCCATGAATGAGTTCCGACCACATCGATACCTATTCTCGATCATCGCAGGATTAACATCGATTTAACAACGATATACCTATATTTGTTGAATACGTGAAGAGCTCCAAACAGTTTTCGAGCTATAGCAAAGTTTTCATTTCACTGAACACCCGGTACCTAAGTAGGTATATCAAACAATACTAGCGGAGCCGGTACCAATATGTCACGTTCCCACAGTCGGACCTCTATCCCTCCCTCATAGGGGACCTCAGGGATTAGGGGCCGAGGACACTCGGACGATCAGGCGAGCAGGCGACGCCCGACGAGGTACGAAGTGACCTCGATAGTTGTCATTTAAATCGAAATGAAATTTGTTCAGACGAACTCTGAATTATAATCAAGAATTATAAAGATTGGTAATTGGTAATTGTGAACACTTCGACATAATGGCAAGAGGTAATTCTATCGTCTGGACATTATGACCACTTGGTAATTCTGTCACTTGGATATTAAGACCGCTTGGACATATTGACACTTTAGCCAATACACCCCGAAGGGTGTTAGACGATGTCTGAAAAAGGCAATTAAAATTAAACCTTTGGTTTATGTTACAAAACAAAGCATGTGTATTACTTGCCTTGTATATATTTATTTGTTTGTAAATGAGTGAATTAGCATCTTCTAGGTGAGCTCGCTTCATCGTCGGCGTCATCTTTGCTCCCTAGCTAGATGCTGGCCAAGAGCAATCCCATTTTTATTTATTTAAAAAAAAAGAACTCTCGTCTCGCAAACAGCTCTAATCTTTGTTTGACGAAAACTGTAGTACCTACCTACTGTTCAGTTAGATGAAACATTTCATATATTTGAGTCATCATTACTTGCAGCTAATGTTACAAATCCTACATCCATTAAGTGCATTAATGTATCATCTTACCGCACTGCGAACGACTGTCACCGTTTATTGCCCTACGGTAAGCAAAACATTTAATGCAACTTGAGTTATGCTCAAATGCCGTCCTTACGACATCGCGGCGTTCCCACACTCACTGCCCAAACTACAGAAGGTATTAAGTTCATATGACATACAATATACATAGTACGGTTATGTTTAAGATGCCAAGCTATTACTCACACGTCCCTCTTTTTTCAGGGGCTAAGAAAGAGAGCAATATATGACACCGGAAATTTTAATGGCGCGAATTTTGCCAGATGTTGGTGCACACATAAACACATGCTGCGCCAGCTGACTGGTGGAGACATGGCGTTTAAACTTGCTAACGAGATATTAGAAATGTCTGGGTTAATAAGATTTAAGTGATTACAACGCGACTACGCAACAATATTAGGTAAACGGGACTCTTCACCACATAATAGATTTACATTCGTTATTTCATTTATTTCACAAATACTCGAAAAGATAGGTAATTTTAGAATTCTGAACGCAAGTTTACCTACACTAAACATGAAATAAAAGAAAACGAGGAAAGTTAGGTTAACTTCGTCCTGAAAATACAGAACATGATTTGGAATTATGAAATTCGACAGGATGTTTTCGAATAAACGACCCTGAAGACACACACAATGAATGATGTTGATGACAACGATGATGTATGATGATGATACAGTGTAATTTATTTAATTTTTTAAGTGTACAATGGATTCTGTAGTTACTCATTATGTTATTGAATAACAAATGTGTTGAATTGGCTGTTAAAAGAAGGCCTTTGTGCAGACCACAATTCAAAACTGTGGAAATAATGAATATAGTAGGTACTTATATAGTTGTTGTAAAGAATTACGAATAGGGAAGATAAGCTTTTGGGTCATACAGAGATTTAGGTATGCATCCCGTAGACATAACGAAAATGAGGGCTTTTAAGGCCAGACTTTATGCTGGACTGATAATAGGCTGAAATGGCGTCATCTGCCTATAAATCTGTCATAAAAATAAAACCTACAGCTCATGACATTGACTATTTGCGACGAGTTTTATTATCAACTCTGTACGACCGTTTATAAGTTCTACTGTATTTTTTGTGTAAGACCTAATAGAATCCATTCCGGCAGCAGGCAAAAGTGCGTAACTCAATAATGGAATATAGCGCAGGTGCACGCGGCGCACTAATTGAAAACTGCAGCCATTGTGACCGCTCGATAAAAACACTGATTCCAGCGATTGTTCCAAGGGAAATTTAATAATATTTTGTTAGTCTTCAATTGTAAGTTTCTAGACTAGTCCTGGCTGTGTGTAAACTGGCTAGTCCCAAACTGTTTGCACTAAGTCGGTTTTATTCTAAAGGTGCGACATATTCATGCTCATCACACAGATAATGTCCTAACCAGAATTTGCACCCGGAACTACCAGGTCACTACCTACTAGACTAAAGTGGTCTCCAATTGTATGTGGTGCAATTTTACATACATTTAGCTATGTTTCCAATTACCGGGACACCGATATAAAATAGTTTCTGGATTTGGAAATAAGAAAGCGGTGGTAAGAGGCACTCTGACTTTTCCAACAACTCGATGGTAAGTGGAAGCTACTGGGAATATTCCCAGCTCGTAATGTTTTTCACGTTTGTCGCAGTCGACAAAACGTAACAATGTGGGTATTGTCTGAATGCGACTATTTTTACGTCTATTTACAGCTGTTTGGCGATATAAATACTCGTCACACATTACTTTTGTTTACTTGCACGATTATGCAAAATTGTCTGGAGAAAGGTGTTTTCTCCATATAACGCGAACGCCGTGTTGAGATTGAGGAACCTGCATTGTACTAATGTGCATGTGTCTCTCAACTCTCAACACAACGAATCCCCAAGTCATTGGACGATTGGCAACGTGCTTGGGTTGTGAATCATATAGTCTGGTTATTGCGATGAACACTCATATTGTTTTCTGAGTCTTGGATGTTTCTATATGTATTTAGTTAAGTATTTTTATCTATTAGGTACATACTTATATCGCCATCTATAGTACCTATAGGATATAAGTACTCGTAACTCAACCATTACTAAGCTTAATCTAGTTCAATTTATATATAAGACTGCCCCCTTATATTCCACTTTACTAAGTTTTTATAATACTTCTTTTACCTCCGACCTTATCCGTACACTGTCACACAAGCTCATCGGTTGCGCTGTAAAGAGGGTGGTAATCATGTAATCCACCGTTTTACGGTTGACTGGCTCGGCAATGTAAACATTGTGCGTTCATACGTTGTTATCGAGTTCGGGGAGTGAAGTTAGTCGAAGCACGCGAAATTGCGGAGTTTCGCATTCGAAAGATTTTCGCCTACATTACATTACAAATATCTCATTCCTCAGAATGAAAGTCGTTTTGGAAAGATACATCTTATTTTCTTTAGACGTTAACGGAAACCGTAAAGAAGTTTGAGTAGGTATATAGAGTATAGACTATATAAATACTTCATCATCATAATTTTCAGCCTGTAATGGCCCACTGCTGAGCATAGGCCTCTCTTCGAGTACGCCACTCGTCCAGGTCTTGAGCCAGTCTTATCCAAGAGTTATAGTTATGTTATAATAGTCTTATCCATATAAATAAATACTTACAGCCGCCGAAAGTGATTTTCTAGGTAAGTAACTACATTAAGGCAGAGCAAATCACAAAGGATTTCTTAAATAACTTTATTTGGTTGCATTCTATACATGTGCGTTATTATTTTATTGGTCTCCTGCTGTGTCGTCCTGTCAGTTCAGTATAGTACTTTTATCTCACGAGCGCGGGTGAGCCATGGTTGTGTGTTTTAGCTATATACATGCACATTGTCTATGTGTGCGTCAGCGTAGGAGCTATGAGTTCCCGTTGCCTATGTGTTCGTATGTGTCACAACTACAACAATGGCCACTAACCCGCGCTCGTGAGATCACATTACTATATTTAGAAAACTTTGATTCCTTTTTCCTCTAGTAGAAATAATAAATCCATCAGTTTAAGCATACCCAGGAGGCATCCCTACACCATGTGTTCCATAACAACACAAATCGTGCATCAAAACTTCTACCCACCCACTAAAGGGCATGTCGAAGTACGATTGTGAGGGTCTTTAAGGCCTTCGGGTTCTTATAGCGGCTGTCCGGGGGTGGACACAATCCGTTGTGCAACTGACGTCATCTTATATTACAGTATCAGATGCCAGTGCGTACTTTATCTGCTAACCTTCCCAAACTCTTATTTTCTCCAGTAAATTACTGGCAAAAACGACTCTAGACCTTGGTGGTACGGTTACAATTCGATGAAATAAAAGTATGAGATACGAGATTGACAACTTTCGGTAATACAAGTAGTCTTCAATGCAGTCTGCATACGATATTGAGCTTTATTAGAGAGAGGTTCTGTTGAGTTTTGTGCGACGGTAAGAACGGACATCCTACAGATGTTTTGCGCGTTGAGAAAACATGAATTGCTAGTCGAATAGAAGACGGAGTGTAGGGAGGATCGCCTCTTCATTGGGATATATATATTATACCGTTTTATTTATTTATTTTGAATATTTTGCACTCGAGTGTAGTCTAGTGACTAGCTAGTCCATTGTGTTTAAAGTTACTCGTTCTATCGGTGATTTCAAACTTGCCTCCCACTCCAAATCTGTACGTTGATAAGGCAGAATATTAGGGTGAATCACTGTTAGGTTAGCCTTTGTAGCTGGTTAGATGGTGCTGGTTAGAGCGCATTGCCCTAAGAATTTGCATCAGAGTGGCGTCGCAGCTGCTGTCCTTCCTACTGTGGGTCCCATGTTTTTTCACACAGATGATAGCAACCCCCAACTGCAACCATCTAGAACCCAGCGGTTCACCTTGTACGTCAGACAGGGGATAATACCGTAGCCATTTTCTAAAGCCCGGGCTACGCAGTGCGTGGTCTGTGTTCCCCGGGTTCGGACCCCCGCGGAGGTCTAATCCGTCCTCTGTGTACACGTCACTAATGCGTCCGGGGTCTCTTGGTCCACCTCTTTCACATGCCAATCGTATTTTAGTTGTTGTTGTTGGTGTGTTGTCCTGACACGTTACTTCAGTGCGAGTGGAAGCGAGCGATTGAAAAAGATCGAAAGGTGATCGAGATTGAAAGCGAGCTACGGAAATAGACTCTTCGTTCTGCATACTGGCACTTCTGCCTAAAGCGGTTACTACTCCGGCCATTAGGTGTGCGAGGCGTGGCGATTCGGTGAAGTGTCAATGGCCATCAACGTCTCGGAGACGGCCGCGCAATGCTGCGTTATGCGACGTTGAAATTTATTGACGCATGACGATGTCAGATGTCACCTTTATCACCAGCATCTCCAATCATCATACATTTTGTACCTACCTATTTCATTGCGATTGGTAAAATACTATTTTTAACAACTTTTACAAAGATTTTTTATACAACGACGATGGAAATCAAGTGAACGGTCCACCTGGTGGTAAGCGGACAAAGGAGTCACGTTCGCGTTGCCGACCCCTTATACAATAAGACGAGCAAGGAAGGTGACATTTTGTAGTGCCCTACCCAATCTTAAATGCTACAAATACTTCACAATGTTTGTGGCGTGGTACGGCCATGTAATGAACCAGGCTAGATATGAATGTGGATGGATGCAAGAAACGAGGTAGGCCAAAAAAAAGGTGGATGGATTGTGTGAGAGACGATATAAATAAGAAGGGTGTGAATGTAGAGATGACGAGTGACAGAGATGTATGGAAGAAAAATACATGCTGCGCCGACCCCAAATAAATGGGAAAAGGGCAAGCGAATGATGATGACTTTACAATGTTTGGTCTTCACCACGTTGCAGGGTATAGGTAAAGGGCCTTCCCTCGTTGACATCGCAATGGATTGTAGTGTGAATTCCAGAGTAATATCTACCTAACCAAGAACCTGTAGCTGTTCAATCATGCGGTGTGCTTTAGGAACGCCTTTAAAGCTCACTACTAGCGTTTTTTAAGCAGCGAAATTCTATACTGCCGCAAAAAACTACTATTTATTTAAGTGTTCTACTTTGTAGTTTGAAAACTTTTTATCCCAAATTCAATCTCGTTCTCTTTGGAACAAACTACACTTTTTTCATCACAAAACGGTGATTGCTTTTCACAAAAACAGTGGGAGCGTGTACAAAAGTAAATGTTAATTAAACAAAGTTTCATTGTTTCGGCGGCCCATTCTCTTCCAAGTCCGAGTAAACACCATCTAGGATTACAGTGCTCATAACCAATGCCTAGCTGCCCTCAGTTCCAATATGGCGTGAGCACAACACTGAAGTTATAGACTTATGGTGTTCTAGAAAGACGCAGGCGCACGGCAACCGATTACGAAAACAATCGACAATCAATCCCCAGCTAAGCAAACACACTGTAATTCGATTACTACTGCTTCCATAATACACCGCAACATCTCAAATACAATATGTCCTATGTCCTATTCATCTAAGGACCACTTAGGACAAATAACGTCAGAGTAACAGTATTACGCACGACCCCGTTTCCAATGTATTCATGTTTTCGATCGTTTACATGGCATGTTTCTGTCATGAGATAATTTCCCTTTTCCATTTAAAAGTATGATGGTTCGTGGTAAACATTGTATAATGCGGTAAATGGATTCAGTTTTTAATGCGGGACTGCGCCGCTTGGTGACCTCTTTGTCATTGTGTTTTACGTATATCTTAATTTTTTATACCACAAAAACCCTCCTGATGATAAGTTGTCATTGTAGACTTCTAGGCTATGATCGCCTGCAATTTCAGAGGAATTACATGCCCGTTGCAAATTATAAAGAAAAATATCTCTCACTCTCATCACCGCATATTCCTTAAAGTTACATAATAATAATCAGATTTTGTGTTTCCAGAGTTGTTGAATAGAAAACTACCGGAAAGCAGTAAGGGTGTCCTCAAACAAACAGCAGCGAGGTGTGATGAAGAATCTAAAAATTGAATGAATTGAAATATATGCCACGTAGGTTACGGCGCCTGCTCACCTTTAGGCGTAGGTATACTAGTTAGCAACCTTCTTAAAAAAACAATCGTAATAGCATATCCTCGATGAGTGGGTATCGAGCTTAGAGGGCCTCACGCTCCGTGGGTGGCCGCCCACTGGGCTGGAAAGGGCGTCTCTGATTACAGCAGAGTTGAGTTACTTCATAGACGAGATTATAAATTTACCCGCTGAGGTGTGTACAGGAGTATCACAGCTGAGAATGGAGGCTTGGGAACAGTTTAAATAGAATAATACCACTGGATTAAAAAAATACTTATGTAGGTACCTACAGTACGTGACACGGAAACAAGTATCTTCGGTGGCCGGTGACATGTGATATTTATACTACGACATGTTATTCATAAATCACAGAACGTCTTTTGTTTCTATTTTGCAAGTTAAGTACGAGTTCTTAACCGACTTCAAAAAAAAGCAGGAGGTTCTCAATTCGTCTGTATGTTTTTACACTTTTTACTTATCTAGTCATATTAAATAAAGAAGCTAAGCATTCATTATTGTGATCAGTCATTATTAACTACACACTATTGGAAGCTGGCTCACTGGCTGACGCAGGGAAAAACTGTGTTTTTAATTTCATTACGCTTAAGCATGTAGGAGCTAGTTCCAAGAAAAAAAAACACGACTGCATTAAAAAGATAATAAAAACAAGTTTCCTAATAAAGAACTCAAGGAAATAATTTTGTTTGCAGTCGGGGGACCTAATATTTTGGTTTTACTTGTATGTAGTAGGTCCCCCGACTGTAAACAAAATTATATTTCCTTGAGTTCTTTATTAGGAAACTTGTTTTATTATCTTTTTAATGCAGTCGTGTTTTTAATTTTTATAATTATTTTTTTATTACGAACTTTTTTTGCTTGAAACACATACATTATATATATTTTTGGAATCGTCTCTTCAAATGCTTCATTTTGATACCCCACTTGCTAGGATAGAAAAACAATTTTTATTACGGAACACTCAAAATGGAGTCTACAGTCCGCCATATTGTTTTTATTGCAACGTCACATATCGTATGTTACCCGGGATGACGTAAAGATTCCAACGATACCTCACACATCTAAATCGGTTAAGGCGTTGAGAAGTTCTGGGGAACAAAAAAAATTCACATACATACATACATACGTACATGAAACCTGAAAACATTACACTCCTTTTTTTGGGCAGTCGTGTAAAAAGGGGGGGGCCAAGGTGGTGTCACGCTCTTGTGGGAACATTCCTGGTGGCCCTCGGATCTATAGCTCTGTCTAGAGAACTCCGCGACAATAATATCCGAGCAGCAAGATGCTTTAGAAATCTATCTCACACAAAATCTTTATTTTTACACGACTGCCCAAAAAAGGGAGTGTAATGTTTTTAGTTCACGTCTTAGACTTAATGTTTAGTTGCAAAACCACTATAACATAGATTATTCCCGCGCGTGTCTTGATGCTTAGTGGCTCGAAGAGAAGCGGTGAACATAAGGCGACTTCCTGATTTGTCGGTGCGGAGGCAGTACGATATGAGAAAAGTGTCAAATGTCAGTGTCAGCTGTCATTCGACTCGGTACTATTTTTTACTGCGCCCCTACATTTAAATGAGTACTTCCAGGCCCCTATCCTACAAAACTTTACAAGTCTACAATTCGACAAAATTGTGCAATTTTCCATAGAAAAAGTTGACAAATTTGTCGAATTGTATGCTTGTAAAGTTTTGTGGTACAGGCCCCTGACTGGCGCGGGATGCGCGGTAGCGGGACGATGCGAAGGCGGTACTGCTCCGCTTCTGCGCATGATATTACTACTGCGCAAACGTAATACTGACAGTATTATGTCAAGTGAGAATCTTTGCGACGTCAGTAAGTTTACGTCAAAGAAGAAAATGTCACATATCGATCCCGCCCCGCCAAGTCAGGAAGTCACCTAAGCATATAAAAAAGTTCATATGGGTAAGCATTTAGAACGATTGCAGTACAATGATAATTGACCGTGTCAAATTGACCTCATCGACGAAAGGCCAGTCATCAAGGCCTTACTCAAGGTAATGTCCATGAACAGATACTTTGCAAGTATACTCTTTTAATTTAATTATGGTATTTTTAGCATTGGTAACCAAGAGGATAAAGCATGCGGCTGTCAAGCGGTTAGAATCGCTGCTCCTGCCAAAAAGTTTTTCAAAATGTATGTACAGAAATACCATTTTGAAACCTATTTACTGTTAGATTTTCAGGAAAGGAAAACATAAAAAAGGGAGATGTAGTCCCCTATCCGCACTGGTCTAGCGTGGGAACTATACAATCTATGAGAGGAGGCCTGTGCCCAGCAGTGGGAAGTATCTACGGATCCCAGTTGCAATTTACGAGGGAATAGGGTTCTTTCGGTAGTGAAAAATAAATTATGAAATTTGATAAATATTAAATTTAATGTAGAAATATACTTAAATATTCTGATTTTGAGTCATAAAAACACATCGTTGTTTTATTATGTTGAAATTAAAAGTCGTTATTTTTAATCTTTTAAATCACGTGACCTTTAACACGAGCCCCCACGGTGTGACGTCATATAGGCAATAACTGTCAGTTCCGTAGAAAGAGGAATGTTGTTTCTCGCTCCCACGTGTATCATTGTCTATGCTTGCATCTCTTTCACACCGCTTTGTATGTGTGTATCACCAGCTCCATCTAATACTTTCCACATGTTTTTGCCATGTTTTTGCCAATATTACGTCTCCAAAATGGCTGACAGCGTTTTCGCGGAAATAAAAAAGATTAGAAATTTAATTTAATTTTATGGCAATAAAGCGTGTTTATTTTGCCGAAATATTTTTTTTTGTGGCTTTTAATAAGGAAAATCTATATTTTAAAGTAATTTTTCAAACAGTAGTAGAATACCCTATTGTAAAACGCAGCATGTTCTATTCTATAGAACAGCCACTCAATGCGCGGACAGGACTATGAGTGCCTACTATTATGAATATTATGATACAGTATATATTTTGTGATACAAACTAGTCTACGTACAGACAAATATGGGTTCAGGTATAATACAGAATTGTCATGTACATATATCTCAGCGGATCAAGGATAAAAAGATTATACGAGAGGTAGATATTATCGCACACAAAGTAATCTAAAGTACGGCTACGAACATATCCAAGTCCTAACGACTCTGTCACTGCTACATGTCATCTTGGCAGCATTAAGCGATGGGATTACATTCTAACTGTACCTACAGTTCGAAATACACTTTATTACTTAGAGATAATGTCTATATTGCGGTGGCAGAAGTTGATCAGCTTAGAAAGGACGGCTGGTTGAGCTGTCAGGTAAATTAATTCCCAGGATATGCCTCGAGCGGTTTTTTTCTAGACGACTTATAAATGAGTTTGTCAATTCTAAGCCAACGTCTTTCAATAAGGTGTTTGATCGTTTTGAAATGCAAGTTTTTGTGTTCTATGAGTATAAACATACGCCAGCTTCGCAGAAGTAGGCAGGTTCTCCTTACAAAGTGTGACCGTACAAACATGGTTATTAATCATGATAGTGAGATCGTTGACAGAGTTTAATTTAAGTTAATAAAACTAGTAACATCTGTACCTACAAAATAACACCCTCTTTCTAGCTGTACGTACCATGTGCCAGACGGTGTGGGAACGATATTACCATCTTTAAATGAGGGAATTAAACCCAAGACAGATCCTTAGGTTTAGTGCAGGGAAGTACGTAGTCTATGTTTTACCTAATCAAACACCTACTGGCTGAGACTTAATACCTAAGCTATGCGGGTTTCCGCTCTATTTAGAAATCTGGGTAGGTTGCACCAACGTACGGTTAGGTACAGATTGAATAAAAGTTAGATATATGGCGCCAGCACCGTAGGAAGTTGTCAAACTTTCCGTACGATTTTTAGTGAGCACGGCTGACGAAGTTACAGGTTAGGTATGCCCATGTTGTATGTGTGCATATGTAGTTATGTTTTAAGTAAATATCAGAAAACATAAATACTCGTAGAACTTATACGATGTTGCACTCGGTATTATTCTTATTAAAAGAAACATGTCATGTTTTAAAATGCTGCTTGTGGCATTGTGGCAGTGTGCCATTGAAAAAATTTTGGTACTAAACCCAAGTTATAAATTCTTGAAATTGGCCCCAGCGCCTTTTGAGAATTCAGGTCATACTACTTAGCTAGATAAATCGCTTCTTTCAACCAGAATACCTAAACCACTCCACCCACTGTGCTTGAACAGTTTTATCCTTATCTGTGATGACTGACGATTCAAAAGTGCTTGTTGCTATTTGAATAAAGAATAATTTGACTTTTGACTTTTTATGTGACCCGAAGAAAGTCCCAGATAAAGAAGTGATGTTCATTAACCTGTTGGCTTACCAGTCTTCTTATAAGCTTCTTCTTATACCCGATATATTTTGCATGTATTTTAATTTAATAGATAAGGTTTATCAACTTGTTTAGAGCATCCATCCATAGTCTACTGTCTGCTTATCAACAGACCCGCTGCCAATTTTACCAATGGCGTCGTATAAAAAACCTATATTTTCATTTAAATGTGTCCCTTGGTAACAAAACTGAACGCTAACGTTAAATGCATGCGTTTTGTAATAAAAACGACAGGTTTGACTTCAACATCATTTTAAGTAAACCTTCACTTACCATTTGAAATGAGACTGAGAACTGAGAATGAGTGCGAATCCTAATGATTATCTACTCGTATCAGCTTTAACGGGTTCTACTAATAATAAACACACAATTTAAATAATTATCCCATTAGACTTGTAAAGCGATTGTACAGGACCTATTATGCAAAACATTCCAAAAGTAAGACGGATTATTTAAAATTATGCAAAACTTGCCATGGAATTTATGTGAAACTAAATTAGGACAAGACTTGTGTGAGAGTCTGTGTTGGATGAATCGAATTATTCAAAAAGAATCGGGACCGTTTGAAGGCACCCACTTACGAGTAACGAGGGTATATCCTTTATTCTTTTGATTGCCTTACCTGTTTCGCTGAAGAAGGGACATTCACTCATATACCTTTGAAATGCGACCCCCTAAAATAAATGAGTATTTTGGAAAAATCTTACACAAATCGACTTACGCCCAAACTACCTATACCTACAACGCTTATTCTACTTCTATGGATACTGGACAACGATATACCTACTCATACCTGGGCCAATTTTTTAGCGTTGTAATTTTTTTTCGCGTTGTTGAAGCATGAAAATTGGTAGGTTAGAAGAGCTGCTGATTCTGTACAAATAAAAAAAATATGACAATATGGCGCTGAAAAAAAAATTCCCATACATTTTATCCACTGAGTAAACTGAGTTACGAAAATCCCATGCGTTTTGTCACTCAATGGAAAAAAATTGTGGGACACTGTAGGAAATCGTGCACATTTTTTTCAGAATCAGGCGCTCTTCCAACCCACCAATTTTCATGCAATTCTAAAAGAAAAAATAAAAAATAAAAAATGAAATGAATAAAATGAACTTTATTCTGTAAGTAGGCCGCAATGGCACTTTTACAAGTCAAACCCTACTAGCGTTTCACAGAGGCCACTGCCGAGAAGAAACGCCGAAAGAAACTCGACAGTCAGCCATTTTCTCACAAAAATATGCTTATTACAATGATAAATGATAATACTTAACCTACTTAAGATCAAGAAATCTAAGTATCTATATAAAGCAACACAAAAACAAAGAATAAAATGAGGAAAAAAACCAGTTATGACAGTGTGTAATTCTGCAAGAAAACATTTCGAAACTGTATACCTTAGCATTATCAAATTCTATTTAGGAAAAAAAAATTTGAATCCTTTAGACTATAAATTTAGTTATAAATCTTTTGATATGTTTTCTTGCAAGAACTGCGTCAACTAGAATTAAAAAATACACAATATATGAATCTTTACTCTATTTAAGTATCTGGTTTGGGCCATGCTTTTCTGTCTGTTAGATAGTCCTCAACCTTGTAATAAGCCTTCGACATCAATGATTTTTTCAAGTACTTTTTAAGAGCTGGAAAAGGTAAATTCAAAACTTCATCAGGTAACTTATTATAAAAACGGACACATTGACCTACAAAAGATTTGTATACTTTACGGACACGAAATTTTTTAGTGGCAATTTTATTTTTATTTCTAGTATTAAAATTATGTATATCAGAATTTTTACAGAAGGAGTCTATGTTCTTAAGGACATAAACAATATTCTCATAGATGTACTGGGACGCTACAGTTAAAATGTTGATTTCTTTAAAGAGTTCTCTTAAAGATTCACGTGAGCCTAGGTTATATATGGAGCGAATGGCTCTTTTTTGTAACACAAAAATTGTCTGTATGTCAGCTGCTTTACCCCAAACCAGGATACCATACGACATAACACTATGAAAATAGCTATGATAAACTAGGCGAGCTGTTTCTACATTGGTAAGTTGCCTGATTTTTCTGATAGCATATGCGGCTGAACTTAATTTACGCGCCATAACGGCTATGTGGGGACTCCATTGTAGATTTTTGTCTAATGTTATACCTAAGAATATTGCTTTATCTACTATTTCTAAGCACTCGTTATTTAAGAGTATACTAGTTTCCACCGGTCTAACATTAGGCAAAGAAAATCTGACACATTTAGTTTTCTTAGCATTAAGTAACAGATTGTTAACGGTAAACCAGTCAAGTACTTTGTCCAGTGTGCCATTAACTCTACTATAGTCAACTGATTTTCGGTCAACCTTAAAGATTAAAGATGTATCATCCGCGAATAAAACTATATCACAAAGATTACTTACTATAGACGGCAAGTCATTTATATAAACCAAAAATAAAAATGGACCTAAGATAGAGCCCTGAGGCACTCCTAACGTTACTATTGCCCCACTAGACTGGGTTCCATTTACAACAACTGCTTGAGTTCTATTGCTGAGATATGAAGACATAAGACTTAACGCATTAGCAGACAAACCATAATGTTTAAGTTTCAAAACGAGCGTCCCATGATCCACGCAATCGAAAGCTTTAGAAAGGTCACAAAAAATACCTATCGCATCACAGGAATTCTCCCAAATATCGTAAATATGTTTAATAAGCACAGATGCAGCGTCAGTCGTGGAGCGCCCTCTTGTGAAACCGAACTGTTTACTTGTAAGCAGTTTATTTCTATTAAATTGCATTAGCATATCGTTTAACATTAATTTTTCAAAAACCTTGCTTAATACAGGTAGTATCGATATGGGACGGAAGTTGGTTAGGTCGTTTAAATCATTGGGGCGCAATGACATCTATGATATGATTAATAACTTTTACTGATGTTCCCCATAAATCCTCGGTTTTCTTTAAATTGAGCGATTTAAATATTTTAACAACCTTGATTGAATCTACTTGACTAAAATTAAACGTTACATCACATTTACTAATGTTAGCACAAAGCAAAGCTTTAGCTTGGGTTTTAGATGACTGCAGACATTTTGTAGTACTACTTGCTATATTTGAAAAATAGTTCTCGAATGCCAAGGCAACATCGTTATTTGACATGACCTGTTGGTCTTCCGTGAGAATGTTGACTTGATAATCGCGAGTTTTAAATTTACCAGATTCTCTATTTATAATATTCCAAACAGATTTCACCTTGTTGTCAGATACTTTAAGTTTAGAACTAATATAATTTGCTTTAGCAGCAAAACACACTCTCTTGAAGATGTTTGAGTAACTCTTGACATAGTCCAGGAAATCACTGTTCTTGTTAAAAAACTACAACGCCAAAAAAATTGGCCCACCTGAAGTATCAATCATCTCACTGAAGTGGAGGTATTTACTCTCTCAGATCAGATGGATTCAAAGTCGCATTTAACCGTTAGGCGACTTCCTGATTTATCGGTGCGGAGGCGGTACGATATGAGAAAACTGTCAGTCAACTCAGTAGCGCTATTTACTACGTCCCTACAATCCCTGCATTTAAATTAAATGTGTGCTTCCTGACTGGCGCGGGATGCGCGGTAGCGGGACGATACGAATATATTAGGCAGTACTGGTCCACTTCTACGCATGATATTACTAATGCGCAAATGTAATACTGACAGTATTCTGTCATGTTGGAATTTTTGCGACGCAAGTAAGTTTACGTCAAAGAAGAAAATGTCACATCGATCCCGCCCCGCCAAGTCAGGAAATCGCCTTAGTATTTAGCGTGTATCTGTTTGACGGCGTATTGTTTATTATCATAAGCAAATCCGCACCAAGACCTCCCCCTCTTCCTGCCCCTCGCAGTCGTCGATGTGTAGCCCACCATGCGGCCACCTCACCTTTTTTTCTTTTTCAATTTATTTACATTAAAAGATAAAAAAACAATACACCATTAATTAAGACGCGCACAGAAACCTGTTTAAGGTTTATGCGTGACGCGAATGTATCGCACCGCTCACAACAACAGTATAGGTATAGTAGAAATTGTTTAAAATGTCCGACATTCTATAAAACTTGTCATTGGACTTTAAATCTTCACCTTTGGTACCTACTCGTAACAGTGAACAAAGCTGCATTGAGCGACCGGACGTCCGGAGATAACGCGCGCACAACCGGTGCGTTGTCACGGATCGCACACAGTTAACCAAAAACACGGCCAAGTGCGTGTCGGGCCACGCGCAAGGTAGGGTTCCGTAGTCGTCTACCCGTTATATTATGCCTAGTTAGTACCCACAGTTTAGCTGGCAGGCAAAAAATGCTCTTAGAAACCTTATAATATTTTTAATCTTCTGTATCTACTTTTAAATATGCCATACGAATAAATACATATTTTTAAAAGAGCTATCCAACGATACCCCACACGATGGGGTTTGGAAGAAAAAAAAATTGCACCACAACTTTACATGTAGGGGAGGTGCCCTAAACAATTTTTTTTCCAAGATTTTATTCTACCGTTTTGTCGACGTCATTAATATCTAATACTCATGCCAAATTAAAGCTTTCTAGTACTAACGGTTACTGAGATAAACGGGGGACAGACGGACGGACGGACGGACGGACATGGCGAAACTATAAGGGTTCCTTGTTTACTACGTAACCCTAAAAACTGTGGTATTTTTTTTACTATGACGTGTCGACAGTAAAGGACGAATGCTATAAGTCCGACATAAAAGCGATGTTAGCCCCTCAGAAATAATTTATGTGCTTAAAAACATGGTGTACATACATATTAGTGATGTACCGACTAGTCGGGATAGCCGACTATCCGGCCACATTTATAGTCGGCGACTAGTCGGCTAAAAAGGCCGACTAATCGGCTCATTATGACCCCCTGGAAATCAGCTTCAAAATCGTCAAAAATGTCCACACTCGCGATTTCCTTTTCGACATTATGCTAAAAAAGAGCACTAGTTGTTTGTTTAACACAACAATTAGATAATTTCACTGTTAAGTCATTTTTTTGCTATATGAAACACGCCGGCCGGTGAAGCGAGTACATAATATCAATATCACTAAAACGTAAACAAAACAAACGCTGAACGCATGGCGAGTGGAGCGACGAGCGGACCGAAACGAACATTCCCGATTGCGCTCGAACTCAGCTGAAACCTATGATCGACCTTGCCGACTAGTCGGCTAGTCGACCAAATCCATAGTCGGCACATCGCCAGTTTACTTACCATGAGAAATAACAACACGTAGGTACCTACAGAGCATACCTACAGTAGTGATTTTATATGGTGCGATTTATTGTAAAGCGGAGAGTTCAGGTATACTTTCCTATTTGGGCTGCTCAAAGTATGAACGAGATGACATTGGGATGTGCTAAATTTCAATTTGTTTTGGGCGCTGTTACTACCATGATAGCTCCGTTCCGTTTGTATTGTATAAAGCGCGATGTTACTCTCACATCTATTTATATTTCAGTGGGTGGCGCGCGTCGCACTCGCACCTAGCGCTCTCTCAGGCCCGGGGCCGGCCGTCAGTCGAGGGCCGCCCGCCGCCACGCGAACGCGTGCCTACGTGAACGTTACCGCCGCCAAGCGAACGCGTACCTACGTGAACGTTACCGCCGCCACGCGAACGCGTAGGTACCTACGTAAACGTTACCGCCGCGCCGGCTGATTGAAAGTGAAGTGAAATCCCACAGGCCACAATGCTGGCAACAAAATCTGGACACGGCTGTTCTGTGTATGGCTGCTTAAACATCAAAAGGGACGATAGTATATCTTTTTTTAAGCTGCCTACAAACAGTGAACAGTAAGTTATTTTTTTAATTAGGTATACCTAAGTACTGACTGTTTAGTATAACCTAGGTGCTTATCGTTATGAAGGTACAATGTACAATTAACAATACAAATGCATAGTGTTCGATACGAATATGAACCACCTGGTTAGGTAGGTACTTAAGCTTAAACTTACGTTTTCGATATGGTTAGGTAGTCAAAGGTCTTTAATTTATGATCCACTTAAAGTTGACAGTCCTGTCAAACTGTATAGTATTGAAATTCAAAGGAAAAGTTTGCGGAAATGGGTCACAAATTAAAGAACGCGACCGTACTAACTACTAACCCAATATCTTGTATACTTATTATTATTAGCGGGACAAGTAATGTATTCATTTTTAAACCGGCCAAGTGCGTGTCGGATTATGCACTATGAAGGGTTCCGTACCGACACCTACTAGTCCATTTAAAACATTTAAAAACGCCATCCATTACACTGAATCAAACAAAAAAGGTCGTATCTTCGTAGGGAGTTGAGTTGGTGGTTGGTGGCACTTACGTCAGGGGACTTTCAGTGGGTGGCGCGCGTCGCTTTAAATATGTACCCAGGGATCGGATACCGGTATTATTTTCAAACCGGTTTCGGCCATTGACCCCAAACCGAAATGAATAGCGTTTGTGGTTTCGTTCTTGTTTCTGGTTTTCGGCACTCAAAACCGGTTAGTGAAGGAACTGTTCTGGGCCCAATTTCGTTTCCGTGGAACGAAATTAACCGGTTTTCGACGGAGGCAACCAGTCTTAACTCGAATTTTTGACAGAGGCCGCCAAGGGTTACTATTATCCGCAGCGGGAGTGCGCTTACAATTTATTTAAAAGCTAATTTATAATTTTATATTAAATTTTACCACTGGACCTGATGTCGAGGGTCTGATGATGCAGCCGGAAGAGAGGCACTGGAACTGCCTAACGGAAAGTGATAAAGTAGTCGAGTTTGGGCTTGTTTGTTTTGTTGTCTTGAGTACTTACCAATGGACCTGATGTCGAGGGTCTGATGATGCAGCCAGAAGAGAGCCACTGGAACTGCCTAACGGAAAGTGATAAATTAGTCGAGTTTGGGCTTGTCTGTTTTGTTGTCTTGAGTACTTACCCCTGGACCTGATGTCGAGAGTCTGATGATGCAGCCGGAAGAGAGGCACTGGAACTGCCTAACAGAAAGTGCTACGATAGTCGAGTTTGGGCTTGTTTCTTTTGTTGTCTTGAGTACTTACCACTAGACCTGATATCGAGGGTCTGATGATGCAGCCGGAAGAGAGGCACTGGAACTGTCTAACGGAAAGTGATAAAGTAGTCGAGTTTAGGCTTGTTTGTTTTGTTGTCTTGAGTACTTACCTCTGGACCTGATGTCGAGGGTCTGATGATGCAGCCGGAAGAGAGCCACTGGAACTGCCTAACGGAAAGTTATAAAGTAGTCGAGTTAGGGCTTGTTTGTTTTGTTGTCTTGAGTACTTACCACTAGACCTAATGTTGAGGGTCTGATGATGCAGCCGGAAGAGAGGCACTGGAACTGTCTAACAGAAAGTGATAAAGTAGTCCTGTTTGGGCTTGTTTGTTTTGTTGTCTTGAGTACTTACCAATGGACCTCATGTCGAGGGTCTGATGATGCAGCCAGAAGAGAGCCACTGGAACTGCCTAACCGAAAGTGATAAAGTAGTCGAGTTTGGGCTTGTTTGTTTTGTTGTCTTGAGTACTTAACTCTGGACCTGATGTCGAGGGTCTGATGATGCAGCCGGAAGAGAGGAACTGGAACTGCCTAACGGAAAGTGATAAAGTAATCGAGTTTGGGCTTGTTTGTTTTGTTGTCTTGGGTACATACCACTGGACCTAATGTCGAGGGTCTGATGATGCTGCCGGAAGAGAGCCACTGGAACTGCCTAAAGGACAGTGCTACGGTAGTCGAGTTTGGGCTTGTTTGTTTTGTTGTCTTGAGTACTTACCACTGGACCTGATGTCGAGGGTCTGATGATGCAATCGGAAAAGACGTACTGGAACTGCCTAACGGAAAGTGATAAAGTAGTCCAGTTTGGGCTTGTTTGTTTTGTTGTCTTGAGTACTTACCAATGGACCTGATGTCGAGGGTCTGATGATGCAGCCAGAAGAGAGCCACTGGAACTGCCTAACGGAAAGTGATAAAGTAGTCGAGTTTGGGCTAGTTTGTTTTGTTGTCTTGAGTACTTACCCCTGGACCTGATGTCGAGGGTCTGATGATGCAGCCGGAAGAGAGGCACTGGAACTGCCTAACGGAAAGTGATAAAGTAATCGAGTTTGGGCTTGTTTGTTTTGTTGTCTTGGGTACATACCACTGGACCTAATGTAGAGGGTCTGATGATGCTGCCGGAAGAGAACCACTGGAACTGCCTAAAGGACAGTGCTACGGTAGTCGAGTTTGGGCTTGTTTGATTTGTTGTCTTGAGTACTTACCACTGGACCTGATGTCGAGGGTCTGATGATGCAGTCGGAAGAGAGACACTGGAACTGCCTAACGGTAAATGCTACGATAGTCGAGTTTGAGCTTGTTTGTTTTTTTGTCTTGAGTACTTACCGCTAGACCTGATATCGAGGGTCTGATGATGCAGCCGGTAGAGAGGCACTGGAACTGTCTAACAGAAAGTGATAAAGTAGTCGAGTTTGGGCTTGTTTGTTTTGTTGTTTTGAGTACTTACCATTAGACCTGAAGTCGAGGGTCTGCTAATGCAGCCGGGAGAGGCACTGGAACTGTCTAACAGAAAGTGATAAACTAGTCGAGATTGGGCTTGTTTCTTTTGTTGTCTTGAGTAGGTACTTACCACTAGACCTGATATCGAGGGTCTTATGACGCAGCCGGAAGAGAGGCACTGGAACTGTCTAACGGAAAGTGATAAAGTAGTCGAGTTTGGGCTTGTTTGTTTTGTTGTCTTGAGTACTTACCACTGGACCTGATGTCGAGGATCTGATGATGCAGCCGGAAGAGAGCCACTGGAACAGTACTTTATCACTTTCCGTTAGGCAGTTCCAGTGGCTCTCTTCCGGCTGCATCATCAGACCCTCAACATCAAATCCAGTAATAAGTACTCAAGATAGGAAATCAAACAAGCCCAAACTCGACTACTTTATCACATTCCGTTAGGCAGTTTAAGTGGCTGTCTTCCGGCTGCATCAGCAGACCCTCGACATCAGGTCCAGTGGTAAGTACTCAAGACAACAAAACAAACAAGCCCAAACTCGACTACTTTATTACTTTCAGTTAGGCAGTTCCAGTGACTCTCTTCCGGCTGCATCATCAGACCCTCGACATCAGGTCCAGTGGTAAGTACTTAAGACAATAAAACAAACAAGCCCAAACTCGACTACTTTATCACTTTCCGTTAGGCAGTTCCAGTGGCTCTCTTCCTGCTGCATCATCAGACCCTCGACATCAGGTCCAGTGGTAAGCACTCAAGACAACAAAACAAACAAGCCCAAACTCGACTACTTTATCACTTTCCGTTAGGCAGTTCCAGTGCCTCTCTTCCGGCTGCATCATCAGACCCTCGACATCGGTCCAGTGGTAAGTACTCAAGACAACAAAACAAGCAAGCCCAAACTCGACTACTTTATTACTTTCCGTTAGGCAGTTCCAGTGCCTCTCTTCCGGCTGCATCATCAGACCATCGACATCGGTCCAGTGGTAAGTACTCAAGACAACAAAACAAACAAGCCCAAACTCGACTACTTTATCACTTTCCGTTAGGCAGTTCCAGTGACTCTCTTCCGGCTGCATCATCAGACCCTCAACATCAGGTCCAGTGGTAAGTGATTAAGATAACAAAACAAACAAGCCCAAACTCGACTACCGTATCACTTTCCGTTTGGCAGTTTCGGTGGCTCTCTTTCGGCTGCATCATCAGACCCTCGACATCAGGTCTAGTGCTAAGTACTAAAGACAACAAAACAAACAAGCCCATACTCGACTACTTTATCACTTTCCGTTAGGCAGTTCCAGTGGCTCTCTTCCGGCTGCATCATCAGACCCTCAACATCAAATCCAGTGATAAGTACTCAAGATAAGAAATCAAACAAGCCCAAACTCGACTACTTTATCACATTCCGTTAGGCAGTTCGAGTGGCTGTCTTCCGGCTGCATCAGCAGACCCTCGACATCAGGTCCAGTGGTAAGTACTCAAGACAACAAAACAAACAAGCCCAAACTCGACTACTTTATCACTTTCCGTTAGGCAGTTCCAGTGGCTCTCTTCCTGCTGCATCATCAGACCCTCGACATCAGGTCCAGTGGTAAGCTAGCACTCAAGACAACAAAACAAACAAGCCCAAACTCGACTACTTTATCACTTTCCGTTAGGCAGTTCCAGTGCCTCTCTTCCGGCTGCATCATTAGACCCTCGACATCGGTCCAGTGGTAAGTACTCAAGACAACAAAACAAGCAAGCCCAAACTCGACTACTTTATTACTTTCCGTTAGGCAGTTCCAGTGCCTCTCTTCCGGCTGCATCATCAGACCCTCGACATCGATCCAGTGGTAAGTACTCAAGACAACAAAACAAACAAGCCCAAACTCGACTACTTTATCACTTTCCGTTAGGCAGTTCCAGTGACTCTCTTCCGGCTGCATCATCAGACCCTCAACATCAGGTCCAGTGGTAAGTGCTTAAGATAACAAAACAAACAAGCCCAAACTCGACTACCGTATCACTTTCCGTTTGGCAGTTTCGGTGGCTCTCTTTCGGCTGCATCATCAGACCCTCGACATCAGGTCTAGTGCTAAGTACTAAAGACAACAAAACAAACAAGCCCATACTCGACTACTTTATCACTTTCCGTTAGGCAGTTCCAGTGGCTCTCTTCCGGCTGCATCATCAGACCCTCAACATCAAATCCAGTGATAAGTACTCAAGGTAAGAAATCAAACAAGCCCAAACTCGACTACTTTATCACATTCCGTTAGGCAGTTCGAGTGGCTGTCTTCCGGCTGCATCAGCAGACCCTCGACATCAGGTCCAGTGGTAAGTACTCAAGACAACAAAACAAACGAGCCCAAACTCGACTACTTTATCACTTTCCGTTACGCAGTTCCAGTGACTGTCTTCCGGCTGCATCATCAGACCCTCGACATCAGGTCCAGTGGTAAGTACTTAAGACAATAAAACAAACAAGCCCAAACTCGACTACTTTATCACTTTCCGTTAGGCAGTTCCAGTGGCTCTCTTCCTGCTGCATCATCAGATCCTCGACATCAGGTCCGGTGGTAAGTACTCAAGACAACAAAACAAACAAGCCCAAACTCGACTACTTTATCACTTTCCGTTAGGCAGTTCCAGTGCCTCTCTTCCGGCTGCATCATCAGACCCTCGACATCAGGTCCAGTGGTAAGTACTCAAGACAACAAAACAAACAAGCCCAAACTCGACTACTTTATTACTTTCCGTTAGGCAGTTCCAGTGCCTCTCTTCCGGCTGCATCATCAGACCCTCGACATCGGTCCAGTGGTAAGTACTCAAGACAACAAAACAAACAAGCCCAAACTCGACTACTTTATCACTTTCCGTTAGGCAGTTCCAGTGACTCTCTTCCGGCTGCATCATCAGACCCTCGACATCAGGTCCAGTGATAAGTACTCAAGACAACAAAACAAACAAGCCCAAACTCGACTACTTTATCACTTTCCGTTAGGCAGTTCCAGTGACTCTCTTCCGGCTGCATCATCAGACCCTTGACATCAGTTCCAGTGGTAAGTACTCAAGACAACAAAACAAACAAGCCCAAACTCGACTACTTTATCACTTTCCGTTAGGCAGTTCCAGTGACTCTCTTCCGGCTGCATCATCAGACCCTCGACATCAGGTCCAGTGATAAGTACTCAAGACAACAAAACAAACAAGCCCAAACTCGACTACTTTATCACTTTCCGTTAGGCAGTTCCAGTGACTCTCTTCCGGCTGCATCATCAGACCCTTGACATCAGTTCCAGTGGTAAGTACTCAAGACAACAAAACAAACGAGCCCAATCTCGACTACCGTAGCACTTTCCGTTAGGAAGTTCCAGTGGCTGTCTTCCGTTCCGGCGGCATCATATAAATTAGCTTCTAATCTAAATATTATAAGAGCACACGCGCCGCGGGGCCCGCGGGTGATGGTATTTAATACCTGACGACAACGCCTTCAAAAGTGAGAAAGTGACAGTCGTGACATTTTAAACCGGTTTAATAAAGTTCCACGGAACGTTAAAATTCCGTTCTCCTAGAATACTGATAACCGAAATAATTCGTTCTTTCACTAACAGGTATTTTGATAAACCGGTATTATGTAAGAACGAAATCAAACCGGTTTAGGAACAAAATAATACCGGTATTTGGAAACCGGTTCCGATCCCTGTATGTACCTAGTGATCTAGCGGCCTGAGGCCGCTCGTCAGTCAATCGTGGGCCGCCCGCCGCGCCGCCGCGTGAACGCGTGTACGCTACCGCCGCCGCCGCCGACTAGAACGCGACGAGTCGATAATTTACCGAAAGTGAAGTAACCCACAGGCCACAATAATGGCACCAAAATTAGGACACGGCTGTTCTGTGTATGGCTGCTTAAACACCAAAAAGGACGATAGTATATCTTTTTTTACGCTGCCTACAAATGGTGAACTGTAAGTTATTTTTTTTTAATTAGGTAGGACAGCGTTATGGAATATCGAATCAACTCCATAGGATTTCCATAGCGCTTAATTCGATATTCCATAACGCTGTCCTATTAGGGTGCTTCTTATTTTACGACTATTTTTGTTTCTCACGGGGCGGCACCCGTTCATTTCGTTAAGTGGCGTGAAACAACACTAGTGTATTTACTTCAGAATTTTTATTCAAGTTTTAGGGGTCGCTACCGTCCAAGGACGTACTTAGTAATGATTCATTGTGTACTCAGCCGGTTTAGCAGCGGTTCAACCTGTACCATAGGCGGTACACAGAGAACAATTTCTCATCTTTTAAATAAAATGTAATATCTCAACCTCGCATTTAAACATTTAATTATTACTTAGTACTTATTGTGGTTTTTTTTTATCTTCCAGGCGAAATGAATGGTTGAAACGAATTGGAAGACCTGATTTATTAAGTAACACAAATTTAAAGCCGACAAGTTACCGAGTATGCTCAATTCATTTCGAAGAGGTTATGATGACTTCTGTCCACATACGAAAATTGTTACCAGATGCAGTGCCAACAAAATACCTGAACGAGCCTCAGCCAAGTACATCAAAATATGAAAACGAATCAGAAAATATTAAGGTTTCAGCAGATACTGACGTTTCAACACAAACCAAGGATTCCACGGTGAATCAATTGTCTATCAATAGAATTAAGGATGCGCCTAAGACCACAACTGGTACACAAACTGACAATCCAGTTACAGAAAATATTGCACAAACTTCAGTGGCTCTTTCATCTAGAAGGTCTAGAAAGAGAAAGCTCCGTGCTCAATTGCGTGAGTCTGAATATAAAACGAACTGCAGCGTGAGCTAAGTATAATAAAACAAGAAATTGAAGCCTAAAATTCGCTTTCACTAGTTCCATCTGACGACCATGCTGATGAAACAACTAAAACGTTTTATAAGCATATAGAGTGGCAAGACAGTCTGAGGAACAGACACAAAGGTAATCGTTAAAAATAAATAAATAATAATAATAAGCCTTTTTATTGTTTCCTTTTAAATAATTATATATTTAGCGTAACGTAATCTGTTTTCTACTTTCTTATGGTTAGTCTACTTCTTATATCTAAATTATTATTGTTATGTTAGTATAAAAACACTTCGATTATTTTTTTTAAGGAACCCCTTTTCGGGTACAGGCCTCCTCCAAATTGTACCAGTTTTCTCGGTCCTCCGCTTTGTTCATCCAGAGCTTTCCAGCTATGGCCACGATATCATCACTCCATCTTTTTCTTGGCCGTCCTGGCTTTCTTTTTCCCCTTGGTCCGGTCCATTGTGTCACAATCCTAGTCCATCCATCGGTAATCGTTATGACTACGAAATTTTTGCACTGAATTTGCATTATTCGAGTCCTCAAACTTATCGGAGCTTGAAATAATTTCTTGAACAACCAAGCGAAAGTACTGTATCTAGATTTAGATTGCACATTCGACCCGAAAAAAGTGATGGGGTTTTAAATACCATTGCTTCCAAGTTAGAGTCTTTGCCTGATAAAGCGAAGTACTGTACTAATGTGTCAATGGGCCGGTCCTGAAACGTAGAATATTTTACGAATTAAATAACGACTGCGCTGGCTTGGCCACCTGGAGAGGATGGGGGACGATCGTGCAGTGAAGAAGGCGTATGTGGGCGGCCCAGTGGAAAACGTCCGGTTGGTTGTCCCAGATACCGCTGGAATGACGAAGCCCTCAAAGACCTAGCTAAAACCTACCTAACCTAGCTAACCTCGGTATACCCAACTGGCGTGAGGTGGCGCACAACAGGGAAGAGTGGCGTTCTCTTGTGTCCGAGGCCAAGATCCTCTTTGGGTCGTCTAGCCAGCGTAGTAAGTAAATAACGATAAGATTTTTGGATTGCATAACACTAATGGGAAAGTGACAAAGGATATAGATTCAAATGCGTATGTCATTATGTTACGGGGTATTTCTATAAACTGGAAGCAGCCTTACTAGCCAACTAAACATTACGAAGAGTTAGATGAGTGGATGAATGAAGTTATATCTAACCTACTGAATATGGGCATTAAAGTAATGCGGACGCTCACACGGATGGGTTTCACGCGATCAATGAGGAAAAAAATTGCATCGTTGATAGACCATGTCAGAAACAGTCAAAACAGCATTTTGAAGGTGTTAGCAGATAGGTATAATTGTCCCATTCTTTGTTACTGAGTGGCACAGATCAGGACCCTTGTTAAATATATCAAATAGCCTTGATCTGTGTCACACAGAGTTTTATTCTTTTTAATTTTGTTCCTTTTCATTTTAAGTAATATTTAATTAATTTATTATGTAACCTCGCTAACATAGATATAAGTATTTAATATAACTAACCATATATGGATTTAAATCTGAAATAAAGTATTTTGATAAGTGCGCAAAAGAAGTTAAGCAAGTGACTCCAGATAAACCTTACTTTATTTTTAATGGTAGCTAGAAGATTATATGGTCAGCGATCTCCAAATACCTATCCGACAGACAGGCGTGATTATAATGTATGTATGGAAAACTAGCCTCGTGTAACCGGGCGGGTACTCTGCGACATTGTATACACGCCACGGTATTTTATTTCGAGTTCTCTGTGTTTAGTCGCCGTCATTATAATGAGCAGCGATATTACTACGTTGGAATGGCTAGTAAACTGTATTCAAAATTATTAGACCAGTGTAAAGTTGACCCTTAGTTGCGTAGTAACTGTACGTAATCATGGGTGGCATTTATATTGGTCCGGTAGCACGGTCGGTGACTGTGTGAAGTGTGTTGGCACCGACAGTTGTTTGTAGTTACCGCGCTTGTTGGCAGACACATGACAACTAAGCGGAACAGGCTGTTATCATTTTACTGTTCAAAGTCACCTATTTTTACAGTGCTAACCTGAGTTCAAATGAGGCCTTCAACCTGACTACATCTCACATTGACATAGCTGACACAAAGTTAATCACAAGAATTTACGTCTTAATTGCCAATACTAGGAGACAGTACTAGGCAAGTTATGTAGAATTATAAACTATGACTTGGAACGTATAGAAACTATCAAAATCTTATAAATTTCCTTTTCCATCTTAACGTGTCTTCCACCTTTGTCAGCCTAGGTACTTAAAATTTGTCCGTAAAAAACTTACATAACTTTATCTTTATCTGAAATGGAAATTCCATACAAAACGTAGATTATCCTTTTTTGGTTTGGACTATATTTGAGTTCGTGGTCGCCACTCGAGAACCTTTCGGCCCCAACGGCCATCGGTTCTACGTGCAATGTGCCCCACGCGATGTGGCGACCACGGACCGGAAGGCGCAGCGTGGGTAGACCCCCCACAAGGTGGACTGATGACCTGGTAAAGGTCGCGGGAGTCCGCTGGATGCGGGTGGCGCAAGACCGGTCATTGTGGCACTCTTTGGGGGAGGCCTATGTCCAGCAGTGGACGTCTTTCGGCTGATATGATGATGATGATGATGATGATATTTGAGTTTAGGGCGTACATGTACAGTCAACCAATTTGGTTTCTGGGCCACGTTGTACCTTATCATAGTGAAAATCAATATGAAAGCCGCTAGAGATCTCATATAAATGTCACTGTTACAAGATACGAAATGGCCCAGAAATCAAATTGGTTGACCGTACATGTACGCCCTAAACTCAAATATCGTCCAAACCAAAAAAGGATAATCTACGTTTTGTATGGAATTTCCATTTCAGATATTTCTATATGCTACGATACGATGGCCGTGCATACAGATGGTTATTTCATCCCAGTCATTTTCCCATCCGTTTATACGGCTACTTAAACTCGTAATTACATTCCAGCCTCTGCCACGCCAACTTGAACCTTAACACTAGTGACATAAGAGCAGCAGCGAGGTATTTGCTCTAGTATGCGCCACCATTTGGCAGAGACTCATTATCTCGAGCATTCGTAACACATCAGTCTGCCTCGTCGCACGCATGCAAAGTTGCATATTATGGTACACTTCCAAGGAATGCGATTTCTTGCGACAGGGCAGCGGTGGCGGATTCAGGAATTTGGTTGATATTGGTGTTAAAATTGAGGGATGCGGTCTTCTTAAGGTGGCGGTTCGCGCTGCGACAGAGACCAAAGACCGAGACCTTCACTTGACTGTAGGCAACATATAAGCGACAGTTCGCGAGCGAGACAGAGACAGGAGACAGAGACACGAGCTATGTCAAGTGTTCGTCGCGGTCTCCAGTCGCGGTCTTCTGTCTCGGTCTTTGGTCTCTGTTGCGGCACGAACCGTCTTAAGGGCCTACCCTACCACACAAGGATGTATTTCCCTCTCTGTATATTCGTTCGTTAGAGAGTTAGATAGTTCCTAATATATATATATATATATATACATATGTTCCTAAGAACAGATCCGTGTATCAATTTTTTAATCAAAGTGAAAATTGAAAAATTCAACACCATTTCAAGGGATACCACGGTGACTCAATTGGTAGAGCAATTGGACGGATTCCAGAGGTCGTGGGTTCAAATCCCACCTGTGGTGTTGAATTTTTCAATTTTCACTTTGATTAAAATTGAGATTTTCGCTAGCGGACGCATCCGCTTAACAAACATATTAAAGATCCGTGTATGTATTAGAGTTACAGACTTGCCCATACTGATCGAATTCAATACATTGAACTAGTCACTAACTGTACTGTGCACCACCCGGTATAGTACAGTTAGTGACTCGATGGACTCGGATCGATCACCGTCACCCGTGGGACGATCACACCTCTTTACGTTCGCTGTAATGTAAACCGGCAATCGGAGATATTACACTTCCTGGCTCTGATTTCACCCACTTGACAATTTGTCACCTGACACAATGACAAATTACCTACATGCGGGTCGACCAGTGGAGGTGGCCGCTCAACGTTTATTTGTTCAAAATAGGGATGTCAAAAAAAATCGATCATTAAAAAAACGATTAATAATCGATTATTATTTTAAAAATGATCGTTTTTTAATCGATTTCGAATTTGCTATAAATCGATTAATAAAAAAATTATAATTTCACGGCCGGTTAATGCCGATATAAATGTTGTCAATTCGAAACTTATTTTTTTACGTTTTATTATTTGAGATAGGTTGCGTTCGGTTCTACCTCTACCGTACCCGTGTATCGCTTAATAATAATCAGCGTGTAACCGATCCCATAGGAAAACTTTAAAAAATCGATTATGAAACAAAATCGATTATTATTTCTTCAAACATCGATTTTTTTTAATCGATTTTTAATTAATTTGTAGCAAAATAATCGATTATTCGACACTGAATTGACATCCCTAGTTCAAAATCGGTAGTTAGTACAAGGAGTTACATGCCTTGGGGCGTACTTACATATTTTTGTGACATGCTTTGTTACATTGTTACTTATACTTACCGGGCCCGCAATATACGTCAAATTGCCAATGTCAAATGTCAAAATTGGAGCTCGGCAATCTTCAAAGTTCCTCTGAAGATTTTTTGTATACACCACAGGCTAAGGAAGCCAATAAGGAAAGGAATGCCGTGCAAGGCAAGGACGACAAATTATACATATACATTATTCTTATCATCACTCATTTGTTTTACCATCCTATATCCTTTCTCCAACACTTTTCTGTAATCCAATACTTAACGTCAAATTACTCTTTAGCTCCTCTAGTCTCGCAAACACACAAAAATGATATAAAAACTGCGGGTTTTCAAATGGAACTCGTATCATTAAAACTCTCACGGCCGTCCTAAACAAATAACCATAAAAACCAATCCCTAGGGCGGGAAGGTAGATGGATGAGCCTATTGAGCCGGCAATTGAACGATTACCAGTCGCCAATGCACCTGTTTTTTTAACTATAGTTTAACACGTATCACAACGTAAATTCTGGCGGTATACTAGTCCTAGTTTTTTTTGTATACCACGTCGGTGGCAAACAAGCGTTCGGCCCGCCTGATGGTAACCGGTCATCGCAGCCTATGGACTGTTGCAACCCCAGGGGTGTCACATGCGTATTGCCGACCCTAAAAGTAAGTAGGTACAGTCAAGTGCAAAAATATGGGTGCATACAACTTGCTCAAAAATATGTCCCATAGCTCTTATGTCGGTGAATTAAGGTTTTAGTATCATATTTATGAGAGGATACACTCGATACATATTTTTGCACTTGACTGTACCTTGTAGTATGAAAAGTCCCGAATTCCCGATTTCCTTGACTTCCGGGACTTTTTATAGATTCCAGTGCAGTATAGTATGTATGTATGTATGTAATAACTTTATTGTACACAAAAAAAAACACAAAAAATACAAACAAATAAGGACATTTTGGTACAAAGGCGAACTTATCCCTAAAAGGGATCTCTTCCAGTTAACCTTTGAGCAATTGAGTGGAGACAGGAACCAGAAGATAGACAAACACGTGTACAAAGTCTATATATATATCTACAAACTACCTAATATACTACAAACTACCAAATACAATACATATAATAATCATATATATAGTTGAGATCTTGTATTGGCCGATATTTTATAAAACTGTTTCTGCAGTTTGAATCTTCTGGCAAGCAAAATTAAGTTGCTTTTCATTCACTACTTTAACATACCTCGGCCAACTCTTAGTAACCTTAATAAATATCTTATATCTTTAAACGAGCAATTCTTGTATATATATATATATATATATTTATTTATTTATTTCGGGGATCTCTGAAACGGCTCTAACGATTTTGATGAAATTTGGTATGTGGGGGTTTTCAGGGACGAGCAATCGATCTAGCTAAGTCCCATGCACGGGAAAATGCCGAGCAAAGCTCGGTCGCCCAGATATTTGAAGTTAAAGGTAATGTGAAACAAGTTTAGTATTTTCACTACAAAGACGCGCTCCGTCACAAAACACAGGGATATTATTGAATACATTCTTATTTTAAATAATGTTCATTTATAGTAAACATAAACAATAAACATTGTACACAAACAGTAAACTTGTTTACACTTCAGCTATCTTGTCACGCACACATGCACAATAAACACACACATATGCGTGGTTTTCAGAAGTACCCTTCTCGGTCGTTCAATAAATTGATAGAAAAATATTTTCCCAGCGCTACGTTATGGACGCCAGCTGCGAATAAAAATGCCGCAGTATAAATATCCAGCAGTGTTTTATCCATACACAAACACCAGCGTATGATACTTGTGATGTTAAGAATAAACTTGTACGTGCGATATTTGGGCCAATTTTATTGGCGTTTAGTTTTTTTTATTTCTTAATTTAATGAAAATTGGCAGGTTGGAAGAGCTCCTGATTCTGTACAAGTAAAAAAAATATGACAATATGGCGTCGAAAAAAAAATTCCCCCATACATTTTTTCCACTGAGTTACGAAAATTCCATACGTTTTGTCATTCAATGGAAAAAAATTGTGGGACACCGTAGGAAATCGTGCACATATTGTTCATAATCAGGAGCTCTTCCAACCTACCAATTTTCATGCAATTCTAAGAAATAAAAAAAACTACAACGCCAAAATAATTGGCCCATTTATACCACCGAGATTTATACAATAGATGTTGTGGTTGGGTTGCTTAGTGGTTTTAGCAAGTGTAGTGGTTGCGAGTTCAATTCCTGGCGTCTATCTATGAGTTAAGTGTAAGGCCTGAGTGGACCCTCGAAAAGGAGCGTTCGGCGGGGCGTGCAGCGGGGCGGGCGAGCGTGCATACTATTTGTGCAGCGGCGACTCAGGGCACCAGTATGAGTTTCAATTGTTTAACATGCACGCCTCGCTGCACGCCCAACTCAAGCGTCCACTCAGGCCTTACACTAAAAGGCGAGTTTTCCGGAACTCATTTACTGCCTAATTGCCTATAGTATTTAAGTTGAAATTTACATAGATATGAAATCCAAAAATGTATATATATGAGTTACCAACCCTGCTACTGCCCAGTTCTCTATTATACTTATATTCTTCCATTCATACTAAACCGACACTACAATCTCAAATATCTGTACACAATCGATTCAAAAGAAACAAAAGACGTTCTTAAATAATTGAAGAGCTTCAAATGTCAGTGTGTAAGTATTTCAAAATTCTTTGACCAAATGAGTGAGACTAGTCGAAGAGACTTGGAGTTAATATACTCATTAAAATATTTTAACGTCGAAACTTGACACTAACCAGCTTTGCCAATAAAAAAATAATTAACATACCACGTGGTACCAAATCGAGAGCTAATTATACAGCGATACAAGTGATTACGGCCCGTATTGCGGTGGCATAAAGCCGAGGGTGGGGTGAGGATGCTGCGCCAATTTTATCTCACTAGGCGCCTGTTGTTACAATTTGATAAGTGCGGGACCAGGGTGTCCAACACAAACAAGTGTATATATACAGGCTGTGTATAATTTAATACAAAGTCACACTCAAGGATAACGAGATGACTTGGTGTGTAGTGTGTAATATAGAACACATCTAGGTACAGTCAGCAACAGAGAAAAGGGACCCCCCGTGCATACAAAACTTCTATGAAGGGGGTACCTTTTCTTTGTCGCTGACTGTACCTATCTAACAATGCAATGCTTGTAGTTTAATTACCAACTCTAAGACAGTAAGGAAATCATTTTTTGCGTTTATTGTTTGCCCAGACTGTAAGTGGAAAAAACCGATAAGCTTGTAATGATGTATGAAACGATATCTCTTAATGAGATCCAAAATTTATGCTATTGGGCCGTAATAGTCCTATTTCAAAATAATTATAAGGAGAAAATGTTAATTTTCTTGTCAATTCACAAAATAGATGAATGTTTTTAACTGATTTAGGATCCTAAAGTCTCTTATATACTGTGTAGGATATATAGCGGTTTGCCAACAAATACATTTTATTCTATAGGCGTTCAATGGCGATATCTCATAGGCAGTCCCATATAAACAATACATCAAGACAACAGGTTTTACCAGGCACCTCAGTTATTACTCCGCTTATATCGTAAAATTCAAAGGGGATAAAAACTAACAATGAGGTAGATCTTTTAAAAACTCGTTTTAAAACTGTTCCTATCCGAGACGTAGCATCTAACATATTCATAGGCAAGGCGGAGATAATTTGGTTTACTTTTTAAAGAACTGAGAATAGAATAATCTGGAATAGGTAGGTTTGCATAAGCATATTTGATATTTGACGACCGCTTTAGCTTAGTTGGTAGTGACCCTGCCTGCGAAGCTGGAGGACCCGGGTTCGAATCCTGGCCGGGGCATTTATTTGTGTGATGAGCACGAATATTTGTTCATGGGTCTTGGATGTTTCCTATGTATTTAAGTATCTATTTATCTATATTTAAGTATGTATATCGTCGCTTAGTACCCATAGTACAAGCTTTGCTTAGTTTGGAACTAGGTTGATTTGTGTAAGATTGTCCACATATATTTATTTATTTATTTATTTTATATCCAGCGCTATTGACGCCACGTCACTGGTAAGATTGTTAAATGTGTATACAGATATTTTTGTCACTCTGGGAACGTACTTACGTCTATTTTATGCCTTTGAACGTATCTACCTGTACCTAAATTCCGTGGACCACAAGATACAGCCTCACTATAGCTTGGTCCTTCTATAGTAGGTACAGCCGAGCTATTATGTACGTATATAAAACAGGTATCCTTAGTTCTTTGTATCCTAATTTAATTCTCATTTGTATGCTCGCCCCCTTGCCGCTAAACACTTGAGTTAATGCGGAACTGTTGTCGGACCAAAACGGGACGTCCCGGACCCACGGCCCGCCGGATAATACCGCCGTGGACGTGCTAAATAATAACGGGACAGTACATTAGCAAAGGCATTGCTTAAAACATCATGACATAAGTTTAGTGTCAAAATGGAGCCTTATTTCAAAATAGTGATCAATGACGTTTTAGATTAGATTATTTGTCTATTTATTTTGAATTAATAAAAGTAATCAACCTACACATATAAAAGGTTACTTTTATTCTCAGAAATTTAGGCTCCCAAATCTTTTACCGCAGGCTTTGCCTTCGAAAAAACGTAGCGAAAATGCTGGGATTGCTGGGGCATGAGCTACGATAAATAATGTGTATTTATTTAAACCGGCTACGGCGTTTTTATGAGCGTTGTGTTATTACAAGAATATGTTACAGTACGTAGTAGAAGCACATTACACGCAGTGTGAGTACAATCTACAACACTTATTGCAACAACAAATAAATGTTTATTTATTTATTATTTATTTTAAACTTTATTGCACATAAAAAATAGTACAAGGGCGGACTTAATGCCATGAGGCAATGTTTAGGTCTTACACAGACTTAAGGTTCGTGATATCACGTAGAAATATCTAAAGCTTAGCTAGAAACATAAAATCGAAGTTGTGTTTGTACTCATATTCGCATATCGCATTAAACAAAAATTATACTGAGCAAAAAAATACTAATAATTAGTAAGTTTTAGTGAATCCCAAGACAAGGAGATTATGTACTAACGGTTACAAAACAGTTTAGTAGTTACAAGGGCTAATTTTTTGGTATTAGTAAATAACTACTATTATCAAAAACTGTTTTGTAACCGTTAGTATATAATCTCCTTGTCCTGGGATTCACTAAAACTTACTAATAATTAGTATTTTTTTCGCTCAGTATACAAACACAGGCCGTTAACTATCGACCACAGGCTGTGACCACAGGAGACCTTTTTTTTTAAAGTGCGCATGACCCTCAATACAACTTACCAGTATTACGACAAAGATGATGACAAACATGTTTTAAAAATTTAAACCCGTTGATCTTTTTTACATCCTTGTCTTTGACACGATAAAAGACGGTGATAGTGAAGGAGATTGAGAGCGACAAATAAAAATATACCTCCTAGTTAAAAATCCAATAGAAACACATTTAATGTTGATATAATTTAACATGAATTTAACATATTTTTCATGAAACGAATCAGAATATAAGAATGAGATTCTTATATAAGGGTAGGATAAGTTGATAGTTCCTACCTATCCGTATAATATAAGTACCTACAGTTTCATTGTCGTCCTTTAGCAGACTTTCAAGGAAATAACTCAAACGTCCAGTTTCTCGCCATTGTGCTCCGAAAGGAGACAGAAACTTGCGAACACAATCCCTTTACACGGTCTAAATAAAGCAACCAGTATTATAACTGCAGGTAAACGCCACAAAAAGTTATCATTCCTGTTCATCATATCAAAGACAAAGAGAGCGTTACACATATATACTCGTAATACTAATACAAGTAAAAACTTAGCCAATTAGAAACAGTTGTAGTCGCTAAAAAACAGTTTAAAAAAGCTTTTTGTGTATGAAATATGTATATAGCCTATAAAGTATCCACTGCTGAACATACACACATTTCAGTTTTCCAAACGAAATAATAAAGTTAGAAAGTGGAAGGTGCGTCGAAAACTTGTTAGGCCGGTCGCACATTGGACACGTTTTCGTACCTACGAAATTACTCGTCCGAACACGCACGAAGCCGCGAATACGACCAATTCGTATCCAGTGAGCGCGCTCCCGTAGTACTTCAAGGTCGGGAACGTTCGCGCGGCTTCGTGCGTGTTCGGACGAGTAATTTCGTACGAAAACGTGTCCAATGTGCGACCGGCCTTAGTGTTACGTATCAAAATTGGTATAACGAAAAACTTAATTATGCGATCAGCCAGTGTGTCTCTGTAATTGCACAGTCTTGTGACAGGCAGTTTGCTGGACTTAATTTACTGCTTACACAACGTATTTTGTTTGGAATTAAGAAACTTGCTCGAATCTACTACAATGTAGCCACATAATGGCGTGAGATACTTCACCCTCGTCGAACAAAGACGTGCTGACTGTCAGTCGGCTTGTCGAGGGTGCACGCCACGACCGTAACTAAGAACACAACAATACTGGGGTAAAAATAGTAACTATAGTACAGTAGGATCCGCTTATAACGACTCCGGAATACTCCGGATATAACATTTGACCGCTTTTAACGACTGCTAAATCACCTGACGTTAGGATTCATCCCATACATTTTCAAGGAAAAACAGTCCGTTTTGTACGACGTCCTGTAGCTCTAGTATAAGTTTTTTCGAAACATTAACTAATTCGAACGCGTTTGCGTTTTGTCTCAAAATGTATGAAAGTGGGATGAAAACGTGAACAGCGCCTCTGGTGGTCACTAGTGGAAACTAAAACAGCGAGTATAACATTTGTACTAACCGATGAACGCGCGTATTTCAAACTCGGTGAGAGCGTTTTCATACATTTTGAGACAAAACGCAAACGTGTTCGAATTAGTTAATGTTTCAAAAAAACTTATACTAGAGCTACTGTTAGTGCGACGTTAATATTGCCGGTCCCTTGATGGTCGTTGTATCCGGATTCTACTTACTGTATTTAAAAATCATTCGATTAAGAAAAAACTGGCTAGGTGCCCGTTGGACTTCACACGTTTAGGGTGCCGAACCAACCGCAACATTATAACCAAATTTCAAGTTCATAGGTCAACGGGAAGTTAAAAAATCTTAGGTTCAACATTTTGTGACAGCGACGGTCGGACTGACGGACGGACGCGTGACGTGAGTGGCAACAATAGGGTCCCGTTTGAGCCCTTCGGGTACGGAACAATAAAAAGCGTGTAACTAATACTAAATCACAAGTATATTATAATCAGCCACGCAAGAATCGTTAGTTACGTCACAGATTCATCTGCAACTGGCTTTGACGCATACTAAACAATGATCATTATACACATCGGCTACGTCAACCTTAAACTTATAAAACAAAATGCAAAATTTCATATTTTATCAATAAAATGAGTATGATTATGAGTAAGACTTAGTTTTATAAAGATGCGTTGTCAGATTGATAACTCATTTATTGATATGACTTACCAACATAAGACCTTAAGTACCTACCTTAGGAATTTTCATAAAATTATCGCTAACTGATATTGAAAATTGTAAGCCTTTTTCACTCCATTTAGTTCCACAACTGATATTTTTGATAATTTCAGGGTGCAGGCAGGGAATCAATTAATTACCAAACCTGTCCATCATGTGATATGATACGAGTATATTATAAAAGTACTCGCTACTCCCCTGAAGCGCTCGGCTTTTGTCAACAGTCTGTTTTACACAAGCACATGTGTGTGTGTGTGTGTGGAAGGCTACGAGTGTGTCGCCGCAACAGTAATTGTTCAAGTGCAGGGCTTCCCTTTGTGAAGCTCTTGTTGCATTCTAGTTGGCGATGGTCTACCAGCGAGATAACTTACAAGAGATATTACACTTGTTTTATAGTGCCCGCTAGCCTCTCATGAAGTACTTGCCTTTTGACATGAGGTTATTATCCCTGATCGCTGCTAAAGGTATTAAGATGGTGCAGAGCTGTGTTGATGTGTTTCTATCTCATCACCTATCTCATAAAATAGGGCATATACCTAAGTATTTGAGTATATAAATCTTTGTTATTGACACAGACTTGCGGTTGGTTCCCTAAGTCTGACTCGCACTTGGCCGATTTTTCTAGCTAGGTGTCCCTTAAAGCCCATTTATATTGTGCAAAAACTGGCACATGAGTTATCATTACGGGGTTTCATGTAACTGGTAGGTATGCTCGGCAGTGTAATGATGTATGATACAGGAATATTAAATTCTTTAGAATATTTCTTATTATATCTGATCTGAATTCTGAATAAATCTAAGTCAAAAGTTATTCATTCCTCAATTTAGGCATATTATATGTACCTATGAAAAACAACTATGTATAAACTATACCCTAAATGTGAAGAGAGTATTCAAGAGCAAGTTTGGCCTAGCCAGCCATATCAGAGCTCACGATAGGGCAAATACATAGTTTGTCAGGGTCGCCGTCATCGAAATCGATGAGGAGGACTATATATATATTCTTTAGAATATTTCTTATTATATCTGATCCGAATTCTAAATAAATCTAAGTCAAAAGTTATTCATTCCTCAATTTAGGCATATTATATGCACCTATGAATGTCAATAAACTACCACCCAATGAGGGCACTTGCGGATTTACTTCGAGTCTGTGATATCTTTTGTGCAAATGCCACCTCCTTTATATCATACCTACTTCAAGATTCTCTCCAATATTTCCATAAACCGGACAATGGAGCTCAGCGGGAGTGTTCCGAATTTCTTTTGTTGCTGGTGTAAGTGTAACCATTGCCAAAATCATATTTTTTTGTCAGTTATTTCAATTCCTTTGAATAATTACACGACACAAGTAAATAAGCAAGTTTCATCGGAAATTTCCAGCAAAACAATGACAATGAACATTTTTGTCTACGTAAAGCAAAACTGTTTTTTTTAGAAACTTAAATACGTACCTAAGTATAAGTATACTACTCGAGAGCCAGAGCTCGAACGGGTGTTTTTGTATGGAACGCCTGCTCACGTTACTTGAGTAGTTTTGTTAAAGCTCGAAAATAATGGCTGAGAGCCAGTGGGACCACCCAGCGCCCTCGCACGTCGATGTTACGTAGTCTGGGGCAGCATTCCGCATGTTAATATAACAGTTCGTGACATCGCATTTTTGCATGATATCATTCAATTTGTGATATTCAGTAATCAGTAGCTCTAACAGTATAAGTTTTTTCCAAACATTAACTAATTTTCGAACGCGTTTCCGTTTTGTATCAAAATGTATGAAAGTGGTATGAAAACGTGAACAGCGCCTCTGGTGGTCACTAGTGGAAACTAAAACAGCGAGTATAACATTTGTTGCTAACCGATGAACGCGCGTATTTCAAACTCGGTGAGAGCGTTTTCATACATTTTGAGACAAAACGCAAACGCGTTCGAATTAGTTAATAAAAAAACTTATACTAGAGCTACAGTATCTTTATTGCTTCATGCTTTGTATTCATGTCTTTTTAATGTCGGTCTTAAGATAACCTTTATCAAGAGACACACATGGAGATGTTTGCTTAAATTTAGTTTGTGATTAAATGTAGGTACTCCATTCCTGAATCAGGCTCTATTGTTAGGGATTTGTATTGGGATCGTCAACAGTTTCTTCATGTCGCGACCTGCCCTCAAAACAAGCGGAATTGTGCTTCTGCAGTTACCGTGGAGTGTCGTTTCACACGTCCGTGCTTCTGACTTCACATCACATCTATACGAGCTGCATGGGAATTAGGAAACGTCCGGAGAAGACGGCGGTTACTTAGTTCATGTATGATTGCACATGGGCGATCTGCGTGATTGCGAATCAGAACACGACCTGAGAGACGCGACGGTCAATGCTGTCTCCATCGCTGCTCATTGGGCATACCTTGTTTGAGGAACCTCGACACGAAAGAAGAAGAAGAAGAAGATGTAATCATGTAAGAATCAGAAATAAAGCTTCAGAGGAATTTCCTTACTCGGATCCTTTACCCTGCCGAGGTTTCCCGTGGGGCTACAGTATAGGGTTCTAAAAAAAAGGATGTATTATTTTGAAGGGTCGGCAACGCGCATCTGATATTCCTGGAGTTGCAGGCATCCATAGGCTGTGACTGCTACCATGAGGCGGACCACCGATGTGGTATAAAAAAAGTTATAAATTGGTCCTACATTTAAGGACAGATAATCATATGGAAATTATTGGAAAAACGATCAAATTATAGGTACTTAATGCACAAAGAGCATACAAAACTTTACAAATATAACATTAACCTTTGAGTACCGCGGAATTGAACCTTTAAGGTACAAACACACTAGACCGTTCCGTGTCCGGGCCGGCCCGTGTTCTAGTACAAGAAATCGACGGCCGTCGCGCGTCCTGTATTAGAAAACGGGCCGGCCCGGACACGGAACGGTCTAGTGTGTTTGTACCTTTAAGAGAACACTTGTTCCATTGTTCTTGTTTAACTGTCTGTGTCTGTCTCTGAACCCCGGATCCGACAGAGACAGCAAGATGTCCCGCGAGGCCGGTTGCCGCGGGCGTCAAAAGAGTCCGCAATGGAAGCTATTCAATTGGTATCGACCGGCAACTGTGTGCGAAGGGTTGACACCAGTGACTTAGAAAATAGCTGTGTTGTACAAATAAATACAACGCTCTCACCGAGTTTGAAATACGCGCGTTCATCGGTTAGCAACAAATGTTATACTCGCTGTTTTAGTTTCCACTAGTGACCACCAGAGGCGCTGTTCACGTTTTCATACCACTTTCATACATTTTGAGACAAAACGCAAACGCGTTTGAATTAGTTAATGTTCGAAAAAACTTATACTAGAGCTACAGGTTTCAAATCGGACCACAGGCTTATGGATACAACCTTAAAAACATCCGGAAGATGCCGAATATGAAGCAAGAACTGTTTCATTAGCTCTATCTTCTTACCGCGTTTTTTCTATGTAAGTATTCCAGAGTACACCACAGTCATTTGTAGAATCTGCGAGTAGCAGCCCTGCGGGCCCGCCATTAAAACTAATAACGCACAATTCAGCGGCAGTTATGTCAAAGTAGTTCTGCTCGATACACGTCGTCTACATATGTAGCAAACACTCGCAGTACAGTCATCGTCACACACAAACATAAGTGTGTAAATAAATATGTACGCGATTAAGTCCAACGGCTAATAATAATGTGTAAAAGCCAGGCAATTTTAAATTAATATATTTAACTAGCTTTTGCCCGCGACTTTGTCCGTGTAAATTTCCACTCCCTATTTCATCCCTTCGAAGGATAATTTTCAGGAAAAAGTGTCCTACATGTTAATTCAGGTTCTAAACTCGATGTACCTATGCCAATCATAATCCGTTCAGCTGTTTTTGCGTGACTGAGTAACAAACATCTTAACTTTCAGATTAAATAAATATGTAGGATTAATGTGTTACATTATGTTAATACAAATGGCAGTAGTGGCAACCCTGAGCTGAGACACCGCCGACTCGGCGGCAGGCGGAGTGTCTCCACTCAACACACGCTACATGTCAGTAACGTATGCACTAGCACGTAGCCTGAATATCACTAACTATACAGCTCTGCATACATATAATAAGTCTATGGCTTAGCGTTATAACGAACTTATAACTCGAATGCCACTGGCTTTCCTGTTTGAAGACAGTTTAAACTTATGTGACTGTGTCTGATTTCACAGTCAAAGTTAAATACCCTCTATGTTGAATCAATTCAACATTGAGTTCAGACTGAATTACATTGTAGGTAACTTCATTCATACCAACATAATGTTGGCTAAGTCATGGCCACTAGCGCCACCTAGCGAGTCTGTATGTGTTTCTACGTGTGTGACAGAACGAGATTCAATTCACGATTGCGACTCAGGAACGCAAGGCGACACGGATCCGCCATTAAAACTATTCAGTATCAGTTTATTGTATATTTCACATTATCAGGACATTAAAGTCAGTAAATTCGAGTCAGTTTTTCATATTTCACCATATTCTACATCCTCGGCAAGGAATCGAGGGTCCAGGAGAAGCATCACATGTGGCCGCAGCGACCACATCAGACGTCGAGGTTCAGCGCTTGTAATCTGCAATCATCCTAGCCGAGGGACGCTCGGGACGGTTGTATATTTGGAGAGTTACAGATCGAGGATAAGTATCTCGCCTGGTGGCCCTATTTGTATGCTTCGAGACTGAAAGCATATATACATAATCTATCTGGTTTCCCATGAAGACGGAACCCAGACCTATTTTACATGTGGATGTACCATATATCCAACACTCTACGAGTACGTTATTATGTATGCTCTTGACAACTACATACATTCTCATTCAAAACGCTCCTCTTCGTTAATGTCAACAAGGGCTTTTTTTAAATTGCTTCAGATCTCAACTTGACGATACCAAAAGGTTCCCTTTTGCTTAATTTAGTTAAATGACATAGACTCATGTTAGCATATTTTTATCGGCAACGATCTTCGATTTTATCTGTATGTAGTATGAAGTCGATAGTATTTTTACGAATCAAATTATTTTTTGATTCGTGTTAATTTGACGTGGAAGTAACCACGATCAAATTTCCAATTATTTGATCCAGAGAACAAACACAAAGAAATTTTAACCGTGATCCCGCACCGTGATCCGTGGGTAATAATATAATGGTAAGGATTAAGGACGCTGGTCCGGCTAACCCGAGGCGCGAGTTAGATTCCCGTTTCAGGCTGCGTGCGGGATCACGGTAAATTTTTCTTTGTATATATTCTCTGGATCGAATAATTGAAGCCGATAGTGTTTATTGAAACCGCCCTTTAGTCCAGGTTGATAGCTATAACTTGCTATGCTACTGTTCCTAAGCACGTTTGTCGCGTCTAGCGCCTGCGACGCGACAGACGCAGCGTCGCAATATACGACTGCGAGGGCTTACGTTCTGAGCTCGGAAGCCGTACTCTTGCGTACATACTAGAACATACGTATGTCCAGAGAACATGTGAGAGAGCACAGTACTCGCCTAAGCTAAGCATTGAAGGAGCAGGGATAGTTAGACGGCAAGGTAACACCGCCCGGCACGGTTTACGGTGGCAGTTCCGAAAACTTGCACGAAGCGGTTCGCTACCACTTTTAAGTCAAAAAAGTCAAAAGCATTTAGGCACGCGGTTGTTTTATGCGTTAAACGCATGCATTTCCATATAAATCCATTCAACGCAATGTGTTTGACGCAACGTATTTATAATTTATATGAAACGCATGCGTTTGACGCATAAAAAAACCGAGCGCCTTATTGTTTGGGAAAATTAGGTTACATTGCAAGGTATAATAAACAATTTAACACATCGTACCGTTTATTCTGAGAACAGCGAAACTGTAGAACTCCTTGCCGGAATCCTTGTTCCTCGTGAAATACAACCTTATGGTTTTCAAGGAGAGAGTGAATCGGTTTGTAGGTACTAGGTAAGCAAGTTCCGTCCTAGACCTTAATATGTGCCACAATATCTGCTGATTTGAAGTCAAGTGCAAACCTATAAAGAACAGTCAGTCGTTTATAAATACGAGTATGCAAGTACCTCTATCTTCATTATCAAAGTGTCAGATGGCAGTCACTTTCTTAGAAGTAGTGCCTAAGTAATTAAATATTAATTGAATAAATTCGGGATTAGGTGCCTAAGTTCCCTTTATGATACAATAAGGAAAGGTCTGGAAGAATGATCCTAATATTTACTGAAAATGTACTCTCTCGGTGCTCCCCGCAGCCTAAGCTGCAACTGCGTCGTTGCGCTTCCTTTCCAAAAACACGTACACATTTCAGACCTTATGTCTGAACAATAAGACTCAAAACCGTGTACATATTTTTAGATCACACTACTACGTTGTCTGCATTGGACATTTTCTCGAGCTGTAATAGCATTACTCTGTAAGTTATTTAACGGAGATACATAGCAGACCTGAACAAACTGCGAACACTGGCAAGGTCTTTACGTAACACTGATTTAACTTCATGGAAACAAACGTAACTGAAAACGGGGGAGATTAAATTCACAATTAATAGACAATGTGACCGGTTATTTTTCTTGTTTTTATTCATCATAATCAGCCTATGTCCAGCAGTGGACGTCTTTCGGCTGATATAATGATGATGATGAATCAGCCTCCTACCTTCCCCTGCCGGACATAGGCCTCCCTCGGCCATGGCATACTACTGAACTCCGCTCCGTCTTCAGTTTTTTTTGTTTCAACCGCTGCCACCTACTTGGCGTATGGCATCGCTCCACCTGGCTGGAGGGCGTAATGTACTTTATGTCACACCTGGCCATAAAGCGGCAATTACCGCACGCTCCGCGCGCGGTAAATCCCACTTCCTGGCCAGGGGGTGACATAAAATTTTGTACTTAACACGGGCGGTAATAAAGAAAGCCTCAGATCGCATATTTATCGCCCTCGCCTTCGGCTCGGGCGTCAAATACCTGCGATCTGAGACATTCTTTGTTTTACCGCCCTTGTTAAGTAATGTACTATTACACTACGTTTACTACTACAGAACACGACTACTCCAACGGTTTTCGGTTCTGCGGCAGATGTGACCGGCCCACTGCCATTTCAGCTTGCTAATATTGATGACTTTGGTCCTCTGTCAGAGGCACCGAGCATCGACATCTCCATACCGCGCTGAGCGACTTAAAATTGGTGAACCGATCTTCAGTGTCTACGTCTCGGTTACGTTTTTTTTTTTTTGGTTGACTGTCTTTGCAGCAGCTCTTCAGCTTTAGCTGCGGGTCTGGTTGTCTGTGGGTGGACGCCGCTATGGGGCCATCCGCCAGATCGATTAATCTCGGTTATGTATGTTATTGGTCGCTTTTATACTTTACCGTGGACGCGCACGTCCACGATATTCTCTATGGTTGCGACCATTAAGTACCAACTTATCAGTATTAGGTAGGATAGACTCATTAAACTTTTCTTTTCAAACTTTGCGGCATCTGCGATGAAAAAACTTGACGATGTTTCCTTTCGATACTTGCTTTTTTTTGACTAGGTATTCATTATTAGAGAGACTTAAACCGTCCAAACATCAGAGTAAAAAAAATATCGTGTTATACCGCTACGCTTCATAATATTATTTCCACACAGTTCCTTTATTTACGTACAGCAATATATTCAGTCGTAACGTTATGAATATTCTGTAGTTACAAAAAAGCGTGTGTACGCTGCACTATACTGAATTACCATACGAATATTACAATACAGACTGGCGGTAAAAACAGGTTTACTTCCCTCGATAAATTGAAATGATATTTGTATGATATTACTTAACTTGACATTAAAGATTGTTTTATTATACCGCGTCCCAAATAATCACAGAAATGAAATAAGCCTGGTAAGGGGCTACCATAGGCTCGAAACTCGAGCCGAAAAACGATGCAAGTCACAGGACTCGCGAGTGCGTAGTCGATCCATTAAAAACCTATACACTCCTATTTTGAAGAATCTTATTCTGTAGCTATTCTTCTAGGGCGTTCTGATCGTAGAAAGGATTGCGGCTGGCTATAAACTGTACTTTGTGCTTTTGACCTATACCGATAATTTGCCGCCGATGAACCCCAGCAACCAGAAAGAGGAGAGACCGACTCGTCCATCAGTCGGAGGAGCGCTCTTATATAGCACTGAGCTCGCTTTATTGCTATAATAGCTATGTATAAAGATTTGTATTCAAAAGCTGTTTGCGTGCTTAACTATCATAGGTTTTATTGCCGGCCAATACTAAATTTTTAGACCACTGAGCATTCATCAGCTCGATTATATACTTACTGAACAACCACAAATTTTAAACCAATGTCATACCAATAAGTCGTGTCAAATAGGACTCCTGTTTGCAGCTATTTTTAGGGCTGTAAAAAGTGTATGGAATTGTGGTTCCGACTATTGTGCCCCCATTCACAGCGCTGAGCGTAACTCTTATAGCGAGCGTCCAATGACTTGCGAGTAATTTAATTTGCTGTCTATTGGCAAATTTCAGAAGAAAATTATATAAAAGATGCCCTTGATGCTTTGTTGGACTGCTGTGGACTCGTTATGTGTATTTCACAGATATTTACATTTCCGAAGATGACTTACTGTCTTGACTATCAACCAGTTAATAGCAGCTATTGAGAACTCCGAGTGTAAAAAAATATTAGAAAAACAGAAGAAGTTCACCGATTTCCAAAAATTTGTCAGCACCCGTTATTGACCAATATGAATTCTGCGTCAGAACATTACCAAAGTTATAAACGAAAAATGGATAAAATAGAAGATGATTTAATTAAAGCTATGAGATAATTACATCATACAGGAGATAATTTGATGAGCAATATTACCAAAATGGCTTATTGCTGGATGAATTAGTCTGCTAGGAATGCTACAGCCGTTTATAAATATTTGTACGTTCCGAAAGGTTCAAAAATGTCTGATCAACCTTATGGCTTTCACAATAAAGTCGTATTCACATATTTTTGAACACTTTGGCCGTGCACATACTTTCGAACATGACCGTATCACGTAACACTGGGCTCATCTCACCGGCTAGATGACGCGCGACCCGGTTGCCTACATAGCGCGCTATGTGCCCGCCTCTCGACTAAGTGGCCCCTGTGCCCATGCCACATAAGTGCACTATCGCAGTGAACCCATTCTACATGAAAAAATTCTAACAACGCAATCAAGTTCCTCGCATCTGTACAAGGACTACAGTAGACGTCAGCAACATTAATCGCGATTCATTTCACATAGTTCCTACGTTATATTGCTCACAAAGGCGTTATGAATTTAAGCGCATACCTTTTGGTCTGCGCATTACTCCCCGCTGATAAAATATGCGCAACTGAGTTTGAATTAGTTGAAATGCACTGAGATAACTACGAAAGCAACAGAGCGAAAGATTATTCCGAGAAAGATCAGCATTTATGATTAGTTTTTTTAGTGATCGGCTCAACGATCAGAACGCTGATAATCCGATAACAATACACTTGGCATCTCGATACTGAAAATACCATAATTGTCATTTTAAAGAAAGCATTCAGATTTATTAATCTCAACGTACAAAATATTACATTTAATACAGCGTGAACCCAACATGTAATCTCCGCCGACTGCATCCAAAGCACTAATGCCAAGCACAATATCGTATCAATTAAATTAGTTAATTCTAGTGCAATAATGCGCGCTCACACCCCACACACAGTCCATAAAACCAAGTAGGGTATCTGTAATGTTTTACGATTTGTTATCTACATAGGGCTGCCATTTCGGCTTCCATAATGCGCCTCGGCAGTGTTCATATCAACAGCCGGTTCAAATTAAAAGTATTTTTAACTACGCCTACCTAGCCTTATGATCGCCTTTATTTCGTCTCCATTGTCCAAATATCGTCTCCTTCGCACTTATATACTTACCAGTAGGGGACTGATGCTATACGAGTACGTACGACATAAAGACGATCACGTTAGACTACTAACGTCACTATTAAGCGATCTCCATTTGTTTTTTTTTTTTTAATGTAGGCGTAGGTCAAGTCAAATTGTCTTGGTAATTTACCAGCAGGTAATTTACTTATTTTTTAGCATCGAGGTATAGTTTTATTGGGTGTATCTGAACAACATATTATTGGCATTTCCCAAGATTTCATTTTCCCAAACTAAGCAACCGTTAACTTGACAGGACCTCTCAAACATTAATAGGTAAACCAAGTTTATTGTTAGAACAGTTAGGCAGCTTCAGACGTTCAATACGCACGCACATAGTACACGCGACGCTGCGCCCTCCTATGCTTATACTACTCATTATACTGCGGCAGGCGCGCGCGCAACTGGCAATCAGCGGCCATTGAAGCGCAGTGCCGCAGTAATCCCGCCTTTGTCCCGGGACTAATAGTCCCGCGCCCCGCCGGGACTAACCTGCGACCGTTTAGGGTTCCACGGGCAAGAACTACTCGAATATCGGATAAGCTTTAGTGTTCCGTAGGTAAATTGAAGCGACAGAACGACATCGGTTTGTTGAATTTACGGTTAGATTCACGTCCATCTAATGCACTCTGTCGGTGACGGTCCATATTGTATCAGAGCATTTAAGCCACCAAATCATGAATCCAGCTTTATGTAATTAATGTAATATTAAGTGTTGGCAATGCGCATGTGACACCTCTGGAGTTGTAAGCATCCACAGGCTACGGCGACCGCGTACCATCAGGTGGGCCGTACCCTTGTTTGCCACCGATGTGGAATAAAAAAAATAAATAAATTTGTAGACTCATTACAAAATTTACAAATGCTATTACTCGACAAATCACTTTTAAATTTATTTATTTTTCAAGTTTATAGCTATAGTTTAACTTTACTAACGAAATCACACATTTTATAAGTCATAAACGCTAAATATCAACTTCATAAAATGTCTTTATGTTAGTGTCTGAGTCTGTTTCAAATTTTTCGACTGTCACAGTTGGTTCTACAGATTTTTCCAGTGTTATGTTATTGGGTCGATGATACTTTGGCTACAACGTCTATGCCATTCTAATTAGGACTGTAACTAGTAATGTATAATAGGGATGATGACACTATAAAAGAAAATCAATAAATCCAAACTTTCTACATAATGACTCAAATTCTCAATCAAATGGCAAAAAAAGTAATTCAAAAAAATAAATAATTACGTAATTATAAGTCTTCAAAGTTTTAAAAGTGGGTATTTTCTGTCGCTTTTCCGCAAAACGCACCTTTGTATTGAACGATTGTCATTTACTATGGCGCTACTCAAAGGTGACGTCACGGTCGAGTAGCACTTTCTCTCTCTAACTACGAACATTCTAACCGTTGTTGCTTCGTTATTTTTTGAGATATTTGAATAGGATTTTCACTATTTGGCATAGTTTTATGTCTTCTTTCTATTGAAGTAATAATTTTTTTTGAGTCGACATGCCTATTGTATATAATCACGCGCGGCCGCCACCTACGGAAACGGGGCGCGCCGGCGAAGATAAATGACGCTGATAAGTGGATGCCCATTCAGCTAGTTCGGCGAACGCCGTCCTCATGAGCTCTATTTTCATCCCTCGCTTTCGATCGCAATCTTATGTAAAATTGGGCACAAAATATTTGCGATTATTCTGGCGAGTAAAAACTAGTTACTTAGCTTTGTACTAGTAAAAACTTAGTAGTTGACAGTTAAGTAGAATAACACGTTCAGAATTTTATTATCTACACAGATCCGTATTTGCTTGCCATTATAGTCCGTGTGTAGATAATTTTTGAAACTCAAATAGCTGAGTTAGGGTCGATTGGTGGTCGAAAGGATATTTTCTCGTTTTATTGCTAGTTGCTACCAATTAGGAGCGCTCGTGGCCCAGCGGCGCCTGCGTACCGCTTGCGGTATCTAAGGTTAAGCAACGTGGGCAGCGGTCAGGACTTGGATGGGTGACCGCTTTGAGTGGTTACTAACTGAGCGCTCCCGTGCTTTGGAAGGCACGTTAAGCCGTTGATCCCGGTTGCTGTCTATGGCAGCAGTCGTTAAGCCAAGTAGGAGGCCTTCGGGCGGCTTGAGAACTTCTAACAGTCAAGTTGCTCACTCACTTGACAAAGCCTAATCCCAATAAGGTCTAGTTTCCCCTCGGGGTTGGAAGGTCAGATGGCAGTCGCTTTCGTAAAAACTAGTGCCTACACCAAATCTTGGGATTAGGTAGCAGACCCCAGGTATCCTTCAGGATGCAACTGTACTGGGATAACGCTAGGAGGATCGATTGCTACCAATTAAAATGCACACTACTCACTGTTTCTTTAGGGCATGTAGCAATGTAAATAATTAAATACCTCTAAAATGTGCTTGTATACTTAAAATGATTTCAGTTGAACGAATTGCTCCAAAGCAATTCCTTCAAAATGCTACTTTACCGTTCAAACAATAAGGTTCAAAATCCAATCCAATAACATTTTAATACAAATACGACACAAAAAGAATTTCAACCATAACGTAAATGACAACCCGAATTGTGTGGCAGCCCTACGACTCTGGCCGGCATTTATCATCATGCCAAATCCTAATATTATTCCGTCCATTAGGAATTCCTGTCAATAGTCGAGGCACGTTTTATTTAAACTTGGAATGGAGTGAAGTCCGCATTCGACTCGTTTAAACGATGGCTCACGACATGCCGAGCATACATTTACTGTGCTGCACGTGTTGCGATAGGCCATGTCACCAGCAAACTATAAAATGCACGTTACAGAAAGAAGAATAAATTATGTCACGGTTAAGTATCATTATTTTTAGTTTGGCGCTGTCACGATGTGTGAAAAGCAATGCGGAACACTGTCCATGCTTTCTAGGTCTGACCGGTCTAAGTGTTCCAAGAACACTGAAGTTTGACAGCATTATTTGCTTTAACATTTATCTAAATAACTCACATCCTAAATGTAGTGCCTATTGTTTGTTCTTGTTCTCGGGAACACTGCGTTTAAATACAGACTATTCTTAATGCCAATAAGCAACACAAATGTATGAAGAAATTGAACCATTTATTTTACCTTGTAATACTGCCAATAGATATAAAATAGCTTATAATTTACATACATTCTTCAGGAAACTAATGTACGGTCGGCCACGTAATTAGCTGGACACTTTGGGAATTTGTCGCTTTCAACAGTTTCAACTTTGAAAATGTAGGAGCTATGACGATGTTTAAGCCCCCCTCGTGAGGCCGACCGTACCCATTGCTGTCATTCACATATTTACATAAGCGATGAAGTTTAATTCACTGAAGTAACTGTAAATAAGCGCTACATTATAGTTTAGGACTGGTAGTAACCTCAGTGGATAATTGGATATCCAATGCTTTGAGAATGAACAGGATGAATGATTAAAGTAAACCAAATGTTGAGGGCATTTGTAACTAAATACATGTAACTCGAACCTCCGGAGTTGATTTGGTGAGAGTTCTTGAGTAGTCCTCAAACACTACAATGGAGCGGAGTGGGGCGGAGCAGACACGATCGACCTCCCCGAAGAGCGCCTAATGCCAGCCCAACCGCGTCCGCCCCGCACCACAAAACACCACTTCACTCAAACATCCAGAACACACGTTGTTCGTCGCTGCTTTAGTAAGAAAAAATGCCCAGGTGTTGAGCTAAGACGCGCAATGAACGGAAGTGGCTCTAAACGCTCGCATTCTCGCTCAAATTTGGACGATCCAAGTCGCAAGTCCTAAAAACTTGGACACGAATTCAAGTTAACACTCGAACAAACTCGCCGGTGACTCCTTTAAGCCGGAATTAAGTTCTTTGCCGTAGCAATAAGATAGTTTCGGGCCGAACGCCGTTACCTGTTTGCGCAAACACACGAGGAATTTAACAAAGAACAATAGTGGCTCCAGGCACTGAGGGAACGCTTGTAATGTGCTCTGTGTCCGGGAGTCGTAACATTTTATCGCGGACTCGCTGTAAAAACGCTGCGATACGCCGCGCCATCAATCATGACCCGGATCGGATGACAGTCGGGAATCGTGTCAGCTGGTAAATTGTCGCGTTTTTTGTGTGTGGCTTAGCTAGCCAATCGTGGCGGTAGAAAGTGTCTGAGGATACAATACACCCATCTCCACCCTCTTATGCTAAGAGCGCACTAAATAAAAAAAGTGTATCTCCGCTCTATTCCACTGCCTCGATTTAGCCAGAATATTATCTATTTGTCTGTGAGTCTGATCCCTGTCACACTTAAAGTGCTTTTCACATCACCTATTCGGATAAGGGCTTTTTCTTCCCTGCTAGGAGGGATCAAAGTGGTACTTTTCTTCCCTGCTAGGAGGGATCAAAGTGGCACTTTTCTGTAACATGTTATAAGTTATTGTATCGATTTTTATAAAATAAATGCACAACCATTGTTATTTCAGATGTTTCATTATCCTCAATAGGTGATGTGAAAAGCAGTATGTGTCACATGGAAGCAAAATTATTTCCACCTTGGGCGTTAATTTCTTGAATCCCTCACTACGCTCAGGATTCTATTTTAGAATCCCTCGCTACGCTCGGGATTCTATTATATAATCCTTCGCTTCGTTCAGGATTCAATTTACGCCCACGCCGTAAATATGTCATTTTGCTCCCTTGTGACACAATCTACTATTGTATTCGTCAAATCGTCTGATATAAGGGATGCTTTGTACAGGACTTTCATTAACGAGTTAAAGGACAAGGTCGCGGCAGACGTAAGTGTAGTGTACCAATAACTGATACAGCAAAGTTCGCAAAATATCTTACTCTCAAATGGTTCTACTATAATAGGGTTGTGTCAGATATTTTTGAACATCTTGTTCAGCCAGATAACTATACAATTCAGCAGTATTGAGAGTTCAATTTCAGTCGTTCAAGTCCAATTACGTACGTGAGTCTAGTTCAGCCGTCGTCGACCCGCGGGCAACTCGCCATGAAATTAAAACGTCTTTGAAGTATGGAAATTAAAGTGTGACGTAGCAGAAAGGTTGCGCGTCCCGGCTCCAATATGAGCCGTGACCGATCGCGTAAACCGTGAATCGGGCCGTCGCTCCGGCACCACATCTAATGCGGGTCTGAGACTACATTGCTAGTGTTTGTTGGACTGTAAAGGGGTAATGGATGGTGGAGCGCGACCAATCGTTCCCCCGGCGCGGATGGGCCGTGAAGTGTTGCGGATGGGGGAACGCGTGACGGCTCGGCTCGGGTGTGGAAGCCGCCATATTTGTGCTCTTCAACTGGGCAAACAGGCGCGGCTGATAACGCCTCGTATCGAAGTGCATCCCAAATACAAGCTCCGAGTTCATTTTTACTGGTTATCAACTCAAATATTCGTGAAAATGAATCGGACAGGATATTTATTATTATTTATTATATACATTAAAGTTGTACACAATTACTTCTACATGAGAGAATCATTTATTAACCAAATATAGAGAAGTAAGACATAGATAAATCCAAATCCGCTACGCAGGCTTCGTCAGGTGGATACAACCATGAATCAGCAACAGGCGTCGTCATATATAGGATAAATACTCACACAACAATGAAACAATCCGCAACAGGCTTCGTCAGTCAACCCTAGTACATAATACTAAATAGGATCGCCCCGAATCGCAGCCGGCTCAAACGTCCCCATTATGCTCGCAGCATTACCGCGCTGTATAGCTAACGAAATCTGCTGAACCAGATACGATCCGGAGCGTGGATCACAGCCCCTATCCCTAAGTCAGCGACCCAATTCCTTGATAAAGGTTTTAGCCTCCACCCCCCAAGATCCCGCAGTCTCTACCGCAATCGGCACGAAATCGTACACCGGCTCCAGGGCACTATACATAGAGTGCTTCAGCTTGGCCGCATATTCAGCGGCCGACCCCGCAGACCTGATTGTTAGGTTAAGGTGGGACGGTGCAAACGTACTGACGCACGTAGCTTCTTCTACATTAGTACCTAACTACTACTACTTTAGGTTTAGTACCTATCGACTTTTTTCCAAGATCCTTTATCCGCAACAAGTCACTGTTTTCTAAAATATTTACGGCATTATTATACTATCTCCTCATTTGCGCGACTGCTCGACACTTACTTTTCTTAGTCTTCTTATGTCATACTGACAGAGGTGAACGGTAGGTAGGAACTATTGGACATCAAGGTGTTGAGATTGGAATGTTCACTTTAGTTTCTTTATAATCCCGGAGAAGTAACTGTTATAAAACAGCAAAATTTCCTCGTAAACTTGACAAACCTTTGACTTGACCTCCGACCGATCTCACAAAATTAAGCAAAGACAAGTTTTAGTTGACGTCGACTGATTAAAGAATAACAGTTAAGTACACTCAGAATTTTACTTCCACTAAGGCGACTTCCTGATTTGCCGGTGTGGAGGCAGTACGATATGAGAAAAGTGTCAAATGTCAGTGTCAGCTGTCAGTCGACTCGGTACCATTTTTTACTGCGCCTCTACATTTAAAATTTTAAATGAGTGCTTCCTGACTGGCACGGGATGCGCGGTAGCGGGACGATGCGAAGGCGGTACTGCTCCGCTTCTGCGCATGATATTACTACAGCGCAAACGTAATACTGACAGTATTATGTCAAGTGAGAATCTTTGCGACGTCATCAGTAAGTTTACGTCAAAGAAGAAAATGTCACATATCGATCCCGCCCCGCCAAGTCAGGAAGTCGCCTAAAGGCGCGCAATATCCTTGAGTGCACTCAAAGTAATTTATTTTATAATTGGAATGGAGACCGCGTTAGCCACTATTTCTTTTAGATACACGTAGCTAAAATGGGTAAAGCGTACTTGTTTATAATGGATCGGTGTTCAGGAAAACTGCTAATGAGAATCCGAACTGAGTACTCGTAAATAAAGTATGTTGATCGAATGACAAATGAGTCGTCAATGTTACAAGGTTCACATATTTATAGATTGCCATTATGTGATCCAAATTCTTATTGATGACTTCAGCGGTAGTCGAGCGCATGGACTTTCAAATAGTGTCGTAATGAATAATGCAATTAGAAAAGCCGAAATGAACAAAAAGAGACGAACAAGAAAGTAGTTCCTATTGATTAGAAAATATGTCATCTTCTGGGAATTAAAAAACATTCGTGAGACATGTTATAAGTATATTTACTACTAAACGGTTTAGTTAAGTATATCACGTTTTTTTAAATATATATATTATATTCAAGAGTTGTTCAACGTTCAGTTAAGTTCGTCGTAAGGCAAACAAAGTCTTTAAATATAGTAGGTACCTACCAACATATTGCATTCTCGTATGGGCAATCAGGTTGACTATGCCCCTTTCATTCTTATAGCTCAAATAACTTGAATGTAAGAGATACGCACTGTATCCTATACGTCCTCTTCAGTAATGCAGTAGTAGGGTAGTAGGCTAGAAACTAAACATAAAATACATAAAAGCATTCAAATTGACAACATTTCATATTTTTAACTACTTTATTTTATGAACTAGTTAGAAAATAGGTAAAAATTAAAGCCACCCGTATTTTTTCTTTTTCAATTTAACTCATTATTTCATACAAAAAAAACACGTTGAAAAGTAAGTCATTCCAAAAGGGCGTAAGTAAAATATGACGTCATCTTCCCAACAAGAATCCAGAGCCACTCCAGAGCAGCGATTGTCTGTACTCTTTACTAAGGTCTCCCTGAATACAGCGAGGAAGATGACGTCAACTTTCGGTTTACAGTAATTTGCGATTTTTTCCAAAATTAACGGAGAAAAAAATCTAAAGAAATGTTTTTTGTGCGTACTTCACACGTTTTTACCGAAATGGTTTTCGAATTAAGACTTTTGGAAATTATGAAATATTGTCAATTAGCTACAGTATATACACAGGATGGATGGCATGGGTAATGCTTAGTAGCTTTACCCATGATGGATACTTTGCACTTGATTAACTCGTTAGCTATAACATGTAAGCGCCATCTACCGAGAGTTTTGAACTCAGTGTTCGAATGGAACACGTGAACAGCTTTGTTTGTTGTGTTTTAGCGCTCGCTCGGGCCACTCGGGGTGTGACACGCTCCGTCTCCCACTTTTTGTCCGCCGGCCTTCGTTTTTACTCTTTTTATTGCTCTTTTTCGGGACGTATTGTTGAAAAAACTGGAGGTAATTGATTTGTCTGAGAAAGCGGGCGGAAGGCCGCCGCTGCAACGCTCCATGACGCTAAACGATCTCGCTCTTGTGATCCTCCCACCAACCATTTACTTTATTGTTAGGCATCTGCTGTAGCTTTTGTATAAGTATATCAGTTTTAAGATATCATCCAGGCATAGCAGCGTCAATGCAGATTGTACAGAATCAATTTGAACTTTTAACCCGACGTCACCCTTAAGTTATCTAGACTAGCAAACTTTGTACTATAATTTAATTAACGAATGAATAGTTAGTATCTACTATCAACGGCAAAATGAAGAGTAGGTTCCAATCGGACCAGTCATTTGTTTTGTATACCAGAGTCAATTTTGACGCTCTTCACTATACCTATTGTAATCAACTGCTGTATTATTCTATTTCTTCAATTTCGATGCTTTGAAACTATTTCAATTGTATCAGTGTTCACTGAGCACGAACTTCGTTTAAATGCGACGTATTGCGACAATTGTGTATTCATTCATACATTCAAATCAAAAAGTTTCAAATGGTTTCAAAGCATCCAAATGGAAGAAATAGAATCCAACTAGAAATCTGAAAAATACGCCGTATTTGAACGAAGTTCGAGCTCAGTGAACACTCAGCGATAGAAACGTAACGTTCGTTCCGTAAGTATTTCCGCTGAAACCCATCGGGAGCTACAATATGACGCGTGCAGTCAGTGCAGCCGAGTGGGGGACATTCTCAACTGTCCACTGGCTATACTATTTCACTGGAAGACACGTTCGATGCATGCTAGACCTTAGTCAACCAATTTGATATCTGGGCCACTTCGTACTTTGTCACAGTGAAAATATGAAAGCCACTAGAGATCTCATATTCATGTCACCGTAACAATTTGCGAAGTAGCCCAGAATTGGTTGAATGTACATGCACTATTGTATGTACACTACTACTACTCTTTTCAAATTACTACAGACAGATTTACCAAGGGGGTTAATTTAAGATATAGGTACATTTCCATTCCGAGTTCCATGTTTTGGATAAAACATGCAGATAAAGTCTTCTAAATACACTTTATTCTAACAGAGTGAATGTCGTCTTGAAATTCAAACATTGTGAAATTCGATGATACTTCAAGCTACTATAATGTAAACGCTAAAGTCGCCTGATGTACCTATCGCCAAACTTGTCGCCTTTACATAAACAACTTCAAAACTCTTTGAATATACAATCCCACGTAGATATACTGGCAGGAGGCTGCGCAGGATCGGGAAAGATGGCGTCGTGCTCTCGTTTCGGAGGCCAAGATCCTCTTTGGGTCGCTGCGCTGCGCCGTTAAAGTAAGTAGTAAGTACGTAGATAGAAGTAATAGATTTAAAGTTATTAGAGTTCAAAAGTGGCCGAAATGGTTCCTCCGTGTAATAATAGGTACGTAAGGTTGCTGCGTCGCCAGTCACTTCGCTTGAACTTGGCTTGACACACGACTTCCTCTCCAATTGTCACAAACTTTGGTATAGAGAGTTAGTGTATTTATCCTTACTTTATTTATTTGTTGTTTGAGCCGAGTATACCTAAAATGTGTATGATGACGACCGCTTTAGCCTTAAAAGCTGGAGGCGCCCGATACAAATCCCGGTCAGGGCATTTATGTATTTGTGTGACGAGCACCAATATTTTGTTCCCGAGTCTTGGGAGAGGAGAGACTAATTTTACCTCAAATACGGTAATCAGTAACAGTCTGTACATATATAATGAAATAGGTACTTGAAACTTGACAATAAAGTAATCGATTTTGTGACCAATTCGGATCAATCGATTTTTTGTGCAAAAGAGAAACTTAACAGTACATTTCGCGTTCCCGCACTGTGACTATCTCGTAACGTAACGCTACATTTGGGGCACCATTCCAAAAGTTGTAATGACGTCTAGTGACATTGCCATCATTTATGACGATTTAAGGTGGGCTGCTTCAAACTGCCTGTTATCCTAAGCGGTGTTCGTTAAATCATTTTACCGAAAGTTTGTCAAATTTCTTATGAGACCACAACATTCGGCAGTTAATGGGTCTGTAATTGTGTTGGTGCTACCCGTCTTTAATAAAATTATTCCATTCCCGTGAACTGTAAATAGTTTTTATTGAAAGAACACAACAAGTTAAAATGTAATTATTTCGTGATATTACTGCCACGTCACAAGATTGGTGATGTCATAGCCTCAGAAAAACAACTTCGAATAGTGTTATTGATCGTTTTAATTTCTTCTTAAGAGTCTTTGAAGCTTTTTTAAGACGTGAAACTGGATCGGCCCTTAACGGAATGAAATCGGACCGAAGATTCGACGTATCGATTGCGGCTACGCGATAATGCGGTTCACAAGTTTCACAACTGTCTCAGCCCGGGTTACCACTGCCTACTTGACTAGTATAACTTGGTCTTGCGGTGCAGTTGCTTGTCACAGTATATAAAGTACTTTAAACCTCAGAACATCAGGCATGTGTTTGAATTTGTAATGCTTAGCGGCAACTGTTCAATTCGAGCCACTTTTCACTAATCAATCGTCAGTTGAGTCAGTATAAACTCTACACTGCGTCCCTACATTTAAATATGCTTCTCAATTGGAACGGGATGAACGAAAGCGGGGCAGTGCACGTTGCAAATGCAATACTGAATCCATACTACATACCTAATTTATTACTGTGAAAATGTCTGGACGACATGACAATGTAAGGTCGCGGTAGAGTAGAAAATACTGAACACAGATTCTGCTAGTCAGTGTAAAGTACGTCTATAGATACGCGTACTGTTATTAGGAATTTCGAAGACACAAAATAATTATGAATACCTACTTAGGTACGAAAGGTCCTCAATCAAAAGAACCTATGTTTGATAGGTAGGAAGTACCGCATAGCTAAGATAAGATAAGACGTGCTGTTGTCTAGTTAGGCGACTTCCTGATTTGTCGGTGCGGAGGCGGTACGATATGAGAAAAGTGTCAAATGTCAGTGTCAGCTGTCAGTCGACTCAGTACCATTTTTTACTGCGCCCCTACATTTAAATGAGTGCTTCCTGACTGGCGCGGGATGCGCGGAAGCGGGACGATGAGAAGGCAGTAATGGTCCACTTCTGCGCATAATATTACTACTGCGTAAATGTAATACTGACAGTATTCTGTCAAGTGAGAATCTTTGCGACGTCAGTAAGTTTACGTCAAAGAAGAAAATGACACATATCGATCCCGCCCCGCCAAGTCAGGAAGTCGCCTTACGTTAGTCAACGCCGTCACCTTGTAATGTACACACAAACTACATATTTGAAAGGTGTCAGTGTCACTGAACGCCGGCGTCTTGTTAATTAAACCGGGGGTGTGAGCCCAATTTAGACGCAGTGGCCTGTGGAATAGGCCCGTACCTCTAGAATAAGTTTTTTCGAAACAAAGCACAAACGAACGCGTTTCAGTTTAGTTTCATCTTGTAGGGCAACACGAGCACCGCCTCTGGTGGCCTTAGATGGTAACTATTTTTTGCAATATAAATTAAGGCTAAACGCAAACGTGTTCGTTTATGTTTTGTTTCGAAAAAAACTTACACTAGAGGTACTGGTGTAAAGGACGTGAGTGAAGCGAGGCGGGCCTAGTTGTGAACAGCGCGGTGTCGGGTTCCGTTCGAATGGAGTTCGGTGTGTCTGCATTTCACCGCCGGTGGTAATTGGAGACGCTGCTCGTAATTAAACATGACATCACAAGCCGCATCTATTCCGGAAACCAGGAAAACAATACTTACATGCTTTCAAGGTACAAAAATTGACTTATTCTAAGGCGCGGAATACACACAAGCGGCCTAAGGCAAAACACGTAGCACTTGTGTGTATTTCGCGCCTAATACCAACTCTATAGCATCAAATTGCCAAAGACCGAAGCAAATGGTGAGAGTAGATTCGAGCCCTACACCCCAGCAGATCGTAACGGGATAAAGAAGAAGAATAGCATCACTTTTGCCAGCTAGCAATTCATTTCAAAGAATAATACGTCCTATTACGAGCCAATACAATCGAATCCCAATTGAATAGGAGCCTTTTGAGCTCGTCTTGGAACTGAATCCCTGGCGGCATGACGCGGTGCACAGCGTCTTTCATCATGTCAGGACTATAATTATGTTTGCCACAGTAGGTACAACAGTAAAACTATACCGTATAAACTCCGACGATTAAACGCACTCACACGGACACGCAACGCTTAGCACTAACGCAAACAGACTTCGCAAGAGACGCGGCGGTGCATCAATCACGTAGCTGACTTTCAACGGAGTACATCTTAAGAGATCTAAGTTGAGATACTGTTTTAGCTAATTTATTGACTGTGGTATGGCCACATCATGTACTGTAGGCTGCGGTTTATCGCTGAGCCCACATGCTGCTGCGTGCTATTAAAATAAACCAAGCGTTTTTAAACGTGTCGTTCGTGTTTATGTCTGTTATACTCGTAATGACTATTTTGCTATGTTGCCAGCTTTTGGAGATGATGTGGTCATATGCGTTTTCTGGTGTTTTTTAAGAGACTCATTTGGCGAGTTTCCTTTGGTTATAAATCCAACGTCAGATATAATAATCTCACTCTAAACGCAGCTCTTCTTAGTTTAATGGCATAAAAATTACACAAGATATATTGCCGACAATACGGAAAATCTTAAAAAAAACTTCCCTGCACTTTGCTACGTAACCGGTATGATTTTAATTCTCACTCAATCCACTGGCTATTCCACAGCAAGAAATTTGAAATACAACCTTTTCATACTAAAGTAATCAGGGTAACTTGTTGTTAGACAATGAGCATCCGAGCCGGTATCGCGACGCGGCATCTGCCTGCGCCGGCGGCTAGCTGGCTACAGGCTGGTGTTCAAAAGGACCTATGTAAATAGTTTAAAGGGGTGCATCGAACAATTGTGTGGTTCAAAAGCACTATACATACTCTCGACAAGACTCAAGATGGGATTTAAAGGCGCTTATAAAAGTCCTTATCGAATAAAATTGCAGAATGCGCCATGGGAAGATTGCGCGCTGTTCCTTTGCGCGGTTAATTAACCGATTTTGAATGGTACGGCTCGAGTTATCTATGTAAATTGCGGCTTTTAACACTTGTATAACAATTATACGTAGAAAGTAGTCGGGAATGTAACTATGTTCACAGAAACTACGGCTAGGTAGGCCTATTCCAATTTAATTTCCTTGTAAGGCTTCTAATTATACCACTAGTCACGGCTTTGCTAATTCCTTCTGATCGCAATTCAGTTGATATCTTGGTATGTGACTGCTATGTAGGTACATATTTGCTTCTTAACGTTATTAAGTGTTAAGAATTTTACGATGTAATCCGGTATCTCATATCTCTCGGAGATAAGAAGTGCAACTTAGTTGCCGTTGGAATCTAATGTCTGCGGTTCCTTTGTCGGGGGCAGTAACTATCGCTATTACGTGGCATTACTCGCAATGGCTTCGGATTTAGCAGATGATATCCCAGCCGTGGCTGTAATGGCGGCGGTGTCCCGACCACTTCATATAAGAGGGCTATTTATGTCCGTGGCTCCCGATCCCAATCATATATGTACATATAAAAATTCTGCTCCCGACTAGTCCCGAGGATGCACTTTATTGCGAGCGAGGGACCTAAATTAGTTCCTTCTGCCATCAACACAGTGAATCCTCAAATTTAAAAAAGGGTCGGCACGCGCACGTGATGATCTTTGGAGTTATTTTGGTGTTGTGGAAGTTGGCATTTACCATCATGCGGACCGGTCGCTGGTTTGCCACCGTCGTTGCCGAAGACAAGCGCGTTGCCGAGCCTTGAGGGATTTGAATCTGACCTTCCAATCTACAAGGTAAATTCTTTACCGATTGAAAATTCCAGTACTATGGAATTCGAACCTACTGTGGGTTTCACCATCTAACAGCCTCATCCAGTCATCCTACATTCTTTCCCGCCTTGGTTGTCCCGAAGACCCATTGCTAACAGAACACAAGCTCTATGAATACATTCGTGCACTTATCAGCCATCACGTCACGTGTTTCGTGTGTCCGCCATAACCACGACGCGATGGATCATGCATGCCCTTATTCGAGGGCCCAGATTGTATCGCTTGACAGTTGACACGCGCCATGTTTCGGGCTGGGCGGCCTTTGATGTGGAACATAGTAATTGCAGAGATCGATCATATATGTATAGGTAGCGGAGGAATGATCAACTCAATAACTCGTATATGAACTTATGAAATGAAATGAATGAATGAAATGAAATGAAATGAATGAATAAATGAAATGAAATGAAATGAAATAATTTTATTCCAGACAAAGTCCATAGATTACATTAAGAAATTGAAATTAAAATTAAATACATTAAATAAGTTAAAATTCTTAAAAATTACATTATTATAAACCGAAAAATAATATGTAAATATCAGCCTAGGTAGCACGATAGGTTAAATATTGTCTTATTTTGTGTGACGCGGTAGTATACATTTCAACCATAAACATGAGGGTATAACCTATTATGCTAACATAGCAGCTGTAGCGTTTATTTCGGACATATAGCATAGGTACGTCTCCACCTCTCGCACTAACAATAACATACTTACTAAGTAAGGGACGAATGCTGTATCGGACGTAAATTATAATATAATAGCTAGCAGTGAATATCAACCCATAACTTTCTATTATCAATAAGAAGTTATGTATGTTTGTCGACTTACAGGATTATCTGTAGTCTGTAGTCTAGACGGGCGTAGGTTGGTTACCTACTTGTTATTCCCACTAAAACTTCGCCGATCTGAAGGTGATATAACAAATCAGTAAATGGTCCGAAATAGGAATTGGTTGTAGGTACGGGTAGTGCAATTAAGGCACAGATAATCTGTGGATAAACGAGTTCAAAGCGGGCGCGGATGAATTATGGGAAGGGAACGATAAGGCGCAAGCGCAGACTATTACGTGCTTCTTTAAAGTTATGTTCTGGATCAAATACCTAGATTTTATGTTGTTCAAATTTCAAATTGATATGCTACATCATGATTCATGACCCTACAAAAATTCCCGTCCGTTTGGCGACACTTTGTAACGCTACGCACTGTAACTGGGCACTAAATGCTCCGGTAGCCTGCACTCACGGAACCCTGCGGATGCGACCATTATAAACGTTATTACACACCCCGGAACTGGTAACCATCAAACAACCCGAAGCAAACCTTATGACTAAAACAATACAGCTTATATGAGCTGCAGAGTAAACTTTGCGTTTGCGGTTGAAGTCGCCTGCGGTTTTGATGCCGAATACGCTTTTAAAACTTCACAAAATGTACAAAACACCTCACGTATATATAGTATTTCTATGTAACTTACATCTTTTTAGAATGAAGGCAACAGTCGTGAACGTAAACCGCCGCTATGAAATTGTAGAGGGCGCTTTATTGGCGCGAGTAAATTACATCATTACCTCTTAGGGTTGCCATGCGTAAAAAATTATAATGGCTTCTTATGGAAGCGTGTTTGCGTCGTGTGAGGCTGCCCGCATACGTATAAGTGTTCCTTTTCTCTAGATTACCGCCCGTTGTGTTGCCTCTTTAATATTCCAGTCCACGAATACTGCTGCCAATTAACAAATTACATTGTACCTATATCTACCTTCTTAACTTCTCTGTCCAGAACAGCACGTCCCTAGAATTTGACTTCTAAATTCGATTGACTTTGCGCACGTAATCGGAGGTCACACTTGTATTGTGGTCCCAGAGTGGAGTAGTCAGTTACCTTTGTAAGTATAACAACAGTGCACTAATTTAGAACTTAAAATCTAGGCTGTCCTACCACCGATGGTAGATACTGAAACCCATCTGAACCGTGATGTCCGTGATTTGACATTCAACCTAACAGAGAATATTCAGAATAAGCGGTGCAGTAAACGACCACTACACAGAACAAACGCAGAAAAGAAATAAGTAATCCAAGTCAAATATAGCTCTTCTAACGCATGCAGTCTTAGTTTACCATCTACATCGGCCAGCGAGTATTTGAAAATACTGAATATTGTAGTATAATGGTACCACGGCCTTACTTGAGTCAGGATGCCTCACAGGCCGACACACTTGTTTACTCACTATAAAACGTCTGTTTATTGTCCAACTCCAACAGCTGTGTTCCTCACATGTGTTCGCGAGTCGTTAACCCGTTGGTTGCAGACCCCATTATTTCTGCGTCACCGTAACCCGCCCTTGTGAAGAGGGGTACAACTGATATACAAATGTAAGGGACTTGTGACCTTTTTGACTGAGGTCGTGCATTGTGCTCAGTATAAATGATGGTATTCTGTTACTGATACAGGGTCTAATCACTAATCAGCCCAGCGCTCAATCCGCTTGTATCAGAAAGGGGTGTAACGAGAGCTCGTCGTTGACTTGAACAGGCGGGGTTAGTGACCGGCTTTTACAAATATAATATGGACGGAAAGGGAGAGAAGAAAATGTAGTACTTTGTCAAATTTGCAATCCTACTTAATATTATAAATGCGAAAGTTGAGATGTTTGTTACTCAATCACGCATCACTGGCCGATCGTATTATGATGATAGCTTATAACCTCGATTAACGTATAGGATACTTATTATCCCGAAAATCATACATCGAAAGGATGAAACAGGGAGTGAAATTTTACACGGTTGAAGTTGCGGGAAAAAGCTAGTGCTTAATAAAGTAAACTAAAATATTAGATGCCCTCTAATGATCAGCAGGGTAATTACGTGGCATGTCGGACGATCTCCATTGTATATTTAGTACGGATATCCATAATAAATAGTAAAGGCGCAGTATGCCTCGCCCACGGCTCGGGTGTCGCCCTCTTAGGCGACTTCCTGACTTGGCGGGGCGGGAGCGATATGTGACATTTTCTTCTTTGACGTAAACTTACTGACGTCGCAAAGATTCTCACTTGACATAATACTGTCAGTATTACGTTTGCGCAGTAGTAATATCATGCGCAGAAGCCGGTATCCCGCGCCAGTCAGGAAGCACTCATTTAAATGTAGGGGCGTAGAAGGGCTGCCATCTCGAATTTCGCCAAACCCGGACAAAGATTAAAAAAAGGCCGGACATTTGGCGTAAATCGCATTTTTTCCCCGGACGAGTCCGAAAATAATATTTTTAAAAAAACAAGACCTTTAAATTCAATGAGGTGCTTCCTTACATGAAAAGTGTCCGGACACTTCTTGACAGACCCCCCCCCCGCCCCGGACGGCCTCCAAACTAGGACAAATCCGGGAAAACCCGGACGGATGGCAGCCCTAGGCGTAGTAGATAGATAGATATAAAAGAGAAATGGCAGCCTCAAGGACTTTTGCCAATGACACACGAAGGGATAAATTAAGTAAAATTGAATAAAACCACTTAACAAGAAGAAAAAGATGTTGACAGTTTTCTCATATCGTACCGCCTCCGCACCGACAAATCAGGAAGTCGCCTTACACAACAACTTTCGCCGCACCGTTCCTTTTTTTCCAGCGCCATTCCGGGAGTCACGCTTCTGGCAATTCGGTTAATTATCCAAAACTGGTGCAGGCCGGTTTTTGACAATCCGGTCTTTGACAAAGTGAGCGGGCAACGGCAGATATTCCGGTAATGAGAAAATGGTGATAAACGGGCGGATGCCACGTTGCGTGTTTTTGCGTCGATGCAACATAGTAACTTGAAACGTGCTGCCATTATTGGCACGTCTAACAGCGTTGCCGATCAATCAATCAATGGGGGTATTATACAATCATTATTCCGGCTGTCAATGCATGGCCGAGTATGGATCGGAAAAAAGTCTATACGAATATAGATTACTCCAATACTCCTTCACGAATTCAACTCACAATTGCTTTTAGCTGGATTCTGTAGCTCTAGTATGTACGTTTTTTCGAAACATTAACTAATTCGAACGCGTTTGCGCTTTGTCTCAATATGTATGAAAGTGGTATGAAAACGTGAACAGCGCCTCTGGTGGTCACTAGTGGAAACTAAAACAGCGAGTATACCATTTGTTGCTAACCGATGAACGCGCGTATTTCAAACTCGGTGAGAGCGTTTTCATACATTTTGAGACAAAACGTAAACGCGTTCGAATTAGTTAATGTTTTGAAAAAACTTATACTAGAGCTGCTGACGTAACGCTCTTGGAAGCGCTCTGACGCCTGAAACTGCGTGAGCTGTCAAGTCAGATCGAAGCATAATATTACATTTAAGGAATGATTCACGCTAGACCGTTCCGTGTGCGGGCCGGCCCGTTTTGTAGTACAAGAAATCGACGGACGCGCGACGTTGCGTGAATCATCCTTTAAGTTACATTAACTATATATTTATGTTTGGAAGAGCGAGATCTCCTAATACAGGTATCTCTATGTACCCACGAGACCTCAACCTTACTGTAAACTAAACCCTATTTGTTTAATGAAATAAACTTATTATTATTATTATCTGATGCATGTACCTAAATCCAACCGCACTGAATGTAGGTACCTATGAGAATAATAATTCTGCCGCGTCACAGACTAATCTAATAAGCCTCCGGCTTTATCATCTCGCTATATAATAGGGATGACGACACTATAAAAGAAAATCAATATATCCAAATTTTCTACATAAAGGCTCAAATTCCTCAATCAAATGACGAAAAAAGTAATTAAAAAAAAAAAAATTACGTAATTATAAGTCTTCAAAGTTTTAAGAGTGGGTATGTTCTGTCCGTTTTCCGCAAAACGCACCTTTGTATTGAACGATCGTCATTTATTTACTATGGCGCTACTTAACAGTGACGTCACGGTTAGGTAGCACTTTCTCTCTCTCATAGTTTTATGTCTTCTTTCTATTCAAGTAATAAAAAAATTTGAGTCGACATCCCTATTGTCATCACGAATATAACATACCCGTACTTACTAACACGAACAATCTGCCCTAAACAAACATGCTGCATAGTGAAACAAACAGCCAGCATTAGCAATACCAACAGTCCATTGCAGTTAGTAAACACTGCGAGCCGGTGCGGCCGCGAAACAGCCGCGCACATACCGGTCTATTTGTGAACGTGGCTTCTCATTAGAATCACATTTTGACACTTTCCCTCATGGTGGGCTCTGCGTAGACGCATATACAGACGGATTTTCGCATGTCACGTGTCAGGCATACTTCGTGTCGTGCGCCCTCTGCGCTAACCTATTAGTAGTAAAGATCAGTAGCTCTAGTATAAGTTTTTTCCAAACATTAACTACATAATTCGGACGCGTTTGCGTTTTCTCTTAAAATGTATGAAAGTGGTATGAAAAGTGAAAACGTGAACAGCGCCTCTGGTGGTCACTAGTGGAAACTAAAACAGCGAGTATAACATTTGTTGCTAACCGACGAACGCGCGTATTTCAAACTCGGTGAGAGCGTTCAATTTTTCATACATTTTGAGACAAAACGCAACGCGTTCGAATTAGTTAATGTATCGAAAAAACTTATACTAGAGCTACAGTACGAAATCGCTACTCACATTGACATGAAATAGGATTGAGAAATCTATGTCCCTAGTTAAAGCCAATGTTTGTATCTTATCTTAAATCAAGCATTTCAGAAAAAAAACGGAGCACTAAAGTACCGACTCATAAATATTATATTACGCAAACTAGGCTTCGTCGGTAAGGATTCGGATACATGAAAATCCATTTAGCCTATGCCCAGCAGACGCTGAGATTTGGACCCATTGCCCCAACTTAATATTCTTTTCTTATTTTTCTCTTGGTATTTGGTAAAAACTATTAACTAATGTGGTAATGTGTTGTAAGTGTAACTTCAACTATCTTTTCTTGTAATTTCTAGGTTAAGCCAGCAACAGGCTTCGTCACAATAACGTTTGTTTATAATGATGTAGCACTAACTTCTATACTTTTTAGATAGATAGATAGATAGATAGATAGATAGATAGATAGATAGATAGATAGATAGTTATGTATGTTGACTCCCGGGCCTCCCGGCCAGTTACAGTGAATGCATAACCGCTGACATTGCGGTAAGGATGTTATGCCCAGAGCGCCCGCGCACAGGTGGCGAGTACCGGGAATCAAGCCCACCGCTGTGTATGAGATAGTTCTTACATAGAATAAGTTAGTTACAGTTTAAGCTTCAAGCTGTTCACTCATCTTATATTTTAATCATTAAAGTTAAGTCCAAGTAACCTGAGTTTTACCTTGAAACGTCCTCATGAGCTCCCAACTTTAACTGGCGCAGCCTTGAAGGATATTCGTGAAAATAGTGCGTATAGTCGCGTCGCGTGATAAAGGACACTACTATTGGTTCTCACGCGTAACTCGAATATCTTCGAACCAAATAAATAAGTTAAATTGTGGACATTAATTGAATTACAACGTGAGGTACGTGATAAAAGGTGTCATCAGCGGCGGAAGTCATGGCAATCGGCGGTTTGTGAGTAGACCTTTTTGCATTCCTTGCTTATTCCTGATTTTTCCTGAAAGCTGGTGAAAACTCGTGTTACTAGTAGGTTTAGTAGTAGTTGTTAATAGTAGATTTTCGGATAAACTTCACTGGAAACTCTAGCAAATAGTGTTTAAGTTATCGTGCTCTGCTCTCCATCGATAGAGTGGCGTAAATTATAAGAAACTGATATAGGAATAAGTGCTAAAAGTGTTTTGTGCTAATTTTTCAAAAAAAAAAAAAAAAAAAATATAATAAATAAATTTGTGTTTTTTTTTTGAGCCAGTAAATAGAAATTCGTGATTTCACATTGATCATAAATTTTATTAAAATAAAATGGCTCAAGTACAACTACAAGTAATTCCCAAAGAGATGATTGATATCATCCCTAGATTTGAGGGTGACAATAAACAATTAGATTTATTCATCCGTAAAGCTGAATATGTAATTCAGAGATTTAGAGGTGTAGATGAAAATGTTATTCAAGATGAATATGTATTTCATGCTGTAACGAGCAGACTTATTGGTAGGGCTGCGACCCTCCTGAGTGAACGAGGAGATTTGGTGTCATGGGATCAATTAAAAAGTGTATTACGCCAACATTTCGGTGATCCTCGTTCAGAGCAATGTATTGCTATTGAATTAGAAAATTTAAAAATTAAACAAGGAGAATCTTACACCGATTTTTGCAATAGAATTCAGCACGTAAGAAGTACTTTATTTGCTAAGGTCAATGAAACTGACGACGAACAATTACGAAATGCTAAGACGACAATATATAATAATACCGCATTAAACTCGTTTTTGTATAACCTTCCCGAGCACATGCTTAGGATAGTGCGTCTGAAGGGTTGCTCCACTTTGGAGAGTGCGTTAAGTGTGGTAACTGAGGAAGTGAATTTTCAACTCCAGTACAATTCTAAAAACGGCACGCGTCCAGTGCAACAGCAGCAAAACTCACAGCCACGTCTGACCTTCCAACAACCACCACAAAATCGTTATTTTAGCGTTCCTCAACAAAACAATTTTAGATTTGGCATTCCTCAAAATTCGACACCGAGACCAAATGGTTTCCAACCCAATTCAACGCCGAATCGGGGTTTCAGATTTGGTATCCCAAATCAGCCACAGCTAGGTTTTAGGCCTACTTCTAATCAAGTATTTGGGTATGGTGCACCCCAACAATATAATGGATTTAGATTTGGCACTCCTGCTCAACAAGGCTACAGGCCTTTGCCCAATCACGGTTTCAACCAACAAACAGCATCTCCAGGCTTTCGGTTTGGTGGTCCACGGGTTCAGCCAAACCTAAGAGCCCTTGACAATTCTGACGTCACCATGCGCACAGTTAGACAGAACAACTTGGTCGTGCCATGCGAAAATGATAACCTGTTTTACAGTGACACCCCGCAGTATTTAGACAACGAATATTACTATGAACAAGAGCCTGTTGAACCGACTCAAATCGAAGAAATACCTGAAGAAAACGCGAATGATGAACAAAACGTAATCGAAACTGAAAATTTTCAGTTAACGGCCTCGAAAACCCCAAAGCGTTAGTGATCGAATTAAATTGCGACAAAATTTCGAAATTACCGTGTATAGAGTTACCGGAAATCGGTGCACGCTTTATGATCGACACGGGAAGCACCCGATCTTTCATAAATAATACGCTGGCCAATCGCTATTTTTCGGAATTTAAATACACAGAGCCCTTTGAGGTGATCAGCACCCACGCAAGAAGTATGCATAACGAAATTATATATATACCACTTCTAGAAACATTTAAAAGTACGGAATATCACAAATTTTATGTATATGATGTCGCCCAAGGTTATGACGGACTCATCGGATCTGACTTACTCAAACAATTAGACGCAACAGTGAACATGAAAGATCTTATGTTACACACACGGAATACAAGCATACCAATTATATACAACCCCCCCTGCGAAATCAACTTAGAGCCAAGAACAGAGACACGAGTCAAGATTCCAACGGATCTCCGCGACGGAACAGCCATTGTATGCTTTCAAGAGTTCAAGGACGCTGTAAGAATGCCATCTGTACTAGAGAATGACGACATTGTTGACCAAAGTTCAATGAGTGTAAACATCGATCCAAACGAATGGAATAAACCTGATACGGAAACAGCACATTCACATACGTCAAGTACCTTAGCGGCTTTAGAAAATGATGACATTGTTGACCAAAGTTCAATGAGTGTAAACATCGACCCAAACGAATGGAATAATCCCGTTACGGAAGCAGAACATTCATTTACGTCAAGCACTTTAACGGCTTTAGAGAAACATAGTAAACCCAGTACAGATGCTGTGCACTCCGCAAAGTTTGTAGACACCATTAGCATACCAATTCTTCACAATGCCATCGACACAAAACCTAATCAGAGACTGACATATGATTGGAACAGAAATCAAAAAACGCAATACCTCTTGAAACAAAAAGATAGAGTTAGAAAAAAACGGGGTGGCGAAACCGAATTCGATGTTACAGAAGGAGATACAGTATTCGTAAAAGGGGTCAATGTAAGACGTAGTAAAGATGCACCTCGCTATCAAAAAGCAAAGGTTACGGGAGAAGTCGCTAGAAACATTGTACCCATAGAAATTCGCGGCAGAAAAACTAAAACTCCAATTAAGGATATCAAACGTCTTCCGCAGGGTTGCCACCCACGTACTGATCCAGGGGGCACAGGGCCAGGTCCTCCTTCAACAAATGGAAAATGACAGAGGTATTCTTCCGATCAGATACGACAAATGGGCTATAGTTAAGGTTTTAGATTTAAATTTGCTTTGTGAAGACTATAACAATACAAAAAAAAAAAAAAAAAATTTTGTCCAAATACTCCCATCGCGTAGAGTTAAACGTGGAATTCTAAACCCCCTTGGCTCTTTAGTTAAGGCTATAACTGGTAATCTAGATCACCAAGACGCCCTTAGGTATGATAGATTGATAAACGAATTAAAGTCGAGCCAGGATGCAACTAACAAAAGGTTCACCTTGGTTAGAAAAATGGCGGATTCATTCATAAATGCCACCAATTCCTCTCGATCTAACTTCATTCAGCTGGACAAGGAAATATGGGAATTAAGAAAAATGTTTAACCAAACTGCAAGTAATCAGACCGTCAACAAAATCATTCTTACATTTAATTTGTTTTTGCATAATTTTATGACGCTGTATGTCCGCCTGGATGAAATAGAAACAGCCATAACATTTAGTAAGTTAAGAACCCTACACCAAACCATTGTGGATAGCGATGAATTGTTAACTATGCTAAGAACTATTGAATCAAAGAACATTTTAGTGTACCCTGTTAACTTAGAGAACTTATTAAAACTTGAACAATGTATAGAATTAAAAGCTTACACTAAAGGAAGTACAATAACATTTTTGCTAGACATTCCAGTTATTCGAAAGGAAACTTATTCCTACTATAAAATCTTACCCTTACCAACCGTAAATATCCATAACCAAATAACCGTTATCATACCTGTACATCCTTATATCCTCGTAAAAGGGTCGAAAACCGAGCCGGTTGCTACACCGTGTATGGAGATTGAAGAAGGCTATTTCCTCTGCCAAGAAAATGAAATACTCCCGTTAACCCCTGACCGCTGCGTAGCAGATTTGATGAAATTTAACACAAATACCAGCTCTTGCCATCCTGTGGTTGCTAACATACAAGGGCTAAAAATAGAAACCCTGCAACTAAATCAATGGCTAATTTTTACAAAAGAGCCCCTCACACTGAAGAGGTTCTGCGAAACAGGAGTCACTCAGCACATGATCCGAGGCACTTACATACTTACCTTGGAAGACAATTGTGAAGTAAGGATCACAGACATCTTTTTGAGCCAACATTTAATAAAAGGGAAGGATGTACCAGTAACAAAATTACCAATTATAAACCTACCAGAGATCGATATGCCGACACCGCTACCAGAGAGGAAGCCTCTGAATTTGAACGGAGTTAACCTGGCGGATTTGCAGTTCATACAATATGCGTTACAGAAAAGTGATAGTGAAATAGTGGAAAGTAGTAATGAAAGCATAGTGAAAGTGAAAGGTATCAGTGTCTGGACATTGGGGCTATATATAATCCTAGTTTTAGGCACATGTATAACCATTTTTGCTAAATATAAGAAACTTTTATGTTTTCAAAATCATCAGTCGCAAAATCGTCCGACTGAGGATTTTGAACTTGCGGAGGGAAGAGTTATGTATGTTGACTCCCGGGCCTCCCGGCCAGTTACAGTGAATGCATAACCGCTGACATTGCGGTAAGGATGTTATGCCCAGAGCGCCCGCGCACAGGTGGCGAGTACCGGGAATCAAGCCCACCGCTGTGTATGAGATAGTTCTTACATAGAATAAGTTAGTTACAGTTTAAGCTTCAAGCTGTTCACTCATCTTATATTTTAATCATTAAAGTTAAGTCCAAGTAACCTGAGTTTTACCTTGAAACGTCCTCATGAGCTCCCAACTTTAACTAGATAGATAGATAGATAGATGTCATTGATGTGTTGTTGTTGATGTGTTTTGATAGCAGCAGCGTAACTTTTAGGTATATAAGTGGTATTCAACTATTTACTTGGCAATGTTTGACTTCGCCGCTTCTCATTTTGCGTTAGGCCAGCCAATGTTTGCACAGATACACATGTACAAGCACACAATATGTTAATCGATAGCTGTATATACCACAACGTGAAAAGTTGCCAAATAGTTGTCAGATTCCCCGGAACGTGCAGCCTGCCGGCCGCTAACTTTGTTTGACGGACTTTGCGGTATCTTTGTGAACTCCGCACATACTGTGCCGAAACCGAAAAGTCCCATCAGTATTGTGAGTTCACGGTGTTTGCGTCTTTTTCGCGAAGGACCCGCTGTAAATAGACTTCAGAAAGTTACGCTCGGAGTACTTTAGAAAACCAGCCTTCAAATAATTTGGCAATACCCTACCTTTGGGACCGGTAAAATAGCCTGTGTAAAAATACAGTCGATCACGTGTAGCTCAGTACCTACGCACGTTTTTGAAATCTCGCGTGTTGAACGACATGGTTGTTGGAAGCATTGCGTGCCGAGCCTCCGTTTTGCGATTAATTATTTAATTCAATTCTCACAGTCATTAATTATTTCCGGAATTAAACCCTGAAACTTGATCTTTGGACGTCGAACCGATTAGTCGACCATGCGAAATCGTCGGCCGACGATTTTTCACTGGATATTAGTTGCGACACAAAACTTTGTTATTGCACAGATCATACCACCAATTCACCACTATCACCCACTATGAAGTTATTTAGTCAACTTAACGAATTTTACATTTCCACTCAGCGACTTAATTAAATACAAAGTATAGAGATAAGCAGCACTCCGAGAACCAGTGGCATGAACGTTCAAATAATTAGAATTCAGCTAGTACTCGTAATGCAAATTAAACGCATTTGCACCAACACGAGTTACGGGAGAGAGACGCACTCTGAATTATTGCGGTAGCGAGCGAGACAGCGGTTTAGATTGGGACAGCTAATCGAGTTGGCGCCATTAATCAATGCAAGTGGCAATCACTTTCACTAGAAGGGTGACTGGAAGAGATTACGCGTCTGGTATCACAACCGCACCTGGATACACCAGTTGTAAAGAGTATTTAATTAACTGTAGACATTTCCATTTTGTAGGTACGCTGCTACGTATGAAAATGTAACCGTACAATACAATACAACTCGACATTCTCGTTAATATTCGTACTCGTAATGTAATGACTATGCATATGCACCTGCTGCACTGTAAAGTAGGTATGGTATTATAATACACTGAGCTATGTAGATATCATACGATTTCTGTCTGTAATTAAACCATTCACTATATTACTTATATTGTCATTACGGGACACATAATAAAAAAAACTACTCAAATGTATTTAACAAATAAAAATGGGGTGACTTGTGCTAACTATGTGTGGGGTATTTTCGATACAATCTCCCCACCGGTCATTGTAAATATTTGTAACGGACTTCAAAACTAGTCAATTCATAAGAATGTCGATTATGACGACAGACACGACACTCGTTCTTGCAGTGGCCTTATTACGTCTGTCTAGAACGTCCCCTGCAGTACTCACCCCCACCCACCCCACACGGAATATGTTGTCATTGTCACCACCCTCCACCCAAGAAGTCTACATTGATACGAGCAACATGTGATATTCTCACGGACATTTCGTTTTCCATAGTTATATTGGCTAATAACCATATTATAAGTTAGCATTAAGGATGATTCACAGTAGACTGTTCCGTGTCCGGGCCGGCCCGTTTTCTAATACAGTAGCTCTAGTATAAGTTTTTTCGAAACATTAACTAATTCGACTTCGCACTTCACCTTGCGTTTTGTCTCAAAATGTATGAAAGTGGTATAAAAACGTGAACAGCGCCTCTGGTGGTTACTAGTGGAAACTAAAACAGCGAGTATAACATTCGTTTCTAACCGATGAACGCGCGTATTTCAAACTCAGTGAGAGCGTTTTCATACATTTTGAGACAAAACGCAAACGCGTTCGAATTAGTTAATGTTTCGAAAATACTTATAATAGAGCTACATGACGCGCGACGGCCATCGATTTCTTGTCCTAGAAAACGGGCCGGCCCGGACACGGAACGGATTAGCGTGAATCATCCTTTATAGGTTGGGAATTGGGATTGGATGTGTGAAAAGATAATGTTACAGCAGTTGCTGTCATTTGCTGTCAAGATTTTAGGTACAGCAAAATGCAGAGAGCAAACATTAGTGAACTTGTATGAAATGAAATCAAAGCTCTGTAGCTCTAGTATAAGTTTTTTCGAAACATTAACTAATTCGAACGCGTTTGCGTTTTGTCTCAAAATGTATGAAAGTGGTATGAAAACGTGAACAGCGCCACTGGTGGTCACTAGTGGAAACTAAAACAGCGAGTATAACATTTGTTGCTAACCGACGAACGCGCGTATTTCAAACCCGATGAGAGCGTTTTCATACATTTTGAGACAAAACGCAAACGCGTTCGAATTAGTTAATGTTTCGAAAAAACTTATACTAGAGCCACTGACCTTCACATGACGATTGCAAGCCTCGCAACAACTATTACCTATTAGGAAGTGAAAAGTGGCGGACATCAGACAAGTTCCACGTAAAAAGCAACTTAATATATAAGTAAACGAAGCTAGCCATACTTATAAAGAAATGCGATCCGGATCCGTGACGTGTTCGACGCGTAAACAATACGGCAGTAACCCGAGCCCGGCGGGTCGCGTAACTCAACCCCGCCGGTTCTGCGTAAGGCCATTAGTGGGCTGGAGACCAATCTGGTTCGACATTTCATATGCCAACACGATATCAGTGTTAGGTCGTACACATAGAACTTACCTACTAAGTACTCGTCCGTCGTTTCTACTGGACCCTTTTTTAACGGATAGCTCCCATCACTACTTATAACTCTAAACTGAACTTGTGCCGTACCAAACGCGACTTAATTGTCTCAGATCAACTGGCAAATGCCCACAAATGCAGACGAGATCTTTGCCCGCGACAGCTTTGAAGCAAGTTCCGACATCTAAAAAATTGCTTGCATTATCAAGATGACTAAGCATCAAGAAACTCGGCAATTTATTCCATGTTGCAGGAAACGAGCTGACAGATACAGCGCGCTCAAGATCGGATGTGTCCGCGGGGAAGCGCTGCGCCACGCCACGCCACGCCACGCCACGCCACGCCACGCCACGCCACGGCGATGTATGGGCGAAGATGGCCGGTGGATAGCGCAGCTTCCGGCGACGCGACTTTAATCTACTAGGGATCGGCCCACGCACGATATTTATAGGGTTACCTCGAAAATATTGGAACTTATATATTCCCCTATCTGGCCGTCGGTCAGAACCAGTTTTGCGGAAACAGGAGGATTATTTATGGTTCGTCTCTTCAGATTTCATGCGATAAATTCGCGCTTTATTAAATGTAAAGCGAGAATAATATTACAACTTATGAGCCATGGATATGGAGTCATATACGTAGTAGTTTAGGATTTGCTGATATTTTGGAAAGACGCGTGTGCCAAAGATAAAGGTGTTTCTTTAACTACTAAGCCAACAAATTCAGCGCTTGTTTCATGGCCAGATCGTGTGTTCCATGTACTTAATGGCATTCGGAACGATTTCGCAGCGAAACGTGTCGCCCTGGGTACTTACTGGCTAGATCTTATCGCAGCTGCGACAGTAACCGCACAGAATTAACGTGATTGGCTCAGTAATTAAGTGCACGAGATACGTTATAACGATACTCGTATGCATGCTATCGTAAATCTAACAACCTGTAATAGGTATCTCTTTCTAATTACCAACCATTCAGTCACAGAAAAAAACAACTATGTATAAATTATACCCTAAATGTGAAGACGAACAGTGATTTGAGTCGTATCGAGACAGTCGTGAGAGATTATTAGAGCAATCGCGGCATTTTAGCAGTGAGACAAAAGAAGATCATTTCGGAGTCGGGAGGAAATTGAACCCTCGCCAGTCACATCAAACCGCAAACGAAAACAGGTCGCCGAGACATTCGATCGCACGGGCTATCGATACTGGCTTCATCATGCTGACCCCATTCATAAACCGCCGAATGTTTTTTTTTTATGGTATAGAGGTAAATGAAATGAAATGAAATAATTTATTCGTGACATAATAATATATACAATACAAACAGACAAAACTAACTAATAAAATTGCCACGAAACGGGCCCGCCTCAGCATAATGCTGACTCGACTCGCAAGTCAGCGCTGGTCTTCCGGCGGGACCATTTTTGTGGATCACGTTGCCCGATGACGAACGCGGCCCTAACTTATACAATGCTGATTTCTGAACGCAGCGATTAAGTTTAGGTTATAGAGGGCAAACGATCGCCTGATGGTAAGTGGTTAGGTTACCGTTGCCGGACTTTCAGATAGGAGTACGCTCTTTTCTTGTTGGGTCTATCTATAATCACTATGCCTACATTGACATTTGTCATAAAAATTCACAGTCACAATGTATCTGCCATTTGTGCACACGAAAGAGAGCAAAGTAATTTTCAAACGCATACCTATTTGATTTGTGTTGTCGTAAGATTCGTTCATTTCTAATCAAGCTTTATGTGGCTTAAAACCTATGTGGGTTTGAGTTAAAACGTAAGGACGTTGCACCATGTATGCCCTTAGCAAGTATTGATAGCTATGCTCGAGGAGTTAGCTCGACAAGCATAGTGATCCAGCATTGCATCTCGTACGGCCTACATTGCAAGAGAGCTATCAGCGCTCCGCGTGACGTTGATTGTTCCTTATCGGCCCCATCGATTCAGCGCGCATTGTGAACCTTAACGTAATGTAATAAGGAGTACTGGTAGTTAGTAAACTGTTAGTGCTGAGCACAGGTACGTTGGCGATGCGCCAGCTGTCGCCATCAGCACAATGCTGACATCGTCAGGCACAGGCGACCATGTTGCTACAGTACTACAAACTGAGCCATGGACTCGATCTCTTTCACATCGCAATCAATCACATTTCTATTATGTTTATCCTTTAGTTCGACGCCAAACTACGTGTAAACAATATTGTAATGTAACTAATGTGATTGGAAACAGAGATCTAAAGGGTTTTGTTATAATGTTTTCTTAGGATACTTAACTTATATTTCATTCGCAAATTGATTTCTATATGAATACCGACATTACCGACCCGTACCGTATCGCGCTTTAAAATGGAAACCTAAGTGCAACCTCACGGCTAAACCTAGTAAAACGATATAACATTTGTCATATTCATTTATGTCAATCAACGCAGAACACGCTCACGATGCTTGCTCGCGCTCGGCTCGCGCGTGACCGCGCCATGGATTTGTCCGTTAGCAGCCACATACACATAACCGGGTCAGCCTTAGGTACGTTAGCACTCTCAAGGGACATGTTATGTTGACAAGTGAACGCTAAGTGTTATCTTTAGATCAGTCCAAATTAACTTAGTCATATAGAAAGTATATTATATAGAGTTCTTTGTATATTCTTATACAAAGAACTCGAAACGCTTGTCATTATGTTCTATTCTAAACCGTGACTTATAATAATAATAATATGAATATGTTGTATGGAGCGCATCAGGAGAGCCTTTTCAATGTCATATATACTACCTACACTACACCACGAGTGATTTTATAAGCGAGAGTAGGTACGTAGTCGTAGATGATTTACTTTTAAATTAGGTTACTTGGTAGACGGCATTCTATAAGTATGTAAGTTAAGTATATTAACTATCAAAAGATTTGATGATTGTTACCTATTTCATACAGGTAAGATATGTCCAAATCCTCTAAGATGAAACATACAGTTCAAAGTTATCGACGATCGAGTACTGGCCGGGCGGGAGCAGTAATACTGATCCCGCCTTGTGGACTGGGAAGGCCGGTATCTCCCTTATCGGGCGCCCGCCGCCCACAATGCACCTGCGACTGCGCTACGACTGCCGACAACTCAAACGCAACTGCCGGCAGTTGCTCGCAGTTTAATCACTAACGCGACTGTTTGCTGTCTCGCCGGAGTTTGCTCAACTCGAAGTGCGAGCTTGGATCCGAGAATATTAGAAGCGATTACCTAGTAACAATAGAAGGATGCAAAATACGACATTTTGAAGACTATGTGTTAAGACGAATCGTATGGATTCTGTGCTTCTTATATACGTCATTGTTATTAATTAAATGTTTTATTCGTCCTGTAAACCTTTGTCACTGCACCCATCTAAAACAAGCAAATGCCCTTACATTTATATTTCGTATCTACCATAGATAAATAATTAGATATGTAGGTAAGTTACAGTTGTTTTGTACGAGGTCCTACTTCCACATCTAGCGCTGTATTGACTAGACATCCTCGTGAACAGAGGATTCATCTTATGCCGGCTCCACACTTGGCAAACAACGGCAAACCGCGAACACCAAGCATGTGGAGCCGGCATTACGTGACGTTGTCGAGGATTGGAACATCAATGTCAATTTCCATACTAAGAATGACAATTATATATATTTATTTAGCGTATAGTAATTATGAACTGGGCCCCCGTCGCAGGCATGTCGCACGTCATGACAGCACCCTTCTAGGGCCTAAGCACGCGTCGATGCGGGCATATGCCGAGACGTCCTTGGTGGCATGCGCAAGCGAATCCTGCGGCGTCTCACGAAGGCGATGAGGGGAAGCCGCTGGTTTTTAGTTGGTAGCCTGACACAAGAGTCCCACATCACCGCGCCTAAAACCCCCAGAAAGCCCGGTATGCATCAAGCATTTTCCAGCGGTAAAAAAAGGTTGCATGTCGCACGGGGACAGTTCATCACACTAAGTGCCGCTTTTGCCGTGCTATAACGCCGTGTCGTTAGGTATAATTGTCTGTTATAACATTCATTACGGTTATTGTACAGCGTGCCGGGTGTTCAAAAACATCTGAGCATCCACTCTAACTTCTCGACATTAGAAAATTGTGTATAGATATTTTCTAGCGCCTTATTCGTAACAATAAATTTGATGGTGACTGTACTACTTAAGTCAGACTCTAAATCTAAAGATGTCCCCTGTGAAGCACACACAATTTCGATACAGAAGAAACCATGTCAGGAACTCAGGAACATTAGCAATTTAGCATAATAATATGCAGATAACATAATCTACTCAATAATTTTGTTTTATATCCTCGTATTTTCAAAATGTTTCATGAGCTAACACATTGAAATACGTTGGCATTTTGAAAAAGATTAACTGAATTGATAGGTACAAATGTTCTTGTTAAGAGGCTGACAAGACCTAAAAAAAGTCCCGCTCTAACACGCGTGAGTTTCCAATTAACTATCCCGCTCTTTACGGAAGCTCTGCGCGTAGAATAACAAATAAATACCATAATAATATTGAAATAAAAAAAGTGTGGATTATTTGTGAAATATAACTCATTGGCGGTTTAGGTATGAATATGTTGACTTCATGTTTTTAATTGCAGACCCATACGTAATAAAAATAAAGACATAGAAACGTTTAATGATGATTTTAAGACCAATCTTAGCAATTATTTTCTATCGAGCCGATTTCGTCCAATTATGTATCGAGTCCGTACACGGTCTTTGAATATATTTATTTTGATGTGCTAGAACAAATAGTTTTTCTTAAAAAACTACTTAAATAACATCAATTTCAACAAAATTAGGTCTTGTCAGCTTATTAATTATCTTATTAGAAAGCATGTATGAAAGCGTGTCTCATGAATGTAATGTATAGATACGAGTCGAGAACAGGACACGCGGGTACCAGGAAAGTTGCATAGCAAATGAAAGCACTTGATCAAACTCGACCCCGGGACCGCCGCCTGTGCAAATATTCGTCCGTCGTCGGCAACTGACAGGCTCCGCTTGAATTTTGATGAGGCCGAACGAGCTCTGCACTTGCCTTGACTGCTCCATACAATTCGGATATAAAGAATGTTTTAAAATTGAAACGTAGGAATTGAAGGCGACCTGTTTAGCCCGAACGGTATTTTGTAGAAGTCGTAAGTATTCGGTTTAAGGCGCTACACTGACAAATTTGGAGACTTTGAAACGCTGTCCTGCCCAGACTAGCAAACAGTAGGGGCTGATTTTCAGATATATGATTCTTGACTAAATGATTGTGGTGCAGACAATAGCGAAACATGATTGCTTAAAATTTTCTCGATAGAAAATAAATCCAAAGTCGAGTCTATATTTTCCTTTTTTTCCTCAGCCTACTAAAACAACGCATTATTAAAAGACACGATTAAGTTAATATGATGGTATTTTACCTCATCTAGGTACTGACAAGAGGAAATTTAATAAACCTGCACACAGTCAGATATTTAACGAGATTTGTCTAAAAAGCCATTCTCGGAGAGGGTTGCATCCCGTTTTGTCGTGAGCGAAAAACAAAAGGTGTCTCTTTCAATCGATATATCGCCTTAAGCGACGAACGAAATCGTGAAGGTGCAATTCAGCAGAGCAGAGACATTTAGTACGTGTCTCTAAGATGACTTCCTGATTTGTCGGTGCGGAGGCAGTACGATATGAGAAAAGTGTCAAATGTCAGTGTCAGCTGTCAGTCGACGCGATACCATTTTATACTACGCATTTAAATGAGTGCTTCCTGACTGGCGCGGGATACGCGGTAGCGGGACGATGCGAAGGCGGTACTGCTTCGCTTCTGCGCATTATATTACTACTGCGTAAACGTAATACTGAGTAGGTACTGACAGTATTATGTCAAGTGAGAATCTTTGCGACGTCAGTAAGTTTACGTCAAAGAAGAAAATGTCACATGTCGATCCCGCCCCGCCAAGTCAGGAAGTCGCCTATAAGATGCAGCGCGACGTCCTCAACTCCTCATACAGAGCAGGCACAGGTACTTCTACATGCTCTGTATGAGGACGTCGCGCTAACGCGGGGCGGCCCCGTGTGGGTACCTATGTACTTACTAGGTACTCACGGAGTCGCCCCGCGTCACGCCGCGTCCGTCCTGTCCCCGAAGTGTGTTGGGCGAATCCATTAGCGCGCTGAATCAATAATAGAGGCCGTTTCGGTGTGGGTGCAGCGGCGGCCTAATGCTCGGAAGAATTTCGCCACTAGCTGCCAAAAGGGGCACACTTATCACGTGACGAATGTTTGCTTTTGGGGCAGGCAACTAAAACGCTCGTCATATTCATGCAAACGAGCTACGAGGCATTCATATACGAATATTGATGGTACCTTAACGTATCGCATTGGATATTGGTATCGTATCGCATTGGACCTTAACGTATCGCATTTATGCCGCTTAACATTAACACTGCTGATGGATAGGTCACCAATGTTCCATTTATCGGGAAGTGATTGAAACACGCTGTCTCCCAAAATCGTTTTCATCTTGTATGAATTTTTTTCTCACTAGTGCGATCTTTAAGCCAGAGCCGACTTCCAGAATGAACCCTGATAGACTAGGCAGCCAGATAATTATGAGCAATATACCGCACGCTCAAATAGATTAGATTAGATTAGATTCATTATTTATTTCATAGACCCGTAGGTCGTCCAAAGCTGAGATTTAAAGCGAGACGAGACACGGAATGTTTTGGCATCGATGGCAGCTGGGAGCGGCGAACTGAAATGAGAGTAGCGTCTAAGCGCTGGAATAAAAAAACATGACGTAGTGTGGTTTGAACACCTGAAAAAAGCTTAATTGTTCTGATAATAATGCTCCACTTCCTGACCCAAATTTACATGTGACATAATTATGCGGCCAAAAATTTCGTGCCGCTATTGGATTGTAGGTACAGCCATAAGTGTAGCTGTGTCAGCCGTCACAATCCAATGTAACCCCTACCATTGCAACAATCATTCATCAAGGATGCTGCTGCAAGGATGTCCTGTCCGACATTTTACAAAACTTGTCATTGGACTTTGAATCTTCACGCTTGGACAGTAAAGTCGCTTTTTGAACGGCCTAATTTGATACAACTCGGACAGTTCAAATAATTTTAAGTATAGGTACTACCTACTGAGAGGTTACATTGAAATAAAATAATATTGATTTGTCTGAAACATAGAAATGTTGTAACGGAAGCAAAAGCGCTCAAATCAGTAAAATTAAAAAAACTAATAAGTCAACTAAAAAAAAAAAACAAAAAAAATTAAATAAACTAACTACTAATATGATAATAATTACTCTTAAAACCGACAGATTGTGCTGGGTTTCGGGACCAATCTTATCAATGCTGAACACCGCAGTAACTGCAAGACCAACAATGTACTCTGTTCTGTGTATGGGTACCCTATAAACGCAATCGCGAGTAAAAATTCACGTCGTACCCCGGCTTTCTAAATTCGGCGGCGGTTTCGGCGCTCCCCATACATACACCATACACCATATGTATGGACGCCGCAACGGCGCCTACCGTTAACATTATGTATATGAACCGAATGGTTCGCTTTCATGACAATTATATCTCGACGAAAACGGGGCGGTGACGTGCACTGCGACAGGGCTACTATTCTTCATTTGTCAGTAACTTCCTACTTCCTAGTCACATAGGAAACACGAAATACAACTAGGTATTCATACTCTTATCATAAAGTTCTCCAAATCACGTACCTTACGAGAGTAGGTATTACTTCCTGTAATTAATATAGGTACAGTCAAGGGCACCAATATGTATACACTTTTGGACCTTATTTCAATGGAATAAGGTGAAAAAGTGTATACATAATACATATTGGTGCCCTTGACTGTACGGTGTACGGTCAACCACTTTGATTTTTCGCACGAACGCATTTCACAGTGAAAATCCACCCATATGAAAGCCGCTAGAGAACTCATATCATATGTCACTGGACAAAGTACGAACTGGCCAAGAATTCAAATTGACTGTACATACTGTATCTATTGTTGTAGCTTGACATCTTCAAAGATAAGTACTTGAATTTAAACTTTCGTGATTCATATTAAAACTATATTATACAATGTATCTATCTATTTATTATAAATATTATAATCTTCACGATATTGATTTTCTTAAGTCAATGCACAAATCTACATTTCATGCTATTAACGAGAATATACCCAAAGTTGCCCACGTTTTACGGGGACTATTAAATTACCGAGCTAGAAATATCCCCCGTACACACCGACAATTGCCGTTGCGGTGGTTCGGAAGGAAGACTATGCACGTTAAAAACCGGCCAAGTGCGTGTCGGGCCACGCGCAAGGTAGGGTTCCGTAGTCGTCTACCCTTTACATTATGTGGACTAAAAAGTTCGAAAACTTATATTTACTATGTTTTTGAAAGAATTAACAACATTATCTAAGGTATCAATGGAAATTGTACGAACGTTTGCTTTTGCAAAGTACATTTCTGAAGTTCGACTAATTACTCGTTAACTAGTAATGTCTACTTAGCTGTGATAGTTTTCCTTTTAAATTCATCGTATATACTACTACCATGATTTTTTTCACATGCCTAGTAGCCACCGTTTAGCTGGCAGGGGGGGGGGGACACTTGACCATAGCAAAAGTTATCACTTCAAAGCTTAATATCACGCTAACCAATTCTTTAATCAAAAAATGCTTTTAGAAACCTTATAATATTTTAAAAGAGCTATCCAACGATACCCCGCACGATGGGGTTTGGCAGAAAAAAAAATTGCACCACCACTTTACATGTAGGGGAGGTACCCTAAAAAAAAATTTTTTTAAAGATTTTATTCTACCGTTTTGTCGGCGTCATTGATATGTATACTCATGCCAAATTACAGCTTTCTAGCACTAACGGTTACTGAGAAAAACGGGGGTCGGACGGACGGACGGACGGACGGACGGACGGACGGACATGGCGAAACTATAAGGGTTCCCTGTTTACTACGGAACCCTAAAAATGCGACCAAAACTTGTAGTCACAGACCACCTGTGCTTGCAGTGCAGCAGCGCTATTAGCGCCATTATTTGAGTCAGGCAACAAGGCCCATATTTACATATACCTTACAGACTAACATACATATCTATAAAAAGAAAATAAAGAGTCCCCCGCCACCATTACCACCATTAGGAGTATTAGGACTATTAGGAGTGAGTGGCGGTTGTCTGCGGTTGCGCTGCGCGTCGTGTCGTGTCGCCTGCATTAGCGCGCCGCGACGGCGAGGCACGACGCGCGGCGAGGCACGAGGCAAGAAGCAATCAACGCCGCCGCAGCATTGCACATGCACTCCGTGCAACTTAATGCAGATATTACGAAAGTCGTGATCCCTATTCACGTATAATTTTAGCAACCCGAATCCCTGTTTGGTTTGCAGGTATTGAGACTTAAACACCATAGGACCAAATCATTATTGACGATAGATAAAACATTTTTTTATTGAATTTACAAGTTTAACGAGTGCAAAATTGGGAATTGTATACGTTGTGACAGAAGTGCCCATTCTTCCACAGCGACCATATCATATCATGTAATATTAAATTACAGATAGGCCCATAGGTTGCTGAAGAGTTTTCCATTTCCAAGCCTACGTAGTCTGTCATTAATGTCGTTATAGTATCCATAAGCTTGATCGATAATATACGATAAGTATGGACCTCGTGTGCAAGATGGCGCGAATAAGAATAAAATTAACATTTTGTATGCAATGAATAACCGCGCTTAGGACAAGAACGCCAAACCCACGTCTTAGCAGCTTTCTACACATCGGGCCGTTCGATGAATTCGACGTTACGACGACGTAAACAAATAAATTACAATTTAATTAATTATCCGTCTCAGTGTCAAGTTTCTCGAAAGCGTTAATTCACCTCCATCACAAAGATGACGAAACCCAAATCGTCCCAACCGCTAATTCAGTCAAATTGTCGAGCGGGGTATTCATAATTCATAACCAACAAACTGACTCACGAGAGTCAGCATATTCCTGACCCCCGAACGACACACAGTCAGTTTGAATTTCGGGGCCGTTATACCAGGGCTGTGGTGAGGTGAGTCGGGACAAGTTGTGAATGGTCGAGCAGATATTCCGCCATAATTCACACGTTTCTACAACATCCCATCACGACAACTGAGTTAAGAAGTTTAAGGAAATAAGTAGTGTAAATGCGATTTCTTTGTAAATAGGTAGTAGGTAACCTACTACATAAACATCGCCATTATTTGGTTTTGCAACGCAACGCCTTTCTAGGATTAGTTGTGGTTATACCGAAAGATACAACAAACATTTGCATTTGTCTCCTAAACATTTGCATTCGCGGATCGGAAAAATGAAGTAGGGGACATGATTACGGCCTATTAATACCAACAGAGCACAGCACGCACTTTACTCTCTTAAAATATCATACACTATTTGTTTTTATTTTTAGAGCAACTTTCGTGCGTGTCAGATAATATCTACTAACAGTTATTGGTGCCTATCTTTTTAAAAAGTATTTGTACCTAGAGATAAAATTACTCTTGTAACTTTGACGCGGAAAAGATGGCACGGTCTACTTCGCCGATCGATTTACAACTATTTACAATCATCTACAGCAATTTACATATTTGACGGCGCGAGGGAAAGCTATAGAATGACAATGTTGACTCGTCCAACATACCAAACAACGTTAACTCGACTCTGTCACGCTCCACCCTTTTAGGAAACGAGTAAGTGAGACAAGATGAACTATCTAAGGGGTATAAAGAAGTTTATAGAAGTGGTTATAGGAGGGCGGATGCCGGAGGATTGCGCATCGGGCGCCGTTCGGAGGATCCGGTGGGGTCCGGCGTCCGGTGGGATTGTGGGATTAGTCGGGCCGGACGCCGGGACGTGACCGCAATGTCCTCACTCATATTATAACTGCCGGGCGTGACTCCCTGCTGCGTTTGTGTAAAAATCCGCAATACAAGGACTGAGAAAGATTTAAGTTATGCTATTTTGCACGAGATTAAATAAAAACTTTGACATTCTCATTCAATGGCCGACTTACGACAGTAAAATATAAAAAACTAGCCTTAGCCCGCGACTTCGTCCGCGTGGTAGTCGTTTATATCGTTCCTTCCTACAAACATTCGTCCCTATTTAACCCCTTGATTTCCACGATAGAAACTATCCTATATATTTTTCCTAAGGATACAAACTATCTCCACACCAAATTTCATCTAAATTCATTAAACGGTCTAATGGTGAAGAGGTATCTGACAAACAGATTTTTTTTGCATTTATAATAATTACTACCTATAGATAAAGTACGATTAATTATAAATTTGACTGAATTACACTTTTGGATAATATGTTTGCAAATTGTTTTGATCGTACTGTCAGTATTACGTTTGCGCAGTAGTAAATATCATGCACAGAACCGGAGCAGTAACGCCTTCGCATCGTCCCGCTACCGCGCATCCCGCGCCAGTCAGGAAGCACTCATTTAAATGTAGGGGCGCAGTAAAAAATGGTACCGAGTTGACTGACAGCTGACACTGACATTTGACACTTTTCTCATATCGTACTGCCTCCGCACCGACAAATCAGGAAGTCGCCTTCTCACTATTTATTCTGGCTATTATATCTGGGCGACCGAGCTTTGCTCAGCGTTTTCCCGTACATGCGACCTATCTAGATCGGTTGCTCGCCCCCGAAAACCCCCGCATATCAAATTTCATGACGTATGGAAACCGTATGCTAAATCCATTTCATTCCATTACAAAATCCTTATGAGTGCTTCTGTTTCAAAATCGAAATTTACATATACATTTTTGCCAGTATAAAATCAATAGGCGCTTAGTGTGTACCTAAATAAAAATTGTTATGGAAAAAATTACAAATCGTAAAAAATCACTGTTTATGTTACTCAGGTTCGTAATTACATACATTTACACTCCTCCATGCCAAATTTCAACTTGCTAGGTCACCTGGAAGTGGGTTAGGTTTTTGATTATTCCCAATCCAAGTACTAACCTATGTAGAAAAAAATCCTATTTTTAAATGTTTGTATCTTAATAACCGATTGAGCTATTTTAATGAAATTTGGGAATCTGGTTAGCCTTAAGGATCTTAATAAATGTACTAAATTTCATATGTGTACGTTCAATACATTTTGAGTAACGTAGGGGTCAAAAGTGCCACCAAATGGTTAGTGTAATATATAACACACGGCCGCTGCGACGCCAGTTCTTTTTTTTTTGAACTTTGGCTTGACACGCTGCCGCGTGTCTAGATATGTATAAGAATTGCTCGTTTAAAGATATTAGATTCTGTGGCGGGAGGGAAGGGTCCCCGTCTGTTGAGTCCTTTGGAGTGGCGCGCCAACTTGAGTTAATCGAAAGACAGCTTTTATTTACTTATAGCTATCCCTACAGGCTTGCCGGGAACGGCCGTAGTACTTACTTACGAATAATTATACTAGAAAACGTCACAGATTAGGACAGAACGTTTTAATGAGCTGCCAACGAGTGGTACCAACAGTCACGGCAGCGGATAAATATGCTTAGAGATCAAGTGCTTGCCTTATTTGTATAGTAAACATGGACATCAGGCCATCTCCGTGGAATTTTGTACAAAAAGTATCTGAAGAAGGCACGTGGCTCAGCCAATACTGACTATTAATGGCTTAAGGCTTGTCTATTAACGGGAATACAGAATACAGAAAACATGCGCATACCGTGAAGTCCGTGTCAATAATTACCCTAGGGTAAAGGCCACAATGATTGACTTCTTAATACAAAATAATTGACACGTTGACACCTATTGTTCAACACCTAAAATATAATGTAATAAAACATACTAGTTAATAACATACTTAACAAACTAATGTTATAAATTAATGCGAAATTGTGATGTCTGTCTGTCTGTCCTGTCAACACGTCACGTTTAAAGCGCAGAACCGTTTTAGATGAAAGTTAGTATAGAGATAGTTTGAGTCCCGGAGAAGGACATAATTACTTTTAATCCCGGAAATCATCCCTTAGAGGGGTTGAAGGTTGTATCGAAAAGCGATAGCTTTCTATTCTAAGCGCCTGAAATAAAAGAGCAGCAATAAAACTTGCGGATGAAGTCGCGGGCAAAAGCTAGTAAAACTTGTAAATAAGATTGATAGTGTAACAAAAAAAAGTAAATAAGATTGATAGTGTCAAGTTTTGGCTATAAGTGGACAAACAAGAACTGGGCTTACTTTGTCTATCTGGAAATCTAATATTTTTGTTTATCGCTTCCAATGCTAATCTTGAATCTGTTTCAATGATATCATATTACTACGCGTAGCTACAAGGTCGCATCATGTAAAAAGAACGCTGGCGGCAAGCTGCGCACAACAACAACAAATACTCTTTATTGTACACCTCACACAAATAGACCAGTTACATATAGAAACAATACAGCAACATGTAGGTAAAGGTAGACAACAGGCGGCCTTATCGCTAAAGAGCGATCTCTTCTAGAAGAGCGATCTATTTGGTGGTATAAGGCTAGTAGGTACTTTCATACGCGAGTGTACCATTGCGCAAACTCACCTCCTCCACTTTCTTCCAGCGTTCTTTTCACATAACGCGACCTGTACCACCAAATATACCGATAAATCGTCTAATGCGCAGCTTGCCGCCAGCGTTCTTACATGACGCGACCTATACCTACGCTACGGGAAGTGTCAAAACGAACTATTAGCCGTCACTCGGCCCCTCGCGGCCCATTGAGCTAATAGCCGCTCTTGGCACGAAGGGTGCAACAAAAACCCAATCAAGACTCGAAGCGGATCCAATCCGGCGCAGGCCCCACAATGGATTAAGGCGCGGAACACACAGGACGATTCAGTACCACGCAACGCAACGCACCGAGCGCCAAGTTGCACGGAGGAGTGACGTATTTTAAATACATCCTCAATATCGTCATAGTAAGGCGCTCGGATGTTTTATGCGTCAAACGCATGCGTTCCATATAAATACGTTGCGTCAAACGCATTGCGTTGAATGGATTTATATGGAAACGCATGCGTTTGACGCATAAAACAACCGAGCGCCTAAGGCGACTTCCAGATTTGCCGGTGCGGAGGCGGTACGATATGGGGAAAACTGTCAAATGTCAGTGTCAACTGTCAGTCAACTCAGTACTACTTTTTACTGCGCTCCTACATTTCAATGAGTTCTTCCTGACTGGCGCGGGATGCGCGGTAGCGGGACGATGCAAAGGCAGTACTGCTCCGCTTCTGCGCATGATATTACTACTGCGCAAACGTACCTAATACTGACAGTGCCTATTATGTCAAGTGAGAATCTTTGCGACGTCAGTAAGTTTACGTCAAAGAAGAGAATGTCACATATCGATCCCGCCCCGCCAAGTCAGGAAGTCGCCTTAAGTTGCGAGACGCGCTCTATCGCTTTGCACCGGACCGCGCGAACGCGCATAGACGTTGCAAGGATCTCTCCTCGAAAGAAAGCGTTCACCGTGTGAAGTGTGCGAGATTTTCCTTTATCGTCATATACATGCAGATTAAACACATTTTCGAACGCGGCATTGTGCGGTGCATAAATATCTCGTGTGTTTTGCGCCTTAACCGCAGCGGTGTAGCCACACGCTGCATTAAACGCGGCGGTGTAGCCGCAAGCTGCCAAGTGCAGCGGCGGAACATGACAGGGCCATTTACTCGGATGGAAAATGCGCGGCATGCGGCCTACTATACCCACAAAGATGCGATACGAATAATTAAATTAGAGTTAAATAACGACGAATACATTAATATGCTGTTAAATATGTATGTATCTATATTGTCTTGCACAATGCATGACGACGGAAAAACAAATTTCTGATATTTTGGGAGGGTATCGTAAGTTTTCAGTGAAAAGAAACAACACAATACATCTGCTGCTGCTTACTGAGCCCACCTGGCTGGCTTGCTTGACAAACAGCTTCGCAATATTGAAATGACTTCCTTTGTTGCTCGACATTACATTGTATATACATAATAATAATATAATTAAATAAAAAGTCCATAGGAATTTATAATAAGCAAAAAATATTTGCTAATTTTATGCAGATCATAAAAATGCAAATAGCCCTTTATTTACCACAAAATACAGATGAAATTGCGTTGCTTCATAGGTTACTTTACAGTGGCTATGTGATACCGCAAGTACCGCACTACTAGGGTTGCCAACTTATGTGCTCCGATTTGCGGGACATTTGTTGTAGAATTGCGGGACTGGGCTAAAAAATGCGGGACTCGCGCACTCTATCAATATTGTTAACGTATAATTGGGATGTAAGATACATTATTTATTCCCGCAAGATATACTTTCTTAGTGGATGATTTCCGAGCTAAAATTATCCTATTACAAGTACGGTCCTCCGGGAGCCGGATACAAATTACTTATTTTCATTTATCGAAGTTGTGCACTCTTTCCTGAAATGAAACAAAATGTTCACTCCAGTTCTTATAATTTTGCCGACGCCTGCATGAAAACGGGACAATTGGCGTCCCGCACGCATCCTCTGCGTACATGCATTCGGTCATAACAAATGCTTTTATTATATCCGTAGTTCTTTTATGTAGACATAGGGCATTTTATTCCATCAGACAACTGGCGAAGTCGCACGCTGTTATGATAACTTAAACAAACACAGTTAATTCCCTAGAGCGCGTCTGTTTACGTCGGCAAAGGCTCGCGAAGAAATACAATATCCAAATCATAACAGCCCGGCCTACCCCTGGCCTGGCTCGTGTTCACGACCGAGACCTCGCCAAAGGACAACCAGTGTTACTTGACCTGCTTTATGAGGAGTTGCTGCTAGTCTCAGGTTCAATTTATGTTAGGTCAGTCTGTAACTGGTAAGTTGAGGCCGGTGAATAGTCGGGCCTGCCTCCCTGTCGCGTCGCGTCGCGACTAAACAAATAAATTTATAAAAGTCTTTATTATTCCGCCACTTGTCCCGCGCACCCGGATTGTTATTGAAATGCATATTTTTGTGAACAGGGAGCCCTCAAAGGAACTAAAGTTTTAATAACGAGGGACCGAGCTCAAGGTGGACATTAATCGCATATTTTTGAAATTTAAACTCTCATTTTAAAAAAGTTGGTGACATATCATATAATGAAGTTAAAATTCTGGCATGCGAGAAGGAAAAATGGACAATACTCCAGTGACACCTACAAAAGGATACCTAAGTTAACACATCCGTGATGTGATACTTCAGGCACCTACTTGAACCACTTGTATGTTTTATGATTTGTCACAGATTTGGAAATCCGACCCGTCTCTAATTGGACAGTTATCTGATTTTCAATTAAAGAGGACAATCATAATTCAATCGCCTCCTTCGATTTGAGTTCTCTCCTCATTATGAACCAGTGAAGAAGAAAAACATTAAGTACAAACAGAATATGCTACAAGTATCTGTCATATTATCATATTTCCTGATATTTCGGATTTCCATCTACTGTCCTCTGAGAAAATCCATGTTTACTCCATAGGTACTTGATAAATAGTGTTTCAACTTTTCCGTTCGTAGGTAAGTACCTACCCCTCTGTGACTAATCCATAACTGTCACAACGGTGACAAACTGTGATTTAATTAATGAGCGATCACCCGCGCGCCCCTACTTTCCCGCGCACAACGAAACACGCGGCCAAGTCTCTACGCGGGACTTGCTCAGTTAACACTAATTTATACTATTCGGATTAAACGCACGCACGCATTTGAATAGGACAAACATGGCACGTTATTCAATTAATCTAACAGGATTAGTACAATAGTTCCGTGCGTTTATATGGGACCGGCGTGTACCAACATATATAGCCCCGATGCTCGCTGCAGATGACGGCTGATCCACAACAAAATTGGATTCATCACATGTTCATTCCATTGTTCATTTCGGGCACGTATAGCTTTGCAGTGGAATATTGCAAAGCATATAAGGTTTACTAATGGTCAGCTAACTGTGTCGTTGATAGTACCTAAGTACATATACTGTTTATCGTACATGAGGGGACCCCATTGTCTACCAAACAACTTCCGGGCAAACTGACAAAGCAGAAAGCAAAGGCAACCTAAAGCAAGAAGATTTTATGATGCTGGTGCAAGATCAAGACTGCTGATGGTGATCCCGTGATCGTTTCTGTAGAATGAACAACATGGATCAATGAAATATTAGTCAAGGTTCAGGGTGGCATTTATTTGTTTCGTTTTATATTAGAACAAATCAAATTCGTTATCCGAATCACTCGATTCTCTGTTATTCTGTGTTTCTTGGCTCTTTGTTTATTTTTTATGCGGACTCAGGACAGCTCGTGTTATAGTTGACGAAATGTAAGCATCACCGATTCCCCGAACAACTTGTATGGCGAATCGGTGTAGCCCACAGAACATTAAATGTTCTGTGGTGTAGCCTATATTTCGTCAACCATACCTATACCTCAAATGTTACTTGTGGTGCAGACAAGCACTATTTATTCCTTCGTTGTGAGAATTCCAACAGAACATCTACCGACCTTCGCCAAGGAAGAATTTTGGCCGAAGGGAGTCAAGTTCCGGCGTTTTCGCGGTCGGTTTGACACCTCGAACGTTGCGTAACACATCGCAGTAAAGTTGTAGTGTGTTTATTTGTGCTAGTTTTTAAGTATTTTTATAGATATTGTGCGAGTATTTGCTAACTCACACATTAATGGTCCGGTTCGAAGGACCATTAATGTGCGAGTACTTGTTAACTCACACATTTACTTGATAGGATTCTTGATAGTAGTTTGGAACACGAAAGACGATTTCTTGATATAATCTTGATTTATTTAACTTGATAGGTGTGCACACTTATGAATAGCGAACGTAAAGTGAGGTGAATTGGCTTATTTATTTGCTAATTACGAAATATTATACAAAGCAAATGCTGATGGTGCAATGACGCACGCGGGCACGCGCCATGTACTTGTACAGATATGTATGTGTCTGTAAGGTATATATGTAAATATGGGCCGTGTTGCCTGATTCAAATAAATAAATAAATTGGAACGAGAACGCAAGTTGGCAACGAAGAAGCACGCCCGGCTCGACCGGACTGCACCATGATTAGAGTAATTAGTAGATACGCTTAAATTGAATTACAGACATTTTGGTGCACTATAACTCAATGTAGTATTTTTATTGCGTCGTTAATTATTTGACAAACCAAGCAATCGACCGAGGCATGAATTGAATACGTTACAGTTACATCTCATCCACGAGTTCCACGACGATGCGCCCCTCCAAAGCGAATCTCTATGCGCAATTGTACGGACTGGGCTGTGGAGGGGCGCGCCTTCGTGGATGACACAGTGCGTGTCCTATAGTACGTATTACTCGTATTTTTTTACAGTAGGTACTCTAATTGTACGCGAATTAAGCGATCAACCAATAACTAATTTTCGAAAGTTGGTAATAACTCTGAATCTTCAATTAGAAGCAATTAAGGTACCTAACGACAATGACATTCGAACAAGCGTGTGCGCGGATCGGAACGCTAGTTGCTATTTGAGGTTGAATTTTCCAATTTTACATTTCACACCTTGTTGTTTGAGCGGTGAAATTGCTTTTTGAACGGACCACTTTAACTCAAAATTTCACGTATACAGTGTTGTTGAATTCGCCACTATCCGCGCAGACGCATGCACCCGCATGCAGATGTCGCGTGCAAACTGCGGCCATATAAGTACAGTCAGCATCGAAAGCCTTAGTTCGTCAAAAAGAACCACCTGGATTACTACTCCTATCATGGTACAGTTAGGTATTATACTGCGCCAGGTATGTCATTTCTGGTCATTTCGGTGCATCGGTTAGCAATTCTGGCTACCTGTACTCCTATTAACTTTCGTTATGTTGTCGTGCGGTAGGACTCTCTCTTCAACTCCACTGACTGACAGCGTATAAGGCAGCTTCTAAATACTTCACCTTAAGCACAGAATAAGTAATAGTACAAGTACCTTAAGTATTAATAAATAAGTACGTTACTGTTCACACGGCACAGATAGTTAGGCGTCGGTTTCCGGCCGCGGTGCCGTTTACGAGCATGATGCGGGCGGCAGCAGGCGCGGCTGTAAACCGACCGTTAAAGCCGTCGTAAACACGTAAACCTGCACTCAGCAGTAGCTCTAGTATAAGTTTTTTCGAAACATTAACTAATTCGAACGCGTTTGCGTTTTGTCTCAAAATATATGAAAGTGGTATGAAAACGTGAACAGCGCCTCTGTTGGTCACTAGTGGAAACTAAAACAGCGAGTATAACATTTGTTGCTAACCGATGAACGCGCGTATTTCAAACTCGGTGAGAGCGTTTTCATACATTTTGAGACAAAACACAAACGCGTTCGAATTAGTTAATGTTTCGAAAAAACTTATAGTAGAGCTACTGTAGCTCTAGTATAAGTTTTTTCGAAACATTAACTAATTCGAACGCGTTTGCGTTTTGTCTCAAAATGTATGAAAGTGGTATGGAAACGTGAACAGCGCCTCTGGTAGTCACTACTGGAAACTAAAACAGCGAGTATAACATTTGTCGCTAACCGATGAACGCGCGTATTTCAAACTCGGTGAGAGCGTTTTCATACATTTAGAGACAAAACGCAAACGCGTTCGAATTAGTTAATGTTTCGAAAAAACTTATACTAGAGCTACTGATACCTCCTGGGCTATGAACCGAGTAAGCCTAGGAGCCTCAACCGTACAACTACATGTCTTTTCATCCTTACGTGTCCTAAGGTCCTAACTATGATGTAAATTGTAAACAAACTGCATATTTTTGAAGAAGTTAATATTACCACACTTTTCTCTAGGATTACAATACTTTGTAATAGTAGATTATACACCAAGGGGATAAAGCACTGTTTTATGTCACGGGTGCGATTTTGAATCCCGAACGTAACGAAGGACTCCGAATTTTACTCCCGAGCGGAGCGAGGGAGTAATGACTTAATTCCTGAGCGAAGCGAGGGAATTAAGACTGAGTCCTGAGTGTAGTGAGGGATTTAAGCGCGCCCAAGACAAAAACAGTTTTATCCCCGTGGGGTATACTCTACTTTTCTCACCACCTTTGGACAATTTCATACTTTATGTTATTGAATATGGAATCGAGTATGACTATTTTAAGAAAAAAGTTTTTTTTTTTAATTCTAAATAAATATTAAAAATCTAGTAATCCTTAATTCTAAATCTTGAAATCCTTATCCCTGAATTAGTCGAAATCGAGTAGTGACGATTTTTCGCAAAAAAAGTTTTTTTTAGCTTAAACCTCAAAATAAATATAAAATTTGAAATCCTTATCCCTGAATTAGTTGAAATCGAGTATAATGACGATTTTAACGCAAAAAATTTTTTATTACGTTAAAACTCAAAATAAATATAAAATTTAAAATCCTTATCCGTGAGTTAGTCGAAATCGAGTATAATGACGATTTTTCGCAAAAAATTTTTTTTATAACCTTAAAAAACAAAATAAATATAAAATTTGAAATCCTTATACCTGAATTAGTCGAAAACGAGTATAATGACGATTTTTCGCAAAAATTTTTTTTTCTCTTAAAACTCGAAATAAATATAAAATTTGAAATCCTTATCCCTGAATTAGTCGAAATCGAGTATAATGACGATTTTTCGCAAAAAAACATTTTTTTAACTTCAAACTCAAAATAAATATAAATTTGAAATCCTTGTCCCTGAATTAGTCGAAATCGAGTATAATGACGATTTTTGGCAAAAAAATATATTTTTTTCTCTTAAAACTCAAAATAAATATAAAATTTGAAATCCTTATCCCTGAATTAGTTGAAAACGAGTATAATGACGATTTTTGGCAAAAAAAATATTTTTTTCTCTTAAAACTCGAAATAAATATAAAATTTGAAATCCTTATCCCTGAATTAGTCGAAATCGAGTATAATGACGATTTTTCGCAAAAAAACATTTTTTTAACTTTAAACTCAAAATAAATATAAAATTTGAAATCCTTGTCCCTGAATTAGTCGAAATCGAGTATAATGACGATTTTTGGCAAAAAAAAATATTTTTTTCTCTTAAAAATCAAAATAAATATAAAATTTGAAATCCTTATCCCTGAATTAGTCGAAAACGAGTATAATGACGATTTTTGGCAAAAAAAATATTTTTTTCTCTTAAAACTCAAAATAAATATAAAATTTGAAATCCTTATCCCTGAATTAGTCGAAAACGAGTATAATGACGATTTTTGGCAAAAAAAAAAATTTTTTCTCTTAAAACTCAAAATAAATATAAAATTTGAAATCCTTACCCCTGAATTAGTCGAAATCGAGTATAATGACAATTTTTTTGCAAAAAAATTTTTTTTTTAACTTAAAATTCAAAATAAAGATATAGTTTTAGTCTTTTTTTTTGAGAAAAATAAAACGGAACTAATATCACGCGCTTATTGACCCGCTACAGGCGGCGGCCGTCGACGCAGTCTTTTGTTTCGAACGCGACGTTCCAAACAAAACACGGAGCTGGTGTGCCACCTCCTCGCCGCCGTGTGGACTTCACGAAATTAGACTTTAAAGACATATCAATAAGAACTATCAGAACTCAAATGAAATTATTACCCGGCGGGTAATAATTTGAAATTATAACCCGCTAAAACCAAGGGGCACGTGTAATGATTAGCTTTCCGAAAGGTTTGTATGATATACACCGTGGGCGTTAACAACCCGAAAAACTTAAACCAACGATTCTAGAGCCTAATTAGAGTTTATAATGTGGTATAACATATAGTCCAAAAACCCATAATTTTAGAGATATTAATTATTTAAAACAAATCACAAGTTGAAAAATCTCAAGTCTAACACACCCTAAAGGTGTGACGTAATCAGTTATCTACCACCTGCTAACTACGCAGATAGTGTTTAGCCAGTTTCTATTAATTAAGTTTGGTATCTACAAAAAGGTTTCACTATACCGAGAGTATTTTCATCGTGACAAGGATGAGATTTACAGCGGAAAGACAGCAGCGTAGTATTTTAAGTAGAATAATTACGATATCTTTATCTTTTCTTTGTCACAAGTGGCTTTCCTATCCTATTGCTAAGACACTTTAGTTTTGTTCTGTTCTCAAGCGCGAGTGCAAACTATTTACCTACCTACCTTCCCTGATAACTGGCGGATAGTTTCAATTTGAAACTGATGTCACTAAAATGTCATATTTCAAATTACTACTGATTGTCACGCAAGATAAAATCATAGGATAAAATATTAATAAAATCACGTGCAAATTTAGCTAACTGTGATAAATAATATCAGCCATGCCGCATTATCCTCCCGCTCATTTAGCGGATATCCACTTTATTTACGGGTTTTGCAATGGCAACTCGCTCCAGGCTGTCGCCGAATACCGAAGAAGATTCCCGGCTCGTCGTATACCGCACCATTCCACTTTCGCGGATGTCCATAGACAGTTTCGTGAAGTAGGGCTTGGAAAAATTCTCAGGGAAAGGGCGATAAATCTAGATTTACGAATAGAAAATCAAATTATGAATCTGATAACAGAAGATCCAACGTTGTCATCAAGAGAAGTCGCACGAATAGTAAATGTAAATCACAGATTGGTATTACACCTTTGGAAAAGGTACGGTCTGCATCCTTTTCATTACAGGAAGTGTGATGTCCTCCAATTGGGTCGCTCGGGGTATTAAATAAAACCAACATTTTAGGCTATTCGTTTGGGTCAGCTGTTCCTGCCTTCGCTCCACAGCTGGTCGATGTCAAGTGAAGTGCGAGTCGTGCGACTGCTGTCACCTTGGCAGGAGCAACTACCCGCCATCATTTATTCATAACGCCAGTACACCACACCTCCCTCATGTTTTACAAAATCTGAATTGTTTTATATCATTAGATTACTTCACAAATAGATTACAAACAACTCACAATAATCTCACATAAAACAATACAATACAATACAATATCGTTTATTTCACGCATTGCCCATAAAGTGTTAGTGGATACAATTTAAAAATCAATCAATCAATTTAATAGATACACAGTACAGTTTTGTCCTCCACTCTCATAGCAGAATATAAATTGGTCTACACCAAAATTACTCCTTTAAATTACAACTTTGGTCACTGAGTTAAAATCTCTTTTTCCCACTTCCACGTCTACTTCTTCTCATCCCCCTTTTTTCAGTAGTATTAACATACTTTGTTACCTTTATTTTCTAGGGCAGCGGTCAGCAACACGCGGCACGTAATATTTTTTTTTTAGCCAATAAACAATTTTTTGTGGCCCTTGGCCTTAAAAGGTTGCCGACCCCTGTTCTAGGGTACTCAATAAAGTACATAATTAAACCAACAACAATTTGCACATATACATATACTCTTTATAGCTATCGACACGATCGACAGCACTTTACTCTAAAATTAATTCTTAGGTAAATGTCAAATTAACGAAAACATTACTTTTCAATCAACATTAATATAAATAATCAGAAATAAGGGATCCACCTCGCGGCATAGTGCCAGAATACAGTCAGCATTTTCCCGATGTATAGTAGTACAGTTACATATTAAATTTCTATATTAATACATTTTGTATACCATATGTAGCTCTTTTAAACCAAAATGATATCATATTCTATTTACTCAGTCACTCCTGGGATAACAATAACACATTACCATAATCCTGGATAACCTAAGAAACTAGATAATCTCAGGGTCCATTAAATATTTAAATGTCACTCAATACAACAAGATGTACGTCTACATAATCCCAAACTGTTATGTATAATATTTTAGACAGTTGTTGTTTCATATATTAGTAGATATCATATTCTCATATCTTTTTTTTCAAATCGGCCATTATAAGAACATTAATGTGGAACAATTTTTTTACTAAAGAAGACAAAAAAGTAAAATATTAACTTAGTATTATAATCTTAAAATACAAAGATTTAGCTAAGTAGAACAATAACTATCATTTTGAAATAAACATTTCAAATTTATTTATTTTTTTAAGTTAACACATAGTTTCATTAAAGAGTAGACAGGAATTCAGGCTGCTAAATATTTCAACATTCTGTCTTATATGATTAATGTAAGTTATGAGTATTTCACTCAAAGATATGCAGCTGAATAGATATTTGTTTCTACGCAAATCATTATTATCCGCCGAAAACTTCCACTGCTGGAAATAGGCATCGATCGTGGGCTGCCTGCATCCAACGGACCCCCACGATTTTATCACGCTACTATTAAATAGCTTGTTTATTTCATTTTTTACTATTTTAATTTCACCTGACTTTCTTGTGAATTCGGAGTCAGTTAAAATTAATTTGGTGAAATTAAGGGTAAATTCTATAAACTAAAAATGTAAATGTAGTTTTGAGGATTTTCGGTACACAATGCACAGCACGGTATCTACGCCAATGTAGCGGTAAACCTTATTCTTTGGGGTATTTTTATTCCTTTCCATTTTTTTACTTTTAAAGAAGTAAATTGATATTTAACCAGACAAAATAGGTACTTATTATTCCACCAAAATATTTTAAGGTCGAATGAAGGATAATACACACATAAATGTCTACTTTACTAGCGTTTAAGAAAGTCAGGTATTTTGGATGGCCTTTGTCCATCGCTCGCTGTGCGTTGGGCTACTTTAAGCTATTGTAATATGTATAATAATTTATGGATTAAGTCGGGTTGTATGGGAATGTACCAGGTATTTTTTTCAGTTTTGACTCATTTGTTGTCAACACCTTGTCTACATCAGCCTTAGGCCGTCAGAATATAAGTATCATCGCTTGCCTGACAATATCAGAAATGCAGCATCCACTGCGGTATTTAAATTAAGTCTGATGAAACGGCTTATAAAACACGCTTTGTGATTATACCGACTTTTATTTCATTTACCATTAACAATAAAATGCTGAAGAATTAACGGTACCGAATAGTGTGCCGTAATTTATAATAATAGTAATAATGCTTTGTATATAATAACTAATTATATTGAATAATGTAAACCTTAGTAATTGTTTTGAATTAGGACACCTTCATAATATACATATTTTAATGTAAAACACATGAAACAGTCGTTACCCATAAAATTTTCATTTGCTTTTTACCATACAACCCTTTTACTTTCAGTTGCATTAAATGCACTATATGCACAGACATGCTCATACGGCATTCACCTACTCGTACCATCCCTAACTGTTAGGTAGGTACTTTGTTTTATTTTATTATTATTTTTTCCACTTGGAAACAGCCTTGGGTATCTATATTTTCATACCTTGCTAATAGACCTCCACAAGACACTTCTGAGAAGTATCACCTTAATTCTGATTTTAATCGATAAAAAGATACCTTCGATCAATTTACTTTCATTTATGATTAATAGATAGGTGTGGTAGGATTATGATCATTATTTTATTTAGCCAGTAGTCTTCAGGAATTTTAAAATTCATTTACCTTTGAAATTGGATTACTTAGTAATCTATATCTATACCAACACTTGAGAGTAATATATGAATAATAGTATTTTTTCTAAAAAAGAATTGTGGCTTTATAGGCCGAGGCCAATAAAGCAAAGGAGTGCGGTTGGAGTGGCCTGGGGAAAATCCAGGGTAAACCTCCGACACGACCACGCAGGCGGTCTCAACACTGACATACTTTTAAGAGTTTGCACTTGGTTGAGCGGTTTCAACGGATTCTGAGGTGTCAGTTCTGAAAAACCGATATGTATGACTATAGAAACCATGTACAACTCTAAGGACAAAGTAATTAATATCATCAAGATTTTAATTTAATGACATTTGACTTTTTTAAATCTGTTGTTCTGAAAATATGTTGACTTTTATCCTCTATATATTAAATTAAATTTCAGATTCTTTAAATTGTACCTAATTTAGGTATCTTTTGCCCTTTTGGCCTATTATTGCAGAATAAATATTTGATCTTATTTTAATATTATTCTGTAGTTTGTACCTTTATAAAAGTATTTCTTATACTTATTCCACCTTCGGGAAATATTGTTTTATCATCCGCCTTCGGGACTTTTCCGGAATTTATTTTTCAATACTAATGTGTACATATACATATGAATATGAGTATTCCACCTTCGGGAAATGTTGTTTTATTGTCCACCTTCGGGATTTTACACAAATTTTGGCGTATTCATACACATATACCTACTCTTACTAGAAAATGTTTATCACTGTCGTGATTTACTTTCCTCGTGCCTGTCGCTAGCCGACCTGGCACGTCACTACAAGTTGCTCTTGCATTGTATATTATATACTACTATTTAACGTCCTTTGACGAAATAATTAACCTTTAGTTTTAAGGCTGTTACAAAATACTATATTTAGCACAAACCCAATTCTGAGATTCATTTATTTATTTTAGGTGATTTATTCATGTTGACTTTGGACAGTCCTATGTAATATGCTCTAGCTGTCTACGTGTTATATGTAGGACGTAGGTATAACAAATGTTTGTACAAATATTTTACATTAATGAACATTTCACCATTCAAGATGAGTTATTATTAAAATGCCTTGGTACTAATACGAATTCTGAGTTTACTTTATTACCTGTGAGTTTACCTCTTACAAATTCTCATATTGAGTAATAGTGTATTTGAGATTTTAACTCAAATGTATGCACATACATGTAGATATATCGCCATTTAGTACCTTTGCTTAGTTTGGGACTAGGTTGTCTATTTATTTATACGTTGATGAGTTGATTCCATATTAACTCATATATATACATATATATATATACCTATATATATATATATTATATGTTATACACTAACTATAATTGAATCAAAGCATTTTGTATGAACGTGTTTAATTTATTAGTGGACAGCAAAGTTTTTATTGATATTATGACGCCACATATTGTATCTGCCATAATAATTTCTTAGTTAACTAATCTGGATAGCATGTTTTGTAAAACACCACTTTATGATCAGTCAGTATATATAATTCATTACATGAAGTTATCACATTCATTAACACACATTTTTTATTTTATTCAGGTGTTAATTGTGAAGTATAAATATGCATTTAATTTTCACAACCTGTATGAAACAACCAATTTACATGCATAATATTACAGAATATTTTTTATTATTATTGTTGTATATTTTTTTTTTTTTTTTCAATATTTTGTTTGTATTGTTAAAATGTAGGTATATGTGCATAAATAAATCTTCTTCGTTTTTATTGAGAATCCCTCTCAATTTAATTTTCGACGCAGATTTCATACGAATCATTGTATGACTCGCCTTTGTAGCCAAATCTTATTGACCAGTTTAACCCATTGACGACCATGACAACTTTGTATTTCACGCTGACAAGGAAATGATTAGAAGTAGATATCATTTGATTTCCTAAGTATGTATAGACCTATTCACAACTGCAATCTCATATCGAAAATCATGTCACTCACTCGGTTGTAACTTGTTAAGTGTGCATAGTCAACGACAGAACATTCTGCTAAAAATATCCATTTAGCTTTAAGACCGGCATGTTCAGATTATTGTATTTATAAAAATACTTTGAACGTTACTATTTCTGGACTTACATATCCGAATAATGCCTACATTGGATACCAACTGCGTTGTGCTACCTACTTAGAACCCCGCAGCACACCATAGAGACAGGTGTTGCAAAGTTTACATCCAAATTTTATAACGGATCGGTAGCATAAATATGCAGTGCGTTAAATAAATTAATAAAAAATACAATATGCGGTTCATAATCTATGAGTGATCAACTCACCGCATGATTCCTAGTATTAGTTGATACCGAGGTCCATAATACATATGCGTATTCGAGGGTCAAACTCACTGGTTCTCCCTATTTGATTTGACAACATATATTTAACAACGGGACAATAATTGTAAGTTATAACAATGGTAGCCGTGTATTTCTATTTTAAAATCTTTTATTTTCATTGCGAGTAATGTAAAAGCTCCCTTCAGTTGACGTGTTATTTCAACAAACAACAAATAGTTAAACCCAAATATTTCATTGAAATTGTAATCCAACGCAACAATTGAGGTTAATTTATACACTCTTGGCTGTTAAAACTGCATAGAATTTAATTACTTCGGGTAGCTAAACAAGTAAACACACAGTTTAAGTAAATTCCGTCATTGCTTAATTTCTTTATATTTTCGCGTTTTGGGTTCTTTGTCTACTCCCTCCCTTCCTTGTCAACGTTTTGTTTCAGGTGGTCATACCACTCATTATGCAGGTTTTACCTTATTTATTTTTTCTTTTGTTTTTAACGGAGGGTTAAAGTTCACTCACATAACTCGTCGCCAGTGTGATGTCCTCCAATTGGGTCGCTCGGGGTATTAAATAAAACCAACATTTTAGGCTATTCGTTTGGGTCAGCTGTTCCTGCCTTCGCTCCACAGCTGGTCGATGTCAAGTGAAGTGCGAGTCGTGCGACTGCTGTCACCTTGGCAGGAGCAACTACCCGCCATCATTTATTCATAACGCCAGTACACCACAGGAAGGTACAGGGATTAATAAATAATGATGGGCTAGCCAGAGTTGCCTTTTGCCAAAGAATGAACCAGAAATTGGTAGGAGACCCCGGATTTCTTAACAAAATATTATGGTCAGATGAGTCGTTGTTTACGAGAGAGGGAGTATTTAATTCCCATAACCAACATATGTGGCTAGAAGAAAATCCCCATGCAAAAAGAGAAAATTCATACCAACATAAATTTTCTGTAAACTTATGGGCTGGCATTATAAAAATAATAAATTAATAGGCCCCGTCGTATTTCCAAATAGACTAAATTCAGAGAATTATTTATTTTTCTTAAATAATGAATTAAATGGTTTGCTAGAAGACCTCGATTTGGAGACCCGAAGAATTATGTGGTTTCAGCACGACGGTTGCCCGGCCCACTTCAGTCTAGCAGTTCGTAATTGGTTAGATGAACAATATCCTGACAGATGGATTGGCCGTGGAAGCAATGTTATAGCCTGGCCCGCCCGGTCACCCGACCTAACCCCATTGGACTTTTTCTTATGGGGGACATTGAAAGATAAGGTCTACTCGACACCAGTAAACACGCGAGAAGAATTGTTGATACGGATTCGAACAGCTTCAGAAGAAATAAAAAACAGTTTTGTAAACTTGAACAATGAAATCCGTTTAAGAATAAATCTTTGTGCTGAAAACGACGGTACACACTTTGAAAACTTAATTCATTAAATAATATTGCTTAGCATGGTTGTTTTATTTTACTCGGTCATTATCATCATCATCATCATCATATCAGCCGAAAGACGTCCACTGCTGGACATAGGCCTCCCTCAAAGAGTGCCACAATGACCGGTCTTGCGCCACCCGCATCCAGCGGACTCCCGCGACCTTTATTTTACTCGGTATTTGGTTTAAATCCACAACAAAAGTTTAAATTAAGGACTGATTAGCATGATCGGTTTTATAACAAAGTAATCATCGTTTCTCAGCTATAGTATGAAATGAAACAATAAGGTATGCTTTCTTTTGGGTATAATCATGGTTTATGGTTTTGGTTCAGGAAAAGATAAGTCCACGCAAAGTTTTAAAAATATGAATGCCTCAACTGCACTGTCGTAGTAACGAGGTTTGGATATTGGACATTGTGGCGTCAATAAATTGAAATAATTTCAACGCAACCATGCTAGACCTGTAACTTGACACTTCTTGTCATGAACACATTTGCATTGGCCGTGCATCGTAGAATTAATGATTAAACGAACTTACCTTACGTGAAGTTCTATCATAATTATCTGAGTTGCTTCGTCGAATAGATTAGAAATAACACAATGTAGTAACACGTACGGTGTTGCCAATACACACTGAATTTTGAGAGAATATAAAAAAAAAAAAACAAAATGAGGGTGAGTTGATTTTATACCAACCGGCGCGCTCGATCATCATTTAGTTCAGAGATACAGGGCATACCTGATATATACATAGGTACATAAGTATATACTTATGTACCATATGTATCCATATGCTATGCACATAGATGCTACCCCAGACAAAAATAAATTTGTTTATTACCGATATTTCATACTAGGGGATAATGTGAAACGGGAGGGAGGGATTCTAATCTATTCGACGAAGCAACTCAGATAATTATGATAGAACTTCACGTAAGGTAAGTTCGTTTAATCATTAATTATCTTCCTTGCTTCGTCTTCTAGATTAGAAATAACACAATGTAGATCTTGAGAGAAACCATGAAATATCGGAATTAATTATTTAATAAACAGATTTATTGTTCCGAAGGAAAATATAAATGCTCATTAACATGAATCAGTATGATCTAATTAACATCTTTAGATAATCATCTATGATAGAGTATTAATCTTCTAAGGTATTATATATAATACTTTTTGCAAAGGTAGAATCATCGGTCTCTCTAATACTACGGTTATAAAATTTACCAAATACGCTAGAAGACCCGCTCCAACCAGCGGTCTTTCTAATTAAGTCCAAGTTCACCCCTAGACTATGCGCCTTAGAGGTTGCCGCATGTCGCGTGCTATGTGCGGTAAATATCGTTATGTCTATGCCGCATTTTCCTAAAGTCAATCGAATCCAACGACTTATCGTTTGAGAAGTCACTGATTTATGAGGTTTCTTTAGGGCTATAAAGAGAGACTGGTGATTACCTCGTAACAATTTTGTTTTATCTAAGTAAGCTGATAATGTTTTAACAGGACAGATCTCTGGCTTTTCTTCAAAGTATGGTAAGGTGAGTATGGGCTGAGGTGCACCAAATCTTGAGGTTTTAATGAGGTCAGGGATCTTAATAATGACCTTGTTTGTTTGAAATTCTATGTTGTTTACAAGAATTTTAGCTAACGTCTGAGATCTATGGGCGGTTATAAGAGCAAACAGTGTAACAAGTTTTTTTGTTATTTTATCCAAGTCAAGGTCTTCATTGGGAAACCAAGAAGCTAAATTATCTAACACCGTTGATGTGTTCCAAGTCTGGTTATATTTAGGTAGCGGCGGACGCATTCTGTAAACTCCTTTGAAAAATCGTTTAATGCGTTCGTCAGTACCTATATGGGATCCTAAAATCAGGGACAGGGCCGACCTGCAGCTATTTAATGTACTATATTGGGCACCAGCTTCAAAAAGCTGAGTAAGGAATGTGATCAATTGATTGATTGAGATTTTGAACAAATCAACGTTATTTTTAACACAAAAGAAATACAATTTTTTTAAGCATGAATTGTACTGCTTTATAGAATTGTCTGAAAGAGACGCGATCATTATGTCAATTGATTCAGGAGGAATATTATTTCTCAGTAGCGATTCGCGGACAAGACTCCGGCAGCCAGGGTAAGCCGGTGGTGAACGCTGCGATCGCTGGAATTAGACAAGATCAAGTCGCTACTAGGTTCAAAGATCAAAGGTTTGGTGGTAAGCAGCTTCCTAAACAGTGGATACCACGGCTGAGTGGGCCATAATGGAACTACCACTATTCCTGTCGCATTGTCTCTTATGATTTTCCTAATAGTTTTTAAAATCATGGAAAAGGGAGGGAATGCATAAAAGTAATATTTATGCCAAGTTAAAGTGAAGGCATTTATGGCAAATGCGTCGGGATCTCTGTGCCAAGACACATAGTTATTACATTTATTATTAAATCGGCTGGCAAAAAGATCAATGTCTGGCATACCAAATCTGTCAACAATGGACTGGAAAGCAGAATCATTTAGTTCCCACTCCACGTCTGGGTGAGAACGTCTCGATTCTGCATCTGCCACATTATTGTCGGCCGATTTAATATACGACGCATATACAATGATATTCCGAGATTCGCACCATTGCCACAGATCTTTTGCGGCGCTGGTGAGATGAGGAAACTTTACGCCACCCATCCGATTTATGTAGGAAATAGCTGTCGTGTTATCGACACGAAGCAGGATTTGGCAGTTAGTCATCCCATTGGCAAATGTCTTTAAACTTAAAAAAGCTGCTAATATCTCAAGGTAATTTATGTGTTTGCGACGTTCATCAACCGACCAAGGGCCGCTAGCAGTTTCCCCACCACAGGCTGCCCCCCACCCCGTAGTAGAAGCATCACTAAAAATTTCCAAGCAGTAGTCGTCGTACTTGATTTTGTTGGCAGGTTGATTGATGGCGTGACACCACCAATCAAATTCTGGCTTGAGAGAGTTAGGTAAGTTCATGTACCTATCATAATTGTCTGGATCGTTAATTAAACTAAGATACTTTTGCCTTTCGAACTCCTTAGTATAAAGCCAGCCATATTCTATGGCCGGGCATGCAGAGTTAAGCAAACCTACTAAACGAGCAAAATCTCTTATTTTGCATCTTGGTAGTGTTTTAAACCGATCCAGTTCCCTTTTAATTTTACTTATTTTTTCGGCCGGTAAACTGACTTGGAATTTTTCAGTGTCAATCAAATATCCCAAGAACTTACATGTAGTACTGGGAACCAGGTTACTTTTTTCTACATTGATAATGAAGCCTAGAGCTATCAATAACTGCTTTGTTGATATGATATTGTCTAAGCACGATTCAAAAGTGCTACCTATAAGAAGAATATCATCTAAATATACAGTGGACAGGTAACCACATGACCTAAGCAATTTGATAACAGGTTTCATTATCTTCGTGAACACAAACGGAGCAGTACTAAGGCCAAAAGGTAACACATTAAATTCGTACAACTTGTTATTGAATTCGAATCTCAAAAATTTTTTAGAATTATCATGTATTCGAATCAAAAAATACGCATCCTTAAGGTCTAGCGTACTCATAAAACATCTCTCTGAAACTAGTTTTAGAGCTGTACGAAGATCCTCGAGTTTGAAATGTTCGGTGTCAATGAATTTATTAAAATTTTTCAGATTTAGAATAAATCGGTGTTTACCGTTTGGCTTTGGTACTAAAAAAATGGTTGACAAATATTGACCATCGCAAGGCTCACACTCTGATATGGCACCAGATCTTAATAGATCAGTGATAGATTCTGAAATCTGCATGTTCTCTTTATGAGAGAAAGATTTGTTTTTGGGTGCGTGAGCCTGCTCCACAGGACGCGATGGAATAATCTCATATCCTGTAATCCATGATAATATGACTGGGTCCGTAGTTAAAAGTGACCACTGATCATAGAAATGTGAAAGTCTACCAGCATAACTCACCGAGTCTTCTTCTAGCGGCGGTTCGATCTCTGGTGTGATGCTCGATACGATGTTCGCGAACTGCTCGCGTGCTGATATCTCTGAGCAGGCTCCCTGGTCCTCTGGGTCCCCTGAGGCCTGCGATTCAGAGGAGGAGCTTTCCAGTTTAAATTATTTCTTTTAGCAGGAGCTGCTGTTTGCTGCTGCGAAGGCTTGCTCTTAGGAGTGGCTACCTTATTAGACGACGTCGGTACTTTAAGGTCTGCTCCGGATTTAGATATTGATTTTGCGGTTTTCAATGTTTCGGCAAGGTCAGCACCAAACAAGAGCTTATCTATCTTGGTCTTTTGCATCTGGTCTTTCATTTCCTTTTTTAAGTTGTATAAGACAAAATTCCGTCGCGTGACTGAGTCTAGGTTTTGATTGTCGCAGAGCAAACGGCTGGCGTCCATTAATAGTTTGATGGTTGACGTGTCCTTATCTTCTTTACATAGTAAGTTACTAAGAGCCTCGCCGATACAGGATATTGCACGTCCTAATTGTTTTTGTTTCAATTCAATACCCTTATCTCGCTTTATAACAGAATCCGAAACCGCAGCTTTTATTTCCGGATTAAGTTCCGGTGCATCAATCAAGTGACAGTTGTTAGGAGGTAAGTATTTGTCGCATAATTCTTTGCGAGTCTCCTTGGACAGTCCGGTGGTCGCGATGTGCTGTAGTCTCACTGCGAGATCACTTTGAATATCCTTGCCATATTGTTTGGTTATAGTCGGATCGTCACCCAATAATTCTAAGATAGCACTATCTAGACCCGTGACTCCCTGCTCTACAGCCTCTACAGGTGGAAGTTCTTCCTTCTCTGTAGGCGATTGCTCAGATGGCAATGGTTGTATATCCTGTTCTGGAGCTGGTTGAATAAGTTGCGTCGGCGTCGCTGTCGGTGGCCGGGACACTGCGGGCGGCGGTGGGGGAGGGTGTGGGCCAGAGGTACTCGCCGATTGCTCAGGTACATGAACAATCGATCTTATGTTATCACAATCGATCAACTCCTCTTCGGTCACCGAATAATCATCTTCTATTGGAATGGCGTCTGTAATCGACGAAAATAATTGCCAGTTTATCTACGTAAATACGTAGGTAGGTAGTATATACATATACGTTTTAGTGATTGGTACTGATAGAACCAAATGTTTTACCAAATCTGTGAAGTGACAACCCTGATAGTTGCCCGCAACACAGGTAAGTATATCAAGATAAATATTTAAATAGCTATTGTGTTTTATTAAATAAGGGGCACATATATTTAACGTCCGCTAACATCCTTAGGTAGCCAATATAGTGACAAAGTCACAAACACGGTGAAGTGACAACCCCTCAGGTAGCCCGCATCACTCGTAGGGATTCACGTCAGTAAGTAAAGTGACAGCCCCAAAAACTGCCCGCAATACGAACCATATACGTGATAAGAGTCGGTATTATTATCTATTTAACCATCCAATAGTATTGTTGACAATATTTCCAACTCGAACTAACTAATTAAGACACATTCAGTATTCATTCACCCTTACAATTGTGGTTGTACTGAAATAATTTTGAGGCAAAAAATCATAACAATAAAGTGTAGATTAAGAAACTGACCTTCAATGTTCGCCGGTGATTGTCTTAAAGACAATAAATCCGAATCCACCGATTCATGGCGGCGACTGCGTCGTCCGCCCTTTAACTCCTTCTCCAACTTCTTTATTTTATATAATAAGTAGTCGTAACTATCACGATCATGGGTTTCACGCTTCCTTTTACCCATAATGCACTGTGAATAACTAATTTACAAAGAATTACAGTTAAACTGAATAATTTGATTAGAGAACGTGTGAACTGGCAGAGCACTGTAACTGTGAATGATGATCGAGCGCGCCGGTTGGTATAAAATCAACTCACCCTCATTTTGTTTTTTTTTTTTTATATTCTCTCAAAATTCAGTGTGTATTGGCAACACCGTACGTGTTACTACATTGTGTTATTTCTAATCTAGAAGACGAAGCAAGGAAGATAATATCGGAGTGATTCGTGAAGTTTCGTGTTCGCTCTCTGTTTTTCAACGTAAAGATTCGTTCACAAAGAAGCGGTCAATTAATTTGATTTATTTTGTACTGAAATAGTAGTTTAATTAATACGCATAATTGGATCCATGTTCATATAACATTATTTACTCGTAGTGTCGTTAAAAATATGTGGTTAAAGTCTTTCGGGTTGTTAACGCCCACGGTGTATAATTGAGCAAAATCGAGCAGGTGGTGTGAAATAGTACATTATTGCCGTGGCCGGGAAGGGAGCAATTGCAGGCTGAGTATTTGTTTAAACGGACGAGCTTGCGAGTCCGTTTAATTATAATACGAAGCCTGCAATTGCCATTCCGGCCGAGGCTAATATAGTGCTTTTCTCAAAAATGGGGAAAATACGTCAAAAAATTAATTAAGATTTGATAAACATAACCTTAAAACGTCAAAAACATCATGTTTTGTATGTTTCCACCGAAAAACTAAATTATTAGAGACACATAAAAAAACGTCGCGTTTTCAACAGAAAAATACGAGCTGAATTGGCTGAATACGACCTGTGCCTCCTTTTATATGACAGTTTCTACATTTTAAAAAGTTTATAACTCGACAAATAATAGTACATTACTTAACAAGGGCGGTAAAACAAAGAATGTCTCAGACCGCAGGTATTTGACGCCCGAGCCGAAGGCAAGGGCGATAAATATGCGGTCTGAGGCTTTCTTTATTACCGCCCGTGTTAAGTACAAAATTTTATGTCACCCCCTGGCCAGGAAGTGTGATTTCCCGCGCGTGGAGCGTGCGGTAATTGCCGCTTTATGGCCAGGTGTGACATAAAGGAATTTATATGTGACATTGCAGGCCATATATGTGGCCTGCAATGTTTTTTACTTTTTAATTTGGATCTGACCTTAAACTATACACTACACCTTCCAATATGTAGCGACTAAAGTCCAGTTTGCGGGCCATTTTTGAGAAAAGTTCTTTAAGTATACTAAAATGTAACTAAAATCCCGCACTTTTTGATGAAAGGAAGCCACTTTGCACAGTGATAGTAGAAACCAAATTAAATTATTTTTTCGAGGCAACCGAAGTTTCGCACCTTGTTAGAAGAAATGTCAGGACGTTTAGGGGGATGTCCGGATTTTTATCAGGACATTTCAATTTTCCATATGGCAACCCTACATACACGTGACTGTGTAAGTACAAGAGTGAGCATAGATAGAGCTATAGGCAACTGTTGTTATCATTTAAATAATCTCAAATTAGGCATCTGTAGGGGCTGATCCTATTCTGTGCCTTACCTAGGTAGGTAATGTTGTTTCTTCACACCTAAGGCGCAGAGTAGGGCAAGCTCTCTCCAAACAAACTTTGTGCAAGTTTTTCTTCGCTTGTGTTTGCAGTATAGTTATGATTTTGGGTCAGTATGCTTATTTTTCTGTTAGCCATGTCCTGTACCTAGGTTTATTTTTAGGGTTCCGTACCCAAAGGGTAAAACGGGATGCTATTACTAAGACTCCGCTGTCCGTCTATCACCAGACTGCATCTCATGAACCATAATAGTTAGACTGTTGAAATTGTCACAGATGGAGATGATGTAGTTCTGTTGCCGCTATAACAACAAATACTGAAAAACATAATAAAAACAATATTTAAGGGGGCTCCCAGACAACAGACATAATTTTATTGCAGTTTTTATAGATAATGGTACGGAACCCTACGTGCGCGAGTCCGACTCGCACTTTACCAGTTTTTTATTTTATTTAAACAATATTCTCAATTTTTTTGTATTTCAGTTCTTTGAAATTTTAATATTTCCTTTTCAGGTCCTTTGTAACTAGGTAGGTACTTATATCCAATATTTACAACCAAAAAAAGCAATATTCAGGAGTGCCAAAACCGTTTGGAGAATGCCTTGCTTTAGGTACGGACTTCCGTTCCAACTTCCAACCGTCCAGCATTTGACATGAAGTCATAATACTAGTCATAGGTATAACTAAAATTGATTGAAAATTTTTTTAATGTAAATTAAGTAAGTACCTACTCGCTTCAACTTTAAAGTTTAAACACAATAATCTAGTTGATAACAACAACACAACAAACAATAAACAACTCTCTCTCTCTCTCTTTGTGTACAATAAAGTTATTACATACATACATACATAACCTTGGACGGACGTCAATACAACGTGCTCGCGACGAATGACCTTGAGCAATGTGTGCCGGCCGACTCGAGGCATGAGTCAAGCCGCGCGCGCCAGTGCGCGTCGCCCGCCCGACCGAGGCGGTTCGCTGTGTACGCGTGCCTACAACGCTTGTGACGCACTGAAGCAATTTAAAACTAGGTAAATACCAATCAAGGAGCTTAAATACATCCTGGAAATTGCGCCTGGAACTGTCAGTTGAAGCCAGGGTCATTCACCTTCGCTGTTATCTTCTGTTTCGTTTTAGCTTTGTCATGTGTTGCTATGACTTGGATGGAACGAAGAATGCCTCACTCTTAATTATGACGTAGAGTCTTCGTAATTACTATTTTGTTTAATATCGTGGTAATAACACGACATTTTATGTAAAAACAGTACCTACCTACAATTTTACTGAAATCAAAATTTACTTACATCTTTATTTATAAATACTTTAAAAATATACCAACACTCTTCACGGTATGTTCATTTCCTCCTGCTTTTAATGGCAATACTAGTGGGAACAATATGGCCGCGATATTTCAAATAAACATCAATTCGCAATTAATTTCCGTTTAATAAAAGATTTGCTTAGATTAACTGGACGGACGAATTATGACTTGCATAGTTAAGCACTGCAAGAGTACATGGACACCGAAATCGGATATTAAATTTCACAGGTAAGTCTCAATTTTACGAAAATACCGGTAAACTTGACTGCAATTTTGGGCTTATATCAGAGTAGGTACATAACCTTTTAATTTATATGCAATAAACGCACAGATAGGTCTATTTTAACTATTTTTTGACTATGTGTACGTGTGTGTTGTTTATTTAAAGTTAAACACTTAACTACCTATTGAAATATGTGTCAATTAGTTGTCATTAGGGCACAGGGGGTGTTCTGTAGACATGGGGAAAAACGTTACTTTTCGATCACCGTTATTGTTATTCCCGTTCCATAAAAATCACATTGAAAAATCACCGTGACTTTGTCACTTTGGTTATTTCGTGTCACGACATTTGCGTGTCGATCGTTCCCGGCAGTTACTGATTATTTTGTAACAACTGATGTTACTCTGTGACAGCGCACCGCAGTTAGTAACAGCGGTCACGAGGCACGACGCGACGACGCGTCGCTTACACACTGTTCCAGTGCTATCGTCGCTAAGTAACAACGTTATTTTGTAACGTTGTTACTTCGTGACAAGTCACACTGTTATTTTTTAACGGCGGATCACCGTGATTTTTCATCGTGAAGTTATTTATCACCCACCTGAGATGACCACCGTGGTGGGCCACCTCTAGTGTTCTGTGCATTAGGGTGACCGACCATCCCGTTCTCGTGCGTGGTATTTGTTCGATTGTTATTGTTCGAACAATATATACTTACATAACAATAACATGTGGATGTAATTATCTTGATCGGTAGATGCAGCATTTTTATCCTTAATTTACACTGATCAATAATTTCAGTTTTCCTAAAGATGAAGTAAGGAGGCGGCATTGGTTGTCGATTGTGCATATTAAGGGACGGTTTTCGGACAGTTCTAGAATTTGTTCCCTTCATTTTAAAGCTGAAGAATATGACCAAAATAAACTGAAAAACAATGCTACTCCATTTTTCTTGCCGCGGGACTGCGGCTGTGAATGCTGTGATGCAACAGAAGTAAGTACTTTTATGAAATAAAGTCTTAAGATTTCGGTAATTAACACATCGCCCGAACCATCTTAAATACAAAATAAATCCGTCACTTTCTATTAGAGTGAATTTCACCAAACGGGCATTTTTGTCCAATTCCCATGGAATTTAGAAATACCAATAATACATAGAAAATTCTATGCTGATAATTTGATAAAAAAATTAATACACACAAATTTTCTTACGGGGTACTTATACTTATAAAATTACGGAAGTTATTACAATTTGAAAATTTGACCTGGGCACGGGAATTTATCTGTCCATGGGAATTGCCTTTTCTTAGAAAAAATTGTATTAAAATTATTATTTACCATCTAATTTATCAAGAATTATAAAGTTCAGTTGTATCGAAGTTATTTAGCCTAATTTTACCAATCATGGGTCACTCTTTTCAAATATTTAAGAAGCTAAGTGTAATTGTAGCAGTTGGCCTGTTTTCTTTAAATAAACGCATAAACTATAACTCTAATCGATATACTTAGTACAAATTATATTTATTTATGCATTTCATCCATAATTATTGTTATTAAATGAGGTTTATTAACAAAATAAGTCACCCTTCCCAATTCCCGTGTCCCAAAATCAGCTGTTTTGGGTAAACAAGCTATGGGAATTAGGACACGGGAATTGGAAATCTATATAAAAAAATCATAAAAAACTCAAATCGCATGTTAATAATATTTTAAGTTATCGTTTACATAGAGACACCAAAGTGCTTTATACTGCATACATATGTTAATGATTACTTATGTAAAATTTGAATTTCTAAGGGCCACCGAAATTGCAAGCAAAAGCAAAAAAATTGTCGCCCACCCAGAAACCGAAGTACTTAGGTGGTTTACTCGAACTTAATGCGGTTTGCTATATATAGATTTTTTATATATAATAGCTGACATTTGAGAGTACATGTGAAGCAGGACACGAAGCTGATCAAATGTAAACGATGCCTGCCAGGGACCTTTGAATTTTGCCGACAAAATGTAACTCTCGCGCTCGGACGATTTTTAAACATCAATTACAAGTTATTCACCACAGTGAAGTGAATAGTGTCTGTGCTCAGTGATAGTAAATATAATCGAGTTAAAGTTTTTGACACGAAATCAGTGATTCTAATGTACAGTTTTTGATAGGAATTTTTGATTGATTCAAAACTCGATGCCGGACAGGGCACGGAGTCTTAATTTGAGCGTTTAGGTATTTTTTAATGTATTTTAAAAATAAATTAGTCTGTGAATTTGAGTGGACCTCAACGTGGAAACATGTATTCTTTATGAAAAAAAATAAATGGTACGTATTATCTCATGCTACCATGCGATTTTCAGCTCGGACACAAAAAAAATCGAGTATAGAAAATGACCCATTAAGTCGTGCTAGAAAGTGACACATGCTTTATCCTGTCGTAGGCAGGACTCGTAACCGGTTTTTACTATTTTTGAAATATCTCCCAAAGTACTTCTCATATCTTCATTTTATTGTAAGATTTCTTTTTGTTAGCTTATATCTATGAAATAAATGATTTAAAGGACGAAAAAATATCGTAAAATGCAAATCGAAATTATTAACCGAGACGAAACCAACTAACCATATATTTTAGAAGAAAGAATATTACTTTTTAAGTATGAATAATTGCACTTTTAGTTTCCAGCGGGCAGCAGCAGCAGTTCTGCAAGCACTATGCACAATGATACTCAACCTTCATCATCGACAACTGGTACAACTGTGGATACAGTTGATATACGTATATTTTCTAGACAAAATTCGAAAGAACCTCGACCTTCATCATCAAAAACTGATATGAATGTGGAGACAGATGATGGACTACATGAACATTATTATTCGAACGAACCCGTGAGTATATTATTAATTTTTAATCCAGTTGATATGTACTATCGAACCAACTAAATCGTGACCCACCGTGGAACCTTGTGACAGAAAATGGCATCACTGTGACAAGGTTCTACGGTGGGTCATGATTCAGTTGATTCGATTGTACATTGTACCTGGAAAGTGCTCGGAACTTCATGAAATTTTATAGGGTTATTTGGGGGTACACTATGAAGACGTTGACTCGTTTAATCTTAAAAAAAAAAAGTAAGCTGTAGAGCCTGCATTTTGTTTTATTGCAATCTGCAATGTTGTTGTACGGATCGATCAATGTTACCGGCAGGTCACATCTAGTTTATTTGTTATTAACAACTAGTAGTTTATGCAACTGGTACATAATGAGGGGCATCCTTCGGCTCGTTTCATAAAACACACTCGTGTTTTAATGCCTAATTATGTACAGTTGCATACATTACTTTATCTACACACATATTATAATTACTCTAAGATGGGTTCAGAAACCGTAGTAAATAAATACAATAATTGTGTTAATACAACCTTTTTTGCACGGTTGCGGAAATATCGAAATCAGAACTGGCAACTGATACCTGAATGTTATTTTAAAAAGTAAAGAGTCCTTATTCTGATGTGATCATGTCGTTCTAGCTCAAATTTCGTGCGATATATACTAAAAAAACATCGAGCTGACATTTCGCATCGACTGAATTTGAATTTTCAGTGATACTAGAATAGGGACATGTTAACTTTGACATTTAAATTTTGACAGTTTTGTTTGACGTAATATTTTAACTTCATATATGAGATTAAAATGAAATATTTTATTACTGCTGTAGCCTTAGCCACAGATAAGAAAATTGCCTTAAATTCATTGAATGTTGAAATGAGAGTCATTTTCTACGGTTTCCGAACGCATATTAGAGGATTTATGATATGTGTGTAGATAAAAATATTTTTAAACATGTAAAAATTGAGTCGAAGGTAAGTTATGATTCACAATAAAAAAAAACTAACAGAGATGGTGTTCTTAAAATTGTTTTAAAAAATTAGCTGGTTTTTCCTCTTTCTAATTATGTGCAATAATGCCAAAAAATCTTTCAAAAACTCCATTAATTTGTCAACTTTTGGTTGGCTTATACCAAATACATTATTCATTATTTTCATTTGTTTCTATTGATAAACCTTACCCTTTACAGTAAACATTCACCCCCATATTCATAAACGTCCATCAAACCTCATCATCAGCCTATACTTATACGTCCCACTGCTGGGCACAGGCCTCCTCTCATAGATGAGAGGGAGGGAGGGAGGAGGGAGGAGATTGGGCAGTAGTCCCCACGCTGGCCCAGAGCGGGTTGGGGACTTCAAACACAACTTTGAATTTCTTCGCGGATGTATGCAGGTTTCCTCACGATGTTTTCCTTCACCGAAAAGCTAACGGTAAATATCAAATGATATTCCGTACATAAGTTCCGAAAAACTCATTGGTACGAGCTGGGATTCGAACCCACGACCGCCGCTTGACAGCCGCATGCTTGAACCACTGGGCTACCGTAACTAGGTACCTAACCATCAAACCATCAAACCTATTTTAGTTAAATAGCCGCTAAATTTCGTTTATCCTTATCTGTCGCTTCGACATTTATGTTGGTGGGAATGGGACAAAACTCATTTTAGCTAGCAGAGGTTTATTAAGTTTATATGATGGTCAGCCTTATCAGTATTCCCTAGATGAACGCCATTAGATGACCACTCAATTTCAATGGTAATGCTGGTATACAATGTATTTGACTTGAGAGTATAGTAGAATAGAAATGTACCGGGTAACTCCCACCAATCTCCCGCCTGTTACCATCAATTTGCTGGCAACTACTGGAAAAAACAAACTAGAAAACTTCCTGTCAGTGGCCGCCCTCGAGCTGCCGAACGGTAGCGTTTTATAAGACAATAGAACTCATTGTTCTCAAGACTTCATGCTCTAATGTATGCTCAATCATGGGCACCCTAATGTAAGAGTTGCAAGATAACAGTGACGTCATTCAAGGTCATATTTTCTAGCTTCAAAAATGCTTCAAACGAATGTTCGGCATGCAATCTCCAGGACGTATTTAAGCTTCTTGATACTTATAATATCTAAATTCTAATAAACGTCATTCAAAACATCAAATAATAAGTAATAGTGTAGAGTTTGATATAAACTTGGAAATGCTAAAGGTATGTAGTTTACGGTATTATGCACCTGTTGCAGGTAGTTACAGAGATGTCGAGTCCCGGAGTGAAGCCAGCGAGGAGCCAGGAGTACCGCGCGGGGCTGACGCAGTTCATCGCGGCGTACCGCGCGCAGCCCTGCCTGTGGCAGGTGCGCCACAAGGACTACTACAACAGGTGCGGTCGCAGGCCAGTCCCAGTAAAGCGACTGGAGTACGCCGAGGGAGAGTAGCCTGACCAAAATCCAGGGCACACCCGGTCACAATCACAACCACGCTGGCAATTTAAACTTAAACACGGTCTATGTGTCTAGTCTGCTTTATTCTAGGTCGCGGGAAGGTAGCCGGTGTTAGATATTCGGTACTAGTACTGACTACCCTGACCTGACTTGTTCCGAAGTACACTTCGTCTCAATAAAGCAGTCAATCTGTAGGACGACCTCTGAAGCCCCCGGATATCGGAGCTAGCAAGCTTCGATCCCCCTACGATTGTCCATTCCTTTCCATTGTAGCCAAATTTAAAATCAGTTCAGCCGTGAAGGCAACTTCAGTCTGCGGAAGGAACTCATTCAAATAGTTTCCCAATTCATAAAAGCGTTTTTAGCACTGCAAGCTATAAGATAGAGCGACTAAGTAAGCGATTGACTTTGGTTTTCTCATTCTTACAGCCTGCAATGCAAGACCGTCTGATTATGGCTTAACCGAAGCTTGACACACAAAATGGACTGGATGCGGGTGGCACAGGACCGGTCATTGTGGCACTCTTTGGGGGAGGCTTATGTCCAGCAGTGGACGTCTTTCGGCTGACGTGATGAATTTAAAAGGTTTGTTTTAACGGGTCTAACGCGATATTTATTTTACCTTTTTTTACCGACGTAAAACAAAAACGACGTTAAAACGTCGGTAAAAAAAACCTAAACACATAAATATCGCGTTAGACCCGTTATGGGTCAGGCCGTAGATTTTGCCACTTTTTGTATAACCTAACTCTCCGCCTCTTTTTTTTCTAACTTTATTAATGACTATATATTAATCAACTACTGCATTTTATTCCCCAAGAAATGGTGAACCATGGTCACTAGAGATATTTCAATAAACTCATAAGCTTGGAAAGTTATGACGATATATTTGTCAAAAAAGGGCGAAAATTTCATAAAAATCGCGAATCCGCCTTGGTAGTAGTGCACTTTGAGCGATCATAAAATTAAAACAATACCTATTTCTGGTTATCTGTTTGATTTGACTTTATGATATAATAGTTACCTATACCCCTTTTAAATATCGTTTCGTGTTTGCTAAGAAAGTATATTGTTTTTCGTACATTATAATAAAATGACCAACAGCCATTGTCTGTGCGTGATTTTTGTTGCGAGATCATTATCTCCCCAATTTGTGGCGTTAAACAACGGGTAGTTTGTATTCTGAGTAGTGGCAACACCGAACTAACCTAATCTGTGGTCAATATAGCGACAGAGGCCGTTATTTTCGCCAGTCTGATGACGCAGTGCTTCGAAATGAAATGGGTCACTTTTTTTTCGGAGCACATTTTTTGAGATTTCAAGGTAAGTGTTGAATTAATATCTGTTATTGTTCTTGCGGCATATTAAGTAAGGTGAGCGTGATCTTTCAAGGTTAAATTCACTTCAAAACATAGTCAATTTACTGAGTAATTGTCGATTTTATTTGCGCTATGTCGCGCAACGGTCGCGCAAATGTCGCGCAACGATCGCGCAGGTGTCGCGCAACGATCACGCAAAATGGATGCGTTATCGTTTTGCGTCAATCTGCGCGACCATCTCGGAGAATATTTTGCGCGACCGACTCGTAGTAAAGTGGCAAAATCTACGGCCTGACCCTTATACCAAACCTTTTAAGTATGTTTACAAAGCGCGAGAGTTTGACGTGATGAAGCTTGACAATCTCTGCGCGTACTCAAGTCTTGGCTGCTTTGCGGGTTTCTATTTCTTCCTCATCCTCTAATGTTTCCTCCAAGACTTCTAAGCCATTGTAGTCATTGCTTGCGTTGCCTTCATCCTGAAACAAAAGGATAATTGTCATTTGATATTTTTTCTAATTAAATAAATAAATGTGTGCAGAGAGAAGCGGAGCCTAGCCATGGACGCGGTGGTGCGGCGGCTGCGGCTGGTGGAGCCCGGCGCGACGCGCGACGACGCGCTGCGCAAGATCAACTCTCTGCGCTCCATCTACAAGAAGGAGCACCGTAAGGTTGGACTCGGCCACAGAATAGTATAATAGTATTACATACAGACCGGACACGAACCCCCCCGCACCGAGGTCAGTTACCTCGTCCCTCACAGGCCAGCATGACAAGCCGGGTTACGATCGGGTTACCGTCCCATACCACGCGCTACGCACTCGCGCAAACAATTGACGCGTGTACCGACAGCGCACGCACATATACTTACCCACAGCGCTTGCTTTCCTTCGCGTGTCACCCTCGTGACTCGGCCCTACGTTGCCCTTCTCTTAGTCGTGCACTCTTGTCAGAGTGGTCGTGGTTATGGGTTGGCTTCTTCCGTATTAATTGCAGCTTTTGCGAGCTTTCTCTGCCTCTATTTGTTAGTTAGCATTGCGTGCACACTCTGTTAGGGAACATTTTGTCGTGGATTGTTATTAGATCTGTCCATCTTGTAGGTGACCGGCCGCGAGAACGTTAGCCCTCCAGTCTCCCCTGTACTACTAGCCAGCCAATCAATTGATGTTGCGGATGATTTGTCCAAATCACAGATGTCCAAATATTTTCAAATGGCCCTGCACATTTATAACCTGACCGTGAAGTGCTCCGATAAACTTTTCTCGCAGTGGATAGTGAGGATTAAGAGAGCTGCGATCACACATTTTTGATAATCCACATTTAAAGGAACCTTATTCTTTTGATTCAAAGGTAATGGAGGCCAAGCGCGCAGGGGAAGAGCGTGTAGTCACACTGTGGTGCTACGATCTGATGAGATTTATAGACCGACGACTCCATAAGGACGGGGAGGGGGAGGACGACGGGGAGGGGGAGGACGACGAGGGGGAGGTTGAAGAGGTGGCAGACGAGCACAGCGGAGAGGTTCTGTTCATTAAGGAGGACGTTGAGGTAAGGTAACCTCACAATTATCAACCTGTGGTAACATAATTATCAATTAGTCCGAAACCGAATGATGAGTCCGAAACATGTCGCTCGATGAACCCGAATATGTCGCGTGCTGAGTCCGAAACATGTTGCTCGATGAGTCCGAAACATGTTGCTCGATGAGTCCGAAACATGTTCCTCGATGAGTCCGAAACATGTTCCTCGATGAGTCCGAAACATTATCAATAATGTCGTCATCGTAGTTAGACTAGTTAGGTCTGAAAATAACGATTCGAATAATATATTAAATGCCGATCATTATTTTGTTTCAGTATGAAGGCAACGAAAGCAACGACTACAACGGCTTAGAAGTCTTGGAGGAAACGCTGGAGGATGAGGAAGAAATAGAAATCCCCGCAAAGCAGCCAAGACTTGCGTACGCGCAGTCGGAGGCCAGTCACTCCGGGACCGAAGCGAGGGCCGAGGACTGTCACGACGCGTACTGCCGGTCGGTGTACACACGAGTACTTCACGAACTATGATTCAGATGAAGTACTTACCTCGTGGAACTGTTTCATTCACTAATTCAGTTCGGATTTCATATACCTACTTCAATACTTCAGTTAGATTAGTTCATGAATCATATCTTTTACCCACTCATTCGCTCCAAGAATGAATGGTTTATATTATTACCCAATCTATATCGTAGATGGATCTGTCGAGCTACTGAACTAAACTGAGCTAGCGAACTGAATAAGTGATATGGGCTTCTCTCGGAGAGTCTCAACCGCCTTGATTTCGGGGGTCGAAGACGACACTGTCACTGCAGAGCGGGAGAACGTACATATCAGGTCGTAATCTATCAGGAAGGGAACCGGGCTCTCGTCCTTTTCAAAATGGGCCACAGAAACCTAAGGCCATCTGCAATAATACGACCACTGACGGCCCGGCGGTTGAAACACTCGAAACGCTCGGAGAAAAGCTCATATACTTCACAGGGAAGGAATGAAGAATATCAATGTTTGGTTTCATTGAGACATTTTGCACATGCGTAGGTCGGTGGCGTGGAAGCTGCGCGGGCTGGCGCGCGCGCAGCGGCTGCTGGCGGAGCGGCTCATCAACGACGTGCTGTTCGAGGCCGAGTGCGGGCAGCTCACGCGCGACCACCGCCTCGCGCGCCCCGCGCCGCCCCCGCCCCCGCCCTCGCCGCCGCCACCGCCCCGCGAGGGGAGCATCCTGTGGACGCAGCTCACGAGGGACCAGGACAACAACACACCGACTCTTTCCGTCTTCAAAACTGAATAAAGCCTATCACACCCTGCAGCGGCCTGCGGTGGCTAGTTGACAGTATGAAAATGCAGGCCGCGTGTGTCTGAATGAATGTTAGGAAAGTCATAGTATACAACATACAATTGACCGCCCCCGCGGGCCGCCGCAGTGTGTGGCACGCTTAACACGATGTTCGATAATAGGGTTTTAATTTATCATTGTTCTTTTTCTGTTTCATGACCTAACTAGTCATGAAAATCGTTAAATCCTCGTAGGAGCGCCACACTTACGTTATGTACCAAATTCAAATTTAGTACGAAAGTATACGTGATGTGGGCGTGTGGGGAGCTTCCTCGTGAGTTGAAAGAGCGGAGATGTTTCATTTCATCTGATGGTTGAAATATCAAAATGGTTTCAAGGAAAATAATGAAAATAAACATTTATTTTTATTTGAATATTTTTTTCCTTCCTTCTGTACATAAATGGAAATATATATGTGTTTATGAAGATAAATAGTATTACATTTAACATAATTACTTGCGACTTTAACTTCGGAGTTTAGTTTACCTACCAGCAGTTTTAAAGTATCAACTTGGCGGTTCTCGTATACCAGTGGGGCTAGCATAACATGCATCTCGTCTCTACTCGCGCGCGAGATAGGCTACCTGTCACTGTCTGATTAATGCTGTCAAAAAGTGACAGGTAGCTTATCTCGCGCGCGAGTAGAGACGGAATGCATGTTGTGCTAGAGGGGCAGGGGTCGGCAGAGGAGTCGAATTAATTTAAAAGTATCCTTTCCCTTTGGGAACCTCATACAGACAAAAATATCTGTTTCAGGTTTTTCCCCATACCTATACTTACTTATGTGAGGAGACCTCAAAGAGCCGCAGCTGACCCACGAGTCACATGCGATGCAATTCGCGACCCGCGGTTTGCCGACCGAAGGTGAACTATGCAAAAAAAAAAAACAATAAACAAAACACGCGGCCGATAACGCTGAGTTCAAAGATGGCCCCCAAACCAAACACCAGCCATGCCTGTCGCAGGCCTGTGTGCGTGCGCTCATTCTAGTGTTCTGCTTCTGCTCTTCTTAATAAATACCGGTTTCTACTCGTCTCTGAATACATCCCTAACATAACTTGACCTCTACGTTCATAATAACTCTGCGTTATCAGAGATCAGAGTTACACTGGTCCGTCTACCGCAGCTCCGAAGTACTAACACTACTGAACAGACTTGCCGCTTGCTATTATTACAATGTTGGAAGTGGGCTGTGTGCGTCCCGCTCTGCCGCGCGCAAGACTTGAGACGGCACTACCGGCACCGCTCAGCTGAGCATTTGTTTACAGTTTACACCGGCACCGGCAGGCGGCCATGCCGGCATTGGCGGCATTCGAGCCGTAACGTAACCGCTCGTTTATTCCAATCCAATGACTTATTCAACAGACGCCGCGGAGAAAACAAAAAGGTTTTTAACTTAGAAAACGTCATTGTGTGCGGCACAAAGAGATAATGTGGTGCGACAAGGCAATACTTATTATCATTGTTGAATTCTAGACCAGCGAGCAATAAAGTTCAAGTGGCTACTTATGGACGTTGCGGTGGCACGGAATTATAAATACATAGTTATAATATTAGCTGTCCTTGACTGAGCCGTTTTATAATATTTTATGAAGACTAGGAATGGAATTCACAAAAACTTTACAATATTGGGGTAATTCACAAATATACCAGTAGGTACCTACTGTCAAGAGCCTTTTTACTTTTGAGCTAAGATAATGTTTCGATTAGGTACCTTACCTACCTACTTATGCAAACAACGCTGCCTATGTATGTAGGTACTTAACACGCATCTCTTCCACTTCACCCACGAGAAAACAAGATTCAATTCAACTCTTTTCGGGAACGGTTTATTTCGTATCGATACTTAAAAACAATATTAAATATATTATGACTCTGAAGTTTTGTCCATAATTCCTCTCGTGTGATTTTAGATAAAAAATTACTAACCGTCATTATAAGGAAATTTTACATTGCACTCATAAATCAAATATTTACTTTTCATTTCACACCAACGCAGCCGTGACACTTGAATTCGCGGCTTTGTCTATTGCAACTTTTTACCTTTTATTATCAAAATGCAAAAAAAAACACGGCCGCCATGTCTTACGCTGTGATTGAACCAAGTCGAATCGCGTCTCAGACGGCCGAGTTATAACATTATTTGCAAGACTACAAGGCCGCGCCGTGCCGAGCTAACTATAGCTCTCACAGACTATTGTAGACTTTAATGTTCGTGCAATAAGGATCATTAATGTCAATTAACTGCGTCGTTCGTTTCGCGGCAGCAGATATAAGTCCTGTTATGACATAACAGACTTTATACGACTGTAATAAGGTTCAAGAAGATTAGCAGTATGGTTGATGTTAGCAGATAGGCGGGCTATTGACCCTGAGCGTTATCTCGCGATAATGCCACGTGGTGATAAATCGGCTGCTCGCGGGTTCATTTATGGTATATGTCTATTTTGTATGCTTAAGATACCGTCACAATAAATTTTGTTAGTTAAAATCTTTGCTATTTAGGTGCTGTAGTTCCGCCCATATTGGACATCGTCCAGTGGCGGATTTACATATTTGCCGCCCCTAGGCTATTCAAATTTTGCCGCCCCTGCTGACCTCCACAATTCAATACCCTAGTTCACAAACCTATTAATACTTTTTCGTCGTAAAAAAACGACTGTTTTTTGAAAAACTCAATTCTAAATGGTCGCAGAGAGCTGAATTTTGGCATGTGAGGAGATATGGGACCGCTGATAATAATAAAAAAAAATGAAAGTATCCAAAACGGCGGCCGTCAGAGACAAAACAATTTTCGAGTAATTTTTGCGAGGGCGAGCTTCAGGCCGCGAGCTGCGAGGCCGCAGGCCGAAGGCTCGGGGAGCCTCCATTCGAGAGGCTATGCCAACTCTCCTCCCCAAGTAAATTTTGAGACGCTGAAGGCGGGAGGAAGGTGTTGCCCAACTATTCATATGCCCCATGTATCTTAAAACTAACCTGAAGGCCAGCGCCGGATCTAGAAATTTTAGAGGAGGGACAAAAACTACGAAATTGCGCCCCCGTGTGCATGAAAACGCGAGCGCAGCGAGCGCGAAAATTTTCGAACATCATGATGTAGATGCGGAAGAAACTTCATACGCATCAAAATATAACAAATGTAAAAGAAAACGCGAGCGCAGCGAGCGCGAAAATTTTCTAACATTATAATGCAGATGCGGAAAATACTTCATAGGCATCAACTCGTAGCAAATCGAGAAATATAACAAATCATATGCATCAAGTCATAAAAAACGCGAGCGCGGAATTTTTTGTCCTGTCAAGACGTATTTTGGCCTGTCAAGAAGTTCGAATTTGCCGCCCCCTGCCGCCCCTAAATTTGCCGCCCCCTAAACTTGCCGCCCGGGGCATGGGGCCCCTGCTTGTCCCCCCCTAGATCCGGCTCTGCTGAAGGCCGAAGGCCCGAAGCGTCCCATCACATCAGAGTGCGCTCTCCATGCGAGCCTGAGGGCCGCTTGCGGCCTGAAGGGCGAGCCCATGCGGACACTCACTATTACTGTCATTGTTACAAGCGAACTTGAAACCCAAGGCCCGAAGGTGAGCGGCAACACCACGCGAAGCCGAAGGCTCGAAGCTTGTTGCCCGACGGGCGAGGCCACACGGACACTCGTCCAAATCTCAGACTCCCTCCTCCTTCTCTCCCATTCCTATATTCCCTCTCCTTCCTATACGACATAGAAGTCCAAAGTCAACTTAAGGGCAAGTAGGGCAACCCAAGATCAACCCAAAGAATCCGGCTGGGTGCTTGCGTATGGGGCAAAAAAGTAGTTTATATTTTTTTTTCGCCAAAATTTGCCGCCCCCTAAAATCTGCCGCTCTAGGCTCCAGCCTACTCAGCCTTGGGGTAAATCCGCCACTGACATCGTCTACTCGTAAATGAGTCTTCAATTGTTTGTAATTGGCATTGGTGCACACACACTTTTCAATGTGTATTTATAAGTCATTATAAGTTCAACACTACATTCTCACGCAGCGGTAATACCAATACAAAACAAGTAACAACACGCACACTAATAGGGTACCTTATTCATAGCGACACGGGCCGTAGCGTTCACTCACACAGACAGGGTGTGTCCGTATAATGTGTATACGGGACACGGCATCGCCATCGCCATTCGCCAGTGACCCAGTGACGCCAGTGCTGCCGCGGCGCCCGCACGCGCGCGTTGTGTACGTTCGGCAAGATGGCGTCGTCGGGTGAGGAGGGGACAGCTGCGGAGGGGGGGACGGGGGCGCAGGCGCCGACAGTCAAGGTGCGATACTGCGCGGTGTACGACTGCACGAACAACCACAAGTCGCACCCGGATCTCTCGTACTTTGGCTTCCCGTCCGACAAGGCCAGGTAAATAACCGCCATTTCGGGGATTATGGAGCTTACTCAGACACGACGCGTACATTACTTTTGAGCATTCCCGCCGGCGGGGACTTTCACCGCGTGGTCGCAGAGTAGCTTCAAATTCAAACCAGCTAAAGATAATGTAAAAGAACACTTCGTTTGCGCTCTTCGTTTTACAACGTGTCATGACAGGTGTGACAGAGAGCGCAACAGAGGTGTGCTTTTGCTAAGCACATTTTCTATTTCTTCTTTAAAAATCGCTTTCCATTAAATTTATGATAATTTCGCCAATCAATACTTGTTCAGTGACGTTGTTCGGTAACGACGCCATAACAGTAGGCAACTGGTTTTGTACGGTAGTGGATTCTGCTCGTCGTCGCTCCGGGCAGTCCGGGCACGTGTGTTCACCAACGCGGCGACGACCAAAATCCAGCCAAGTACATGAAGTACATATACATATGGCCTCTAGACATGAGCAGTTCACGAATGAATGATTCAAATGAAGAACTTCACCTCCTGTAACTCATTCATTCACGTTCAGTTCGGATGTGGTTCGGATTCATATACTTCAGTCCGTTCAGTTCATGATTCATATTCTTTACTTAAGCGGGTATTACACTGTCCTGAATTTAGGACACTTAGAAGGGTTCCGACCTATACGTTAGAGCGAGATGCTTCAACTCCCCTCCATTAGTTAGGACGCCTGATTCAGGACAGTGTAATACCCGCTTAACTCATTCGTTCAGGGAGTGACATTTTTTTTTGTGATGGCATTATTGAATGAATGACTGATATTTTACCCAATCTATATCGTAGATGGATCTGTTGAGCTACTGAACTAGTGAACCAAATGAGTGATATACTTCACAGTGAAGGAATGAAGCTATATCACTCTTTTCTTTTTAGTGACACATTTTGCGCATGTCTAATGGCCTCGACTCGAGCGCAGCGAACGTTTTCTATTAACAACACACGGTCAATTTTCAGGAATTTATATTGTAAGCGTCAGTTTTGTAATACCTAATAACAAAGTAATTGGAACTATTGAAATACATTAATAATATCATAAAAATTACCAGTATATGTCAAGCAATGATCATATTGAGAACTTATTATAGGTAGTACCTACTTAATTTTGACACTATATTACTACTTATTTTAGTTGGCACTATTATTACTACGACTACGTAGTTCTGGAGCCACACAATGTGTTTTAAAATAGTTGTACTTATCAATAAATAACTCTGAATATTCCTAGTTATGAGTTATGATATTGTTAATGTTGTTATAAGAACTGAATTAAATGACAATTCAAGTGCTCGTTGTTAAGCCTATTTACTCGTATAACTTAATTATATTTTTGACTTTAAAATCTGTAAATTCATTACAATCCCAAAATATCCCGCTGGGTAAACTGGGTTAGTGTCATAGGTATTTTTTACGTCTGATTTTCCAAAGTTGTAGATTTTAATACAAATATATATAATTTATTTTGATTAAAATAAAAAAAATATATAAAACTACTTAAATAATAACTGTGATTGAACTAACTAATCCTGTAACCTATAAATGCCCCTCAATTTGCCATCACTGGCTATAGTGCACTGAGGCCCGCAGCGTTACCTCTTTGGAAATGTATATGTAGGCTGTTTATTGAAACACCGATAGCTCTGAACCAATAGTTTAAGTAGTAATAGTAGCAAAGATCGCATATATGTATTTTCTGTGTCAGAATAAAAAAATGGGTAGAGAAGATCCGTCGTCCAGACATCCTGCAGGCGGACGGGCGCGTGTCCACCTACTACCGCGTGTGCGAGACGCACTTCTTGCCGCGACACATCAACAACAACGCGCGCCGCCGCCGCCTCATGAAGCGAGCGGATCCCGCGCTGCGGCTGCCGCATCCCGGCAGTTACGTCAGTGTTTACGAACCGCAAACACGGAGTCAGCACGTCACACAACTGCAGGTACTGTCGCGGCGACGCCGACTGGCGTCGCCTCATGAAACGAGCTGTTCCCACGCTGCGTTTGCCGCATCCTAGCAGCTACGTCAGTGTTTACGAGCCGCAAACACAGAGTCAGCACGTCACACAACTGCAGGTACTGTCGCGTCGACGCCGACCGGCGCCGCCTCATGAAGCGAGCGGTTCCCACGCTGCGTTTCCCGCATCCCAGCACCTACGTCAGTGTTTAGAGCCGCAAACACGAAACACGTGAGTGGGAATCTTTGCGACGTCAGTAAGTTTACGTCAAAGAAGAAAATGTCACATATCGATCCCGCCCCGCCAAATCAGGAAGTCGCCTTAAGGCGATATATCGATGATTCACGCTAGACCGTTCCGTGTTCCCGTTTTTCTATGAGAGAAAATCGACGGCCGTCGCACGTCCTTTCATAGAAAACGGGCCGGCCCGGACACGGAACGGCCTACTGTGAATCATCCTTTATAGTATTTTTGAGTACTTTTTATGTAAAAGTATAATGTAATAGTAATAGGCATGTATTTTCTTTTCACGCAGATAAAAGGCAAACTGCTGAAAAAAAGTAGGATTGAAGTATTTCAATACGTCGATGACAATGACAACGACAATTCGAAAGTCACCAAGAAACGGAGGAAGTCGGCCGTTCGTCCGCCGCCGCCGGTCGCCGCGCCGCCTGCGCTTGAAGGCTTCTTCGCTGATTGCGATTCGCACCTCCCTCCGAACACAGCGCACTTTGTCAAGCTTGTGACGCGGCTACAGACAGGTCAGAGTAGCTACAATACCTGTTTAAAGTTCCTGCACTCCAGCCCGCAAGCGTACCGCCTCCTGCAAGCCACGCTGGGGCTGCCGACTGTCCGCGAGCTGCACCGCCACTGCGCCCGGCGCCTGCATGACTTCGAGACATCACTCGACCTCCTCAAGACGAGGGTCGATCGAATGACGCTAATAGAGAAACAATGCACGCTCAGCGTCGAGTTTATAGACACGAGGCCGAACTTATACTACAACATCACGTTTGACAGGATAGTGGGGTTTCACGAGGTAGATGGAGTACAGAGCCCGTGGGTGGCAAAGCGTGGCGTGGTTGTAGGGGCGAGAGGACTGCTCGCAAACTGGACGCAGCCGGTGGCGCTCTGCTACCTGGCGCGAGACGACGACGCCCTTGACCAGTGGATCGACAAGATCATCCGACATCTGATAGTTATCGGACTGAAGGTACACGCGCTAGTATGCGACCCTATGGCGCCTCCGCTAGCTCGGGGTGTCTCCACCGACCAACCCTTCTTCCACATCGACGGCAAAAAAATCTACCTCATCTTTGACCCTCCGCGTCTTATGAAGATGCTACTTTGCGATTTCATGACTTACGATTTCTGTTTCGAAAGGAAGAGAGCGAAATGGAGCGACGTGTTAGAGTATAGGAAAAAAGAGTGGAACAAGACGCTGTCGCTGACGCCTGAGCTGACAGACCCGTGCGTTCATCCGCCGGCCGTCCGACGCATGCGTGCGGCGCGCGCGGCGCGCATTCTGTCGCCGGCGCTCGCCGCCGCGCTCGACGCGCGCGCCGACCAGGGGCTGCTGGGAGACTCCGCGCGCGCCACCGTCAATTTCATCCTTAAAATCAATAACATTTACGACGTCCTCGACTCCACCAAGAAAAGAGGCACTTATTTAAATAAAGGACTGTCTCAGAATTCTAGCCAAATAGACTTTCTCATGTACATGAAGTTGTTTTTCAAATTCTTAAAGTTGGAAGATAATTACGGCCTGGACAAAGCCGCGACTAAAAAACACTCGGAAAGCTGGCAGATCACAATCGGTGCGGTGCTGGGTCTACGTGAGGACCTGCAGCCCCTGCGCCCGTACCTGCTCACGAGGCACTTACATCTGGTCGACAGCGTGGGCGAGAGCGCAAGGCGGGCGGCCGGCAACATCAAGCCCAGCTGCCGACAGATATTTTCCGCATTCAAGAAGCAGTTCCTCCACAAAATGCTGCAGCCGCCGGGCAAAGAAAGAAGTGCAGATTTGAACAGGATGTTGGCGCAAGTAGTGAGTGAGGCCAGCGCGGGGGCCCTGCACACCGAAGTGGACGATGAGATAAAGGTACAACCGAGTGACTACAGACGCCTGCGACTGCCGAATCGGCGCAGTCTCGCTGCAGCAGCCAAGCACCTGCTGCGCGCAGCTTCGCGCGTCCACGGCGAGTGCCAGCTCGCGGCGGCCTACCTGCGCGCCCCACCGCAACCAGACTTCCTTCAGCTGGTCACGGACCTCGACGGAGCCTTGACGAGTGCCCTGAGCGAAGGCGCCACCGCACGGTCCCTGCTGCGAGATCTACTCCTGGACGTGCATGTGCTAGACTGCGAGCTGCCGTGTGAGTGTTTCCCTCTCAACTACCTCAAGAGACTGTTCTTCCGTCTGCGGCTGTACCGGTTGCTCAGACAAAACCAAAAGAGGTTTAAAAGCGGCGAAGGGGATCTCGAAATTAATTCTTTGAAATAACTCAATAATTTAGATTTTAGGTTATGTGTTGTTGTTGATCGCTGTGATTTTAATGTAACCGATTCATAATTAAAGAAATAATTTTAGAAACTAGTTGCATTTTTTATAGTCCCGTAAATTGATCCCATATCCCACGTACAAGATAATAGAAAATAGTCGAAATCACGTTTACACTGTCGTCGTGTTCTAGTTAGGACTTAGGATCGCGCGTAAACAGGCGCGCTTTTAGAGGATTCCCTCTAACTAGCGCATGCGCGCGGGGTCCGTAGCTCTAGTATAAGTTTTTTCGAAACATTAACTAATACGAACGCGTTTGCGTTTTGTCTCAAAATATAAGAAAACGCTCTCACCGAGTTTGAAATACGCGCGTTCATCGGTTAGTTTCCACTAGTGACCACCAGAGGCGTTGTTCACGTTTTCATACCTCTTTCATACATTTTGAGACAAAACGCAAACGCGTTCGGATTGGTTAATGTTTCGACAAAACTTATACTAGAGCTACAGTTAGCACACCTGCGACAGAACAACCAAAGGTAATATCCAGGTAATATCATAATAAGGACAATTACAGACACTCAGACGAATTGTGTATGTCAGATTTAACAAACTAGTGCAAGACACTATTAGAATAGACAGTGCAAGTAAGAGTGACCTTAATGAATACGTTGTCTCTGTAATTAGTCCCCAATATCATTATAATATTAATCATTATAATACATCAAATTAAATTTGTCAAGCGGATGCATCCGCTAACGAAATTATAATTCCAATCATAGTGAAAAAATTAACGAAAATTCAATCCCAACTGAGGCGTTGAATTTTAATAATTTTTACTTTGGAAATTTTTAATACATATTAATTATGTATTATGTTATGTTACAACGCAACATTCACCTTCGCCGAAGGTAAATACGTTGATAGCCGTATGTTACCGCCGATGACCGCGTAAGTAAGTAGCTTTTCTCAAAAATGGCCCGCAAACTGGACTTTAGTCGCTACATATTGGAAGGTAAAGTGTATAGTTTAAGGTCAGGGAGCCGATTTTTGAGTGTCGAACGCTCGACTTTTCACTTGATCTATCAGAAATCTATGATGTTTTGACAGATTTCGAGTGAAAATTCGAGCGTTCGACACTCAAAAATCGGCCCCCAGGGGACCGATTTTTGAGTGTCGAACGCTCGAATTCTCACTCGAGATCTGTCAAAATACTATGACGTTTTGACAGATGTCGAGTGAGAATTCGAGCGTTCGACACTCAAAAATCGGCCCCCAGATCCAAATTAAAAAGTAAAAAACATTGCAGGCCACATATATGGCCTGCAATGTCACATATAAATTCCTTTATTTGTCGAGTTATAAACTTTTTAAAATGTAGAAACTGTCATATAAAAGGAGGCACAGGTCGTATTCAGCCAATTCAGCTAGTATTTTTCTGTTGAAAACGCGACGTTTTTTTATGTGTCTCGAATAATTTGCGTTTTTCGGTATAAAAATACACTTGCGATTCTGTTAAATAAAATAAACGGCGGGAAAACATGATGTTTTTAACGTTTTAAGGTTATGTTTATCAAATCTTAATTAAATTTTTGTCGTATTTTCCCCATTTTTGAGAAAAGCACTATATTAGCCTCGGCCGGAATGGCAATTGCAGGCTTCGTATTATAATTAAACGGACTCGCAAGCTCGTCCGTTTAAACAAATACTCAGCCTGCAATTGCTCCCTTCCCGGCCACGGCAATAATGTACTATTGTTTTGAACTATAACACAGATTCTTTTCCTGCAAGCGTTCATTTTATTAGCTCTAGAATTGGTATTTCAACGAATTTAAAAGATTTAAGCGATTTGCTTTAACATTATCGTTCATGTAGGTGTAGTGTAGTGTAGACGTATGCTGCTAGAGCGTTATTGGATTTATGCGTGTTATTTATACCGCCATCGGCGCGTCGCGTCGCGGCCGCGCCGCTGACGTCGCGCGCGGCATGTGACGTCACCGCGCCGCCGGCGGTCGGCCCACTGACATTCATTTTACATTCTTATGTATTAGTAGAGAGGCCACTTCGTCGAAAGCGCCTTATTTACGATTTTCGTAGGACTGAAAAGGTTTATACCGACAAGTGGTATCATTGGAATCAGCATCGTTTACTGATTATCAAAATACATGTTGTCGCTTCCTAAAGTGGTGGAATGAGCTTTTATGACGTCATAAATTTTATGTATGAAAAATAATATTTTTTTCGTCAAAAACCTATCGAGTGGGGTATCAAACTAAAGGGCTATAAGAGCTGATTCCAAAAATATACCACACCAATTGCTCTCACCTCAAGTGCCGCGCAGCTCTGCCCGTCCCACTGCACAGTGCACACTGCCAGCAGCCCATCAGCTGAGATGAGATTACCGCGGCCGCCATTACTTGCGGTCAGCCGCATCCGCCCGCCGCACTCCGATATGTAATAACTTACAAGTAATGAACACTGGAACATCGTACTCTGTAGATTCTCTACAAAATATCCCTGGGTTTGCTTATGTATGTATGTATGTATGTTTGTATGTATGTATGTATGTATGACACTTTATTGCACATAAGAAAACATTTACAAAAACAAAATCGCTTATCGTATTGTACAGGTTGATGTTGATGCTCATTTCGACAAAAGTGATATAAGGTTAAGGCGTTGAGAAGTTCTGGGGGGGAACAAAAAAATCACATACATATACATACATACATGAAACCTGAAAACATTACACTCCTTTTTTTGGGCAGTCGTGTAAAATAAAAAGAGCTCTAATAGGTGATTTACCCGCGCAGTGAACGAACTACCTTATTCGGTGGGAATACGAATCAAATCCCATCGCCTCCAGTCCAGTAGCCGCGCGAACCTCTTTTTCCGTGCGTTTACTTATAAATACGTTGAAAATTTGAAAACCACAGGACTCAAGAACAAATTTAGAGAGGTTGAGCACAGCATAATGTCATCTCTTGCTCGAATTTGGAGCAGCCCAAACTGGGGAAGTACCTCCGCCTTGCAGAAGACCACAGCCATAATAACATGATTTACTATACAAGTATGTACTTCCGACATAACCGCGATCTGTTAGCCAGGCTGTTCTAAATTTTTGATAAGATTAGAGCAAATATGTTCAAGCTGCGTGGATGCTCCGATCCGATCGCCCCGGGCCCACGATTATTGCGGAGCGAACTCAAATCGGATCTACCTCAGCGTTGACTCTCCGCAGGCAATCAGACTCCATTGTTTGGTCCGTGACCGTTTTTCTTTATTGGACGATATCACTTACGAATATCAACATTTGATATTCATGAGGATAACAAATACACTGCGAGAGGAACTGCTTCAAACTGAGCTCGTGCGCTCGGAACCTGACTCGTGCCGATAAGTTTTTTAGGAATTTGTAAAACATTGTTAAAAAAGAATTTTATTCGTACCTACTAAGTGTCATAGTGCCTTTACTGTAATTGTAAGCTGTGTCTATCAGTGGCGGCGCGTCAAAAATATTCTTAGGGAAGCCGGAAATACTTGGCTTTTCCTATTCTTCATGAGCCGTAGTAAAAGAACTGGACTGGCTGAAAATTAGGCAAGCCGGTGGGAATCGAGTTGTATGGACGCTCCGCCCCTGGTGTCTATGCAACTTTGTTGTTATCGCCGTAGCCGTAGTAGAAGAGCGCGCGAGCGGTTCTTTGTTTACATGTGGCTGGGCGACTGGGCGCGCCTTGTATGTTTACCCACATAGATTTTAAGTCAATTTATATTTATGCACTCTTATTAAAATACTTACAAAAATGTTAAAGCGAAAAGCATGTACTCGCCAAGTTTTTATATATAACATTCATAGATTAGTAACTCATGTAAGTGAATTGTAAAATTCTTATGAGTAATAAAGATTCTTTAAACCTAAACCTAAATGTGTGCCTAGCTATTATATATCGGACGTATCCTTCACTAGCACACATTTACTATGTGAGGGACGTATGCTATATGTATATACAAAAACCGGCCAAGTGCGTGTCGGCCCACGCGCAAGGTAGGGTTCCGTAGTCGTCCACCCGTTACATTATGTGGATTAAAAAGTTCGCAAACTTTTATTTACTATGTTTTTGACAGAATTAACAACATTATCAATGGAAATTATACGAAAGTTTGCTTTTGCAAAGTACATTTCTGAAGTTCGACTATTACTCGTTAACTAGTAATGTCTACTTAGCTGTAATAGTTTTCCTTTTAAATTCATCGTATATACTACTATCATGATTTTTTTCACATGCCTAGTAGCCATCGTTTAGCTGGCAGGGGGGGGGGGGGGGACACTTGACCATAACACAAATTATCACTTCAAAGCTTAATATCATACCAACCAATGATATTTATCCTCATGCCAAATTACAGCTTTCTAGTACTAACGGTTACTGAGAAAAAGGGGGACCGACGGACGGACGGACATGGCGAAACTATAAGGGTTCCTTGTTTGCTACGGAACCCTAAAAACGCGAAGATGCTCGCTAGACTGTTTTATCAATGACAATGATCCAGTCCAGTGACCTGTTTGTCTCGCTGCACGTCATAGTATTGTTGGATGGCAACACATACAGACATGGTACATGTTTGCGTCTTAGTATAGTTTGAGGAAGGCACCTCCGGCTGCAGGAATCTACCTCGATATATCAGGATCGACGCACGGACGCGAGACTATGCTCCATTTGGATTATTGAAAAGTTCGCGGTTCGGAATTTATGTTCGCCTCGCCATCAGGAGTTGCGAAACACATAGGCTATCAAATATAAGCTGTACTTTTCAGGTTCAGGACGCCAAATTTATCAAACATTACATCATTTCAGCACGTGTTTTTGTAACTGTAAACTCCTATGACTCCTATGTGAATGTGCTTGTTTGCCACCTCCATGATAAGATACTTGAAAACAGGTCAGATTTGAAAGCCTGTCTACATAAATTCCCGATACAAGCCAAATAGTAAATACCTCGTATACTTTGTCAATTTTGTCATGTAAGTTATATTCCCAAGAATCCCAAGTCGGGCACGAGGAGTAGAGTGCCTCGTGCGACGCGTGCACTCGTAAACTTGTTCGTGGGCACACCGTGGGAGTCCCCCCTCCGAGCCTCCCCTGCTTCCCCCTCCCCGGGGTGTTTATTTACCGGCTACACTATTTCCCCATTTCTGTGTCAATAAATTTGACGTATTCGTTGAGTGCATGGTGCTAACGCCGCCCATGCACGGAGGTTGCTCGCCAGCTGACTACTGAATATATACAATATACATCATCTTGAAACTCTTTTTCCAAGTTTAGCCTAAGATAGGCTGTTTAACATGTACTACATATTAGTGTTCTAATTAAATTGGTTGTTATAAGACACAAAGACATCTTTACCATCTGTCCAATATTATCGCAGTGCTTAAAATTACTTAACGGGCCGAACAGCAGCTAGCACATGGTCTAAGAAAACAAGATCGTGACACAGTATTCATACCATGTCCGCTTTTTCTTAAACTACGACGGTGGCAAACAAGCGCACGGTCCACCTGAACCATCAGGTGCAAGCAGACACGTTACCTATTAGACGCCCGCGACTCCAATCCAAAGGACCACTTCATCTGTTCGTGTAGTACGAGTACCTATAACAACATTGGTCAGATGAATTAAGGAGATGAGATGACCACCACAATGGCACGATCACGAACTTTAAGCCATCATGTATACGATTTTATATTCTGTAAATGACTTCAGAGTACTTGCCAGACCCCAAACGTTATAGATGTTACCAGAAATTTTTAATATAATATTCCCGTGAGTCTTTTGAGAGATAGGTAATAAACGGGTCACTAAAGGTCACTTACGTTTTTAAGGTAGAATATCGCTCGACAAACAAGTAAACCTATTTTCTGACAAATACGTTTTTCTCATGACTAAGAACCACGCGTTGCACTCACATCTTTTAAGTGTGATGTGAGTCACGTCTTATGTTACCAATAATGTGGATATTCGCTCGTCAGTGGCCGTCCTTACTCCGCACCTACCTGTATATTCGTACGTATACAAACACAGTTATTATTAAACCTTATCTCCTTACAATATGGTTTATAAATCACCCGTACCCTCGACGATATTAGGATACACAATGCTCGCACGAATCCTCTCCTCCGGCGATACAAAAAGTGAGTGATTGTTTTGATAGTCGTGACGAGGGTAGTCGCTAACGAGCGGCGCTCGATGTGCGCTGCCGCCGCCGCCGCCCGGCGCCGGTGACACGGGGGCGTGAATACGCTAAGCTAGCGCTGGCGTGATGAGCACACTTCCAGTGTTCCAGTGTGGCCATAGATTACATAATAGTTCTTCGAACAGATTACTCATGTTCTAATGAAAAAGCTTCTACCTACCGTTTTACACAATAACTAAATTTAAGAATGGGATAGTTGGCCGCACGCGCCGGCCAAGCGACGCTAGGGCTGACACCGCTTAGAAATGATTTTTATTTATTTATTGACATAGTTGAAATTCAGGTTCATAACATCAGGGCCATACCTCTACATAACGATGTCCTTTTTAAATTAGTTTGCCACTCAATAAACCTACAATAGTAGTTTATGCAACTGGTACATAATTAGGCATTAAAACACTCGTGTTTTAATGCCTAATTATGTACAGTTGCATACACTACCTTATCTGCATCCATATATTAAATCCTCTTTTATGTGTTTCGTGTGGGCACGTCTCGCCGGCGTGCGCCATGTTTGCCTCGACAGGCCGGCCCGCGACGTGATCTCGTAAGAGTATTATATTTGGTGTTCTTATAGGGGTCGCGCGCAACCGCGAGAAGCTTCCTGCACAGTATATTATAAAGCGGGGTATTATCTACGGTTTTTGAACTTATTAAAGAGGATTTACTTTATGATTCATCGCCATCCGCCGCTAAACGGTCCAGCCTGAGGGTGTTCTTAGCTTCCAGACTCCAGTTATTTCTCAGTTTTTATAATGTCATTTTCTAATTTATTTATATTTTCAGCGTCCTTTAATCTAGTGAGAAGCTCTTTCTGGGTGTATTAGAAGAAAGACTGTGGGGTGTTTGTATGTTCGAATCTTTATTTTCTTCGCTGGCTTGAACTGCAACCGTTTCGGAACTATAGGTTTTTTATTCTTAGGTCCATCCTAAAATATACCTAATAATAAACATTATCACCAAATTTCAATTTCATGGGTCAAAAGGAAGTTGAAATATTCTTCGGAACAAAATTTTGTGACAGACGACGGATGGACGGGCGCATGAGTGACAACAATAGGGTTCCGTTTGGACTCTTCGGGTACGGGAACCCTAAAAAGTAACCTGAAAAAACGGCGCGGCGGGTCGGACAGTTTCTATCGGGCGGACATTAAGGCTGGGTTGCACCAAACCGTCTGTAATCGTATAAGCGGTGTTCGTCAAATCTGATTGTATGGAAAGTTTGACAAGTTTCTATGGGAAGACAGCTGCCGGCGCCATATTTGACGATGACCGGCCTGTGTTCGTATGTTGGTGCAACCGACCCTAAATCTGCAGCGCGCTTCGCTGCACAATATTATAACGAGTGTCCTAAGTTTAGTTAGACCAAAATAACTGTGTGGTGAGAATTTGTGTAGTAAACACGAGGCAACATAAGCAGTGTTTTTCTGAGTGTGGGGATGGAGGCAGCGCAGACGCAGACGCAGACGCCGGCGGCGGCGGCGGCGTCTGTAACACAACACAAGTAAACACTAGCGGACCACCCGCGGCCGGCTTCTGCACGCGGGCTACAGACAGTTGCACTATCGTACTATACAGGGTGGCCCAAACCTTGACGTCAAAAACTTTTTTTAGATTCCTCACGACCGACTTTTCGTAGTTTTCAAGTTATGAATTTTTAAACATTTCTTTGCTAAGAAATTCTGAGGTGAAGCAATTTACTTATTAAAAAAAACTGTTGAACTTTTTTGAATGTTTCGTTTTGTAACATAATCCTGGAAACTTCCCAAATTAGTAGGTAATTCATAAAAAAATCCTGTTTTGTTATTCATAACGTTAAACAAACATATAATAACCACAGAATTCAATGTTGTGACATGTGATTGGCATCCAACAACGTTACCACCCTGAACAAACGATTCAGATTCAGATTTTCAAACGTACGACCTTCTACTTCCATACAAAAGAAAACTTAAAAAATTCATAACTCGAAAACTACGCAAAATCGGCTAACATACATGTGGTTTATTCTGATATCCCACGACGTGAGGAATCTAAAAGATTTTTTTTGACGTCAAGGTTTGGGCCACTCTGTTATTTACTGTATTATGTTTCCTGCGGCCATATATTGTCTGGCAGGCTCTAGGGAGGCTGGAAATAGCGGCTACGTGAAATTAATTCTTAATGTCGTCTCATCTGTTATCTTAATGTTACGACGTACGTGTCTGTTATTTGTTGACCAATAGTTACATTTTTTTTTATTTATTAATTTATCAATTTAATTTAATGTGTTATGTTAGGCGTTACCTTTTGCACCGGAGACGATGAGGGGCGGGTTATGACTATGACGTAATTGCAATTATTTTTAACTTCAATTGTATTTTAAGGATATAATTATACTTTAGACAAGTTTTCAGCGTAATTAATAAACGTTTTTTGATTTTATTGATGTCAATTTATTAATATAATGGAAGTGTTTGTAAAATGTAAAATATGCCTAATGGTATTCGGAATAAATGATTAATAATAAATGTCATAAAGATGACGCGGAGAAACTATTCTCACATAAGTACCTACTTACGTATTGTAGTACAAGACCAACGTAAGCAACGCATCGCACAGCCCGATTACTATAATCACTTAATGGGTCTTGGACACTGAGGGATTGAAGAGGGATTCAACCAAGTAATGACGAGTCTCCGAGCTAATAAACCAGTTATGCATTTGCACTTGATTGAACAATCGATATGCCAGCCACGTGATATCGACTGAACAGTATATAGATGCGATGCGATACGTTATCGTTAGGTTCATAACAGGCAAACATTTTACCCCAGCAATTTTGGGAACAGGAGGACATCACCATATTTAGTTTTTTAGTGCTCGCATAAATAAAATAGGTATACATAAATGGTTTCTAGGTAGAGACGGGCAATCCCGACCCAGCGCCCTCCGCGCACGGTCGCTTTTCCCCCTCCAATCACCATCAAACACATGCCTTAGGGAAAAATTAAACTAAACTAAGGTTATAAAAAAATAGGGTTCAGTTTAGACCGCGCGTGTAGTCGCCTGCAGGCCGCAATTTTTTAAGGCCGGGTTATAGTAAAAATCTGATTTGGTAAATGGTTTTATTTCGAAATACTACATATTAAAAATATAAAAAAAATACGATGTTATATTTGAGACCTTTATCTAGTGCCGTCGGATGTCCGTTACACAATTTGCAAAACTTTGTTCGATAGAAAAAAATTCCAAACATACCTCTATTTTCTATCTTAAAACTCATTTTATTTCAATCTTAGGTAACATGATGAGTAGAAAATAATACTAAAATAAACGTATTTGATAGTATGAGGGATGTCGGGATTAATATTGTTAATAAAGTAAGCCATGTATTTTTCTCACCCAAAAATGTACTAAAAATTTACGAAAATTACGCGCACAGTTCCGTAGAGAGTGGGATGGTCAATTGCAAACTCACGCGTGTTAGAGCGGGACATTTGCAATGGAAGAACCTCGCCTTAAGTCCATGAGCCCGCACCGCGTAGGGTTCATGATACGGTATCTTTGCTATATTATATTATATCGTCGGCCAAGAGAGTAGTTTAACACTTGTATACCTTCTAACCCTGCCTTAAGACATTCACTGCCGGCAACGCATACGTGCGTTCACGTTCATACCATTTGTTCCTAAATTTGGTCTGTAGCTCTAGTATAAGTTTTTTCGAAACATTAACTAATTCGAACGCGTTTGCGTTTTGTCTCAAAATGTATGAAAGTGGTATGAAAACGAGAACAATGCCTCTGGTGGTCACTAGTGAAAACTAAAACAGCGAGTGTAACATTTGTTGCTAACCGATGAACGCGCGTATTTCAAACTCGGTGAGAGCGTTTTCATACATTATGAGACAAAACGCAAACGCGTTCGAATTAGTTAATATTTCGAAAAAACTTATACTAGAGCTACTGGCAGAGAATCTGTTAACAAACAAATAATAGGGTCGATAATAGAAGCCCGAATAGATAAAAGGCTTTATTTAGCGAAAAACATAAGAGCTGAATGATTGACGTTGCTTTAGTGACATATAATGGTTTTACTTTTAAATACCAGCCTGCCGCATGCTCCCGGATGCCTCCGCCGCGCTGGTTCAGCCTATTAGCGCTATCAAAACTAACGACCCGACTTATGACGCATAATGGTATGGTCAGGATCACTTGGTAATTGGTAATGCCTCCGAGTCTAAGTTGTATCAATCAGGTTATATACTAGTCAATGGTGACTGGTATTTCGCACACACAAGTACAAAACAAAGTACACACGACATTTTGTTGTGCAAATGAGCAACGTGTCCTTACCATGAGTTTGCAATGTTTTGCATGACGGTACTCGCTAGCGACTGCGTAAACGATTTAGTATGGACAAAACTACAGCGCCCCTGGCGGTCACGCAAAAGAAAAAAGAATCAGCATACTAAATCGTTTACGCAGTCGCTAGCGAGTATGGTGAAGCAAACATTGCAAACTCATGGTAAGGACACTTCACACGATTCGTTTAGACATCAGAGACGAGGGCGATCAACGGATTATGTCCGAAGGCTCGCTTCAATCAATGAATTCAAGCAATATATTTTAAATACCAGCAGAAAATTTAGACAAAGCCTCCATCCAACGCACAAAAGCTAAAAGAAACAGTCAGTCGAGAGAGACAAGCGCAGAGATACCAGCCGGTCGTTTTATTCTGCGATTCGTGCGTGGTCGGGCAATTCAGGGCGAACCCTTTGTGCATCAAGCCACGCATTTCCATATTTATCTGCGGACAAAAACACAAGCCCTCGGCAGTCGCGATCCGCGACCGGAGACCGACCGAGACCGACCGCCGCGCGTCGATGAAGCGGGACGTTGGAGCACACAAACATTAATAGTAAGTATAGAGACGAGTCTGTCTATTAACAAGACAGATGTTTGAGACATTGGAAACTAGGCATCCCAACGCTCGCGCTAGCCGCACAGTGTATGCGATCTTTTGAAAAAAAAAACACACACACAAACAACACATAGTCATGCACATGGCAGGCTTTTTTCATTTCCAAATCTGATCTTAGGTACCTATTTATAGCTGACTCAACACTGCGTGCATCGCCGTGGCGTAGGTCAAGTCCCAGTTCTGTGTCTCTTACCTTACGGTCAGTATCGTTAGATAATATTAGCAGCCAGAGTAACCAATACCACATTATTACTGATGTGTCACGATATATTTGGCAGTTTTGCCTACTTCAGCTGCTACTACTGTATATGATACTGACTAATAGATACCTACCTACTCTCAGTAGGGCTCTATTATGGGTACGTAGCTATAATGTCTGGCAGAACGTCCAGCCGCCCTCGCAGGCCCTAAAGATTCAGCGTCTTCAATAAAATTGCGATTGCCCCTCATTCACATTCACAAACCAACTCGTATTTGAATTAGAACGACTATATTAAATGAAAGTTGAAAATATTATGAGCTCAAAACGTGGATAACTGTGGCGAATTACTTAACTCAATATGTAAATATGTAGTCCGTCGCCCTCCGGGGCCCGCGACCCGCTCGAGGCTCGGGAGCCGTTATGAATTATCTATGAGCTTATTGCGCACAGATATTGGAAAGATTCGAATTAAATACCGGCGGTATCGACCGGGCCAGGAGCCGGCTGCCAGCGCGCAAACACAATTTACCACATAGCTCCTGACGTCATACCATTCATTCCATTTCCCGTGAATATGAAGGTACCTACGCGTTATATCATAATATAACGTTTTTAGTATTTAAACTGGTAAAGGTATAGTTAAAGATCCATTTTCGAAGTGAATATGTATTATTCTTATGAGAAATAAAGATCGTTGAACCTAAGTGATTACTTTAAGTATTACGTATATTTAAAACCTACCTAATCTGTTTCCAAGTTATTTGTGGCACATATTTTTGCTATTCCCGAGTCGCCGCCATACTTTATCCCATATACGGAGTATCTGTATCATAAATACCATCTATACTTCGGAAAGAGCGTTGAATAAAGCAGCGAATTTACAGCGCTACGGTACGTTTTTGTGCTCACTATCATATCGAAGCTCTCTCAGATCGACGACTTCTTTAGGAACGCAGTTCCTTACGCCTTTTTAACATCTCAATCGCAATAATTGTATGTTTACACAGCAGTAGGTATTGAAAGATTAAAACTTAAACCTATCCTTTTCCAACATTTTAAGCTGTTGTCGCACGTAAGTTTTGCTTTTGTAATGAGACAGACTAAGTATGTTAATTTTGAATTTAATACCATTAGTTTAGATTTTAGATCATACGAGATGGCGCACAAAAGGGTTTCGCCTGTTTGGAAAACTGTTCTTGCGTAACAGGATAATTGAAGATGATAAATAAGTACCGGTTTATTACGGAATAGGTCTGGTGATCTCTGGTCTGGCGGGCCGGCGACGCAATATCGTCGTCCGTCGTTATCAGCCGTTCGTTGTCGTGCCAGTGTCCTCCCACTACACTAGCCGCCCCTCCACGTGTGGGTACGTTGTCCTCCACGCGGGTACTAGCGCCTAGCCTAGCGCCTGATGGGAGGACTCACAAGATACTATCGAGGCAGCTTGGTATTCATAGCGACGACCCACCTAAAGGCGAACCAAACTGGGCGAAGTTGATACAGATCTCGGTGCCAAGATATACTGGACTCTGGAGTGAGTGCTGCGGTCAAGACTGGTCGTGAATGGCACCTGGATCGGCAACGATAAGAAAACCGTGAGCGGTCGAACAATAGACCTAAAGGGCAGGGGTGGCTCAGTGGGATTTTAACTACATAATACATATTCTGCAAGATTTGAATTCAACCGTTCTAAAAACTCAGACTTAAATACATCCATGGCATGTCGTGTCATTAGCAGTACAATTGAATATTACAATCCGTAACTTTGTGTAGGATTTAAGCTTATATTTCCCATACCGTACTACCGTTCTGAGCTTAACGGCAGTATTCGTTCCTAGTGTAAAAATGTCGATGTAAGCTTTGGTATAATCTCCGCGCGTGTCAGATACAAGTCCGGAGCGTGACTCGGCGCTCAGCGCATGGAATTAGCACTTCAAGCGCAACGTGCTGGCCGCGGCGGCGTCACGAGTCACGACACGACCACGAGGCGACCGCCGGCGCAGCGCAGCCAGAAAGTCCGGAAACGGGCGGAGCCGCGCGCAGCCGCAAGCGTGTGCAGAGGTGCCTAATCATTGCCTATTATAATAAACTGCTAATAAAGGTCCCAATCTCAATGGCGACCAGTGAAACTTCTATTGTTCATAACTATTAAATGAAAGACCAAAAGATCACATGCTTAAAATTGAAAGTGATATGTTATGAGCACTGGGGCATATCATATTATATACCTCTTGGCTGCAATTATTTAATTGGGTTTGTGTGTGGTTTAGTTAGGTAGTAAGACTCCAGATGTAGAAGGCAATGTTCCATGGGACAACGTAGGTACACCACGTACAGCCGCGCTGACGTCAGCCAAACGTCTGCGGCAGAATGTTGTATGTAAAGGTAAGTATATATTCATCATCATCGTACATCGTACACGTAGATATTACATAGGTAGATCAAGCGGTGCTTCCAAATTCAGAAATTATTTCAAGGGCTTTTGTTAGCGGGCGGCAGCCACTTTTACTATCGAGATATTTCGACTACGTAAGGTTTAGCTGTAAGTGCTAATTTGGTCAACAATATTAATAAATAGTAACTACCTAGTTGTAATCAGAAATATCACATATTATATATTAGTTCAATGTTCAATATACTTCAATATACTACTATTTAGTTTTAGGAAATATAATGATATAATATGATGTATGTTAGTCTTTAAGGTATTTGTATTATGGGCCACAGATGCCTGAAATAATTGATTAAATAAAAATAAATAATTATATTATATGTAGGTATAAATCTGAAAATCAGTCGTTATACTTTTCTCGCCTGGCCAGACCTACTATTAGGTATTTATTATGTGCCACAACGCCGTTACAAACAACGCCATATTTTCCATTGCACATCCTTAAAATGAGTTTCTAATAAACCATTCAATCAGAACCCGTATTCTACCTCTATGTCTCGGCGTAAGTAATTAAGTACCTCAGTCTAATCCAGACGCATGCATGGTGAGCTCATAATGAATAGACACTGCGCTTTTATTTTGTAAAAAGGCAGCTTTTCATCCCGTTCATAAACTATTTCCGCTGCAGACTGATTAAATTTCGAGCACCAATAAGCACCGCCCACCCTCGCCGCCGGCGGCGCTTTTGCCTTAATTAAAACGCGATGAAGAATCGCTCCACTCATAAGTAGTTGCGAATAGTCTCCGCCATACTCGACCCTCAGGACTCGGGATGCTGCGGTGTCGCCACCTCAGTGGCGTGCATTGCTGCGCGAGTGGCCAGCGCGGCGGCTTGTGCACGCGCACAACGCGCAATGGAAGGCGCGTGCGCGTTGAGTCCGCCGCCGCGCGTGCTCGAGGGCCGGTGGGGCTGGAACCTAAAAATAAATGACTACCACGAGTTACCTAACTACTACTGCACTGCTACAAAAACAAACTACCTAGTTACCTACGCACAAGTGCTCCATCGACCCCGCATAAAACAACAGGGCTCCGACCAGCCCAAGCCACGATGACATTGTGTTGATAGTTTCGATTATATTGAATGGGAAGTAAAAAAAATCTTTGGAACAAAGTTTGTAAAAAAGCTGATTTTGGTGGCTTTTCATTCTTTTGTTTTACAGTATTTTTTAAAAGTTATAATATAATATTTATCTACTCAATAAGCTCTAAACAACTGTATGAGAGCCCCCCTTAAAACTAATAAAAATAAACTTTGACTACCTATTTGTATGGCTTTGGGTCAACAAGATGCTTATACTGTGAAAATTTGAAGACTGTAGCTCCAACAGACGACGGACGGACGGACGCCTCAGCGATAACAATAGGGTTCCGTTTGGACCCTTCGGGGACGGAACCCTAAAAAGGCGAACGCTATATACTGTATTTTGTATATATTGTACCTTTTGAATACATCAAACTAGTTTATACGTTGCTAAATTCGTCGATCTTCGATCTCAAAAATAAAACGGTCGTTTTATTTTATAAATGCACAGTCAGCAAGTGGCGCTAGTAAACTCCCTCTCCCTCGTACAGCCCATGTAAGTACAACCAGTGTTGCCAGGTCCAATCTGAAAAAAACAGTAGCTACATGCCCTAAAAAACAGGAGATTTGAAAAAAAAACAGTAGACAAAATTTATCCCATAAAATTTACCTAAATGCGTGTTTCATAGTGTTTTAAGTGATAATATAAAAATAAGTACTAACTGCCACACTCCGAGAAGTTTCATAATTACTAAGTAAATCTCATTTCATCTGTCACTTCAACTAACCATAACCAAGTAATGCCGGTCGGATCCACACCAAGGGTCGTGATGGCCAATCAAACAATAACCATTGTCGTGGAGACCATGGCTGCTATTTGCTTGCTCATGTATAGCTATAGTCCTCCTCGCTGTGTTCGGCGACAGCGACTCCGTCAGTTATTAGGATTATGGAATGCCCTAATGTGGCTCGCAAAGCCAAATTTAGTTTTGTATGTGCGGTTACAGGCTGGGCAGTGGAGCTGTCCCGCGAAGTTGTAGGTATACGTGTAGCAGGGCTTTGAGCGAGCCTTGCTGCCTGCCTTGCGGATATGCCGCTTCGCGTCCAGGTTTTCCAAACACCGCTGTTCAAAAAAGTTTACTTTTGTATGAACAGTAGAGCCGTTCCGGCATTCCGTTCGACGCTGCGCATTTTCCTCCCACTACCCCTACACTCGCTTCAAGAAATTTGACAAAATATATGTATGTTATTGTTTTTTTTTCTTGATAATTGAATTTGGACAAGTAAAATTCCAGAATCCAGTAGATTTTTTAGAAAAACAGTAGACTTTTCTAAAATACAGTAGATTTTTCGGAAAAAACAGTAGAACAGTAGACACACCCCGAAAACAGTAGATCTCCTGTAAAAACAGGAGACCTGGCAACACTGAGTACAACCTTAAAGCAGTAACAAAACTCAAACCGCTCAAACGTCAGATTTCAGATTATGTCACTTCACTGGCCGATGGCGTCACTAAGTGTTGCCAAGTTAGCATGTTTTCTGCTAAATTAAGCATTTATTAAACTAGTGGCTCACAGGAGCTGTAGACCTCGTGAGTGTTTTTTTTAATTTCCAAAACTATGTCGGATATCGAAAACCCTTACCGTACTCGCTAGCGACTGCTAAAACGATTTAGTATGCCGATTCTTAGTTCTATATATTTAAAGAAAAGCAGCCCAGAGCAAGGCTTCAAGCTAAATATGGACAAAACAAGTGTGTCCAAAACATAAACCTTCCTTATATAAAAATAATCTTGCGGCCATGTGAGTCAAGATTTACAATAATCTACCATATAAACTGAAGATGTTACCACTGAAGTCATTTAAAACGAAACGTACTCTTGGTTAACAAATAGTTGCTTTTACAGTTTAAGCGAATATTTTTTTAAATCAGGCAGTTAAATTGCTGCAGTAGGTAATAGAGTTTGGCTACTTTAACTCTACCAAGCAAATGAACTGTCAAACAAATATTTGGTTTGGCAACACTACCTCACACGTCACATTTCCGTGACATATCCATAGAAATATGACGTATAATGCACAGTGTTGCCAAATTATATTTCTTTGACAGTTCATTTGCTAGGTAGAGTTAACGTAGCCAGACTCTAGATATATATGTATTTACTATTGTATACCTCATGTAGGTAGAAAATGGAGACACTGTACTTATACCTGAAATCATTTCAGTTAAACGAATTGCACCAAAGCAATTCCTTCAAAAAGATACTTTACCCTTCATACAATAAGGTTCAAATCCAATAACATTTTAATAGAAATACGTTCAACAAAAATAATTTCAACTATACTAATCACTAACCAAGTAACCACCTATGTACGTAACCCATTTTCATGCAATGAATATTTTTTTACTTTACTCGTACTTTACTTTTTACTATTGAGTAACCGCCAGAGGCGCTGTTCCTTTGTCCATAAGTACTAAATCGTTTACGCAGTCGCTAGCGAGTACGGTAATGCAAACATTGCAAACTCATGGTAAGGGCACAGCTCACAAAATTTCACGAGAAACAGTTGAGAAACGCTGTAGAGGAGGACAAACCATTGAATGTTTTTATATAAAATTTTATCGTCGAGTATAAAATTATTCTTTGTAATCAAAAACCCTGCTCACAATACTTCACGAGAATCGTTTGTGAAATGCAACCCTTAGAGGTGAAAAAATCGAAATTCGGCCGCAGAAACACAAAAACATTGTTAAAAAAATTGTTTTTTTTAAATCTCCAAAAAGAGACTGAATCAAAAGTTCTATACAGTTACCGAACCTGCTCACAAAATTTCACGACAATCGGTTTAGAAATGCGACCTGTAGAAGAGAACAAACCATTGACAAATAAAATAATAATTATAAAAAATTATAGGAAACTTGTTTTTATCTTTTTAATGCAGTCGTGTTTTTAATTTTTATCTCTTTATTCATTTTCTTTCTCAGGTTAGATTTTATAATATTTCTATAAAAAGTAAAATATAAAATACATTTACAAAACATAAAAACATTATAAAAACCTAACCTAGAATGCCGCCGGCAGCGAGGCAGGGCCTAATAAGCTACCGGTGGCTAGGGCGACAGAGACAGGAACCTCCTGACTATCCGCGCCGTGTCCAGGAGTACCGCCTTCTGAATCTGACCCTCGACCCAGCCATCTAGCGAGAGTCTCTTGAGGTGTTGGTCGAGACTCTTCGCTATTAGACCGTTCGCAGAAACGACTATCGGGACAATGGTCAATTTTTATAATTATTATATTATTACGAACTATTTTTTCCTTGAAACACATACATTATATATATTTTTGGAATTGTCTCTTCAAATGCTTCATTTCGATACCTCACTTGCTAGGATAGATTTTTTTTTACGGAACACACAAAATGGAGTCTACATTCCGCCATATTGTTTTTATCGCAACGTCACATATCCTATGTCACCCGGGATGACGTAAGGATTCCACACATCTAAATCGGTTAAGGGGTTGAGCAGTCGTGTAATAAAATATTTTGAAACTTTACAAAAATTAACTCGACAAGAAAATTTATATATAGACTAGCGGACCCGGCAGACGTCGTCCTGCCCGGAAAAGCAGTGCCACCTACCTGGTCGAATTGTATTTTCAAACCATGCAGGATTTATGCGCTCGTGAGATAAAAATACTGGGCTGTTATTCATAAAGCTGGAAGCCGCTCAACCAATCTCACTGAAGCGCAAACTCTTAGGGTATTTCTGGCGTGGTCGTGTTGGAGGTTTCCTCTGGATTTTCCCTAGGCCACTCACCTAGCGCGCGCCCCTATCACTCTCTTGGGCCCGGCCTATAAAGCCAAAGTCAGGTTAAAAAAGGACACTGTTTGTCTTTGTCCAAGTACTTGCCGTTAGGATGATGACCACAACCGAAAATGATATGCCTGAGTGGCACTCCTGGACGGCGGCATGCCCGACAAATGTCGACAGTAGGTACCGCTTTTAGGATATATTTCCAGAAATTCTTCGTCATGCATGATAACTTCGTCTGCGATTGCACAGACAAAACCTTCGGCTTCCCCGCAACGTACCCAGTTCACCGACGCGAGCAGTCTATGTCGGGCCCCGTTGAAGCGCCTGTGTAGCTCTTTAGGTACAGTCGGGTTCATTGTTATGTATACACTTTTTTACCTAATCGAAAGCTTTTGCTTTCAAATTGTAGGCGACTGCATTCGATTAGGTAAAAAGTGTATACTTATTCTTTATATCAATGAACTCGACTGTATCTTCCACTCCGCCTTGTGGTAGTCTAGTCAGTTCTCAATACTTTGAACTTGAAGTTTGCGCCAGTTTTCGGATTCTCTGGCGCACCTGTCTTTACCTTAAAGTGTTAGGCCGAAGAAGGCCGTTGCGATATTCTTGGCTGACATGCTAGCGGACCCGGCAGACGTCGTCCTGCCCGGAAAAGCAGTGCCACCTACCTGGTCGAATTGTATTTTCAAACCATGCAGGATTTATGCGCTCGTGAGATAAAAATACTGGGCTGTTATTCATAAAGCTGGAAGCCGCTCAACCAATCTCACTGAAGCGCAAACTCTTAGGGTATTTCCGGCGTGGTCGTGTTGGAGGTTTCCTCTGGATTTTCCTTAGGCCACTCACCTAACGCGCGCCCCTATCACTCTATTGGGCCCGGCCTATAAAGCCAAAGTCATGTTAAAAAAGGACACTGTTTATCTTTGTCCAAGTACTTGCCGTTAGGATGATGACCACAACCGAAAATGATATGCCTGAGTGACACTCCTGGACGGCGGCATGCCCGACAAATGTCGACAACGTACCCAGTTCAAAGACGCGAGCAGTCTATGTCGGGCCCTGTACGGGCCCCGTTGAAGCGCCTGTGTAGCTCTAGGCACAGTCGAGTTCATTTATGTGTATACACTTTTTTACCTAATCGAATGCTTTTGCTTTCAAATTGTAGGCGACCGCATTTGATTAGGTAAAAAAGTGTATACTTACCTTTATATCAATGAACTCGACTGTATCTTCCACTCCGCCTTGTGGTAGTCAGTGCTCAATAATTTGAAGACTGTGCCAGATTTCTGATTCTCTGGCGCACCTGTCTTTGCCTTAAAGTGTTAGGCCGAAGAAGGCCGTATGTAATACGTAATGTATTTAAGCCGTTGTGTGGATTGTGTGGTAATTTGGGTCACTTACACTTGCATTTTCCCGTAAACATTTTTTCTGCATTCATATTTGTTCGCCGCGTGTAAACTGCTTACAATTCGAGTTTCGTGTGTGACGACCAATATTTCCACAACATATTAGGTACGTTTTATGTTTATGTATTGAAGCTTTTTACTGATTTTATAATTAAAGAGTTATTTATATATTAAATTGCCTTACGTCCACTCTACCATAATTTTACAATAATAAATAAATCTCAATTCAATTCAATTCAATCTTGTAAATAAATCTCGCTTACTTATGGAAATATGTCAGTGACGCAAGTGACTTCGCATGTCTTATTGAGCACCGTCCGTCAAATGCCAAAGAGTTTGTTCTACGCTATCTATGATACACAAATGTTCAGCAGATCCGTTTTTTAACGAAAACACGAAAACGACGCCAGCTACCGGGTCCAATTGTCTCAATTGACCTTTCCGGGACCAACACAAATATACACACAAAATTTCATCCCAATCGGTGCAGCCGTTTAGGAGGAGATATGAAACTAACACACGTACAGAAGAATTATATATATAAAGATAGAACCTGCTCCGGTAGAGGAAAGAATGGCCGCAGAAAAATATGAAATAATTAATAAAGTTTGTTTTTTTTTTAATTTCCAAAAAGTGATTCGATAAATATATATATATATATATATGTAGTTACTAAATCTGCTCACAAAATTTCACGATAATCGGTTGATAAATGCGACCTGTAGACGAGAACAGCCCATTGACGAAAAAAATTTTTTTCGAAATTTACGAAAGTTTACTAGACTAATAAATTCTATGTAGTCATAGAATCTGCTTACAAAATTTCACGAGAATCGGTTGAGGAATGCGACCTGTAGAGGAAAAAACCGCCGCAGAAAAATACGAAATCATTGTTAAAAAGTTTTTAAATTTCCAAAAATCGACTCGACAAAAAACTTTCTTTTAATTTTCGTACCTGCTTACTAAATTTCACGAGAATCGGTTAAGAAATGCGACCTGTAGAGGAGAACAGTCGGAAATCCGGACATACCATGATTGAGTTGAATGAGACCATGTACATCTCTCAGCACGATAGAATAGTCATTATTATTAATATTTTGACGCTCAGAGACCATTTACATCTTTGGGATATTATATTAAATTTTGTTATTCAGACAGAGACCTTATATATCTCTAACTATACTGATATTGTAATATTTGTAATAGATAATTAATATATTGACATGAAAATTTATTATATTATTGTCCTATTTTTTTAAATTGCAAATTAATTTTTCTCATGAAAAATACATCATAATCTTATGCTTATATTGTCTGACTTTATTAAATTGTAAATTGACATTACTTACTTACTTCCAGTGGCGCTACAACAATTTGTGAGTCCTGGCCTCCACAACAATGTTTCTCCATTTGTCACGACTCACGATCCTTGGCGACCCTCTTCCAGCTCGTGAGCTTGCCCATCACTCTTGGGTCCTCCTCTACGCAGTCCCTCCATCTTTTTTTCGATCTGCCTCTGGGTCTCTTCTACTGTGGTATCCACTCGGTCATGATTTTAATTATTTAAAATTGACATTATGACATGTAAAAGTGCCCTTGTAGCCTATTTGCAGAATAAATGTTTGAATTTTGAATTCTTTTTTTTTAATACGTAATCATTTTTGTCGAAGCTAAAACAGAGACCTTCGTTTCACTCAGTCAATTACGAATGTGGCATATCATTATTATTATTCGAATGTGGCATACAAATGTCGAATAAGGTATACAAATTTCGATTAAAATCAAATAAATAAGCATTTATTACATTAGAATATTTTGGCATTAAGATCTTACAATTAGCATTTAGCACATTTTCCTCCGTTACTGAATCGGTTAAAAAATCTATCCCGTTATCTTTTTTCTATGCAAGTGAACCCTTCTTCCTCCTTCTTTAAAAATGTGTAGTACGCGTAGCACAAATGGCTTTTCATCAAATCTATGATGATTTCGCCAATCAATACTTGTTCAGTGACGTTGCTCGGTAACACGACGCAATGACAGTAAGCAACTGGTTTTGTACGGTAGTGGATTCTGCTCGTCGTCGCTCCGGGCACTTGTGTTCACCAACACGGCGACGGCCAAAATCCAAAAGTGAACCCTAAACCTAACCAGACTTTGACAATACCTATCTCACAGACGTGTCAAATTTGACAGTTTGATCAGTTATGGAGTGACGTCACTTCGCGTTTTAAATTACGATTCAATTTACGTTATATTTAATCAAAGTATTTCACAAAAAAAATTTCAATGTAAATCTTTCAGGAATACACTTGTAATGGCTATTATTATTGGATTACGGATATGATGTCACGATGTAATCATAACTCCCATCTCCCATTGGATTATTAAAAAAATACCATATTTTCGTATATTCGTTCTTCTATAAAAAAAGGCTTTCCATCAAAGTTATGATGATTTCGCCAATCAGTACTTGTTCAAAGACGTTGTTCGGTAACGACGCCATGACAGTAGGCAAATGGTTTTGTTCGGTAGTGGATTCTGCTCGTCGTCGCGCCGACCACGTGTGTTCACCAACGCGGCGACGAGCAAAATCTTTCGTATATAGATTAAGCGCTAAATGAGTCGTTCGAGCTGGCGACACTGGCGTGTCACTGTGCTGTCACTGTGACGTAATGATTTGAATGACATTTGTGTATTGTGTATTAATAACCTCAAAACGTGTGGTGCGGACGATATCAAATATTTTATTTTATAGTTATTATCTTTATAGTTAACAGTCCCACATTGTGCTGCGAGTGCAGTATAGCAATTCCTACGTTTCGGATGAGTGCGCGCTACTTCTATCTGCAAGTAGACCTGTGAGTACCGGCGAATGCCCACACTCCTCGATTGTTCCATTTGTGTCCCACACTCCTTGGCACCCCCACTGCTTCCGAGAGCGAGGTCATTCACTGCACCTGTGTCAATATTCACCGATGCGAGATCTCACGGTTCGAAATAAATGCCATACGATAAATAATAACCGATACTGCTCGACTGACAGCACAAAGTTTCAACTCAATGAGTGCAGTATCATGTTCATGGCGGCTTTCCTGATAACGTAAACATGGTGCAATTTTCAGTTGTAAATATTAGTTGCGGTAAACATATAGCGATCTTCAAAGTCTTACCAATTATTGAGGTTTATTATTTATTCATACTTATTAAAATTAAAATACTTATTACCTAGGCCTCAAGGGCTCTTTTTAAATAATCATAGGATATATATGTTGTAGATGTCATTTCATTTCATTTATTTCATTGCTTTGTGTGTACAAAAGATCTTAACAATACTTTAGTATGTTACAACACAAATCCTGTGAGGGCACTGCAATATAAAATTTCATGCATTATAACCATAATCATGCATTATTAATAATAACCAATACACATAATATTATTACAATTTAGATACATAAGATATCTTTGGAGAGAATGAGAGGCGGTCACTATCTTTACCGATTGTTAGAATTTAAGTATTCATTGACTGTGTAGTATGCTTTTTCTACAAGGAACATTTTTAAGTTTCTAAGAAATTTATTATAATTGGGCTCGTTTTTTATGTCGTTACGTAACTTGTTATAAATTCTTATTGTCATTGAATAAGGACCTTTTTTATGTATACCTAATTTTGATGTTGTTTGTGTTGTGATGTTCCTTATCATATTCTATTTAACCAATGCTGAAGATAGATGAGGGGCTCTAAAACGCCAAGATAGATTGTGTTTATGTTAAAACATACTTTAAATATTAGCTTTGTTTATTCGACAAGACTAGCACACTTTTACATAATACATATTGTTTTGCTATTGAATGTGAACAGCACTGTAATATTGAATTGTCATATTGAAGGATTGGTAGTGATTTGGACCCTCTGGCGGTGCGGCGGAGCCTGCAGGCAGCTTGTGGAGCAGTGTTCGGGGAGTGCGGCTCGGTGCTGCCGCTGGACGTTCTCACTGTACAGGACTCACACACAGGTAACATTACCATTTCGTCACTAATGGTCATATGTAGGGCATGCTCCCGGTTCTCATTTTCTATACAAATCTAGTACCGGAAACGGGAATTCCCGGTTCTCACCATACAAAATCAGAACCGGGAGCATACCCTAGTCATATGGTAGAAATTTATGGGTCCAAATAGAAATAGCTATTACTAAATTAAATTTTAAATTTATTGGTCATAAAATGAATATCTCAATAGCTGCTACTTTTTACACGACTGCCCAAAAAAAGGAGTTTTTAATACAGTTGCTCAAAAAGTGGTACTTTACGTAGCTGTATATCGTGCGCAAAGTTGGATTTCGCGATTTTTTATTTTTAAAAAACGTAAAAAACGTTTCGATTATTAAAAAACGTCGTTTGATACACGTGCGAAAGTGATGACTCGTCCCGTGTCTTGTCCCTCGCCCGTCGGCTCGGGCCAAGACAACTTGGGACTCGTGCAAAATGACATACCTTCCGCACTAGCATCAAAATGTACTATTTCAGGTTTCATGTGTGTGTGTATGTATGTATGTGAATTTTTTATGTTCTTCCAGAACTTCTCAACGCCTTAACCGATTTAGATGTGTGAGGTATCGTTGGAATCCTTACTACATACAAGTAAAACCAAAATATTAGGTCCCACGACTGCAAACAAAATATATTTCCTTGAGTTCTTTATTAGGAAACTTGTTTTTACAAGACTGCCCAAAAAAAGGAGTGTAATGTTTTCAGGTTTCATGTATGTATGTATGTGAACTTTTTTGTTCCCCCAGAACTTCTCAACCCCTTAACCATATGTTTTATGCTTTAGATCACTTATTTAAAATTAAGTAACATGTAAACTTAAATTTAAGTGCTTATTTGCATGCTAATATGTAGCTAAATATGTGATACTACTAGAATATAACACACCACCACATTGTACCATATTTTATTGCAAATAAAGATTTATCTTATCTTATCTTAACCAATTTAGATGTGTGAGGTATCGTTGGAATCGTTACGTCATCCCGGGTGACATAGGATATGTGACGTTGCAATAAAAACAATATGGCGGACTGTAGACGCCATTATATGTGTCCCGTAAAAAAAAAAAATGTTCTATCCTAGCAAGTGAGGTATCAAAATGAAGCATTTGAAGAGATGATTCCAAAAATCTATATAATGCATGTGTTTCAAGCAAATAAAGTTCGAAATAAAATAATAATGTTAAAAATTAAAAACACGACTGCATTAAAAAGATAAAAACAAGTTTCCTAATAAAGAACTCAAGGAAATATATTTTGTTTGCAGTCGGGGGACCTACTACATACAAGTAAAACCAAAATATTAGTTCCCCCGACTGCAAACAAGATATATTTCCTTGAGTTCTTTATTAGGAAACTTGGTTTTATGTTTTCAGTGCAGTCGTGTTTTTAATTATCTTTTTAGTGCAGTTGTGTTTTTAATTTTTAGGGTTTCGTACCCGAAGGGTCAAAACGGAACCCTATTGGTGACGCCCAGACGTCCGTCCGTCGTCTGTCACACAGGTTTTACAGCCAAACGGTTGGAACTACAGGCTTCAAATTTACACAGTATAAGCATCTTGTTGGCCCGAAGCCATGCGAATAGTCAAAACTTATTTTTAAATGTTTTCAAGGGGGGCTCCCATCCCATACAACTAAAGGGGGGTGCGAAATATTTTTTTATCCTACCCTATCGAGTGGGGTATCGTTGCTTAGAGCTCATTGAGTAGATAATTACTATATTTTTAATTAAAAAAAAATTGGAAAACAAAGGAATGAGAAGCCACCAAAGTCAGCTTTTTTACGAAATTTTGTTCCGAAGAATTTTTTAACTTCTCAAATACCTATAAACTTAAAATTTGGTAATAATTCTCTGAATTTATACTTTGATTATTAAATAATAAATAATTTTCAGTGAATTTTCATACCATTGGGCAGGGTTTGATCGTAATCATCTCGCCTACCTCTATATATAGCCCGCGGCCCCGCAACGTAAAGTAACTTGGCAGCGGGGAAGTTGCTGGCAATGTAAATCGGCCCTAACAGTCGCGTGTGTCCCAGGCGCGCGCGCGGTGGTGCGCGTGTGTGCGTCGCGACTGGTGCGTGCGCGCGCCGCCATAGCGCTCGCGGCGCCCGCGCTCCGCGTGCGCAGACAGGCCACCTCGCTGCAGGCGCTGCTGTGACACGCTACAACACAGGTCAGTGGTCGGGCCCTCACAGTGGTGCGCAGGCAGGCCACCTCGCTGCAGGCGCTGCTGTGACACGCTACAACACAGGTCAGTGGTCGGGCCCTCACAGTGGTACGCAGGCAGGCCACCTCGCTGCAGGCGCTGCTGTGACACGCTACAACACAGGTCAGTGGTCGGGCCCTCACAGTGGTACGCAGGCAGGCCACCTCGCTGCAGGCGCTGCTGTGACACGCTACAACACAGGTCAGTGGTCGGGCCCTCACAGTGGTACGCAGGCAGGCCACCTCGCTGCAGGCGCTGCTGTGACACGCTACAACACAGGTCAGTGGTCGGGCCCTCACAGTGGTACGCAGGCAGGCCACCTCGCTGCAGGCGCTGCTGTGACACGCTACAACACAGGTCAGTGGTCGGGCCCTCACAGTGGTACGCAGGCAGGCCACCTCGCTGCAGGCGCTGCTGTGACACGCTACAACACAGGTCAGTGGTCGGGCCCTCACAGTGGTACGCAGGCAGGCCACCTCGCTGCAGGCACTGCTGTGACACGCTACAACACAGGTCAGTGGTCGGGCCCTCACAGTGGTACGCAGGCAGGCCACCTCGCTGCAGGCGCTGCTGTGACACGCTACAACACAGGTCAGTGGTCGGGCCCTCACAGTGGTACGCAGGCAGGCCACCTCGCTGCAGGCGCTGCTGTGACACGCTACAACACAGGTCAGTGGTCGGGCCCTCACAGTGGTGCGCAGGCAGGCCACCTCGCTGCAGGCGCTGCTGTGACACGCTACAACACAGGTCAGTGGTCGGGCCCTCACAGTGGTACGCAGGCAGGCCACCTCGCTGCAGGCGCTGCTGTGACACGCTACAACACAGGTCAGTGGTCGGGCCCTCACAGTGGTGCGCAGGCAGGCCACCTCGCTGCAGGCGCTGCTGTGACACGCTACAACACAGGTCAGTGGTCGGGCCCTCACAGTGGTACGCAGGCAGGCCACCTCGCTGCAGGCGCTGCTGTGACACGCTACAACACAGGTCAGTGGTCGGGCCCTCACAGTGGTGCGCAGGCAGGCCACCTCGCTGCAGGCGCTGCTGTGACACGCTACAACACAGGTCAGTGGTCGGGCCCTCACAGTGGTACGCAGGCAGGCCACCTCGCTGCAGGCGCTGCTGTGACACGCTACAACACAGGTCAGTGGTCGGGCCCTCACAGTGGTGCGCAGGCAGGCCACCTCGCTGCAGGCGCTGCTGTGACACGCTACAACACAGGTCAGTGGTCGGGCCCTCACAGTGGTGCGCAGGCAGGCCACCTCGCTGCAGGCGCTGCTGTGACACGCTACAACACAGGTCAGTGGTCACACGGAAGAAGTTTGACTTACGGCCAGTACCTAACTACGTTATTCACCGGAAGAAGTTTGCACGCTTGCCAACTCTTTGGTAGGAAACAGGAGTAAAATAAAAGCAAAAAACGAATAATGATAAATTGATAACTTTTGACTACTATTTGTGTTTGACCATTACGAGTGAAGATCACACGAGTGTCTGTCTCATTACGAAGCAGGTGCATCAACTACTCTAGGAGTCGATGTATGCACGCACGAGTATGTTTGCATTTTTTCTGTGGATTTCACGTTAGCGCTTCAGTTCCTCGATCGATGTCGATGAATGGGTTGGCAATCGATTCGTTCCCATACATAGCCCGGTGCACGGCACGGGGCCGAAGACTAAACTGAACTGTTGTTAATGTGTCTAGATCACCGCCAACGCCAAGGTTGGTAATGTCGGAGATGTCGGTGTCTCGGCTGGAGGGCGGGCCGGGCGGCAAGGACGTGGTGCTGGTGGCGAGCCGCGCGCTGCTGGCGGCGCCGGCGCGCGTGGCGCTGCCCGAGCCCGAGCCCGCGCCCGGCCTCATCCTGCCGGACGGATCCATCAACTGGGGCTGCCCGTGCCTGGGCGGGATGGCCACGGGGCCGTGCGCGCAGCCCTTCCGCGACGCCTTCTCCTGCTTCCACTACAGGTACGACCCTCCCCAGCCGGCGCCCGGCCTCATCCTGCCGGACGGATCCATCAACTGGGGCTGCCCGTGCCTGGGCGGGATGGCCACGGGGCCGTGCGCGCAGCCCTTCCGCGACGCCTTCTCCTGCTTCCACTACAGGTACGACCCTCCCCAGCCGGCGCCCGGCCTCATCCTGCCGGACGGATCCATCAACTGGGGCTGCCCGTGCCTGGGCGGGATGGCCACGGGGCCGTGCGCGCAGCCCTTCCGCGACGCCTTCTCCTGCTTCCACTACAGGTACGACCCTCCCCAGCCGGCGCCCGGCCTCATCCTGCCGGACGGATCCATCAACTGGGGCTGCCCGTGCCTGGGCGGGATGGCCACGGGGCCGTGCGCGCAGCCCTTCCGCGACGCCTTCTCCTGCTTCCACTACAGGTACGACCCTCCCCAGCCGGCGCCCGGCCTCATCCTGCCGGACGGATCCATCAACTGGGGCTGCCCGTGCCTGGGCGGGATGGCCACGGGGCCGTGCGCGCAGCCCTTCCGCGACGCCTTCTCCTGCTTCCACTACAGGTACGACCCTCCCCAGCCGGCGCCCGGCCTCATCCTGCCGGACGGATCCATCAACTGGGGCTGCCCGTGCCTGGGCGGGATGGCCACGGGGCCGTGCGCGCAGCCCTTCCGCGACGCCTTCTCCTGCTTCCACTACAGGTACGACCCTCCCCAGCCGGCGCCCGGCCTCATCCTGCCGGACGGATCCATCAACTGGGGCTGCCCGTGCCTGGGCGGGATGGCCACGGGGCCGTGCGCGCAGCCCTTCCGCGACGCCTTCTCCTGCTTCCACTACAGGTACGACCCTCCCCAGCCGGCGCCCGGCCTCATCCTGCCGGACGGATCCATCAACTGGGGCTGCCCGTGCCTGGGCGGGATGGCCACGGGGCCGTGCGCGCAGCCCTTCCGCGACGCCTTCTCCTGCTTCCACTACAGGTACGACCCTCCCCAGCCGGCGCCCGGCCTCATCCTGCCGGACGGATCCATCAACTGGGGCTGCCCGTGCCTGGGCGGGATGGCCACGGGGCCGTGCGCGCAGCCCTTCCGCGACGCCTTCTCCTGCTTCCACTACAGGTACGACCCTCCCCAGCCGGCGCCCGGCCTCATCCTGCCGGACGGATCCATCAACTGGGGCTGCCCGTGCCTGGGCGGGATGGCCACGGGGCCGTGCGCGCAGCCCTTCCGCGACGCCTTCTCCTGCTTCCACTACAGGTACGACCCTCCCCAGCCGGCGCCCGGCCTCATCCTGCCGGACGGATCCATCAACTGGGGCTGCCCGTGCCTGGGCGGGATGGCCACGGGGCCGTGCGCGCAGCCCTTCCGCGACGCCTTCTCCTGCTTCCACTACAGGTACGACCCTCCCCAGCCGGCGCCCGGCCTCATCCTGCCGGACGGATCCATCAACTGGGGCTGCCCGTGCCTGGGCGGGATGGCCACGGGGCCGTGCGCGCAGCCCTTCCGCGACGCCTTCTCCTGCTTCCACTACAGGTACGACCCTCCCCAGCCGGCGCCCGGCCTCATCCTGCCGGACGGATCCATCAACTGGGGCTGCCCGTGCCTGGGCGGGATGGCCACGGGGCCGTGCGCGCAGCCCTTCCGCGACGCCTTCTCCTGCTTCCACTACAGGTACGACCCTCCCCAGCCGGCGCCCGGCCTCATCCTGCCGGACGGATCCATCAACTGGGGCTGCCCGTGCCTGGGCGGGATGGCCACGGGGCCGTGCGCGCAGCCCTTCCGCGACGCCTTCTCCTGCTTCCACTACAGGTACGACCCTCCCCAGCCGGCGCCCGGCCTCATCCTGCCGGACGGATCCATCAACTGGGGCTGCCCGTGCCTGGGCGGGATGGCCACGGGGCCGTGCGCGCAGCCCTTCCGCGACGCCTTCTCCTGCTTCCACTACAGGTACGACCCTCCCCAGCCGGCGCCCGGCCTCATCCTGCCGGACGGATCCATCAACTGGGGCTGCCCGTGCCTGGGCGGGATGGCCACGGGGCCGTGCGCGCAGCCCTTCCGCGACGCCTTCTCCTGCTTCCACTACAGGTACGACCCTCCCCAGCCGGCGCCCGGCCTCATCCTGCCGGACGGATCCATCAACTGGGGCTGCCCGTGCCTGGGCGGGATGGCCACGGGGCCGTGCGCGCAGCCCTTCCGCGACGCCTTCTCCTGCTTCCACTACAGGTACGACCCTCCCCAGCCGGCGCCCGGCCTCATCCTGCCGGACGGATCCATCAACTGGGGCTGCCCGTGCCTGGGCGGGATGGCCACGGGGCCGTGCGCGCAGCCCTTCCGCGACGCCTTCTCCTGCTTCCACTACAGGTACGACCCTCCCCAGCCGGCGCCCGGCCTCATCCTGCCGGACGGATCCATCAACTGGGGCTGCCCGTGCCTGGGCGGGATGGCCACGGGGCCGTGCGCGCAGCCCTTCCGCGACGCCTTCTCCTGCTTCCACTACAGGTACGACCCTCCCCAGCCGGCGCCCGGCCTCATCCTGCCGGACGGATCCATCAACTGGGGCTGCCCGTGCCTGGGCGGGATGGCCACGGGGCCGTGCGCGCAGCCCTTCCGCGACGCCTTCTCCTGCTTCCACTACAGGTACGACCCTCCCCAGCCGGCGCCCGGCCTCATCCTGCCGGACGGATCCATCAACTGGGGCTGCCCGTGCCTGGGCGGGATGGCCACGGGGCCGTGCGCGCAGCCCTTCCGCGACGCCTTCTCCTGCTTCCACTACAGGTACGACCCTCCCCAGCCGGCGCCCGGCCTCATCCTGCCGGACGGATCCATCAACTGGGGCTGCCCGTGCCTGGGCGGGATGGCCACGGGGCCGTGCGCGCAGCCCTTCCGCGACGCCTTCTCCTGCTTCCACTACAGGTACGACCCTCCCCAGCCGGCGCCCGGCCTCATCCTGCCGGACGGATCCATCAACTGGGGCTGCCCGTGCCTGGGCGGGATGGCCACGGGGCCGTGCGCGCAGCCCTTCCGCGACGCCTTCTCCTGCTTCCACTACAGGTACGACCCTCCCCAGCCGGCGCCCGGCCTCATCCTGCCGGACGGATCCATCAACTGGGGCTGCCCGTGCCTGGGCGGGATGGCCACGGGGCCGTGCGCGCAGCCCTTCCGCGACGCCTTCTCCTGCTTCCACTACAGGTACGACCCTCCCCAGCCGGCGCCCGGCCTCATCCTGCCGGACGGATCCATCAACTGGGGCTGCCCGTGCCTGGGCGGGATGGCCACGGGGCCGTGCGCGCAGCCCTTCCGCGACGCCTTCTCCTGCTTCCACTACAGGTACGACCCTCCCCAGCCGGCGCCCGGCCTCATCCTGCCGGACGGATCCATCAACTGGGGCTGCCCGTGCCTGGGCGGGATGGCCACGGGGCCGTGCGCGCAGCCCTTCCGCGACGCCTTCTCCTGCTTCCACTACAGGTACGACCCTCCCCAGCCGGCGCCCGGCCTCATCCTGCCGGACGGATCCATCAACTGGGGCTGCCCGTGCCTGGGCGGGATGGCCACGGGGCCGTGCGCGCAGCCCTTCCGCGACGCCTTCTCCTGCTTCCACTACAGGTACGACCCTCCCCAGCCGGCGCCCGGCCTCATCCTGCCGGACGGATCCATCAACTGGGGCTGCCCGTGCCTGGGCGGGATGGCCACTTCCACTACAGGTTGGTACCTTTTATCGCGCGACAACTGCGACCGTAGGACGAGACCAGGAGTTTTATCGTCTTTCATGATAGCTCCGGAACAAGTTGTGGTTATATTATGGCAGCGGTCTCCAGCGGAAATGGTTCCCCGAGTGGATTTGCTCCAAAAATTATGTTTTTATTTTGCGAGCATACTATTTTTTTTAATCTTACAACATTTTACACGACTTACATTGCTTAGTATTATTTTGTGGGGCGGTCCAGGGTCCACCACAAAACTTTACAAGCGATATGTTTACAATTTTCGCCTTCCCACAATGAAATGAAGGTGCAAAAGTGTTAACTTATCTTTGACGTCGACTGTACGATTCGACTAAGCAAATGGTACAATTTCCCATAGATAAACTTGTTAATTTTGACAAATTGTACATTTGTAAAGTTTTGTGGTATAGGCCCCTGTATGTGTGTTTCTTACCGGCTGTATAGATGAACTGCGATAAAATCCCGCGCTTCCAAAATTCAAAACACTTTCACAATTACATTGGAGCGTTTTGAATTTGGCAGGGGGGGGGGGGGACATGTTATCGCAATTTATCTATACCTAACCTCGAACATTGCGTGTGCGCAGCGAGGCGGAGCCGAAAGGCAGCGACTGCTACGAGAAGTTCAGCGAGATGCAAGCGTGCATGGCCGGCTTCCCCGAGCTGTACGGCAAAGACGACGACGAGCCGACGCTGCTCGGCGCCGGCCCGGACGACGGTCCGGACGGCCCGGACGGACCGGACAAGCCGGCCGGAGAGCGCGCCACGCCGTAGCAGCCGCACTGCGTCCATCCTTAATGTTTTATGTTACACGAATGTTAAAGTTTCGACGCGGCCCGGACTCGTTCCTCGCTGCTCATTGTATAGGTACCATTCCGAGATGGGCTGCCGACCGCAACTGCAGTTCCACAGCACGTCAAATTGAACCGTAATCGTCAGGCTAAAAGTCCCAATTTGGAGTGAGCGGCGTGAGTGTCGCTGTGCAATTGCAACACTTCTATACGCTCACTTCAAATTGAGAGTGTTATAAATACCGTTTATCTACACACATATCATAAATCCTCTAATATGCGTTCGGAAACCGTAGAAAATGACTCTCATTTCAACATTCAATGAATTTATGGCAATTTTCTTATCTGTGGCTAAGGCTACAGCAGTAATAAAATATTTCATTTTAATCTCATATATGATGTTAAAATATTACGTCAAACAAAACTGTCAAAATTTAAATGTCAAAGTTGACATGTCCCTATTCTAGTATCACTGAAAATTCAAATTCAGTCGATGCGAAATGTCAGCTCGATGTTTTTTTAGTATATATATATCGCACGAAATTTGAGCTAGAACGACATGATAACATCAGAATAAGGACTCTTTACTTTTTAAAATAACATTCAGGTATCTGTTGCCAGTTCTGATTTCGATATTTCCGCAACCGTGCAAAAAAGGTTGTATTAACACAATTATTGTATTTATTTACTACGGTTTCTGAACCCATCTTAGAGTAATTATAATATGTGTGTAGATAAAGTAATGTATGCAACTGTACATAATTAGGCATTAAAACACTCGTGTGACCTTATTATGAAACTCGCCTTCGGCTCGTTTCATAAAACACACTCGTGTTTTAATGCCCCTCATTATGTACCAGTTGCATAAACTACTATTATGTCACACCTGGCCATAAAGCGGCAATTACCGCACGCTCCGCGCGCGGGAAATCCCACTTCCTGGCCAGGGGGTGACATAAAATTTTGTACTATTACGGTTCAATTTGGAGTGTGGCAAAACGTGCAGGTGTCGCGTACGGTCGGGTTCCAACTTGCACCTTAAATCTCTTTCGAAATACGACGATGCGCAATCTGACCTTAACTAAACTGACAACCGATAAGAATATTCGGATGTACATACAGACATAGATTACAGCGGGTAAGTATATATAACATCGCACCGGACATTTACTTACCTCACAAACAAGAGAAAACAAGTATTGAGAAAACTGATTGATTTGAACATTATGAGACCTCTAGCGCCTTTCATATTGGTTTCATTGTGACTAGGTACGAAGTGGCCCAGAAATCAAATTGGTTGACAGCACATACATAATTTTAGAAACCCTTAATTGCCTATTCGATGTACTCGACATAGATCCCGGGCCGCGCCGCGTCGAGGACTAGTTTAGTTTATGTTCACTCGAGTGGAGTGACCAATATATAATGTTCCGCAAATGTCTCGCGTTTTATTCCAGCAGAAAACCAACGTGTTCAGCTCATAATCATATGACAGGGATAGGGACAGTCGGCCCCATGAGTAGTTGGCCACTTTGGAATATTTAGATCCAGAGTCTTGGATGTTTTCTATTTATCTATAGAAGTATGTATATCGTCCCTTAGTAGGTACCCATAGTACAAGCCTAGCTTAGTTTGTAACTAGGTCAATGTGTGTAAGATTGTCTAAGTACAATGTTTTATTTATATTTATTATTATTATTATTTTGTCGCTGTCACCCGTCGGAAATTGTACATGACAATGAAGCAACACGGTACAAAGTCGCCATAAAATATATCTGTACTCTTCAGGGTGCTCAAAAATATCTGAACATGGCACTCTAACGCCTTGGCCATAGAGTCGTGTTCAGATATTTGTGAGCACCTCGTTCGTATCGATTTATCTGATGGCGACTGTACAAACTACAGTATTCAAAACCTTATATGTCCTTATATAAAATATAATAAGAATATATATAGAATATTTGTGTAGTTTAGGGTATTAAAGTAAGGCAAAAATAAAAATATTTTTACTTGACTAAATTAATAAAAGATCTAACGAAAATACTCGAAAAACATCAATTATTAATTTATTTTAGCTAATTGAAAGATTTTATAAGCATACAGATTTAAAAAGGACGCTGATTTGAACAAACCTACTCAAACTGTCTTAGTGACGTCACTAAGACAGTCATCATCATCATCATATCAGCCGAAAGACGTCCACTGCTGGACATAGGCCTCCCCCAAAGAGTGCCACAATGACCGGTCTTGTGCCACCCGCATCCAGCGGACTCCCGCGACCTTTACCAGGTCATCAGTCCACCTTGTGGGGGGTCTACCCACGCTGCGCCTTCCGGTCCGTGGTCGCCACTCGAGAACCTTTCGGCCCCAACGGCCATCGGTTCTACGTGCAATGTGCCCCGCCCACTGCCAATTAAGTTTAGCGATTCGAAAGGCTATATCGGTTACACACTAAGACAGTATTTCCCTACAAACTTCATATTAACAAATCGTTTTTGACATTTAATAAAAAGTTGCTGATTTGACTAGGGGTTTAATACCGTATTGTGTTCCAACAGCTGCTTGCTTGAATATCTTATCATCTTATCACAAGCTACATCAATAAAACACACTTTCATATAAGAATACATAACATTTATTGACTAGTTTGTGCTTATAATAACTTAAGGACCTACTTAAATTATAATTGTGACGACCTAGTGATGTAATTGGTGACAGGAGTTAAAAAGAGACGTAAGTAACCATAGGTAGCTACCGGTTGACAGATAAGCCCGTGCCAGACGGTCGAAAACAAGTCCAAAGACCGGGCGACCGATGGTCCGCACGGACCGTGTAGGCAGACAGTTGTTGAGAGCAAGATTTCCTTTGGAAACCGGTGTTTGGGGAGCAAGGTCGCTCCGTCCCGGGTAGTTGTCGGCGACCGACTGGCACAAGCTTTACAAGACTGCAGAACATGTTTGAGACGTTCAGCTGTGTAGTTGTCAACCAGACGAAGCGCCCGGCGTCGCTCGCCCGCCCCGCTACCTGCAACACACGTCGGCAAGGACCTGGCCCCTATTTCACCTAGGTATTCGACAATTGACAATGACAATTCGTCGTACATTTCTGGGTTGTCTAGTAAAGACTGTACTGGCGGGCTTGACTTCTATATTCGACCCGGCAAGGTAAGTACATCGAATTGTCATTGTCAGGCGACAATTGTCGAGTTGGTGAAATAGGGGCCTGCCCAACTCTGCTACTATAGGTTTTACGGTCACGTTTTAAGGTCGAAATGTACTAAAACGTCACATAGAACATGACGGTGTGACTTCTCGTGCTATCTGGCATACCGGCTTTCCAGTCTAGATTAGAATTCCAAGTGCCTCTTCACGGTACAATGACAGTTGTCGTCAAGATATAGTGAGGCGCACGGGTCTAGGCGCTGCACGCTGGCTGGACCATTGTATTGAATCTACTGTATGTTATATTTGTAATTTGTAATGTACATGTTAAGCATGATGTACTTAGTCTGATCAAACCACTTTCCCCTCATAGTAGAATGTAATATAGGTGTGTTAACACGTAGATTAACTGCTCCACCGCCTAATAATACTAGGTAATTATGCAATATGGGGGCAGAGAACAACTGAACAGATTGATCTTGAACTATACACAAAAAAATGTGATAACCGATTGAGAGATATTCATTTTCCCTCAGACATCATTAACTGTGGCGATAAGTGTTGTAGAGTGAACCCTGCCATAAATTAGTTTTAGATAATATGTACAGGGACATAATATCTGCACTCACCGAGTCTGCCATGGTTAGAAGGGCGAGTGTGTCGTAGCAAGGGGAACACAACGCGTATAGTAGGTAGGTTGGAATAGACATGTAAAAGACGCTAACTGGCGGGTGAGACAGGCATTTCTTGTTATGGTGTGTACTTGTGTAGTGGAAAACGTGTATAGGCACTGAATATAAAAAAAATATGTGTGAAAGTCGGCGTATTTTCAAGTCACGGCATAAGTGGTGCCAAGATCACCAACAACAGGTACAAATGGTCATAATAGCTACACAACATGCCAAAAAAGGCTTTACTGGCTTCTGGAAGTCCACCAGCAAGCTGAATGTCAGGGCTGGCCCGCCTGCGAGCGTTGAAGGAGTAACCGACCCTGGAGCTAGCCAAATCTATAAAATCAATGCTTGTGGTGGCAAGTCGACCCCATGTTGATGACCCCAGTGCAAAATTTTTTGGAGCCGAGTGGTGGCTTTTTAATACCTTGAATAAAAAAAAAGACGTATCTATCTTCATAGGGAAGTCACGGCACTTACGTCCTTTTGTTTGGTAAAGACAGTTTTTCAATGATAACTCAAAGAGCTCACCCTCGCTGTTCAACCTGTACATGAATGACTTGGTTGTCGCGCTTAGCGGCATGCATGCGGGTTGCCATGTTGGTAGGGTTACGGTTAGTGTGAACCTAAGCTATGCCGACGACATGGTGCCGCTGAGCGCGAATACAAATATTTAGAACATATAGTCACCTCTCCGACCTCAAAGATGATGCTGACATCGATTCATCGAAAGAGAACGTCGAGCACTATCGATTAGAGCAAATATGATTGCACGTAGATTTTCTCGCTGCTCAAAAGATAGTAAAGTTACTTTATTCAGAGCCTAAATGGGTTTGAATCTCACCCCTTTGTGTACTCACCCTGTAGGTATGTAATGTACCTACTGACCTTCGGTCTTCCCGCGTTGGAACTTGAGCTTGCGGTCGCGCACGGGCTGCGCCGCCATGTTGTCGGGGAAGGCGTCCGCGTCGCGCGCGCACTCCCCCATGTGCAGGAACGCGTAGCCTGCGCGCGCCGGCGCCCGGCGTGCAACAAACACAAGACACGTCACGTCAGCGGCACCGGCAGCGGCACTGGCGGGCGCGAGCCGGCAGCACGCGCGCCCGCCGACTTAAGCGAGACAAAGGCATGTGCGAATCATCATCCTCAAAAAGCCATTTTCGATCTCCAATACAACTAATCGCTGTACCTACTATAGTGGTAGCCGTACAAGCCTAATTTCAATTTCAAACAAAAACCGCAAATCGATGTACAGTTTAGCCATTTGGCACATGCATAGGTACTAGAGGTCAAAACTCAGAACAAATTTTTTGACCCGCAGTTCCTAAAAAAAATTCCCTTAGGAGGGGAGTGCTGAGACATCCTTTTTTTTGTATGGAAAAATAAAAAATATTTTCCAGAAATTTATCGTGTGTAGTATCATAAAAATATAAAAACCGGCCAAGTGCGTGTCGGGCCACGCGCAAGGTAGGGTTCCGTAGTCCTCCACCCGTTACATTATATGGACTAAAAAGTACGCAAACTTATATTTACTATGTTTTTGACAGAATTAACAACATTATCTAAGGTATCAATGGAAATTGTACGCAAGTTTGCTTTTGCAAAGTACATTTCTGAAGTTCGACTATTACTCGTTAACTAGTAATGTCGAATCTACTTAGCTGTGATAGTTTTCCTTTTAAATCGTATATACTACTACCATGATTTTTTTTACATGCTTAGTAGCCACCGTTTAGCTGGCAGGGGGGGGGGGACACTATGGGGGGACCATAGCAAAAATTATCACTTCAAAGCTTAATATCACGCTAACGAATTCTTTAATCAAAAAATGCTTTTAGAAACCTTATAATATTTTTAAAAGAGCTATCCAACGATACCCCACACGATGGGGTTTAGAAAAAAAAATTGCACCACCACTTTAAATGTAGGGGACTGGGGAGGTACCCTAAAAAAATTTTTTTTTTCAAGATTTTATTCTACCGTTTTGTCGGCGTCATCAATATCTATACTCATGCCAAATTACAGCTTTCTAGTACTAACGGTTACTGAGAAAAACGGGGGTCGGACGGACGGACGGACGGACGGACATGGCGAAACTATAAGGGTTCCTTGTGTACTACGGAACCCTAAAAACAAAATAAGAATGTCTCAGCACTCCTAAGGGAGTTTTTTTAAGGAATTGCGGGTCAAAAAATTGTTTTGGCCTCTAGTATGCATGTGGTGTAGATACGGCTAAACTGTCCATACAGCAGTGACCGTTGGTGACCGTGAGGGCACAACTGCCTTCTATAGTGTGATTAGTGCGTGTGATCCGCGACGCCCGCGTCCCTCCACAACGAATCTCATAGGTATTTGAGCGAATTAGCGAGAGATTGAGTTGTGGAGGGGCGCGCCTTCGTGTATGACAGGCACTATACTTATAGCTAAGTACCTATATTTCTAAATGGTACCTAGGTATGTACCTAAGTACACCTATTGAATTTCAGCTAGTAGTTTATGATAAGGTATTGGTACATTAGAGTTTGGTTCCTTTACTTCCATCTCATACCTACGTTTTACGATACAGAAACTGCTGGTGCCGCTGAAAGCAGCGGCTCATACGCACCGACGCCGTGGTAGACCCGCGTGCGGCACTGCTGGTCCAGAAACTCGCAGTACGTGTCGAAGGTGCGCAGGTAGTCGTAGTTGCGGTCCATCACCCCGCCCAGCCGCCAGTCGATGAAGCCCTTGACGCGGGAGCCGCCCCAGTGCCCGTTGTACTTGGGGTCGTACACGTGGTCCAGCCGGTGCGCGCACACCTTGCCCGCCAGCCTGCGCGTGCGCGTGCGCGTCCCAGACACGTCAGAGGGTCGGCTCCCAGATACGACATCCGAACTTCGTATCGTGCCCTCCCTTTCACTCTCTGTATGAGTGAAAGGGCTAGCACAATACGAAGTTGGGAGTAGACCCTCAGCAGACAGTGGGACGAGTGGATCAGTGTGACGCGGACGTGGCATATGCAACATGCAATGCAACCCAACATTGCGTATGAAGTCAAGACGGGACAGGAACGTTCCAGTGTAATCACTGAACTGTGATACCGCAGCTTATTGACCGAGTGAAACAAAGGTCTCCGTTCCAAGTTGGACGAATATGCTTTCGTATGTCTGGCGGATTTCCGGTCGCATTTTCTCAACCGATTTTCGTGAAATTTCGTGAGCAGGTTTGGTAACTATAAATATTTTTTTTGTCGTGTCACTTTTTGCAAATTTAAAAAGACAATTTTTTATTAATGATTTCGTATTTTAGCGGACGGACTTCGTTTTGTTCTCCTCTACAGGTCGCATTTCTCTACCAGTCCTCGTGAAATTTTGTGAGCAGATACCATGATTAATTGATTACATATAGTTTTTGTCGCGTAATTAGTTGGAAATTTTTCAAAAAAAAATTTTCAATGTTTTGTTCTCCTCTGCAGGTTGTATTTCTCATTTCTCAACCGATTCTCGCAAAATTTTGTGAGCAGATTCGATAATATATATTCGTTTTCAGAAATTAAAAAGAAACACTCACGAGGTCTACCTTTACAGCTCACAGAGCTATATACTTAGTGTAGATCGTTTGATAGGGCACGTAGGTAGGTAGATATAGTTGCAGTGCAGCGGCTGCGGTGAATGAAAGGTAAGTGTAGTTGCCTCTGGTAGATTTCTTCGCAGGCCTGGCCAGAGCAGGGCGGGCGGTCCGTGTCCGCCTCGACGGTCCACAGCGCGCGGTTGATGGTTCTGGTGCGTCTGGTGATCGGGGGCCGGCGCCACGTGCCCGCCTTCCACTGCACGGAACTGTCCGGCTCCGACCCCACGTACGCACGCATCCTGCAACCCTCGACCGGGACAATACTTACACGTCACTACTTCACCAATCAATTATTCGAATGAAGTGTACTTTAGCTCTAGTATAAGTTTTTTCGAAACATTAACTAATTCGAACGCGTTTGCGTTTTGTCTCAAAATGTATGAAAACGCTCTCACCGAGTTTGAAATACGCGCGTTCGTCGGTTAGCAACAAATGTTATACTCGCTGTTTTAGTTTCCACTAATGACCACCAGAGACGCTGTTCACGTTTTCATACCTCTTGATCTACTAGAGACTACACCATTCACCACGTGTTTAACTCTTTCATTCACTAGTTCAGGTCGGATGTGGGTCGGATTCATATACCTACTTCAATATTTCAGTTAGATAAATTTATGAATGAATTAGTCATATCGTTTACCCACTCATTCGCTCCGAGTGACATAGACGCTATGATTGAATGCATGACTGAATACTGATATTATTACATCGTAGATGGATCTGTTCGGCTACTGAACTAAAGTGAACTAGCGAACTTTCTAAATGAGTGATTTACTTCACAGTGAAGGAATGAAGCATCTATATCACTCTTTTTTGCGCATGACTACACTAATTAATAAATTTAATTGTTATTGTAAATGACATACCATGTAATGCACATATTACTTTATGGTGAATAAATGAATACTGAATACTGAATACTACAGGACAAGGCCGGCCGAGCCCGTCAGCCATAATCATAACATCATCATAATCAGCGGAAATACGTCCACTGCTGGACACAGGCCTCCCCCAGCGCCATCGCCACAACACAACGATCGGTCATGGGCTGCCCGCTGCCCGCATCCAGCGGGAGCGGAGCGGACCCCCGCGACCGTAGTCATCAACCTATCAGTTAATTTTACTACTTTAATATAGTACTTTTATCTCACGCGCGGGTGAGCCGTGGTTGTGTGTTGGACTATATATACAGTATATGTGTATTGTGTGCGTCAGCGTAGAAGGTATGAGTTGACGTTTAATGTGTTCGTCTGTCTCACAACTACAACCATGGCCAACCCGCGCTTGTGAGATAAAAGTACCTAGTTACTATAAATCAATTTCATTTTCCGTAAACACAAAGTGGGTATCAATATTTTTTCTTCACTCTAGGCCAGATTTATTACATTATTCTCTTTATATATTTTTATGTGACACTCCTTTTTTGGGCAGTCGTGTAATACCTAAAACCCGTCGGTACTATCTGCTAGTAGGTAGGTACTTACGTGGTTAGTTTTATAGCTACGGCAAACTCTGACTCTTCTGCAGATCGTGCTGACTCGATAGCAATCTCATATGCTGGTGGGTCGTGGCCTGTGACTTCGAGTACGCTGGAAAATATAGGGTTAGGTATATCGCGTTAAAATAACGTATAACATGCCTGCTCGCTCACTTGGGCTGCGGACTTAAAAGGACGTAATTGATACCTATTTCTTTAACTAGATGTCTAGAAAGTCTAGATGGCTCCAAGTGACTCATATCGAAGCATTAAAATAATAGTAGGGTCGAGTAGGTGTCACTGTGTGTGTCGGCCTGAGCGTGAGCGCGAAAGTCTGCTGGATTCAGTTTGCCAGCAGTAGCACACTTTATTAAAATAGGTACGAGTAGGGTCGAGTAGGCGTCAGTGTGTGTGTGTCGGCCTGGGCGTGAGCGCGAAAGTCTGCTGGATTCAGTTTGCCAGCAGTAGCACACTTTATTAAAATAGGTACGAGTAGGGTCGAGTAGGCGTCAGTGTGTGTGTCGGCCTGGGCGTGAGCGCGAAAGTCTGCTGGATTCAGTTTGCCAGCAGTAGCACACTTTATTAAAATAGGTACGAGTAGGGTCGAGTAGGCGTCAGTGTGTGTGTCGGCCTGGGCGTGAGCGCGAAAGTCTGCTGGATTCAGTTTGCCAGCAGTAGCACACTTTATTACAGGCTAAGAAAAAAATCTAGTTCACGTCACGTAGGTATATCAAACAAATGAAAAATACCTACCTACGTAATCCACATAATCCAAATATTAGAATGAAAAAATATGCACGCATTTCTGATAGCAGTAATTCAATAAATTAGTAGGTGCGCAGAAATGTGTATCTTTGTGATTGGAAACACGTGTCCATATCAATCCATCTGATATGTATATTACCGCTTAGCTGATAGGTACGCAAAGTTAACTGACTGGATACTGAAACTAAAAGAAAACGACCTTGTGTAATTTGTGGCTGGACGAATCCCGTCCTACTCCCTCCGCTAAAATACCTACTTATACGGAGATATGTAGGTATTCCACTCCACACGTGAGCAAAACCCTGTGGTTCTATGAAAAAACGCAGTGGAGTTATCCTATTTCGTTTATTCGCAAACTCAGAGCATTTAAGTTCGCAAACAAAACTAGCTTTACTATTGGTAGGTTAGTACCTAACCTACCAATAGTAAGGCTAGTTTTGTTTGAGAATAAACGAAATGTGTTAACTTTATTTTACTCAGTAGCCGCCGTTATAATAGTTCGCGACCCGCAAGGAATATATTACTTACCTTTATTTCATGCCAATTGACAATTTATAATTGGATATTAATTTTCTGATTTCGAGTCACATGCCATGAAACACTAATTAAATACAATTAAATGGTGTGCAAGTGTGCACCAGCCCGCTATGATGAATCTTCAACATCATAAACTTTCATAATACCTACTACCTAGTATACTTACATAATATATATCTATAATATTATTATTATAAAGAAGATAAATTAGCTACAATAACAAACTTAAAAGACTACATATTTACAAAGTATAAAATAAAATAAAAAATATTATTATTTAAACATTAATGTAAAACTACGTACAATAATTAGGTATTAAAGAAAGCGTAGCATCAACAGTCTAAATGAATAGCACACAAAGACAAAAAACAGAACCTTCGAGTAATTACTGGTGAGATAAACAGTACTTCCTTCGGCACTATAGTCACACCGCCGCGCCGGCGAGCAGCGAATACTCTCAAATTGTCAATACTAGTAATTGTACTAGTTTTGTCGCTCAAGCGAGTAGAATTACTATGAGAGTACTCGCTACTCGCCCGCGGTGGGACTACTGCCTTAACCTGCTTTTAAAAACGGGAGGAGACGGACTTATTAGCAGCACGTCGAATTTCAGTAGGCAAAGTATTCCACAACCGCGAACAGCTTGAAAGGTAGAATAATTGTTGTAGAGTTTAGGGCTTATCCAGAAATCACGCGAGGTTTTTTGAGCCACTTTTAGACCCCCTCCCCCCTTGGTGATCTTTGGTGAGGTTTTGGACGACCCCCCACCCCCACGAAACCTCACGTGTGAATTTTTGAATTTATCACCACACCTATGAGTTTTTGTAAGAAAATGAAGTATATTAGTTGATCTTGTGTTTATTTTGGTAGAGGTATATGCGTTATGGAAACGTGATTGTATAATTTCTTCTATTTTTTAAGAAAATGCTACATGAGTAGATATCATTTTTCGGTATTGTAGGTGCAGTTAAAAAATACGTGAGGTTTCCTTGTACCCCCCCCCCCCCCCCCAACGTGATCAGTAGTGAGGTTTTCGTAACACCCCCCCCCCCCCCCCCCCCCTTTGGAACATCGCGAGGACACTTTTTATCCCGAAAACTATTCCTCGAAGAGATGAAATAGGGATTGGAAATTTATGCGGATGAAGTCACGGGCAAAAGCTAGGAGATGATAATAATGCTGATATAACTCTCTACTCTAATCTGAAAATTGAGGCCAAAGCCAAAAACCTGAGCATCCTAAATAAGGTCATGCAATATTTCACGCCTGGGCCAGCCAAGGGGCTGACACGCTTTGCTAGAGAAAGATAAGTCTTATTGCGATTCCTATAAGAGGAAATAGAAAAGAGTGGCATGTTTTGTCCCTATCACCGACCGAACATTTTTTCATGGTCGGGTTATAGGCAAAGGCAAACTTCAATTTAAGCAATACATTGGACATGCAACATGCAACCCGGCCACCCAAATTGCGTAGTACAAATTTTGTATGAAAATAAGCAAGTATGAGAAAGATATAGCCCCGGTCGCTCGTTGGCGCATCTTTAACTACAGAGTATATATTATATCTATGGGGCCAGCTGTTTACTTTATACAAAGCCCAAGTCCAATCCTGCATGGAATATTGTAGTCACCTTTGGGATAGGCTCGGCTAAGTACCAACTTGCCGCACTCGACTCGGTGCACCGCAGAGCCAGGTACAGGTACGGAACCCTTCGTGCGCGAGTCCAATTCGCACTTGGCCGGTTTTTTTTAATTTAATTTGTATTTATAGAAAAAAAATATATGTCGCAGACAAATCGTATAATCCGCCGTATTACATTATGCCTAGGCGTTTTACAAAACAGAGCTGTTTTGTATTACGGCGGGTCAACGATTAGGCGGATTGAATACGCCGTAATGTGTTCGGCGATTTGCGTTCTTCAATTCGCCTAGCCGTAATGCAAAAAAGCGGTTCCGTCAGATTGTATAATTCGCCGTAATACATTACGGCTAGCCTTTTCGCAAAATAGCGTCGTTTTAGCTGTCATCTCTTTGACAGCTTTTAGTTCCCATTTCTAACACTCGCAGCGCTGTTTAGCAATGACAGTCCGGCCATTTTGTAAAACGGCTAGCCGTAATGTAAAACGGCGGATTATGAAATCCGGCAAATACAATCCGGCTAAACGTGAGCCGCCATATTGTAGAACGTATTGCAATGACGATCCGGCTAAACGTTAAAACGGCTCTGTTTTGTAAAACGGCTAGCCGTAATGTAAAACGGCGGATTATGAAATCCGGCAAATACAAACCGGCTAAACGTGAGCCGCCATATTGTAGAACGTATTGCAATGACGATCCGGCTAAACGTTAAAACGGCTCTGTTTTGTAAAACGGCTAGCCGACGTAATGTAAAACGGCGGATTATATAATCCGGCTGCGACATATACATATAAACACTCACGGTTCTAAATAATTGCCAATTGCCATACGATAAGATAAATAAACACAATGAATATTACAAATACATTATATTAAGAAATAAACCAATATATAGGGCAATCAAATTCAATCCAAACCTACGAGGTGAATCAGCGTGATAGACTATATGAGTGACTACTCGTCTTCTGTGAATAATTCGACAGCAAACTTTAAACTTAGGGATTCCAATAAAAGACGCTTTTTCTTTAAAGATACTTTACAATTCTTGACAAGTTTATAGTTACAAACACTTACGCACTATAACTACACGATAATGACTAGGAATCCACCACTTAAGGCGCCTGTATACGCAAGCACTCCCCATACAAACTTTGTACAAGTTTTTCTTGGCTTGTGTTTGCATTACACTTATGATTTTTGGTCAGTACGCTTATTTTTTAGTAAGCTAGAACCTAAAGAAAAAAAAATGGATTTTTATAAAACAATTTTTGAAATTTTTTTTTTGCTTGACTTTCTTTGGTAAGTAGTTAAGTATCTAATATTAACAAGCAAAAAATATATATATGCGGTAGTGCCAAAACTGACGAATAAAACTTGCACAGAGTTTGTATGGAGAAGGCCTTGCGTATACAGGCGCCTTAAATGACTTAGGTATAATTGTGACAGTCTAGTGTCACATTTACATATTATGTAGACAAGTTAATGGTAGATATACTAAACTTGTACACGTTATTCACAGATGTTAAAAATACATAGCTAACCATACCTACTGATTGTTGACACTTAGAAAAGATCGTGTTTTAGAGGCATTCAACGCCATAGTAGTGTTTGAGACATTCACTATGCAGTTGGTGTCATGCAATATTTAGCAAAGTTACGGCTACAATATCTCTGTGAACGTCGCGTCGGTGGCTGCGCGTGCGCGTGCGCAACGCTGCTATGCTACCCCGAGAGATTCAGCGTGGCGTCACCGTCACCAGTCCGCGTGCACAGATATACTGATCGTATTTATGCGTAAATTATTGTATTTTTTTTAAACTATACGTCGGAGGCAAACAAGCTGACAACATTGTTATTCCTGAAAAACATGGCTATAATATCCAAGAACAACAATATAACACAGAGCGAGAAATCCCCGCGACAACACAGCAATGTCGAATGACGATTACCTGCAACAGACAATAACTTCGTTAACATATACATATGTAAAAGTAAAAAACCGGCCAAGTGCGTGTCGCTGTCGGGCGGGCCACGCACAATGTAGGGTTCCGTAGTTGTCCACCCGTTACATTATGTGGACTAAAAAGTTTGCGAACTCATATTTACTATGTTTTTGACAGAATTAACAACATTATCTAAGGTACGATATCAATGAAAATTGTACGAAAGTTTGCTTCTGCAAAGTACATTTTTTATGTTCGACTATTACTCGATAACTAGTAATGTCTATTTAGATGTGAAAGTTTTCTTTTTAAATTCATTATATGGACTACTACCATGATTTTTTTCACATGCCTAGTAACGTAGTAACCACCGTTTAGCTGGAAGAGGGGGGGGGGGGGGGGGGGGGGACACTTGACCATTACAAAAATATCACTTTCAAGCTTAATATTACGCCAATGCATTCTTGAATTAAAAAATGTTTTAAGAAACCTTAAAACACCTATTTTTAAAAGAGCACACCCCACACGATGGGTTTTGAAAGAAAAAAAATGGCACCGCAACTATACATATAGGGGAAGTACCCTAAAAAAAAAAAAAAATAATTTTATTCTACCGTTTTGTCGGCGTCATTGATGTGTATACTCATGCCAAATTACAGATTTCTAGTACTAACAGTTACTGAGAAAAGCGGGGGAAAGACGGACGGACGGACGGACGGACAGACGGACGGACATGGCGAAACTATAAGGGTTCCTTGTTTACTACGGAACCCTAAAAAGTTGCTAATCAATTTTATCCTTCGTAACTGTTGGGAATAAACCCATCCAAACTAATATTATAATAAATTTATTTCGGCATAACTAATAATACATAAACAAAGATTGGGTATAAAAGTAAATTAAACTAAACTAAATTAAAACTAGACTAAGCTAACTTAAACTAAATATGCTAAAAAAGGGAATATGTAAATCAATATTATATGTAAATTCGGAAGTGTGTCTGTCTGTCTGTCTTTTAACTCTTCACGCTTAAACCGTAGAAGCGATTTAGATGGCTATGGAGATAGTTTGAGTCGAAATGTCGGACGAAATGTCGGACTACCCGCGCGACCCGACCGCGCCTGCTTTCAGTCCTACTCGTATAAACTCACCCGGCTCGGCTTTTCTATCTCGGCCATCTTCGACGCATAGTGTTTGACGGCGCTCTGCTTTCTCTCGACCATGGTGCGCGCGCGTACATTAGGGTGGGCCGTTGTTGTATGGGAAAAAATAAAAGTTCCAAATTCGAAGTGTAATAGGAATAAAAAGTTGCAGTTTAATAAGTAGATTATGGTGATAATATAAAATTTAAAAATATATACTACTTTTAGCCCTCTACCAGGTGCCAAAAATTTGAAGTTAGGGTAATATTTGATAATTATTTAAAGGTATAATATTACTAGTATTTAGCCCGTTTATTTTTGTAAATTAAAGATGAATGTTAATATAATAGAAATCATCACTATTATTTATTTCTGTTTTAATATAATCAGTATTAAAAATATCCCAAATTTTTTGTAATTAATAAAAATACCATTAAACGACCGATGTACTGTATTATAAAAAAAACGTACTACGTATTTTTCAAATATAATCTCAAACAAAAGTACGAATGTTAATATTAAAATAAAGCAGGGTTTGATTGAAAATATATAACTTTTTAATGGTTTAAATAGACGGTCAAAGGTCCTATTTCGCACTTTTCCAGGCATGTTGCCACGTAATTTTGGCAATTTTTTTGCTTTAATCATTATCATTTTTATGCTTTATGTAACGTGTTTAATCCACGACAGCTCTGACGAATGCTTTAAGCACCAATTTGGATATATTTAATAGATCAAAAAGCCTTTTTTGAAAAACCCCATTTTCGTCGTCTAAGTGGATCACAAAAAAAATATCTTCTGATAATAAATAATAACCAAAAACAAGTATAATTGATACCAAAAGATGTTATTTAATTAATAATAAAGTTTAAATAAATTTAAAAAATAAGATATAGATTTTTTAAATTTTTGAATTTTCTGACATTTCATCGTCGGTAGAGGGCTAAAAGTATATGCCAAATTTTTTTATATTATTTTTCCCCTAATCTCCACAAAATAATACAGCGTATGTATACTATTACATTACGAAATTCCAAAATTTTGAAAATCGGCCCACCCTAGCGTACATCAGGTCCGGGAAGGCTTGCGAGTCGTTCAGGCAGGGACCCATGTGCAGGAACATGTCACCCGGAGTACTCCGGACTACCCGCACGACCGCGCGTGCTTTCCTATAAACTCACCCGGCTTGGCTATCTCGGCCATCTTCGACTCGTAGTGTTTGACGACGGTCTTCTTTCTCTGGATCATGGTGCGCGCGTACATCAGGTCGGGGAAGGCTTGCGAGTCGTTCAGGCAGGGGCCCATGTGCAGGAATATGAAGCCTGCACGCACAACAGATCACTCCAATAACCATTTACTGACAGGATAACTTTCCCGAGTCATGCCTGCCTTCTTTATCCGATACCTATTCTTTGCGATACATGCAGAAACTGCGTAATAGTGGCAGCCGTACAAGCCCAATTTCAAAGAAAAACCGCAAATCGATGTACAGTTTAGCCATTTGGCACATGCATACTAGAGGTCAAAACAAAATTTTTGACCCGCAGTTCCTAAAAAAATTTCCCTTAGGAGGGGAGTGCGGGGACTTTTCTTTTTTTGTATCGAAAAAAAATTTTTTTTTCAGAAACCTATCGTGTGTGGTATCATATGAAAGGGCATTTTGAGACGATTCTAAAAATATACCACATCATTACATTTCAGGCATTCTTTTTTAATTAACACAGAAATAATTTTCGAAACATGTCAAGTTTGGGCTCCTCCAGACACGATATGGCTGATTTTTTTTTTGTACAATATACCACAAATGATACTTGATATCCTCATATCTAACCTTAAGAAAGCAATTTGGAAAATAATTTCAGTAAGTATTTTTTATTTATTTTTCAAGATTACTAAGTGACACAGTTCTACTTCAATACCTATTTTACGAGACTTATGGAACTGTACTGATGATACAGTACATATTAATCATAAAATAATACGTAGTATCCATATACCCAACGGAAAATACCTCTTTAACCCTTTAACTGCGTCTTTTCATCAGTTGGTATAGTTGTTGTGGTAGATACTGACTTATAAAGTGGCTGAAAGTTGAATGAAAAATGTTTATTCCTGTTGTTTTTATTTACATTGCACTAGCCACCCACTTGCTTTTGACATTCAGAAAACATGGCCTAAATTGGCCCATAGAGAACTACCTACACAGATAAAAAACAAAAATATTCTACCCAACTGATTGAATAGTTTTCATACCGTTGTTATCTGTGTTTCTTAATCAATTAATACTAGGTATTAATGTATGCTGTTAGAGTCTTCCACAGATTAAAAAAAAAATGTTTTGTTTTTTATTTTACTTTATTATTAGGCTTGCGGCCAATGCTTGTTTATTACTTAGAAAGAGGTTCATACATTTTAAACATGCCACGGGCTGAGGACTGTTGCGTCACTTTGTAATATTGAAAAATAAAAAATAAATACTTAATGAAATTATTTTCAAAATTGCTTTTTTGAGGTTAGATATGAGGATATTACGTATCATTTGTGGTATATTGTATAAAAAAAAATCAGCCATATCGTGTCTGGAGGACCTCAAACTTGGTATGTTTCGAAAATTATTTTTGTTTAAGATAAAGATGCAGTTAAAGGGTTAAAGAGGTATTTCCCGTAGGATATATGGATACTACGTATCATTTTATGATTAATATGTACTGTATCTTCAGTACAGTTCCATAAGTCTCGTAAAATAGGTATTGAAGTAGAACTGTGTCACTTAGTAATCTTGAAAAATAAAAATAAAATACTTACTGAAATTATTTTCCAAATTGCTTTCTTGAGGTTAGATATGAGGATATCAAGTATCATTAGTGGTATATTGTACAAAAAAAAAATCAGCCATATCGTGTCTGGAGGAGCCCAAACTTGGCATGTTTCTTTTTTTTTTTTTTTTTTTTTTAATTTATTTAGGCAACAAACAGTCACATTTTAGTACTTAACTTAAAAACATTTGAGTAATAGACCTCGAGTGCCATAACATAAGATTACATTAAATATACGAGAATTTAGAAGCGATATTAAGCGAACAACGGGTAAAGGGCCTTATTTCCTTACATATACATACATGGTAGCTATCAAATAAAACAAAATCAAAGTTATATTCAATCTAGAATTGGAATCCCATAGGACTGTTTTATTTTTTAATTTATATGATTGTGGTTAACACAACGTGAACTCCAATACTATACAGAATAAAAAAAATAAATAATAATTAATAGGAAGCAAAGAGAACTGAAACACTCCTGAAGTGAGAGGTAGCACTAAACAATAGGGGATGGAGAAGTAGGTATGTCTTTCAGTATCCTAAGCATATAAATTTATATTTTTTAGTTATAATGAGTTGAGTTTATCATTTAAGTAACTATTCTAATTATTTCGTAGATGTATGTATGTTTTATGTTTCACTATTTATCACATACATTAACAAAGGCATAGCTTAAAAATATTATTATCTTAATAGGTACCTAACTACAATTTGCATTTAAGATGGCTAACAATGCAGTTCTTGAAACATTGAAAGTTTTTGTTACAGAAAAGATCAATCTTATCGATATGTAAAAAAAATATATTGTAGTAGCTGAGACAACGGTTAAAATAAGAATTTGATACGTATTTGGTGCGTGAGTAAGGAATAGTAAATAATTGCTTATGGCGTGCAGTGCGTTGTGGAATTTTAAATAATAGCCTACCAAGAAGTGATGGGGAATCAATAAGGTTATTTATTAATTTAAAGAGAAACATTATATCAAACTGAATTCGGCGATTTTCTAATGTCAATAAGTTATAGCGCGAAAGAGTACTCTGATAAGAGTTACGACCCCGGCCCATGCGAAAGTCAATAGCTTTAAGAAATTTCTTTTGAACACGCTCAACCCTATTAATGTGGCATTTAAAGAACGGGCTCCAAATGATGCATGCAAAGTCTAAAATCGACCTAACCAGACTATGATATAAGGTCATATACGTCATTTCATATCTAAAAGGCTTGCAAACCCTCAGGATAAAACCAAGCTGTTTGTAGGCCCTTTGAACAATTTTATCAATATGAAAATTAAAAGTAAATTTACTGTCTATTATCACCCCAAGATCACGAACTTTATCAACTCTCTCCAATTCATGAAAGTTTAATTTATAATTGTACAAGATAGGAGTTTTATTGCGTGTAAACGTAATAACATTACACTTTTCAAGGTTTAGAAAGAGCTGATTGTTATCACAGTATTTAGCTAAGGATTCAATATCAGCTTGTAGTTCAAGACAATCTTCAACTGTAGAAATTATTTTGTAAATTTTTGCATCATCGGCATACAATAAGTGACGACTATTTTTAACTATATCGCCTATATCGTTTATGTAAAGTGTGAAGAGCAAGGGACCAAGATGGGAACCTTGCGGGACGCCTGATGGAATATGAAGAAACTCTGATATAAATCCTTTAATAGAAACGGCTTGAGAGCGATTTGTAATATATGATTTTATCCATCGGAATAGGTCACCGTGTATTCCAGCGTCCTGCAGCTTCTCCATTAGGGTCGCATGACTTATCTTATCAAATGCTTTGGAGAAGTCCGTGTACACAACGTCAATCTGACATTTGTTATTCAGTGCGGTAAGAACGTAATCCGTAAAAGAGATCAAATTGGATTCGACACAACGGTCCTTAAAGAAGCCGTGTTGGTTAGGAGACATGTAATTGCGTACAGCGAAAGAGAGTTCGTCAACAACGATTTTTTCCAATAGTTTACCAAATATGCATAGCTTTGATATTGGACGGTATTGAGTGATATCACTTTTCTTATTATTTTTAGGAATAGGAGTTATTAATGCCTGTTTCCAACGCTCAGGAAACGTCCCTGATGTTAACGATTGAGAGAAAATATATGTGACAGGCATAGTCAATTCAGTTGCACAATTTCTAATTAAGAGAGGATGGATACCATCTGAACCGGCGCCTTTATTTACGTCAATTGATTTAAGTTGTTTGAATACAATGTCGGAATTAATTTTTATTGAGTTAATACTCAGGGGCGAATCTTTATTTAAATTTGTGAATGAGACATTAGGTTTGTAATTATTATCCGCCACAAAAACCGAGTTAAAATACTCATTAAATAAATTACAGATTTCTTTGCTGTCAGTTGTGGTCCGGTCCTTAAAAGTAAATTTATGTGGATAATCAGAGGAGTTCTGTTTTGATTTAACATACGTCCAAAAATACTTAGGGTTCCGTTTAATTCTCTCTTCAACTGCAACGATGTAAGAGTCATAACATATTTTCTCTTGTTGTTTAGCCCGACTCCTAAGGGAAGAGAAAGTATCATAATCCGACTGTTGACCATACAATTTCCATTTTTTATGCGCTTTCCTTTTCTCATTCATAAGTTTAATCAAAGGACGGGTAAACCATGGCGGATGATGACTGGAGGAGTAAATTTTTTTAGATGGAACATGTAGAGAAATGAGATTGTTAAGTATATTATAGAATAATTCAACCTGTGCTTCAAGTCCATTAAGTTTTGAGAATTCCTCGCACCAGTCGATCTTTTCTAACTCAGATTTAATGGCATCGAAATTAGATAAATGAAACAATTTTTTATGTGCATGAATATTAGGAATTAAAGGTTCATAGTAAGATGATGGCAAAATAATATCAAGAGCGGGGTGGTGACCATCCTCGGGCGTGAGGGGGTGAGAGCATGCGTATACCTCACATTGATTATTGCAGAAAATCAGGTCAAGTATTCTATTATTAATATTTCTCACGGAATTAAATTGATAAAGTTGTGAAAGGTTCATGAAATCAGCTATCAACACAGCAGGATAATCGTCGTTTGTAGTAATACTCATACCTATTGAGTCTTGATCTTGAAACCAATGAGCGTGTGTTATATTGAAATCGCCGAGAATTAGAAAAATATCATCTGGATGCTTATCACGTTCATCAGATATTCTGTTAAGTAAACTATTCAATAACTGTACGTGTTTCTGCCCGTGGGGGATGTAGGTGCAGATAATATGAAGATAACTATGTGAGTTATAGGTATGTGACGAATAAGGCACCCCGGAGGCCGTCGGCGTCTGACCGGTAGGTATGCTTACCCATAGCTCATCAGCCGGCGGCGGCGCCACTAGCTCGGTCCGGAGCTCTGGCCGCAGCTTGCCGCGCACTGCCACAGCCACCCCACCTCCACGGGAAAGCCCACTCGCCTGTGGGTCGCGGTCCTGTCTAAATACTGTAAAACTAGGGTCAAAGTACTCCGAGCTATAAAAAGATTCATTTAGCCAAGTTTCACTTAAACATATGATATCGTAAGAACTATTTAAAACTGTGGTGTAAAACTCGTTTGATTTTGTTCTTAATCCCCTCACGTTTTGGTAGTATAATGATAGGTTTATGTTAGCTGCAGATATTAATCGATAAAGTATATAAGAAATAAATTAACTGCACGCATAAGCAAAGATTACGTAACATAGTAACCGGTATCGCCGCTCGAGCCGAACCGACGTAAACAACTATTGTCTCAGGTAGAACGGATTGATTATCTAATCTATTCGTAATTAGCATAAGGTTGTAAATTCTATGTAATATATAGGTATAAATGTTAGCCATGCTTGGTAACAAGACGTGAGTTCCACAAACCGAGTATTGCAATAAAACACATGACAGTCATTTTGTGAGTTTGAGGATATCATTTTCGTTGGAAATGAGAACTGGCTTTTGATCATCTCTCTTAATCACTAGGATTTTGCATTCTCTCACAAAAACGTGCTTATAGCCGTGCTCCTTGCAAATTCCTCTTACTTTGCGTAGTAGAAGTTTATTCTCCGGCGACAGGTGCTCACTAATATATACAGCGCGCGCTGGACCGTCGAAGTCCAGGTCAGCTGTAGATACGCCACGCCTGGCCTTTACAGCCGACAATAACTCGTTTTTGCGCCTGCGTTGTGTGAAACGCACTATTATATTTGGAATCAATGTTTGTGACGGATGTTGAGATCCGTTCACACTGTGCTCACCTTCTGCAGCATGGCTAGATACTGCTTTAAGGTCCTTGAAACGACGCACACGGTGAATTGTGTCAACATCGCCTGGCACTAGCGAAAAACCTACTTTGGTGCATATCAGGTTTAGCAAATGAGTTAGGTTTTCATTTTTCTTGAATGGGACTCCGCAGATCTCAAGATTGTTAATCCTATCGTGCTGTTCTTTCTGTTTCGAAAATTATTTCTGTGATAATTAAAAAAAAATGCCTGAAATGTAATAATGTGGTATATTTTTATAATCGTCTCAAAATGCCCTTTCATATGATACCACACACGATAGGTTTCTGAAAAATTTTTTTTTTTTTCCATACAAAAAAAGAAAAGTCCCCGCACTCCCCTCCTAAGGGATTTTTTTTTAGGAACTGCGGGTCAAAAATTTTGTTTTGGCCTCTAGTATGCGTGTACTAAACGGCTAAACTGTACATCGATTTGCGGTTTTTTTTATCGTACGGCTACCACTATAAGTAGGTATTTAAAATACAACTAAATACGTGTGAGTGTGAAATACAAATACAAAATACAAATACGAAATACAAAATACGTGTTATTTACATAAATTTATACTTATGTGAGAGTTACACTTAATAAGAGAACAATGGTTGACACTAGTGAGTGTATGCGACATGTTTCGGACTGCAATTGGAGTCCTTCATCAGGTTGAGTGATTTTAATAACCACTTTAATAACCGACCAACCATTATTCTCTTACTACGTAGGTATTTGTATGTTACGTAATAGAAATACCGCCGAACCCTGGTCGTGGTAGACGTTGGAGCGACACTGCTCGTCCAGGAAGAAACAGTAGGACGGTAAGGTGCGCGTATAGTCGTAGTTGCGGTCCAGGATGCCTCCTAGCCGCCAGTCGATGAAGCCCTTGACGGGGGAGTCTCTCCAGTACCCGGTGTACTTGGGGTCGTACGTGTTGTCTATTATATGCACGCACACCTCGCCCTTCAACCTGCAACAGGGAGACATGTCTGCGGCAAGCGGAGCGCACCCCACGCGCGCCCTAATTAAATACATACATTTTTAAAACCAAAACCAAGCGCTTTTCGTCGTCTTTTATAATGCGCATTGCTATGGTTTGGAATTCCCTGCCGGCATCTGTATTTCCGAGTTCAATAGCCTGGACCTATTTAAGGCAAGAGTGAATACCTAGGCATTTCCTGGGTGACCTTGCTTCATCGTCGGTTTAAATATAATATACATGTATACATGGTGGATTTTCTTTTTGGGTCAGTGAGGGCAGCTACCAGATCCCGTGCTGCTACGTGAAAATTGTCTTAGAAGACCTTCCTTTGATTTTGAATTAATGAAAAATGGCGTTTTCAGATTTTGGAAAAAACATACAGGGTGCGAGAAAAATGCCATTTTTGACAAACTTTTTTTTTATGCCAATCGATCGTGTTCCTATTCAGGATCAAAAGCTTGTATGGGACCAAAAAAAATTTCCGGCAAAAAAAGCTACAAATCGAGGAAAACTTTACCACCCGAAATAGTGAAATTCAAAATTCCCGTTTTTTGACATTTTGAATGCTTTTAATGTTATGTTTTCATACAATATCATGTTCCTTAAACGTAGCAAGACGGTTCTCCCCAACTTAACCTAATCTCGTTAGTGCTAATTTCATTACACCTACCAACGTTCGGTATAATTTTCATTAGCCCTAATATTGTGATATCTAAACTTGTATGACATAATTATTTGCTGCGCCTAATTTCACACCTCCTAAACTTTTCTTAGACTAAACATCAAACATGCTAATATATCAAGAACTAATAATTATTATTTCTAATGATTACTAAGCCTAATGATTAATGTGCCTAATGATTACTACGTGTAAGTAAAACTACACCTAATTCCATTACACTATCCATTGCCCTACTATGGTTACTATGGTTTACCCTAATATTTTACTAGACCTAATGCATTGTTCTTAGTAAGAGTGAACTATTCGAAGAGGAACGTTCGCGTTTGCAATTTTAGGGTTTACAACATTTAGGGCTAGTGAAATTAGGTTAGGTTAGATAGATATTTTCAAAGTTCGGTTAGGTTAGGGTTCACTTGCATCCCTGAGAGCGAAAATTTGACACATCTGTCAGATAGGTATTGTCAACGTTCGGTTAGGTTAGGGTTCACTTGCATCCCTTAGAGCGGAATAGGCATTCGGGATACCGATATTAGGCTTAATGAATAATTAGGTTAATTGAATAGTTAGGCTAAATTAAAATTCGGATTTGTGATTTTAGTGATATAGATAATAAGGTTTAGTCATTGTTAGGCTTTGTAATATTAGGCCTATTAAAAAATCGGTTAAACAAAATTAGTATTACTGAGAATTCGGTCATAAGAAATTAGACATTGTGAAAATTCGGGATTCTGACATTAGGGCTAATGAATAGTTAGGAAAAATGAAAATTCGGGGTTTGCAGTTTTAGGGTTCAAAACATTTGGGCTAGTGAAATTAGGTAAAAATTCTTACGGCTAACGAAGGACAACCAAGCAAGACTGATAAGCAAGATAGAAAAATGTGAATAAAAAAATATTTTTTCTGCATAGTAAATGTATGGGAAAAGTTTTCTTTAAGTTTTGGCTTTTTAGCACAATCAATCAATCAATCATAGGTGTTTATTTGTTAAACATAGGTTATAATAGATGTGTACAATTAAAAGGTCTAGTATCATTATGTTTTGCCTTCTGGCGTACAATAACATGTGCACTGAAACACACTACATTACAATAGAATTGTCTATAAATTACAATTACATGTCAAAAATAAAAGGGTATAAAAGCACAATAATTAAAATTTCAATAGAATAACATTATACAATAAAATAAGTCAGTAAATTATATGTCAAAATTAAAATAACACAATTACATAACTATATTATATCATATCATATCGGATGTCAGGAAATCGGAAACAGAATAAAAACATGTATTTATTAATAAGTTCGATAGCTTATTTACATTACCGGCAGTTGACCGCTTGTATTGTATTGTATTGTATCGGAAATTATTGATACTGGATATAGTCCTATCGGTACGCAAAACATGCTGCAAATGGTGTTTAAAGCATAAAGCATTTTCATGCTTTAAACACCATTTGCAGCATGCTCCATACAAAGCCCTTCTGTGCCGCCAGCACTAATAGCCATGGAATCGATTGGCATAAAAAAATAGCATGTGAAAAATAAAAGTTTTCATTTTCATACAAATTGTATGGGAAAAATTTCCTTGATTTGTGGCATTTCTAGTCGGAATTTTTTTGGTCCCATACAAGCTTTTGATCCTGAATAGGAATGGGATCGATAGGCATCAAAAAAAAAGTTTGGCAAAAATGACCTCTTTCTCGCACTCTATGTTTTTTCCAAAATCTGAAAACGCCATTATTCTTTAATTCAAAATCAAAGGAAGGTCTTCTAAAACCATTTTCACGTAGCAGCATGGGATCTGGTAGCTGCCCTCACTGCCCCAAAAAGAAAATCCACCCTGTACTTATACAGTTTATGAAGGTCGCGCGTGTAGTATGTCAGTGTGTGTGTGGTTACTTCCTGTAGATCCTGGGGCAGGGGCGGCCGCAGACGAGGGTGCGGTTCTTCTCGATGGCCCAGCGCGGGCGCGAGGTGGGCTCCTTGGTGGTGGTCTCGGCGCGCGTGCCGAACACCCACGAGCCGTTCAACCAGTACGGATCGTAGCCCGGGTTCGGCGCGTAGTACACCTCCGTCCTGCGCACCACAACTGTGCCCTTACCAGTTTGCAAGAATGCATCACCGTACTCGCTAGCGAATGCGTTTTAAACGATTTAGTATGGAGTTACGCAATAGAACTAAGAATCGGCATACTTCTAAGTAAGCTTTCATTTAATACATTTTCCACCTATATCAATTGAAAATACATCATTTAATTATAGAAAAAACTGTTTTTTGAGACGTGTGTGGATCTTTTAATTACACTTTTATTGTAATAAATATGCAAAAAAAAATACTCTAAAAATTTACAAATAATATTTTAAACCTATTTTATTGCCAGAATTTAATTATTATCGTCACATAAATATATTGTGTAAGTTCAAAAAAATTTGTTTTCCAAGCGTCGTCGCGTTGGGGGACCGCTAAGTGAGTAAAACAGGTGTAGTACTGTAGTCGCAGATTGCAACAAAAGAATTTACTCCGAAAAATTCGCAAAATCGACACTCTTTCTCACTGTTTTTTTCGACAGTTTTTCTCACTTAGCGGTCCCCCAACGCGACAACGCTTGGAAAATAACAATACTTGAACTTACATAATATATGTGACGACAATAATTATTATAGGTTTAAAATATTATTTGTTAATTTTTAGAGCCAAACATGACATTTACTCAATAAATTTTACAATTGATGTATAAAATACAATAATAATAAAATAACAATAAACCAACTTATGATAAACCTAATCGAAAAGTCCCCCTCGAGTTGTCCCTGGTGCAAAGGTGCCCATCACACTGGCCGCGTTGCCACATTGAATGGCGATCGACAACCTTTGCACCAGGTACGAACCCGCGCGGGCGTCAGACCCCCTCTCCCTAATGCGACGTCCCAGTTCCTTGACAAACGCCATCGCGTCCGAACTCCAGCACCCAGTCGTTTCAAAAGCCAGGGGCACAAAATAATAGTTACTGCCCAGGGCCTGATACTTATCCCGCTTTTTGTCTGCGGCAAACAGATTTTCATGAAACATGACTAAGAACACTCGGGGTAAAATTATCTATGACACGAAAGAAACTAAACGAAAATCGGTTCATACGTTTGGGCACTACGATGCCACAGACAGATACACAGATATGTACACGGGAAACCCTTACTTGCCAGAATTTCATTTGCCCGAATTTAACTGCCATACTGTTCAACTGCCATAATGTCGTTTGTTATAATTTCGTATGTCGTACTCATTGTTTACCATATTAATCAAATGCCAGAATCTTTATTTTCCATAATATCAATTCCAATAATCTCATGTTCGATAATCATTGTAATCCATAATTATCACATGCAAATACTTTTATTTGCCATCCATCTCAACTGTTCGAATCGAATAGCTGAGAGTGAGAGTACATAATTTTAATGAAAATCTTTTCCCTTAACACTATTCACAGCATTTTTTACATTTGCTCGAATTGCCTTTTACACAAGAATCAAATTTGGCTAACGGGCGAGCGAGCGAAGCGAGCGAGAAAAACCTTCCGGAGCAAAACCGACTCTGTTAAGTTAGGTTTAGAAGACTAAGTCTTCTGGTGTTAGGTATTTTTTTTATACGCCTTGAAAACTCATGCATGCATGCATGCTTGCTTGTTTGCATGCATAAATGCTTGCTTGCTTGCATGAAATGTTTGCTTGTTTGTTTGCTTGCATGCGTGCATGCTTGCTTGCTTGCATGCAATGTTTGCTTGTTTGATTGCTTGCATGCAATGTTTGCTTGTTTGATTGCTTGCATGCAATGTTTGCTTGTTTGATTGCTTGCATGCAAGTATGTTTGATCGCTCATACATTTGCTCGAATTGCCTTTTACACAAGAATCAAATTTGGCTACCAGACGAGCGAGCGAAGCGAGCGAGCAAAACCTTCCAGAGCAAAACCGACTCTCTAGTAGGTTAGGTTCAGAGTTGAACTGAAACTGGTGTTAGGTATTTTTTATGCGCCTTGCTTGCTTGTTTGCATGCATGCATGATGCAATTATTTTCGCGCGCCTACAGAAATTTAATAAGCAAATTCATAGTTAGGATTGTTTCGGAAAGAAACTGGCCCTGTACTCCGAACATCGAAATTTGAACTTCGAGTCGTGCCGTCCCTTTCACTCTTACTGTCTGGAACACGAGAGTGAAGGGGACGGCACGACTCGAAGTTCGAATTTCGACGTTCGTAGTAGCCCCTCTGTATTTAGTATGGCTTTTAAATATTATGTTATAGTACATTGTTGAGGCTAGAAAGTAAGCAATAGATGGACGAGTTAGTTCGAGATTGCACTTTCGGCCGAGGCTTAACATAGTGCTTTTCACGTCTACTGAGAGGAAATCAAATCCATTTTTATAGTTTGTTGGTTGCAGCAACACAAAAAACTTTTTCACAGTCTCCCGCCTTATTTTTTTTCCAGTAGGTACTTACGTTCTTAATGGCCAGTACGTAATTAGATAATTCAAAGGCGTTTTTATGTAATAAATGTTCAATGCAAACTTTTCAAAGCACATAAAAATCTTAAAAACGCCAATCAATAACCTTAAAATCTCCCGCCTACATTTTATTTTCGAGTACTTTCTTAATGGCCAGTGTGTTATTAGATAATTCAAAGGCGTTTTTATGCAATAAATCTTCAATGCAAACCTTTCAAAGTACTTAAAAGTCTTAAAAACGCCTATCAATAACCTTCTTTTTCATAACATAAGGTAGATGTACCCTTTACCGGATCTGCCCTATTACCGGATTTTCTATATTTTGAGCCATAAGTCGAGTTCTTACAGCTAATATTACGTTGTGATATTTTTTTCCGTTAGCTAGATACCTATTCCTTCCACTACGAGGCAAAGAAAGCCATTTTGTTTCTTAGTTGTAACGGGAGAATCGATTGAGCAGGTCGATCGCGGCGTTGTATGGGACTCCTTACGAAAATGGTTAAGAAACTGAGTGTACTTCGTAAGGTCATAAAAGCGTTTAAAAGTGACTTTATGCTTCAAAATAGGGTGTTATCGTATCATGAGTTAATAAGTGTGTGTGTTTGAGTTAAATAAGTGAAATTAGTGCAGTCAAATTTACAGAATTCAACAAAAATGTTAATTCGGCGATGGGTTACCCTCATCTACTGCTTGAAGGTTTTACCGAACAGCGTTCGGAATCAGGGAAAAACGTATGTTTTGAAAATTATTTTTTCACTCGTTAATTTTAAACGTTATATAACGTAGTGGCACCAGTAATGGACCTGGCTCCAGTAATGGACCCAAAAATCTTTCACGGTCGAAATTAAGCAACGGAAAACTATTTTAGTCATGGCAACACTTTAAGCATAAAGAATAGGCTTCTATGTATCACATTGCCAAATGACATACACCTCGGTCATTTTGTTTAAAAATGGCGCGGCGACAAAAAGTGTGCTCCGGCATTTTTCACGAATTACCTTAATTTCTTAAAGAAATAATTAAGGAAGTAGGTTTACGTTTTTGATTATAAACTTTATTTTCTCTAAACAATATTATTTTGATATGATTTCGTGAGAAGCATTACATATTTAACAATACCTTTTTAAAGTGTTTATTGCATTAGAATCCAATTTGAATGATTTAGAGAGGATGTACATTACTGGTTCCTATTTTTTGTTAATCTCCAATTATGGACAATTTCTCCATGATTGGTTTTTCATACTGAATTCTGGTTACCCAATTATGGACACCCAATGTTGGACGGATTTATTGGCGAGGTAAATGTTTGAAAAATGCCACCCAGTTTTATTATAATAGTAGTTTATCTACACAAATATCATAATCCTCTAAAATGCGTTCAGAAACCGTAGGCAAATGACCTTCATTTTAACATCAATGTACTTATGAAAATTTTCTTACCTGTGGTGAAGGTTACCAGCAGTAATATAATATTCATTATAATTTCCTATTAAGTACTATATTTTTTTTTTATAGGAACAGGAAAATTAAAATTGAGTCGATACGAAAGGTCCGCTCGATATAGATTTTTTTTTGGATAAGGATTCAGGGAGAAAGATTTCAAATTTTACATTTATTTTAAATCTTAAGAAAAAAAAATTTTTTTTTCGAAAAATCGTCATTATACTTGATTTCGACTAATTCGGGGATGAGAATTTCTAATTTTATATAAATTTGAATTTACAGCGAAAAAAAAAATATTTTGCGAAAAATCGTCGTTATACTCGTTTTCGACTACTTCGGGGATAAGGATTTCAAATTTTATATTAATTTTGAATTTTGAGAAAAAAAAATATTTTTTTCGAAAAATCGTCATTATACCTACTTGATTTCGGGGGTAAGGATTTCAAATGTTATATAATACCGGCTACTATAAATATGTAACCGGTAGCACTGGTAGCAATGCAGGTCATTTGCCTTCGGCTTCTGAACCCATCTTAGAGTACTTATAATATGTGTGTAGATTCTGTAGATAAAGTAATGTATGCAACTGTACATAATTAGGCATTAAAACACTCGTGTGACCTTATTATGAATAGCATAATAGTAGTTTATGCAACTGGTACATAATGAGGGGCATTAAAACACGAGTGTGTTTTATGAAACGAGCCGAAGGCGAGTTTCATAATAAGGTCACACGAGTGTTTTAATGCCTAATTATGTACAGTTGCATACATTACTTTATCTACACACATATTATAATTACTCTAAGATGGGTTCAGAAACCGTAGTAAATAAATACAATAATTGTGTTAATACAAACTTTTTTGCACGGTTGCGGAAATATCGAAATCAGAACTGGCAACCGATACCTGAATGTTATTTTAAAAAGTAAAGAGTCCTTATTCTGATGTGATCATGTCGTCCTAGCTCAAATTTCGTGCGATATATACTAAAAAAACATCGAGCTGACATTTCGCATCGACTGAATTTGAATTTTCAGTGATATTAGAATAGGGACATGTCAACTTTGACATTTAAATTTTGACAGTTTTGTTTGACGTAATATTTTAACATCATATATGAGATTAAAATGAAATATTTTATTACTGCTGTAGCCTTAGCCACAGATAAGAAAATTGCCATAAATTCATTGAATGTTGAAATGAGAGTCATTTTCTACGGTTTCCGAACGCATATTAGAGGATTTATGATATGTGTGTAGATAAACTACTATTATGCAACTGGTACATCATGAGGGGCATTAAAACACGAGTGTGTTTTATGAAACGAGCCGAAGGCGAGTTTCATAATAGGGTCACACGAGTGTTTAATGCCTAATTATGTACAGTTGCATACATTACTTTATCTACACACAGATTTTAAGTACTCTACGATGTGTTCAGAAGCCGAAGGCAAATGACCTGCATTGCTTACCAGTGCTACCGGTAACATATTTATAGATGCTCTAAATAGATATCAAATTTGAACCCCTTTTCCCTGAATTAGTCGAAATCGAGTAAATTGACGATTTTAGGAAAAAAAAAATTTTTTTACTTAAAATTTAAAATAAATGTAAAGTTTGATATCCTTATCCCCGAATTAGTCGAAATCAAGTATAATGACGATTTTTCGTAAAATTTTTTTTTTTTTACTTAAAATTCAAAATAAATGTAAAATTTGAAATCCTTATCCCCGAATTAGTCGGAATCGAGTATAATGACGATATTTCGAAAAAAATTTTTTTTTTTTAACTTGAAATTCAAAATTAATATAAAATTTGAAATCCTCATCCCCGAATTAGTCGAAATCGAGTATAATGACGATTTTTCGTAAAAAAATTTTTTACTTCAAATTCTAAATAAATTTAAAATTTGTATTCCTTATCCATGAATCCTTATCCCAAAAAAAATACATTATTGCCGTGTCCGGGGAAAAAAGCAATTGCAGGCTGAGTATTTGTTTAAACGGACGAGCTTGCGAGTCCGTTTAATTATAATACGAACCCTGCAATTGCCATTCCGGCCGAGGCTAATATTGTACTTTTCTCAAAAATGGAGGAAATACGACAAAATTTGGATAAATATTTGATAAACATAATCTTAAAACGTCAAAAACATCATGCTCAACAAAAAATAAACAGCGGGATGTTTATTTTTTTTAACAGAATCGCAAGTGTATTGTTTTACCGAAAAACGCAAATTATTCGAAAGACTTAAAAAGACGTCGCGTTTCCAACAGAAAATTACGAGCTGAATTGGCTGAATACGATACGACCTGTGCCTCCTTTTATATGACAGTTTCTACTTTCTTTTAAAGTTTGGAATTTATATTATGTGAAATTGCAGGCGGCCTACAATGTTTTTAGAACATAAGGTGTCCAAGATTGGGTGTCCATAATTGGATTTTGTCTGTCCATCATAGGATTTTCGAAGATTTTCGACTTTTTCAGATTTGGAGCAATTTTCTCGGAACTTACAAGGTTATCCATAACTTTTTTATGTTTATTATAATTAGTGATTATTAAGCTACATTTTCTTTGAAATGACTCACACCAAACTTATAAAATAAGAGAGTTATAGCCAAAAGATGTCGACGGAGTTCTTAAGCCGTCCATAATTGGTGCCACTACGTTATATACTACTCCGCTTTACACATATCCAATTAATAGAGTAATTTAATGAGCAATTACCGAACGCCTATAAACGAGACAGATTTTTTGTAAATTGCATTTGAAATGTATAGTTTTCACGACTTTTTGACGTCAAAATAAGCTTCATTGACCAGGTAATTTTAAAAATTCCATATTATTTATTTAACATCAGTAGAAGCAAAATAATTGTGTATTTATTATTTTGCAATAGTTCTTATTTCTAGATAAAATGTACTTATGTTGTTATGGCAGAATCATTAAGATTAAAACACTATTTTATTAAATATGTTCGCGTGATAGGTTCAATGTGTACGCTTTACCGAACGCCCGTTCGTTAAAGCGTACCCATGGTCTCTGATACCGAACATATGATTATCTCGGCCTAGCTGCTATTTGGCGTTCATTGGAATATAAACCATATTCAGCGTACAGCTAGATCTATATTGAAATGTGTTGTTTTTCGTATATCTTTAAAAAAAAGCCAGCGCTACTTAGATGTAAACCGTTAACGAATAAATTATATAAAAATAAATTATTGGCGATTAGCGAAGAATTTTTAATAGATAAGTATATTATTTATATAAAAAAATATTTGATTTAAATTTTTAATTATAGACAGTTTTTTCTTAGATTAAATTACCGTCAAGATTGCTCGAAATCACAAAACTAGTGCAGTTAGGTTGAAATAAATAGTCACTCATCAGTTTACAAACTCACACACTGCCATCATTCCATACATTTCTTCCCTAGTTCGGTGAAACGGCATGCCGATCCGGTAATGGGTGCAAATTCCGTTTCTTAGTTCGTTGAATGGGACAAATCAGTGTAATCGATATAAAAAACTTTAAAAAATATTTTTATATACGTCTAACTATGTAATAAATTTCGACGTACATTTAAATGATGACAAATTTATCTATCTTCACCATATGCTGTTGATCATAATCGTACAAAAATTCTAAACCTTATTAAAAAAACAAACGTACATGTAGGTCTTAAGCGTCCGGTGAAGGGTACTTTTACCTTAGTCGGCGACACCAAAAAATACCTAATTACGAGTTGTGATTGGTTGATTTTGTGTCATATGAAGTACGGGCGTGTTCTGATTGGTCGATAGCACTACTATAACCGCTACAACAATGTAACATTGTTGTAGCGATTTAGGTGTGGTTTAGGTTCATAGTTGTAGTGTTCATGAGTCTACTACTATTGACAACTTTGACGCCCCAATCCCGCCATCTATAGCCATATTTCCGAGCAGTGTGGCGTGAAAAATTATGTTATTGCACAACTTAATAATATGGATAACAATACGTATGGCTTTCGTATCATTCTGTCATGTAATATTCGGGAATACAAGAGTATGTCAAACGATTTTTCTAGTAAATGAACCATTCGGGCAAATGAAAATCGGGCAAATGTTTATCGAGCAATTGAAATTATTCCATATGAATTTCGGGCAAACAATAGACACCCCATACGTTAAACTTATAACACCCCTCTTTTTGCGTCGGGGGTTAAAAACAATATTGAGACATACTTCGAAAGCAATAATAACTTCGTTTTTTTTATTAGATGTTCAAACACACATGTAAATAAACTCAATTTGACAATTATATCATAACATAATTAATATGTTTTTCTGTAGTTTTCATTAATAAAATTATATTATATTTTATTAAGGATGAAATAAAATAAAAAAGTCTACTTTATTACAATCCACGATGTGCTGTCATTGTGTCAAAACGGACGGAACGGAATGTGTACTAATTGGTGACTGGCAGCATGGTAAATTCAATGATACCTAATGAAAAATCAAAACAGAATAGGGATTTTAGGGACCTTAAACAGTCAGGCATTTTACTCGCCTTTTGTTTCGCAATTTTCGTTACTCTGCGGGTCACGGAGAGGTATAACATTAACAAGTTCAATAGTTCTATATAATAAAACATTAATAACAGTTTTTTTAAGAATTTGAATGTAAAAGAAGCGCGAAGTAGGTTCAGCGTGTTGGTTGGTACACTTACGTGGTGGTGATGGTCGAAAAGATGAAGTAATCCAGGCTCTTGTCTTGAGCGGCTACTGGCACTTCGAGCACGCTGGAAACAATACGGTTATAATATCATAAAGTTTACTAGCGACCCGCCCCGGCTTCGCACGCGGGTCGCGGGTGCAATGCTGATACTAATTGCTAATGCATGTATTACATAAGTATAAACCTTCCTCTAGAATCATCCTTTTGATTGATTTTGGAGTCATGTTCACATTCTTGCGAGCAATGTCGCAAATTTGTCCGATCTCTGTGAATCACTCTATCTATTAAAAAAACCGCATAAAAATCCGTTGCGATATACAATTCTTGACTATATGATTGTGGTACTATGGTGGTACTGGACAATAGCAGAAACATAATTGCTTAAAATTTTCTCGATAGAAAAGAAATCCAAAGTTGAGTCTATATTTTCCTTTTTTTACTCGGCCTACTAAAACAACGCATTATTAAAAGACACGATTAAGTTAATATGATGGTATTTTACCTCATATAGGTACTGACAAGAGGAAATTTAAAAAATCTGCACACAGTCAGATATTTATCGAAATTTGTCTAAAAAGCCATTCCCGGAGAGTGTTGCATTCCGTTTTGTCGTGAACGAAAAACATACGCGCGTCTCTTTCAATCAATATATCCGTGTCCGTACTTTATCACGAAAAACTTTTTCACGAACACTTTTTCACGAACGACTTTGCCACGAAAAACTTTATCACGAATAGATTTTATCACGAAAAGAGTTTATCACGAAAACTTTATCACTAAAGACTTTATCACGAAAACTTTATCACGAATAGACTATACCACGAAAGACTTTATCACGAAAACTATATCACGGTGTCGTGAGTGTGTGGTGTGATATTTGTGGAATATATTGTATGGCTGTGTATTATATTGAACAAAAAAGTGTTGGTCTGCACAATATATATATCAGTAGCAACAGCACCTCTCAGTCTCTCTCAGTATCTTGTGGCAGGTATACAACTCGATTCCCACCGGCTTGCCTAATTTTCAGCCAGTCCAGTTCTTTTACTACAGCTCATGAAGAATAAGAAAGGCACATTATTTCCGGCTTCCCGAAGAATATTTTAACGCGCCGCCACTGATATATATACATAGACTTTGTACACGTGTTAGTTTGTCTCTCTTCTGGTTCCTGTCTCCACTCAATTGCTCAAAGGTTAACTGGAAGAGATCCCTTTTAGGGATAAGTTCGCCTTTGTACCAAAATAACCTAATTTGTCTGAATTTTTACCTGTGTATTGAGTACTATAAAGTAATTATATACATACGTATACATGCATACAGTTTGTTGGCAGAAAACATATATATTATCAGTTGGAAAATACTCGTGCAATGTGATTTTCAGGTTCGTATTACGTGCATTCAGGATTATGTTGTTAGGTACCTTCCGATCAGCAGTATTCAGTGATCGTGATCAATCAATCTTCCAGTATCTAGGGTTAAAGATAAACAAAACAATTAAGGTGCCTACCTGCGTAATCCACAGAATCCAAGTATTAGATAGGACAACGAGCCACTCATTTCTGAAAGCATTGCATTGCATTCATGAGAAATATCTTTGGGATTGAAAACATCCGTATCCAATCCATCTGTTTGACATAGATTACAGCAATTCAACTTTTTTTGAAGTGAAAACTTCTTTAGCGGCGCTGAGCACTTTTTGTGATGGGGAAAAAATGGTTAAATTCGCGACGATGCGTAAGACCAGCTAATAGTTGACCCAGCCCTCCCAGTATCGTGATTGCGATGTTAGGAGGGGTCAACTCAGCTGGCCATCTAGCTGTCCGACGATACGACAACTGCACTCCAAATTGAACCGTAATCATAAAACTAAAATTTATTTATTTATTGAGGAGATAACACAGAGAGCATACATGAAATGGACAAAAAAAAAGAATAACATAAAAGTCCTTGGATACAGTTGCTTCCATATACGTATCTCACTGAGAACATAGCAATACTTAAACAATACCACTTAATACATACAAAACTAACATGCGGCTTACAATATTACAAAGTGTGGAAAGACTTAGTATATAATCAGTAATGACTTAAATTAATACAACGGAAAGGAAAAAGTAACTTAGGTATTCGTTATTCTACTTCTATATAAATTTGTAACTGCAGACTTGAACTGGGCGCGAGATTTTGAGAAGAGATCAATTTCTAGAAGAGACTTATTGTAGTGGTCACACAGTCTGTATATAGGTGCACGCTTTTTGGCGTTAGTCTTTGCCTTCGGAAGACTAAAGAGGTGTGTAGACCGCGTTAGTTTGAGAGGGGCTCGAAAGTACATTTTTGATATGAGACTTGGACAGTCCAGGTCGCCCGCACATATGTCACGCAGCATAACTGCATCGGCGATGCAACGTCGGTCCCGTAGCGAAAGCATATTGTATTTAATTAAGAGCTCATCATAAGAGTACCGTGGGTTCTTCAGTCGGATGTTGAGGTGTCGCAAGAACTTTTTTTGTACCATTTCTAGTTTGTTACAGTATACATTATAAAAAGGGTTCCATGCAACTGACGCGTACTCAAGATTGGAACGAACTAAAGATTGAAAAAGGCAAGTAAGGCTGAACTTCCGTTTGAAGGGTTTGGTGACGCGCATAACAAAGCCCAACATTCGGTATGCTTTTTTGAGAATATGGTCGATATGTGCGTCTAGTGTCATCTTTGTGTCAAGAGTCCCAATTAAAGTCCCAATTTAGAGTGAGCGGCATGTGTCGTTGCGACACCCGTCCGCTCATTTCAAATTGAGCCTTTAACGCATACATTTACGGTTCAACTAAGTCCAATATCGGATAGCCACTCTGACCGATTTCCATAAAGATCACATTTCAAATAAATTCTCATGGAAAGTAGTTCTTATTGTCCCTATATATATAAATACGATGACAGTTCATGTCAAAATATTGGCTAAGCGTGATGGACAAAGTATGAACAATTTTAAATCGACTTTGTAATCGATGCTTGGTGTCCGATTTCAATTAAAACTTCTGATTCTGAGACTGAAGTATAATCGATTAATGAAGTACCTAGTTTTTAATAACGTGGCAGATTTTTCTCCTATGCTTTTGGCAGAGGGGCAAGTATATCAATGGCGGCTCCCGCCTTAAATGCTCCAAGGTATATATGTAGATGGATTATTCGAATATGAATAATATGAATATCTTTGTTATTTAGTTTCTTTATCATGTCATTGAATTTTCACTTCTGACGGCACTCCCTGAGTGCAACCAGTTGTTTTTTTTTAAATTATAATTGCATCAATAAATTGTTTTGGATAATTCGATTCGAACTATGTAATATAAAACTGACGATTTAAAAGTGCTTGTTGCTTGGCCTATTTGAATAAAGAATGTTTTGAGTTTGAGTTCTGTTATAAGAACTTACTGTTTAGCTGATAGGTAGGTCAGTGTACGGACTTGATTCTGAAAAAAAGGATAATTATATTAGTACGAGTATACTTTGTAGCTGGACGAATCCTGTCCCCTCCGCTAATAAGCAGAAATATACTCTTATCTTAATGTCCCTTTGGCACACTGCACGGGTCGGCAGGCACGTTTCCGTGTACCTAAATAATACCTACATACTGCACACCAACACAACGCAAACCCTTCCGTTCTATAAAAAACACAGTAGAAATATTCTGCAGTAACTAGTAAAGCTGGTTTTGTATGAGAATAAATGATGATGTATGAGCTGTACGCAGCAGTACACGTCATAATTACCGCACCCACGAGCCATGCTGCCGCTGCGCTGCGCCTGCCCACTAAACTTAATACATTTCATCTTTATTTCATGCCAATTTATAATCCGCAATCAATTTTCTGAGTTTGAGTCACGTGTCTTGAAACAAACGAATACCTACCTGTGGCGGAAATGAGCCTATTTTTACAGTCACTATGACCTGTATAATCGTCAATAAAGATAAGAAAACAGTTAGGTAAATTTAAGAGTAATCCTGTTTCGTAAGCTCAAATATTTAAGAAACCATGTTATTTACCCAACTAGTTAGCAATCCGTTCACGCTAGGTGGACGGTATAAGTACCTAGGTATTGTCCGTATCCAAGTCCGCCAAGTCGAGCAAAACAAAAGTGGCACGCCCGTTACCATACCATACCATACCATATATTCATATTCATATTCATTTATTCATAATTTAAAAATTACATGTCAGCATATATGGGTATATAAAATTAATTCTCTCATAATAATTACATTTTACAGGTTAAAAATTCGTCGTAACTGTAGAATGTGTGCTCGAGGAGCCAGTTACCATACCATACCATCCTTTTCTCGAAGTCATTCAGGCCATTTTCAACCTCCTATTATTTTGCCCTAGCTAAAGCTAGAACCCTTAATTTTCAGAAACATGTAGGGCACAACATTGGTTAGACATATTCTCAATAACATTCAATTTGAACTTTTATTTTAAGAATATTTTAAGAACTATTGGCCCTCAAAGTTCCTTAGTTTTGACACTGACTCACTGACTGACTGACAGATAATCAATCGTTTAAGGTGCTTCTAGCAGACCCGCAAGCTCCAAATTTTAAACATGACTAGTTTTTAGCCTATTTATTCCTAGAAAAACTAAAAATATTGCAATATCAGTCATGTATCAGACATATACAAACTGCATAAGTAAGTTTGTAATCCTATACAAAATACATGCGATTACAAAGTTACTTTTGTAGTTTGGATGTTCGTTACTCAATCACGCAAAAACGGCTGAACGGATTATGATGAAACTTGGTATGTTACGATTTTATAGCCTAAATTATCATAAAGGATACTTTTTAGCCCTTAAATCATCCCTTAAATGGATGAATTTGGGGGTGGAAGTTGAATCTGAAGCACGTGGTTGGTATTTACCAAACTTGCTGCACACGGAAAATTCATCTCAGAAAAACCAGTGTAAGCCTGAGCTCCGAATATGCATATAGTTGGTACCAATCTCACGGCCAAGATACAATAGAACGTGTGGTGAGGCGAGTCTAAACAGTTGTAAATATACGAGTATATATCACGATATGACATTTGGCGTGTCATTACTCACTTACAGATGACATTCGGTAAAGTTGAAATCAATGCACATCACTTTTACACAACTTACTAATTTGAGTTTTATTATGGGTGAGATAAAGTAGGCATTCGCATGCTTTAGTTTTTATTTTTACCATCGTTGTGATAAAATTTAAGTACTTTTGCTACTACTTGATGAGCTATTATTTCAAGTCAAAAGAGTTGGTATACGTGCGAGGAGCGACGCGCGCCCCGCGCGGGGGAGGCGATTTACTGAAGCGAGCGGCAGCCGCGCTCATTCGCGCAATACGTCTAGACACGCGGCAGCGTGTCAAGCCAAAGTTAAAAAAAAAAAACTGGCGTCGCAGCGGCCGTGTGTTATATTACACTAACCATTTGGTGGCACTTTTGACCCCTACGTTACTCAAAATGTATTGAACGTACACATATGAAATTTGGTACGTTTATTAAGATCCTTAAGGCTAACCAGATTCCCAAATTTCATAAATATAGCTCAATCGGTTATTAAGATACAAACATCTAAAAATAGGGATTTTTCTACATAGGATAGTTATTGGGGAAGATATAATCCTATCAAAAACATTACATGTAAAAAGGTGCAAGTCTCGCAGCACAGTTCTTCTACAACAAAAAAGTTTTGATATGTAATGTTAAACCAAGTCGGTTATATTTTAATCAGTAGTACTGGGGGGTTGTCCACAGAACTAGATTTCCACCGACTTGCATAGGCATTACTTTATTTTTTTTAAATACATAGAATGACTTGGCCATCGTACACAACGCTATACTCATCAGTGGCGGCGCGTCAAAAATATTCTAAGGGAAGCCGGAAATAATTTGCCTATCTTATTCTTCATGAGCCGTAGTAAAAGAACTGGACTGGCTGAAAATAAGGCAAGCCGGTGGGAATCGAGTTGTATGGACGCTCCGCCACTGATACTCATACATATGTACTGCTTAAACTCGCTCTAGCTGTATGTCATTAGGGCTAGCGTATGTTTCATTAGGATTATTTTAAACAGTTGATGATTATTTTTATGTCAAGAGTAGCCACGCGATGGCCAGCGTCTCATTGAGCGAGTTTAAGCAATAGGTACATTATTTATGAGTAAAGCGTTGTGTGCGATGGCCAAGTCATTCTATGTATTTAAAAAAAAAAAAGTATAATGCCTATGCAAGTCGGTGGAAATCTAGTTCTGTGGACAACCCCCCGGTACTACTGATTAAAATATAACCGACTTGGTTTAACATTACATATATTTAACATATATTTAACAGTACGTGGGGCGCCGGCGCCGGCCGCCGCTGCTGGCCACGCCGCGCACGCGCACCGGCCTCCTGCGCTCGGCACCCTGGACAAGGGCCCTGCGCACATTCAACCAAGTTGCCACTCGGGTTGATGTATTCCACTGTTCTCTAAATGAGTTCACTAAAGTTACTTTGTATGTATTATGTTATTGTACCTGAGTCTTAAATTTATGTTATTAATAAGCTATGTATACTTGTTGTGAAATAATTTGCTACACTATCGCATTGGGAAACTGTAAGGATAGATGTATTGTTATTATAAATAAAATAAAATAAAAAATACCAAACTTTTTTGTTGTAGAAGAACTGTGCTGCGAGACTTGCACCTTTTTACATGTAATGTTTTTGATAGGATCTCATCTCTTTTTGTAGGCTGTCCTTCTTTTTTTCTTTTCAGGTACGACTTCTTGTACGTCAGCTACCATTTTCCTCGAAGCCCACTCTCTGTCTTTATGGGTTTTTCTCCGAGGTTTGGACGTGACAATTTCTGACAAGTCTGGACGGTAAATGCTTCTAAGTCTATTGTATTCTGAAATTGCAGGTTCTTGAGCTTTGATGCTATTAAAATCGACATTGATTAGATGTAAACCGCCCAAACTTGTCACTCTCGAGAGTGCCACGTATGCTTACCCGCATGTAAATACCGTGGAACCGATATCCATCAGTGCACTATTTAGACTTAGACCCTGAATTTTATGTATGGTCATTGCATAAGCTACACATATGGGAAACTGTTCGCGATGGACATGAGCTTTATTGATAATTTCAAATTTAGTTTTGACAGGACCAAGCCTACCAATGTCGTAAAAACGTTCGTTATTAAATTTAATGTGTATTTTTTTATTCTATCTCCATTATCAGAGTCAACCTTTACGCCTTGAACTATACCAATAGAACCATTAACTAAACCAAGACTGACGTCAATATTTCGCCTTAACATTACTTTTGATCCTATTTTTATAATGATATTTTCTTCCAAACCTGTCATGGAAGCATCGTCTTCATATTTTTTTTTTTTATGCATTTACGAGCTCTTTTCGTTAGGTATTTGGGGCAATCTATGCTATCAACGGCTGTTAGTTTTATTTCTGGATATGGGAGGGAATTAAGAATTGAGCTGTTTAACTGTTGACACATATTTTTTGTAGGTAATAAGCAAACGGTGTCGTCAGGAAGTTTGGACAGGTATTCAGTAATTTCAAGTAATCTGCTTTCATTCGATTTGGAATGAAGTTCGATTAACCTAGTCATAAGTATGTCGCGATCTTTTTGTGTAATTACACCTAATCTTATTCTAGGTTAGGTTAGGTTAGGTTAGGTTAGGTTAGGTTAGGTTAGGTTAGGTTTAGGGGGGAACAACCACTTCTGGAGGAGATCAGGCGGTGGAGGCTCGACTCCCGCCGTGTCCTCATCCAGAAGTGGAAGGAAAGGCTGGAGGTGCCGAGTGCTGGCCACTGGACCATCGGAGCGATCCGGCCCGTCCTGGAGAGATGGGTCGGAAGAAAAGGGGAGTTTCTCTCCTTCCACCTTGTGCAGATCCTATCGGGGCATGGCTGCTTCGGGAGATATCTGTGCAGGGTGGCGGGACGGGAACCGACGACGGAATGCCACGCGTGCGGCGATGCCGAAGACACGGCTCAACACACGCTGGCAGTGTGCCCAACTTGGGCGGAGCAGCGGGCCGCACTCGTGGCGGTAGTGGGGCGCGACCTCTCCCTGCCTGCCGTGGTAGACGCCATGGTAGGCAGCGACAGGTCGTGGAAGGCGGTGGCCTCCTTCTGTGAGGACGTGATGGTGCAGAAGGAGGCGGCGGAGCGTGGAAGGGAGGAAGATCCGGCCTCCCAACCAATGCGTCGCAAACGCGTAGGGCGGCGGCGGTTGGCCTACGACCGTCGAATTCCCCCTTAAGGGTACCTGTGGGCGGCCGGCACGGGGACGTCGGTCGCCTACACAAAGGTTCCCGAGTGGCGGGCATGCCGCTAGGCAAGCCCTTTGAGAAGAAGCGGGGGGAATATTTCTCCCCGGAGACGAGTCCGGAGCTCCGGACAGCCGCTGGCGAGGTTGTGGTAGAGTACAAGTTAGTTCCCAGGACCTCGCCCTATAGCACGCAGGCGGCAGATAGAGGGGTTTTTAGTGGGTATTGTAGGCCTCATTAGCCGACACGGAAGTCCCACATAACCACCAGGGTCCGTCCCCGCACCCTGGTGGTATGCGTAAAGCATTTTCCCCTCTTAAAAAAAAAAAAAAAAAAAAAAAAAAAAAAAAAAAAAAAAAAAAAAAAAAAAAGTTTAGGTTAGGTTAGGTTAGGTTAGGTTAGGTTAGGTTAGGTTAGGTTAGGTTAGGTTAGGTTAGGTTAGGTTAGGTTAGGTTAGGTTAGGTTAGGTTAGGTTAGGTTAGGTTAGGTTAGGTTAGGTTAGGTTAGGTTAGGTTAGGTTAGGTTAGGTTAGGTTAGGTTAGGTTAGGTTAGGTTAGGTTAGGTTAGGTTAGGTTAGGTTAGGTTGGGGCGCTATGTCAGGTAACCTCCTCGAGTGTCTGGGCTCTACCAATTCCCCTTGATCCGGTTGATCCGCGGGAAAGGGAAGAGCCCAGGCCGGTGCGCCCTGGAGGCAACGGCAGGTGATCATTTAGTGAACCCTAAGTGATCGCCTGCTGATGCTACCGATAACCTGACACGGGGGGGATAGGGGGTTCCGCATCAGGGAGTCGCAAGGCTCCCCAGGTGCGGCGGCGAGGGACAGGCGGGGTAGGGGCGTTTGTCCTCCCGTAGCCTGTTTGGGGGGCACTGCGGACAGGGTAACTAGGGACCTGTGCCGTTGCGAGGTGGCTGCTCCGATTCCGGTTGGCAGAGGGCCTAGAACCGGATCGGATGCGGCGTGGTTGCGGGGTAGGGGCATTTGTCCTCCCGCGGCCTCTTGAGGGGTGCTACGGGGTAGGGGCATATGTCCTCCCGTAGCGGTGGTGCACCGGGGTAGGGGTATTTGCCCTCCCGGTGCCTTGAGGGTGGGACCGGAACACCGTGTGTCTGGTGCCGGTCCCGGGCCTCCCCGGGGGTGTATTAGGGACGCCAGTGAGGGAAAGCACGCTGTCCATGCTGCAGTGTGCTTTTTCGGTGAGGGTTCGCCCGAGGGCGAAGGTGCCGGTGATGTCGTGGTAGAATGTACGATCTCACGGCATCACCACTAAGACACGAGAGGGCAGCATCCCAGAGTTTTAGTGGGTAGGCTAGGCCCTTCTGGACTGGAGAGCCCCACATAACCAATGCGTAATTTCTGGTTCTCCCCCAGAGCCTTAGGTTACGTATTGGTATGCAGTTTCATGCATTTCTCTGGGTCAAAAAAAAAAAAAAAAAAAAAAAAAAAAAAAAAAAAAAAAGGTTAGGTTAGGTTAGGTTAGGTTAGGTTAGGTTAGGTTAGGTTAGGTTAGGTTCGGGATTCGGTCCATTACAGCGCAGGTGGGGCTAATGTTGGACGCGAGGCTGGGAGCCCTGGAAATAGAGGGTAGGCTGCTGCCGGCCCAACCAATGCGGCCCCCGCTAGCTGCCGACCGAAAGCGACGGGCTGAGCAGGTCGCCTCTCCCGCTCCCGAGCCGGCCCCCGCTACAGCTGCAAAACGGGGGCCCCCAAATATGACGGAGGAGTCGGTCAAAGGCAATAAAGCGAAAGGGAAGGGGAAGGGGAAGAAAACGGGGATCACTGCTGCGGCTCAACCCCCCGCGACACCAGCTCCCCGGCCACCGTCGCAAGCCCCTGAAGCCAACGAGTGGAAGGTAGTGGGGAAAAATAATAAAGTGGTGCAAACAAGCAAGCAAGCGCCAAGGCAGCCCAAGCAAGCGAAGCCCAAAACGAGGAAACTCCGCCCCCCTCGCTCGGCAGCAATTGTGCTGACGCTGCAGCCCGACGCGGAGGAAAAGGGCGTGACCTACGCGAAGGTGCTCGCCAAGGCCAAGGAGAGTATCAACCTTGAGAGCCTCAACATTCAAACCATTAGGTTTAAGCGAGCGGCCACTGGCGCCAGAGTCCTGGAGGTGCCGGGAACAGCAAGCGGGGAGAAGGCTGATTCCCTAGCCAAGGTGCTAGTCGAGAAGCTTGGGCAGGATATCGTACGAGTATCCAGGCCGATGAAGTGCGCCGAGCTGCGCATCATGCACTTGGATGACTCCGTGTTGCCCGGTGAGGTTGTTGCTGCTGTTTCCAGGGCGGGAGGCTGTGACGAGAGCCAAGTAAAGGCCGGAGAAATCCGCGAGGATGCGTCTGGCCTCGGCTCAATTTGGCTCCGCTGCCCGGTAGCAGCAGCCAAAAAAGTGGTAGAAGCCGACGGCGGGAAACTCCGGGTGGGGTGGGTCCGTGCCGCGGTGAAGCTACTCGATCAGCGTCCCATGCGCTGTTTCAAGTGCCTCGAGAAGGGTCACGTACGTGCACAGTGCACTTCCGACGCTGACCGAAGCGACGTATGCTACCGATGTGGCAAAGCAGGTCACAGAGCTGCTGGCTGCCTCGCCACACCACACTGTGTTGTGTGTGCGGATGCGGGTAAAAAGGCGGACCATGGGCTGGGCTCAAAGGCTTGTCATTCCCCAGGTCCAAAAGTGTCGAGAAAAAAGATCGGAGCAGGCCTCAAGGCCTCGTCTCAGGCGACCCAGCCTAAGGGCCCAGAGCACGAGGAGGATCCAATGGCAACGGATTAGGATGGCTGTAAGAGTACTGCAGACGAATCTCAACCACTGCGCCAGGGCCCAGGACCTCTTGTTCCAATCCCTGGCGCAGTGGATGATTAGCGTTGCTGTGGTGGCAGAACCGTACTCAATCCCTCCCCGGGATGACTGGGTTGGGGATGTGGACAGGTCTGTGGCACTAGTCATGCGGACGGTGACCGGCGGTCTGCCGATGACCGGTGCTATAAAAGGGCGGGGCTACGTGGCTGCACTCTGCGGTGAAATATGGTTTGTAGCAGTCTACTTCTCTCCTAACCGTTGCCTGGCTGAGTTTGAGCGGTTCCTAGATGAAATAGGGGCTCGAGTCGGTCAGTTCCTACCACGCCCGGTGATCGTTGCCGGAGACTTTAATGCCAAATCCACGGCTTGGGGCTCTCCGGCGACGGATGCGCGTGGTGCGACCCTGCTGGAGTGGGCGGTCGCGGCTGGCCTGGTGGTAATCAACCAGGGAACGGCAGAGACATGCGTGCGGCGGCAGGGTGGCTCTATCGTGGATATTACGTTTGCGAGTGCCTCTCTAGCGCGCCGTGTCCAAGGATGGGAGGTCATGGTGGGGGTGGAGACGCTTTCGGACCATAGGTACATTCAGTTTGAGGTTGTCCCACCAGCACCAGCACTGGCGACGAACATTTCCTGTCGCAATGGCCCGGCCGAGAGTGGTCCAAGATGGACCCTTACCAAACTCGACCGAGAACTTTTGAAGGAAGCGGCTATTGTGCAGGCTTGGTTGCCGGACCTGGAGGGAGCGGTGGTGGTAGAGACCAAAGCGTCCCGGCTTCGGGACGCCATGACGCAAATTTGCGACGCGGCGATGCCCCGAGCCAAGTCTCTGCCACCAAGGCGTAGTGTGTATTGGTGGACCGCCGAGCTCGCGCAGATGCGCAGTACCTGCATAACTATGCGGCGCCAGTACACGCGACTAAGGAGGCGTAGACTGAGAGATGAGGACGAGGAGCGCCGCCTGTATGAGGCTTACAAGGCCTCCAAACTGGCGCTCTCGGTGGCCATAGGGCAGGCAATTGAGGCGAGTCGTGCCGAATTTCTGGAGACCCTCAATGCCGACCCGTGGGGAAGGCCATATAAACTCATCCGGAACAAGATGCGCCCTTGGGCGCCCCCGCTGACACAAACACTGAAGCCGGAATTTGTGGCTCGCGTGGTCGCGACGCTTTTCCCCGAAAGGGGACCTCACCAGCCGCCTACTATGGCGCCGCCAGCGGTGAGGCCAACCGAGGAGGAGACCGTCCCGCCAATTCGTCCTGCCGAGTTAGCTGTGGCCGTCACCCGGCTCCGTGCCAGGAACACGGCCCCAGGGCCTGATGGCATCCCGGGCCGTGCGTGGGTTTTGGCTATGGATGCATTAGAGCCGAGGCTACTGCGTCTCCTGACCGCTTGCCTGGAGCAGGGCTGCTTCCCAAGGGAGTGGAAATGCGGGAAGCTGGTGCTACTGCGAAAGGAGGGGCGACCGTCGGACTCTGCGTCTGGCTACCGACCAATAGTCCTGCTCGATGAGGTGGGCAAGCTCTTTGAGCGGATAATCGCTGCTCGCCTCATCAGGCACATGGAGAATGAAGGGCCGGACTTAGACGACTGCCAGTTTGGCTTTCGCAGAGGCCGTTCGACGGTCGACGCAATCCAGCGGGTCAAAAGAATGGCGAACGAAGCCGTATCCCAGGGTAGGGTCGTCTTGGCGGTGTCATTAGACATTGCCAACGCCTTTAATACACTGCCCTGGAACACAATACTTGAGGCGTTACGATACCACCGGGTACCCTCCCACCTGTTCCGCATTATAGGGGCCTACCTCAGCGAGAGGTTTGTTGTTTGGCCTCAGCAGCAGGAATGGGGCAGGAAAGGAATGTGTCGTGGAGTTCCGCAGGGGTCGGTTCTAGGACCACTCCTGTGGAACATAGGCTATAACTGGGTCCTACGGGGGGAAAACTTGCGTGAAGTCAACGTCATCTGCTACGCTGATGACACGCTCGTGACGGCCCAGGGACCCAGCTACCGAGACGCAGCCGTGCTGGCGACAGCGGCAGTTGCCCATTGCGTCGCTAGGATTCGACGGTTGGGCCTGGAGGTGGCTCTAACAAAGTCCGAGGCCATATGCTTCTATGGCCCACGGCGAGCACCCCCAGCCGACGCACACATCGTGGTGGGAGGAGTCCCAATTGCTGTCAAGCCGACACTGCTATATCTTGGCGTCGTGCTTGACAGCAAGTGGAATTTCAAAGCACATTTTGAGCGCCTGGCGCCCAAGTTGCTGCGTGCGGCGTCGGCCTTTGGGCGCATACTACCGAACATGGGAGGGCCCGAGAGCTCGTGTCGCCGCTTATATGCGGGAGTAGTGCGCTCGATGGCGCTCTATGGTGCACCAGTCTGGGTAGACGCCCTCTACAACCATAACATTGCCCAGCTGCGCCGACCGCAGAGAGCAATGGCTCAGAGGGCAATCAGGGCATACCACACCGTAAGCGCGGAAGCTGCGTGTGTGTTGGCCGGTTCCTTACCCTGGGACCTGGACGCAAGGGCCCTCGCGACCTTGTATCAGTGGCGCGGGGAGACGCGAAATCGAGGGGACCTGCTGGCACCGCAGGAAATCAAGAAGCGACGGACAGAGCTACTGCAAGAAGCGGTGGAGAGATGGGGGCAGCGGCTGGAGCGGCCAAGCGCCGGCCTCCGCACCATAGAGGCGATACAACCAGTCCTCCAAGGCTGGTTGGAAAGGCGCTCCGGGGTCTTAACATTCAGGCTGACACAGGTACTGTCGGGGCATGGTTGCTTCGGCAGTTACCTGCACAAAATCGCACAGCGAGAGCCGACCCCGGAATGCCACGAGTGCGGAGCCGACGTAGACTCCGCTCAACATACGTTGGCAGAGTGCCCTGCATGGGGCGTGGAAAGGCAGGAGGTGGTCGCCCGATTAGGGCCGGACCTAACACTACCAGCTGTAGTGAGGGCCATGCTGTCCAGCGAAGCCAGCTGGAAAACGATGCTGGACTTCTGCGAAAAGGTCATGGCCGAGAAGGAGGCTGCGGAGCGCGAGCGAGAGATCAGTGCCGAAGCTGACCCAATGCGCCGCCGCAGAATAGGGCGAAGGCGTGCCGCGCACAATCGGCGCTTGCCGCCATAACGAGGATCTCCGGGTGACAGTCACGGGGGCGTCTGTCACCCATAGGAAGGAGGTCCTCGAGTCGGAGGGCGTGTTACGTGTTCGGACACGCCCATACATGCTGTCCGGGGGACTATAGTCCTCCCGCGATGGGCCCAAACGGGGCAACTGCTGACGGGGTTGCGGACGCGTACCAGTTCCCGTGACCCCGCCGATACGCAGAGAGACGAACACCGTGGGGTTTTAGTCGGTAGTCCGGGCGGTTCCCGGGAGTCCGACATATCCGTCCTGGCCTCCCCAGCCAGGCGGAATGCATAAAAGCATTTCCCCACGTACAAAAAAAAAAAAAAAAAAAGGTTAGGTTCGGGAGGAAGGGCCGGTGGAGGTAACTCCCATTACGGAGGCGGAAATCACGTGGGCAGTGCACCGTCTGAGGGCATGCAAAAAGGCCCCAGGCCCAGACGGCGTACACGGCCGAATCCTGCCGTTCGCGTTAGGGGAACTTGGGAGCCGCCTAAAGGACCTATATGACGAGTGTCTGGAGGCAGGGCGGTTCCCACAGTGCTGGAAGGAAGGGAAACTGTGCCTCCTCCGGAAAGAGAGTCGCCCGGCAGACTCCCCAACTGGGTGGAGACCTATAGTGTTGTTGGACGAGACGGGGAAAATACTAGAACGTATCCTCGCCTCCCGTATCGTCCAACACCTAGACGACGCTGGCCCCAACGTAAGCGACCGCCAGTTCGGCTTCCGAATTGGGCGGTCCTGTATGGACGCGTTGGGGGCCCTAAGAGGATTTTCGGAGGAGGCGGCAGGGAGGGGGGAGGGAGTGATCGCGGTGTCATTAGACATCGCGAATGCGTTCGGCTCCCTCCCATATTCGGTGATTGGGGAGGCCCTCAGGTACCATTGCGTGCCCCCGTACCTGAGGCGCATCGTGGAGCACTACCTCACACAGCGGGTAGTGCTCTACGAGGACAGAGAGGGGCGTAAGAGGGAGAGGCTCATGGCCTGCGGAGTGCCCCAGGGGTCCGTACTTGGCCCCCTTTTATGGAACCTGGGGTACGATTGGGCCATCCGAGGTGTCCTCCTTCCCCGGATGGCGATCATGTGCTATGCGGACGACACGATGGTTGCCGTCCGGGGGTCCGGGCTGGAGGCTACTCTAAGGAGGGCAGAGGTGGCTGCGGAACTTGTAATCACCCGCATCCAGATGCTGGGTTTAAAGGTGTCCCTCCCCAAAACGGAGGCGATATTGTTCGGGGGAAGGGGGTGGCGGCCGCCCGCAGGAGCCTCCCTAAGGGTCAGTGGGGAGAGGGTCCAGATGAGGCCCCACATTAAGTATCTGGGTCTCATCCTGGACCGGAGGTGGAACTTCGGGGAGCATTTCCGCCAACTCGCCCCCCGAATCGTGGCGGCTGCTTCGGCCCTCGGCAGACTGCTGCCCAACGTGGGGGGGCCTTCCGTGGCGTGCCGGCGCCTGTATGCCGGGGTAGCCCGCAGTATGGCCCTTTACGGGGCCCCAATCTGGGCGGATAAACTAGGCACGGCGAATAAAGCCCTGCTAAGGAGGCCACAAAGGGTGGTGGCCATCCGTATCTGCAGGGCCTACGTCACGGTGGCGTGGGCGGCGGCGTGTGCCCTAGCGGGCACTCCCCCGTGGGAAATGGATGCAGAGATGCTCGCAGAGGCGCATCGGGAGCGGGTACGATGGAGGGCTTCGGGGGAGTTTCCCGCTCCCGAAGAAGTAAGGGCGGCCAGGAAACAAACGGAGCGCAGACTCCGGGATAGGTGGAAGAGCGACCTCGAGGACTCCCCCTATGGAATCCGCACCATAGGGGCACTCCTCGGGTCGTTCGACGATTGGCTAGAGAGGCGTCACGGCAAAGTGACTTTCAGACTGACGCAGGTAATGACCGGGCATGGATGCTTTGGTCATTACCTGCACAAGATAGGTAGGGAGGGGAGCCCAATGTGCCACGAATGCGGTGAAGGGGATGACACGGCCCAGCACACACTGGAGCACTGTGTTCGCTGGGCCGTGGAGCGTCGCACACTTGTGACTGAAATACAGACGGTGGATCTCTCGCTGCACAGCATCGTGGCGGCCATGCTGCGCAGCGAGAGATGCTGGGAAGCGGTGGCCTCCTTCTGCGAAACAATCATCTCGCAGAAGGAGGCCGCGGAGAGGGAGCGCGAAGAAAGGGAAGATGCGCTCCCGCTCCGGCGCAGACGGAGGGGTCGAGGGCGCGCACGGTTCGCAGCCGCTGGCCGCGTCCTCCCCCAGTAGGGCTGGTGGGTTGGGGACCCACACAGCACGGCCCTACACGTCTGGGGGGAGGGTCACGCGTCGCTGACCTTCCCCTCCTTGGCGCGGGTGTCCTGGCTCGAGTAAGCCGGGACCGCCGGGGGGCGTCGCGGTTGAAATGCTCGCGACCCCATGGCGCCCCCTTAACGGCAGTGCGGGTGACGCCGGTGTGTTTTTAGTGGGTATGCTCCTCCCCTCCCTCTGGCTAGCAGAGGGAGTTGCGGGGGGAGAGAGTCCCACATAACCCCCGTAAGTCCCTCCCCGGGCCGGGGGTATGCGTAATGCATTTTCACACCGTCAAAAAAAAAAAAAAAAAAAAAAAAGGTTAGGTTAGGTTAGGTTAGGTTAGGTTAGGTTAGGTTAGGTTAGGTTAGGTTAGGTTAGGTTAGGTTAGGTTAGGTTAGGTTAGGTTAGGTTAGGTTAGGTTAGGTTAGGTTAGGTTAGGTTAGGTTAGGTTAGGTTAGGTTAGGTTAGGTTAGGTTAGGTTAGGTTAGGTTAGGTTAGGTTATAGGGTTGAATCTCGGTAGATTTTCTTGAAACTTGGTATACGGGGGTTTTTAAGGGTGACCTTTCTATGGTCTTTTTGGCTTGGGGTCAAATCGCCCTCCTTTTGGTACCTCCCATACAAAAAAACTGAAAAATGACGGTTTTTATTTTTTTGTGAAAAAAGTATTATAGTTGTGGAGCTGAAAACCTCCTGCCCCCAAATTTGAGTAATTCCACGTCTAATGACATTTTTTTTGTCGCTCTAGGTCTATAAACAAAAATTTTAGACCCAGGTCAGATTGTTTTCGAAAACATTTTTTGTCCAATTTGTCTCAAAAAAAATATGGTTTTGAAAGGCCTAAATGATAGCAGTTTGAAAGTGAAAACCGTTTTTCGATACCTCTCATAGTTCCGGATATATAACCACGGCCTTAATACCTATAGTTGACGGTAATTTCAAATGAGAAATTCACCTTTTTTATCTGTGAACTTTCCATCAGTATATCGTTTGTTAATTGTTCACGTCGTATAGAAAATGGTACATTTAAAATCCGCTGACGTGTACGTGAAGTGTTTTTAAAGAGCAGAAAAACTTGGTTGTACCTTATACCTAATACCTACACAGTCTAGATATTACTACATTAGGTAGATACTACAACGCTTTGATTAATAGGTTAGGTTAGATTAGGTTAGGTTAGATTAGGTTAGGTTAGATTAGGTTAGGTTAGATTATGTTAGGTTAGGTTTGGTTAAGGATACCTACAAATATCTGGTGAATACCTAAAACTGTTTACTTATAAATATTTTTTCTCCGCCGTGTGCGTAGATATTTTTGCGATTGAACAAGTCTAATATGTCGTTTATACATGCGCCTATTCATTCCGTATAGTTTTATTGTTATTATTTAAGTTTAAATAATTATATCTTTACAGTACATAATTAATGTTTCGTCACGTGATTCGTGACATAGGATTGTTAATTTTGCCGTAAAATTCAACAGGTCCCGTGGCCTAGTGGTGCACGGTCACGGGTATCGTGCTCTGGTGACTGGGGTTCGAGCCTCGACAATTAAATATATAGTTTTTGCATTTTTTATTTTTATTTATATTATTATTAATAATATTTTCGATGTTCGATATCAATTTCGCATATAAGAGAAAAAAAAATATTGACTTGAGTTTTTTTTTAGTTGACCGTATATAGTCGTTTGGGTGGGAATTTTGTTTTTCAAAAAGAAGGTTATAGGGGGTCTTGACGGTAGATTTTAATGAAATTCGGCACACGCGTTCTACATGATGTGGCCCATATTTTCCTTGAACATTGTTGGCCCTCCAATACCTCCCTTCGGGTAGTAATAGAGGGTTGAAAGTGAAATTGTTGAATTTATCACCGTTTTTATTTTTTTACTCGAAAAGTACAAAACCCACGTGAATTTCGTGTTAGATTTCTCATATTGATTTTTAATTCCCCATATATGTGTATTTTTTTCATCTCTCTATGTAAATAAACAAAAAAGTTAAGGCCGGGTTGAATCGTGTTTTGAAAAAAAAAAATTAAAATTTTGAAAAATAATTAGCACATTCGTATAGTAGAAAAATGTGCTCTATACGAAAGTGAAGTCAGTTTTTAGATATCTCTAATAGTTCCGGAAATATAGCCACCCCCTTAATCTAGTTGACGTAATTATAAAATGAGAAATCTCACTTTTTTATCTGTTAACATTCCATCAGTATATCGTTTGTTAATTGTTCACGTCGTATAGAAAATGGTTTCCCATACATTTAAAATCCGATGACGTGTACCTACACGTGACAATATACAAATTTATTCATAAATTTATGTATGTGTACAAATGACAGCGCCACCTATATATTTTTTACCGTGTTAACGCGAACAAGCGAGCGAGGCTTCTCACACTGCATGTTTAGTTCTGTATAATTAGTGCCTCGTATTCTTCGTAGGTGGCGCTGTTATCAAAAATGTAGGTAAATAAATTATGTAGGTACTCTCAAGCGGTCTTGCGGCGGAAGGTATTTAAGGGGCATAAAAAAAAAATACCTCACGACCTAACTGATGTTAAGGCGAGGTATAGGTAGGTTGTTAGGTTTTTTTTTTATGCCCCTTAAAAAACCTTATGCCGCAATACCGACTGTGATGTTAAGGTCAGTAGGTACCTACTCTTAAGCGGTCTTGCGGCGGAAGGTTTTTAAGGCGCATAAAAAAAAAATAACTCACGACCTAACTGATGTTAAGGCGAGGTATAGGTAGGTTGTTAGGTTTTTTTTTTATGCACCTTAAAAAACCTTCCGCCGCAAGACCGACTCTGATGTTAAGGTCAGGTAGGTGGTTAGGTATTTTTTTTTTATGCGCCTTAAGAAACCTTCCGCCGCAATACCGACTGTGATGTTAAGGTCAGTAGGTACCTACTCTTAAGCGGTCTTGCGGCGGAAGGTTTTTAAGGCGCATAAAAAAAAAATAACTCACGACCTAACTGATGTTAAGGCGAGGTATAGGTAGGTTGTTAGGTTTTTTTTTTATGCACCTTAAAAAACCTTCCGCCGCAAGACCGACTCTGATGTTAAGGTTAGGTTAGGTTAGGTTAGGTTAGGTTAGGTTAGGTTAGGTTAGGTTAGGTTAGGTTAGGTTAGGTTAGGTTAGGTTAGGTTAGGTTAGGTTAGGTTAGGTTGGGGCGCTATGTCAGGTAACCTCCTCGAGTGTCTGGGCTCTACCAATTCCCCTTGATCCGGTTGATCCGCGGGAAAGGGAAGAGCCCAGGCCGGTGCGCCCTGGAGGCAACGGCAGGTGATCATTTAGTGAACCCTAAGTGATCGCCTGCTGATGCTACCGATAACCTGACACGGGGGGGATGGGGGGTTCCGCATCAGGGAGTCGCAAGGCTCCCCAGGTGCGGCGGCGAGGGACAGGCGGGGTAGGGGCGTTTGTCCTCCCGTAGCCTGTTTGGGGGGCACTGCGGACAGGGTAACTAGGGACCTGTGCCGTTGCGAGGTGGCTGCTCCGATTCCGGTTGGCAGAGGGCCTAGAACCGGATCGGATGCGGCGTGGTTGCGGGGTAGGGGCATTTGTCCTCCCGCGGCCTCTTGAGGGGTGCTACGGGGTAGGGGCGTATGTCCTCCCGTAGCGGTGTTGCACCGGGGTAGGGGTATTTGCCCTCCCGGTGCCTTGAGGGTGGGACCGGAACACCGTGTGTCTGGTGCCGGTCCCGGGCCTCCCCGGGGGTGTATTAGGGACGCCAGTGAGGGAAAGCACGCTGTCCATGCTGCAGTGTGCTTTTTCGGTGAGGGTTCGCCCGAGGGCGAAGGTGCCGGTGATGTCGTGGTAGAATGTACGATCCCACGGCATCACCACTAAGGCACGAGAGGGCAGCATCCCAGAGTTTTAGTGGGTAGGCTAGTCCCTTCTGGACTAGAGAGCCCCACATAACCAATGCGTAATTTCTGGTTCTCCCCCGGAGCCTTAGGTTACGTATTGGTATGCAGTTTCATGCATTTCTCTGGGTCAAAAAAAAAAAAAAAAAAAGGTTAGGTTAGGTTAGGTTAGGTTAGGTTAGGTTAGGTTAGGTTAGGTTAGGTTAGGTTAGGTTAGGTTAGGTTAGGTTAGGTTAGGTTAGGTTAGGTTAGGTTAGGTTAGGTTAGGTTAGGTTAGGTTAGGTTAGGTTAGGTTAGGTTAGGTTAGGTTAGGTTAGGTTAGGTTAGGTTAGGTTAGGTTAGGTTAGGTTAGGTTAGGTTAGGTTAGGTTAGGTTAGGTTAGGTTAGGTTAGGTTAGGTTAGGTTAGGTTAGGTTAGGTTAGGTTAGGTTAGGTTAGGTTAGGTTAGGTTAGGTTAGGTTAGGTTAGGTTAGGTTAGGTTAGGTTAGGTTAGGTTAGGTTAGGTTAGGTTAGGTTAGGTTAGGTTAGGTTAGGTTAGGTTAGGTTAGGTTAGGTTAGGTTAGGTTAGGTTAGGTTAGGTTAGGTTAGGTTAGGTTAGGTTAGGTTAGGTTAGGTTAGGTTGGGGCGCTATGTCAGGTAACCTCCTCGAGTGTCTGGGTTCTACCAATTCCCCTTGATCCGGTTGATCCGCGGGAAAGGGAAGAGCCCAGGCCGGTGCGCCCTGGAGGCAACGGCAGGTGATCATTTAGTGAACCCTAAGTGATCGCCTGCTGATGCTACCGATAACCTGACACGGGGGGGATGGGGGGTTCCGCATCAGGGAGTCGCAAGGCTCCCCAGGTGCGGCGGCGAGGGACAGGCGGGGTAGGGGCGTTTGTCCTCCCGTAGCCTGTTTGGGGGGCACTGCGGACAGGGTAACTAGGGACCTGTGCCGTTGCGAGGTGGCTGCTCCGATTCCGGTTGGCAGAGGGCCTAGAACCGGATCGGATGCGGCGTGGTTGCGGGGTAGGGGCATTTGTCCTCCCGCGGCCTCTTGAGGGGTGCTACGGGGTAGGGGCGTATGTCCTCCCGTAGCGGTGTTGCACCGGGGTAGGGGTATTTGCCCTCCCGGTGCCTTGAGGGTGGGACCGGAACACCGTGTGTCTGGTGCCGGTCCCGGGCCTCCCCGGGGGTGTATTAGGGACGCCAGTGAGAGAAAGCACGCTGTCCATGCTGCAGTGTGCTTTTTCGGTGAGGGTTCGCCCGAGGGCGAAGGTGCCGGTGATGTCGTGGTAGAATGTACGATCCCACGGCATCACCACTAAGGCACGAGAGGGCAGCATCCCAGAGTTTTAGTGGGTAGGCTAGTCCCTTCTGGACTGGAGAGCCCCACATAACCAATGCGTAATTTCTGGTTCTCCCCCGGAGCCTTAGGTTACGTATTGGTATGCAGTTTCATGCATTTCTCTGGGTCAAAAAAAAAAAAAAGGTTAGGTTAGGTTAGGTTAGGTTAGGTTAGGTTAGGTTAGGTTAGGTTAGGTTAGGTTAGGTTAGGTTAGGTTAGGTTAGGTTAGGTTAGGTTAGGTTAGGTTAGGTTAGGTTAGGTTAGGTTAGGTTAGGTTAGGTTAGGTTAGGTTAGGTTAGGTTAGGTTAGGTTAGGTTAGGTTAGGTTAGGTTAGGTTAGGTTAGGTTAGGTTAGGTTAGGTTAGGTTAGGTTAGGTTAGGTTAGGTTAGGTTAGGTTAGGTTAGGTTAGGTTAGGTTAGGTTAGGTTAGGTTAGGTTAGGTTAGGTTAGGTTAGGTTAGGTTAGGTTAGGTTAGGTTAGGTTAGGTTAGGTTAGGTTAGGTTAGGTTAGGTTAGGTTAGGTTAGGTTAGGTTAGGTTAGGTTAGGTTAGGTTAGGTTAGGTTAGGTTAGGTTAGGTTAGGTTAGGTTAGGTTAGGTTAGGTTAGGTTAGGTTAGGTTAGGTTAGGTTAGGTTAGGTTAGGTTAGGTTAGGTTAGGTTAGGTTTTTTTTTTTTTTTTTTTTTTTTTTTTTTTTTTTTTTTTTTTTTTTTTTTTTTTTTTTTTTATATAAGTACACGATTGGGGAAATCCTCATTGGACACTGGGAAGGGAGGCCCAGTAGTGTCGGACTCTTACCGACTAAAACCCCAATCGTGTACTCTGTGGGTCATTCTTTTCCCACTGATTTTGAATTCAGTGTTTATTTCTTTTCTTTTCTATTTCTTTTCATTTACATTTCTTTCCTTACTTACTACTTAATCTACATTAATCTACTCTATACTTTACATACAATGCTACATTTATTTGATTCAATAATTCAATAAGTAATGGAGGTTCAATAGTTATTATATTCAAAGTTATGTTATATGTTCAACAACTCCTCCCATTGTATGAATAATTATATTATATTGTTTTTTCCTTTTCTTTTCTATTTCTTTTTATTTACATGTCAGTCCTTAATTACTACTTAATCTACATTAACCTGCTCTATACTTTACATACGATACTATATTTAGTTGATTAAATAATTCAATTAATACTGGAGGTTCAATAATTATTATATTATATTATGTTAAGTTACATTATACGTTCATTACGTGTTCATTATATGCTTGTTATATATTCATTGTTCATTAATTCTGCACTAGCAACTAGCAACTCCTTCCATGCACACACATATCCTTGTTTTGTCAATCAAAATGGCGTGCCGTTGTTTCACCGCACTCCACAGGGCACAACCACTCGCTCCACTGAAAGTCGCTCCGCGCCCGGAGCGCCCCGCACAATTCCGCGGAACAGCATTTATTACGCGGCGCAAATTATGGAGCACCACGGAGCACTTTGGCGCAATGGAGCACCATGGAGCACAACGGAGCAGAATGGAGCACAATTCGCACAATTTTGCGGCACAGGTACTATCGGTGTACGCCGCGGAGCGTCTCCCGGAGCAAAAACGGAGCGCTATTACGCGGCGCAAATTATGGAGCACCACGGAGCACTTTGGCACAATGGAGCACCATGGAGCACAACGGAGCAGAATGGAGCACAATTCGCACAATTTTGCGGCACAGGTACTATCGGTGTACGCCGCGGAGCGTCTCCCGGAGCAAAAACGGAGCGCTATTACGCGGCGCAAATTATGGAGCACCACGGAGCACTTCGGCGCAATGGAGCACCATGGAGCACAATGGAGCAGAATGGAGCACAATTCGCACAACTTGCGGCACAAGTACTATCGGTGCACGCCGCGGAGCGTCTCCCGGAGCAAAAACGGAGCACTCACCACGGAGCACTTTAGCGGAGCACCGTGGAGCACATCTGAGCAGAATGGAGCGAAATGGAGCAATCCGACGGAGCACCTTCCGTAGCGCATGGAAATGCCTGCGCCCGAAAATCGCTCCATCCCGCGGAGCAGCCTTCGCGGAGCATCCTCTTGTGGAGCGGCTCCGACGGACGGAGCACCCCTCGTAGCGCATGGAAATCTATCATAGAGCCGAAAATCAAAATTTTTATTTTTAACCGGTAATAAACAGAAGGGAATAACAGAATCCAAGTAGCCTCAGTTGGGAAATTCCAACTTGACTCTACCGTAGAGTCAAAATCCAACTTACGTCGCGGAGCGTTTCCCGGAGCAAAACGGAGCACCATTTCGCGGCGCAATTATGGAGCACCACGGAGCACTTTGGCGCAGTGGAGCACCATGGAGCACAACGGAGCAGAATGGATCGAAATGGAGCAAACCGACGGAGCACCCTTCGTGGCGCATGGAAATGCCTGCGCCTTAAAATCGCTCCATCCCGCGGAGCATCCTTCCGAGGCCTGTCCGAAGCCGGGTAGTCAAGCCCGACAGGTAGAGCAGTTGGGTTGTTAGGTTATGTAATGTAATGTAATGTAATGTAAACAAAGTTATTTTCTTATAAAGAGTTTTTCTCCACCTGTCGGGCCCCACTCCCGGCTCCTTTGCTGTTGTACCAGGCCAAGCCAACGGTCGCAACAATCTACATATATTTAGCTCCGTTCTCCCTGCCAACCCTTCTCATAATTCCCTCAGCAAAGTCTAGGAAAATCTTTCGAGTTTTATCCGTCTCCATGATATTTTGGAGGTTCTCCGTGGAGAGGTTGGTGGATAACTCCACCTCGCACGTCCACCTCATGTGACCGTATCTTGGGCAGTCGAACAGTACATGTTCGACCGTCTCCTCCGTCTGGCCGTCGCAAGTGCAGTAGGGCGTCTCTATAAGTTTAAATCTATGTAGGTACTGCTTGAAACCACCGTGTCCAGTCATGAGCTGCGCCACGCTACTTCGGTTCCCCGTTTTTCCCATGACCGCGTTGGCGATCTTTACGCTTTTAAAGAAGAGCCTCGTGACGGCTCCCGTGGACGCTGTTTCATATCTTTCCTGCCATTTCACGAGCGTTGCTCCTCTTATGGAGCGCTTCGCGAATGACAGTGGGAACTTATCGTATACTGGTGCCGTTTTGCTGGTAAGGGCCGCTGATTTGGCCAGTTCGTCCGCTCTTTCGTTTCCTGCCAAACCAGCATGCGCCTTGATCCAGTACAGCTCGATTTGGTTCCCACTGTCACTCGCTCTCTCCAAATTTTCCCGGACCTCCACTGCTACGGGATTCAGCGTATTTGGGTCAGCTACCGCTTGGATAGCTGACCTGGAATCGCTATATATGCTTACTACATCATACCTTTTTGCCGTAGCTATTGCCGTCGCCCGAAGGAGAGCCACCATTTCCGCTTGGTATACCGAGCAGTGGTTCCCAAGGCGGAGTTTGTGGTGACTGATTTCCTCTCCCCCTTTCCACACTGTCACCGATGCCCCCACCTTGCCCTCTATCTTGCTGCCGTCAGTATATATTCTGTATGTCCGGTTTCCTGGTTCCTCCTGCTCTCCTGCGGAAATTTCCTCTTCCGTGTTAATCATCCCGAAGGCCAGGCGTTTCCTCCTTGACGGATGGGGGAGGGTAGAGGGGTGGACCCTTTTCTGCAAAACTCTGCCCGGGATTTCCTCCAATGGTTTTCCCCTTTTGACTTCATACAGTTCTTTTTGTTCGGTAAGCCTGAGGTCCAGGGGTAAGACGCGGGCCAGTATTGCGCTCGATATCATGGACACCGTTCTATGCGCCTTTGATATTTTGATCGCAAAGGCCCTGGTGACTCTGTCGAGTCTCTTCCGCACGTACACTTTTCCCGCTACTCCCCCCCAGGCTCCAGCCGCATACAGTATAGTTGGTTCCACCACTGTGTAATAGATGGTCCTCACTATCTCCGGATTCAACCCCCACTGGACCTTCGCCATTCTGGCTACAGCTTTGTACAGGTTTAGTGCCTTCTTCGTGACTATATCCAAGTGGGGACCGAATCCTAGATTGGAATCGATAGTAAGGCCCAAGAGCTTTATTGTGTCCGTTTGGGGAATCGGAGTTCCCGCCATTTTGAACAGTGGAGCATCATACTTCAGCTTCTTTGTTATAATAATAGCCTGAGTCTTATGAGGGGCAAATCTGAGTTTGTGTTTTCGTCCCCATGTGGTCACCATCTCAAGGGCTCCATTTATTTGCTGGTTTAAATTCAGGGTGCTACTTGCTCTAGCCATTATTAAAATATCGTCCGCAAAAGCTTGCAGCTGTGGAACTATTCCCTCCGCCTCCCTCAGTAGTGGGTCCAATTGGAGGTTCCACAGGAGCGGGCCCCCGATCGATCCTTGGACACATCCTCTCACTGTCTCAACCTCTACTCTTTCCCCCATGTAGTTTAGAGTCACCCGCCTGTCCTCGAGGTAACTGCAGACAACCCCCACCAACCAGTCATCATCGCAGCGCTCTCTTAATTCCTTGATTATTACCGGCCACCACGCACCGTCGAATGCCCCCTCTATGTCTAGTGAAACCAGCGCCGTGATTTCCTTCCTATTCAGGCCCTCTTTGGCGTAGGTGATTGTGTCATATAGTGCATCTTCGGTACTTCTTTGAGCTGTAAACCCATATTGCCTCGGGCTTGGCCCTACGCCCTTCCAGAGTTCCCAGGTGATCCGGTTAAAAATTAATTTTTCCAGTACTTTTCCCGTTACTGGGAGCAACCCTATCGGTCGATATGACTTGGGCACTGCATAGTCCTCTCTTGCCGGCTTTGGTATGATTCTTATATATGCCGCCTTCCAGCACTTTGGAAAGTGCGCCATTTGTAGGCACTGGTTAAAGATGGCTAACATCACGGGGCTTGTAATAAATGCCTTATGGCATATATCCGATGTAATTCCGTCTAATCCCGGTGCTTTATTCGGATTCATTCCTTCGAATACGCTCGTGGCCTCTTCAACAGTGAAGGGCGCGAATCCCGGCCGAGCCGTTAGGTCTTTTGTCAAGGCTCTTATCTCCTCCGCCTTCCTTCTGACCTCCTTGTGCCAGTCTTCATCTAGGCTTGGGTCGTCCCTGGGGAAGAAGGTCTCAGCAAGAAGTTGCGCCGATTGCCTCGGCCCTAAGACCTGCTCGCTTCCCGGCTCCTTGAGAAGACATTCAAGGCTGCCATCGCCAGCTACGCTCTTCTTTACAACTCTGTATGAGGCTTCCCAGATTTTCTCGTGTTTCTGCTGAGTACAGAAAACCTTCCAGCTGCTGGTGATGGCGGTCTCGATTTCCTGTTTGTACTGGTCCCGGGCTTCGGCGTATTCTCTGTAAGCCAATGACTTCCTCGCTGGATTCGCGGTGGCGATTCTTCTTCGAAGAGTCTTTACTTTTACTTTCATTTCTCCAAGGGCTTTTGTCCACCATTTAGTAGGCTTTGGCTTACTGCTTGCTCCCTTAAATGGGATGGTGTTGATGCACGCCATTTGGATCGCTTCCGTCATCGCCTCCGCCGCCGTGTCCAGACCCTCGGGAGTAGTTATTGCCCTGACAGCTTCCACCGTCAACCCGCTCTCCTGCAGTTGCCTGTTCATTGATATGCAAAAGTCCGGCCATTCAGCCTTTGCAGTATCATACTTCCGGGTTGAGGTCTCTGGTCGTTGCTTTGGCCCACTATCCCTGGCCAGGAGAAATCTGATCCTGCGGTGGTCCGTCAGGCCCGTATCCTCTGTCACTACTCTCCAGCCAGTAATTTTACCAAGCCATAGGTCGGAGCAAACAGTCAGGTCTACAATGCTGGTGTACAGCCTATCTCCCCTATGTGTATAGAAGGTAGGTGCAGATCCTCTGTTCAGAAAGTTTAGGCTGCACTCCGAGCATAGGTCGACGATTTCTGTTCCTCTACCATCCTCAGTATCGCAGCCCCACCAGTGGCTACTTGCATTAAAATCGCCTCCGATGACCATTCCCGTGTCGCCTACATCTTCTATTGTTCTTTTCAGCTTTTCCAGGTAGGGTTCTATGGGACGGTCTCCCTCGAAGTAGACACTTTGTACGCATATCTTTAAGGATCCTTGTCTAATTGTGGCCGTTGCCATATTCTTGGAAAGGTGCGTTGGGTTGATCTCTATGATGCAGGTCGGGTCCAGGACGACAATTGCCGCCTTTACAGGCCCTTCGCCCTGCGTCATCTGGATCACTCTGTGCGAGGTTGAAAGGTATCCCTTAGCTCCCACATAGGGTTCCTGTAGGAGTAGTATGTTCACACCAGTATCCTCAGCTTCTTTCAGGCACTCTTTTGTGGCAGCATACCCCCTGCCCAGGTTAACCTGCATGAATGATACCGGTTTTGGCTTCTCATTGGGTCGGGGCCCTGTCTGTGAGTTGCGTTGACTGTGTGTCCCGTTATCTACGTTCGGAGTTCCTGTATTGGTTGTGCCTGGGGAGCCCTTAGCAATAGCGCACTTGAGACCTGGCTATTCTGTCCCACTTTTGCCATTCGGGGCAGGCGCTACTGTACGCTGGGTGTGCGTCGCCCTTGTTCTTTGCTGTTCGGCAATTTATGCAAACTGGCGTTTGCTTGTTGCTCGGGCATTCCCTGGTGTCGTGCTCCCCCGCACAGTGTCCGCACGTTTGGTTATTCGGGCAATCTCCTGCGAAATGTCCGAAGCGTAGACACTTGTAGCATTGTATTATGGGAGATTGGTCTGCCGCATTTACCACTTGGTATCCTATCTTTATCTTTTGATCTTTTAGTCGTATCCAGACTTCGGGATCTACCTCTAGAATGACGTTCGTGCATTCGGCTATTCTACCTTTTGTCCTCCTCAGTACCCTTATATTGTCCCCTTCACTTTCAACCCCTGCCAGGAGTGTCTTGTTCTGTCGCTTAATTGCTTCAGGTATTTGGGCATCTGATAGGTCTCTTACTACCCCTGGTAGGCGTATTTGGGGCCTTCTAAGAGCCTGCGTATGGACCGTCAGGTTTGGGCATTTTTCTCTGATGGCCTCCCGCATGGTTTTCCGATCTGTTTCCGAGGAGAGCCCCACTGCAGCCTTCTGGCCTTTTAGTGTTCTGATGTAGTCCACCCCGACTCCCAGTTCCGACACATCCACTGTCTTCTTAAGCATTTCTATGACATTGGAGCTTGTGTGTCGGGGATCCCGGGATTCGAGTGTGAGCGGGAAATGAGGCCTAGGGACTTCAATGTCCGTGTTCCCTGTTCTACCTCTCCTCATCTTCCTTCTATCGTTCTTTGAGAGAACTGTCCTCCAGTCCCCCTCGGGTCCCTCTCTTTGGGGGGGGTGGTGGGACTCGTCAGTTCCGTTAGGTTTGTCGGTGATCAATACGGGTCGCTCAATCTGCTCTATCTCTTGCTGCAGACTTTGTCCGCCTCCTGACATAGCAGCAGCCGCTTGGATGTCCTCTTTTAGGTCTCCCAGTGTTTCAGTAATAGTGGAGTGGAGCCTTTCGCTTTCCGACTTCACGCTCCTATCCAGTTCCTCAATCAACCAGGTCACCCTGTCAACTTGTTCGGCTCTGGCTGATTGGGAAACTTCTCTCTCCAGTCCCTTCATTGTTTCACGGAGGGTTTCCACGCCTTCCCGCATTTTTCCCCATTGAACGTCCAAGGTTAGGTTAGGTTAGGTTAGGTTAGGTTAGGTTAGGTTAGGTTAGGTTAGGTTAGGTTAGGTTAGGTTAGGTTAGGTTAGGTTAGGTTAGGTTAGGTTAGGTTAGGTTAGGTTAGGTTAGGTTAGGTTAGGTTAGGTTAGGTTAGGTTAGGTTAGGTTAGGTTAGGTTAGGTTAGGTTAGGTTAGGTTAGGTTAGGTTAGGTTAGGTTAGGTTAGGTTAGGTTAGGTTAGGTTAGGTTAGGTTAGGTTAGGTTAGGTTAGGTTAGGTTAGGTTAGGTTAGGTTAGGTTAGGTTAGGTTAGGTTAGGTTAGGTTAGGTTAGGTTAGGTTAGGTTAGGTTAGGTTAGGTTAGGTTAGGTTAGGTTAGGTTAGGTTAGGTTAGGTTAGGTTAGGTTAGGTTAGGTTAGGTTAGGTTAGGTTAGGTTAGGTTAGGTTAGGTTAGGTTAGGTTAGGTTAGGTTAGGTTAGGTTAGGTTAGGTTAGGTTAGGTTAGGTTAGGTTAGGTTAGGTTAGGTTAGGTTAGGTTAGGTTAGGTTAGGTTAGGTTAGGTTAGGTTAGGTTAGGTTAGGTTAGGTTAGGTTAGGTTAGGTTAGGTTAGGTTAGGTTAGGTTAGGTTAGGTTAGGTTAGGTTAGGTTAGGTTAGGTTAGGTTAGGTTAGGTTAGGTTAGGTTAGGTTAGGTTAGGTTAGGTTAGGTTAGGTTAGGTTAGGTTAGGTTAGGTTTTTTTTTTTTTTTTTTTTTTTTTTTTTTTATTTTATTATAAAGAGTACACGATTGGGGAAATCCTCATTGGACACTGGGAAGGGAGGCCCAGTAGTGTCGGACTCTTACCGACTAAAACCCCAATCGTGTACTCTGTGGGTCATTCTTTTCCCACTGATTTTGAATTCAGTGTTTATTTCTTTTCTTTTCTATTTCTTTTCATTTACATTTCTTTCCTTACTTACTACTTAATCTACATTAATCTACTCTATACTTTACATACAATGCTACATTTATTTGATTCAATAATTCAATAAGTAATGGAGGTTCAATAGTTATTATATTCAAAGTTATGTTATATGTTCAACAACTCCTCCCATTGTATGAATAATTATATTATATTGTTTTTTCCTTTTCTTTTCTATTTCTTTTTATTTACATGTCAGTCCTTAATTACTACTTAATCTACATTAACCTGCTCTATACTTTACATACGATACTATATTTAGTTGATTAAATAATTCAATTAATACTGGAGGTTCAATAATTATTATATTATATTATGTTAAGTTACATTATACGTTCATTACGTGTTCATTATATGCTTGTTATATATTCATTGTTCATTAATTCTGCAGTAGCAACTAGCAACTCCTTCCATGCACACACATATCCTTGTTTTGTCAATCAAAATGGCGTGCCGTTGTTTCACCGCACTCCACAGGGCACAACCACTCGCTCCACTGAAAGTCGCTCCGCGCCCGGAGCGCCCCGCACAATTCCGCGGAACAGCATTTATTACGCGGCGCAAATTATGGAGCACCACGGAGCACTTTGGCGCAATGGAGCACCATGGAGCACAACGGAGCAGAATGGAGCACAATTCGCACAATTTTGCGGCACAGGTACTATCGGTGTACGCCGCGGAGCGTCTCCCGGAGCAAAAACGGAGCGCTATTACGCGGCGCAAATTATGGAGCACCACGGAGCACTTTGGCGCAATGGAGCACCATGGAGCACAACGGAGCAGAATGGAGCACAATTCGCACAATTTTGCGGCACAGGTACTCTCGGTGTACGCCGCGGAGCGTCTCCCGGAGCAAAAACGGAGCGCTATTACGCGGCGCAAATTATGGAGCACCACGGAGCACTTCGGCGCAATGGAGCACCATGGAGCACAATGGAGCAGAATGGAGCACAATTCGCACAACTTGCGGCACAAGTACTATCGGTGCACGCCGCGGAGCGTCTCCCGGAGCAAAAACGGAGCACTCACCACGGAGCACTTTAGCGGAGCACCGTGGAGCACATCTGAGCAGAATGGAGCGAAATGGAGCAATCCGACGGAGCACCTTCCGTAGCGCATGGAAATGCCTGCGCCCGAAAATCGCTCCATCCCGCGGAGCAGCCTTCGCGGAGCATCCTCTTGTGGAGCGGCTCCGACGGACGGAGCACCCCTCGTAGCGCATGGAAATCTACCATAGAGCCGAAAATCAAAATTTTATTTTTAACCGGTAATAAACAGAAGGGAATAACAGAATCCAAGTAGCCTCAGTTGGGAAATTCCAACTTGACTCTACCGTAGAGTCAAAATCCAACTTACGTCGCGGAGCGTTTCCCGGAGCAAAACGGAGCACCATTTCGCCGCGCAATTATGGAGCACCACGGAGCACTTTGGCGCACCATGGAGCACAACGGAGCAGAATGGATCGAAACGGAGCAAACCGATGGAGCACCCTTCGTGGCGCATGGAAGTGCCTGCGCCTTAATCGCTCCATCCCGCGGAGCATCCTTCCGAGGCCTGTCCGAGGCCGGGTAGTCAAGCCCGACAGGTAGAGCAGTTGGGTTGTTAGGTTATGTAATGTAATGTAATGTAAATAAAGTTATTTTCTTATAAAGAGTTTTCTCCACCTGTCGGGCCCCACTCCCGGCTCCTTTGCTGTTGTCCCAGGCCAGGCCAACGGTCGCAACGATCTACATATATTTAGCTCCGTTCTCCCTGCCAACCCTTCTCATAATCCCCTCAGCAAAGTCTAGGAAAATCTTTCGAGTTTTATCCGTCTCCATGATATTTTGGAGGTTCTCCGTGGAGAGGTTGGTGGATAACTCCACCTCGCACGTCCACCTCATGTGACCGTATCTTGGGCAGTCGAACAGTACATGTTCGACCGTCTCCTCCGTCTGGCCGTCGCAAGTGCAGTAGGGCGTCTCTATAAGTTTAAATCTATGTAGGTACTGCTTGAAACCACCGTGTCCAGTCATGAGCTGCGCCACGCTACTTCGGTTCCCCGTTTTTCCCATGACCGCGTTGGCGATCTTTACGCTTTTAAAGAAGAGCCTCGTGACGGCTCCCGTGGACGCTGTTTCATATCTTTCCTGCCATTTCACGAGCGTTGCTCCTCTTATGGAGCGCTTCGCGAATGACAGTGGGAACTTATCGTATACTGGTGCCGTTTTGCTGGTAAGGGCCGCTGATTTGGCCAGTTCGTCCGCTCTTTCGTTTCCTGCCAAACCAGCATGCGCCTTGATCCAGTACAGCTCGATTTGGTTCCCACTGTCACTCGCTCTCTCCAAATTTTCCCGGACCTCCACTGCTACGGGATTCAGCGTATTTGGGTCAGCTACCGCTTGGATAGCTGACCTGGAATCGCTATATATGCTTACTACATTGTACCTTTTTGCCGTAGCTATTGCCGTCGCCCGAAGGAGAGCCACCATTTCCGCTTGGTATACCGAGCAGTGGTTCCCAAGGCGGAGTTTGTGGTGACTGATTTCCTCTCCCCCTTTCCACACTGTCACCGATGCCCCCACCTTGCCCTCTATCTTGCTGCCGTCAGTATATATTCTGTATGTCCGGTTTCCTGGTTCCTCCTGCTCTCCTGCGGAAATTTCCTCTTCCGTGTTAATCATCCCGAAGGCCAGGCGTTTCCTCCTTGCGGGATGGGGGAGGGTAGAGGGGTGGACCCTTTTCTGCAAAACTCTGCCCGGGATTTCCTCCAATGGTTTTCCCCTTTTGATTTCATACAGTTCTTTTTGTTCGGTAAGCCTGAGGTCCAGGGGTAAGACGCGGGCCAGTATTGCGCTCGATATCATGGACACCGTTCTATGCGCCTTTGATATTTTGATCGCAAAGGCCCTGGTGACTCTGTCGAGTCTCTTCCGCACGTACACTTTTCCCGCTACTCCCCCCCAGGCTCCAGCCGCATACAGTATAGTTGGTTCCACCACTGTATAATAGATGGTCCTCACTATCTCCGGATTCAAACCCCACTGGACCTTCGCCATTCTGGCTACAGCTTTGTACAGGTTTAGTGCCTTCTTCGTGACTATATCCAAGTGGGGACCGAATCCTAGATTGGAATCGATAGTAAGGCCCAAGAGCTTTATTGTGTCCGTTTGGGGAATCGGAGTTCCCGCCATTTTGAACAGTGGAGCATCATACTTCAGCTTCTTTGTTATAATAATAGCCTGAGTCTTATGAGGGGCAAATCTGAGTTTGTGTTTTCGTCCCCATGTGGTCACCATCTCAAGGGCTCCATTTATTTGCTGGTTTAAATTCAGGGTGCTACTTGCTCTAGCCATTATTAAAATATCGTCCGCAAAAGCTTGCAGCTGTGGGACTATTCCCTCCGCCTCCCTCAGTAGTGGGTCCAATTGGAGGTTCCACAGGAGCGGGCCCCCGATCGATCCTTGGACACATCCTCTCACTGTCTCAACCTCTACTCTTTCCCCCATGTAGTTTAGAGTCACCCGCCTGTCCTCGAGGTAACTGCAGACAACCCCCACCAACCAGTCATCATCGCAGCGCTCTCTTAATTCCTTGATTATTACCGGCCACCACGCACCGTCGAATGCCCCCTCTATGTCTAGTGAAACCAGCGCCGTGATTTCCTTCCTATTCAGGCCCTCTTTGGCGTAGGTGATTGTGTCATATAGTGCATCTTCGGTACTTCTTTGAGCTGTAAACCCATATTGCCTCGGGCTTGGCCCTACGCCCTTCCAGAGTTCCCAGGTGATCCGGTTAAAAATTAATTTTTCCAGTACTTTTCCCGTTACTGGGAGCAACCCTATCGGTCGATATGACTTGGGCACTGCATAGTCCTCTCTTGCCGGCTTTGGTATGATTCTTATATATGCCGCCTTCCAGCACTTTGGAAAGTGCGCCATTTGTAGGCACTGGTTAAAGATGGCTAACATCACGGGGCTTGTAATAAATGCCTTATGGCATATATCCGATGTAATTCCGTCTAATCCCGGTGCTTTATTCGGATTCATTCCTTCGAATACGCTCGTGGCCTCTTCAACAGTGAAGGGCACGAATCCCGGCCGAGCCGTTAGGTCTTTTGTCAAGGCTCTTATCTCCTCCGCCTTCCTTCTGACCTCCTTGTGCCAGTCTTCATCTAGGCTTGGGTCGTCCCTGGGGAAGAAGGTCTCAGCAAGAAGTTGCGCCGATTGCCTCGGCCCTAAGACCTGCTCGCTTCCCGGCTCCTTGAGAAGACATTCAAGGCTGCCATCGCCAGCTACGCTCTTCTTTACAACTCTGTATGAGGCTTCCCAGATTTTCTCGTGTTTCTGCTGAGTACAGAAAACCTTCCAGCTGCTGGTGATGGCGGTCTCGATTTCCTGTTTGTACAGGTCCCGGGCTTCGGCGTATTCTCTGTAAGCCAATGACTTCCTTGCTGGATTCGCGGTGGCGATTCTTCTTCGAAGAGTCTTTACTTTTACTTTCATTTCTCCAAGGGCTTTTGTCCACCATTTAGTAGGCTTTGGCTTACTGCTTGCTCCCTTAAATGGGATGGTGTTGATGCACGCCATTTGGATCGCTTCCGTCATCGCCTCCGCCGCCGTGTCCAGACCCTCGGGAGTAGTTATTGCCCTGACAGCTTCCACCGTCAACCCGCTCTCCTGCAGTTGCCTGTTCATTGATATGCAAAAGTCCGGCCATTCAGCCTTTGCAGTATCATACTTCCGGGTTGAGGTCTCTGGTCGTTGCTTTGGCCCACTATCCCTGGCCAGGAGAAATCTGATCCTGCGGTGGTCCGTCAGGCCCGTATCCTCTGTCACTACTCTCCAGCCAGTAATTTTACCAAGCCATAGGTCGGAGCAAACAGTCAGGTCTACAATGCTGGTGTACAGCCTATCTCCCCTATGTGTATAGAAGGTAGGTGCAGATCCTCTGTTCAGAAAGTTTAGGCTGCACTCCGAGCATAGGTCGACGATTTCTGTTCCTCTACCATCCTCAGTATCGCAGCCCCACCAGTGGCTACTTGCATTAAAATCGCCTCCGATGACCATTCCCGTGTCGCCTACATCTTCTATTGTTCTTTTCAGCTTTTCCAGGTAGGGTTCTATGGGACGGTCTCCCTCGAAGTAGACACTTTGTACGCATATCTTTAAAGATCCTTGTCTAATTGTGGCCGTTGCCATATTCTTGGAAAGGTGCGTTGGGTTGATCTCTATGATGCAGGTCGGGTCCAGGACGACAATTGCCGCCTTTACAGGCCCTTCGCCCTGCGTCATCTGGATCACTCTGTGCGAGGTTGAAAGGTATCCCTTAGCTCCCACATAGGGTTCCTGTAGGAGTAATATGTTCACACCAGTATCCTCAGCTTCTTTCAGGCACTCTTTTGTGGCAGCATACCCCCTGCCCAGGTTAACCTGCATGAATGACACCGGTTTTGGCTTCTCATTGGGTCGGGGCCCTGTCTGTGAGTTGCGTTGACTGTGTGTCCCGTTATCTACGTTCGGAGTTCCTGTATTGGTTGTGCCTGGGGAGCCCTTAGCAATAGCGCACTTGAGACCTGGCTATTCTGTCCCACTTTTGCCATTCGGGGCAGGCGCTACTGTACGCTGGGTGTGCGTCGCCCTTGTTCTTTGCTGTTCGGCAATTTATGCAAACTGGCGTTTGCTTGTTGCTCGGGCATTCCCTGGTGTCGTGCTCCCCCGCACAGTGTCCGCATGTTTGGTTATTCGGGCAATCTCCTGCGAAATGTCCGAAGCGTAGACAATTGTAGCATTGTATTATGGGAGATTGGTCTGCCGCATTTACCACTTGGTATCCTATCTTTATCTTTTGATCTTTTAGTCGTATCCAGACTTCGGGATCTACCTCTAGAATGACGTTCGTGCATTCGGCTATTCTACCTTTTGTCCTCCTCAGTACCCTTATATTGTCCCCTTCACTTTCAACCCCTGCCAGGAGTGTCTTGTTCTGTCGCTTAATTGCTTCAGGTATTTGGGCATCTGATAGGTCTCTTACTACCCCTGGTAGGCGTATTTGGGGCCTTCTAAGAGCCTGCGTATGGACCGTCAGGTTTGGGCATTTTTCTCTGATGGCCTCCCGCATGGTTTTCCGATCTGTTTCCGAGGAGAGCCCCACTGCAGCCTTTTGGCCTTTTAGTGTTCTGATGTAGTCCACCCCGACTCCCAGTTCCGACACATCCACTGTCTTCTTAAGCATTTCTATGACATTGGAGCTTGTGTGTCGGGGATCCCGGGATTCGAGTGTGAGCGGGAAATGAGGCCTAGGGACTTCAATGTCCGTGTTCCCTGTTCTACCTCTCCTCATCTTCCTTCTATCGTTCTTTGAGAGAACTGTCCTCCAGTCCCCCTCGGGTCCCTCTCTTTGGGGGGGGTGGTGGGACTCGTCAGTTCCGTTAGGTTTGTCGGTGATCAATACGGGTCGCTCAATCTGCTCTATCTCTTGCTGCAGACTTTGTCCGCCTCCTGACATAGCAGCAGCCGCTTGGATGTCCTCTTTTAGGTCTCCCAGTGTTTCAGTAATAGTGGAGTGGAGCCTTTCGCTTTCCGACTTCACGCTCCTATCCAGTTCCTCAATCAACCAGGTCACCCTGTCAACTTGTTCGGCTCTGGCTGATTGGGACACTTCTCTCTCCAGTCCCTTCATTGTTTCACGGAGGGTTTCCACGCCTTCCCGCATTTTTCCCCATTGAACGTCCATCTCATCGCAAGCGACTGTTCTTTCCCCTATCTTATCCATTAGTGCGGCTGTACATTCCGTCATGTTCTTCAGCTCAGTTCTGAGCTTCTGTATTTCCAGCCGCAGCTCCTCTTCAGCCAGTTTATCCTTGCCTCTGGCTGAACCCTCTATTTCTCTCTTAAAACTCTCTATACTTTTGCGGATTTCAGACAGTTGTTTGTTCGCCTGAACCTCATCAGGTTTTCCCCTTTCAATTACCCGGGTCTCCCTTCCTCCAATCTTTATTTTCATATCGTCCAGAGTATCCCGGATATCCGAGACCAGGATGGTTCTCTGTGCGGTCACCTCTTTTGAGAGCTTCTGTAGCAATTCCCCCTGGGCTCTTCTCTCCTCTTTGGCCTCGTCCATTATAGATCTTATTTCTTTAGCATGGGCCTGTTCCATCGTGAGATGCCTCCTCTCATATGCCGCCCTGGTTGCGTGCAAAGCCGCGATATGGCGGGTTCTGGAATCTGCCAGTCTCAGTACCATCTCATATAGGTGCTGGAGAGACTCCACTGTGGTTTCCCTAATGTCCCTTCTCAGGTTTCCAGATTGCTCCATCGCACCCTTTGCTCTTTGCAGCACCTTATTCGCTCGTTGCGGAAGCTCGCTAAGGAGCCCCCCCCCGTCTGCCCCTATGCAGCACATGGACTGGTCATCTATTTTCAGGACCCCTTCACTCCCGTCCCTTTCCTCATCCAGGGGTTCCGATCCCCCTCGGGACCTCTCGTACATCTCCTGGGTCTGTGCTTCGCGGACTAATGTGCGCACTCTGAGGAGTGCTGAGTCCGACCTAGAGGCCGACACATCCCGGGTCCTTTCGTGATGATCTGCCTGCGAGGGCGTTGATGATACAATCGATTTCCCACTTGCGTCTTCTCCTGCCGCCTCTCCAAAAAGTGCCGGAGAAGGAGCCTGTGGGGGCTGTGGGGGCTGCGGCGGCGGCGTTGAAAGCGGGGAGTTGTCGCTGCCAGGTTTTTTGGGGAGTGGCTGTGCGGGGTGCTGTATATTGCCCGTGGCAGGGCCGCCCGACTTTTTTCCCTTTTCCTTCTCCGCTGCCGGTCGCGAGGTCTGTGGTTTCGGCACAGCCAGTTTCTTATCGGCTTTCTCGGCTTTCTGCATCTTGCCTTTGTTCATGGTGCTCACAGATAGTGGCTCGAGATTTAGAAGTATGGATCGTAAGCTCTATGGGCGCAACCCGTGGCGCGAATTCCGCGGAGTGCAGTTCGCGGAGCGAATTCTGCGGGGCGCAGTACAAATTCTGTGGAGCGCTTTTCACGGAGCAAAGTCCCACGGAGCAGAGTACGTGGCGCCCGAGTGTGGAGCGCGATATAGTAAACTATGTTCAAACCAATTTTATTGTTATGCATGGAAGGCTAAATACAAAGGTTTAGGTTAGGTTTGGTTGTCAACAAAAACAAATACATGCACATGCGAGAGAAACTTATTCTAAAAATATACACTACTAGCTTAGGTCTAAACACTTAACTTAGAAGTCCAATGCTTTTCTCCTCACAATGCTGGTGCCCCCTTGATGGCGCAGCTTTCGCGGAGCAGTCGTTTCGTGGAGCTATTTCTACTTGTTTCGTGCACTGCGCTTTGATGGCGCCTAGTGTTTTGTTTATTTGTTTATTTATTTTATTTAGTCTATCACTTACGTTGTGCAGCTCAAGGTTGAGGGCGCAGTATCATGGCGTTGTAGCGAAGACTCAGCAGTCGCCCGATGCCCGATGCGTTCGGCGGTGGGCTAGTAACAGCGTAGCGTGTCGCTGTAGCAGCAACTTTGGGCTTCCTCTCGTCTTCTTTCCTGCTGAGTGACGCCTCGTCTGGTAGCGCAGCGGCACGATTTGGGAACACTCGCACCCATGCACACCTCAACCCGATATCAAAAGTTGTCTCTGGCTCCTGGGGTTCAGGAGTCACTAAAGTGTCACGGCACTTTCACTCTCACAAAGCACTTCACTTCACTTAACGCAATTTGTCTCGTGGCCGTGAATCCTCGCGGCAAGACCTCTAGAGTGCCGCACGATGCACAATTTCATGGAGCACAAATCACGGCGCAACTTCCCGGTAGCTCCATGCGCGGCGCAGACTTTGCGTGGCGCGGCTCGCGGAGCGAAATTCTCGGAGCGTTATATCGGAACGCGCCGCGGAGCGACTCTTGGAGCAAAACGGAGCGCTACTTCGCGGCGCAATTATGGAGCACCATTGAGCCGCGGAGCACCGTGGAGCACAATGGAGCGCAATGGAGCACAACGGAGCGGAACGGAGCAAAATGGCGCAAAATGGCGCAAAATGGCGCAAAATTCGCGCAGCTCCCCCGAAAAGCAGCCGTCCGGCTCGAGCGCCGGGGCCTGTGTGCGGGTTAGGTTAGGTTAGGTTAGGTTAGGTTAGGTTAGGTTAGGTTAGGTTAGGTTAGGTTAGGTTAGGTTAGGTTAGGTTAGGTTAGGTTAGGTTAGGTTAGGTTAGGTTAGGTTAGGTTAGGTTAGGTTAGGTTAGGTTAGGTTAGGTTAGGTTAGGTTAGGTTAGGTTAGGTTAGGTTAGGTTAGGTTAGGTTAGGTTAGGTTAGGTTAGGTTAGGTTAGGTTAGGTTAGGTTAGGTTAGGTTAGGTTAGGTTAGGTTAGGTTAGGTTAGGTTAGGTTAGGTTAGGTTAGGTTAGGTTAGGTTAGGTTAGGTTAGGTTAGGTTAGGTTAGGTTAGGTTAGGTTAGGTTAGGTTAGGTTAGGTTAGGTTAGGTTAGGTTAGGTTAGGTTAGGTTAGGTTAGGTTAGGTTAGGTTAGGTTAGGTTAGGTTAGGTTAGGTTAGGTTAGGTTAGGTTAGGTTAGGTTAGGTTAGGTTAGGTTAGGTTAGGTTAGGTTAGGTTAGGTTAGGTTAGGTTAGGTTAGGTTAGGTTAGGTTAGGTTAGGTTAGGTTAGGTTAGGTTAGGTTAGGTTAGGTTAGGTTAGGTTAGGTTAGGTTAGGTTAGGTTAGGTTAGGTTAGGTTAGGTTAGGTTAGGTTAGGTTAGGTTAGGTTAGGTTAGGTTAGGTTAGGTTAGGTTAGGTTAGGTTAGGTTAGGTTAGGTTAGGTTAGGTTAGGTTAGGTTAGGTTAGGTTAGGTTAGGTTAGGTTAGGTTAGGTTAGGTTAGGTTAGGTTAGGTTAGGTTAGGTTAGGTTAGGTTAGGTTAGGTTAGGTTAGGTTAGGTTAGGTTAGGTTAGGTTAGGTTAGGTTAGGTTAGGTTAGGTTAGGTTAGGTTAGGTTAGGTTAGGTTAGGTTAGGTTAGGTTAGGTTAGGTTAGGTTAGGTTAGGTTAGGTTAGGTTAGGTTAGGTTAGGTTAGGTTAGGTTAGGTTAGGTTAGGTTAGGTTAGGTTAGGTTAGGTTAGGTTAGGTTAGGTTAGGTTAGGTTAGGTTAGGTTAGGTTAGGTTAGGTTAGGTTAGGTTAGGTTAGGTTAGGTTAGGTTAGGTTAGGTTAGGTTAGGTTAGGTTAGGTTAGGTTAGGTTAGGTTAGGTTAGGTTAGGTTAGGTTAGGTTAGGTTAGGTTAGGTTAGGTTAGGTTAGGTTAGGTTAGGTTAGGTTAGGTTAGGTTAGGTTAGGTTAGGTTAGGTTAGGTTAGGTTAGGTTAGGTTAGGTTAGGTTAGGTTAGGTTAGGTTAGGTTAGGTTAGGTTAGGTTAGGTTAGGTTAGGTTAGGTTAGGTTAGGTTAGGTTAGGTTAGGTTAGGTTATAGGGTTGAATCTCGGTAGATTTTCTTGAAACTTGGTATACGGGGGTTTTTAAGGGTGACCTTTCTATGGTCTTTTTGGCTTGGGGTCAAATCGCCCTCCTTTTGGTACCTCCCATACAAAAAAACTGAAAAATGACGGTTTTTATTTTTTTGTGAAAAAAGTATTATAGTTGTGGAGCTGAAAACCTCCTGCCCCCAAATTTGAGTAATTCCACGTCTAATGACATTTTTTTTGTCGCTCTAGGTCTATAAACAAAAATTTTAGACCCAGGTCAGATTGTTTTCGAAAACATTTTTTGTCCAATTTGTCTCAAAAAAAATATGGTTTTGAAAGGCCTAAATGATAGCAGTTTGAAAGTGAAAACCGTTTTTCGATACCTCTCATAGTTCCGGATATATAACCACGGCCTTAATACCTATAGTTGACGGTAATTTCAAATGAGAAATTCACCTTTTTTATCTGTGAACTTTCCATCAGTATATCGTTTGTTAATTGTTCACGTCGTATAGAAAATGGTACATTTAAAATCCGCTGACGTGTACGTGAAGTGTTTTTAAAGAGCAGAAAAACTTGGTTGTACCTTATACCTAATACCTACACAGTCTAGATATTACTACATTAGGTAGATACTACAACGCTTTGATTAATAGGTTAGGTTAGATTAGGTTAGGTTAGATTAGGTTAGGTTAGATTAGGTTAGGTTAGATTATGTTAGGTTAGGTTTGGTTAAGGATACCTACAAATATCTGGTGAATACCTAAAACTGTTTACTTATAAATATTTTTTCTCCGCCGTGTGCGTAGATATTTTTGCGATTGAACAAGTCTAATATGTCGTTTATACATGCGCCTATTCATTCCGTATAGTTTTATTGTTATTATTTAAGTTTAAATAATTATATCTTTACAGTACATAATTAATGTTTCGTCACGTGATTCGTGACATAGGATTGTTAATTTTGCCGTAAAATTCAACAGGTCCCGTGGCCTAGTGGTGCACGGTCACGGGTATCGTGCTCTGGTGACTGGGGTTCGAGCCTCGACAATTAAATATATAGTTTTTGCATTTTTTATTTTTATTTATATTATTATTAATAATATTTTCGATGTTCGATATCAATTTCGCATATAAGAGAAAAAAAAATATTGACTTGAGTTTTTTTTTAGTTGACCGTATATAGTCGTTTGGGTGGGAATTTTGTTTTTCAAAAAGAAGGTTATAGGGGGTCTTGACGGTAGATTTTAATGAAATTCGGCACACGCGTTCTACATGATGTGGCCCATATTTTCCTTGAACATTGTTGGCCCTCCAATACCTCCCTTCGGGTAGTAATAGAGGGTTGAAAGTGAAATTGTTGAATTTATCACCGTTTTTATTTTTTTACTCGAAAAGTACAAAACCCACGTGAATTTCGTGTTAGATTTCTCATATTGATTTTTAATTCCCCATATATGTGTATTTTTTTCATCTCTCTATGTAAATAAACAAAAAAGTTAAGGCCGGGTTGAATCGTGTTTTGAAAAAAAAAAATTAAAATTTTGAAAAATAATTAGCACATTCGTATAGTAGAAAAATGTGCTCTATACGAAAGTGAAGTCAGTTTTTAGATATCTCTAATAGTTCCGGAAATATAGCCACCCCCTTAATCTAGTTGACGTAATTATAAAATGAGAAATCTCACTTTTTTATCTGTTAACATTCCATCAGTATATCGTTTGTTAATTGTTCACGTCGTATAGAAAATGGTTTCCCATACATTTAAAATCCGATGACGTGTACCTACACGTGACAATATACAAATTTATTCATAAATTTATGTATGTGTACAAATGACAGCGCCACCTATATATTTTTTACCGTGTTAACGCGAACAAGCGAGCGAGGCTTCTCACACTGCATGTTTAGTTCTGTATAATTAGTGCCTCGTATTCTTCGTAGGTGGCGCTGTTATCAAAAATGTAGGTAAATAAATTATGTAGGTACTCTCAAGCGGTCTTGCGGCGGAAGGTATTTAAGGGGCATAAAAAAAAAATACCTCACGACCTAACTGATGTTAAGGCGAGGTATAGGTAGGTTGTTAGGTTTTTTTTTTATGCCCCTTAAAAAACCTTATGCCGCAATACCGACTGTGATGTTAAGGTCAGTAGGTACCTACTCTTAAGCGGTCTTGCGGCGGAAGGTTTTTAAGGCGCATAAAAAAAAAATAACTCACGACCTAACTGATGTTAAGGCGAGGTATAGGTAGGTTGTTAGGTTTTTTTTTTATGCACCTTAAAAAACCTTCCGCCGCAAGACCGACTCTGATGTTAAGGTCAGGTAGGTGGTTAGGTATTTTTTTTTTATGCGCCTTAAGAAACCTTCCGCCGCAATACCGACTGTGATGTTAAGGTCAGTAGGTACCTACTCTTAAGCGGTCTTGCGGCGGAAGGTTTTTAAGGCGCATAAAAAAAAAATAACTCACGACCTAACTGATGTTAAGGCGAGGTATAGGTAGGTTGTTAGGTTTTTTTTTTATGCACCTTAAAAAACCTTCCGCCGCAAGACCGACTCTGATGTTAAGGTTAGGTTAGGTTAGGTTAGGTTAGGTTAGGTTAGGTTAGGTTAGGTTAGGTTAGGTTAGGTTAGGTTAGGTTAGGTTAGGTTAGGTTAGGTTAGGTTAGGTTAGGTTAGGTTAGGTTAGGTTAGGTTAGGTTAGGTTAGGTTAGGTTAGGTTAGGTTAGGTTAGGTTAGGTTAGGTTAGGTTAGGTTAGGTTAGGTTAGGTTAGGTTAGGTTAGGTTAGGTTAGGTTAGGTTAGGTTAGGTTAGGTTAGGTTAGGTTAGGTTAGGTTGGTTAACGGAAAGGGCCACTGAGGTGAAATTTGGAGGTTATACGAAGTTAATTGCGGGCGATTTTTGAGCCAAGTTTCATTGATCTGCGTTGAGTCTTTCTATACTTTTTTAAATTTTTTAACTTGTAATTTTTTCAACTTTTCATTTTTGCCATTAAAAAATTCATATCTTCTGTTTTGTTAGTCTTTTTTAGTTTCTGTTTGCATAGTAAAATCTGTCTTATTTTCCTGTATCGGAGGATTTTTACCGCGTATTTTTTGGACACTTAGTTCCAAAGATATCGCGCTTTAAAGTTTCATTTCAACTTGCATTGCGGTTTTGTGTTTTTAGTTTTAGATTTTCAAAAATTCATAATTAATTCTGTGTTGTATATATCTTTTTCGTGTTAGCATAGTTAGATTAAGCTAGGTTAGGACTATCAGTAGGCGTTTAGTTTGTAATTTTAGGACGCTCCGTTCGGGAGTTACAAAATAATTTGTAGATTGCCTGTAGGTTAATTTAGGGGCTGCCAACTTTCGACTTAAGTTGGTTTTCGTGTTTTTGGGGTTGTACCGCCTGAACCCTTGCAGGTAAGGGTTGCTGCATAGCAGCGCTAGGTAGGGGACCCCGTAAGGTACCCCCTGAAATTTTTTGCGCCTTTCTAGCTCCTCCAGGAGAGGCTGCAAAAATCGCGGAAGTTAAGTTTGTAAATTAAGGCCGTCTCGCACTTGACCAAAAAATTTTCAAGAAAGTGGTTTTTTGTGTATTTTATGGTTTTATGGGTCCCCACCCACCCATAAAATGAACAAAAAAAAAGGTGCGCAACCTCGGGAGAGGCGGGAGGAAAGTGGGAAGAGCGACAAATCGGGCCTTCCAGAGGGGACAGAGGGGACGGAACCCGTGGAGTCGTTTGACAGCTGCGCTGGATCCTCGGTCGGGGAGGGTGAAAACGTGGGGGAGAGTTACCTGTTGGACTCGGACTCCGACTCGGACATGGGGGGGCCCATTGGGGGGCCCATTACTAGGGGAAAGGAAAGGAGGACTAAATTTTGGGACAGTGTCGATGCCGATAGGGATCTGCCTTCATCGGTTGAGGAGGACGCAGAGGGGACAAAGACTGTAGAGGGGATGGATGCTCAGGATGCGTCATTAAAGAGGAGAAGGGAAGACGGCTCCCAGTGAGGGGAGCGAAGGAGAAGAGCTTGCCCCAGATCGAAAGATCTCGGCCGCGACGAGGGGGCGTCCTAAGGGAGCCTATGCTGGCCTTAGCCAAGCTAGGGAAAAACTCCTAGAGTCCCCAATACCGGAGTTTCTAAAGGAGCCGGAGGAGATTGCTCCCAAAAAGGCGGCACCAAGGGAAGAGGGGAGACGGCAAAAGAACGACTACTTCGACCAACGAAATTGAGCAGGTTTCATGCCAACCTGCTCCTGCGGAGAAGTAAAGGACAGCGCCCAGACCTTGCTGGCCGAAATTGCGCGCTGCACGAACATTAAGGGTGACATTCGGGGACGGATGAACGCCTTATGCCGCGAATTGATGGAGGTCGGCGAAGGTCTCGAGGAGACAGAAGTGGTCCGCTCACTACGAGCGGACAACAAACGAATGGGCGAACAACTGAAGCAGTGCCAGGACGAAGTAAAGGCTCTGCGCACTGCCTTCTCGGAGAGAAATTCAACCCCGCAATCCACGGGGGGTGCAGACGGTGCAGCCAACGTTCTCCAAGAACTGGGTATCCTCCTAGACTCTCGCCTAGGAGAGCTCAAGAGGGACATGTTCATCTCGTTAGGGGCAATGATGGATGCCCGAATAGGCAACATTGAGAGCAGGCTCCCTCCGGAACCTATCCTGAGGCCCCCACTGGCTGCAGACAATAGGGCCGCTAAGGCTAAAGAAGGCGAAACTGCAAAACCTTCGTTCAGCCAGGTAGCGCAGAAAGAGAAGAAGGGCTCACAAACGAAGAAAACGCCCGCTGCCAAATCGGCTGCAGTGCTCACACCACAGGTAGACGGAATCTCCGAGACGGCAGTGTCGACACCTGACCCGACGCCGGCGCCGAGACCGCAACCTCGTGTCAACGAGTGGACGGAGGTCGTGAAAGGAGGCAAATCAAAGAAGCCGTCCCAAACACCAACTGAGAAGGTGGCGAAGCCCGAGCCCGTAAAAAAGCCCGCGCCTCCCAAATTGGTTGCACCCACATCGGCGGCGGTAGTAGTCACCCTGAAGCCAGAGGCTGACACTGACTACTTAACAATTATGGGTAAGGCGACCACCATCAAGCTGGCGGAGCTGGGCATCGCACAAGTTAAAGTGCGCAAAACGGCGACAGGAGCGCGCATTATCGAGGTCCCCGGGGCCCAGAGCGGACCATTGGCCGATGAATTGGCGGAAAGACTGCGCAGCCTCATTGGGGAAGTGGCCGAGGTCACCAGACCAGTGAAAAAGGCGGAGCTCCGTATACACGGATTCGATGAGTCGGTGACCTCGGACCGCATCCGAAGTGAGGCGGCCGCTAAGGGCAAATGTTCTGAAGCCCAAATTGAAGTGGGCAAAATTAGATGGGGGGGCAACGGGACTGGGGCCGTAATTGTGAGGTGCCCAGTTACTGTGGCCCAAATTATAGTGGCGGCGGGTCGCATGATGTTGGGCTGGACGGCGGCACAGGTGGAGGCATTGGAGCCGTTACCTATGCGTTGTTACAAGTGCATGGGGACAGGCCACACTAGGGCGATGTGTCCGTCCCCGGTGGATAGGAGCGGCTCCTGCTTCAGGTGCAGTAAGTCGGGGCACACCGCAAATGAGTGCAATGCCACTCCGTGGTGCGCGGTGTGCCATCAGGCAAAATTGGCAGCGGGACACATCATGGGGGGGACCATCCTGTGCCCCCCCAAATGTCAAAGGAAGGGAGCCCTCCAGAAGGACCTCCGGGAATGCGAGTGAGGGGCAAAGTATGGACCTCCAATGCCAGTAAGACCCACTGCGCATTTGGAGGTTCTACAATGCAACGCCAATCACTGTGCCCGTGCTCAAGATCTTTTAATCCAGCACATGGCGGAATGGGACATTGGTGTTGCAGTTGTGGCGGAGCCGTACTTCGTCCCCCCTCAGCCCAACTGGGGCTGGAGATATGGACGGTTTGGTGGCGGTGGTTGTCCCACCAGTAGGCAATCACCCGCCTCTAACTAAATTAAGAAGTGGGCGGGGGTTCGTGGCTGTTGATTGGGGGGGAATAGTGCTCATTGGAGCTTATTTCTCTCCCAACCGTCCGCTGTTTGCCTTCGAACAGTTTTTAGAGGAGCTGCAAAGGGTGGTGGTTGGTGCAGCGCCGGCCACCAGTACTGTTGTTGGGGGACCTCAACGCCAAGTGTGAAGCGTGGGGCTGCCAAGGACAGATCCTAGGGGAGAGGTCCTTTGGGACTGGGTGACTGGTTTGGGGCTGGAAGTTCTAAACCGGGGCACGGCCGAGACCTGCGTGCGCCGGCAGGGGGGGTCCATCGTGGACGTATCGTTTGCAACTCCTGCCGTCGCCGCGCGAATAAATGACTGGCGTGTCCTGGGGGACGTGGAGACCCTCTCTGATCACTTATATATTAGATTGAGGGTCTCCGAGGCTGGGCGGATCCAACCAGCCAACCCGGACAGAGGGCAAAGGCAGAGGGATGGCTTCCCGAAATGGAGCCTGGGCACCCTTGACAGGGACGCCGCGAAGGAGGCGGCCATGATTGAGGCAAGATGGGGGCAGACTGCGGACCAACATTGGGGGGTAGATGAGAAGGCGCTCCACTTTAGGAACTCGCTCAAGACGATTTGCGATGCCAGTATGCGCAGAGCCGGGAAGCCGAGGGCCAAACGCCAAATTTACTGGTGGTCGGAGGAGGTGGCGGCTCTCCGACTCATATGCAATAGCGCCCGTAGGAATTACACCCGATGCCGGCGGCGAAGGCACACCCCAGAAGAGGAGGAGCTCTTACACGGGGCATTGAAAGAGGCGAAAGAGGCCCTGTGTCTGGCAATCGCAAGAGCCAAGGACACAGCACATGAGGCGTTCCTGGCCACATTGGACAGGGATCCATGGGGGCGGCCCTACAAGGTTGTGCGCAATAAAATGCGCAATGGCCCCACCATGGATTCCCTCCATCCGGAGCTCTTGACACGGGTGGTGGAGGGGCTGTTCCCGCCTGCCCCCGAGTTTGCTCCACCGGTGATGTCGGAGCCGCGGGAGGAAGGGCCGGTGGAGGTAACTCCCATTACGGAGGCGGAAATCACGTGGGCAGTGCACCGTCTGAGGGCATGCAAAAAGGCCCCAGGCCCAGACGGCGTACACGGCCGAATCCTGCCGCTCGCGTTAGGGGAACTTGGGAGCCGCCTAAAGGACCTATATGACGAGTGTCTGGAGGCAGGGCGGTTCCCACAGTGCTGGAAGGAAGGGAAACTGTGCCTCCTCCGGAAAGAGAGTCGCCCGGCAGACTCCCCAACCGGGTGGAGACCTATAGTGTTGTTGGACGAGACGGGGAAAATACTAGAACGTATCCTCGCCTCCCGTATCGTCCAACACCTAGACGACGCTGGCCCCAACGTAAGCGACCGCCAGTTCGGCTTCCGAATTGGGCGGTCCTGTATGGACGCGTTGGGGGCCCTAAGAGGATTTTCGGAGGAGGCGGCAGGGAGGGGGGAGGGAGTGATCGCGGTGTCATTAGACATCGCGAATGCGTTCGGCTCCCTCCCATATTCGGTGATTGGGGAGGCCCTCAGGTACCATTGCGTGCCCCCGTACCTGAGGCGCATCGTGGAGCACTACCTCACACAGCGGGTAGTGCTCTACGAGGACAGAGAGGGGCGTAAGAGGGAGAGGCTCATGGCCTGCGGAGTGCCCCAGGGGTCCGTACTTGGCCCCCTTTTATGGAACCTGGGGTACGATTGGGCCATCCGAGGTGTCCTCCTTCCCCGGATGGCGATCATGTGCTATGCGGACGACACGATGGTTGCCGTCCGGGGGGTCCGGGCTGGAGGCTACTCTAAGGAGGGCAGAGGTGGCTGCGGAACTTGTAATCACCCGCATCCAGATGCTGGGTTTAAAGGTGTCCCTCCCCAAAACGGAGGCGATATTGTTCGGGGGAAGGGGGTGGCGGCCGCCCGCAGGAGCCTCCCTAAGGGTCAGTGGGGAGAGGGTCCAGATGAGGCCCCACATTAAGTATCTGGGTCTCATCCTGGACCGGAGGTGGAACTTCGGGGAGCATTTCCGCCAACTCGCCCCCCGAATCGTGGCGGCTGCTTCGGCCCTCGGCAGACTGCTGCCCAACGTGGGGGGGCCTTCCGTGGCGTGCCGGCGCCTGTATGCCGGGGGTAGCCCGCAGTATGGCCCTTTACGGGGCCCCAATCTGGGCGGATAAGCTAGGCACGGCGAATAAAGCCCTGCTAAGGAGGCCACAAAGGGTGGTGGCCATCCGTATCTGCAGGGCCTACGTCACGGTGGCGTGGGCGGCGGCGTGTGCCCTAGCGGGCACTCCCCCGTGGGAAATGGATGCAGAGATGCTCGCAGAGGCGCATCGGGAGCGGGTACGATGGAGGGCTTCGGGGGAGTTTCCCGCTCCCGAAGAAGTAAGGGCGGCCAGGAAACAAACGGAGCGCAGACTCCGGGATAGGTGGAAGAGCGACCTCGAGGACTCCCCCTATGGAATCCGCACCATAGGGGCACTCCTCGGGTCGTTCGACGATTGGCTAGAGAGGCGTCACGGCAAAGTGACTTTCAGACTGACGCAGGTAATGACCGGGCATGGATGCTTTGGTCATTACCTGCACAAGATAGGTAGGGAGGGGAGCCCAATGTGCCACGAATGCGGTGAAGGGGATGACACGGCCCAGCATACACTGGAGCACTGTGTTCGCTGGGCCGTGGAGCGTCGCACACTTGCGACTGAAATACAGACGGTGGATCTCTCGCTGCCCAGCATCGTGGCGGCCATGCTGCGCAGCGAGAGATGCTGGGAAGCGGTG